>JAQAHW010000003.1:11250000-12500000 GCA_027580185.1 Tuta absoluta
TATTTTCTGGGCCTGGAAGTTGCATGTCTAGAAATTTTGCTGACGTCGCAATATATAATATAATTACGAAAAATATATGATGTACCGATAAAGTTCAATTATTTTAGCACAATCTGTAATAAATATGTGATGCAATTATACATTTCTCCATTTGTCTATACATACATATTTTTTGCATATGAAAAGCACTAAAAACATCATCCACCAAAAATTTCCGACGGGCGAAAGCGGTTGATCAACTTTGACAGTTTGTTATTTTACTTTTTTTTTCTAACGCTTTACACTTTGTGTTGCTAGTATAATGAAAATTTTATTCTGAACAGTTCTATGCACGTTTCATTCACCAAAAAAGTTAAGTTTCGTCTATGAATCATTTTTGACGGACCGAAAACGCGCGAAAAACTTGACACCATACTTAAAGCACACATGTGTGCTTCGACGAGCGAACGGTAGGCGGCCATTAATGTACACATGTGTGCTTTGACGAGCGGGGAGGTTAATACAATAACACTTACATAAAATATTTTGCTTTTATATATTGCATAAAATTACCTGATGTCTAAGTCCTAAAGAGTATTTGACAAAGTTATAAGAAGTCCTATATCTTTCTTCCTCTTCATCCCTCTCTTTCTTTTCTCTCTTGTCGAGTTTTTTCCGCTCCTCTCGTTCGGCGGCGGTGGTTCTAATGAGCTTCACATGGCCGAGCTGCTCGTGCCAAGCTGGGACCCATACTACACTTTTTATGCATGCCTAAAAATATTAAAACATGTATAAAATATTTCTCATCATGAAGATGTATCATGTATCACAGGCTCAGCGCAGGTTCCTCTTATTGGGCGCATGGCACGCTACAAAGATGTGCTTTAACGCTTCCATGCATTTTACTAGAGCTATATGACCTGTGGAACTTGAGATTTACAAACTACATAAGTAAATTTATAATCCTGTAACCCACCTGTAATACACAAAGAGCTCTTGCAAAGTCTCTAGGCGCCTGGCAAAGCTGCACCGCTTGCACCCACGGTTTCCTGAGCAGTGGCCAATTAGGGTGCATAAATTGAACTACAATATTTGACTCTAGCTGCAATAATGTCTGCCTCAATGTTGCTACTAATAATGGTTTTGTTGCTGTAAAGAAAAAATTAAATAATTCTTCTTTTTAATTAATACAATAATCCAAACATTTTAGAAATTAATTTTTAACATGTAGGCTGAAGTTATACTAGTGATTGGCGGCCGATGTGGCGCAGTGGTTGTGCGACTGCCCGCTACGCAAAGGTTCCGGGTTCGATTCTCGATGAGAGCTAATATTTGTCATTTTGTGAATTTTTTCTCAGTTTGGTTAGGACATTGCAAGATGAACCACACCTATTTGTCCGAAAAGAGAGATATTTCCGTGCTTCAGAGGGCACGTTAAGCGGTCGGTCACGGTTGCTGTCTATGATTACTTAGACGGCGGTCGTTGTGTTTGAAAAACTCTGACACCAGGGTTCATTGGGTCGTTGGAAGACTCGAAAGTACGTGAAAAAGTGACTGACAATAAAAGAGTCGATAGTCACTAATAAAACTTCACCGAATCCCTAAGTCTTACATAAAAGAAGATTAAGTCACTTACCATTGAGCAATCCAACCCATTTGAAGTCTTGATTTGAAGATAATGAGAACTTGTGTGACATGTACCTCTTCTTGTCCCTCTCCTCATTCCTCTGAGGTTTATTTAAAGCTAGAGGGTTGGTTGTGTACTGATTCACATAGTTTTTAAAATTATTTTCATTGCCTAGCTTGAACAAGTAGGTACCGTTGGAGATTTGGTTTGATTTCAGCCTTGTCACTCTTTCTGTAACTGGGAACAAATAAAATCATAAGAGAAATAAAAGCTTAACATAAAGACCCAACAATATTATGTCTTAGATATTTTATACAACTTACTTTCTTCATTCTTTTTCTTATTTTTAGAAATTGTGTTGTTCTTTATTTTCCTTAGGTCCTCATCTATTGGGTCATCATCATCTTGTGCTGCATCATCAGTGGATATAGTGACTTCATTCCCTACTTCTCCGTCAGTGTCAAGATTGGAGTCATTCACTGGTTTATCATCATCAAACCTTAGCCCAGTAGCTGGGTCCTGTAGCCTCTGTTCTTCCCTCAATTTCTTCTGTTTTAAAATGCTAACATTTTTAACTTCTAGGTATGATCTCCTGTTGCCCTTTGCTTGGTTGGTCAATCGTTCTGTGATTTCCATTTGTCTCAATATTTCGTGTTTCATTTCCATCAGCTCCCTGACCAGTGGAGCCTCCATGTCATCAGCATCCAGCACTGACAGTAATTCTTCAAATTGTGTTGGACTTGTATAGTACCAAACATCACCATTTTCAGCCTCACTAAAATAAAAATAAATGTAGTTTATGCAACTATCATAATATTGATACTTGTGACAAATTTGGCTATGCCTTGCGTGATAAGCAGACAAAAATCTCTAATTCTATGCATTTGCCTATTTTATCTAAACTCTACACATAAATTGCATAAAATATGGGAAAATGAATGTGCACACAAGTTTACATAATTCAAGTCACATCCCGGGTGACATTTGTTTTAGCACTTCTAACTTAATTTCAATTTTGTTGGTACAGAATATAAAAAATCTGTAAACTTCTCATTTTTAGGTGCTCTGTTATGTATGTTATATAGATTTTGTTAAGCATGCAAGCAGGTGGAGTCTGTGCGGGAAGAGAAGTGGCATAAAAATTGAGGAATATGAGAAATGACACAGTAACCTATAAAAAAATATTATTTAACTTCTTGCCCACACTTATTCTCTTTCCACACTGACTCTTGACTGTTTTCAAATTTGTTATCCAAATATTATGAAAAAATTAGGTTTTTCAGAATCTCTTAAATCATAGTTATTTATTATGTTGCCTTTTTACAATTAATGATCAAGAATTTAAAAAATAATGCTGTTTTTACCACAGTGAGTGATGCTTTTTTATATTTCCACATTATATTAAATAAATTGAAGAAAAATACTTACACAAATATGCGCCGCGTAATAAACCAGTATTTTCGTCCATGCCTATCAAATCCCAAGTGCTCATGACGGCAGAGTAAGCCTTGCTTCTCTGCATCAGTAAGACAATCAGTCACACCAACAATTTTGTGCTGCTTGCACAAGGCACACTGCCAGTCTTCAGAAGGCACATCTACCAGTGGAGGGTCTACACATTCCAGGTGGTAGACTGCTGGACATGTTTCACAACAGAGCAGATCTCCAAGCCGGTGGCAAACACGACAGTGATCATCATAATGGATAGGAACTGAAAGTTACAGACACTAAGATAAACTTCTTTTTTTACATTATTACTTTTTTTTAATGTTTACTGACCCTGACTGATTCATTAATGCAGATCCTAAACTAAAAACATGATACAACACAAATCATTTTCATGTAAGAGGAGTAAGGGTGTGTACAAACTTGGTTCTACTTAAGATCTTATATCTTTTTCAAATGGTAAGCTATCTAGGGGTGTAATGGACAGCCCTCTGAATACTGATATGCACACACATGCAGATCATGAAACTGAAAAACTTTCCCCTGGAAACATGTCAGGATACGACAAAAAAAATTACATCCCATACAAAATGTTTTGTCAAATTTATATTAAGTCTTTGATTGCTTATTCTTCAGTTGCTCATTTTTTTGAAAAATTGCATCATTTTCAAGGGCAGGCAGGATTGCAACCTGCAACTTTCGCCATAACTAGTGGCGACGCCTCTTCCATCTGGGCTACCGCGGCTCATCCAAAAGCTTATAAATTTGTTGATATTTGATATGATCTATCTCAAAATGACTAAGCATTTAAAATCAATAAACATGTATGTCCTCTGGACTTTATTTTAGTACACTTTTTATCTAGCTTTAACATTAAATTAACAGCCACAACAGTCTCCCCCTATCATGGGGCATTGCCATACTCACCATGCTTGGCAAGCGGATTGGCTAGTGCAGTGCAAGATGTTGCATTCACAGAGAACACTGCTGATCATTCCCTTTATTAATTTACCTCTAAGATGCAATGGCACAGAATTATTATCAATATTTTAGTGGTTTGAAAACTTGACCATTGCATGGAAATGATAATTTTGGTCATAAGCCTATGGAGAGGTCTGAGTCTCAAACTTTGTGTTGTTTGTGTGTTTGAATTGAATAGGCTTCAAAACTACTGGACCAATTAAAAAAATATATTTTTTCTTATATCTAATATTATAAAGTGGAAAGATTTCATTGTTTGAATTGAAGAAGCTCTGAAACTACTAAACGGATTTAAATAATTTATCGGTTGCTACTCGATATTTTGCACGCTTGCATGCAAGCCAAATATTATGTACTTCCTAAATTGTTAAAACCTAATGTAACTATATTCTGGCAAATAAATTTTCTTGATTCTTGATTCTTGAAAAAAATATTTTATCATTATGCTCCGTTTATTTAAGGATGACCAATATAGTAAACAAACTTTGTATGTAAATGACAGCTCGCAACTGTCAGTTTCATACAAAGTTTGTTTACATTAATGGTCATCCTTAAATAAACGGAGCTTACAAACCTACATCATCCCTGATGAACATAGGCTATAATAAAATGTCTTATTTCTTCAAGAAAATGGTTAGCAGCAGGTGAAACCGCTTGGCAGGCCTCTAGTAGTAAAATATAAAAACTTACCTTCACTCAGGAGATCATCTCTAACTGGGTTTGTAATGAGGAATTGATTGCATAAGAATTGCAACACTGCAAGTCTGTCTTCCACTGTTGTAAATGGATATTCACAAGAGTTCATTATCTTCACTACATTCTGGTCAAATGATTTATCACTCTCCACATAAATCCTGAGCACTTCAGGCCAAGTCATCACATCCAGTAAGAATAAAGTTATGTTAACACTGTCTTTATGGTCCAAAGGACCGAAATGGGTCTGTTGAGCATCTTCCTCTCTCAATAATGACTTCAGTAACATTATATGCACCTCAATCAGCAGATTACTCTGGTCTTCACATGTCAAAGCAGCACATAGATCTTCAATGCGAAATGGTGACAATCTAACCAGATGCCTGAAGTGGCGTAACACTTCATAAATACCAACAATCTGTAGAACCAACTGTTGAGGAATGATCAGATCATCTGATGAAGGTGGAAGTTCTAAAGGAGGGATTTGTCTTTCTTGAAGCCAAAGGGGATCTGGACTTGGTGGCCGAGGAACATTACCAGCTACCTTTCTAGGGGTTCCACTAGTTGTGCTGAAGCTGCTAATTGAAAAATCGCTGTCACTGGCCGCGTCTGACGCTGCATCCGAACTCTCGCTGCCACGTTCTTCTTCAGGTTCCGATTTATCGCTGTACTCGTCTCCAAAATCGGAACCATAGTGGTACTCCGACTCATGGTAGTCAGCAGCGGCTGGATTGTATCCTCTACGTGAATACGCACTAGACAAACCTCCTCTTTTGCTTTTATGCGTTTTTCCTCCTCTTTGTTTTCGTGTGCTTCGTCGGCTAATATCGCTCCCTTGCGGAGACGAAGCTCTTGAAGCTGATGGTGTGCTGGCGAGGGAATTCGCGCCCACATTTTGCGCTTGCAAATATTTTGGTTTCTTCAATAAATGAAATTGAAACTTCCTATTTTTCTCAAAACTTCCCGCTTTCGGTGGTCTACCGCGTTTCTTAGCCCCCCTTCCGGACATTATTATAGACAACTGTCAATTATGTACCAAATCGCACGTGTATAGCAAAAACACAAGTCTTGTTTACAAAAACAAAACGATGGAAATGCATTTTAGTTCAACCTAAGTCCAACGCAGTCATGATCTCTGCCGTCTTCGATGCTTCACAGAAATTGAGCGTCACAAGGTTTTTACACACGATTTCCACTGTCTTTTCACAATAGTTGACAAACTTGATATTTTCACTGATAAGACAAGAAGTAATTCATTATTATCAAAAGAAAGAAGGCACCCAAAACGTAATGACGCGAAATGTGAGTAGATACATGCAATTCTGAAACGCTAGATGCTGGCTTCTCATTGGTCGATTATCAGTCCGCCATGTCGTTTTCATATCTTGTACGATATTGAATTTTCTAATGCTAATTCACTGAAGCTTGTAGTCACATACATCACGCACTAGGCTATAAATTGCAGAAAATAATTTCCCACATCAATTACAGCTGTTTTACAACATGTCCAAAGGTTATTGATCGCAAAGTATCACTGTAGTTGCAGTCGCACAGCACTTCGCTTGTAGAGTCGGCAGCCATTTTCTTCTTCCTTTTTGATTTTGAGTCATGTTAGTACTTTATAAAACTAAGCGTCACTTTTACTTTATTAGAATTAAATTGAATAAATTAAATTACGAAACACAAAATACTTTCGCATAATTTAGTCTATAAGTACTCATTTTTTGGTTAAATTCTCTAAAAAGATATCGAACGATGTTTTTTGACAATCCAATGTCGCCACCTTCAACATACGAATTGTATTTATTATCCGTTTCCGTAAACTGTTTTTGTCTATGGTTTTTTAAGTTAGTGATGTACACTTTATTATTTTTATCGTATCGACATACTAAGCGATAACAGATGATGTAGTCGACGAGCAAAAGGAGTCCTGCAGAGAAAATATAAACCAAAAGCAATGAAAGAAAATTCTTTACTAGGTCAGTGGGAAGAACGCTACAAACATTCGCGGACTTCTTTCGTGGACCTTTTTCAAAAACAAATTAGCTTAGTATTCATTGTTTGTCCCTTTTTACTTATTTACTTTTGTGTAAATAAAATCATTTAGTATGAATGAAAAAAAAAACAAATTAAGTAACATTTAAACATACTGCGCTGGCAGCACTGAAACAAATAGTCATTCATTCATTCAATAAAGACCATATGTTTCGTTCCTATCTATCTATCTATTCTAGATTTCTAGATTCGATTCGAAATCCGAAAGCTAGTTCTATTATTCTCTTTGATCCGAAACGAACGAAACGTGTTCTCGATTTAGTTTAGTATAAAATCAAAAGAACTGGGTAAGAGTATACTAACTGATTGTTAGATAAGACTCGGAGGCATGATGTACCGAATGAAGAATATCATCAAATATGATGACGAAATCACTTTACCCAAGTGCATGTATCACATAAAAAATCCAAATGCCAATTTTGATGCTGTTCTTGGTGAAAGTACTACAGACGATATCCATATCAGTAACCAGGTTATCAAGTTTCTTAAGGTTTATTTCATTATAGTTTTTGATATCACTTATTATTATTATAGTGTACATAACCACATTAACCACATAATGTAGAAGATTCTTCATGAAATAGTATGTTCACTTACTAATTCCTTAATATGTTCTCTTATGTGTCGTTGCTCAGCCACAATAGATCTGCACAGGTCGTAGTGTTGGCTGTTGGTCTTTCAGGACCAACCCCTACTTTTCAAATAATAATAATGTATCATTGCTGTAATAATGTATCATTGCTGTAATAATGTATCATTGCTTCTATTGCAGAGATTTGTTACTAGCATTGTAATATTCTATCTATCTAGTAATATGCAGTTCAAATTTGTCTGCAAATCTTCCAAATACAAATAAATAAAACTTGCTCAAAACTCCTGTGTAATAGCTTTGGGGAAACTAACCACACACTAAATATTTATTTTATTTTGAGCTAGCATGTCTAACTGCAGGGCAAAGCCCATCCTCTTGTTCCACTTTTCCCTAGCTTGAGTATCCAGTATTAGGCATACACATTTACTTGCCTTCATATTTTTCTTGAACAACCACATGACTCTTTTGCATCCCCATGCAAAATATGTGTTATCTATGCCTGTGGGGGCACAGAAATAATAAACAGCCTAGTGAACACTAAGATTTGGTACTAATCAGCATCAAATTTTACAGGCTCCAAATAAAGATATGGCTGAATTAGAGCTAAGGCAAGACCAGTTGTTGAAGAAACTTGATATATTATATAATAAAATAAAAACCATCAGTTCTTTTTGTACTCCAAATTCCCCACAGAAGGAAGTGAGAAGCAAGAATGCCAAGCAAGCTGTATGTATTTATTTGAATATATTTCTTGTAATTCTGCAACCACATAACTAAAAACTTATATTGTATATTTTTGTTGTTTCAGTTATCGACTCCTGAAGAAATTGTAGTAGCACTAAGCCCAGACAATTTACCATGGTTTATCAATCTATTTCTAAAAGATTCCACCCTAACTGTGAAGGTTACATGGCATATCCATTCTTCAGTACCTAATGAGAAGGTGCCTAAAATAAAGGCATTTGTAAACAAACTGAAAAACACAGAGAATGATGCAAAAGCAAACTTGAGGCTGATTTTTAGAAGTGGTAAGAAATTTGATATGTTGTGGTTTTCAGTGTAAATTAAAAGTTGTAATTAATTTTATTATGGAATAACTGCAGTCAAATAACAGAGCCACCTTAATTTTTATTAATTTTTTATTGGTTGAAGTTTGGTTTAAAGTATGAATTATTTTCACAGGTTCAGCTGATTCAGAATTAAAATTATCATCACTCTCAGTCCCCATTGTGGGTAATGTAAACATATTGAGGTATTTATCATATGTTTACCCAAATATCTTGGCATATGATGATGCCAATGCCAATGTGGATAGTTTGCTGGACCTCTGCCATCAACTAGAGAGAGCACCAGAGAAGAACAAAGCAGCTATCATCAATAACTTATTTGCTCAGCACAAGGAATGGATTTACAACAACCAATTTTCTATTGTGGATGTTGCTGTTTATAATGTTGTGAAGCAATGGCAAAACAGTAGCAAATATGTCTCAAAATCTTGGCTTGATAAGTGTGAAAAGATGTGTGCTTAGTCAATTTATTTAAAAATAAAAGAAAGCTATTCATTATGTATTTTATTTTGTCTAATTGTAAGATAATAACGAATTATTATTTATCCAATTATTTGTGAGCTGTCTTTTTTTTAGACAAATGGCACCTACAATTTCAGCAATAATTACTGCATTCATTAAGTTCATGACACACAAATATAAATTAAAATATAAAATGTAGAAGTACAATTAGATTTTATGGAAAGTGCATCTTAAAAATACATTATTGCTTTATGTTTCACACTAAGTTAGCTATGTTTATTTTATCATACTAGCATAAGTATGAAATTTGTAACTACTACTAAAAGGATACATTACAGTAGATCACAGTTTTTGAAATAGTTGTGCCAAATCTAATCTTGTTCAAATGAAATGCATGCTTTTTATGCTCTTAAGATTCATAATTTTAAAATTATTACTACTATGTACAGTCATAAACAGGAGTTATAGTCTAAAACTATCAGTCGATTGTGTGAATATTCCTCATAAAATATAAAAAAGTTACAAAATTATGCAATAGCAAAGTCTTAGTTTCTTATAACAAAGTTAAATGGTTAAACATCTAAATGAATACTGTTTACAAAAGTTATTAATTATATACAAAAAATAATAAACAGTTAAGTACGGAACCAATAAGAAAAACCTTGCACTCAATTATACATAAAACATCATTTCATTATAATAATCGAATGTGCAACAATATCTTGAAGACTTTATATTATATTTCCATTCTAACACTCTAAAACTTTATCATATCATAAATTTTAATTATTGTTTAAAACTTGAACTTTATTATTTATTAATATGGCAAAAGCTAAAGCGATCAGGATTTCATTTTCGTTAGTACAGGTTTTTCTTTTCTAGCCAGCACATTACTATCATTACTCTTCACACCCTCACATCCAATGATAATTTTATCTAATATAGCTGTGCAGGTCAATTGCACGTCTCTTGCACACTTTCAGCTACTTAAATCAACTAAGTTAACTGTAATTTAATTTACAGTAACGAGATCCCATAATTTTAACAAAATTCCCTTAACTAACATTGGTCATAGGCACAGATTTATGGAATACTTAAAGTGATTTACTAAATAGTATATTTCGGGATAACTAACTAGATTAATTACGATCTACGTAAAATTTATTATAAGGTACTTTTCACCTTTCGTAAAGCTTGATATGTATTTACATAACGAGGCCGATCGAAACGATGCTATTACAGAACTCTGCGTCGCCGACCAACCTAATAAATTAATTGGAATTGTTCAGGCAGTGTTGGTTAAAGCACTTATTACACGAGCCAGCCTACAAGGCCCAATTTGGTATATATACATTGTTGGTTGTCTCGTGCGTGAGTCTTGACGTTAGGTATGAACCCGCAATAAACAATCACCAACAGAAAGAAATAGTTGTGTCGCATCAAGAGGCGAAGTTGCTGGCGGAGAATAGGAGTTAGTGCCATCACGGCTTCATCGAAAAGGCAAAGCTCTTAAATAAGGAAAAAAAGAACCATCAATGTTCGCCAAATGCGGCCCCGTCAGCAGTCGTGTGATAAGGAGTTTACATGTGCACGGCGCTTGCGCTCGGTAGCGGGCGGTGCGGGGCTGGCTCCTGTCATACGAAGGAGGAGAAGCCGGGCAGCGGCGCCCGGGAGCGCGCCATGTTGTTCATGACGATCTGTCCGCCGTTGAGGCTGACGACGGCGCTGCCCTCGGGCTCGGAGTCGGTGTAGGAGGAGTAGTTGCGCACGGGCCGCTGCCGCTTCCACGACTGCCGCAGCGTGTCGTTCACGTTCGCGTAGTGGTTCACGAACGAGTGCGGCTCCGAGCGCACGCTCTCGTTCTCGCTCTCCGAATTCTGGAATTATTATTGAAAGGTTAAAAAACTATTCAAGACATTGCTCACGAAATCTAGGTTTAAATTATAAAATGTTAGTATCATTGTTTATGAAGTTTTTTTAAATACGTCTATTTTTATGATTATTGATTATTTCTAATATTTATACCACGAGACATTAGCTAAAAGATAATAAAAAGAATGATAACGAAGGAAATGAAAGTAGCAAACCGTTACGAGTGAAATAATTATTTACAAAGAAAGAAACTTATGTGAGGAGCCGAAACGTACGAAGACTTGAGAAAATATATTCGAACCTACAGTACTCGGTGCTAGGGATGAAAGCGTGACCATAACAATCATAGCGGTAGCGAGTTCCCATTCAATGATATTTACCGTCACGGGATCCGATCGGAGGTGATGAGGGAAAAAAATAACGGTCGGTAATTCAGTAGGCAAATCGGAAAGTTACACGACGCTAATTTTGATCGTGATCACCTGGGAGTCGGAGGAGCTCATCTCGGAGGGTTTCTCCGTGAGCGAGGAGTCGTCGGGGTTCTCGTCGTACGCGCGCAGGCTCTCCTCGTCGCTGTGGTAGGCCACGTTGGCGGGCGAGGGGCGCGGGGGCGACTTGCCGAGCGCGGGGGGCTTGTTCCCGCGGCGCAGGGTGCCCCCCGCGCCCCCGCCCCCGAGCGCGCCCGCGCTGGCGGCGGAGTTGGCGCGCGACCGGTACAGGTCCATGGCCAGCGACCCGCGCTCGTCCGTCTCTCCCGCCAGCGACTCTTCCAGCGTCTTCTGCGCTTCTTCTGTTCATGTGGAAACGAAGGCGTTAGTATTTTAGACTTTTTTACATACATACACATACACACATCACGCCCATAATCCCTTGCGGGGTAGGCAGAGCGCAAACGGCCGCTAAAAACGGACACTTACGCCACGTCTGACAAATATTTGAGGGTTGAATGAAAATTGTGTATTGCGATAGTGACAGATTGTCAGCCCATCGCCCGTAATAGCAATTCACACCCTCGAGTCCCTTAGTCGCCTCTTACAACTCCCACGGGAAAGCCTTTTTTTATTTGATCCTTTTTCATGCTTCGATCTAATTAGTAGTCAAACTTAACTATTCTGTTGGGACCCGGATAGTTTGATTCACAATATTGTTATGCAACCCTATTAAATCGTTTGCGGGAGAAATAATTTTGTTTTGATAATAGTTTAACGATTTATGATGTTCATGAAAGAAAAATATGGAACTAAGTTTAGTTATGTCGGCTTTCTGTTTACCTAAGATAAAGGAATTCTTATTCTTAGTTTAGGAAACAGAAGCCTCATAATTATCTGTATCGTGTTACCTATTTGTAATTAAGTTTATTATTATTAATAAAGAATTATCTTATCTTATACAATTCACAAACAAAGACCCTCTTACTTTTGTATTTATAACTCTTGCTCTTGACGCAGAGTATCGCGATGACCATTATGATGATGATGATGGAGGCCGCGGCCAGCGCCACCATGAACCAGGTCCGCCTGTAGAAGGGGCGGTACTGCAGGTACCCGTACTCCAGGTACAGCTTGGACGGCGTCACGATCACCTTCTCGCTGTACGCGGGGTTGCTGATGCCGTACACGTTGTACGCGATCACTCGGAACGAATAAGCGGTCGACGGCAACAAACTCTGATACGATATCGTGAACTCTTCGAGCATTCCGTTGCTCGTTCGTGTTATTGTTTCCCATCTCGTGTCGTCTGAAAATGTAACAATAAAATGTTGCAACGGCTAAACACGAAAGCGACTGAAAATCAATAAGACATGCAATTCAAAACGAGTTCTAATTTTGAAAACTTACATTGCCAGGTTTCCTTAGCTGCATTAGAAAAGCAAACAATTAGACAAAAATTACTAAAAACGAACCTCCACCACTATACGGATAAAATGAAACAAACCTTTCTTCCTAGCTTCGATGTAGTATCCCAAAAGCGGTCCTTTCCCAGAGGCGGAGTTGGTCCACTTGAGGTGTAGCGCGGCGGGGTCGGGCGTGAGCAGCAGGTCGCGCACGGCGCTGGGCGAGCCGGGCTGCGGGCCGGTGCGCACGCGCGCGTCCGCCGCGCCGCCCGGCCCCACGGTCACGGCGCGCACGGTGAACCGGTACTCCACTTCCTCCTCCAAGCCCCCCACGGCGAGGCGCCGCTCAGTTACTTTCTGTTTCACTTGTTTGCTGAAGCCTATGAATTAAAATGACTGGCTAAAATACGACTTAACTTATGTGATGTGATATCTTTTTAAAGTGTAAATAATTCAAGTGACTATTTCGATTTATGCGTATTGTTTATTATGATAATTCTTTGTGTGATATTGTGATAATGTAAGGGTTTGATTGTGATGTTATTTAGTGTGATATTGCAAAGTGGAATCTGGCACGTGTGATGCGAAACACTCACGCTCATCTTGCTGTATGGTCTCGTATGTGACGAGATAGGAGTGCACGAGTCCGTTGCGGCGGTGCGGGGCGAGCCACTCCACTACCAGGCTGTTCATGGTGATGTCGCTGAAGGTGATGTTCCTGGGCACAGCGGGCAGCCCTTGGTGCGTGCGTACTACCACGGCTGTGGACCGCGGCCCGTCGCCCGCCGGGTTGAATGCTAGCACCTGCGGGGAATTTACATTTCTTCAAACATCTCTCTCATGCAGGCCTCAAAAGTGTTCGACTTGTTTGAAGATTGGATAATCATCCCATAAACAGGGATTAATGTTAGTAATTTACCTGTGTCCCGACGTTTCAATACAGTTTCATGTATTGTGG
This sequence comes from Tuta absoluta, assembly GCA_027580185.1. Taxonomy (NCBI): domain Eukaryota; kingdom Metazoa; phylum Arthropoda; class Insecta; order Lepidoptera; family Gelechiidae; genus Tuta; species Tuta absoluta. The sequence continues at coordinate 11,263,567 of JAQAHW010000003.1, forward strand.
TCGCGGGTTGACTGATATATCCGCGATAGTCCCGGTCTAATACTTAAAATGAGTGAAAGTGATCGCGAGTGCTTAAAAAGTTATAGGGATTAATGGTTCTCGAATTGACACAACCTAATGCCGCGTTCAATAACTCGAGCTGTCAGGTGTTCTTCTCGACGGTTTCCAGTTGCAGCCTTTGGCGGTTGGTTTCAGAGACCAACGCGTACCACGCCGGCCTACCAGCGGCGTACGTCAAGCGAATCCTGATGTGAGCCTCGATTGAAGAATGTGTTGGAGCAAAGCAGTAAGGGAAGTTGGAAGCGCGAGTATAATTATAAACAGGATACTTGCGCTGCTACTCGTCATGCAGCTGCCGTGCTCCCGCGAGTATCAGTTTTTCTACGCAAGTCAAAGGACCGGCGTGGCAGCACGAGCGCGAGTGTAATGTATTTTGCGAGAAGAGTATGACGGCAGTGCGTGCACACTTGCGTTGAAACTTCCGCGGAATTATTTCGGGCAACATCGACCTCAAAGATTTTGACGCCTTCTTTAATTATGGCCAAACACCCGTCTGCGAGGGCATAGCCTTAAGTTAAAAACCCGTTTCTCGTACAATAATCCGCACAAAAACTTACTCGCAAATAGAGTGGTCGCAAACTGGAACAAGTTGCCTCAGTATGTCATATTAGCACAGAACACCAATATGTTTAAAAACAAACTTGATAAACACTTAAAAATATAAAATGGAAAGAGATACATGAACTATGAACAGTAGGCACCATCAGTTGTTACAACTGCCTGCCTGATAAAATATAATAATAATAATATTTGAGGCAGCAGCATGGTGTGAACGTAGCGTGAGGTTGCAGCTGACCTGTATGCGGTACTGCGTGAACTTGTCGAGGAACACGAGCGAGTGCGCGGTGGCGGTGGCGGGGACCACTTCGATCTCCTCCTCCACGCGGCGCCCCGGCTCCGGCTCCTCGGGAGACTCCGTCATCAGGTAGAAGATCTGGAAACAACATTTAAATTATCTATTTGTGTATAAAATATATCTTTTTTATGCATCTGACACTATCAAAGTGTACTTGGACCAAGTAACTAAGAAATTGAGTATCGCCATAATGATAGGTTGTCAGTCAGCCCATCGCCTAAAATTGCAATACACCCTCGAATCCCTTAGTCGCCTCTTACGACTTCCACGGGAAAGAATAAGAATAAAGAAATAGGGTGATGCTATTTTAAGCCGGCCTAACACGGCACTTTGACGTTGACGCTTTAGGTTTATTATCAAAGTGTACTTGAATCAAATTTAGTGACTGATAATTTTGTCCATTTTACAGTTTTATAATTATAGTCATATAACTCTAATTATAGTCATATAGCTCCAATTATAGTCATATAACTCCAATAATAGTCATATAACTCCAATTAGGCTAGAAAAGTTGAACTTGGTCCAAGTTTGATTGGACGCTATTATCACAAAACAGAGAATGTACAGAAGGATCACTCGGGCCTTTTTTCGATTATTGCCGCTTTCGGCAAGGGTTGCCACAGTTTTCTTAACGTTTTTATTTAATGGTGTAGGTACCTAAACATACAGGTAGTATAACAGAAATGGTATATCAAGCCGAAAGGTGCTCATGAAACTGAACAACTTTCCCCATTTCCCCACTTTGACCTCCTCTCGGCTTGATACACCCTATCTGTTACTCCTGTATTTACATTACTTATACTACCTACGTAGCACAATTATTATGAAATGAGGAGTGACGAGTAGGTAGATATCACACAGACATGACAAATCAACAAATTGTCCTTTTCTGTGAATTTGGTTCCGCAGGTTTTATAATCATATGAGGTTGTTGTACCTACTGAAAAGTAAGTAGTAATATTTAGATACATATTAAACAAAACATACATGAAAAATGAGGTGCCGTGTGATGCCTGCTTAGAATAGCATCACCCCATTTCTTTCCCGTGGGAGTCGTTAAAGGCAACAAAGGGACTTGAGGGTGTGTATTGCAATTTTAGGCGATAGGCTGGCAACCTGTCACTATGGCGATACACAATTTTCCGAATGACCCTCAAATTTTTGTCAGATGTGGCGTAAATATCCGTTTTTGCAGCCGCTTACGCTCTACCTACCCCGCAAGGGGTAATAGACGTGATATGTGTATGTAGAGGTATGTACTTCAAAAATGAAAAGTTGTTTTAGTCTTAAATCACATTATAAAAAAATATACTGATTAGAGTTATTAATCTTGTTTGTTCTTTTATGAAAGCAAGTTTTCATTTAAGTTGGTACAAAATATTACAGGAACATTGTACAAATCACATCGTATACTACAAGTAATAAACCTATTTATATTTTCTCAGACATGCTAGGAAATGTGTTCATTTCTTTCAAAAAAAGAAGGCTGTGCCTCCGCTGCCGGTACCGGTTCCGAAAAAAAAGCAGGACGGGAACCGAGACTAAACAAAAAGTGGGCTCTATGATTAGTTTAAAAAAATATGCATTGTCTGCGGACGAATATTACTGTCGTTTGAGGGCATTTTGAGGGGAAGCGCGGTCGGAAGGTTGTAAGCGGTGTCGAAGATTTAAAATAGGTAGGTATGTACTAGTAGTGGACGGCCCCGAAAGAGGTGGAGCGATGAACTCAGCGCTTATCTACCGAACTGGCAAAGCCTAGCACTGGACCGAGAGACGTGGAAAAACAGGAGAGAGGCCTTTGCCCTGCAGTGGGACAACACGGGCTTTTAAATAAATAAAATATTAACTAGTTTAAAGGATTAATTCGGAGAGAAGAAAATTTTACACTAGGAATAAAAATGTATCGAGAGACTGGCATTCTGGCACTCACAACGCAAATAAGATTGTACAGCTACAATAAATTTAAAAATAAAAGATGTTAACAGTACCTAACTATTACAAAACTTTATTGCTGCACAATAATTTTTTCATTGAACTATATGCTCAAAAATGTACACGGGCGGACTTAACGCCAAAAGCTACATATTCTTTCAAAAAATAATTTGAGCGACTATCTTAAAGGCGACTAAAATTTCCCAACAGTGTCATGAGATTGTAGCACACAAAACAGGTGCTAACAAAAGATTCTTGATGGGGCACTACTGACTACACAACATAACAGTCACAACCATCCACTGCTGGAAGCGAGCCTCCCTCTAACGGGGTATTAATTACCAGATTCAGATTCAGACGTTTATTTGCCAAGAAAATGGTACAGTACTGCAGATGACAGGCTTAAAAATATAGTTCTACATTTTCAGTTACGTAATCGTAACATGCAAATATTAAATAATACAATATGTCATACAATATCAAAATAATTATCAATTACAATGTCATAAACAAATACTCAAACCACGCTTGGCAATTGCATTCACAGAGACCGTTGCTGCCCATTCCCTGAATGATTATCCCCTAGTCACTTTTTCGACACCCATGGATAGCATTTTTATCAAAACAAAGTTGATATTTATCACTTTGAGAATTTGTTCCAAGGCAAATAAAGCTACTACAGCAATGTAACTTAGTAGCGGGCTAGCGGGTTACGGCAACAGTCCCTGCAACCGGTACCGGCAACTGTTCTGTACGCATCCGCTGCCGGTACCGGCATCCAGAACAGTTGCCGGTACCGGCAGCGGAGGCACAGCCAAAAAGGAAACCGCGAAGTTTCACATTGTTTGTCACGTCTCAGATCACGCCAGCAAAGTTGTATGGAAATCCTTTGCTGGTGTCCATTAAGATAAATTCGTTATACGCTAAACCCACATAATTTGATTTCAAAATTATCTCGATGACTCTCATAAAAACGGAACGTAATTTTGTATGAAACAGGTAACTAAAGACGAGGCTGTATGATGTGAAGACCGTTGCCTGTCCAGAATTAAAAAAGAAAAGAATGAACTAAACATTTAGTATGGCTGAATATTACGTAATACTGTGCCTTACAGGCGAATTTATTTTAAAAAATTACAATTGGTGGGAAAATTGTAAATTTTTATTTGTTTCGTTGTTTGGTGGTCGCTAGCTAACTTTTATAACAAGTACAATCTTTCATTTCCTAACCTTTTTTTTGAGAAAAGCACTATGTAAGCCTCGGGGAAAATTACTTTTCTCAAACATGCTAGGAAATGTGTTTCTTTCAAAAAAAGAAACCGCGAAGTTTCACATTGTTTGTCACGTCTCAGATCACGCCAGCAAAGTTGTATGGAAATCCTTTGCTGGTGTCCATTAAGATAAATTCGTTATACGCTAAACCCACATATTGATTTTAAAATTATCTCGATGACTCTCATAGAAACGGAACGTAATTTTGTATGAAACAGGTAACTAAAGACGAGGATGTATGATGTGAAGACCCTTGCCTGTCCAGAATTAAAAAAGAAAAGAATGAACTAAACATTTAGTATGGCTGAATATTACGTAATACTGTGCCTTACAGGCGAATTTATTTTAAAAAATTACAATTGGTGGGAAAATTGTAAATTTTTATTTGTTTCGTTGTTTGGTGGTCGCTAGCTAACTTTTATAACAAGTACAATCTTTCATTTCCTAACCTTTTTTTGAGAAAAGCACTATGTAAGCCTCGGGGAAAATTACTTTGCTTGACTTGTATAATTGAAGTCCTCGCCTGCGGCTCGGACTTCAAACTATACTCGTCCAGCAAAGTCTTATTTTCCATACCTCGACAACAATGTACTATTGCGTGAAGCCATTTTGCACGACCGCGCCAAACGCGGTTGACACTCGACTACAAGTGTGTTTGGATTGGTTTGGATTTCCTTGTAACGGCGGCGTATCAAATTGTGCGAGAGTTTCTGACGTTTGCTTGAAGTGAGCTCGTTCTGTATTCGGCGCGCAGCCGCCAATACTTACTTTGTGCTATTATACAAGTGCACTTAGTTTAGTGTTGCCACTATTTAAGTAGCGTCCAAAAAGACGTCAAAGTTACTTGGTCCAAGTGTGGTCCAAGTATACTTTGTTAGTGTGCACGCGGCTTAAGGCCTCATCTACCCCGATACCAAGCTACCCTTACCTAAAGCTAAAAACCTATTAAGTATGTAGTCAACTATGTACTACGTTATTCTAGATCTAGATAGATGCGCGTACCTTGTATCCGAGTAAGTCGCCATTCTGCTGAGCGAGCAGCGGCGGCTTCCACTTGAGCGCGACCTCTGTGGGCGAGAGCGGGACGGCGGAGACGTCGCGCGGGGGTGCGGTGGGCACGGCCTCGCCCACCCACACCACGGCCGGGGTGCCGCCGGGGCCGGCGCCCTGCGAGTTCACCGCGCACACGCCGATCTCGTAGTTACGGTCGACGGCTAGCTCGGTGAGGACCACTTCTTCGCTCTGAAAGTAATCAAATTATGGTTAAGCTCAATAAAGACAGATTTTTATTAATACACAGTCCCGTCGGGACCACAGTTTCAAATGGACACATTGGTATACTTATTTTTACCAAAAATAAAACAAATCAGTGGCCTTCATATTCGACGTGTCTTCTTGCACATTTTTCCTGTGCGCGTTTTTAAGGGGAAGAGTATTTAACTCATAAAGAAAAACCGGAACGTTGTTGACCGTCCGTCCGGCTGTCACGACCCTTTATCTCAAGAACGCGTAGATATTTCAAGTTGACTTTAAAACCACATACTCAGGTGTACGGCCGTTTGTAGTTGTAAAATAAATCAAGCCCCTAACCTGCGATAAAAAAAACGGCTGTTTATGCTGTGAAAAACGAGTGGTTGACCCTTTCAAGGAAATCAAAATTCATATACCTTGATTTATAATCAGATAGACTAAAATGACATTTGGTGGGTTGCCACGTTATTGTATTTAAAAATAAAAAATAAATAGTGTTGTACCCAAATGATCATGATTCGAATAGTGTGATTAAATCTTTTTAAAAATAATTTTTGTTAATTTCAATTTTCTCTAATAAATTCGCCTAAAAGACTAACATACTACTTTATTCTAAACAAACTAACTTCACGTTTATTTCCTGTCTGATGACCGACAACAATACGTTTTTGTTGTTATTGTCAGAGGATTTGAATTTATTTACCAGGTTCACCACAGCAGCAAATTAAGTTATAAAATTTGTTTACCATATGGGTTAATGTTACAGTCTTCTATTTAAGCTATCTACCCATTTTTTTTTATCTGGTGGAAGAGGTAAATGTAAAAATAAAACAAATAAAAAAAAATTGCATTACGCTCTAAAACCAGTTTCTTTAAAATAGCTAGACATATACCTAACCTTGAAAAATGTATAGACAACATCACGTATTCCGATCTTATTTGTACTAAATAAAGATACCACTATGTATTATGGTTTTTACAGAAATAAGTAAAGTAAGTGAATTGAATATAAAGACAAAAGGTCACGTTGATAGTCTCCATAGTAAAATATCCGAACTCATGTACCTACCTTCGTTATCTTCTTTTGATCTTTTGTTACTATAGGCCGACCGCTTTAAAGTAACAAAATATCCATTCAAAGAAACACGGGGGACAGCATGCGCCATTCGTACAAAGTGGGGCGGTGTAAATGCCAGAGAGGGGAACGAGTGTCGCTTATTTGCGTTTAGTTTTCATGGCTACAACCAAGGTCACTGCAAATGCTTATTTGAACGCAAATGAGAACATAAGTAGTAAAGTATTCAACCTTACATTTTAAATTACAATACCATTCATTGTTGATTTCTTGAAACAAAACGAAAAGTTGCGTATAAACGTAAAGTAACGTATATATACTCTTTTACGTGACCGAGAGTCAAGTATTTATTATGCATATTTATTTACAAATATAACTCCATCGAGAAATCATCTCACAACAGTTCAATGAATAAAATGAATGAGTCAAACCACAACACTAGACTTACGCTGGCAACATTTAAAAAAAATAAGGTTGTTCTTAACTGTCAGTTTAGTCTATCTGATTATAAATTAAGGTTTAGGGTACTTCCTGTAGACCTAGAATTATATAATTTGTACTATGGTTGATTTTGCACTCCAGTGCTGCTCCACTGTTGTATACCTCACCTTGATACCGGGCACGTGCTGCTTCATGTGCTGCTGCAGCGGCGTGGGGAAGTCTGCCAGCGGCTGGTAGAACACCCTGTACCCGCCCGTGCGCGTGTCCCCGCTCCAGTGCTGCTCCACTGTTGTATACCTCACCTTGATACCGGGCACGTGCTGCTTCATGTGCTGCTGCAGCGGCGTGGGGAAGTCTGCCAGCGGCTGGTAGAACACCCTGTACCCGCCCGTGCGCGTGTCCCCGCTCCAGTGCTGCACTGTTGTATACCTCACCTTGATACCGGGCACGTGCTGCTTCATGTGCTGCTGCAGCGGCGTGGGGAAGTCTGCCAGCGGCTGGTAGAACACCCTGTACCCGCCCGTGCGCGTGTCCCCGCTCCAGTGCTGCTCGCCGAGGGGGGTCCACGTGACGCGCACGCTCGAAGGCGTTATGGGCACCACGTGGAGGCCTTCCACGGCTTTGCTTGGAGCTGTAAAAGAAAATATTAAATACATACATACATATATCACGCATATATCACTTGCGCGGTAGACAGAGCGTGAATGGCCGTAAAATAACAAACATTTACGCCACGTCTGACAAAAAATAGAGGACAGAAAATAGTGTCGATACATAAATCCATATTGACAGGTTGTCAGTCTATCGCCAAAAATTACCATGCACAATAGTCCCTTTGTCTCCTCTTACGACAATCAAGGGAAAGCACTGGGGTGCTATTCTAAGTTGAAATCACACGTTTTTTTTAAATAAATGATATTGAAACTCTTTAACGTTAGCGTTAAAAATATTGCTTTTCGTTAGTGTAGTTCTTATCGAATATTTACTGGTTCGATTAATTTTGCAAACTCTTTATCATTACCCATTGGCAAGCTTCATGATCTCCAAGTAACATAGCGAATAGATCCGCCGAATAAGTTTTTTCAGTTGCAATAACAATGGAAACATTACCATTAAAAAATCGCTTAAGTGCGAGTCGGACTCGCCCACCGAGGGTTTCGGAACATGCACATCAAGCCCTTTCATATGGAACCCCATTGAAATACTAGCCACAATTTAAAAATGTCGTTAATTTGTGTTTTTACTTACTTATTTACTTAATTTTGGGCACTCTAGGAAAAAACAATATCAAAGCTTTAACTTGTGCTTCTTTTTTTCGTGTGGGTCATTAAAATCAGTACGTATACAAAGGATCTTAACAGACGGACTGACAACAACGTGATACTATAAGTGTTCCGTTTTTCCTTTTGAGGTACGGAAACCTAATTATAGGAAGACGAACGGACCTGCAGGCAGAGTGCGCACGGTGTCCGTGGCGTTGCTGTATCTGCTGGGGCCGATGTCGTTGGTGGCTCTGATGCGGAACTGGTAGGCGGTGTGCGGCTTCAGGTTCTCCACAGTGTAGGAGGTGGCGAAGGGATCCACGCGCTCCGGGATCGTGTGCCAGGTGCCGCCTTCCTCCCGCTGCTGGACCGTGTAGTATCTGTGGCAAACGAAACAGTGGTTGTCATGCCGCGTTCACACACATAAAGGATGGGCAGCGCGAGCATGTAAGCGGGTAACTCGCGCTGCTACTCGTCTTCCCCGAGAGTCAGTGTTTCGTGCGGAAGTCAAAGGAACGGCAGCACGAGCACGAGTGGAATGTATTGCTATGCTTGGATAAGAGTATGACGGCACACTTCTTCTTCTTCTATTCGTGTGGGACACCGAGTCGTCAAACGACCCGATAAACCCTGGAGTCAGAGTTTTGCAACCGCCTACTACTAGTAGTAGGCCTCTGACATGGTTGTGTAACGACCGCCGTCTAAGTAATCATAGACAGCAACCGGGACCGCTCGGTGGTACTTCCGCGGAAGTATTTCGGGCAATATTTGCGGCAGGAGCAGGAGCATGGTGTGAACGTGACGTAAAGGTCAGGTTTGCGCGGATATCTCATTTTGTTACCGCCAGGCTTGTGCGTTATATTGAAAATTGTACTCACGTCAATGGTTCCGTTTCGTTATGTTCATGCATATGTTTAATGTTTTTAGATCAATTTTAAGAGACGAACACAAAGACAAACTAGTTGTAATGTTGATATGACGCTATTCAATTCAAAAATACTTTATGTACACAGGAAATACAGTAAAAACAAGATATAAATTTAAAAAGTGTACACAAGGCGGCCTTTTCGCTTAGGTAGCGATTTCTTCCAGGCAAACTTAGGGTACAGGATAGAGGGAGTAGCCGTAATGCGGGAGGGGTGCACAATAAACATAAACCTATTTACGGTTGATTAAGTAATTATTCAAAAAAGTCAGTGGCTACTTTGATAGTGTTTCTTAGTGAATCATTGTTACCTGAGTGGTGCGTATCCGTCGTCCCCCGGCGTCCAGGAGAAGGTGATGTGATGCGGCTGCAGCATGGAGCGCTGCACGAGCGGGCGGGCGGGGGGCGCGGGGGCGGCGCGGTTCACCGTCGTCAGCACTAGGGCCCTGGTCGTGGCCCCCCACCCGAAGCGCGTCTGCGCGGTCACAGAGAATAGGTAATAGCGCTCCGACATCAGTTCCGTCGCCCTGTGGATTGAATATAAACAAACTTATTTACAGAGCGCATGTGTGTATATCCTGTTTATTTAAAGAATGAATCCCGAAATAGTAACATGTTTATGTCTATCATTAATACATGACATGACATATGAGCGGGATATCAACAATAAAGCTGCCATTCTGGAATTTATTCTACACTTATATTTTATAGAGGAAAGATTTAAATAGGCTCGTTTGTTTGTTTGTTTAGTTTGTTTGAATAGGCTCCGAAACTACTGGACCGAAAAAAAATATTGCCATTAGAATCCTACATTATCCCTGATGAACGTAGGCTATATTTAAATTTCTTATTGCTGCGGGAAAACGGTTAGCACCAGGTGAAACCGATGGGCAGGCCGCTAGTTTTTAAATAATCGGGTTATACGATAGATGCTATGAAGAACTTCAGCCGATGATAATTATTTTATCATCTTACTTTGTTCTCACCAATCAGTGAATATAGCGTTGTATATAAACTAAATGATCATTATTTATAATGAGGTAAGAAAATAGAATACATTATAAATAAGACTAATAAATGAAATAGCATAGTGTTATATTCCTGTCAGAGAATCCAGTCTGCATTGTCGTACCTAAACGGAGAATAATCTAGCAAAGTTAGTATTACTAACTTCGTGCATCCCCTTTGGGAATCAAAACCACGACTTCCGGACCAAGAGCCCAATTGGTTTGTTAAATACAGACAGTTTTGATTAAGCTCGGTGAATATGCAGGAAAATATTTCTTTAAAAAAAAGCATATTTGAACAATAACGCGGTTTAAAGCATAGGTATTTTAATTACGCAAATAAACAATTCTAGTTCTAATTTATGACAAATACAATTTTGAAAAATCGTTGGTCAATAATTTGCCGTGTGCTGCCGGTCTAGAATAGCATCACCCCTTTTCTTACCTATGGGTGTCGTAAGAGGCGACTACGGGACTCGAGGTTTAGAAGTGTATTGCAATTTTAGGCAATGGGCTGATAACATGTCACTATAGTGATATGCAGTTATCGGATTGACCCTCAAACTTGTCAGACGTGGTGTTAATATCCGTTTTACGGTCGTTATGCTCTGCCTACACCGTAAGGGATATAGGCGTGATTTATGTATGTATGTATGTTGGTCAATAAGATTTAAAGACTAATTTGGACGCTCTGATGGGCAGCAGTAAATAACTCACTGTAGCATCTGTGAAGACTTTGATTCTTGCCAGATGACGCGTACGGTTGCGAAAGTGTCATTCAGAAATGACACGCGTTGCATTGAGGGCCTGTGGCTGTTTGGCTGGAACTAGTATCAGGGGAGAACATACCTGAAAGTCCTATCAGAGGGCAGGAACTCCCTGGAGAAGATATGCTGCGTGGAGCTGTTGAGGTGGTAGGTGACCTTGAAGGCGAGGATCTCTCCGTTGGGGTCCTCCGGGACGTCCCATATGATGCGCGCGGTCGTGAACGTCACGTCAGGGAACGACACGTTGGACGGCGGGCCCGGGGCTGTTTGGATGGAAATAGTACGTATTTCTCTTGTATTATGTTGATTACTTAGTCAAATTAAATTAAATAAGATATAGCTTTGAACCCTCCGTGTGATGCCGGCTTAGAATAGCGTCACCCCATTTCTTACCCATGGGTGTCGTAAGAGGCGACTGAGGGATTTGAGGGTGTGTATTACAATTTTAGGCGATTGGCTGACAACCTGTCACTATAGTGATACTCAATTATCTGATTGACCCTCAAACTTTTGTCAGAAGTGGTGTTAATATCCGTTTTACGGCCGTTAATGCTCTGCCTACCCCGTAAGGGATATAGGCGTGATTTATGTATGTATGTATGTATAGCTTTGAACAAAATTCGAAAGGAGTAATTTGATTATTCTCGAGCAAAATTTATAGGTCCGATTTGACAGACATACTGAAATAACGTCAGAAAGGTAAAATTTATCCTATTATCATGGCTGTACTATACAGGGTGTAAGGGACAGCTCTCCGAATACTGATAGGGTGCATTCAGACCATGAAATTGAACAACTTTCCATAAAAAATATTTCAGGAATCGTTAAAAGAAAATGACTTCCCATAGTAAATGCAGTCAGCTGATTGTGATTTTGTATGGGAGGTAGATTATTTTTTGTCGTTTCCTGACATACGATTCTAAGGGAAAGTTGTTCAGTATGATGGTCTGTATGCACACCCTATAAGTATTCGGAGGGCTGCCCGTTACACCCGGTATAAAGGTTTGCATCCGATGATTTAAAGTTTAATATCGTGATAGCCATTGACTTTAAAACAGTAGTTATTTTACCAGTGTGATCAAATGTGAAATCGCGGTAGTCTTGTAATCAACATCTAAACCACTTGACCCACTTGATAAGCTTTGATAAGCATTAAACTCGCCGCGGATATTGTATTATATTACATTCCTACCTCATATTGATTGATCATTTCCTAAGCTTGTCATTATATGGAAATATAGACCAATATAATTTATTATCTGTCGATAAAACAGCAATTTTTCCGCCATGCACACCAAACTCGATAAGAAACATTTTCACTGCGTATTTCAGTTTCAAAATAACATACATACATACATAAATCACGCCTATATCCCTTGAGGGGTAGGCAGAGCGTTAACGGCCGTAAAACGGATATTAACACCACGTCTGACAAAAGCTTGAGGGTCAATCAGATAACTGTGTATCACTATAGTGACAGGTTGTCAGCCCATCGCCTAAAATTGCAATACACATCCCTCGAGTCCCTTAGTCGGCTCTTACGACACCCATGGGTAAGAAATAGGGTGATGCTATTCTAAGCCGGCATCTCACGGCGATTTCAAAATAATACCATTCTTAAAGCTCAAATTTATTTTCTTTAAGTATTTATTCTTTATTTTATATAACAACTAATATATGATCATAATGATATCTTGTGATGATCTTATAATGATTAGTTTGATCTTAGTACAATATAAATACTTACTGTCTTCAAACGTCCGGACAGTAACGGGCGGGTCGCTCAACTCTCCGTCCCCGAGGCGCGTGTAGCCCAGCACTTGTATCTGATACACGACGTACTTCCTGAGTTCCGTCAGCGTGATCGTGTGCGTCTGGTTGGAGGGTATCGCCTGGCATTCCACCTTCTGGTGGTCAGCTCTGGGTGGCGGCACCACTGCAGCGTAACACACTTTGTACCCTTCGATCAGGCCGTTCTGCTCTTGGACAGGGATGTCGCCCCACAGAACGACCACTGTTGTTGAGGAGGTAGCGTTTGCCGATACGCGTTCAGGGCCCCGAGATGGTACTGAAAAATTTCACAAAAATACAAAACTGAGTAAGAAAATATTGCTTACACTACTGGTTGCACCACAACTACCTTACCTCTAATGTGGAATAGTCAAGCTAAGCAAAGTAGACTCAATCAGGGGCCGCCTGGCTTGCAACCAGACCACCCTATCAAATATACCGGCGCCAAACAACGCCCTGCGTGTTTTGTCGTCATGTGGAAAAGTTAATACTCTTTTAGGTTTTAAGGTGAGCTCTTTTAAATTCTGTCTCAGTTTAATCTGGCCCACAGGTCAAGAGCAAATCTAAATACAAAAATACTCATACAAGCATTCTAAGTACTCAATCCACTTCGAGGTAGTGTGCGCTAAGTACGAGCATTTGCATCCTTATTCTGGGAACGAATCGCATTCGTAGCATGGACATCGATCACTGTCGTTCGAAGGTGCTACATGATAAGACTATTTACGAATCGGAAGTCCAATGGGAATTTAAAACTTAAAGGTATTATTTTGCAAAGGGTGAGAAATACATACGTATGCAATACCGTATGTTTCTGCTAATATGTGAATTCCATATTCCATGATACATATATAGTCGAAATATTAATTAAATACTAATAGGTGGGGACTTATAACTTATTTTCTGTATTGTCTAAACTATAAGATTGAATAATTTTATTGTACGACATGAAAATAAACGAAAGTAAAAATAAACGAAACAATTGAACAATAAAGGATTAGAACAAACTATTTACAAAACTTAGGCTACATAAATAAATAAGATATTTTAAGATAACTAAGGTGTTGTTAGTTTTACAAATACTTACTTAATTAAAATACATATTAAAAGTATTTCGCAGGTAGTACTCAACAGTATTCAACAGATTGGGCAATAAAAAAAGGCTTACAAGAAGGAAGGAAGGTTTTTATACATTTCTCCCTGGAAAGATGTTATTTACCACAACAAAAGATCTTAGAGAAGGCGTTTTAAATGTCTGTCACTTTAGCAAATAGGTACACCTTGTATAGTTGGTAACCCCAGTTGGTAACTTACCAGCTTCTCTAGTTCGTTCAGTCGCCGTAGGGCTCGCGGCGGAAGTACCAACTTCGTTGATCGCTGTCATCCTAACTTCGTACACCGACCACTCCTCCAAGTTGGAGAGTATGTGCGAGTTCGCCGTGTGATCCTCGATAATGCTGAACTGAGTTTCGTTAGTACCGCTTCTGGTGTACGTGATGTTGTATCCTTTCGGGTTGCCGTACCATTCGCTTTGTTGTAGCGGCTGTAAAGTTAACATTTCAGTATTTTTCTACAAATAGAATTATCTATTTGGCACAGTGCACATTATGCAGCCAGGCATTCAATTACACCTCAATATTATCAGCCAATTACATATAAAGGGATTAATTTATACTGTTGATTCTTAATTTGTTGAAGTTGGGTATGGCAGAAAAAGCATGAAAGTAGAATAAATGCAGTACAAATGAGAGCGTTAAGAAGTATGGTTGACGTAAAATTGAGTGACAGGATAAGGAATAGCGTGATAAAGGAACGTTGTGGTATAAAAGAAGACGTAGTGACTGGGGTAGAAAAGGGTATGCTTAAATGGTTTGGTCATGTAGAGAGGATGAATGAAAGAAGATTAACGAAACAGGTGTATATGGCAAGTGTGGATGGGAACGTCGGAAGGGGAAGACCTCGACGAACGTACCTCGATCAAATCGGGGACGTGCTAAAGAAAGGTCAGGTCAAGAGTACCCTAAACCGACGAGCATGCATGAAGAGATTGATGAATGTGGAGGAGGCGAAAGAAGTATGCCAGGATCATAGTAAGTGGAAGGAAGTAGTCTCTGCCTACCCCTCCGGGAAAGAGGCGTGATTTATGTATGTATGTATGTATGTTGATTCTTAATACCTATGTGATGCACCAGTATAGGGTAATTCCCAAAGTTTTATCCATAACTCGTGGGGCTGTGAAAAGTACGTAAACTCTGAAAAAAGAAACGGTACCTCACATCTAATGTACTAGCAACAATATCGTATATTGTTGGGCAATTCTGTCGATCAATGTGTCCAAGAATATGTCACACGTCCGTTTAGGAAGGTTTTCAAGCTTGACTTAGTACGCGTTGACCTTTTCAGAGGACAAATTGTTCCGATAATAACATGAAAACCACATTTTAACTAAGGAAAGGTACCTGTTTGTGAAAATTGCAATATACCTATTATCATATTGTAATCTTATAAGTGTACCGACATAATACCTACCAGCTACTAGATTGTTTGTTGTGCAAGCACTGCAGGGCAACGAGTAGCAATTTTACCAGAACTAGGTAGCTAGTTACTTTGATTGAAGGGTCCTGTGACGTTTTGCTCCAGTGAATGTGATGATTGCGTTCAATAAACTAGCGAGCAGACAACAAAATGTATACGTCACGTAGTAGTTGTAAATGTGCGGGTCTCGACTAAGCGACCAATCCACACAATGGCCATGAGCATAGTGACTTAAATCACGCCTATACCCCTTGCGGGGTAGGCAGAGCGTAAACGGTTGTATAAAACGGACATTTACGCCACATCAGACAAACATTGAGGGTAATTCAGATATTTGTGAATCGCTATAGTGATAGGTTGAGCATGTGCATAAGCAGTAGTTCTGTTAATACCAAATATTCTACGAATGACGGGGCCCAAGCCTACAGACTGTTGTAGCTGTACTGTTGATAACACCCAAACAGGTCAGTGTTAGTATACCTGTCTTCGGCTCAGAAGGACGCGGGTTCTATTTCCAGCCAAGACAGACGCGTCAACGATGTATTTAATGTTGATTTAATGACAATAAAATGAAAAGTCCTGAGTTTGCTTGTCCATGTTTCTGCGTGTGTCCATGACACCCCGATAAAGAGAAACATTGTGGCGTCTATGAAGTGTAATCGTGTTTTCATCTACTTAGGTAATCTGGCCATCCCCAAGGCTGTGCCTTTATATTTTTTATTCCGCCCGAGTTAAAACATTGTTATTAAAAGAAGAAAATTGTGTTATACAAACGTATTTTTTTTACAATGACGGATCATGACGTCAGTAAGTGATAGTATTATCCTAGATTAATTAAAGTTAATTTATTTTAACTTACAATCCAGCGCACGCGCAGGTTGGTGGCGCTGACAGCCCTGACGGTGACGTTCCTGGGCGGGTGCCGCGGCGGCGCCTGGATCGTCTGGAACTCCTTGCAAGGCTCCGAGGGCTGCGAAGACCCCACCACATTTGTGGCGATCAGTCGCAAGCGGTACGTTGTGAACGGGACCAAACCAGTTACGTGGATGGATTGGGCTTCTGGTGCGTTTATTTCGTAGATTGTGAACCAGGACGAGTTGCGGGCTGTTTGAGCCTGTTCCAAAATAAAACACGTAAATATCGATAACGACGACATCCGTTTACAGATACGGGGTGTAAGGGACGGTGTACCGAAAACTTTGTAGGCATGATCAAACCATGAAACTGAACAACTTTTTCTATGGAAGCTATGTTGGTAAACGAGATTTTTTTTTTCGACTTCCCAATCTTCCCATACAAAATTCCCGATCAGCTGACTGACTTTCTATGGAAACACGAAAAAAAAAATCGTTTCCCAACATAGGCCCCATAGTAAAAGTTGTTCAGTTTCATGGTCTGATCATGCCTGCAAAATTTTTGGTACACCGTCCCTTACACCCTGTATAAAATGAATAGTTATATTGTTAAGTAGTTGACCCTGAGGTGAGACAGGACGTAATACTGAGATAATGATATATATTAATAACAACAAAAGCTTTTTTATAACACAAACATACATAATGCTATATGAACATAACAATAAGATAGATTTTAAACGTAAGGAATATAAATAAAAAAACGCTCAGAGCGACGACATTATGCGTACGACGAAATAATGGCAAGCAAATGATAGCTGTCGGTGACGGATCTGATTACAGTTAGATTATTTGTATTTACAAAGAATGATATTTAGTTAGCCAACTTTTTCAAAAGTCCAGTACTGTTGCGGTCTATGAGAGGTGAACCGCAAGGAATATTTAGCTTTTCATTTCTATCTCCAGCCACATAACATGCTATTACTTTAACACATCAAGCCAACTTCGTGCCCAGAAATTTAAAATTCAATCGTGCGAGCAACCGCTACTCGTTCGAGTTTACAAAACTCCCCGAGGAACAGTTTTTGAAAACGGAAAACTATTACAAACTCAAGTTACAGTTATGAAAAGTGGTCATGATTATAGAAACTGTTTCATGCGATCAACTAGATTACAGAAATAGGAATAAAAGTACACTGATGTATCGGTCGAAGAAAGAAGCCTTTCAAAATCAATAGACGTTTTGTAACCTGTATTAAATTTAATATGACTTTACACAGCGTTAAATTCTGAGCGTTCTCGCTTCCATAAACTGCAGTTGCAAGACCATTTCAGTTTTACGTATTTTGACGTGAGTAGTTTTAAGTTAGTGTGAGGTGTAGTTTAAGTTTAATGGATTATGTTATCCATTTACAACTAAGTTGTAAGTTGATCGTAAACACAGTCAGTTTGTAAGTGTTTCAAATTTATATTGAGAAGAAAGTTTAGTCGCGGTTGAAGAAACTGTCAAGCAAAAATAATAAGTACTGAAACGAACCTGAACAGTCCACAGCGAAATGGAAGAGTTGCCGTCGAATCCGGGCGTGAACTGCAGCAGGACTGAGAAGGCGTCAATGTTCGACAGCGCCAAATTCCTTGGCGCATCAGGTAATACAGGCTCCACTCCCGACTGTATGGTAGCAGACCTCGGCGGGCCTTCACCCACGCCCGTCAACGCGCACAGCCAGAAAATGTAGTGAGTGCTCGCCTAGAAATGAATACAATAATGTAATTAAGTGTCAACTTACCCGCGGGTCCCGAGCTTGAATGAATTATTCCATAGAGCTAGCTTAAGTCCCCTACGTGGGTAATAATTTACGGCACCGTTTGATAAAACTCCTGGATGTCTTGAGAAAAATTGCGAATAGAGCAGAACTTTCGAGTTATTACGTTCATTCTATGAAATGTATGAGAATATATGCAACTACTCTCTATCCTAAAATGTCAAGTACTAAGTATTTTTGAACATTGGGATACCAAAATGTATTCCATTCAGGAAAAAGAAATTCAATTCGTACTGTAAAACATGCATCCCATTCCATCATCCATTTCGAAGGATTGTACAACACGAAAATTCTACCCAAAGCTTTTGAATAAAGAATAAAATTTCATCATAACACAAACCGCACAGTGTACAAATAGGAACGGTGTATCGCGTGCAAAGTTTCGTTGTTCAAAAGTGTGCGGTGAAGTCTACTCTCCCGTCTGCGACGGTTATTGTTACGTTGCACATTCACGAGTCGCCAAGTTTGCGCACTGTGCTGACTGTGACAGTCGGTACAACATCAATGACAAACGGACATTATTTTTAAGATACATATTCATGCAGACAGAAAAACTCACCCTAAGAACACTGGGTAGACAGACCGTCAACGGCCGTAAAAAGGGTCGTTTTCGGAACATGTGACCAATATTTTAGGATCATTCCGGAAATTGTGTGTGCAATGTAATGACACGTAGTCAAATTATCGCCTGGACTATAATGCACATATAACCTTCGACCCTTAGTCGCCTCTTACGAAACAAAAGGACAAAAAAATGCTAAGCCGGCATCACCCGGCATAATTTTAAACCATTCTTCAAATAACAGCTTTAAAACAAATGAACACCAACAAAAGTGAGAATAATAAATGGCCGTCCAGTATAAGTTTAGTGATATGGCTATTAGAATGGTTCAACTGGGAAAGCGCTATCTAAATCAAATGTCCAATCATTAAGTTCCGATTTTACAGTAAATTTTATACGTTAAAGATTGAAGATAACGTATTTGTTATATCGATATCAATAAATTTTTACCTACTATTTCTTATCTATCATTTCCATCGGTATTATATGCAACAGACATTTATATTATCTGATGTAGGTATTATTTTTTGTAGGTACTGGACAGTTATGGACCTGAGACTTTAAAACTGTACCTGACTATTTAGAAGGGAGCTTTCTCACTTATTAAACCTTCCTACCGGATTCTGATCATTATAATCTCTTCAGATGTGAAAACTTGATATTTTATACAAATAACAAGAATAAAATAAAGTTGTTTTCCCACGCCATCAAATAACAATAACAGTACGTTGAAATAACCTGTAAATGTATCATGTTGATGCTCTTTAAATAGGCAGTTCAGTGCTCTTTAAACACTTCTTAACAATTTCGTCGCTATCTTTAATTTGATAGGGACTTTGTATCCTATCGAATTCCGTTGAATTTATTAAGGTGATTAATAAACTTTTAACCCTAAAAATTACCTGTAAATGTTCCACATTGATGCTCGTTACATTCGGCGGCAAAATCTCCTCTTGGACGCTTTCGTTGCTGTCTTTTATTTGGTAGGACAGCTTGTATCCTATCAGAACACCGTTAGATTTCCTCGGGGGAGACCAGGAGACCCTCACGGCGCGATCGGACACGTCGTCGAATTGTAGGTTGGACACTTCATCGGGTACTGCGAAGGGATAGCGTACATAGTTAATGTCACTAGGTATTTCGCCACATACTAGCCTAGGTCGAACCTAGATGTGTTTTTATTTTGCACCCAAAAATAGAGTCAGCAAAGTACATTGTAAAAATTTTACGTCAAAATTTTACTCTTAAAAACTAATAAAATTCCAGGACTTTTATATTCTGGAGCGAAAAATTATTTTCGTCGCTGCCACCGGATGATTAGTATGCAAAGACCAGACCACTTGCAACTTTAGGTTTGGTTGCAGGTAGACGTAATAGCATATTGTAATAATTTTCATGGTTTTTAAAATCTATTTTGTACAATCCCAAGTATTTTCTACCGTAATTATTTATTCCAGAGGTCTTGATGCAGCAGGGCCATTTTCTCAATGAAAAGGAGAATGTGGACAGGATATCAAAGTTTGATACCCGAAATAAATAAAAGATGCGTCATACCTACATGAAACTAAGCCTAATTTTAAGGAAACAAATTATAGTTGTCGACTGGGCCTTATCACAAATAAGCTAGACATGCGTTGAACGCGTATTTAAATGAAAACTACGCTAAATACGCGTTACCTTTTTTGTAGCCTTGCCACAACTCCCTGTCTCTTTACTTTTGCTTTTGATTTTACTTTGGCTTTTATAATAAAAAGAACAAAAGCTAAGAGCTACCTAAGAAAGTGTCTTTACAGATGGAAATGTGGCTTACTGTCTTCCTTAGTCCTGACGAGCACAAAGTCGCTGCGCGGTCCGTCGCCGGGCTCGGTGAAGCATAGTACAGATACGTTGTACTCGGTAAACTTATCCAGACCACTAATAATGGACGATTGTTCCGTGAGCGGGTCGAGCAGGTTCGGGGGCACGCTTACTAGCTTCTGCTCAACGTCGGAGCCGTCGTGTTCGTCCCAACGCCACGCTTGGATCTTGTATCCCTATAAATATAACAAAATAAGTGTACTCATTCGTTAAGTTACGCTGATCCCTAATAAGGCTAGATTATATTGCAACAAATAAAAAATACAAGGGAAGATTTCCTTAGATGAAGTTTGTAAGTTTATCATTGTAGAGTCCCTTACTGGTTTTAACAGTATAAAGTAGACATAATTCTGGTCTAATAATTTAATTATTTACCAACAAAGCAGAATTAATTATGCAAATTTAAGCTAACAACTCATAAATCCAGTACGTCGCGGATCAAAATCAGCAATTCATGCAAATGATGGTGTTATTACTTGATTGATGCCGTTAATTTTCTGCGGGTTGGGCGGGGTCCACCACACCGCTATGGAAGTGGAGTTGTGCGGTTCACACCGCACGCTGTCCGGAGGCGCCTCGGGCACTCCTTCCTTTGTCTTGATCGTGAAACTGTCTGAGAACACCCCGACCCCCTTGTCGTTGTACGCCGCGATCTGCACATTGTAATCTTTCCAGGTTATCAGGTCTTGTATGAGGTAGTTTCTCTGTGCCTCGTTTGTGATGTTCTGGAATGTCCACGGGCTGTTGTCGTAGCCTTTCAACCGGTATCTGATCACGTAGCCGAGAATGTGGCCGTTTCTGTGCTCTTCTAAAGGCGGCTGCCATTGCGTTATTATTTCTGAGGACGAGCGCGCTGAGCCCATGAATCCGACAGGAGGGCCCGACGGTGCTGCGAATATTACATTTCGGTGACGAACAATAATACGAATACAGGGCATTAGGAAAAGTACAGCATTCCTTTGAATGGGTGGACTAGCCCGTGTCACTAAAAAACTTATATTATAAGAACATAGTTTGAAATGTCGCAAAAATTTTGGATTTCAGATAACTAAATTACTCGATCTAATTTCAAATGTATAGAAAGATTCTTACAAATCTTCTAGAAGAATGTCGTTCAGTTTCATGCGCATGTCCAACCGTTAAAAGGAAAGTGGTACTTGTCTTAAAACCCTGTAGAAAAACACTGAGAGAGTCATGCCAAAGTTCGTTAACGGAATCAAAAGTACCTACGCACTTAAAAAAGAAGGGCGCCACAATTAAGATCCATTAAGTGGCCCAATTGGTTGCAACGATACATGCACATGGAAGAAATCAACACAGCGAAGAAAAGTGTACGACAAAATAAGAGGACGGCATAAGAAAATTGAAAACAATTAAAATTTGCAAACATAATCACGTTCACACGAATAAAAAAGTAAGAATCCATCTAGTTTACCAAGTGTATGCGTACCTTGGCAGCATATTTCGCTGGCTGCTTGTCCACAAAGAAACACACTTTATATAATGTATGCTGATAATTTGCAAAAAGCTCAATTGTTTGCTCCGACCACTACGTACAGTAAAATTTCGTAAAGTGCAGTACCAATGATATGTAGTGGTGCACATGGAGTGAGCGAGAATTTTCATTTAATTACATCGTGAAAGTTTTAAGTGTCGATATTCGATTGAAGATTACTTTTTCACTTTCGAGTATAAATAATGAACGCCTTACCTTCTTGGGGCAGCGTTAATACGTCGGTGGGATCAGAGGCCGGGCCCTCTCCAACGGTATTCACGGCAGACACTCGGAACTGATAAGAGGTCGCCGCTTTTAGACTGGTTAACAAAACCCAACGTTGGTTCGCCGAAACATTCATTGGTTCCGTAACCCAATTCAGAAGCGGGTCAGGCGTCGGTCCTGGAAACGAAGTAGTCATGAATAGGAAGTAATGCATGAGAATTTCCGCTAATAATTTTGAAACTAGTACTAACCGAATTCGGGCACGATTCGTCTCTGGACTATAAATTTCTGTATAGGCGAGTTTCCGTCGAAACCGGGTGTCCAAGAAACATTAACCGCGCGTTGAGGGGTGGCCTCCAGTCTCACAGCGCGCACATTTGTCGGTGCGAAAGGAAGTTCTATGACGGATAGGACGGCGCTTCGGGTGTGATTCCCGCCGGGTGACGTCACGATGCACGTGTACTCGCCGGCGTCGCTCGCGCGCACCGCCTGCACTTGCAGAGCACCATCCGCAGTCACCCACACGCGGCTCCCAGCCGTCATCGCCCTACAAACACAACACAAATAAGCACCCCACATACTTCTGTCAGTTTATAAGCACGTGGGAATCAAAACAAAATGCAAAAACTTACTGTTTGTTGTGGAACCAATCGATGTTGTATTTCACGTTGGGGTCGTTGGAAACTTTACACTGTAGTGTGGCCGTGTGACCCAAGAGCACTCGCGTGTCCACCGGTGGGGCAATAATTTGCGTTCTCACTGGAAAGGTAAATGAAGCATGTAGCTGTTACTCTACTTTCAATGGGAACAGGCAGATTTTACAGACGTCTTACCAAGAACAGTGAGGTAAGCTTCTCCAGTAACATTTCCGGCATCATTCGCTCGAACACAAGTATATTTGCCGCTGTCGGCTGTGGTCGTTCCGGTTATTAGTAGATCTCCTTCGTCAAGCGCTTGTAATCTTCCCGATAAGTTTATTATGAGGGAATCTGCAAGTTTTAATTTTGTTTAGTAAGCTAGCTATTACGCTACCTGAAACCTAATACCCTATTATGTGGGCACGCTAGGTCGCTAAGGTAATTTGCATAACAAAAATTACCCTTAAAATAACAAAAAACTGCAGAATCACTTTTTAAATACGGCTAGATATTAAGTTAACAAATTCTAAATTGTACTTTAACGAGTGGACGAGGTTTTGTTAAACTTGTAAAGGATAAATTAAGGTTCAAGATTTGTTTGTAGGTAATGTCCTACTAAATGAAAGCTGTGACAATTTTAAAACAAGTTTGTGAAACTGAAATTCCCTTTGATAAAGGAAAATGTGGATACATTAGCATGATTATCGTTGGAAATGTCGAAATCGAAGCGCGATTTTATCGAACGAGCTGCACTTTGAAGTCGAAGTCATCGAATAACGAAATAATTTGTTACATACATACATAAAGCACGCCTATATCCCTTACGGGGTAGGCAGAGCGTTAATGGCCGTAAAACGGATATTAACCCCACACGTCTGTTTGAGGGTCAATCAGATAACTGCATATCACTTTAGCGACAGGTTGTCAGCCTATCGCCTAAAATTGCAATACACATCTAGCCCTCGAGTCCCTAAGTCACCTCTTACTACACCCATGGGTAAGAATTGGGGTGATGCCATTCTAAGCCGGCATCACACGGCACGGCAATAATTTGTTAGGCTATAAATAGGTATATATTTTTACAGTAAAGGGAGTTTAGAGGTTTCCGTTTTTAGATTTCTACCGTGAAAGGTCTATAAGCGTCTACTGGGATGAATAATAACGACTATATTTTAATCCCGGCTCTGTAACGTGACATTATTTTCTAACAGATCTGTAACCAAAATAGCTTTTCATAATAGGAAAGGCGGATACTAACCGTTGAAGTACCAGGTGACATTAGGCGTCGGGGCTCCGATGGCCCGGCAGGAGATTGTGGCGTCCTTCCCGTCCAGCACGGTGAGGTTGGCAGGGGGCGACTGCATCACCGGCGGGGAAGCTACAAGCCACTCCAGTTAGTACACACTACTCTAGCCACTAGCCACACTTCTACATACGGCTAATGTTCAACTTTTGCACTCCAAAGGCACCGAGCTGACATTTCAGTGCGGTTTTAAACTAATGTCGCTAAACACGTTAAAACGCGAAGTTGTGATGCAAATTCTCGTATGCGGTCTAACATACAGTATAATGCGACATTTACTGCAACTAAGTAACGAAACATGTCACGCGGAAAGCTCTGCCAATGTACAGTTTTATTGAATGTGTTATATTTAGTATCACGTTCTTCAGCAGTACATTTTTTATGACATGTCGCGATACACATTTTTGCAGATGTGTCGACTTCCGACTACAAAAAGGTTTGTATAACAATAAATAGGATCTGCTATGCCAGGAAGGACAATGTCACATGTGCACAATATGATAACAAAGGTTGTGTAATAAATTCAGGAACTACGAGGCAAAGCTGTATGCAATCAGCGACGACAATCACAGTGCGGCCTTGCGTGACCCCTCATGCATGTACAATTTTTCATATTAAAATAGTAAAGCTAGACCGCACCATTGTTGTAGCTATTTGCAAAGAGCTATACACCCTCAGGTAACCCGGCGTCAATCAATCAAATTCACAAGGTTGTGAATTAGAGATCCTTGAGTCATGGTTTCTCCTATAATGTTAGTATCACACAAAAACTCAGTGACCTGTGAATAGCGGCCGAAGTCGAATGCGCTCGCCGAGGGTCAACGTCAAGTGAAAGCCAGATGAGATGAATCAGATATTGTGTCACATTGTTATCTACACTATTGATCTGGGTAGGTAAGCGATTGACGTTTGACCGCATTATCATAAAAGTCTATTCATGCACATTTATTCAAAAATAGTAACTAAGTGTAATTAGATTGATAAGTTTCAAAATGTAAACAGAAATTGCACGGTATAAGGTAATAAATGAAAATGACGGCAACACCAGCTCAATATTATCCTTGATGTGAGAGGAAAACTTTCAATGCGGAAGGCAAGTTAGTTTTATTTATGTCACTCATTCCGCCCTGGAGCACCGGGGGCACGGCTCCACCGCGCCACCACCGCCGGCGCGGTGAGTGCCGCAAGTAGCTACACTTACCAGTTTCGACCACGATGAATATTTGACGAGGTGGGTGCTAAATTCGAGTGTTTTATAGAGGAACTTATTTTATAGTGGACCTGAATAATTTTGATCAGCCGTTGTAAATTCTTAATTCGACCATTGGCAATTTATGAGCCGAGGCCGTAAACGTAAACCGATATCGCGCCTGTTACGCATTACTATTCGATTAAATCAAGATACTATTGAGCGGTGAAACAATATAGTAAATGGTTAGTAGTATTAGTCATGCTCTAAGATATCTATTGCTAGCTTAACACAAAATTGATTACACTGTCCTAGAAATCGCAAATTAAGTAGAACTAAAATGCACTTCATTCATTAAGGAGTGACGATCCATAACCGAGAAAAAACAATTGAAAAGCATTGTTTGCAATCACACGGTGCCGTAAAAAAACAAATTGTATTGAAGAAAACAGTGCAAATGACAACTGGTTTGGTTTCCTTACTGCCTGTATCAAATCTGAATGTTTTTGCTTTTTTGTCTGACGTCCGCATTCTTATTAACTTCATGTGACTGCGTGGTATGCGCCTATGGGATGCTGTACGACATAGTTACAAGCTTTAGTTACTATATTTAGCTCCAGGATACCCTTAGGAAATGACTTGGAAGATTATTAGTCACATATTTATATATTAGTATACGAAATATAAGACTACTTACTTTTTATTTTTAACCAGGTGTAGATGGATGATTCTCCGGCCTCATTGCTAGCGATGCACTGGAATATGCCCATATCTTCCATTTTCAGCTCATTGATAACCAAAGATCGGTCCACTTCGACTCGGTAGCGGCCGCCGCCGTCGTCGACATCAATATTGTCGGGTTCGCCAGCATCGGCCCCGACACTAGCAATCTTTCTAGCATCCTTGTACCACGTTATCCCAGGCAACGGTATCCCTTGTACATTACATTCAAGTACTACCGTACTACCGAATTCTCCGAATGTTTCCGATTTCAAATTAGAAAGAAATATTGGTTTTTCGAATACAGTAACGGTCGCCGATGCAGTAACTGTCGCGAAACCACCCGTTTTTAATCTTGCTTGGCACGTATACTGACCAGTATGAGTCAAGTTTGCAGATATAAGGCTCAAAGTCCTGTTCCACTGGTCGTTCAAATCGTAAGTTATACCAGCCTGTTCAATTATTATGCCATCTTTGAACCATAAAGTCTCTAACTCATGGAGCGGTCTGGCATTCGCTATGCAATACAGATTCGTGTATTCTTGTCCTTTTATTATCTTTGTGTCCTGCGGCTTGATTATGATTTCTGGTGGGATTTCTTTGTCGTCATCTCCGTATACGTTGAGTCGGATGTAAGGGCTGTTTTCGACTTTGCCTAGTTGAGTATTTATAGCTCTCACTCTGGAAGTTTGAAAGGTCGTTATGTAAGTTTGTTAATGACGTAATTAAATGAAAGAGTCGTTAAAAAGGTAGAGCGGACCTGTAAGCGCCTTGATCTTCGTGCGATGCGCATAGGATGACGAGCTGGTGTTTATCAGTGACGGCGTACTTCTGGTCGTAGCGCAGGACTCCGCTCTCATCCTGCCAGATGACGGAGGGCGCGGGCTCGGACTCTATGTGAGGGAATTCGAGAATCGCCCCTCTGCCCGACTCTACCGTCACCAATGTTTCCATTGTGTCCTCGAATACTCCCATAACTGGATAAAAATCACAATACGTTTTAAACGATGAAACAACACAGAAAATGAAAAAACAGTATTGTATAAACCTGGAAAATATTTCGGGCAATGTAGTGTCTGCTGGATCAATCTATAGATGCGAGTACAACTAAATACAAAACAAATACAAGGGCACGTGTAATAAAATAACATTACTTCGCTACGACGGAAAATGCGAGTATGTAAATTCTGTAGTTGTGTAGTGGAAGCAAGTCTTGCGGTGATGTTTATTTCTTTGTCTTCGAGGAACCGACAATGTTTCATTGTTTTGGAACGTCGCACTCGTAAAGCAAAGCATATTTGTCGAGTTTTCAGGATATTCGTTTGTTGTTGGCGCGGATTTGACGGATATATCGAGTGTAGAAAGTTTTCAATATGAATGCAAGGCACGTTCACATGGTTAAAGTGCTATAAAGGAGACTTAGATATACGGAGAGTGAATAGGTAAGCCGTTAAAGAGGAAATGGACTCACAGGCGACGACAATGTTGTTCTTTTCACTGAAAATTGCACCGACGTCGTTCTTGGCGATACATTGGTAAGCGCCGGCGTCCTGCCGCTGAGTATTGTGGATCTTATAAAACAGCTCGGAGGAATACTCTCCTAGGGGAACTCCGTTCTTTAACCATCTGTACATGGGCTGCGGAATACCTGGGGAAGGATTTATATTCATGAGTATTTAAAGAGAACTAAAACATTTTATGTTTAAAAAAATAAACTTACCTATTGCCGAACATTGTAAAATTTTGGTGGTTCCTTCTCTGACTATGCTGTTTGATGAGGATGGCTGCATGCTAAACCTCGGTGGCTGCATTTGTACTGGAACAAAAAAACATCATCAGCGAAATGTTCAGGTTAATAGATTTCGTACTGGTAAAAATATTTTATACGTCAATCAACAAAAAATGTTCTTTGAAAGACGACGACGATCGACTATTTAAATTCAATTCAGGATGTAAAATATTTACAAACTTTCGCATGAAATCTCGTACACAAATTGCAAGCATACGTAAAATTGCCCATTGATTCTACGACCGCGCGTTGGTGGTAAAACTTTTCTCGTTTAAACATTTTAAATATTGTTGTTTTCTCTACACTACTTTTTTATAGCTCAAACCTATTTCATTTTTAAAATAAATTCATTTCCAACCACAATTGGTTTCAGCATGATTGTGTATCGATCGGCCAGCTTCCTATTAAGCGAATAAATGAATGTAATTAGTTACAGTTCGTTTATTACGTTATTGGTGTTATTATAAGCTTATTGTTAACTAAGTTGTATTAATATACGAAGCGATTAAGGTTTATGTATAGAAGAGTATTCACGGGCTACTGCCTAAGTATGAAATATTTTATGGTACGAGAAAGTAGAGTACACCACGCGACGGCAGCAAAAATTTACGTTACCTTTTACGAAAATTATGTACCTAAGCTTCAGGTAATGAATAATATAGATATGCACTTAACCACCTCTTACGGCGGACTTGCGTGATTTGACCGCTTAATATAGACTGACAATCCATTTAGTGAATTAGTGTGGTCGTCAGCAGAAATGATATAAAACATTATGAACCTTAACGAAAGTTATTAAGTTGCAAAGTAGTTTGACGACCAAAGCCTTATTATAGTTTACAACTGGAAATACTACGTTGTTTTAGCGTTGTTTCTAGCCGCACATAGCAACCAGACCCAGGCGAAGCAGCCTTATTCTGAACATAAGTCAGAGCTATTCATAAATTGTAGTAGACGAGGCCGGTAAATCACCGTTTCGCTTTAATCAGATGCATATTTTATGACTCCGTCTGCATTCCAAATGAATATGAGATGAGTCAAGGGAACCGTTAAGAGGCGGTATAAAAAACGCGATCAATTAGGGTTCACGCTGTGTCCGCGTCATTCGGACGGCAATGGTAGGCAGGCCGAGACATTAGGGCCGCGGGATCGTTGGTGGAATGTATCTCTAGATCGGAATGGCCGCAGCAGCCAGCAGCCCGCCTTCGACCGGTCGCGATACAAATCACTTATTACTTACCCAAATATTTGGTTTCCATTTTACGCAACATCGCGTCTCTTAGTTTAGAAATTTGAATAAAGCTCGCCGCTGCGCGTGCTTTTACGGAATGTATCAAAATAATAAGGGATGTAGGATACTAGCATAATTAATCTACGCCAATTATTCAAATCGACCGTAATACGTTGTATGGTACATTATTCGAAGACCTGAGAATGATATGTTATTTCTGGGCGCATATATGTTTAATTATAATTTTAGTCTATTTGGAGGTTTTCGTATTACAGATATTCATAATTTAAGCTTGCTGTTGATCTGCGAGTCTATACTTTGTACGTTTTGGCTGAAAGCAACTAACTTTTGAGAGCTGTTCCAAAGTTTTAAAAATCGTTAATTATGAATTGAATTTTAAGTTTTTTATACAGGGTTGGCCGAAAAGTGACATCCAACGATAACATTTGAATGCCTTGTACTGAGGGGTATTCAAATCACCATCTGATGTTACGCAATTTTTTGTAATTTCCGAGTTATTCAACTATTAAAGTTTTATGGAAAAAAATCGAATCTTTTTCTTTTTTCGTACGCTAGAAAGTACTAAATAAGGCATTAAAATTTTGACTTTGGACGTCAAAATTCGGGCCAATCTATATTATTTATGTCGCAGGAATATACTTACGTCATTCTACTAGGTATCGTCCTAAACAAATCCAAGGATTTTGTCCGAAGTAGGTAAATACTTTTTTTAATAAACACAAAAATATTCATAACGGCACTTAATTCGAAAAAAGTATATTTTGAACCCCTTTATGTCAATGTCAAAAACAACTTTAGGAATTCGGTCAAAATCCTACGAATTCGTCCTAATTTCAGGATCTGTTTAGGACGATGGCAAAATGAAGTCACAATTTTTACATATTTCTTCGGATTTTCAAATTCCTTTTTGTAGTTTTACTGTGACAGTATATATCTACCTGCGTTGATCCTAATTTATTTCGAGTCGGCGGCGCAACATAGTTTTTTCTCTAATTCATGTCTATCCTGTCACCTTTTTGCGGCATATCATATTTTATACAATCCATCGAAACTTATCCACTCCACATCCACTTGCCGTGTGATGCCGGCTTTGCCGTGTGATGCCGACTTAGAATAGCATCACCCCATTTCTTACCCATGGGTGTCGTAAAAGGCGACTAAGGGACTCGAGGGTGTGTATTGCAATTTAAGGCGACGGGCTGACAACCTGTCACTATGGTGATACACAGTTATCTTATTGACCCTCAAACTTTTGTCAGACATGGTGTTAATATCCGTTGAACGGCCGTTAACGCTCTGCCTACCCCGTAAGGGATATAGGCGTGATTTATGTATGTATCGAAACTTATAGGCCCTCATCTTCTTCTGTATCCATTCATACTCATTACTATTTTGGTCATATAACATTTATTCCTCCTCGTAACATGCCCATACCACGATGAACTGCTACCTCACAGCTTTTCTGTCATTGGCGCTACTTTCAAAACTTCATCTAATATACTCATTCCTTATTTTAACTATCCTTGGCACACCGCACATCTATATTAGCATTCTCATTTCTGATACTTGTATTTTTCTTGCATCAAGTATCATCCATTTTTTAGTAGGTTAAAATGCCATAATTTGATGACTATTTTAATTTACTGTGTGCAGCTTCTATTTAATTTATCGAATTGGTAATAAAAATCTTCAGAATAAGCGGTGCCCCAATACCCCTGTGAAGCTCTATTGCTCTAGTGAACGGACTCCAGACTAGTACCTACTACAAAGCATGAAAAGATTTTTTGGGCTAGACTGTATGATAAATAGACAAACATATTTGACATCTTGTTGCAAAGAATACCAAATCTTAAAATACTTCCCGTGTAGGAATACAATTAAAAAATAATATTAATAATAATGTTGCAAAGATATCCAATTCATCCAACGTAAACGAGTTGTTTCTGGTTTATGTGTTCCATTAAAGCAGGACAGCCGGCCGGCAGAGCAAGGAAGCCAATTAAGCTCAAGCAAACCATCCATGGCCCGAGGAATGCAGACGCCCGCAAAAACGCAGCCTAGATCGCATCACCCATCCAAATATGAATACTGTTATACTGGCCAAGTACAGGTACAGTCTCTATTGTTAGTACCCACATGCTCACTCAACCGCGACTAAAGGCGCGCCCTTTGAAACAGACGAGTGAAAGTCGAGCTAGCTATTTACGGCAAAAATCTAAACAATTAACAAAACGCCTGAAATACTTATGCAATAATAGAGCTTCCAGAACACGCTAACAATGAAACAAAACCCACAACAAGAAACGCTACGAGAATTAATGATACTTTTTTGTAGTTAAGACGTTTAACTAATGCCCGGTATCACCTTCTGTTCGGCTGATTCTAACATATTAAGGTTTTATCTTCAAGACTTGGCAGCATTAACCCTTCTCCATCGAGATTGGCCCTTAGGGATCGTTAACCTAAGGCATATAATAAATCTACGGTAATCTTTAACCAGTAAAGAACTAGTGGAAAATAGTTGAACTGTGGAATACTTTGTACGATTAATTGGAACTGTAACAGTTGCGGGAGCGAAGTTAGGGCTTTTACTGGCTATAAAAATGTTAAATTCATGAAGACCCGATTTATGAATTTCGACACATGGGAACTTTGTTGAACAGTCCATAAAATTTATGATTGCGGATATTAACGACCAGTTAAAGGAAGAGTTTACGTCACTGCAGTCTTTTATGTATTATCTATGAAGAGGGCGGTGTTAACATTTCCGACTCGAAAGTGAGACAAGTACGTATAAATGAAGGTACCTCGAGGTGGATATTAAGTTAAATTACTAAAATTTTGCTCGTTACGAAAATAGTACACTGTCATCTCTGGATGAAGAAAAAAAGCGGTCCATTAGTGGCTATTCTTGTAAATGGCATGTCCCGTCCCGTCCTGTCCGTTGGAAGGTCGTCCCGACAAGAGCTCAGCGTAATTATCTCTGTTCTGTATCATACCTGTCCACAGAAACTTGATACTCTTCTATGCTGTTTTTAGTTGACTATGAGCGAGCGGGACAGTGACAAATGCATAGTTACTTCAGGCTTTCAGCGATGCTGTTCTTTTCAGTTACCAAATTTCTGAAGTAAATGGAATGTGCACTTTTGTAATTATTCTTTACGGTTTTCATTAATTAGGTGGTTTAAACCTGATCATTTTATTTCTAGAAATGAATCGCAGAGGTTATAGAAACAGTAATAAGCTGGAATTTATTGTTTAGCGTATGCAGGCAGATGCAGTAATTATTAATGTGTTTGTAATAGTAGAAAGTGAATTCTGTGAAGTTGCGGCTAATTTGTTTATTTTTCACGTGCCAGTGATTGACTGCAGGCAAGCCGAGCTGGCCCAGTTACAAACTTCGAACACGTGTTGAGTTCATAACTGCGGTTCGGGAGATAACAAACGTTCAGTGTAAACTACCATAAAACAAGTTTGCCGTCAGATTTGGATGATTTTAAAATGTGGGCTTTTAGAAATAATACTTAGTTTCAAAAAGTAACACTACTACCTGTAATTGAATATCAGATTAAAACTTGCAAGGACTGGAAAAATACGGTTTTAGATCAGGAAAGTGGAAGAGCGCTTAGCAGTTACGATTCATTAATGTATAATATGATAAGTTTCAGTGAAATCTTATTACTCGTATTGTGAATTAAGTACCTACCGTAATTTGTACCTAATTATTTTGTTTGGGAGTTGAAAAGTTAATCGTACGTCAAACGAAGGATCAATCAAGTTACATTGCGTATTTTGTAAGTTTATAACCAATTTACGTTAAAGCTGTTAAACCTGAGAGCTGGGAGTAAAGTTAGTAGTTGTTAAGAATTAAAAAATAGTTGTACGATTTTAAAGACCTATTTTATGCATTCTGCCTATATAAATTACTTTTCTTCTCAAATGCTGAACCATTACGAGTATGAGGACATTTCCGCACCACCTGAAATCTTAGATGCGGCGCTGGATCGCCGGAGCCAAGGTTTAGAAAAGTGAACCTAGTTGATTCAGAGTTTTTTTGTAGAGTTTAGATAAAAAATGTGTATGAAACTGCATAAATTTAAGCCTTATATGACATTTGCACAACTACTATAAAGGAGAAACAACGGTGTTGTACAATAATTAAGTGTTGTAGATGCGAACAGTTCGGAAATTTCGACTATTTTTTTATGTTAAACTCGCCAGAAGCCCGTAGGCTGCAGGGTGAAATGTACGAGTTCCATATATGAACAGGAAATATTTCCTGGCCTATGCTGGATTAAAAAGTTTACGGTTTGACCTGCATTGTATGTTTACCTTTGGCCTTTGTCCTCCATTCCTGCGACTAAGGCAGCCTAGCAGTTTTATGGGTACGTAAACTTATTGTATGGGCACAAAGAAGTCTGTGACTAGCTCTGGTGAGATTTTAGAATTTCCTATGCTATAGACATAAAATACTGAGACCCAAACAATTGCGACGCTGTCAACATTTTAGCAAATTTATTCTAGACAAATATACACATTATTTAAGTGAGTTTATACATATTACCATGGTTGCAATATATTCAATCACAATCACAGGTACCGACACGCAGTTGTAGAAAACTTTACAATAGGAGGCTTTCTACATTCTATATTAATTGTTTTCAGCAAAATTTAGGGTGACTTGTCCAGCAACTTACCTACCTACCTATATCATTATATGTGAACACTTAAGACAAAATAGCTTGCTAAAACTTGAATGTGAATGAGTACGTCCATTCACCCAACACAGTAGGTAAGTACTTTTGGTCTCGATCTAACAATAAGCGCTCGTTTTACAGGTAAAGTAGTTCAAGGATACATTTTGATCGCAACAACACCATAAGCTTAGCAAACTGCCAACTATACAACAGTCAATACTCGTACATACAGGGGTGTAGAAAATTACGGTTAATGTAGGACATGGTATATTCTGACAAGTAAAATAAATTATCAATTAGTAATCAATATTGCAGGGAGCACTTTGAGCACCACGAGTTAAGTAGGTATGTAGGCAGCCGATAGCGCGTCGTCCTGTGTGGCGCACTACTACTGGATAGATGTCATGGGTGCTGACTTGCACAATCTCCAGGTCAATGGTTATTGAGAGGAATACCTCCCTTGTCTCAGTACAGCCGTTGGTGTTAAAAATGTGTTCAATTTGTAGTGTAGTGCGTGGCTGTATATTAGGGATGTCCTCTGTATATCTTGTGTCGGTACTTTTATTGACACGGCAAAATGTTGTCACATGCCTTTGCTTGGATGAAGCTATCACTAAGATTCATGATAATAGCGATAAGTGATAAGTTAAGCTTTAAAGAATTTGCGTCAAGTTTACAAATTATTATGGTGCTTAACCTATATACGCTGATAGTTTTAAGCCCTTGAAGCTGAGTTTGTTTCATTATCATTCTGAAAGGTATTGTGATGGTGATCCAGTGTACATACATGCACCGTCATAGCAATTAATTTTAATCAATCTCGAGATTATGCACCAAATAGGTACGTAGCGGTCTAGGTTAAAATTTTTTTTGGCCACCTCAAGCAAAATTGCAAGGGAACAGTATAAAGGGTATATATAAATGATAAAAGCGTTGCACTTTAGTAATTGCTTATACTTTCAGCGCAGTTAATGCTTTTGTAAGTTTTAATTAGTCAGTTGCTCTCGTTGTTTAATTACATTGTATTAATTTTCTACCACCGTAAATGGTGGGAAAATTAGCAAGAATTTCAATCCACACTAATATTATAAATGCGAAAGTAACTCTGTCTGTCTGTCTGTCTGTCTGCTACGCTTTCACGGCCAAACCGCTGAACCGATCTTCAGGAAACTTGGCACAGAGATTGCTAGCATACCGAGAACGGACATAGGCTACTTTTTATCACCATTCGAGGGTCTGGAGTATAGATG
Organism: Tuta absoluta; assembly: GCA_027580185.1. Lineage (NCBI taxonomy): Eukaryota > Metazoa > Arthropoda > Insecta > Lepidoptera > Gelechiidae > Tuta > Tuta absoluta. Next base: position 11,298,395 of record JAQAHW010000003.1, read on the forward strand.
TAGACCACCAGGTGTACCACCAAGAGCCCAGCTAAACTATTAGAGATACAGGCATGGTTCCAAGAGAAAAGTTGTTCAGTATGATGGGCCGCTTCTTTTCACCAGGACATTGAGGATCTGGAGTACCTTATGTAGACCACCAGATGTACCATCAGGAGCCCAGCTAAACTATTAGAGATACAGGCATGGTTCCAAGAGAAAAGTTGTTCAGTATGATGGGCCGCTTCTTTTCACCAGGACATTGAGGATCTGGAGTACCTTATGTAGACCACCAGGTCTACCATCAGGAGCCCACCTAAACTATTGGAGATACAGAAATCGTTCCAAAACAAAAGTTGTTCAGTATGATGGGCCGCTTCTTTTCACTAGGACATTGGGGCTCTGGAGTACCTTATGTAGCCCACCAGGTGTACCATCAGGAGCCCAGCTTAACTATTGGAGATACAGAAATGGTTCCAAAACAAAAGTTGTTCAGTATGATGGGCCGCTTCTTTTCACAAGGACATTTAGGATCTGGAGTACCTTATGTAGACCACCAGGTCTACCATCAGGAGCGCACCTAAACTATTAGAGAGATACAGGCATGGTTCAAAACAAAAGTTGTTCAGTATGATGGGAATAAGTTGAGAAAGGACATTGCCTATTTTTACGGACGAGAGAAACAAAAAATAGGTATACCTATAAAGGTATATAAATTTTTTTTACAGTAACTTAAATTACCTTTTTATATACTTATGTTGACTATTTTAGTGTGCTCAAATCGGCACCTCTGGAGTAAGTACCCTGTTATCTACTGACTTTTGTATTCAATGGTTATAAATATTGATATCTCAGGCCGGATAGCAAATTTAGAATTATCCCTTTAACAACAGAAGCAAACAAGTCATCTTTAAACAGTAAAGATAAGAACTGTTCTAATGTCACTGTCACACTTACTATAAATACACATACCTACTTTAGAACTTCTGCCTAAAAAAACTATCTAACGCGGACGAAGTCGCGGGTAAAAGCTAGTTAAACATATACAACAAACTTATACAACGCTATTGCAAAACAAAATGCGATTTGATTTTCTTGACCTATCCAAATAATAAGCTGAACATAAAACCTTTGCAGCCGCTTAAAATATAAAGTTAATAAAGGAAAGTATTCTCATCCAATGATGGCAGTTGTGCTGGAGTTTTTGTGAAGAGAAATAGTCGTTTAACCAAGTTTGTTCCCGAGCGGGAACGCAGATGTTTGCTGATAAATGGTTTAAATCATGAGGTTCATTTGAATTATACAGCCGAGTATGCTAGGCAGTAAGCACTAATGAATATATTTACAAGAAATGTATTCCTTTTGATACAGACGAGACGAACTTATCTTGTTTTCGCTTTTGTACCAATCGCGTAATAGCAGCTCTTTTTAGCAGTGTGATCCACGCAGATAGTTGTTTAAGGAAAAAGCTTGGGAATGTATCAAAAATGTACTAGCAAGACATCAATATCAAAGTAAGAAGCGTTTCCGTTACGTGACTCACACCTATGGCACGTTCATTCGGCGCTAGCGACCAATAACATACTAAAGAGTGTGGTTCAGAAGGCCATTTTCTTAGAAGCCTCCAAGTGAGATCGACACCGGAATTATGATGAGAACTTTGAAGTTTTTGATTTCTCGCCCATGTCGCACACACCAGACACGTTTCTAACTCAGCTGAAGCTATTTAAAAAAGCTTTGAAAGAATGCTAGAGCAACACTAAGAACTTTTTAAAACTTACGTAAAAGCTTTTGAAAACTTTGTAAGATATCTAGAGCGTCGCTGGAAAGTTACTTGGAACAATTTTATAGAGGTACTCCGCTTCATCGTCTCCCAGCAGACGCAGTTCAACAGTTGGTTAGTTAAAGGTTAAATTCTCATAGTACTAGCAAGTCAGTGCAAAGAAATGGATGCTCTTCTCAGTGGCGTATAAAAATAATGTAACAGAATGATGATTAGTTTTCGATGCGACGCAACGCAACGCAACGCAACGCAACTTTCACAGTGCGCTCCTGTAACCTGAGCCACCACCACCGGCGCGCCGCACACAATGAACGTGGAAACCTTTCCTTCCTATTGGTTTTGTGCTCGTTTTATAAAGAAGCCTTACAACCGCCATCGCCGTACGTAACAACTGCATACAACTGCGCATAATAACAAATCAACCTGCCGACGAATGCGCTTCTATTTCAAACTGCGATACCTGTATTGGCTAAAGAAATAAAGCAGATTCAGCTTGTTGATTCTGTAATTAATTGAGACGGTTCCGCTGCAGACATTGTTGTCCGACTAAATAAACCGTAAGCTGCACTGTTGCTAGTACAATCCATTTAGGTCAGAAGCACCAAACCTGGTCATTATATTATTATTCTGATTCGGTTACACTATATAGTAGTACGCATGCTACCTAACAGGCTTAAAGTTATGAAGGTCTACTCAACTAGAGTGACGGTTTAAGTAATTGGAAGGAAAATACGAGTTTGAATTGTTATAAAAGTATTTAGTTTGTCGTAAAGTAAAGAGATTGAGTTGCGTGTATGCAATTCAACCGAGAATCGAGCCGGCCTGACCGCACACCACAACCGGTTCGCACACATTTATACAGTAACAGCACACAGCACAGGCATAAGGGCCACGGAATCGCACATAACACCAATACAAATACGGATAGAGACGCTTACTATGCACTTGCATCGGAATACAATGGACAAGCACGTTAGAATGTAAATGTAACTTGATTTGATTATTAATTATGCTTACTTCTAATATGAACGGGTATGGTATGGATTGAATCCTTATCGGGTCAGCTTATTTCCCACAGGTGAATATTGGTAAAGTAAAGCGGATTACGTTCTGGAGTGCTCCAAGTTAATAAAAATGGCTTCAATTTCGAAATATGGTGTACGCCGCCATGACGAAATATACGGTTGGAAAATTAGCATGGTAAGACGAAAAAGTTCTCAGGTTCACTCTACCATCATTTAACGGGTGCCACGAAGCGTGACGGAAGCTCTCCACAGCTCGATTGGCGCTTAAATAGCGTGGGGTTACTTGGAGGCACGGTTTGAACCTCAGTAGAATTTTATTATCCGACGCTAAGCGTGTTTATATCAAACATCAAAGCCACTGTTTAGTGTAAGCAGGTCTAAAAACAATAAAAAAAGGTCGAGCTCGTTTACCGAAAGATTAGCTCGCCGAGTTGGCAGATGTGAATGGATAAAAACACCGGGGCTCAAAGGGTGTTATGTGAAAAATTTACTGCGGCGTACCGTTATTAGGTTTATTTATTGTTAAGCAAGCTTCCTAGCTCCCAGTAGACCGGACCCCTGCGTTTCGACCCCTTTTGTCCCCTTACCAGATTTGGAAAAGGTACAGCTAGTGACTATCCTCATAAAACTACGGTGTAATGAAGTAAATAAAATTTTAAAAAAAAATACCGCGAACCCGCAATTAACAGAACATCAGCTAGACTACCTATATTGTAAATGCTTTGCTCGATACTCGAATCGAAACTACTTTGCAGGGATTGACCAAGCTGTTACTTTTCTAACAGAAAATGTGAGAATGTATTCTTACCGCTATAAAAAAGGATCAAATTTTCCGATACAATCTACAATCTTCTGATCCACCACAAAGGAATATCTGTCGTCTATTGGTTTCGTGCTAAACGGCTGAAACGTGAAACAGCAATTTGTTCTTCTATTTATTAAAAATACCAAACGTTCATTTCTGGCGTTTCAAAGGGACTAAAAAGAAATATTGCGCTCGGTGCATACAGATTCAGAATGAAATACTACAAAAAGTGCTATTGATTTATCGAATGAAATGGGTCACTCACAGAGTTTTATAATTTACAGAGCAGTATCCCAGGTTTATGTTTTTAATAAACGTGGATTACAGCGGTTCTAATGCTGCAAGCCATCGATCCTGGAAATAACTAACAAGTGGCAGGTCACACGGCAGCTCTGCTGGGCCAATGACCGCTGACACGAGCCTTTTATGTCCCTGCCTCAACCAAAGCCGTTTGTAAACCTTGTTCTATTGAATAATCGTAAAACAAAATAAGTAGTTTCAAAGGGGTATTATGGGCTAGTTGTTTCTAATGGATAACACTGGGAAACGTCCTCCCCAATTTCCGATGTTGAGTGAGAATTTATAACTGCCGCAACGTTCTGGTCTGTATAAAATTCGATAAAACCCGTCTGCCTAAGTCACTAAACCAATTTTGATGAAATTTGGCATAAAGATAGATAATACATTGAAAAATGATACGGGCCACTTTTTACCACAGAAAAAAATCTCACTCCCACTGGAATTAAATTAATTTAAAGGTACGTACCAATGCGCACCCATTTCGAGTAAGTGTTACGTTGCATGCATTGTTACCATAGTCTATAAGTGTCAAAACATAATAAACATTGATCTGTTATAGGTATATATAGTGTGGAAACAGATTTTTATCAGTTACTTAAAGCCAATGAAACTATGTTCGCGGGTACCAGCTACTTTTGAATAAATTAAGCAATATTTAACTTTTCATTACCGGTTCCCTCCTGAAAGATGATCAAAATAAAGGTAAGTAAGTCCATTAGGGACAATAAAATATGTGATGGTTATGGCAATTTCGGTTTTAAAACACTCGTAACAATGGATCCATTACTGTTGGTTTTTCATGACCAGTGATTGATTTTGAGCGAAACACAGAAAGGCTCTCAGAGTCCAGTGTCCTCGATGTCCTTTGTTTGAGGGAGAGTACATTTCCCCGCGCAGTGTAGCCCGCGATGGAAATAGAAATTAATCGATCCTTATATTTGTGTCAACTGCTATGGAACCAGGAGTTGGCGGCACTCGCCCTGTCGCTCACAAAACCCCGACAAAAAATTTGGCAAATACAGGAAATCCGTAATCTCGACTCCGATCAAGGTGTTTGTAACTTGTTTAAAGTATTATTGAAGTGCCAAGTGGGTACATGGATTCAAACCGATTAGTTTTCGGCGTTTGTTGATCTTAACGAACTCAAAGTTAGTTTATAAACAGAGGATTAATGCACTTTGCCTTGTAAGAAAATGTTTCCAAGCGAACAAAAATAAGTTTTCTATAAACAATCATCCCCAGCTTTATCAGAAATTTGTGGGTGTAGAGTACATGCTTCCAAGCCTTAACCTAATTTTCCGGTAGGAAGTTAATTAATGACAGTTGTTTTGAAGGTGTTTCTGAAGGGTGAAACAGCCGGTTGGAGTATATCGTTTAAATCCGGGGAGAAAACTGTTATAGAGCGTTTATAATTTATTGACGATTACGTAGTACGCACTCGCGGCGCTTTCGCGTCAAACGCTGAAAACGGCTGTCGTAAAATGCAAAAACACCCCTACGCCCCTTCCTCCTTTCGCAAGCTGAAATACACCAGTCGAACCAGAACAATTACAAATTCTAGCATTGCTCTTTGAAAACCAACAGTGAGCCTTTACTTAGAAACTTCCTGAATTGCCGGAATTGTCATTTATCTAACGAATCAGTGAACCCAAAAAAAATACCCATCAATCTCGGGATATCATGTTTGATTTACGTCGACCCATGTAAACTTTGTAACTTTATAATACCAACTACCAAATTGATTTCTTTGGTCAATCTGGGCACGTGCGTAGGGATCACCACAATCACGAATCGGCTGGGTCGGGTGAATAATTAAGAAGGGTCGTCGCAGCGACACAGCCAGCGTCACCAAGTGTCATCTCTGCTTCCGGGGCCTGACACCTGGGAAATGTAACGACATCCGCAGTAAGAATAAACCGGGGTTATAATGCTCGACCCGAAACTATCCTGCAACAACACATCATCAGCGCCACGCCAACGTCCCAACTTCCGTTATTAACCAGGTTTTAATATTGGCCCCGACCTGCTAACAAAACTTTTCGCATACGAACGTTCCAAAAAATTGGAAGCTTACGAATATTTCAGTTGGTGCATCGTTTCGAAAGTATAAGGGATCAAATATTATCTTAGAAAGGTCGCCTTTCGTAATGCGTATTGTGATATCTCCATATTATTTCCTTACAATAGTTACGCAACACATTAATTACTGGCCAGCCATGATAAACAATACAGAGCTTTGAGCTATGCTTTCGGTTTAAATCGATAGTTGGAATTCCTGAAATAAGCGTTCGGGTGGGTAGCATGCGATGCGAGTGCGAGCGAAGGTATTGAACGGACGTGTCGCCGCAGCCTCATTGCCCGTATTTACCCGCTCGTGGAACGTTTTAATATTAATAACCCCATACAAGAGAGCTCCTGTACTTGCTTGCGAGGCTCAGCTTCTCTTTATGACGATGTTTACCGCCGCCGCCGCGGTCGCCTTACGTCGTCTGCTCGCGCTTTTAAATAAGCCAAAGTTTCTCGGCTACACTTTTTCAAATTACACCCAACTTGCAGCATACCGCAAATATTAAGCTACATTAACATAGATGTTGGACTCGTCGGTGTAGTGGTAAGTAACGGCAGAAGTTATTTAAAATGAAAATGTAATTAAAACCGCGCGTCTTCGCTTTCGTCGCCGATGAAGTATCGCGGGTCTATGTTTACATGCACGTACTGAGCGAGTAATAGAGACGTTCTATCCACTACATTACATAGGGTGGACGTACCAGTCCCCGACCATGGCGTATAGATTTTAAAATATTAAGGCTTTTCACACACCTAACAGCTTTGTGTCAATAACATAGTACTGTTTTACTATGTCGAATTGTCGATACACAATTTTCCGAATGACCCTCAAATCGGCCGTTTACACCATACCTGCCTGATATGTGTATGTATGTATGTTTTACTCTGATTTCATTACTGGTATCCATCAGCTGCATCTCAAATTCCATTTAATTTCAACATATACCAGTTTTTTATTTAGTTACGATCATCTAATACTGGTTGATTCCCTTAAATGGGTTAGAACATAAGCAAAGTATTTGAGTACAAGTCTCACAATCAGACAGTATGTTGATGTCGATTATGACTGGCACATCGTCCCTGCGTATCATAAAAATCCGCGACTGCACTTTTGCGTGCGTGCTCGTGAATGCATTTTCTAAAACCAGCTCGTGCTCGCGTCCTCGAAGACACTGAAGTGCTATTCAGTCAGAAAGTCTTGCCGCCTTTCACTGAGCAAAAACATAAAACATTTTACAAATTACGCAGGCACGCAACTTTGGTTTTAGCTGTTTTCAGTGTCTCCTTGTAAAATTAACGAGCGCTTAACTAACTTCGTATGCATAAGCTGGAGCAGTGACGTTAATTCATCATAGAATATTTAGAAGCACTTTAAGTTAGGGAAGTTCGTTAGTCCTTGATTGAGTCGCGTAACGGCGGCGTCGTCGCCTCCTGGATGCAGATTGACGATCTGTCACATTCTCATTATTTAACAGTATAACACTTGACACGACCAAGAGATATTGTACTCCGCTCAACATATTAAATTGCATAAGATAAATGAGATGAAATCAGGTTTCGCAAAACATAGAAATATGTAATAGAGTACATCATAATTACGTAATTTTCATATAACCTACAGTTACGAATAAACTATATTTGATGTTGATTTGATTATTTGATTTAGTAATCGACACTTTCAATACACAATTATTGACACATTAACCACTGTTGTGACTTTTTTAAATACATATTTGATTACCTTAAGAACCTAGTTAACATTTGCTATTATCAAATCAAATGAGTCAGAGTGCCCGTTAGAGAAGATTCAACTAATACATTACAGTCTACTCTACTACATGCTACGTCTACTATAGACCAATTAAAACTATACCTGCCAGCTGAATCACAATCAAGTTTTTTGCAGCGTAACGCGCGATCGTCGATTGTAGCCGAGAGTCTTACTTAGATATTTTAAGATATGACACAACTTATAATATACATATGTTAAACTTAATCTGTTTGATTATTAGACAATTATTTTATTATAAATTACTTACGCGGAAATCTTATTTTCATTTTAGTTATGAGTATGTTGAAATTAAAAATATTATACCTGCGTACCGCCTTTTGTGTATTGTAACTGGTGCCCTCAGTTTTGGGGTCACAATTTCTGGCTTTCGCTTACGTTACGACTTGTAAATTGAGGACTTATAAAATATCTTCCATAGGTAATATAAGACAAAATAGAGCATTTTCAATAGGACAGTTCGTACCCATTTCGATTATAGATACCTACTCTGACACATTGCAACCGTATTTACATAATATGCGAGTATTCATTTTTCCCTGCGCACGCTGTTGACATACGACTACTTGCGATACCGACGAACCGGATACACCCGTAAATGGCGCCGTTTAGATGTGTGCGTGAGATATTGACGTTTACTTGTAGCCGTCCAGCTGCCTTGGGCGCGCGCGGCAATACTTAATTTGTGACTATACTATATTATGTACATGTTATGGACGCAAAAGGTTGATTCTGTGTGTGATTACTACAATGTGAAAACGTGGTCGTGAGAGGGTTGGAAAAAAAACATGTTTTTTTTAAAAGATCAAAACATTGTGTTTTATTTCAAATGTAAAAAAAACATGTTTTAAATCAAAGTTTAATTTAAATTTAAAAGTAATCGTTTAAAAATGTTTTAAACATGTTTTAAACAGTTTTAAACAATAACTTTGAAATTTAAATTAAACATCGATTTAAAACATGATCATACTCAACAACAAAACATAACATAGGTAGGTACCATACCAAGCTAAGCTCACATAGCTTGTTTTGACGACATATTTTCTTCAAAATTCCGACTTTTTATATTTACGTATTCACACGACTCTACTGCTAACTACTGCCGAACAAAACCATTCCAAAGGGAAACTCCCGCGTGTTGGTTTGGGGAATACCCGCGCTCTAATTTTATGGGTTGCCGTACCGAGGTTGCTAATTATCTATAATTTTTATAAAACTTGTGAATAAAAAGACCATTAAAACGGGTTTGTTTTTTTTTCTGATGTTTTAAACGTGTTTAAAACAAAACATGTTTTAATCTGTTTTAAACAAACGTGTTTTTTTTAAGGTGTTTTAAACACTGTTTTAAACTTATGTTTTAAACGAATGTTTTAAACATTGCCAACCCTGCGTGAGATGCGGTTAAGGTTGGGTCACTCTTCATTATTTGTTCGTGTGGTGGATGCTTTGCAGTAAGGGTTGTAAACTTATGAAGCTGATGGATGAAGGGCGGTCTCGTCAGATGCACACACCGTACATGTAATTTTACGTCATCTTTTTGCTACAGTTTTATTAATCATAATGCGTGAATGCTGAGTTCGCGACCTACTTGTCGTATGCAAGTTTGTAATGTGTTACCTATTCTATGCAATGACTTCTTTATACGACCACGCCGCGTCTGCGAGACACCTTTCGTGGCGCGGATTGTACAGTTGGTTGTAGCACATAAGGTACCAGGGGTACGCCAAAAGAACTGCATTATTTTCATGTGACATGCAGGCCCCAATTGAGATATCAACAAAAGCCACCGTAAGGTAAATAGATTGTAAAGATAATAAGCAACACACAGGACCTAGTTTCTCTCAAGCTCTGCAAATATTAAAATGTACAGTCAGAATCATGATGATTCAGATAAACCCAAAAGTGGAACAGGTAGGCTTGATTGAACTATGTTGCAATTTTATTTGTCACCAGTTTGATTTATGTTACATAAGCCAAAAATATTAAAAATTTGCTGTTACTGTGATTAAATAAAATAAAATAAGGTTAATGGATGTTCATCTTGAATGCGTTATAAGGTTACATTTAATTAATTAGAACTATTTCGGGTGAGTTTTACTCTTGCAACGGAACAACTTTTCATATATTTTTATGAAGAAAAAATACAAAAGGTGTATCTAATATAAGTTGTCCGGTTTATGAGTAGAATAGAAAGAAAGAAAGAAAGAAAACACATATGTAGTATGCAATAAAAAGTTTCTTCATATTATACAACACATTGCTTGCTTGTAATGCTGGATACCAATAAACCTATTGCTAGTTTTTAAACTGCATAAATGTGTTTCAACCACCATTTAAGTTAAATAGCAACTGGGACTTATTATAGCCTCTGAAAATCAGAACTATTATTCTTAAAGCCACTCAGGTGGTCAAATAAAACTGGGACTTTATTTGTGTCTAATGAGGCTCCACAGTTACTCCAAAATCTGATCATAAGGTGTCACAGATATTTTTTTTATTGGAGTTATAATGCCAAACATAAACATTCCTAGACCTAGCAATAGGCAATGTTATCTCTAGATCTACCTTATTTAGTATTACTGCAATAAAACATTATTATCTATTGTGAATTTGATATCACAAATTATCCTATTCAAAATAATATTTTATTGTTGTAATACTTGTAGATAAAACAAAGCTGCTTACCTGTATTGTCCACAGATGCTGTGTAGTGGCAGATGGAGATCAGTATGGATATCACTAAAGTCCCCCTAACTTGCAACGCTCTCATCTTGGCTAACCGTTCCAATTCTTCCATGACACGTTATGCACTGAGCTTCACAGCCACCATCTATCTACATTCCTGTTTGTCACTTGTTCACGACACTACTGCACCTTCGACGATACATCTTGAACTGGTTGCCAGGGCCACGGCGGCCACAACACTCACTTAACACCTGTGGGATTAGGTCGACGCGAAACCATCGAACAAGGCACCAGATTACTCACAGGTTCACTCAACTTTGTGTGCTGTTTTACAGCAGTAACACACGGATTTACAGTTGTTTTCCACTTTTCACAGCACGAGCAGCAATTATTTGTGAATTGAACCGATTTATTTGAAACTTTAAATAGATTTTAGTTACTTTTTATTCACTTTGAAAGTTTCAGTAACTTCATTTCAATGTATGAAGGACGCGACCAAGCGCGAGTCCGGTACATGCGTGCGAAGAGGTCGGAAACAAACGGATACAAAGCCAGGGTGGTCAGCTGTATACACAAAAAAAGATATGAAATCGTAGAAATTATATTGTAGGCCTTGCAACTTGTTCTGGTTGCGATTTTATGAAAAGAATAACAATATTCATTTAGGCGCAGATTCAAGATTTCGCTTAGAGGGGGTGGAAATTAACGTGACGAGGATTGTACACTTACTTATTGCGAGTGAAGCGACTTGTCACTTTTATTTGAAACTGATTCCTATGCTTAAAGTGCAAGCATCATCAAAGAAGAGTGAGAGGAAAACCAACACAAAACTGACTTTTACGTTCAAACTGGTGTGGTGCAAGGTGCAAGTATCACTAACGTAAAATAAAATAAGAGATGCACTACATCAACATTGCCCCTATTCCTCTTGCGCCTGTATTCGTTATTTATTACATACAAACTTGACGCAGATGAATGAGTAAATTTCTTATCTGTGATTCTAAAAAATCTCTAAAGTCTTAACTAGTTTAAACTTAATGCAGTTACTGTTTTTTGCTATTTTATTCGTATCATTTATATTTCATGGCAAAAAAATAAATTAAATTATTACTATATCTGCAGAAACTTTTAAATTGGTCACATTATAACTGTAAATTTGGAACCATTCGTTCTTTCATTCATTCATATTAGGGTAGTTTATTTTTTCTTAAATGGCAACACATGAACCTGATTTCAACCAGCGCTGCCAACATAAGAAAACGAACTTTAATAAGCTATCTTTTTCTAACCAATAGATTTAGCGATATTGCTGTCCCGTTGTCATAAATTGGTAGAAAATAAAAGTGGAATGTAATGGAACGCGCCTGACTTCTCTCTTTTTGGACTGTCCTGTCATTTGGGTAGTGCAGGCGGATTTAAATCCTAGGTAATCGTTGTTTTTACCTGATTATTGTGCAAAAACGGTGAATTATCTTTGACGAAACAATACGAGTGATTCAACCGAAATATTATTTTAGTCGAAACTCGCAACTTTCATTATTTGTAACCTCTACGCGGTCTGGTGTTGACATTTCTCTAGTGCGGTTGAGAAGTACTTCGGTGGTCATAACTGAATGTTTCTATTAATTTTTCAGCCATGGTGCGTATGAACGTATTGAGTGATGCTCTAAAATCTATTCACAATGCCGAAAAACGCGGCAAGCGGCAAGTGCTCATCCGGCCTTGCTCCAAAGTGATCGTCAAGTTCTTGACTGTGATGATGAAGCACGGCTACATCGGAGAGTTTGAGATCGTGGACGACCACAGAGCGGGAAAGATTGTTGTTAACCTTACCGGGAGACTGAACAAATGTGGAGTTATCTCCCCAAGGTTTGATGTGCCGATCAATGATATTGAAAGATGGACTAACCTGCTTCCTTCCCGACAGTTTGGGTAAGTTTTTAACTTCTTTCTAGACTTTCTAGACGTAGTTACTTTTAGTAGGTAAACAACGCCTATCATTGTTATATCGAGAGTTACAATTGCATGTTTTGTACCTCATAGTTATATGCTGGTACATAACCTCTTTCAACTGGGTTAGTAAATTGGATGATGTGTAGGCCAGTTGTAATGTACCATTTTATAAACTTGCATTAGAAATTGGACTAGGTGTAATTTTAAATGTGGTGCACTTAGCCAATTTCTGAATTCTGCCCATAGGTGTGGTAAAAAGCGATTAAGGGATAAATTTGTCTAGGAAATAAGCAGCAGGGACCACCCCTGTGAATTAAACATCTTGCACTGAGCTCGCCAATCTACCTACAAAGCATTGTGAGTGTGGTAATATCCTGCAATAGGGGAAGGCCCATGTCCAGTATTGGACTGTTGTAGTTGTTACCTTAACATTTAACTATATTGCAAAATTGGAAAATGTAACCTGTTATATCTGACCTCTTCATTTAATATTTACTATAAATGCATGAAAATAAATATGAATCTGTGTGCATAACTACCGCGGATCGCCAATATTTCTTGTTGGTCGGCATTTGATATGTTATGCGAAAGTAAATATTATAGCACCCATAGATATTCACTTGCATAGTGAATATTGTGAGTGTTGTTTTATACACTGTAGCTCAATTTTTGTTACACAGCCCTTATAGTAAAGGATTACAAGGGAAGATTTATGCTGATTTTCTTCTCTCATGTCAATTAATATTGTTATATTATAATAAATGGTAATATATGTTGTTTCCATATTATTAAAAAAATTGTTTATTTCTTTTCAGATACCTTGTCCTCACCACAAGCGGTGGAATTATGGACCATGAGGAGGCCAGGAGAAAGCATCTCGGAGGCAAAATTCTAGGCTTCTTCTTCTAAGTTTACCTAATACATTAAAAAATGTACATTTTGTTTCATTTCATATTCCAATAAGTAAACATTTGGGTAGTTTTATCCTATTTATCCCATGGCAGTACTATCACATTTATTTATATTGTTGCATTTTAATTAACTTTGTAACTAACTAGCATCATATTATTCAGGTGTAAAATAATACTGCCAAAATTGTCTCCAAATAACAGTTTGATATTAGTGCTTTTGAACCACACATGTGAAATAAATTGGTTTGCACATTTTCTTACTATACTTTTTGGGAAAGTTGTTCAGTTTCATGGGAGTTTTTCATCAATCTTTTTATTTTTAGCGTAATTCGTTCAGTGTGACACCATAAAAGGATCTTTGGATTTGACGCTTACGACTGCTTGGTGTGCCGTGGCATGGGTGGACCTTGAAAATTAATTAGGATATATAGGCAAAGTGAAATAAATATTAATAATTAATAACGCCTGTTGCTATTTTCAATGCTTTACACTTTTCGATGACTTTTGCAATGATGATAAACGCAGGCGCTATTTATTATTACCTCGTTTAACGGTAGATGTCATTCATTGTATATGTACTTGTAGGTAATTTGTTTCGTTACCGATAATCTTGTGTTACTTCGCTTCGCAAAAGGCTAACATGTTTTTTGTTTACGGCTAGAAGCAAATAGTAGGTATACCAAAGAAGCGTCCTAGCAGGTGACGCCACACACAGCTTCCAGTTCCCGCCATTCTGCTGTCGCCCTATCGGCCGCAATGCAAGCGAGATCGTCCCGCCGCCGCCGCCACCTCGCCCGCCACACCACACCGCCTGCCGCGCGTCAGTTTAGCGACGACCGTACCCTACTCCGCTCGTCGCCGTTGACCGAAATGTGCACCGCGTCCACAGTGTTTTGAGGATTATAGACTAAAGTATAACAGTGTCAGTGGCTTCACACATTCTATAAATAATCGCTATTTATATAAGCTAACGGAACTTATACCAGACGATGATGGCTCCCGAGACAGTGGTAGTAGACCATAACAAGCCCGCGGGCCAGCAAGCGCCTCCACAGCAGCAGCAAGGAAGGCAGCTGGACTGGATCAAAATTAACATAGACTACTTCAAAACCCCGCCTGGAATGCTCAAAGTTATTCAATTGGTGAGTGCAATAATATAGTTGTTATACTACTAGTTAATTTAATTAGTTACCTTGTTGGTTGTTAGCTGTTAATTGTTATAAGGTTTGTGTAGTTAGCGGTTATGCTACCTATTGACATAAGTAGCTACCTGGGATAAATACTCACCTAACCACCTTTCATTAACCAAAAGCGTAGAATAAGTAGGAAATTTATTAGTAGTTCGTCTTAATTAGGTAAGCGTGTTGTGTTTAAGACTACGCGAACGCTACGTGATGTTAAATCATCGTCGCAAATACCAGAGGCAACTGCTCATGACGCGTGTGCAAAAGAACGAATGCACAGTATTTTTGCATGCATACATTATGAAGTATCGAGGTCACCTGACGTTGCACATTGTCGCGGAGCCGGTGAGAACGCTTAGGTGCGTGGTATAGTGGAGGTCAGTAGGCAGCATCCGGGGAGAGGCGGTGCGGCGGCGGCGGCGCGGGCGCAGCCGAAGGAGCCCACGGCATCGACACCGGCACACGCGGAGGCGGACACCTACCTACCTGCTTGTGGTTATGGCTACAACCTTTCAGTAAACATCGTAGCGGAAACAGATCGAGATTACCTATAGTTGCGCCAAAGATGGGACGTAGCTGCAACGCTGCGTTCCGCTGCGATAGGTTTGAAATTAACAGTTTACGATGGAGTGTAACGTACGTGTCATGTCTTGGAACATCATATACAATAATGACGTGGTTGTAGTGAGCGTCGCGGACAGCGTGACACACATTCAATAGCTTAGGTAGGTACTACGTACCGCAGGTCTGATAACGCGTTTCATTGAATTCACCAGGGACAATATGACTACCAACAGACTTCTCATTAGTCACTGATGACTTCATAGGTAGATACGTATTTGTGCGGCATTAGGATACCCAACTAATTAAGAATTTAAATTAATCAAAACTCAAGTTAATGTAAATGCATCGTCTTGAGGATCAAGCACTATTACGAAAAATTTGAGTGGGGTTGGTTGGGAAAGGATTTGATTTATATTTATTTAGTTTAAACTTCTCTAGGTGAAATTTATTGGAATTAAGTTTTCATTCACACCAAGCGGAGCTGATCACCCGTCTGCGAGCTCCGCAGACGTTCCGACCCGAGGAAACGGTGCACCCATGGGTGTCCACGTAATAGACGCCAGCTAGCTAATCAAAAGTCAGCCTTTAATATTACAGCCAAACCAAACGATCTATAAGATAACATAGCAAAATCATAGGACACATGGATTTACAAATAAATACACACCTCCCACCCAGTAAAGTAGACTAAGGGTTATCATATAGACCCCAAAAATACCCCTGTTCAGGAGTTCCGGTTTCACGTCGACTATTTACGCACCCTCCCACATACCACCGACTGCATTCCAGACTCCTTTTGTTTTATTTAAGGGACTAGCTCTCGCATTCCGACTCTCTGGCTCTGACGAATCATACTAGATAGGTGGTACCTGCTAGATAAATGTTAGAATGCCGGTATAAATGTTTATCTAGCCTAGCTTGTTTGTGTCGTGTTTGTACTGACTAGGTTTGGCATCAGTGTAGGTAAGTCTACGTTTTTCTTTACTCACAACCTTTGAGTGGAAATTATCTTTACGTTTTCTTTTCTAGTTCCAAAGAAGACGTTAACTATCCCATTTAGATTAGCTAATTGAATTTACATCCACAAAATTCCACAATTCTAACATAACGTATTTGATTGACCCGTGTTTGGCTGGATAAGAATTGGCAAAACCACACCACTAAACCAAAAATGCCTGGGTAAAATGTCCAGAAGAAGCTAAATAACTGCATTTTTTGCGTAAGTTGCATTGATTGCTGGCTACCTAGTATTACGACACTCGACAAATATTTCATACGATTGGAATACTGGTCCCAGTGTAGAATCGAGCTTGTTCGGCGGAGCGCCCACGTCAGTTCGGCTGATATCATCACCAGCTGTCTATCGCCATTCAGCATATCCTTACATGTAGGGCTACCAAAGTGTAGACAGCCTTATTTGGTAAAGTCACTTAAATGGAGTAGGTCGGTGACGAAGACCAGACCTTGAGACTGTTATGCCCGGATCACGTCCGAATTAAGTCCTTATTATATTCACTCGCTGCTAACCTTTTTCCCGTGGAAATAAGACATTTTAATATAGAATACGTTCATCAGGGATTATGTAGAATGCTAATGGTAAAAGAATGTTTTAAATCGATGCAGTAGTTTCGGAGCCTGTTCAATTTAAATAAACAATCAAATCTTTCCTCTATCTAATAGACAAGGTATATCAAGCAACAAATAGCAGCAGCCCAGAAGTTATAGTCAAGTTTCAGAGCCGGACACAAACCTAGCCTAGTAGAGGCCGCTGCTTATTGAGTAGGTATTCTGTGGTAGAGTTGTTAACTTTCATAAATAAATTATACACTTAAAACGAGATTTACAAAGGTATAAAGCAATGGTAAAACCTACTTAGAATATATGTGGATGTTTTCATAAGTTTCGTAGCCGCTATACATTTACAACACACTTGCACTGCACTTTATTTTTGTAGATTCCTTTACTTGCTGTTATCGAACGTTAGTTTTTGCACGATGCAAGGTCAGACTTGCATTCAGATATAATGGTCTCCACTCGATGACATCATGTTGTAGCAATCCTGAGACGTGATCAAACGACGACCCCACTGTACTAATTGAGAGGTGACTTAATAATTAGGATGTCGTGATCTGCGTAACTAGTACAGATAGACGCGCAGGAAATAGGGACCAACTTTTGTTTCGTTAATTTTTGTTAAGTTGAAGATTACCCCTAAGTTAAGACAAAGAAGGATTAAACATAGGTAATATCGCTCCTAACGTAGGCATTTATGAACATTAGTAAGTACTTATAAAATAGTACTGAAAAAATTATTAACAGCCAATAAACCCTTCTACTTTACTTATCCACTTAACCTTTAAAAAGGAAGTTATAGGTATACTTACTTTGTGAAATATTTTAGCTAACGTCCTGTAGATAACGCCCTTGGTTGCTGTTGGTTTCTTTATCGTGCATTTCGTTTGGTTACGTAATAATTTTAAATTCGCCAGTTTAGTCATCATCAAAAAAATATTAAGTACTTATCATACATTATAGCATACAGCGATACCAAGCGTCGAATGTTTTCAGAACCAACTTTATTTACAAATTTGAAAAGTTGTAATCATTATAAGTTTTTTTATTTACTATAATAATTAAGACTTCATAGTTATGGAACTAATAACTAATTAACTCCTCGTTAAAGTGGATTTGACCCCTGCCCTGGCCTGACTTTTGGCTATAGAGCAGTACGAACATGCTCAATCAACTCGATAAGAGTAAAAATCATTTTTGTAGCTGAATGTTTTATCAATTGGGTTTCCTTTTGCTTACGTCAACCTACGTGATCCGATCCTAGGTCAAGGAGTGTCTGCTGCGTTTAAGAGTTCCGTTCTACCGTACTACGTAGTGTTGTGATCATCGACTAACATAGCTCTTATGTTAACACGTGCAGACTTACTAAAACATAATATATACCTATCGGTAATGTTCTTTGCAAAAATATGCAATCATTGGTTGGGCGTCCACCGCAAGTCAGGTCAGGACGCAACTGCGATTAGTACAGTTCAGACGCGAAATTTTGGATATGACGATTCAAGCGCAAATTGTTTGTTGTATTTCAAACAATCCGAAATTCTGTGACCGAATTACGCAAGTGTATTTTGACAATTAAGGAGATATCTGTAAAAACTCTGGAAAGAAATTAACATACTTCCTTATCAGGAAATCAGTCCAGTCATTTGACTGATATTTAGGCACCTATTAATTATACATAACATGACTCATATTTTATAATATCGCTTTGTTAAGATTAGATAAAAATGATATAACTCAATGCTTGTATGTAGAGACTCTCTTGACTTTGAAAAGATAAAACATGAACCTTATGTTGGGTCACTTTTTACTGCACAATCATAAATATATATTTTTTCAATTCAGAAATATTACTTATATATTAATTATTATTATTGATGGTGATTAATGGATTTAAATATTTAGGTATTTCTGAACAGTAATGAGAATGACAAACAAGTTTAGAGCAGTTCAATGTCTATTGTATGGACTAAACTGTGCGTCTCCTGGCACATTGTGATTAGTATTAGGTACCTATAGTTAGTTATCTGTGTTACGCTTGCAAACAAAATATACATGTAGATCTCTTGATAAACCATATTGTTTCAATCCAAATAGCATAGAGATTATGAGCATGGAGGTAAACTACAACTCTCTAAAATTCATCTACTTACACAATAGCCATATTACGTAAATTATTATAACTATATACACCTACATAGGTTAAACTATGTTACAATGACACGAAGCAGTCAAAAATAGTGAAGGTAATGACCTACATAACAAAATATTCTTGAAACCAATGTATATCACAGTAAGTCATTAAATGCACAAAATAGAGAATACGCGCAGCCGCCAATACTTACTTTGTGTTAAATGTCCAGCAGCGGACTGTTGTGGCTGTTAATGTAGGTATGTCTGTATCTAAGTCTTTAAATTGTAGCTACTTATGTATATGTTCCTATTTGTAAACCTATCTTTAGAAAAATTCTGGCCACCCAACCAATCCAAAACTTTTACATTTTATTTCATGGTAGAACTTGAATAAATATCGTGTATATAGAGACTTACCGAACTTATATACATACTGTGTACCTACATGTAAATCGTGGAATTTGTTAGAGTTGTATCCTACTTTGTGGCAAATTGAAGTGTGGTACTTGAATGCTTTAAGCTGGTCTAACGTACCTTCCAACTAATGTGACACCTATCTTACCACATGGTCTGGTAAGAGCAAACAAATCGAATTGCGGTTATTGGTTGAACGCGAGTAAAAGTTTTCCAACTCGAAAAGCTTAGCAAACACGAGAGGTAAGGTGTCCACATTAGCACACGATTAATATTTTGCATTCGTAGGTTTTGAGAGCGTTGGGTGAAAGCTGTTCGGAATGAAAGTAGTCGGTAGACGTGTGGCCCGGCCTGGACCGGCTACCGACGACGGCGTCTGCGCAACGAGCCGGCCGGTGTGACAACCTGTCGGTGTCCCATCATTTTGCTTTACATCAGGCATGTGACATAGCGAAATAGTTTATTCACAATTTATAATTTTAAACATCGCTATAAGTTATTTTCTTTTGTCTTTGCTCTTCGTGGTGCCTGATTTGGCGTTGGTAGAGTCGATTATAAATTGTATTCCTTCTCTTATGTAGGTATGGCATTCAAGCGGCTAATTAGAAATAAGATGCATTATACTTACTAAATGCTAGATGTGCATTCGTGATATTATAATTTCATTACCACAGGTAGAATTTCAATGTAAATTACTATTATGTACGTAGATGGTTTGCATAGATTAGTAGTTACGTTAGGTACCTACTTCTTTACTTTCGGCTGTGGCTTCAGCTCTATTGTTTATCAAATTTAAAGTACTTACTGAATGCATCTTAAAATAAGATACAGAATAGAAATATTTATGAGAGCAATCGACAAGTTTCTATGTAGGCATTTATCAACCATCTATGTTACTAATTCACGAAAAGAAGAAGTAGGTAGGCAAGTTAAGTAGGTAGGTATATTTTCTTTCTATTTCTATTGGCACTGATTGGTCAAATATCTCGTCTAGACATTGCCTGATTATTCCAATATTTTCAATTAGGCAAAAACGAGTGTCGAATGTTGAAAGCTAGCGTTTTACGTACTTATTTATAATATGAGTTGCCTTGTGGTGTTGCGACACGAGTAAACGGTTGAGTGTAGTTTAGTGTAGGTACGGCTGTTAAACAGTGCTAGCTCAACTCACAACACTGTAGTAACTGCTTGTGTACACAACAGTGTGCACGACCGGCCAAGGACCGATTTTTAGCACGAAACAAATTGAGATGTCTTCTTCGAAACCACTTATTTTCGGAGATGTAGGTAACTTTTCAAATTGCTCGAATTAGAGAGCTCCAGGTTTTAAACTTCTTATGTAAGCACCGAAATTGTGATTTCGAATTCCCCTGTGCGGAACGAGAATGCGATCAGATAGTATTAAGTTACGGCGAGGGGAGGCCGAGTGGATATTTAATTACGCAACTCAAGACAATAGAACGCTTGTAATCTCAGTGTTCGTGGTTCGACGAGACGCAAGATGGCGGTAATATCTCCGGTGTTATGTCACGTCACGCACATGTTCAGCAATTCTACAGTCAAGTCTAATACTGCAGGTTAAATTTACCGAACATATAAGCGGGTTATTTTTGGACAAGTGAGCTTCCCTCTCTTGTTTTTGTTTTCTTCGCTAAAGGTCGGCGTGGATCGAAGAAACGGCGCTGAGAATAACCCCTGTTAACATTAGCCGGCCCATGTTATAATTTCGATTTCTTTGAAGCACGCTACGCTTTGTAAGGTAACGTGCTGACGTAGGATGTGTTTATAGCAAATTCAAATGAGTAATCTGTTTTTATAACATTCTTGTAGAAATTGCTACGTACAGAAAATTAATTTTAAGTAAAATTTTAGTAAGTAGGTAGGTTGCTATCTAGTAAAAACATATTTTTAATTAGAAATGGGCTTGGAAATCAATCGTGCAAGGTTGGATAGTTTCGTATCCTATTTTTTGAATCGCCAAATTATAAAACGATATCTTTTTTAGTAATACCTACTTCAAGAAAATTGCTACAAAACTATGGGGCTCAAAACAAGATTATTTAAATTGCCCCGAAAGAAAAAAATCGCTCTCAAGTTATGCGTTTTGGGTCCGTTTTTAGACTAAAAACCTAAACATTTGATTGTTATCCATTATTTAATATTTTATTTTGTGTCCTCTTCTTCCTCATCAAATTAGTAATGAATCTATGTGCTTACTTTTTGAAATAGTTGTTTATATATTTTAATAATTAAACAAATGTTCGGTTTTTCGGATCTGAGCCGTCATCGTCTGTTTCCCCCTCTAGCAGCGAAAAGGAAAGGGACTTATTTTTTGGGACTGATGCTGCCTTAAAGTGCAAATCATGGTACGATACGATTTAGAGAAAAGAATAAATTGCACGAGACACAAACCGCTCCTGCATATGATGTAAGAATGGTTTTTATTTCTCGTGTTATCTTTGTAAAAATTTCAATTGATTGAGTCAAATACTAGTGTAATAAATGGCCTGATAATTGTGTGTTCAAGAGGTGACTGCAATGCTCTCTGTGCCGGCTGCTGGCTGCTGGCTGCGCGACAAACGACGGCTATGCGACCTTTCACCTCGCTCCACTCCAACGCCTCTAACTGACGGCCATTGAGATACTTATCCCATTAACCTAAGTTAATTTAATTACGTATAAGCCAAAAGTCAAGATTTATAGTCGAGAAACACTTTCGAATACTTGGAAGTTAGTGAAATCTAGCGTCTAGATATAAAACTGGTTCTGCATGTCTGTGATTCAACTTTTATTTAAACTTTCGATGATAAATTCATAATTTTAGATTCAGGTGAGACGGCGTTCACCTCCATATTACAATCATGAAAATGATTTTATAATTTTGTCTGAGTAGGAAGGTGTGTTATGTTTTGATGAAGAGATGGGAATGATGGCGGTAAAGTCACAAATTAGGGAGACAGCGCGCGGGCGCCTGTACAGATAGCTCACTTAGTTAGTACCTACTTTGCGATAATTTTGCTCAGACACACATAGGCATTATTAGGCATCCACGTTTACAGGAATCTCAGGGGAACTAGAAGAGTGAGGTTGCCACGCATGGGCGATCACCGCGTATTCCAGCCATACAACGTTATAGTAGTGAATACAAAAATAATATTACGCTCTTATATTAATATAAGAGCGTAATATTATTTTTCCATCCAGCATCTCCATGGCATCCAGCCGTGTTACATTCTCGTATAGAATATTTAAAAAAAGGTGTTTTTATACTTACACAATTTTAAAAGGTGTCAGCAAATAGGAATATAAACCATGAGGTCAAGATATATAAGGAACAGTTTTTAAGATACTGATTTACGTTTCATATGACACCTGTCATAATTATTATCATCTTTCCACACTAAAATTGCGTTTACCTCGGATATTTTGTTTGCTATAAATCGGTTTCTTTGAATAAGTTAGATGACTTGACGAGATGTAGGTACATTTCATATTATAGATGATAAAAAAAAACGCTTTTTCGGAAACTTTGCAAGCTGGACTACCAGTTTCTTGGAGGAGGAAATCGTAGATCTTGACGAGATCTATCTCTGATCTTTTTCAGATGCAAGCTGTCAAACTCATAATATTGTATGGTATTGACTTGCTATCCTTGACATACTGCAACTTAGAAACTTAAAACTTTACCACCTTTTATTTTACCAGTTTGTATTTTGCTACTTTGTCATCATCATCATGCTGCTTTGAAATTATTATTTATTGCACCAAAAGATGGCATATTGCGACTGTATTAAAAATCTTATAACTAAATTAAATAATTATAGTCAGCACACTTATGACGCCCTTCGCGTCGCACGTAATTTGTGACAGTAACAACCCTACTTAACAAGTGACAATGCGACAATCTAAAAAAGCTCGAGTGAACTTTCTGTAAGTAAATTGCACCTACAGAGCATGTTGAGTTGACAATAGTGGCAATTTGCACTTAAATCTGAGATTAAGTAAGCTAAAGTACCGGACAGTGGTAGTAAACCCTGTAAGGAGGCACCTGGCCTGGCTTGCGAGCACCATGCTATCCAAATAGCTTGCTGCTCTATTTATTTTATATTTTATTGCAAATCGTACAAAAGGCGGGCCTCATGCCACACGAACGACATTCTCTACCGGCCAACCAACGGGCAAACAGAGACAAAAGAAGCGGGTGCACTAGAAAGTCTGTCTCTGTCCTAGGACCTAGACTAGAGTCAAGAGCAAACCCATCATTAATAATATAAACAAAAAGTGAGAATGAAAAAAACAACATGTCGTACTACTATCAAAAGACCTACCAATACGTAATTATTATTCATAAAAATATACTTACACAAATACCTTTATCTATCTATTTACAATTATGTGAATTATGTGTTAGTTTATCAAGCCCTATTTAGAGTCAAGCGCAAACACACCGTTAACAAAAAAATACTTGGCTTGTTTTTTTCTCCAAAATGCAGAAAATACATTGTCATCATCGTTAGTGGAACATCTCCCGTTAGATGCGTTTGCGCCCGTACAGCCGTTCCATCTGGCTACAGCTGTTCACATAGCGTGCGGACGACTCATAGGTACCTACTACTTACTGTTAGGTGTTGCAATACGAGCGAGCCCCACCTTTTCATTGTTCGTCGGGATTTACGTTGGGAAACACAGGTTTTAAATGTTCAGTTCAGTCAGATATCTGCCTGCCAGTACATACCGTCATATAAATGCAAAAAAAGTCGTTTATTGAGAATAATTGTACCAACATTTATTTTGATGGTGGGAATCTGCTACCCATTATTATGCCTTGACTCTGACTGTATGTTCATCAAACCGTGAGGACGTAGAACTCCAAGATGTTCCCAAGTATTATTTTTATTTTTATGCTCACCATTATCATCAATATCATTACAAATCGGTAACGTATTCATTGTAAGTAAAACCATCGGCCTAAGTAGTCCTCACTTTGTATTTTTACGACGCAGTTATGAAAGCGGTTTTCTAAACATAACCTATGTTTATAACCTTAGTTTACCTATATACCGACATACTTATAAACAGCCTATTTAAGAATACGGTTAGTTAGTGTAGTTAACCATGATAATGTATCTACGGTGATAAATATTACCTCTTATTAGATGAATGGCACCTACCTACATGTATGATTATGACAAACAACTGAAGGGTTTAGGTAAATCTGAATATTCTGAATGGAGTTTCCTTTTCCAACCGATATAATTGTTTGTGTGAAGGTCACATTGGAAGGCACGTTTACGTATTGATTCTGTCATAGCACACTAACATAAAAGCTATTAAATATTCATAAAACCTCCATGAGTTTCTCTAATAGGTAAACCGGCAAATTTATGAAATTTGGCGTCAATTTGCCATTTATTCTTATTAAATCTACGCAACTGGTTTGAGGATAGCCAAAAGTCAAGACATTTGAATATTAAGGTACCTACCTACTTGCCAATTTTAAACATCTGCTTGTATTCATAATATTATGTACATATATGAAAATTAAATGTCATATGGATATATTCAGGTGTTACCAGGTATTTTTACCAATATCGTAGGATCTAAAATATTCGAAATAGAATCTTCTCTTTTAGTGATAGGCCACAAAGTTTTTTATTTCAAAGATATGATTCGTTCGAAAAGGGACGTTCTGTCACTGCAAAATCACGAAAAAATGCCTTTGAACGCATTGTTTCTTTGTTGTTTACAAACAGTGCATGCAGATAACATGGAACGATGGTCCGATGCCTAAGACGGCTCTCGTCACGGTGGCAGCATCGGGGCCAATGAAATGGAAACAGCACTACGGGGCCAATGAAATGGAAACACAACACTTTCTTCGTCAGATTTGGTTGGTCCGCTCCGCCGTAGTAGGTACACTACCTACTCGCCTTCGCCTCGCATCAAGGTCACCACGGTTTCTTTTCGATCGATTACTGCCAAGATTTTATTTAACTGTGTCAATTGAATTTTGTTATATTATTTGCATACATAGTAACACTATTTCTAATACATTACATACACTCTTAGAGAATACATCACCTCGTTTCCTTCCCGTGGATGTCGTAAGAGGCGACTAAGGGCCTCGGAGATTGCATGTGTTTTTTGCACTTTTTGGCGATATAGGCTGGCAACCTGTCACTATAGCGATACACAATTTTCTGAATGACCCTCAAATGTAATGTTCGTCAGACGTTGAATAAATGTCAGTTATTTACGGCCGTTTACGCTCTGGCTACCCCGCAAGGGATATTGGCGTGATATATGTGTGTTTGTATGCATAACATAATTTGAGTTCGTTAAAAAAGGAACTTTTTTTAAAATCTTAATTCCGTATTGCATATGAAAAACCTCGTAACGTTTTTAACTTATTTTTATCGTATGTATCTTCACACATGTGAATGAATGCGGCGTTATCTATGGCAAAAATATAATTTATATTTCCTACATATTGCAATTTATTAATTAGGTTAATTTTCGTTGTTTGTTCCTTCATAACCAATGCATCAAATACATTCACCATGTCCTGGTAAATAATACAAATATGAAAGGAGTTAAAGTGCAAACGGTTTTCCTTTTTGATGATATCTAATGTGACATAGCAACATCTACATACTAACTTAATATATGTACTTAGGTACCTACTTATCAAGACCGAATTTCATAAAATTATACAAATCTGCGGGCTAGTCTAAAACTTAGGTAGACTGGATCTGGGCATTGCGTCATCTCATCTACCGGCGACGGCGAGCGGTCGTTTGATTTCAAACACACATTTAGCTAACTAAAAATAAAATACATATTCTCTGCTACTCCATTGTCGCTAATGTAGTAGAGAATCTTAAAGACGGGGAAACTAGGTGTGAAACATTTGGCTCATTTAACTTTTGCAGAAGGTTGTCCGGAAGGTTGTTTAATTATTATATGCTTTAAATTTCAACTCTTATTTACAAACAACGCGTAAATTGAAGAAATTATTACACCTTATCATGCGTATAATTTAGGACATGTCAAAATATCACGCATTTTCTTTTTACCTAACTTTGCAGCCATCATTTTGGAATGTAAGTGGTCTATCGTAGTACCAGACAATGACTCGCTAAAGCGATGTGCGACTGTTATTTTGAAAGGCGTGTCCGGAGCAGGAGCGGGCATAGAGCGTTCAGTGTTCCCCCTCTGGCAGGGCAACACGGAAGAATGGCACAGAGCTCGTGCGGTCATTGCTCCCGCACGTGCCGCGGAGCAGCTGAAGTGCCTATTGAGGCTAACGGCGCGGCGTCCTCAGGCCCGGCCCTACCTACCTTTAACTAGGTCCTTACATACCATCATTAAGAACGTTACCAATAGACAGATAACAACTCGTATTGTCTGACGGCTGACGCATCACTATGATGGAATCTGTGATAGTTCACAGAAAGATCTGTGAACTATCACAGATCTTTCTGTGTAGGTAGTTCCTCATTTATTAAGTCTACCTACTACGTAAAATAATAAACGAAAATTCATGAATAATTGTCCTTGTGTAAGTATAAAATAATTTTGAATGAAAGCAACGAGATCAGTTTAATAGACTCGGTTTCGCGGAGTTTCGGGTAGTATAGTAGATACCAAATTCTTACATGGGTGGGGCTCACTCGAAATGTATCATAACATACACACGTAAATCAAAACTTCAGAGACAGAACTGCTCCGTAGCAGAATAACACAGGTACGAAATTATTAAGTACTAGATTTCCGCCCAGCGGTTTCATCCGCTGCCACTCATTTTCCCGTGGTAATAGTAACAACTGTGGTAAAAAGTGGCCTATGTGTTATACTCTACCTGTGTTCCAAATTTCATCCAAATATTTTTTTGTTACCTTTTCGTTTGAGCGTGAAGAGGTAACAAACATACATACATACACACACTAACTCTCAGATTTACAATATTATAGTACGGAAGTACGGATTAGATACGTGAGATTCAAGTTAACCGTTGTTAAACGTTGTAAAGCAGCTGTAGCATTGCATTGTCTGCATGCAACTGTTGTAGCTTAAAAGTGGGGTTTGAAAATAATGCTGAATGTGTCTTAAATACATCGATTACCTATGTATGTGTACATAGCAGGCAGACATAAACTAGTAACTTTTTAAAACCTCATGTATAACCCACAATATTGCTGTAATGAGGATTGACTTTCTTTATACGGACCAAGCCATAAAAGAAAAATCATAAAGCAGCCATCATACTCATAAATTTGCACTTTGGCGGTTCTTCCACTTGTCGTCCGTCGCTGCGTATTTAACGCACCGTACGGGTAGACGGTCATTTCTCGCGATATTACAAGGAATTATATGTTAGTATGTTGTGCGCAACGAATTATATGAATGAATTGAGTAAATTGATATGTACGATATAAAGTAAAATCTTGTAATATCGCGATAAACGCATTACGCATGCGTCTGTCACACTGAATGAAATTGTGGATTCCTATCTTAATCCCCATACAAATACGGCTACTACGGAGCGTAATGGATGCGTCTGTCAAGTCTTTTGGAATACTTAGCGACGGTCGAAAAGTGGGACAACCGCCTTTGTCGGCGGCTGGCGGCGGGGCGGCTGCGTAGGCGCAGGCCCAGTGCGCACTGACCCAAATGCCTCCAAACTGCATTTTCACTTCGCAACCGACCATTTGGTTTACAAATGTCTTTATTTGTGGGTATTATTTATCTATCGACACCACCCACGTCACGTGCTATTGCTATGTAGGCAAAGTAATAAATACACTGGCATGTAGAGCCACAATGGTAGTCATATAGGACAATACGTTCATTGACTTACTAATTTTATTTGTTTCTATTGTTGTATAATTTTATTCAAGGTTGATACTTACATAGATTGGTACCTAAATAACATCATTATTGCGGGCTACCTATATATTAATATTTGGTTATGATATATTAATATTTGGTTAAAACAGATAGGTACTTGCCTACGTTGGTGATAAACGTTACATTTTATGGTTAAAATATACAAACTGACTTGTATTTTATTCTTTGAAATAAAGCTTTTACCGTAAGTCAGTTTCCGCTCTTCCTACCCCGCAAGGGATTTAGGCATGATATATTTGTGTATGTATGCAGTTAACATATTATGCTAACGACTTGATGTGCCACACTAAAAGAAGAAGAAGTTAAATTGAATAGCGCAACTGTAAGCAATATTCGGAGTAAAAGAAACATTTGGACTTTCACGACCGTTTTGATACGGAAATCCGGTAGCATGAGTTTTGTTATTTGGAGCGCGACTCCAGATAGCCCGTACAATGGTGGGCATCTATTAACCTCAGAACTATAAAGCGGTGACTGTATTTTATGTCCACTGCAGCTCGTTAGAGCAGCATAAAGAACAAGTACGGAGTTACAACTGCAATGGAATGCAAGTGTTACGAGTATGTTGTCTCGTGTTGTGGTGCCATCCATTGAGGCATTAGGAGTTCATATGGCAACTGTGCTTCACATGTATACTACAGACAGTCTATAGTTAGTAAGTGATATCTGCACCAAGGTACGTCGCCGCACTTTCTCCATGCGCGTGCGCGTGTGACATGACACAGTTTTCGGCGTTCGACGTCATCCTGTTTGACGACGTGCGACGCTTTCTAGGGTTTCATATCGAAAGGTCAAGCAGAGATATGAAAATAGTTTTCGGATTTAACAACGTGTTATACCTAAAACGCCTAACGGTCTTATATAAACAAACTTAGACGAGGTTTAAGCTTCTAGACAGCGTCAAATCGTATATAAAATTATTTAAACGCTGCCTAAAAGCGTGTATAACTTTATTGTAATTACACGGTAAATATTTTGTAAAATTTTATATAGGTACCTATTACCTACCTACCTACAGGTATCCAGTTATAATCACGTTGATACCCAGGACAGACGTATTTGTAAGGTTTTATTAGGTACAAAAAACTTTGCCAAATACCTATCTTCATTAAGGACACCAAGTTAAGTTCAGAATGGTATCCACCGAAAGGTAGTACAATGAAAAGCTAAGAGGATATATCATTAATTCATCATTAGTGGTATAGGTATTCGATAATGAAGAGCCATAGATTTGAATTCCCTGACTTTCACAAACAGAAAATTGTGATACAGTTTCAATCCAAACCGTTTATGAGTGAACAGTATTGGCAACAAGGAGTCCAGTTATTGAGTGGAATTTCCACTAGCAGCACCTGTCAGAGAGTTGCGACAGAGCCCGGTTGTCGGGCTCCGACTGGCCGATAGCGAACCGGTTTGGCGTCGACAACTTGCCCGCACCGTTGCCCTAGTGGTATCCACGTAATACCGCTAGTCTTTCTACTAGCTATTCCTATCTTTGAACAAATTTCGATCGGATATACATTTTCATTTAAGTATTTTATATATATAGTCAATATAATCATAAGTATCGTCTCCCTGCCCTTGTTCATCCTAATTCATTTGGGCTCGGCGCAACATTTTGATACTTACTCGAATGCAGCCTCGTTGCAATAGGATTTAGTTTTACGAGCGGCTGGCTGACTGCCTACCGTCAGCCCTCTTTTCTTTATATACGAGAGCTACGATAAGATTCAGCCTGTCACAATAATAATGATTGTAGGGTTTTATTGCAGCGTAACAAATTATCGTATGTATTTTTGTACATGTATCTTATTCTATTATTAGCATTGCACAATCACTCATATTGTTGGACTCACCAACCAAGGGTTCCGTAACATGCACATCAGGCCGTTTCATATTATACCTTACTTGCACTAGTAGCCTTTATTTTAAAATTTTGATCGTGTTCGCCCTCTACACTAAAAACACATTCTTGGTTATTTTCCCCATCTTTCGCTTCCTGTCCTTTGAGTTTTGATTTCCTTTAACGGGCAAAAAAACGCGTTTCTTACAACATAAACGGCCGTATAATTTTTTATGTAAAGCTAGGGGCTTGATTTTTTTACAACTACATGCGGCCCGTAGACTTGAGCAGGTATATAGTTCAACTCGATATCTTTACGCGTTCCCGTGATAAAGAGTCGTGACAGACGGACGGACGGAGAACAAAGTGATCCTATAATAAGGGTTCCGTTTTTTCTTTTTGAGGGACGGGGCTCTAAAAGTTGTTGTTTGTTTATTGTATGTATGGGACGGCGTGTCAGTGATTGAATGGATGAACCCTGTTGTAAGGTTCTATTAAGTGCCTACCGGTAGGAACCAGTCTCTCTCTTTTAAGAAATCCGTGCCTTCCAAAGCAAGAAACTGTTTATCAATTTATATCAATATTGTTTCTATAATTAACAACTATCAACATGTTATCTTGACGATAATATGAAAATCGCTTCTTATTTGGCGTCAAGCTTGTAATTTTAATACCAATTAAGGTGCCATTGTCTCATTATATTAATTACCAATTTACAGCTAGCTCGTATCTTTTAAACTACTAACAGCTTTTTAATTTGATGACAAACGATCTTAAAATACTTCGATAAGTAGATGCCTATTTTATTGTGTTTGGCAACATTCCGTGGAGAATGATCGTTAAACTACTTATATTCCATTATTTTCAAATCAACCTTGGTTTGGTTAGTTGAGTAAGTTGGTATATCATTGGCTGTTTCAGTATCAGAAATCTATTTACTAAGTGCCCAATAATTAGTACCTAGGTATCATGTTTGAGTAATATATGCACCTGAGAATTAGGATAATTCTTTTCCTTGTAGTCAGTTTGTTCCATTTTGTGTAAAAGATATAATTAAATTTTATTTTTAGATCAATATACCAGCGTCGCAACTTTAATATCACACATTATGTAGGTATCCTAACCTACCTAAGTAACTAGATAAGTGTATTTTTAGTTGATAGCATACCTTGCGCCTTAAATTATAATTATATTTAGATTGTATTCTTATTGTTACGTTTTCTTCATTCCAGATCCTAGGCATCCTGTGTATGGCGCTGGCGTCGCCGTGGTTGTCGGGGTGGTTCACATTTGTGGCGGTCACCAGCTTCATCACCACCCTGCTGTGGAGCTTCGTGTACCTGCTCAGCATCAGAGAAGCGCTCAGCATTCCTATCAACTGGGTCTTATCTGTAAGTATTATAATTTAGTCATAAATTATGTCCCAAAAATTGGTAACGACTTTCTCAGGCTCCACCTGCAAAGTGTGTGAATCATGCATTTAGCCGATAATCTTTGATTTAATATTTATATCTAAAATTGATAACCGAAGTCTGTAAAACCCTGCAAAGCAAAATCGCGGATTATTGAACTTAGTTGTATGTATATGACATCAGATATTTTTCCTGTACTCCTACATCTCAAAAATAAAGTTATAATATTTGACATGTTACATATTATTTGCCGTGTGATGCCGGCTTAGAATAGCATCACCTCATTTCTTTCATTGGGAGTAAGAAGCGACTAAAGAACTCGAGGGTGTGTATTGCAATTTTAGGCGATGGGCTGACAACCTGTCACAATGGCGATACGCAATTTTCCGAATGACCCTCTATCATTTGTCAGACGTGGCGTAATGTCCGTTTTTTGCGGATGTTTTGCGCTCTGCCTACCCCCTTGATTATGTGTATGTATGTTACATATTATGATGGTCATATTTTTTTTATTATGGATCAAAATGTTTGATTGTTATGTATGTATTTTACTCTATATTACATCATATCAAAGCGCAAGCTAAGCTAAACTATAAAGATGTTAGGTGAGCTGATATGATATGAGATACAAAGCTGAATATTATAAATTATTGCGCTGATGAATGAGTATATACAATAACAAATATATTAAATAATTTCCAGGAGCTGATGAGCGTAGCACTGGAGACGTTCCTGTACTTCATCGCGTTCATCGTGTTGTTCTCATACACGGCGCAGTACTACGGCAACTTCAGCTACGGAGCCAACGTAGCCGCTGCTGTAAGTATCTGCTGTTCTCATACACGCCAACTTCAGCTACGGAGCCAACGTAGCCGCTGCTGTAAGTATCTGCTGTTCTCATACACGCCAACTTCAGCTACGGAGCCAACGTAGCCGCTGCTGTAAGTATCTGCTGTTCTCATACACGCCAACTTCAGCTACGGAGCCAACGTAGCCGCTGCTGTAAGTATCTGCTGTTCTCATACACGCCAACTTCAGCGACGGAGCCAACGTAGCCGCTGCTGTAAGTATCTGCTGTTCTCATACACGGCGCAGTACTACGGCAACTTCAGCTACGGAGCCAACGTAGCCGCTGCTGTAAGTATCTGCTGTTCTCATACACGCCAACTTCAGCGACGGAGCCAACGTAGCCGCTGCTGTAAGTATCTGCTGTTCTCATACACGACGCAGTACTACGGCAACTTCAGCTACGGAGCCAACGTAGCCGCTGCTGTAAGTATCTGCTGTTCTCATACACGGCGCAGTACTACGGCAACTTCAGCTACGGAGCCAACGTAGCCGCTGCTGTAAGTATCTGCTATTCTCATACATGGCGCAGTACTACGGCAACTTCAGCTACGGAGCCAACGTAGCTGCTGCTGTAAGTATCTGCTGTTCTCATATGATGGGACGGTATATTTATGGGATTCATGAACTCTTATCGTTTAACGGTTTATCATTTTTATTACAGGTGTTCGGTATGTTCAACACAATCGCATACGGTTTTGCGGCGTTCCTGCTGTGGCAGGAGCACAAGAGCTCGTCGGGCGGCGCCGGTGTCACGGCGTGATCGCCTTAAGCATCCGCGCAGCACGCACACGTCACACACCCGCCACCCGCCACCCGCCCGCCGCACACACAACCCTTCTAAACCTCTAAACAAACACAAATGGTCCAATGTTTTACAATAGTTCTGCATATTATATCACTCGACTGATTGAATCACGGGATATGCATATTTTTTAGAAAATATGTTTGTATTTACCTGCATACTATACATATATTAATGCAAGACACTGACTGCTTTTACACAAATTAGTGGATAATGATCATGACTTTTTATAGGAACGAGTATTTCGATGAATGGCCATAAGTTTTTACTGTATTGTACGATTAAAATATTATATTTTAAATATTCAATAACTTACATATCTGTGTTCAGTTTTGCAGAGATTTAACGTTTTTAGGTATTTGTATTCAAGTTATAAGAGAGTGGTGAGATTTCTAATCAAAAAGTATTTTGGTAATGCATGTGTAAAATATGTCAATATATCAACTATATATTCTTATTTATGAAGTATGATGAACACCTAAAAATAGAATTTTAAGTTTAATGCGGTTGTTAATTTTGCTAGACTAGTCGCTCAGACAATATCTATAACAAGTATGAGGGTAATACTACCTCTAAATGATAAATAAAAATCGTACATTTTCAATTAAGAACCCATTGCAAATTAAATAATTTTAAATTTTCATATTTGGTTGTGAAAATATAGTTTTGTCAACTAGAATTGTAATCTCAAGTTTTATCTTTATTTTCATTGCATTTTGCAGTTTATTCTAATATATAAGTTATTGTATTCTGGGAGCGGTGCATAATTATACCTCAAAGTATTATGTTTCTTATACTTTTTAGCTGAATATAAAATAATTTTGTATTGGGTCAGCAAGGAAACTCTTCAGCTTTGACAAAAGAACTAGATGAAAGATTTCATTGGACATACCAAAAATATGTATAGATCTTTCATGCTCGAACTCGTCAAATTACTTCCTGTCTTACACAGTCTCTTGTCGTTTGGGGCACTGAGTCAACGAACAAGCCAAGCCAGCTCAAGTGTCGGGGTTTTAAGGTGGACCAGTAATGATTATTGAAAACTTGCATTATTGAAAATTGGCGGGCAAGGAATGAGCTGCGGTAGCCCAGATGGAAGAGGCGTCGCCACTAGTAATGCGTAAGTCGCAGGTTCAAATCCTGCCCGCGCTTAAAAAAATTTGCAAGTTTTCAAAAATTGTATACCTAGCACGGGAAGTGTTTTAAAATTTGGTATTCAGTAATGATTATTTTCTTTAAATTAGAGTACCTACCTATACCCTTTCTGTTCTGCTGCTCCTGCTACAAAATTATTTTGTGATAGAGGAATGCAATGTAAAATGTACCTAGAGAACCTCTCTGACAGGAATATTCATATTGTTGTTAAAGTACTGAAATATTTAAGATGTGTTGAATCGAGTGGTAATTTATTATATAAGAGGTAATTTACAATCAATAGTTAATATAACTAATTTGTAAAAAGTTAATAAATCTATTTTAACATAAAATTTACTGTTTAAATTTATTATACGGGGTGCAGGGGACAGCCCTCCGAATACTGATAGGGTGCGTGCAGACCATGAAAATGAACAACATTCCCCTAGGATTATATATCAGAAAACAACAAAAAAATATTCGACCTCCCATACAAAGTTACGATCAGCTGACTGCATTTACTATGGGAAGTCCAAATTTTTTTGACTTTTCCTGAATCATTTTTTGGAAAGTTGTTTAGTTTCAAGCTCTGAATGCAACCTATTAGAATTCGGGGAGCTGTCCCTTACACCCTGTACATTACAAATAGGTGGCGGCCCTAGTGTAAAGTGTTTTTTACAGGCAACCTTAGGAAAGTATGACTTTAGCAAGTACGTAAAAACACGCTTTAACTGAATTTTTAATAAATGCACCTACATACTTAAATGAGAGAATAATCGACAACCGCATGGCAATTTACGGAGACTTAACAAAAATTAACTAAGATCAAGAAACTACGAGTCGTAACTGACTGACGAAGACGTATTCAGGCGCGGAATCATAAATTGTTTTCTTTGGAAAATGTAATGTATTTCCACCAATGAACAATCAAGTTCCGACTCTTAAAAGCCAATTTCATATTATTGTGCAGATTGTTTGAAATTGAGGCGAAAAAAAGAAAAACGTTTCATCTATCTACTTAATTTCATATAAAAGACATCAACGCGCACCATGGTTTTAAAACATAATAAATTGCAATAATAATAATAATTCCTTTAAATTTCATAAAATATAAAGTTCAATCTATCTATCCTGTACCTACGAGCAATAATTTATATATTTATAAGGTGCAGCGGGGTAATTCCAGCGTAGGGTAATTCCGGCAAATGGTTATGTAGCTCCCGTTCTATAAGCTTTTAATACTTGTGGAATCTATCGCAGGTCGTTTATCTATGGTAGGTGCAAGAACTGTTATAAGCTTAAAACAGAAAGAAAAAGGATTTAAAGCCCCTAGGCGGTATTACCCCACGCCGAAATAGCCCCGCCGCACCTTATATTTATTACATAGTTATTTATATTTGTAATCAGGATTTAAAAAATGGCTGCAACGATTTTAATGAAATTTTGTATGTAGGCAGTTTATGGGGCAATAAATCGATCTAGCTAGCTTTCATTTTCCAGATATACTGTAAAAAAACGGTTAAGTGCAAGTCGGACTCGCCCCCCGAGGGTTCCTTAGAAAGTTGTGTCAAGTGTAAAACTCATCCTTAAAATATTTGTACTTAATTAAACGTGATCTTATACATATATGTTTATGAGGCAGTAATATGGTAGAATTAGGAATATATCCGAATTCTTAGGATTTTTTCCAAAAGCCGGTATATGGCAAAATCGATAAACATCAATTATCAATCTCTAAATTCGGGCAAACTCCTAGGATTTTGTTCTTTAAGTTACTTTTAACAATCAGATGTGAACAACACAACTTTTTAAATTCACCTTTATGGTTATTCCTTGTTTCTTAACAAAGACTTAGACAATAACTTACGAAGGAAATAAATCACAAAATTAAATTTATTGAGATATATTCTACGAATTGATAACTAAATTGAAGTTACACATATCACGCCTATAATCCCTTACGGGGTAGGCAGAGCGCAAACAGCCGCAAAATACCGGACATTTACGCCACGATTGACAAATAGTTAAGGGTCATTCGGAATATTGTGTATCGCCATAGTGACAGGTTGTCAGCCCATCGCCTAAAATTTCAATACACACCCTCGAGTCGCTTAGTCGCCTCTTAAGACTCCCACGGGAAAGAAATGTTAAATTGAAGTTAATAGTAGATTATTGGCGCATAGTTGTAATAAAAGGATTCAGATGGGTTAATTTCCTTCCCCATATTTCAGAAAACCTTCAAAATCTACTGAAAATTCTTTTAATTGGCAAACAATCACTAACAGACGTGATTTTTTGTTTTATTTCAATCTTTGTAAAATTTCAATTTATATTTTATTTCCCCTGTAAGTTATTCTTTATTTTAAAGTAATGACGATACTTAAAATGGAAAATACTATATTTTGAATCTCGTGTTGCCATATTAAATAAAAACTTTAATTGCTAGATTTGTTTAGGACGATGACAGAATTAAGTCACCATTTTGCCATATTTTCAGCTTTTGGACAAATTCGCTATCGGTTACTACCCACTGGTAAAGGGTATGATGTTTCCTGAAATAAGTATGTTCGTAGGGCAAGGTTGTTCAGTTTCACGGCCTGCATGCGCCATATCAGTTATCAAATCAATCAGTATACGGAGCGCTATCCCCCGTAAATTTTAAATTCGTGCATTAATGATTAAAATTATATTTTGAATAAATAAGTGTACTACTTTTGCCAAACTTTTTATTACACAAGAATACACGATAATTAAAAGCAGAAAATCCTAATCTTAAGTGTGCAAAGGAGGTCTTATCGCTAAAAGCGATCACATCCAGCCAACCTTTGGGTAGAGGAAAGCGGTGAAGAAAACGGAGAAGTGCATGAGAATTGAAGCTAAGGAAGGTTAATTTTTTTCTTGAATTTTTTCTTGTCTATCAAAGAAAATTTACTACTTATTTTGAGCAGTAGATAGTATTTAGTAGTTATCTTGCTTTACACACATACATACACATATCACGCCTATAATCCCTTGCGGGGTAGGCAGAGCATAATTGGCCGCATAAAACGGACATTTACTCCACGTCTGACAAACATTTGAGGGTCACCCGGAAAATCGTATCGCCATAGTGACAGGTTGTCAGCCCATCATCGCCTAAAATTGCAATACACACCCTCGAGTCCCTTAGTCGCCTCTTACGACTCCCACGGGCAAGAAATGGGGAGATGCTATTCTAAGCCGGCATCACACGGCATCTTGCTTTATACAGCAATTTTTACTAAATCGTGCATCGTTAATTTTATACCTATGTTTTTTTTCTCGCGAGTTTCCTGTAACGATGTCACTTGCCAAGTTATATTGTACCTACCACGGAGCAGAAAGAAAGGTACCTACTAACTAGTCTAGGTCAACCCTGCTCATAAAACGTCAAGAAGAAGGAAAACAACACTATGTACTTTGTTAGGTATGACGTGATAAATGTTCGTAACCGAGGTAGGTAGGTACTTGCGCCCGCTGCCGCCTGCCGCCTGCCGCCTGCCGCCGGCTGCCGCCGCACGCATGCGTCGCGCGCGATGAGTAAGCCAGCCGGAGTGAGTAGCGGCCACGCTAAATGCAGTGTCGGTTAATAGTGCGCTCTTGGTCAACTGCTTTACGCGCGCTTTTCGACGCTCTCCACAGTTTTTCCAAGACCTGAAGAATATATATTGTAAGTATCTTTTATTAAGTCACATACAACTAATTTATTTATAAAATATTTCTTTGCTCTTTATCACTTATAATATGTGTTTAATATTTGTGTAGGTAAATATTAATTTTATTACACTTGTTATAACTTAACTGCTGTAAGTACACATGATACCTACTGAGAGATTAGTCATGCTTAGCTATCATAACTTTTATTAGTAAAACTTGATTCTAGATCATTTGTTTATTGTTTACCTATCGGAGCAGGCGTGGGTGAATAGTTACGTTACGAGTCGATTGAATTAGCCACAAGCCACAGGTGTAACAAATCACAGCTCAAACGATAGTACCTCTAGGAACTCGCTATTTTTATCTAGAACAAATAGTATTTTATAAGAAAAATTTGACTGAGATACTGCTGCAAGGTTTGGTACAGTTGTTATTGGCAAATTTAAAAATTATGTTAAATTAAAAACACACGAAACAAAACCGCTAGGCGGTAAGCCTAAGTAATAAAGGTAGAGTAAAGTTTACCTACACTCACACTACCCTACTTTAAATACACATAACTCACCCCTATATGCAGTAGCAGTAGGTACGCGTAGGAACTATTGACTGATTGATATAGGTGTGCAAAATGTAAGAGCATTATAAAAAAAACCATCGTGCGTTTTTTCAGCCCATAAAACTGAACTGAAAATTACAAATCCACATTAACATTATACTTTCAAAAATAAGTGTCTGTCCGTCAGTCTGCTGTGCTTTCACGAGTTAGGCACAAATATTAATAAGTCGGTATAAGATAGGACATAGGTAGGCTACTCTTTACTGCAGGAAAATATCCAAACCACACACGATCCGCTGCCGACTGCTACCAAAACAGCTACTATACTTACCTATATTTTCCTCTTTACACAGCAGCTAGAACACATTCAAATATTTTGTTTAAAATGTAACAAAAGTTCAATATAAGGCGAGTACTGCGTACTGCCGCAGAACTAGCGCCACTTCACGAAAAAAACATCCATTCATAAAAACAATACATGAGAATATTCTTCGCAACTTTATGTGCTGACTACCCCACGAGAGGTGATGCGCTAGTAACAACATTGTATAAAACGTCTAGACGCAGTCTCGACAGAAATGGGGACGGTTTCCTATCGATTAAAGTACGAAATTTAGGATTCAGAGATACCTGGGTATAGTTAGGTATATACCTAGTGGAACAATTTTATGCACCCAAACCTGATTGTACGAAACAAATGAACTATCAGGATTAATTACAAAATAAAACATCAATACAAAATTTTGGATTCAATTCAATAATTGGATGCTTAAATAGATACTCTTTTTCGTCCTTTCTTAGCAAGTGTCTCATTCAATCTGCAGTGCAAGTTGCAATTCTCTCGCAGAGACCTACGGAAACGGCATTTATGCATGCATTTATAGCCAATACCTTTCAACGTACCTATATCTACTCCAGTCGTTTATTTATTCGCGGGAGCCGCCGGCCTCGGCACACATCCACCGTCATGGTCTCTTCGAACGCCGGTCCGCCAACACGTTGACCTAAGCCACCCGATTTGGTGATGACTCCATGATTCGACAGACTGTTTACCGTCCCAGGCTCCGTATTCACATAATTGACTCTAACCTACTCAGCTATTATTCGAATACTTTTGAGATTAAGTAATCGTTGTCCTCGCTAAACCAATAATCGTTGACTTGTAGAGTTTGATGACGTAGTCTGTTATTATAACATAACTTCACGATGAGCAGCCCATCCTATCTTTTAATATTCATACCTCTACAACATCTACATCTATACAACTCACAGTTTATCTGCGTGTCATAGCCGTAGGTAGGACGTTAGACTATTCTTCTCTGAGACGGTAAAATATTGTACACCTAAATATAAGTTAAATGAATATTTAGCTACCTATGTAAATATATATGAAAAGAAAATTAAAATGAAGTGTTTGTGAGCGGAAATATTGTTTAAATAAAAAGAAATGTTAATCACTCTTCTCAGCACTAACTGAAACTTAATTCAGTCGGGACCTCCCTATATATTTTCCACTGTTGTTTTCCAGAAGTAAGTCAGGATGTCTCACACCGTGACCATCACAAGGACCACTACAACCTCCAGCGGCACTGCCCTGTTCCTCAACACCGGCTACTTGAAAACCACCCCTGGCCTTCTCAAGCTTGCCGAGTTGGTAAGTATCGTAATAAAACAAGAGATAGGTAAAGTACCTACTGCGTCAATTTCAAGGGGAGAACATGCCCATGAAACTGAACAACTGTCTCCAAATTCTAATGTAGCTACTAAACTAATAAGAATATCGAGACATCATCATCATAAATTTTATAAAAATATGTCTTCTTAGTTATATGTTGAAATTTTAGGTCGAAATATGAAAAATAAAAAGCATGCCGTACAGATTGACAAGGTCGGCTGGTACAATTTTGTTCCCATACAAATTGTGCCAGTTGACCACTTCAATCTGTGTGGCAGGTAATTTTTTTTTTATATTTTGACCTATATTCCTTGGAAAGTTGTGCCTTATAACCATTCAATCCTGA
Organism: Tuta absoluta; assembly: GCA_027580185.1. Classification (NCBI taxonomy): domain Eukaryota; kingdom Metazoa; phylum Arthropoda; class Insecta; order Lepidoptera; family Gelechiidae; genus Tuta; species Tuta absoluta. The sequence continues at coordinate 11,338,761 of JAQAHW010000003.1, forward strand.
GTTTCCGCTATCGGCCACTAGTAAAATTTCACTCTATGAACACAAATCACGTCTTTATCCCGCGGGTAGGCACAGGCGGTCGTAATGGCGCTCAAACGTTTGACAAATATTCGAGCGCCATTTCTGAAAAAGTTAGGTATGTAGGGACGTAAATGTATGTAAAAGAACAATTAGGAAAAACTGTTTACAATTAAGTGTCGAACTGAAAGGTATGTAGTCTTTGGTAATGTTAACTCTAGGGAAAGTATGAGTAGGTAGATATTAATAATCATATATACCTACAAATCTTAAAGGGCCATATAAATACACAAAACGTTTTCCTGTTTTGAAAACATAATGTCGGTAAAACATTCTTGTTTCCTGTAAAATATCGGAATCTAGAGTGACCCATTTTTGAGACTAAAATATAACGCCGTTGTGCAACGATATCGCGGAGTATCAACCGCGTTATTTCAACATCATAAAAGTTCTTGGATCAAAATGGCTTGAGTTGTTTATACAAACAAGATTATGTAGGAACTAGTTTAAGGCAGCCAAATAAGTAGGAGCAAAGTTTCCTATAGAACAACCACCATGACAAAGCTAAAATAATATATAGGTCATGAATTGACATGACAATAATGGGGGGCAGTATTTCGGGATGGTTTTTGTCGTTGCGTATTCCGTTAACAGTTTGAAATATAAAGAACACAATGGAAATAGAATTAAAATTGAGTTTTGATGGCATTAAAATGACTTAAAATAAGAGAATCCGGGCCCTGTGTCTGTACTTCGATCTTCACGCTACACCATTTTTAAACAATGATGAGGTAATTTAATTTAGAATTTCAAACCACTACTAATTAATATTGTAAAGTCGAGTCGAGGGCATTGTTTACCTACAACAAACAGTCATCACATAGATTTTACACATCAGGACATTCATACTATATTCCGAGACTCGTAGATGATGTCATCTCGCTCTGTCAGCCGCGCGATGTAATGAAATGGACTGCAATTTCATTTCAATTCACAAATGTAGCGTGAGAGGAAGCTATTAAGTGCATATTTAGCATTTGCATCCAGTATTATCGCTTGATTAAGTTCAATTTACATTACTGTGTACTTGCAGATTGGATTTTAAATAAATTCCTAATAATTGGCGTCAATAATTTACATTATTACTTCTCTATAAATAGTAGGTACTTAAGTAAGATCTTATTTGAAGCTAGGCGGTTCACTCATTTGCGGTCCTGTCGTTCCGTTTTTTTAACGTAACGTAACGCATGCGTCTGGCAGACGAAAGGAAATTGCGAATTCCGATCTTATTCCCGTACAAATACGGCTACAGTGGGCTTTACGGTGCGTTAAGCTGCGTAATGGAGGCGTCTTCATGTATTGCTGATACCTATAGGCTAATATATAAACAAAATATACTGCTAATAAATAAACAAACTTCAACTTTAGCTTCAACAGCCACAAAAGTCCACTGCTGGACATGGTCATCCCCCGAATAAACACTAAGTTCATGGATAATTATAACCTCAAAAAGCTGGACTCAACCGCTCCCTCCCGTATAGTATAATCGCCTGCATGACTTCATGTGAGGTTATTTTAGTTCACCTCGAGCAAACATAAAATGTTATGAGGCAAGCGAGAATGCACAAATATCACGATTTTGCACCGTAAATCTTTGTGATGCATTTAAATAAGTGGGTAATACTGTAAACGTTTAGACTTTAAGTCTTGAATTTTAAAGTGTTATAATTATTTAAATGTTTGACGTTTTCTTTCTTAAACATATATGTAACTAGCGGCCCTCCCAGCGGTTTCATCCGTTGCTTACTTATATTCCTATGGGAATAAGACATGTATGTATTAATGTATACCTTCCTTTAGATAGATTCTTCCATCTATTTAAAACTGCTTTAAAATCCGTTGCGTAGTTTTACAAATATAAGCATATAACGGGTCGCCGTGACACGGAAAGCGTCTTTATTTTATACTATGTACTGATACGTAGGGAAACTAATATTACAATATTGTAATATAAAACCAAGATAACCTTGATTAGCATGAATGGGAAGTCATTTTTTTAACTTCCGTGGGCGCGCCGCGCCATATACCTTACTACGTATTTAAAACAGATGTGTAATTTTGACTCTGTGTGTACCTATACGTACCTGTATCTTTTTTTTCAGATTCTCGGTGCCGTCTGCGTAGGGTTGATAGCCTATTATTTTGACAGACGGTACTACAACAACTATGACAGCAGGCCGGAGCTGTTCTTCCTGTTGACAGCTACTACATTTATGATCGGCACCTTCTGTTTGCTGACGGCCTGTCTGGTCTCCTTGTCTTCCGGCTCCATTATATCTAAAACAATATATGTAAGTACCAGCTATATACTTATTTATATTTTTGTTATAAATTTTAAGTGTTGATATATGTATATGTCGGAGATGTTTGATAAAATTACGTTTATGATCAAAAACCTAGGTCTTTGGTCAAACACCGGCAGATGACAAGATCAACAATTTCATCAATAACCTAAACTTGTTCAGATTTATGATCAAACACCTTAAGGCGAGTGTAGCCGTGAACGACCTCGACAGTGGCGCCACTTCACAAAAAAAAGTTTTCTGATTGGCATAACTTTAATTACAGCGAATATTTAATTTAGTTTGCAGGTTCTTATTCTACTTATGGATAATACTAAAAACTTGGGCAACGGACATTCTGATAGAATGTTTGTATAAAGAGGAAGTATTTTTTTTGTAAAGTGGCGCCACTATCGAAGTCGTTCACGAGTACACTCGCCTTAAACGAATCAAACGAAATATGATTGTTCAAAGTTCGTCGATCGTTTATAGTAATGCGGGATGATCGAAAGTTCATCCAGCATTACTATTATATAAAAGAAAATGTCATAAAACCAAAAATAGGTATGATAAAATGCCGAAGTTAGTTTTCATTACATTTAAAGTTACAAAGAGCATATTTTTAAATCTGTTGAAAGTCTTTTGATGTGTATCACATTTGTACTAATAGGTTAATATTATGCATCTTTTCCAGGAGGTGATATACCACGGCATAGCGTTCATCATGTATTTGGCTGCTGGTCTGACCCTCATCATCGAGGTCCATGAGAACAAGAATACTGCATACAGATATAAAAGCCACTACGAAGCTTACTTGGCGGCTTCTGTAAGTACTATACGCGATTGTGTTAGAATTTTACATAATATGATCAAACAATGTAGTATAAAAGTATAATTAATACATACAACAATATTTACAAAGATAATATTGTTTATAAATGTTCGTTTGAAAACAAAAGGTATGATTAGTTTATTTAATAATGAAAGGAAGTATAATTAGTATATTATATATCGATATCTATATTACACTAGTACACGATAAACAATTAAGTTGAAATTGATAAATCTATTACATAAATTTTCCTTTAGGCACAAAAGACGGAGCTGCACAATCTAAAGTATATATGTAATGTAACGTTTCTTATTGGGTTTTTGTATGTTTCAGATCATTGGGCTGGTGTTGGCTGGACTCTACTTGTTCAGCACCATCTTGGCGAACCGTACTTACCGAGGCATTTAAAATACTTTCAATAATGGTTTTCTGCTTTCACAGCTAGACGAAAAAAATAGTATAAATTACCATAAAAGTTTTGAAAATTCTAGTATTTCGTTGGGTGGATCACATATAGTGTCATTTGTCGCTCCGTACAAACACGTATCTTTCAGACGACTGTCTATATTAAATTTTTATAAGCTAGTCGTGTCGTGATTTTATTATTAATTCATGACAAGACCTGAAATTCTGCCATTCGTATGTAATCGTATGTCTTGAAACAATTGTAATCCACCTCTAAAACTAGACCTAGTGACTTCATATTGTAAATACACATACCTAGCATATATTAGGATCAACATTAACCATCTCTTCGCCAATACCAATATTGCATTAAATCAGCATTTTTGTAAGATTTTGTTTTGATTGTTTTGAAAATAGCATTTAGATTATTAAGTTTTGTTATTAATTTATATTATCTTCGTTTATAAGTAGTATCTTGGTTAGGTTCATGAATGTATGTGCTTCTGTAAAGATATCCTGCATCCGAATCTCAGAAGACGCTGCCTGGCTGGCTCGTTTCAAAAGAGCTATACTTGGGACATGATTTTGGTCAATTATCATGAACAAAGTAACAACGTATACTAATTGCATAATTTCAGCTAGTCAGTGCCACCTAGACTCCGAAGTGCAGATAAAGTTCAATGTTTATATTCATACGGCAAATATACTTGTCCAAAACTACCTACAGAGCAAAAAACATATTAAGTAGATCCAAAACGTGACATTTACTTAATTAAATATTTTGGTAAATAGTATATTTTATGGAAGTTATACCAAACATATTTTTAAGAAGCAGATTAAAATCGCGCACGAGACCATGCATTTTTTGGAATAAATACGAATTATTTTTTATATAAAGGGTACCTACATACACCGATTATATATTATATAAATAAAATAAACTTTTCTATTTATTTGCATTGGATGTTTTATTTCTTCTGAAACATACATCCTGAATTATATTATTTTGATTTATTTAATGGTAAAGTGGTGGTGCGACTGCCTGCTGCGCAATGGCAATGCTGTCGGGTTCAGTACAGCGGGGCACGGATAAAGTTGATATTTATCACTCTGTGAATTTTGTTCCCGGTCTGGTTAGAGAATTACATGCTAACCACCTGATTGTCCGTAAGAAAGATGATTCCGAGCTTCGGGGGGCACGTTTAGCCGAGGTTCTCAGTTGCGGTCTATGACAATGATAACTTAAACGGCGGTCGTTACACACCCATGTTAGACGCCGACTAGTAGTCGAAGGTTCTAGTCAGCTGTATACAAACTAACAGCTGAAAGTACAGACAATCTTTAGTTTACTAACGGCGGCAGAGATAAGTAGAGTATTAAACAATAAAAAAAAACATTATTTTTAAAAATATCAAGTACGGCCAATGCGTGTGAGTAAACAAAAAGTATCCCAAAAATAGCTGCGCCACCCTCCTCACGGATGTTTATTTCTGTATGCGCATACGCCGGCGGCACGCGACGCCGCCGGAGACGCCGCATGCCGGCCCATTGATCCTGGCATGCCGATGCCCAGCCTGTCTTCAACCGTCCTTTGGACTGATAGTAACAGTTGTCGACGTTGTAATAGTTTTGGACTTACACACACTTAATTTTAAGAACAGGATAGTGAGGTATTTCAGAGAAAAATATCACAGCACATCAGTGAGATATCACATCTGATTAAGAGTACGAAAGTGTCTTAAAGTGAATTTGATGAATGTGAAAAACATCGCTACCGTTCTTAAACTTGTTCTTCCCTGTTGGGTTAATCAGGGTCATCGAACTTTAACAGATCTGCGTACGCAAAATATCTAAAAATATTGTGTTGTGACTAACACTGACCGTGTTAATGGGAGAAGTGGTTCAATTCTGCTGGATTTCCGGTCTGGGGCAAGCCAGACAGACATTCCTGTAGTTCACACTGACTGAAACCGTTCCTTTGTAGAGGAAATCTATACGAAACTTTGAGAAAAGTTTACATATTTTGTAGAGAGTTAACAAAGTGGTGGATATTTTCGATAAAGCGCCTGAGAAAAGTGCAAAATGACTCGAGGACCGACGATAGTGCGCGTTGCTCCGTCCGGCGGCGGCGGCGGCGGTTCAGGCATCAAATGCTGTTGCTGCCGCTGCTGCGAGTGCTTCAACTTCGGCTACCTTACCACACAGCATGGGGTCATCAAACTCGCAGAAGCTGTAAGTAATTGAAAACAAAAACATTGTGTTTTCTTTTCACAATATTCATAAAAAAATACTACTTTAGTTTATCATTTAAGGCCTCAATTCGGGAAATTTGCACATTCCGTCAAATAGGTTTAGAAAAGTATAGAACATTTTGAAACATGTACGGTTATGTTACAAAATGTCTTTGCCATTTCTAGAGAATTTAGTCACCATTGTTTATTTCGTCACCTTATTTTGACAGATAATGCGCATATTTCGCCAAATTGTTGGACATGACATGATTAATATATCTCCTATCCTTGACCTATTTGACGGAAAGTGACAGCGCATATTTAATGCAAGTTATGAAATTTTATTTCCCGAATTGAGCAATGTGTGTGGAGTAAAATCACTAAAAATATCTTGCAAATTACGTTGGTATTGTTAATGATGTCAAATTTGTTTATAAAAATAATGATGTTGATAAGATATTTCTGGTTGGAAGCAACATACTTCATAATAACTAGGAAAATTTCATATAAATAAATAAATAACAAAAGTTACAATCAAAAGAAAATTGGTATTAACCAACAGGACAAGCCAATTCCCGGAATCTCCGTTGATAATCTTTGTACAAATCTCGGATCTAAGTACGCTGTACTGTATCAAAGGCCTACCAGTAGTAGTGCTGTTGAAAACTCTAACACCGGGTTCTTCGGGTTGTTCATTGACTCCGTATCCCATTTGATGAGCAATCATTAATGACTAGCTTTATTCCATTTTGTATAGATGTTGGGCGGTCTCTGCCAGAGCATGTTGGTGAAGTACGGGATGTCGGAGGCCAGCACCATGGGCTCAGCCTTCCATGGTTTCCTGACAACAGCTTCAGCCTGCCTCCTCACCACCGCGCTGCTTATTGCCTGCTACGTGCTGTCTCCAAACTCGCAGAACCTTATACGACAGTCTATATTTGTAAGTATGCGATATCAGAAGTGGCAGCCCTCGACGGCTTTCTGACCACTGCCTCTGCCTGACTATTGCAACGGTAGTGTTATTATTTATTCTTATGCTATTGCCCAGGCGCCATAATACAGGTGTGAAAATATTAGACACATATTTTAAGAGGTGCATACTAAACAACATTCCCCAAGGTACATAGGTCGAAATATTATTGTTTAGTTAAATTTGTTTATTTTCATGGACTGATTCACCCCTTGAAATATCCGATTATTATATAGGATATTTTGATATTACTATAAATATGTGACGATGACGGTGACTGACCGCATTAAATGTCACACTTTGTTGAAGCACCTTTAGTAAAGTATAACATATTATCAAACTTTTGTCAGACGTGGTGTTAATATCCGCTCTGCCTATTTATGATTGTATGTATTATCATGTTACCTACTGTTAACATGTAAATCTGGCTTCGTACCTTGCGCACGACACACCTTATCAGTGCAACCAGTCCTACCTGAGAATAGTTAATTAGAAACCCGTGGTGTTCTAGGAGTGTCTGTTCAACGCGGTAGCCTGCTTCCTGTACCTGTCGGCGTCGTCGTACATGGGTGTGGCTGTCAACATCTACTTGTACCCGAGATATGCGCTCGTCAATATGTATGCAGCGTATCCTGCCATGACTGCAGTCTACGTAAGTTCTATAAATTACTGTTGATTAGCTAGTTAGAAAGTCAAACCCAGAGGTCCGTAGATTGCCGTGTGATGTCGGCTTAGAATAGCAGCGCCCCATTTCTTTCCGAGGGTTACATTTGTATTGCAATTTTAGGCCATGGGCTGACAACCTGTCACTATGGTGATACACAATTTTCTGAATGGCCCTTAAATGTTTGTTAAATGTGCCGTAGGTATATGTCCGGCCGTTTACGCTCCGCAAAGGATATTATCGTGATATATGTATGAAATCTTAACTATGTAGATAAACAAGTTAATCTGAGAATCTTTAATGCACCAGGTATGGCAATGTGAATCAATACATAAATACACAATTCACCCATTTCAAATTTCAGTAACGAACTTGTTCGCGAAGAAGTGATCTCAAAATTATTGAAGATAAGCAATTTTTTAAGTTTATTAGATATTTTTAAATAATTAAATTTATGCACGTATTTTAGACGTCTTTTCTTCTTAAAAAAGTACAATTTCTGTTTCAGTACATTGGCGTGGTAGTGGGAATACTCCATGGCGTCGACGCTTACATCTCCTACAGATACACTAAAGGATATCGCTGAATGAACGAATAGCCTTACATTATAATATATTTTGTTTATTTAATCTCATTCCAAGTATTCAACACTTATGTAGGCATCCAAATTCGAGACAGATATAAGTAAGATAACAATAATTCTTATAAATGTTATATTAATACCTACATAATGATATATGTCTCAATATAATTTATTTACACACATTATTTTTATTTTATTTTATTAGTAAATGCAACAATATTGACGTGAAATTCTCTCTAGCAGCTCTATCTACCTACTTTACTTTGCAAATATGTTTATTTACGAATTTTACAATACACAGGATGTGTAATGTACATAAATACGTATGGTATACGTAAAAGATAATTAATCATTATAGCAGATGTAAGTTAAGTGTGCAATATGTTTTTATGGTTATTTTATGGAACAATAGGACATTGACCTATTCTTACAGAGATCCTTAATTTTTATTTATTATTATTTATTTGAACAGACAGGCAGTTGAAACAACTAATAACGCCTGTATCCTATTAACTGTTCAAGTTCGTCACTACATAGCACTTTGTTCACTTTAGTTATTTAATTTTAGTATTTTGGTTTGCCACGACACTGTACAGCGTGTCGTGTGAATGATTTTTGATAAATTTTTGAAGATTATAACATACTACCGCAAGCAGGTAAATCGTGTGTTTTGGCTTTTGCGTAGTTCAAGTATGGTAAAATTTACCAAGCAAGAATGCTATTTTCTACTGCTTAAGATACCTACCATAATGAGAACAGTTTTTTTGTAAGCTGCGAGGATGCTCTTAAAGTCATACTGGTAGGTATATTAATGGACCACTGGAAATGAGACTCTACAACTTATATTTTTAAAACGCAATTGGAATTGCTCTCGACTAGCTTAGTCACATTTTTATCTATCAAGCGCGCTACGCCAGTAACATTACACTAGGTTTATCGCAACACCAGTTTCATTATATTATATGCGTTTACATTAGTTAGATGATAATTTCACAAGGAATAGTTATGCTACTCGCTACGTAGATTCAGTACCAATAGAGAAATAACAAACTCTTAAGTAATAATTTCAAAAACGTTATTGATACAAAAATATATTTTTAAGCTTTGATTCACAGTTCTAAAATTATCTCAAAATCAAAGTAATATAAGTAAAACGAAAATAAAACTTCTGATTTATAACCAGCGCATGTGACAATAAAATATATCTTTTATCTTTTTTTTCACGTTAATTCTATTTCGATATAATTGTACTTATATCTAAGTATCTATTCCGTGACAACATGCGATATGAAATATGAGTTGCTGATAAATTTTCTTAAAACTCATTCAATTAAGTAGTAGACTAGTAAGGCTTTGCGACTATTAGTTTAAAGTTCTAATGGTAATTTTTTATGGCCCCTGAAACAATAATTACCACTGCGACGACCAAGCATACGGTTCGCTTTATGATTATTAATTTTCCTTATTCCAGTTAGTGCCGTGTGATACCGGCTTAGAATAGCATCACCCCATTTTTTTCTCGTCGGGGTCGTAAAAGGCGACTAAGGGACTCGAGGGTGTGTATTGCAATCTTAGGCGATGGGCTGACAACCTGTCACTATAGCCATACACAATTTTCCGAATGACCTTCAAATATTTGTCAGACGTGGCGTAAATGTCCGTCTTTTGCCGCCGTTTACGCTCTGGCTACCCCGCAAGGGATTATAGACGTGATATGTGTATGTATGTTTCTTATTCCAACTTAAGTGACAGCGCCTAGCGCCCAAGTATCGCTCGCTCGAGGCTTATCTAGCTTTCGACGCAGATTTCGTCATGGTGTACCAACGAGCAAGTGGAAAGTAGAACGACTTGCGGCCTGTCTGTCTGCTCCGGATGCACGCTCTCCGGCTCGCTCGCTTCGATTAACACTTTGTACTATTGAATTGGTTTTGATCTACATAGCTCTGCGTAAACCTTGCAATTTGTAAGTAATTTGATATTTCGATATTGCTACCCCCATTTTCACTTGCCGATACATCAAATTTAACAAATAAATAGCTTTTGAACATAGCTACATGAACTGTACTATGATGTATCTTAAATTATTTAGATATATGTAATATTTTAATTTTGTGTATAACGTCAGAGTGCGCGATGATTTATGTGCTCTACGCACTAGAGTAGAAATATAATTGCTGCATTCATTCATACCTTCAGCCTTTATAACTAGTCATCATCATCATATCGTATGGCAATCCCTGCTTGGATCATACATCAGTGTCTAGGTTTTTTAGCCAGCTTAACTATAACTAGTACTATCTTGATACCTGATATAAAAAATGCAGTTAGCGCGAATAGTTTTATGAAAATTTTAAAGGACGAGCACCTGAATATATTCGCTTATAGTATATTCGCTTGTAATTTTTTCAAGTGCTAATTGTCCCAGTCGTAACAACTAGTAGCATATGAAATATTTGATAATTAACTTTTATGTGTGATTAAATTTATTATTGCAATTGTTTATAATGATAAAGTACATGCATGTACTAATTAAAATATATAGGTACATTTTATAAATCTATATAAATACATAAATCTTGTACTAAACTAATGAATTTCTGTATAAATTGTACAATTCTACCGATTACATAGATAAGGTATGATGTGGCGGGTCAAGCTCCTAAAAACAAAACGATAAAATTCGGGTAAACCATTTAACTTTAACTGTGTTTAAGCTAATTTATTTATGTATAATTAGCTGATGACTAAGATGTCTGGTTTTTGTGTATGACGTGTGCGATGCGTGTGTGTTAATACAAAATCATTACAGTGGAGGTAAAAGTACTAACTTTGTAGGTATGCTAATTTCTTTTACGTCCTTATTTTCAATTTGGTAAACATGGTTTAACTTCTCAATATTTTCAAGATCAGTCGCATACTTAGTTATAGTTAGTTGGTTCATATACCTATTACAGTGTTATTACATAGCTATCATTATAAGGCGGACTAATGATACTACGGCCACAATTCGGGATGTACATTCTCCTTACTTGCCTTAAATTAGTGCTGTCATTTTCCGTTAAATAGGTTAAGAAAAGGATAGGAGATATTTAGTCGTGTCATCTCTTATAATTTCATGCAAAATACGTGTTATTTGTCAAAATAAGGCGACAATCAAAACAATGGCGACTAAATTGACTAGGAAAGGCGAACAAACCCTTGACGTTTTTAAAAATGACAGGACTTAGATATCTTCTAGCCTTTTCTAAACCTATTTGACGGAAAGTGACAGCACTAATTTAAAGCAAGTAAGGAAAATTTAAATCCCGAATCGACCTCTACATCCTATTTAAAAAGGCTGGCATGTGTAATTTATGCAATGTGTCTTCCTTAACGCTGAACAAGATAAGATTATTGCAAATTGTTTGCTTAAGAAGAAAGTAATCTAGAATTATCATTTTGTTGAAGATTAACATGCATACAGTAGGTTATCCACACTTCCACACTAATATTATAAATGCGAAAGTAACTCTGTCTGTCTGTCTGTCTGTCTGCTACGCTTTCACGGCCAAACCGCTGAACCGATCTTCATGAAACTTGGCACAGAGATTGCTAGCATACCGAGAACGGACATGGGCTACTTTTTATCACCATTTGAGGGACTGGAGTATAGATGTAGACCACCAGGTGTACCACCAGGAGCCCACCTAAAGTATTGGAGATACAGAAATGGTTCCAGAACAAAAGTTGTTCAGTATGATGGGCCGCTTCTTTTCACAAGGACATTGGGGATCTGGAGTACCTTATGTAGACCACCAGGTCTACCATCAGGAGCCCAGCTAAACTATTAGAGATACAGGCATGGTTCCAAAACAAAAAGTTTTCAGTATGATGGGTCGCTTCTTTTCACAAGTACATTGGGGATCTGGAGTACCTTATGTAGACCACCAGGTGTACCACCAGGAGCCCAGCTAAACTATTAGAGATACAAGCATGGTTCCAAAACAAAAAGTTTTCAGTATGATGGGTCGCTTCTTTTCACAAGTACATTGGGGCTCTGGAGTACCTTATGTAGACCACCAGGTGTACCATCAGGAGCCCAGCTAAACTATTAGAGATACAAGCATGGTTCCAAAACAAAAGTTGTTCAGTATGATGGGCCGTTTTATTCACACAAGGACATTGGGGATCTGAAGTACCTTATGTAGACCACCAGGTGTATCATCAGGAGCCCATCTAAACTATTAAAGATACAGACATGGTTCTTAAACAAAAGTTGTTCAGTATGATGGGCCGCTTCTTTTCACAAGGACATTGGGGCTCTGGACTACCTCATGTAGACCACCAGGTCTACCATAAGGAGCCCATCTATACTATTGGAGATACAGAAATGGTTCCAAAACAAAAGTTGTTCAGTATGATGGGCCGCTTCTTTTCACAAGGACATTGAGGATCTGGAGTACCTTTTGTAGACCACCAGGTGAACCATCAGGAAAAATACCGCTGTGCCGCCGCCGTTTGCTTCGTATGCGCTACCTTCATTGTACTTAGGCATATCTACTTAGGTATCTATACTATAGGTTCTATACTAGAAAGTATCATCCACATGACACGTTAAGGCGGGGATCACATTTGACGTCCGATGCGGCGTATTTTGTAATTGTAAGGGAATAAAATAGAAATTCGCGATATCCTTTCGTCTGACATACGCATGCGTTATGGATATGTATTAAAAATACACAGCAACTAAATAAATAATGCCCGGATAGCAAATTTTTAATTGTCCCTTTAACAACAGAAGCAAGCAAGTCATGTTTAAACGGTAGAGATAAGAACTGTTCTAATATCACTGTCACACTTACTTTAAATACACAACCTACTTTAGAACTTCTGCCTAAAAAAACTATCTAACGCGGACGAAGTCGCGGGTAAAAGCTAGTACCCTATAAAGCAGGCCAAAGGCAAGTATTTATTTGCCATGGAAACTGCTGCGTATATAACAAAAATAAGTGTTTATGGCAAATACCTAAAAACAGCAGACGACCCATGCTCAGTACTGCATTGGACAGTTATGCCTGTTGGTCGAGTTGATGAATTATCTGAGTTCTAAGTAATATCAAGTGTAAACTAACTGAAACTAAAATACTTTTAAAAAATAATATTCATACAGTCTGTTTTTTATGAGAGGTCACAAAACTTCCATATTGATGTGGTGTTGACAAACCCAATCATGTTTAATGACGCGATATGTATACATGTATTTGTTGTATTGTAATAAAATAAATAATAATAATTAAAACAGTACATACAGGGGGGGTAATTTTTTAATTAGTACGCAAACTTTTCAGGGTGATTCTTCTCATGATCAAGAACAACTTTTACTATGCGGCCATATCCGAAATCGCGTAAAAATACACGAATAAATCAACCAGTTCGGAATTTATAGAATAGCCGTTTTTTTTCGAGTTTTTGCTTTTACTTTGATGGTCCCAAACAAAAAGTTGAACATAATCATGAGTAGATTGAACTTGTAAAGTTTGCGTGCTGACTGAAAAATATGTTCCATAGAAAAAGTTGTTTGGTTCTGTGGGCTGGTTCACCCCTTGAAATACTTTCAGCTTATTTTCTACATCCTTTATACGAGTACGTTATTCGTTGTAATTTTATTACAATATTAAAAACTCATTAGTTAATACTTAATAGCAAGTTGCGGCCAGTCATAATTAATAGAAAAAACCCATATGTTTTAGTCGAGTTTTGCTTTAGTCACCTTCAAGTATCATTTCGCTGGATAAAGTTGTGCAAACATTCGTTTCTTCATCACTTGACGTCACTCTGTAACAATGAATGGTATCCGACGCCGATACAGCGCAGGCGCAGCACAGCCTTGTCATTCTCGTGAACTCTGCCTTTTGTCAGGCCTGCGACACTCGCCTATACCTACGGAGTTAAGTACCTACGCCGTCGTGTACCGCGACGGTACACTCGGCCAGAGCCGGATCGCGCTCGCTAGTGGAGCGCGCGCGCATCGATGCGGTGACGTCATTTCACTTGTGACGCGTTCTTTAACGAGACAGTCGTGCAGGTAGTGGAATAAATTGTTTGTGCTGTTCTTCTTTACGAAATTTAAAACCAATCAATTTATTATGATGATGGGACAAAATAGGACTAGGTGTTCTGTGGACGGATGTCTTAATAAAAAGAGTGATTCCAAGTTGTCCTTTTTTACATTACCAAAGGATTGTGCAAGGTAAGAAAAAAAATCCGTTAATAATAGGTAAATGTACCTTCTTCTTCTTCTTTTCGTGTGGGACACCGAGTCGTCCAACGACCCGATGAACCCTGGTGTCAGAGTTTTACAACCGCCTACTACAAGTAGTAGGCCTCTGACATGATTGTGTAACGACCGCCGTCTAAGTAATCATAGACAGCAACCGGGACCGACGGCTTAGCGTGCCCTCCGAAGCACGGAACCTTATTTCTTTTCGGACAATCACGTGGTTCAGCCTGCAATGTCCTAACCAGACTGGGAACAAATTCACAATGTGATAAACATGCAACTATTGTGAGTGCCCCACCGAGAATCGAACCCGGAACATTTGCGTCGCAGGCAGTCGCACTACCAATGCGCCACATTGGTAAATGTACCTACTATTATTGATTGTTTTGTGCTTTTAAGCAATCTATTGGATATGCTTTACGGCAAGTACCAAACATTATCAAGAATTGGACGACTGGATGAACGAGATACTTTCGAAATTATTATATATTTTGGTTCACTATAATAATATTCTGTGTAAATAGCTAATATACCAACCAAATCAGTTTAGGATTTTATTTTTCATAGTTATATCCTGAATCCGGCCCTGGCGTTTGAGCTCCCGTGTAGATATTCAGAGAACGCAAAGGATTTGTGCTCTTATGCGCGTGCATTTGAGTTTAATTTAGATAGCGCACGGTGTCTTGGATGTTACAAAAAAAGTGTAGGCTATTAAAACGGCGGCTTTCTTCAACATCAAAGGAGTGTCGCTTCTGTAGGTACTACTATTATCTATTCTGTGCTTTTGTTAACTCAAGTGTTATTTACAACGTTTTATTAGGTGCCTATTTGTTTTGTTACGTATATATTGTTTTGTATAGAATGTAAAAATATTACATGGAAATATTTTAAGGGGTAAATCAGCCCATGAAACTGAACAACTTTCCCCAAGGAACATTCATTAAAATATGAAAAATAAATTTGGATCTCCCATACACAACGATCTATCTAACCACCACCACCGCACCGACCAGGTCAATTTGTATGGGAGGTCCAAATTCGTATTTCATTTTTTGAACTTTATTCTTTGGGAAAAGTTGTTCAGTATCGTGGACTGGTTCATCCCTTAAAATTTATGCAGCGAATATTTTTACAAACTGTGTACAATATTTATTATACTTAGGGGATGGGGCACCTTTGAAGGAATTTTATAAAATATACTGTAACTTTTACAATATGGTAATTTCAAAATTTTTCTGTGTACTATGGCTTACGTAGGCATCTGTGAGTAAAAACGCTATATAAATTATTTCATAGCACCTTACACAAACATAATATTACAAAAATTTCAAAGCTAATGTGAATGCATTAATCCGTACTAATATTATAAAACTGAGAGTTTGTGTGTGTGTATGTATGTATGTTTATTACCTCTGCACGCTCAAACGGCTTAACCGATTTGAATGAAATTACCTAATAAATTAATTATTAGTAGGGTATAACCCGAAATAACACATAGGCCACTTTTTACCACTATTACCACGGGAAAATGACTGGCAGCGGGTGAAACCGCTGGGCGGAAATCTAGTAAACAAATAAATGTGCGAGTTACACTACACGTATATTTTTGAATAGAGGGGATGAAATAGTTTTTGTTTGATTACGCGTCAAAACTGTTATTTTCAAGCTGCACAGATAAAAATACATTTCTCTACTCTTTGTCTAATTTAATGTTTTGATAAACTCGTAATTTCTTATGAAGTATGAGTTGTTTCTCTATCTTCTGTTTACTCTACCTTATCTTTCCAACAAAAACTCATAAACTATTTTAATGAAGCGTTATAAACGATTGTTGTTTTATTGTCCTTATACGAGAACATTTTTGCACACAATAGCGTGTGACAACAGTTTTCCTAGACAACAACTAAAGGACGGTTTTTTTGACATTTATAATTCCTTTCACACGCAAAGCAAGTAATTTTCCGACTCGTTTCTATTTCCGTTTAAGTTTATTATACCTTTTAATTTCAATATTAAAGTATAACAAACTTACTGTAAGTTGTTTTTTATGTAATTAGGAATATTCTTACTTATGTATTGATACATAGTGCTTATACTTATTGGCACGTCAGCCACTGCACGAGGGGCGTTGCTTGTTTGGGGCGTTTCGTGTTCGACATTGGCCTGCTGATTGATAATGACGAATGATTACCTGAATGAATCATTCTAACATTAGTAGAAAAAAGGCAGCATTCCTTAGCTATTATAGCCTAGGAACGTTAGAGTGAAACTCTCGTGATAGTCGTAATTTGACGTTTGATTGTTTAAAGAATATTTTTAATAGAAATGTTACATTAAAATTTATAGGGTGTGGGAGGTCTTGTTTTGCTACAAGGAGGGTAAGGAAATAGCGCAAATTATTTAGCCGTTGTTCAGAATTTGCACCGCGAGTTTTATTTAGATAATCATAGATGTAATAAGGTTAAAAAGATACTAATGATCTGTAATTTGCTTTCATGTAATGTTAATTAATCACAATATGCATTAAGTTATACTTAAATAGTGATGCACCCAGATTGCTGCCTATTATGCGCGCATAGGACAATTGTGCACTACGCAGGCTTTGCCAAACTACAGTTAATTCAGTTTGGGTCTGTACCTGGCGGAGATCTCTCTGACCGTGGTGCGCGGGCTGCGCGGCGGGCACAGCTGTGAGTAGTGACAGACGCGCCGCCGAGCGCAGCGCATGCGCCGACTACAGGCGCGATACAACCTGCACTCACTACAATACAAACACCATACATACTCCATGTGATAAAACAAAACAGTGCCAAAGTACTTATCGTAGTGCATAGTGTGACATATCAAGTGTATGCAATTTTTGCAACGAATCGACGGAGTGTACCTGAGTCACTGCGTTTATGTAAGTTCGTGGAAAACTACCTACAAAAGTTACCTGTTTGAAATTGATTAGAGCGCATTCTTGAAGGAAATTAATTCTTTTGTTACCTAGTTTATTCATGCCTGTTATACGATTAATTCGAACATTCAACACTCTCTTTTCGAATCTGTAAACTCATAATCGAAACGACGATGTTATTTCCGGTTCCGTTAGCCGTTAGTTGGCTACATGATCAATGCGACAAGGACGATATGAAGCTGCATAGCTTGCCCATGAGTTTTGCTGTATTTGCGGAACTCTTAACAACACATAAAAGGAACGTAGTTTGTAAACAAAGGTGCTAGTTGCCTAAATCCTTGTTATCATTGCCATCGTTCGTCAGCCAATCGCGCCACGCTCAGCGTTGCTTCCTTGCGCGAGCACCGGTCTTGACACACTTGTATTTCAATATAGTAACTGTTACTCATCCGTACTATAAAAAAGGCTTCTAGTACCTATTATCCAGGTTCGTTTAAGCACTCAATACTTTCTTGCTGAGTTTTATAAATAAAAGTTCATCTTCTTGCAAAAATACATAGCACGACTTTATAAAACGTATTATTTGTTCGATGGCCTCGGATCAGGTAAAATTTTATACTCGTTTGGTTTTAATTTGAAGGTGAAGATTAAATAAGTTTTGTTTATCAGCATAGTACAGAAATGTTCGTGACCGTCAAACAAATTCAACTTATTAGGACGTGACCGACCAGTATTGAGTAAACGACAAACATAAATATAACAGCTAGGCATTACTTAACTCAATGAAATTTAACTACATACAGTTGATAGATCAGCATTGGGAATAAAACTATCAATGCTAGCTAATGACAACGAACGAGTGCATATACTAGGTAGCTATTGAAATGAATTTGGCCTTTCCTAACAGATATGTAGCTTTGGCTTATCTAACAGATATGTGGGTCGAAATAATAAAAAATAATTGTGCCTATAAAATAAACTTGTCGATGGTGTTAAATAATAATGAACATTGAGTATGAAGGGTAAATTTTCTTTCAATTTTAATATTTTTATGTTGGTACGTTTCCGAATCTCGGGCCAATAAGGGATGGCCCTTTGAGCCATGAGTGGAGCTGAAGCCAAAGCACAGAGGTTTTTGCACCAAATAACGTGTTGTATTATTTTATTATTAACCATTTATTGCACACAAGAAATATTACAAGAGACATACACAAAGAATGATGATAAAAAAGCACAACCACATATACACATATAGTTACACATTAAAAAAAAAAATTATCCTGAACTATTTTCGCATTACACTGGAGAGATCATATGTTTAGGTATTTTTATTATGTGTACTTAATATTTGGATTTTATGGTATGAAATAACTAAAATGTATTGTCTACCTACATGAAAAGGAAAGGGCGTTATATATTTCACTAAAGCAAAAAAATTGAATAAACTCCACAGCTGCGCAAGAGTCTTTGTCAGGCACAGCCAGTTACCGACAGCCTGTGATGATGAATGATGTAACCTCAAAAGCAATACCCAATTTTTTCAATTAGTAGTAGGTATATACTTAAAGTTGAATCTTTTGTGTGGAGCTGTACTTAGTTAGCTAGATTGTTGATAAATAGGTAGGTAAATATTAATTACCTTCAAAATATGCATAATTTAATAATTATCTACATTTTAGTAATTCATTTACGCTCTGCCTACCCCACAACGGATATAGATCTCTTTTTCTTTTCGTTTCAACGACCCGATGAACTCTGGCGTCAGAGTTTTTCAACCGCCTACTGTTAGTAGTAGGCCTCTGACATGGTTGCGTAACGACCGCCGTCTAAGTAATCATAGACAATAACCGGGACCGACGGTTTAACGTGCCCTCCGAGGCACGGAACCATCTTTCTTTTCGGACAATCAGGTAGTTCACCCTGCAATGTCCTAATTAGACTGGGAACGAATTCACAAAGTGATAAATATCGAATTTGTGAGTGTCCTCACCTACCGAGATTAGAACTCGGAACCTTTGCGTCGCAGGCAGTTGCACTACCACCGCACCACATCGGCCGTCAACGGATATAGGTGTGATGTATATTAATTATTAATTATCGTATCCGGATTTTGATAAATGTGTTTTTGCAAGGCGTGTTATCTTACTCAAAGTGTCGCATCGCGGCTGCATGGGAATCATTATGTCATGTACAGTTTTTCACACAGTAGGTAGATTACGAAATGTCATTTATTATCTTCTTCAATTTTAAGAGTTCAACTTTTGTCAGCTGAGTACTTTTTAAATTTTCCTTCTTCCTTGCTAGTGACTTCACCTGCAGAAACGACACGACATTGACTTTTATCTGGGTAAAGTAGGTGCGTCTAGGTCTACTCCTGCCTCTCTTTTCTTGTACTTTCCCTTCAATAATGTTCTTTACGAGTATGAAGTTGTCGTGTCGTATTAAGTGACCAATCATCTTCCACCTTCTGTTTTCTATGGTCTTTAAAAGACAACGTTCTTGCGCAGCCAGCACTTCTAAGTTTGTCTTCTTCTCTGTCGAACTGATCGTCTCCATTCATGTCCAGCACCACATCTCAAAATATTTATTATACGTAGGTACTTTTGTCTCTGGATATATTCCACGCCGTGTTTGCACGCCAAAATAGACAAAGTCAACTATAGATACTTCGTGACCCTGGCTGTTCATTCTAAATCGTAAGCATTAGGATTATCTATTTTGACTGCTTCGAAGATCTTATTAATTTAGATTTACATCATTGTCAAAGGTATTTTATAGTCATTCTATCAATTCCAAGTAAATATAGTTTTTACCTATTTTATTCCATTTCACTTTTTAGAATGTTTTAGTGACCCAGTTAATATACATAGTAATCGAATTGTAAAATTGTTTGTCTCACGAGGAAATAACATGTACCTAATCATGGATTTATTCAATGAATTTGGAAATTTCCGACTAATTATGTATATTGATAGGCGGTACATCAATCAATAGATAACCTGCCACTGAAATGTTTTCTTCCCTTATCAAGTCTCAGGATCTAAGGTGGGTGATACGATACGCAACTTTGAAAAGATTGCACAAAATTTGATAAATACTTATTAATTTTGAGGTGATTATTAAAAAGCTAAGACAGCTTAGTGTACTTTGAGCTTACTGCAGTTTAGGTATACATCTTCACGAGCATGCGAGATGATAGATAGACACATATACGAATACGAATAAAGAGGCCCTTAAATAGTTCATAATGTGTGCGTGCTGTAGGATGAGCTCGATAAAGTTTTTAAGGATTTTGCTGGTTGTTTTATTTTTAAGAAAAGTGAAATACTTTTCTACTTGATTTCGGCAACATTAATATTTCAAAGGAAAGTTACAGTGGGTAAGACAATAAAATTAAGAATGACCTATGAATAACTAGTATGAGTATGAAAATCAGTACCATTTTCATGCTTTAATTAAACGTCATTGGACTAAAAAATATCGTACTGAAACATGAACCAGTTGTTACTGTTTGACTTTTGCTCAGTAACTGTCTCTCTTTTTCAGGGATAATGCATTTGAAATTGTAACGTCGAGGCAGTAGCAAAAATGGATCGAGCCAACAGCGTGAGTTGGCAAGATGGAGGTAAATCACATTTTTTCTATATAAATATGTTCTCCAACGAAAAAACCGAGATTCATCCTATTTTAGCGCTAGTTCGATCCGTTTTCCTCATAACTGTTGTTTTGTTATGAAGTTTTACAATTCTCCTTGCGTCTAATTTTGTAACGGAATATTTAATATGATAAAAATCTCAACCTCATCCTTTTGATTTTTGAATATTTTTTGCTTGCAACAATTAATTTTATTTCAAACACTATAGGGAAAACTATTGTCAAAAATGACTAGAATTTTTTGATAAATTCTGCGAATTTAAAAAGGTTTAGTTTGATGACGTTGCAGCAATAGCAGGATAGTACGGTTATTTTCCGCTGTACGTACAAGATCCTTTGCAGTGTCATTTTAAAAAAAAGGAAGACGCGCGTTAAGCAAGTGTTCAAATATGTTTTCCATATGACTTGGTGTTGTCAAACGACTAAATCCGTGTCAGACTTTTTTTTTCAATATCACGGTACTGTTCAATGATAAAGTATTGGAAATCACTTACAGTAACTTTGGAGCCGACATCAACGGGGGACGTAGCAATGTCTGCGATAGCCGAGGAAGAGTCGTCGCTGACGGTGGCCACCATCGTCGGGGTGACTCTGGTGGTGCTAGTCGCCATAGTCCTCGTGTTCCTACTTGGCGTCCTCATTGACTGCCGACAACAGTAAGTGGCTGTTTACTTATTTATATGAGCATCATTTTTATCAAAGGTATGTCACCGGCGTATATTAACTTATAAATTGTATGTGATATGCCATTGAAGTGCAGTCAATATTATTAAAGATTTTTAAGATTATGATATAAAGTGCGCAGGTTAGTTTTGGTTTGGCGCTGGCAACATCCTCTTTTATTTGAGCTGTGTTTCTCTTCAACGATTTTAGTGATTATTTTTTGCCTAGTTTTGTGAGCACGTTGTAATATGACCTCTTGAGTATATTAAATCCAGCTCAAACTAATAATGTATGAAAATACTTAACCGTACTACGTTACGAAATGATAATACTACTAACTACGTGACAGTTCTGTAGATAAATGAATAATACTTATAAGAATAATATAACTGTACTTTATAGTACCTACATGTCTATGAATATATGAAATTATAAATGTAATTTAATTTGGGTTTTTCAATCAACTTGAATCTGGACACTAATTGCTTGCGGAAAATACCAAAATTACAACCAAATTTGTTTTTTGTTTTTTTTGCAGGAAATTAATGGAGAAGAAGATGGGTGAAGTAACGAAAGCGAAGGCTAAGAAGAATCGGCGTGCGTCTGCGCACCCTGACGGGGACGCAACTACCATCGTCGACAACATGGAGGAAGCCGAGCTCAGCGTACCACCCGCAGAGATCTTGAAGAATATCCCCTAGTCTTAAATTAAAAAGAAACACAGATACTTTTTGATCGAGTTGAAAGTTAATTAATTGTTTTACAGTTTGTGTCAATTAGCCAAGTAGGCAGTCATTATCAACATAGTATAAATCCTTTCAAACTACACATTGCGGAAATCTGACCCCCCTACCTGCGAGTACAATAAGAAGTGTTCTATTTATCTACGTCAATACCAAGCTAGATCAAACAGTAATGTGTACAATATTTTAATATTATTATTCTTCATACATAGTATTAATTAGATATGCGCACAACTTACTAAAGGAGCCATAAATGTTGTGCAGCTTAATTGAATATTTTTATAGGTACTTAATTACATTAGAATTATTATGGCAATAGAAAGTAAGTTAGTTAGTTTTATGTTTTTATACATCAAACCAAAGTAGCATATAAGTAGTTTTAAGTTTTGTAAGTGTACGCAATATCGAATTTGTGTTTTGTTTATAATTTCTACCATAATTAGACCCAATAGACTACAATCTATAAAATGTGTATATTTGAGTTAACGTTTTACTTGTGTATATTTGTGACCCAAAAATTGCGTCTACTGTACTACTTTTAACGAAATATATTTGATAATGTTTTAAAGATATAATTCTCTGCTTTTTATTAAAACTTTCTTTTACCACGACGTAATCGATTTGTATATCTATAGGACTTTACTAGTGACCGATAGCGAAAACTAAAGACGGGCTGGTAACAAGGACAACGAAAATTGGATCTCCCATACAAAATTGGCGATCACCTGATATGATTTGAGTTACTTTGGTTACTTTTTTTTGTGTTATATCAACCTATATTCCTTAGGGAAAGTTGTTGCTTATCACCAGCCCGTCTTGAGATTTCGCTGTCGGTCACTATTTAAGTTTCACCTTATGGTATGACATCAAAGATTTTCTGTTTCATCTTATTTCATCAAATCGAATTTCCTTAGCCATTTGAGGTATCATATTTTTCCCTATACTTTTTACTATGCTTTTTATAATGCAATTCCATTTACCTACTCATTAGGTATTTCTGTTGTAATAATTTCAAAACAGTTTTGTCACACCCTGATTAAATTAGATCAAGCCATAAGTACACCCACTGGTCGCGTGTTAAGCCATATCTATATAGATGGGTATGTAAATGCCCACTTACATAGTTTTGCATATTCATATCATAATGAAAAACTAGTTGCGTGTTATTATATAACTAGAAGAAAGAATGCAGTTAGTCTGACCGCATGACTCTGAAGTGCTTTAGTCCGTAAAATGGTCTAGCTAGGTAAACGTGAGGGGTTTCAACGGCGGCAAGGCTGACTCGGGCGCAGTTCCGTTTGATGCGTGCTCGCGTATTTGCGCGTTAATTCTTAGAATCACTGCAAATAATTTGATTTGTGCCGCTGATAGTAACCGATTAACATTCATCGACCTAATCAATCGCTCCGATAAGCATATACAAATCGAACACAAATAGGAAACATATCAGTGCCGCCCTAGTGCTGAAGACAGTTGTACGCTCCGGAATCTCGGCTGACAATCCGTGCGCTCTTCTGATTTGGGTGTGGCGGTGAATTCAATTTTGTCGGCCAACAAGTGGGCTCTAATCTGGATAGTTTCCGTGCATACTAGTGAATTTCAGTTTCTTATTAAGGTTTGCATAATGAGCCTTTAGTGGGTAGTTATTCTTGTTGTTTGCAAACAGTCAGACTTTGTGTTCTTTTTGTGATGGGAAATTCTAAGTCCAAGAAAGTTCAAAAAGAACCGGATCGGTTCTTTGAGCGGGAAAAATGGAAGGAGCACAAGCGGGAAGAGAAGAAGAAGGTGAAGCTTGCCAACAAGCGGGTGGCTGCAAAGGAGCCGGCGGTGCCGATGATGCCGCTGATGGCGCCGAAGCCACAAGCGCCGCCGGTGCCGCCGCCCGCTCAGTTGCGCTCTTATGACGACGAGGCGCTGGATCGCATGAGATATCAATTGCAACATGACTCTGAGGCTTTCCTAATGAACAACATTCTTCTCTCTGTACAGTTCTTTGAGAACTACGAAAGGTAATCTTCAATACTCACATCCAAAAAATATTAACAATCTGATATAATTATTATCAATTATTTTCGGACCGTGATTTTGTTTATCATTGATAAGATAATAAATATGTATATGAATTATAATATATATATGGATTATTATGCATGGTGGCCGAATGGTGACGTCCAAAGACAAAATTTTAATTTCCGAATCACTTCCATGTATGTTCCGCGATTTTGTAGGTTCCGAGTTATTCAACTTTTTAAGTTGTATGAGAAAAAATCGACTGCAGGCAATTTTCCATTTTTCACCGTAAAAGGGCTGCATAAGCGGTTGTTTAATCTTGGTAATTTGTACTTTCTAGAGTACAAAAAAATAGCCTGCCTGTAGACATTTTCCATACAACTTTCAAAATTGAATAACTCGGAAACTACAAAAAATCGCGAAACATACATGGTATTTCAGAAACTCGTCAGTACAAGGAATTTAAATCTTGTTTTTGGATGTCACCTTATATATAAGGCTACATTGACGGTTGATTTATTATTTTAAGGTTCCAATCAAACCTGTGGAAAGTGCAGTTACGAAATTGTAATTGTAGAATGTGACGTCATAGATATTTCATAATAATTATACTGCCTGTAGACATTTTCCATACAACTTTCAAAATTGAATAACTCGGAAACTACAAAAAATCGCGAAACATACATGGTATTTCAGAAACTCGTCAGTACAAGGAATTTAAATCTTGTTTTTGGATGTCACCTTATATATAAGGCTACATTGACGGTTGATTTATTATTTTAAGGTTCCAATCAAACCTGTGGAAAGTGCAGTTACGAAATTGTAATTGTAGAATGTGACGTCATAGATATTTCATAATAATTATACCTACTTATCTATTTATTTTATAACAACTTTCTGCCAATATGTTCTGTTTCCAACCACTTATTAACGACCCTTAAAATGGAATAATTTAATTATAACATTAGACTAATTTTCATGGTTCCAGAGGTGTAATTTCACCGGTTAACTACAACAAGTGGGTATAAAGAGAATTTGTGATAAAATAGCTTTAACACTCTGTGTGTCCTTTTGTTGTTAGGTATTATTTTCCTTATGTTTTTTCAATGTGGTTTTCGAATGATAGGTAAGTACAGGGCGGACAAAGAAGTTGGGTGCACTTTAGAATGATATTATTGTTCAATCAAAATCAGTTTTGGGTTTAATGTTCACATATTCATGGAATTTTATTTGATAAGGGTTTATACAGAGATAAATGCGTGATTTTTGTACCTGGTCTTATTACTGAAACATAAACTCTAGTTTTTTGACTGCTATGGTAGCATCAAACTAGAGAAATTAAACGTCAAAATTATTTGAAAACAAATTTAAATGTTCCAATCCACGGTATCAACTACATTTGTTCAGAATTCAAGTTTCAACATATCTGTTAGAATTGTCAAAACTTTTTCCATTAGTAAAAACTTTGCCCATAACCGCGAATAAATAGGATGAGGCACGTAGCATATAAGAATCAACTGTGACTAAGTATCTTTAACTATAATGTTAATTATTAAGTTAACTAATTATGGTTAAAACCATCACACCACTTAAACAGAGGCATGGGCCGCGATACAGTGTCAATCTTAGGGCAAAAATTAAAAAGTCCTAAATATCGAGCGAAAGCGGTGATTTTTTAATCGGGAAACTTTACTGCCTAATAACTGTGCTGGTAACGTTATAGTCAACATCCAGACAATGCTTTCGTGCTGAAACTTAAAATGAATATTATTAAAAATCTTCAGCAATTAACAAAATGTATTGTTTTCTTATGCAGACCCTTACAAAGGGCACCCAACCTTTTTGTCAACCCTGTTCATTATAACTCTTTAACTATCATACGGAAAAAACTGTTTGGTAACTGTAGAGGAAAGATAGCTTCAAAATGTATCTGATCTTATTCCTACGGGTAGGTTGAACCGTCGAGCGGTAAGATAATTTCTCATGAGGTACAATATTATAATGCCTAGCTAAAGTATTAAGATCCAGGGAAGTCCTGTTATCGATTTATTTCCTATGTTTATTTATTTTATCAGCTCAGGTGATAATACTTACGTACATAACTACCTACATTTTAATTTGGGATATTTTATCACATCAAATCGAAAATAATCGCCGCTCAATGCAACCCAACCAAATATAATTTATAAAAAACGGATAAATAAGTGCATCGCATCTCCTCTGAGAAATCGGTTTAAATAAAGCAAAATTACAACGTAGTTTTATCTCCTGAATTGATAACAGTGTATTACCTACTTATTTTCGCATGAAAAACTTGAAATTATTTACCAAACAATACAGTTAAAAGTAAGCTCCAAGGTTTGACAACGGTTAAAAATACAATCAATGATCTTTTAATGCGAATCATTTTTTTAGTGCTTTATAAGGTCCTATTGAATTCAGTGCAAACATACAAAAAAATTTACGTCCTATACAAAAAAGTATATTCATAAACTGTATCACTTTGTATGGGAGGTTCAATATTTTAATATGCATATTTACCCCTATAGTCCGGGTCCCAATTTGTGACTTTGTATGGAGGTATGATACCATCTGGCAGAAAGCATGAAACTTGGCATGTATGTTGCTTTTATATATGTGTTTCAATAAACGAAGGGAACCACGTCGAGGCCCCCCTGTTTCCCCCCCTTACCCCCCCTTTTATGTCCCAATTTTCAGTTATTTTTATTTTTATTAAAAACGGGTAAAGATAGGAGAAAACCGCCAAGGAAACAAATATTCCTTATAAAATTATCTATATAACAATCTGCGGATGTATGTTGATAGGACTTATAGTTTTCAAGATATGCTTACATTTACTCCAATTTTGTGAGGAATTAGCGGCCCATCTAGCGATTTCACCCGCTGCTAACCGTTTTCCTGCTTAATAAGACTTTGTTTTGGCATGTATTTTAAACATACCTTCCTCTTGAATCTCTTCAGCTATCAAACCGCAAAAACCGCATAGAAATCCGTTGCGTAATTTTGAAGATCTAAGCATACACATAGGGGCGCCACCGGACCACTGGGACACGGCACGTAGATATAATTTTATTTTATTAAGTAGATAATTTAGGTTAGTAGGTACCCCATTTCTTTCCCGTGGGAGTCGGAAGAGGCGACTTAGGGACTCGAGGGTGTTTATAGCAGTTTTAGGCGACGGACTGACAACCTGTCACTAAAGCAATACACAATTTGTCCAATGACCCTCAAATATTTGTCAGACGTGGCGCAAATGTTCGTTTTCTGCGGCTATTTACGCTCTGCATACCCCGCAAGGGATTACAGGCGTGATATGTGTATGTAAGTTAGGTATGATATTAAAAAGGAAATATTCTCGTCACTTCTGGAGATACCAATATAACGTTCGAAGACTATCGCAGCAGTTTGATAAATTATGTAAAGAAACCAAAAAGAGAACAGAATTGATGGAGTTTTTGACGTGTACAAAGAGGATAGCTTGAAGAATACTACCAGAGAAAAGAGAGGAGAAGGACTTCGACAAAGGGTCACAGCAGCAGGGAAGCTATCAAGAAACTGGCAAAAATTTCTTCGCTGTTATGACAATAAAATAGCACTTTTTAATTTCCTATCTGATGGGCTCCAGCAAGTTCAATATGACAAAAGGTCGATTTTATCAACAAAAGGCGAAAAAGTTTTACGTAATGATGGCACAGACGTAGCTTCCCTGTACTCGAAGCTGATTCCCGAATTCTCCTCCGTATTTATCATGATGTGCAGCACGGTCATACCCAGGTTTTGGTAATTGCTGTTTGGAAGAATTTTGGATCTGTTATGGGATCGGAAAAGCTACACGTAACATCGCTATCCATGACCTAGCTAATTCACTCGGGCCAGAAGTATGCAGTGGGATTATATTTTTCATGCGTTTACAGGCTGTGATACTGGCTTTAGTGGAAAGGAAAGAAGTCATTTTGAAATCGTTCCCTGAAGCCACAAACACCTTCAAAGAATTATCACAGCCTGTAAATGCAATTAAAATCCGTCATTTGGATCTTTTGTCGAGCTATGTTATCCTTACATTTGATAAGACATGTGAAGCAGAAGATCTTAATGAAGCAAGGAAAGCCTTATTTATTATTATTATAATATTTTATCAGGCAGGCAGTTGTAACAACTGATGGTGCCTGTATCACACTGTTCATAGTTCACTTTATCTCTTTTCATTTTATATTTTTAAGTTTGTTTTTAAACATATTAGTGTTCTGTGCTGATATAATTTGTTAGGGGACGGGCCATGGATAGGTTACACTGTTACACACAAAAAGGGCGTCTTTCCTAGCCGGCTTCACCTGGGGTCAGAGTTTCATACATAATCCAGAATATCCCAGTTTCGAAGATTAGGGTTGTAGAAAAGAAAATGGTCTCTGGTCTCCATTATGGAGCACAATGAAAGAAACAGCAGCCTCCCTAAAGGAATTGACCACCTGCAGTAGGGGTCGGTGCCAATGCAGGAAGTCAGTGCTTCCTTGTACTGGCCTTTGCAAGTGCGTAGGAGATAATTGTGATTTTAATTGAATAAATATGTTCTAAATTAATCTTCTTCTTAGCGTGTCGATGGCAGACACTACACCGTCGCGGCCCACAACTTGGCTACGATGACAGCGCTGAGAGACGTTCTAATAAGATCGTCCTGCGTGCAGGTGCTAGGGCAAGCAGGACACAATGTTAGGTCATTAGGTGGTTCATTGTTTGAACTCCCTCAGACAAACAGTTTACATCGGAACCCTTCAAGAAACCCCACTTGGTCATGTTTTCCTTGCTCCGGCCGGTCTGAGTCCGAGGTCTATTTAAAGATTTCCCAACCGACCATGGCAAATTATGGCCAGGCGGCAAGCTCTCAGCAATCGGGACGAAAGGATCTGGTAGGGTAATAAATTAATATCCTAGACTTATGTTTTAATTAGTCACTCAAAACCTAGCACTAATACGTTCGTTATACCAATGCATTCGCAAAATATAATAACATTTAATAATAACTTATAAGTATATAATATATTCATATAATACATACATAACACACAACGCCCGCCTCCTTCCACCTGAACTCTCCCACCCCATCAACTCCGTGGGAGCTCGCAAGGTGCTGTTCCGAACCGAGCGGCCTACGGCCGACGGCCGACGGCCGATGGCACATGGCGCGGCTATCGGCCGTCGGCCGTCGGCCGCCGCGGCAGATGTCATTCCGAAGGCAGCGGCCGACAGCCGACAGCACATGTCAGAGTATAGTTTTCAGGACTTAGTTATTATGTTTATTAGGTTATTATGGTTCATCGGGTTATCATGGTTCATAGGGTCGTTGGGTTCATTTTGTCGTTAAGGTTCATCATGTGGCCAGAGTTCATCGGCTTGCTAGGTTGATCGGGTCATCATGGTTCATCGGGTCGTTGGGTTCATCTTGTCGTTAAGGTTCATCATTGGGCCAGAGTTCATCGGTTCACTAGCTTCATCGGCTTATTATGGTTCATCGGGTTATCGTGGTTCATCGGGTTATCATGGTTCATCGGGTTATCATGGTTCATCGGGTTATCATGGTTCATCGGGTTATCATGGTTCATCGGGTCGTTGGGTTCATCTTGTCGTTAGGGTTCATCACGTGTCCAGAGTTCATCAGTTCGCTAGCTTCATCGGTTTATCATGGTTCATCGGGTTATCATGGTTCATAGGGTCGTTGGGTTCATCTTGTCGTTAGGGTTCATCATGTGGCCAGAGTTCAACGGTTCGCTAGGTTCATCGGGTTTTTACGGTTCATCGGGTCGTTGGGTTCATGTTATCGTTAGGGTTCATCATGTGGCCAGAGTTCATCGTTTCGCTAGGTTCATCGGGTTATCATGGTTCATCGGGTTATTAAAGATAAAGATAAAGATAAATAACCCGATGAACCTAGTGAACCGATGAACTTTGGCCACACGATGAACCCCAACGTCAAAATGAAACCAACGACCCGATGAACCGTAATAACCCGATAAACCATGATAAACCGATGAACCATGATAACCCGATGAACCTAGCGAACCCATGAACTATGGCCACATGATGAACCCGAACGACAAGATGAACCTAACGACCCGATGAACCATAATAAATCGATGAACCATGATAACGCGATGAATCTAGCAAACCGATGAAGTCTGGCCACAAGATGAACCCTAACGACAAGATGAACTCAACGACCCGATGAACCATAATAACCCGATAAACCTAGTGTACCGATGAACTTTGGCCACATGATGAACCCTAACGTCAAAATGAACCCAACGACCCGATGAACCGTAATAACCCGATAAACCATGATAAACTGATGAACCATAATAACTCGATGAACCTAGCGAACCCATGAACTCTGGCCACATGATGAATCCTAACGACAAGATGAACTCAACGACCCGATGAACCATAATAATCCGATGAACCATGATAACCCGATGAATCTAGCGAACCGATGAAGTCTGGCCACATGATGAACGCTAACGACAAGATGAACACAACGACCCGATGAACCATAATAACCCGATGAACCATGATAACCCGATGAACCATAATAACCCGATGAACCATGATAACCCGATGAACGTAGCGAAACGATGAACTCTGGCCACATGACGAACCCTAACGACAAAATGAACCCAACGACCCGATGAACCGTAATAACCCGATGAACCATGATAACCCGATGAACCTTGCGAACCGATGAACTCTGGCCACATGGTGAACCCTAACGAAAAAATTAATCCAAAGACCCGATGAACCATAATAACCCGATGAACCATGATAACCCGATGAACCTAGCGAACCGATGAACTCTGGCCACATGATGAACCCTAACGACAAGATAAACTCAACGACCTGATGAACCATAATAACCCGATGAACCTAGCAAACCGATGAACTATGGCCACATGATGAACCCGAACGACAAGATGAACCCAACGACCCGATGAACCATAATAACCCGATGAACCATAATAACCTATACACAATAACTAGTTTTGAAAACTATATTCCAACCCAACCAACGTAAAGCCGCCGCGGCACTACTGGTCTGCAGTTATGTGCCGTCGGCCGTCGGCCGTCGGCCGCCGCGGCAGATGCGCGGCGGCCGATAGCATGTGCAGTCGCCGCTCGGTTCGGATAGTATCCCATACAAGTCCATACGAACCAGTAGTGCCGCGGCGGCCAAGGACGGCCGCCGCGGCATATGCTGTCGGCCGTCGGCCGTCGGCCGCTCGGTTCGGAACAGCACCTGTGTCATCTTAATACTAAAGTCATTATTTCTTGCAATAATAAAATAAATGTAAGCATATCTTGAAAACTATAAATCGTATCGACATACTTCCAAAGACTGGTATATAGACAATTTTATAAGGAATATTTTTTGCTTTGAAGGTTTTCTTCTATCTTTAGTCGTTTTAAATAAAAATCCGAAAAACTGAAAATTGGGGCATAAAAGGGGGGAAAAGGGGGGGAACCAGGGGGGCCTCGATCTGGTTCTCTTCTTTTCCTGAAGCACACATCTGTAAGCTACATATATACCAAAATTCATGCTTTCTGCCAGATGGTATCGTACTGACCGAATAGGACCCGTACTACTATGTTTCTTGGGGAAAGTAGTTCAGTTTCACAAGCAAAACTCACTCTAAAAATACTTGCATTGAATTTAACATGACTTTATATGCCATGGTCTGGATGCACACTACAAGTTTTCGGAGAGCTGTCCCTTACACCATGCATATAAAGTCATGTTAAAGTCAATGCAAGTATTTTTAGGGTGAGTTTTACTTGTGAAACTGAACTATTTTCCCCAAGAAACATAGGGAGAAATATGCATATTAAAATATTGAACCTCCCATACAAAGTGATACAGTTTATGAATATACTTTTTCCATAAAAAAATATTTTAGGAAACGTCAAAAAATATTTGACTTCCCATAGAACTTGCAGTCAGCTGATCGTGATTTTGTATGGGAAGTCAAATATTTTAGTCGTTTTCTGTCTAAATGCACCCTATCAGTATTCGGAAGGCTGTCCCTTACACCCTGTTTATAGTGCTCATTTAATTTCAAGTGGCAGGACAATGATATGATGATGATATTCAAAAGAACAATAAGCGGAAGCGATAAAACGAATACCTTAGGTATTAATTGATAACCGTCAAATACCTACTTAAAGATGGTATCGAGTGCTGAGATTTCTTGAACTAGGTAATTCAATGAATATAACGTCACACAAATGTTATCGTGGATACTTTTATAAATATGAATAATATTAATTGCTATTATATTACTGAGCGTCTATTGCACTTGAGTTGAATGAAGAGTTGAAGTAGTTCGAGTCAAGATCATTTGTTGTATCTACCTACTTTACTTTTAAGAATCCACATGCCACAGCACATGTTTTATGAGGTATCTGATGATAGGATCTGCAAACTATGTTTTTTTTATTCAATACAAATAACACAGAAAACAACTAATGAACTATTATGTACTACTTTGTAGGTAGGTAGTTAGAAAGGACTAATAATGTACGAAATCGAAGGCTTTAACTTGCTTCCATCTAACTAAATAATATATAAACTAATAGCGAAAATATACGAGGTATTAGGCCATACTCACATATATAACTATTGATTTTGTAGAGAACTTCATCACATCAAAAACAATCCGATCAGCGAGCGAGAACATCTGATGGATGATGCAATGGTGCGGAAACACAAGCACGTGTTCTTCGCAGACCGACTGCAGGAGTGCGTCCACGAGCACGTGACGTACCAGCGGCGGCGCGGCCAGACCGAGCCGCTCGCCGCGCCGCGCCTCTATGTCATCTACGACAACGTTGAAGCGAGCGAGCCCGGCGACACCTCCGACTACAGTGCTGTCCTTGATGCACCATTCTACAAGCTCCAAATCGAGGATTGTAAAGAACAAGGTTAGCTTAAAAAACAGCGGTTTAAAAGTTAATTATCTTGCAAGATTACTGAAACTTTATCTTATATTACAGGTTATGTAAAATTAAAGAAGCTGGAAGTTTTGGAAAGCACCTCTACTAAAGAGTCGGAAGATATAACGAATGATCAATTGAGCGGACACGACAGCATTTATACAGATTCAGAAAAAGAATCCAATGATTCTGATGAATCGCCTTATTTAGGAAGGGGTGAAAAATTGCTACAGAAACTCGAGTCCAAATTAATAAATTCGCACATCAATGATGGTTATGCTAAGAATAAGAACATAAAATTAGATGATGCTCCGATGGATTTTTCTACGAGAAGAGCAAGTGGACCTGTCAAACTTGCTAGTTTACAAGTTCAAAAAAGTAATGTTAAAAATATAAAGTATTATCAGAAACGTAATGAACCCGTTGCTGAAGAAAAACAAACAGAGAAGAAAGAACCGCTGGAAAATAATGGTATGCCTCGAAAATCTATTTTAAAATCTCCAAGAAGACCAAGTGGCCCATTACGAGAGGAAAATTCCAATCCATTGTCAATATCTGATATTAAAAAAATTACCGCAGAAAACATCATAGCTGAAGATACAGAAACATCCGGCTACAGGTCCACGTCGAGTAGGAGTGAAGCGGAGTCTGATTATGGGTATTCAACCATTACAGAGTCCACAAAACCCAAGAAACTTGAACTAAGTGTTCCTTCAAACACTTCTGCTAGTTCTGGAGCACTTCCTGATGAATGCTGGAGTACAGTGCAAGTTCGCGCCTTTGACAATTGGAGTGAAGATGAGGACGATGATGACACGGCTTCTAAATCATCTTTGAGTCGTAATTTGTATGAAAACTACCATTATTTGGACTCTGTAAATTTTATGAATAACTTCGTTGACAATTTCCTTATAAACTTGGGTTCAGGGTTAGGACTTACCCAAGATGCAATAAATAACGCGTTGACTCAAGGCGCTAGTATCTATTGTGATACTATGAAAAACGGTATGAAGTTGGGCACCGAAGTATTTCCAGCATTAATAGCAGCTTGGCCCAACGCAGCCAATCAATGGATTATTAGAGAAAGGAAAATTATACAAAACCCAAGAACGAATTTCACCTACCAGTGGCCAACAAAGTACATGGTAAACAAAGCGATAGGTTTTGGATGCTTACTAATACCAATTGGTTTCCGTCCTAAAAGAGGGATCAACCCCGAGCAGGTTTTACAATGGAAAATAATTTTCCCTGCTGCAGAACGATATCTAGAGAGTTGTTTAGCACACTCTCATATGCGCTGTTATTTATTTGCATTAGCCTTGCAAAAAACGTTTTTAAACAACGAAACTTCCAAAATTGGAGTTGATGCCAGTCATATAAAGAACCACCTATTTTGGCAATGCGAAGACAACTACGCGAAATGGCCCGAAGATCGCCTAGGAGAAACACTGAGATTATTTTTAAGATCGTTTTATGTTCATTTTGGACAAGGTAGATTTCCAAATTATTTCATAGATTCTTGTAATGACTTTAAGAGCATCCCAAAGCCATTGTTATTAAAGCAGCAGAGGCGCTTGGCTGATATTTTAGAATCTCCTGTTGTACATTTATTAAGTGCGTTGGATAAACTAAAGTATACGAAGAAAGACTTCTATCCGACTTTCAATTCCATAAAACTCTATGATATATTGACTTGCAAAAATCCATTAAGACTGTTAAATCCAAACTTACCAGTAATGACACAAACTCAACTTCAAAGTTCAGATAGCGAAGATGAGGAAATAAGCTTTTGGGATAAAACCAAAGATAAACAGTACCAATGGAAGAAAGAGAGGCAGCGGCAAATACAAGAGAGGCGAAAAGCACAGTCTTATATCAGAAAACAGAAACCAGCAACATCAAAACCAGAAAGAGAATTTAATACAAAAGTGAGTATTAAATCATTAGTTTAAAATGTTTTGTATAAATTATTGATAACATACAGGTACCTAATTATATATTTCTTTTACAGTTTTGCTTACCAGCAAAAATGGATACAGAACGTCGCAGACTTGTACTGGAATTCTTTATTTCTCATTTTATTGCTATGGCGCGATCTAGTGAAAGATTTGATGCAATAAAACAAGCCGTAATCTATCTTGAGCAGGCTCAGAGGCTATGCATTCTTCTTTTAGATGAGCCGGGTGGAGACTTCACAGCAAACGGGTTTTTCGAAGTTATTCGTGATAAATTAGCAGACTGTCAACGAAAAATAATTAACCAGGGAGGGTTCAAACTGCCTCCGCGGCGAGAGAGCCAAGTCGATCGAGTGGCGAAAAAGCCAATGCGAATGAAGCCTTTACATCGGCATATCATGTCCTCAGATCAAGATTCACCGACTGATACACCTGGGGCACCTGCTTTTACCTTTGTTGACGTTCATGTACATAATGAAAAACGTCAAAAAGAGACAGGTGATGACGACGATGGAGAAGAATCGCGATTGTAAGATTTGTAAATAAATAACCCATTGTATATAAGTATCAAGTGTTGTAATACTAGAAATTATATCATGTTAGTTAATGTTACATCACATAACAAACAATGTAAATATTCTGAAGGAAATTATCACAATTTGTACCTTGTTGTTTTTACTAATATTGTAAAGAATCTCTTTGAAATTTTTTAAATTGATATTTTTTCCATTTGTATAACGTATCGCCGGTGTGTGTGTGTATCATGGGACTTTTCTATCTAATAATTCTCGAGACAATTTATAATTTTAAACCAGATGGCGGTATGTTAAGATGAAATATTGACATTTGAGTCAGAAATACATTTAAACTATTTACTAACATTTTCTCAGAACTTTTTCAGTTTAGCTAACCGCCATCTATGTACACTTGAAGCTTAGCTATAAAATTATCCATTTATATATAAAAGATAGTTTTGAAATATCAAAGGTATTATTATATAATGAGAGTCAAGGAGGTATGTCAACAAACTTTGTGTTGTGCTACGGACATCAATATATATGCTACCTATTCATCTTAATTTTAACATCACTTAGTTCAGGAATGTTACGATTATGATTTATACATGTAAATACTGAGTAATTATTACGTTATATTAATAAAATATGTGTTTTTATGGCATCAAATACTAATGTAACAATCTATTTGCTATTATGAAATGGCATTCAAACAACCTTGATCACATTAGTTAGGTGAGTGGATTGACTCCAGCTACCATTGCAAGTAGAGCCATTCGGACGTACATGCCGTACTCTGCCTGGCGGAAGTACGCCGCGCGAGGATCCGTGTCGAAATCTGCTGAGATCTCATCCACACGCGGCAGCGGGTGCATCACAATCATGCGCCTGCGCGCCCGAGTCATCAACTGCGGTGTTACTACTAGCAGTCCGCGCATCTGAAACAATCATTGTTTTTACCAATTAACATTAAGTAACTGTAAAAAGAATAATTATTATTATATTAAAGAATAATTCTGTTATAAATAAAATGTGTAAGTAATTCAATGAGCACTACTGGCTACTACCAGTAGTTTTCTCACCTTTCTCACCCGTGGGCTTTGAGACGATTGGTCCCTGGGGCCCATCTGCCAAAAAACTCACAAACCAGATGACAGTACTTCAATTAACTACCCAGATAAAAAAAACTTACTCGTTCATACTGTTCTTCATTTTCAAATCTTTCCTTCTGTATCCTTGTCATGTACAAAACATGCGTTTCTGCCAATACGTCTTCCAGTCGATCAAATACTTTTTGTGGAGTTCCTGTGCTGGCCACGTATTCCATGATGTGTTTAGGCATTCCCAGACCAGGTGGGCTGACATACTGAAGTTGCACTTGATATAGAGTCAAGAGTCGAGCCAAAGAGTGCACAGTGCGGCCGTTTTTAAGATCTCCAATCATTGTAATTGTAAGTCCGTTGACTGTACCTATTTCCTCACGAATTGTAAACACATCCAACAAAGCCTGGGTTGGGTGTTCACCGATACCGTCACCAGCATTTATTATTGGCTTGCGGCAGTGCTTTTCAACGCGCTGTAAAAAAAACCGTTAGAAGGGATAAGTGATGAATGTTTTTTAGAAGATATACCTATTTTTTGTATAATTATAAATTCTACTTACTGCAACTGCACCAGGTTCAGGATGGCGAAGTACCACAACATCGGAGTAACTCGCCATTACAGCAACACTGTCCTCTAGAGTTTCTCCTTTCTTTGCCGATGAGCTTGTGGCATCTGTGTGGATTACTGAGCCTCCTAACCTTTGCATAGCTGCTGCGAAACTGCAGCTGGTACGCGTACTCACTTCGTAAAATATTGAAGACATTACTTTGCCTCGCAATATATCATCAAGGACCCTTCCTTTGCTTACACTTGTCTTCATGAACTGAGCAAGATTAAATATGTCATTTAGAGTATCTTTATTAAACGAATCAACTGTTAGGATACTTTTTCCAAATAGATCACTGCGTTGTCGCTGGGAAATTGAAGAACTCGGCGGGTTGTAATTAGACGTACTATCACATCGTTGTCTTGGGTGTCCTGGTAGCGGTAGAGGTGAAATGCTCCTCAATCCAGTCACTTCATTGAAGTGAACGTACAATTTACTCGGTACGTCAGATTTCATCTCATTTTGGTCTAATTCAAGGTCACTAAGACGACTAAGCTCAGCGGAATTGTGGAAGTCTAGGGCAGAATTTGGTCTACTTGTTTCTTTTTCTCGTTTTTCTGCCCGATAAACTGGGAATGACGGTTTTTTTGAGTTTGGCCAATCTCTAACATTTTGCCCAAAGCCGGGTGGTACTAGAACTTGGCCTTCGACATATGCTATTTCACCACGTAGAGTCACTCTATGAATTGTCCCGCATACGTTCATACCAGCAAATGGAGTCCATTTCGATTTTGTGAATTCCATTGCAGTTGGAATTGTCCATTCGTAATCCATATCAACTTCGACGTAGGTATTGTGTTGTTCGGGTAGGTCAAATATTTTACGCGGGTTTCTGTGAAATTTATTTATAATGTCTTCAATCGTGAGCCGTCCTTGATGAACGGCATTAAGAAGTAATGGCAATATTGTCTCTAATCCAGGAAATCCTGGTGGAGGTTTTTCGGAATTCTTCTCTTCCACTGTGTGCGGAGCATGGTCTGTCGCAAATATATCAATGACGTCCATATTTTTCCACAATTCTGCTTGGTCTTCAGGGCTGCATAAAACAGGCCTTACTTCACCACGACCATGTCCAATTCGGTCTAAATCTGCTGTGCTCAAAAACAAGTGCTGTGGACAGACTTCACAAGTTACTTTAAGTCCGCGTTCTTTAGCAGCTTTGATAATCAATATTTCTTCTTTTCTCGCTACATGACAAATATGCACAGGTCGATCTAATAAAGATGCCATCAGAATAACAGCACCTGTTTTTTCACGTTCCGCATGACAGCAGACTGGAATATTTTTGGGCCAATTTTGCAGATGTCGCTGCCATACAGTCATGTCATCTAATTTGAGAGTAGTGAATGTTTCATTGAGGTACATTTTTAAAGAAGCTGCTTGTGGTGCCAGTTCATAAACGGTATCACAGTTGGTAGTAGAGGCACCAGCGTAAATTGCATAGTCACACCGTGCACTTACTCGAGCCAGCGTCGATACGTACTCGAATGCCGTCCGGTCTATAACGGGTGGATTAGTATTAGGCATAGCGCAAATCATTGTTACTCCACCAGCAAGAGCAGCTGCTGTGCAAGTAGTGAAATCTTCTTTGTAAGTCGCACCAGGTTCCCGGACATGCACGTGTACGTCAATGAATCCGGGCAACTTGATGATGTTGCGCGATGTCATACAGTCTGTATGTGTTTTCATAAGTGGTGCACCGCCGCATTGAAGCATAGCCTGTTAAGAGCAGAGAAAGTAATATTACTCAGCACTTTATGTAAATATACAAGAAATAAATAGTTCAGTAGATAGTAATGCGAACGAACCTGAACCAACAGTTTTGCACACTTGACATCAGTAACCAATGGTACAGCGTAATCGACTGCTAGTCTTCGAGTCCTGTATCCGTGAGTTGTGAAGGAGGAGACGCGACGGGCACCTCCTCGCATCGGCAGATTTATAACGAGATCTAACTGTCGCCTTGCCATAAAGTCTGCTAAGTGCATTAGTTCACCGTCCGATCTATCGTCCTCAGGGTCTCCAATATGATCGAAAGTCCACTGAACACTCTCAACCTAAAATTATTAATTACCAACCTTATATAAAAACTGACAGTAAAATAACAAAAAGATATACTTGTTTAAATAGTTATAGCTTAAAATACCTCAACTCCGTGTTCAGTGTAAAAATCTCCTGTGCCCATGCTTGCATAAAGTTTGTATCCCATTTTTTGAAGGATTTTCACGCTCGGGAGTAGCTCCATTTTATGCTAAAAAATATAACAAAAAGTGGTTATTATACTTTTAAGTATTGGTTTATATTTCATAATTATTGTAAACATTTTAAACATCCGTACCTTGAATGTTCCAACCGAAAGCAATATTGCTTTCTTCGGTATTCTGAATCCAGTGCTCATAAGGGATTTCAAGTAAGCTTCAAAACGGTTGTCTCCAAAACAGGCAACTTCACCAGTTGATGCCATTTCTACTCCCAGTGTGACGTCGGCTCCAGCCAAACGAGAAAATGAGAACTGAGGAACTTTTACACCAACTTTTCCACATCCCTGCATTACATTTACAGGCTCGACTGGTATACCCAATATTACTTTAGTGGCCATAGCTACAAAATCGTGGTCCAAAGTTTTCGATACGAATGGAAATGAGCGAGAAACTCTGACATTACATTCAATTACTTTTAATTCGTTGTTTTTTGCAATTAGTTGCATATTAAATGGACCAGTAACATCAAGTGTTTCAGCAATGACTCTGGCTATTTCTTGAATTTTTTCCAAAGTTTCTTTATTAATATCTTGTGGTGGAGTCACTAAAGTTGCATCACCAGAATGTACGCCTGCATTTTCAACGTGTTCAGATACAGCCATACATAAAATAACTCCATCTGCCGCTACAACGTCGACGTCAATTTCTTTAGCATCCATTATATATTTTGATATCACAACTGGATGATCTTTGCTTACTTCACTTGCTGATTTTAAATACGCTTCTAAATCTTGATTCGAGTAAGCGACGTTCATAGCAGCGCCACTTAAAACATAAGAGGGACGAACAAGACAGGGATAGCCAACCTCTTCACAGAACTTAACAGCAGACTCGAGATTAGTTAGTTCTTTCCACCGTGGTTGCAATATTCCTTTGCGATCTAACATTCTTGAAAACTTGAACCGATTTTCAGCATTGTCTATCATATCAGGAGATGTTCCCAAGATTGTTGCTTGTTGTCTGTGTAAGTCCATAGCAATATTATTTGGTAGTTGCCCTCCCATTGACAATACTACACCACTTGGCTTTTCTAAGTCATAAATATCCATAACCACCTCAAAAGAAATTTCTTCAAAATACAATCTGTCGCTCATATCATAATCAGTACTCACGGTTTCAGGATTGTAGTTAACCATTATTGTTTTCTTGCCTTGGTTTCTCAATTCTCTTAGACATCCAACAGCACACCAGTCAAACTCAACTGAGCTTCCTATCCTATAGACTCCTGAACCCAATACCATAGTGAAATCTCCAGGAAAATCTAAGTCATGTGAAATTCCATTGTAAGTAACATACAGATAGTTGGTTGTTGCAGGCCACTCAGCTGCTACAGTATCAATTTGTTTGACAAATGGTGTGATCTTAAATTCACCTCTCAACTTTCTCACAGCCAACTCAGTACTTTTAATAGCAGCAGCTATTTGTTTGTCCGAAAATCCAATTTGTTTTGCTTTCTTTAATATTTCAGGAGTAATCGTGCAACTGTCAACTGATTGAAGAGTTCTGTAGTAGTCTATAATATTTTTGAATTTTTCCAAAAACCAGCGATCAATTTTCGTTAATTCATAAAGTTTTTCTACAGTATATTCATTTTGAAGAGCAGCAGCTAAAACAAACATACGTTTGTCTGTAGGTTCTCTTAGCTCATCTTCATTTACCTTTTTAATGTTGGGATCAAAACCATTAACGTTTTCATCAACCATGCGTAAGGCTTTTTGGAATGCTTCTTCGAAACTTCTTCCTATGGACATCACTTCGCCCACACTCTTCATGGAACTTCCAATTTTTGTGCTAACTCTGTTGAATTTTGCTAGATCCCACCTTGGTATTTTTAACACACAATAATCTAAACTTGGTTCAAAGCATGCTGTTGTTACTCCAGTAACAGAATTTTTAATTTCAGGTAAAGGTATACCAAGTGCTAATTTGGCAGCTACATATGCTAAAGGATATCCAGTAGCTTTACTGGCGAGTGCAGAACTTCTCGACAGTCTTGCATTAACTTCTATAATATAGAATTCTTCAGAGTTAGGGTTTAAAGCATATTGAATATTACATTCACCCACTATTCCAAAATGTCTAATTACTTTTAAAGCGGTGTTTCGCAGCATATAATATTCCCGATTTGATAAAGTTTGACTAGGAGCAACCACAATTGATTCTCCTGTGTGTATTCCCAAAGGGTCTACATTTTCCATATTACATACAGTAATGCAGTTATCGTAAGCATCTCTTACAACTTCGTATTCCACTTCTTTCCATCCTTTTAAAGATTTGTCAATGATTAGCTGGTTTGAGTGTGACAATCCATGATGAGCAAGGTTGCGGAGTTCATCTTCATTATTAGCAAAACCTGAACCCAACCCTCCCAATGAAAAGGCAGATCGAGCCATCACAGGATATCCAATTTGTTTCGCGGCTTTTAAAGCTTCTTCGACAGAGGAGACTGCTGCACTTGGCGCAACTTTTTCGCCGATTGCACTAACCTTTTCAGCAAATATTTTTCGATCTTCTGTATCCACAATTGACTGAATTGGGGTTCCAAGAACATTCACGTTATATTTTTCAAACACTTTAGATTTCTGTAGTTCTACACCACAATTCAAGGCAGTTTGTCCACCAAAAGTGAGAAGGACTCCAGTTGGCCTTTCGGCTTTAATAACCTGTTCAACGTACTCAGGTGTGATTGGTAAGAAGTACACCTTATCGGCTAAACCTTTGGATGTTTGTACTGTTGCAATATTAGGATTTATCAATATCGTCTGAACTTTTTCTTCCTGCATAGCTTTGACACCTTGTGATCCTGAATAATCAAATTCACCAGCTTGTCCTATAGACAGTCCACCCGATCCAAGTATAAGCACTTTTTTCGGTCTTTCTTGTAGCGTGGGTACGTATTTGAATTTAGCAGTTATCATTTCATCGATTACATAATTTTGATCGTTTTTAAAAGCTTTGACAGCGTCTATAAATATATCAAATAAACATTCTGTATCTGTAGGTCCGGCAGTGTGTTCTGGGTGAAACTGAACACTGAAGTAAGGAAGTGATTCATGAATAATGCCTTCATTGGTTTTGTCGTTTTCGTTGGTAAAAAGAACTTTCCATCCCTGTGGCAAAGTTTTATCATCAACAGCAAAACCATGATTTTGCGACGTCATGAAGCATCTTCCCGTGCCGCTGTGCGTACATGGTAAGTTATGCCCACGATTTCCGTAACTGAAACATTTAAAAAATGCAATGTTAATATTTAAATAAGTAAACAACATATTACTAATTTTGCAAAAAAAAAAAACCTATTACAAAACAATACAAATATTAAAATATTCTACGTTATCATCATCAAATAATACTACTCTGCAAGAACTTCGCTTTGGTGTGCATTACATAGCTTGTTATTTTGAGTTTGCTGTATTGATAATGCGACAAATGACAGATGACAAATAATAAATACCTAGCAAGCAACGAACGTATATCAAACCAGTAGACCCGATTCCACGTTTTAATCATTTTAAGTTTCTAATGCTAAAATCACTAAAATAAAATCCCTAAACTTAGAGGTTTTAAGTGTGGCTATTCCAGAAAAGCCATGTTTTTGGGAAGTTTTTGACAGGATTATAATTTGATTTTGACAATGCTATTTTTACCAAAATTTAGTGTTACAAATTTAACAATATATAAAAGTGTTGCAAGAAAACAAATATTTTTTATACACCACGAAAAAGCATTTTCTATTATTTGGTAAAATAATTCTTATATTTAACTATAGAAACAGGCCTGTCCCTGTTGAGGCTTTGGGGGAATTTGCTACACACCATGCTTGGTAGATGGATTGGCGAGCGCAGTACGCAATAATGCTTTAATGTTTATTTGGTGCATTTTTGTGTAAATTCGCCGAAAAGAGATGAAATTGATAGATAAACATTCGTTCTGTACCACTCTAGAACTTTCCGACCCGGTGCCAGCCAAGAATATTCTGACGACCCGGTGCCACTTTAAAACCTTTCAACCCAGTGCCAGCCTAGAACATTCTGATCCGGTGCCACTTTAGGGCTTTCCTACCCGGGGACACTCTAGGACCTCCCAACTCAATTGATCCCACTTTAGAACTCTCCTATCTGACCGAAAATCACACAGAAAACTCCAACATTGCAACCATTTCGATTTGTTTTGACAGTACTATTTTTAAGCGGGACCTTTTTAGTGGCCGCTAAGATTAGTAAATTTAAGCTTTTTAAATATTTAAATTGATTAATTTTGCACCTCCTAGAATTGCACTAATC
Organism: Tuta absoluta; assembly: GCA_027580185.1. Classification (NCBI taxonomy): domain Eukaryota; kingdom Metazoa; phylum Arthropoda; class Insecta; order Lepidoptera; family Gelechiidae; genus Tuta; species Tuta absoluta. The sequence goes on from JAQAHW010000003.1 coordinate 11,382,756, forward strand.
GGCTAAAGCTAAGTTTAATCCTGTCAGTTATTTTTAGAGATTATAATCCTGTCATTTGAGTTTGACAGTTACATGCAGAATAGGAAACGGTTTTAGAAACGTCAAATTAGACTTAGTAATAATAGAAGTGCGTCTGGAATAAGGTCTACTGTACACCTACTCTAGCTCTAGCCTATACAGGGTGTAAGGGACGGTGTACCGAAAACTTTGCAGGCATATTCAGACCATGAAACTGAACAACTTTTACTATGAAACCTATGTTGGGAAACGAAATATTTTTTTCGAGTTTCCATAGAAAGTCAGCCATTGATCGGGAATTTTGTATGGGAGGTCCAAAAGTTTTTCCCGTTTATCAACATATTATCCTCGATAAAAAAGTTGTTCAGTTTTATTATCTGATCATGCCTGCAAAGTTTTCGGTACACCGTCCCTTACACCCCGTATACGTATATTATCTTATCATCCTAACTTACCTTGTTTTATAGGTTTTACATCCTATAGCAGTCGAGAGCAATTGATGACCGAGACAAATACCGAAAACCGGTTTAATGTTTTTCGTCTTAGTAACAACGTCTTTTATATTAGTCACAACTGTTTTGCATATCTCAGGATCACCAGGACCGTTACTTATAAACAATCCATCAAACTGGTTCGGGTCCAGTTTGTGATTCCACGGTACAAGAACCACTTTAGCGTTTCGTTTGATTAGACAACGTATTTGATTGTACTTCAAACCGCAGTCCACGGCCATGATTGTTATCTCGCCATTGGGATTAAATATTTTTACTTCCTGAAACCAATTATAATACTCTCACTGAAAACGGAACATTCGTGTTAGGCATTCGTACCTATATATTACATTAGTAATCTTACCTTAGTAGACACCTCAGCTACCAAGTTCCTTTCATTAGGATCTTTGAGAGGAGGTAGCAGTTGGAATGGTGGTACTCCTTGCACGATACGTCCAAGTGTGACGCCTTCCCGGAGGCGGAAAGTGAGGGCCCTAGTGTCAATTCCGCTGATGCCGGGAATGCCGCGGGCTGCGAGCCAGTTTCCTAGGGAGCGCTTCGCGCGCCAGTGGCATGCTCGTGTGCTTACTTCACCCACTATCAAAGCAGCTGCCCAAATACGGTTAGATTCGAACCATCTGCAACGCAAAAAAATTTATTATTACATTAGTTTATTTTGTTAATCATGATCACCACTGACAAGAGTGACGATTGCGGATTATCCAAATTGATCTTTTACAGTAAATAAGATCTTGGATCAAAATATATAAATGACTTATTTTATAGGAACAGAATGATTTAAAGTTGAAACGTATGTAAAACAAGTTTGTTGTGAACGCGCAATCAATATTTTTATACCTACATCTCGAAGGAATCCACTCAAGTTAATATAACATGTACCTACTCCCGAGTACTATCATATCCATGATCATATTACGCATGCCCAATAATACTTTGATACTTGGAACTATCTCATTTAATTTAATCGCATTTGACTGCTTTACCTTGGTAGACCATGTTCATCGCGATCCTCTTCATCAGGCACTCCGTAGTTGCCAACCAGCGGGTATGTGAGCACCAGCAGCTGTGCGTGGTACGATGGATCCGTTAGAGATTCTGGGTATCCCACCATCCCTGTCTGAAACACTGAAAAATTGGAAATCGTTAAAATCATTTTACAATCAGATTTAGTTGATTGAGTGCTCTAGGCAAGATTGTCAAATTTTTCATAGTCTCCATTTCTAAACTTGTAGGAAGACGTTACTTGGGATGGGTTGAATATTATGTGATCTGAATAGAATGATTTAAAATTTAATTGAACATAAATACGTGCGTTTATTATCTGGTCCAACTGAGTGCGATGATTTTAATTGCTTTTTAGTAAAATTATAATTATGAATATTTACACTGATAAGAAGTTTGAGCACTATAATTTAGAAAATCAACAGGACGTAATTAAAATAAATATTATACAATAAAAAAAATAAGGCTAAATTAGACTAGACTAGAGTCAAGAGCAAACCCATACTTAATAAAAAAAAAAGAACTATACATGTATAATCCACTTGGAAGGTGATAAAAATTAGGCCGTACGTCAATTCTTTAGTCCACTCAAAATCTTGAGTTGTCATGTACTTTCAACTTTTTCAATTGCTAACCCTAGCTCGCCTACACACACGCGCACATTTTTTTGCAAGTAAAAATTTAAATTTTTGCCTACTGTATGGAAGGGCGAGGTGTGCTACGAGTGTGCTTTTAGGCTGTATTTTGGTATGGATGCACAATTTGTTAGAACACCCAAGGTTTCGACTAGTAAATACATCAAATTCAGTTTTTGGTTGCGATGGGCGATGGTTTCATCAGTATATTTTTAACCCTACCTTTTCAAAAGTAACCAATGCTCACCCATTTAGGCAAATACCACACTATGACAGACTGAAGATATGTCTGTCAAACGAACACGGGCAAATCGCATGCGTTACAGCGTTGTTACAGTATGCCATTGCATCCGTTTAGTGTATGGGAATTCAAATTTCCTGGAAGACGGATGCGTCAAAAACACGTTCGTCAGTTTGTCATAGTCGGGAGTACCGGGTCACTGGTGGGACCTTACCTACTTCCCCCTCAGTGGGCACCCGCGCGCCGAAGCTGTGTCCCTGGAACACGGAACCGTCCGCCAGCACTAGGCTGCAGGGCGGCCCCAACTCGCTGCTCAACTCTTCTGCCATCTGTCTGATAAACATACAATAGAATGTAACCAATGTAACGTATCTCCTTATCTACAAAGACAGTTTAAAAAGTTCTTATGTTTTATAGTCGTTTGCCCCAATTTGATTATCTTTAATGCAACCGGAGGACCGACAAATTATCGCAACATTGGGAGGCATGCGTGAGTTAATACCACCTTCTTCAAACTCTACCTGCCACCAAATTACGATAAATTACGCTAATATAAATACCTCGGTATTTGCATTCACAGATCACTTGCGAAAATTACAGAAAATATTAATTACATATGTTTAAAAATAGATTGTATATATCTATTAGATCACAAAAACAAATCAAAAGTACCTAGATAGGTAGAACAATGTTTAATTTACCTGATTTGACCCTTCTAGATTAACTACTTTAATCGTACAATATAATAAGTAGGTAGGTATCAAGTGTCCACAATAAATATGTGACTAATAGATACTGCAAACCTACGATCAGGATTCCTCAACATAGAAAATGTTATGTCAGGTTAGTAGTATAGGTAGGTACTCCTTGATCGTAACAAATTATAATCGCCTCCCGGGGTAAAAAAACTATATACAAAAAATTGGTAGGCTAGGCAATGCAAATCAGCTGATCGTCATTTTGTTTTGACATGAGAAATTCATTTTCTTATATTGTTATGTTCCCAATCACCAAGATTTTTTCTTTTCAGTATTGATCACTTTACTACTAATTAGCTGTTAATTCAGTACTGTCATTTTGTATTGCCTAGGTACGTTTACAGTTTTAAATACTCGTAGGTCACTGATAATATTTTATTGGGAAAGAACGAAGAACATTTTATTTTACTATAAGAACATTTTATTTTTGTACTATTGTTTTATTATGCACTCACAGTGCTATATTATTTTCATAGATGAAAATAAGAAATTGAATAAAGCATTGAAAACAAACAACGCTGTCATTTTTTCAATTTCTTATTTACATTTTATTTTACTTTATGAATATATTGAAAGTAATATTTATTATTATTACCTCCAAATGAAGAATACATATTTATTATTATACCTTTTATTATAAAAGATCATAATTTAATAATTATGAACGAACACATTATTTGAAACACATTGAAAAGACTACTCCAAATAACTATAGGCTATTCCATGCTTGTTGTGAGGTCAATGTTAGGGCAAGACTTGTGTTACGTTGTACTTACTTCGGTGTTTATTAAAACAAGCATTTACTTATATGTAATTAAATAATTAAATTGCGTTTTACTAATATTTTTGTTTGCTCTAATGCGTAGGTCTATATTACATACGTTTGCGGTTAGTAGGTATACCACAAACTGTTGCTAAGGGCTCGAAAACAATTCTTTTTCGAGATAAGTGGCAAAAAATATGTATGAATTAACAATAAAAGGGTCAAAAAGAAATATATCGTACTCACGGAATTTAATAGGTGTTTCGCCGGCCACGTGTTTTTAGTCGCGCGCCGAGCGAGTAGTCTGGTGCTGTCGCAGTCCGCTCGCCGACAGACCAGTCGCCAGCCAGCGCGAATCCTCCGACCGGTCGACACGCTCCTTATCACCAATTATTCCACCGGCCTTCTCTCTCACTCAACCGCCGATGCTAATATATTCTTCTCCGTCACACATCACATGTTGTCACAAAGGCCGAATATCAGACCGGCGCTATTCAATAAGTGCGAAGTTAGTTCCGTATTCGTAAGCAGCGCTTATATAGCAGCGCTCAAATTCCTTTAGAAGCAATGTTCGAGTTTGTAAGTTTGCTGTGTGAAAAATAACAGTAAATGGTTGTACTTTTCTATCTAAAACGCTAGTTCTATTATATTCTCTTTGTTTCTATCGAAAGATGGTAGGATACGTACCTACCTACGTAATGATGTCGGTAAAGTGTGCAATATAAATAAGCTGTTATAACGAGGTGTTAAAAATCATACATAAAGTATTTAAGTAGGTAGGAACATTAAATATCAAAATAATGAGTTACTCTAAAATTAAGCTATTGTATGGCTATTTCGTTGTTCCATACAACCCAAAGAGGTAATTTTCATTATGTTGAGCTGTAATTAATATCTAATGAAAATACATTTAATATCGCTTTGTTATTTACCTATGATTTTATGGAATTAAAAGATAATGCAAAATCGTTTTGAACTTCGGTAGGTAGCTACTTACAATTAACTATTTCCATAAAACTAACATACATACGTATAACATACCTTTATCCCTTGCGGGGTAGGTAGAGCGTTACCGGCCGTCCAACAAATGTTTGATTGAGACCCTTTTTAGAAATATCGTGTATTACTATAGAGACAGGTTGTCAGTATATCGCCTAAAATTGTAATACACATAGAAAGATAGAAAACACATGAAATCTTAGAGTCCCTTGGTCGATTCCTACGACACTCGCGGGAAAAAAATAGGGTGATGCTATTTTTGGCGATAAATCTTTGTAAAACCCAATTAAATCCATTTATTAAATTCACGTTCAATTCGATTTCTCGCTTATTTTATTACCTACAACATAAGCATGTTATTAAACGTTCTTTTTCACGTACTTAGTTAAGGTTAAGTTTTAGGACATTGTAGTCACTTGCTTTGCTTGTGAGAGAGATGGTTCCGTGCCTCGTCGGTCGCGGTTGATGTCAATGATAACTATTGGACAGCGGCGGTCGTTAAACAACCATGTTTGAGATCTTCTAATAGAAGTAGGCGACACTTGGGTTTATTGGGTCGTTCGTTGCCTTACACGACAGAAAAATAAATCGGCCAAGTGCGAGTCAGACTCGCGCAAGGAAGATTCCGCACCATTTCGTAAAAAAAATGGCATAAATATGACGTTTGTTGCATGGGGCTTTCTGTTTTTTAGTATTTGTTGTTATAGCGCCCATAACATATTTTGTGATAGTATAGAAAATAAAGCTCAGTGTTTGTTTTTCTCTTAAAATATTATAATATATGAGGAGCAAACACTTTTTATGACTGGTTGTGGAGATAATATCATTTATGTAGACAATCCATTCAAGATTCACCATTAAAAACAACCATATTTCTCCTTTTTTCATTACAGACTGTTCTTTTTACATTTGCAAAATATAGATAGATAATGTTGCGTCATTTTCGCTCTACAAAAGTATCCTCGCGCGCATATAGTACTGCGGTGTCCTAGAAGAAAAGAGCCAATTCAATTTAATATATAGAAAATAACCATCAAAAGCTTTAAGACTCTTTTTTTTTTTTTTTGCATATCTGTGGAAAATAAATCTATTGTTAGCCGATTTTTTGATCGATTAATGCGGGCTTGCTTCATTCATGACTGCTTTTCCCGCTTTTGCTGCTACTCTTTTGGACAGTTTAGCCCATTGATTTTTCTACGAACTTTTTGTACTTTTTGCATAGAGCCCAAAACATTTCCATCTCTCGCGCTTGCGAAACATTTAGAGCATTATTTTCATTATTTAAGAAAAAACTTAAAGTGTTCTCTTTCTAGTTGTTATTAAATAATTCTCGCCAATTTTTTTACATTTCATGCTCTTTCTTCAAAAATCTTGACCTTTGGAGAATTATCATAAATACCATATGCCGGCGAGTATGCTTTTGTATCTATAAGGGGTGTTAGGACCAGACATCCAAATACTGATATGGTACATGCAGACCATGATACTGAACAACTTTTGCCTGAAGTACAGTCGTTCTAATAAGTCGTATTTGACAGCTGCCCGATTTGTGATAATACTATGGCAGAGTGACCATTTTCCTTTGTTGACATCTCTTTTAGTATGGAGATGACAACTGTCAAAAGCACGGTCAGCTTATTGCTTATCAGCGGAAGTACATAATTTTTTGACGTCTCCTGAAATAATTTCGTATGGAAATTTACTCAGTTTCATGGTCTGAATGCACCATATCAATATTCGGAGGGCTGTCCCTAACACCCTGTATATTGCAAAAGTAAAAATAACAGTCTGTATTGAAAGAGTGAAAAAAAGTTTTATATAATAATATGTGAATTATGCAGTTTGTATGGGAGATCGTGTACATATTAAGTGACATACGAGTAAGTGCCGTTACCTCCAAAACTAGACATAAAAAGTATATTACCAGTCATATATATTTTTTATGACGTGACAAATTAAAAATTTGCATAAATTCACCGACTTTTTTAATACTTTCTCTGCGGTGTACTTTTAACTGTCTAACTAGTACCATGCATGAGATCCAGCCTCCGAACCATTAAAGATAAAATTAAGGAAACAAATACGTTTTTCGAATAGGAGATTTTTAATTTTTTGTTTTTGTTCTTATATAGGCCTAGGGCCTACAGAGAGACATCTGAGAATATTTCAAGTCTTTTATTATCACGGTTCATATGATACAGGCCTGGTGAGAGACAGACAGATGGACAGCCGAGTTTCGGTAACTCGGATTCCTCGCGTTTCTTGCGCGGTAAAGCGCGTTGATGTCTTTAATACGAAGAATATGAGGGAATTATAAAAATAAGGTTTCATAGATGCTGTTTGGTTTTTGGAAATTGGTTGGCATGGCATAGGTATCAAAGAGAGTAATATTATCGACTAGTTCGTTCTTTATTTATTATCTATATTCTTTTCATTGTTTACATGCTTGACGAAGTTGTTTGGAAACGCAATTGGATACAATGTTGTAAAGTATAAATTTATTTAACGTAAATATCTATCTATTATGAAGACATGTATTTATGTTATGTCGCTGTGTAGGTCGCCAAATGACACATCAGAAAAATTACTAATACTTATGTAAGATATTGTTATTTTCCAGAATATCCCGTGTAGAATGGCACTCCTACAATGTGACGTCAATCGTGTTTAACACGATGTTTAGGTCTTTGAAATATCACTTTCTATAAATAACTCTACAAATTAAGTTAAACTATTCATATCATACACCAAAAATCAAGCCATTAGGGTCACCGAGGCGCGCGTCGGCGGCGGTGCGGTTGAGTATGAAGTAGTTGAGGAATTCCACAGCTGGGCTGTCGGGCGCGCGCTCCAGCTCCAGCAGTTGCACCGTGTTGTGCGCGGGCGCAGCGCGCAGCCACACGCGCGGGACGAACAGCGTCACCTGCGGCCCGCGGCCCGGCCAGTACCGGCCCAGGTTGTGACCGTTCACCCACACGTAGCCCTGCATCACACAAATGATGATTAAACATTCATAAAGTTTCGTTTCTTTATTGGAATGCGGGAAAGTGGATTTAGATATCTACTTCCTTTATAAATGTTTAAAGATATAATATTTAAAAAAGGAACTGTTATACTCGGATTGGACTACGTATATTATATGATCATACGGGGTGTAAGGGACAGCCCTCCGAATACTGATAGGGTGCATGCAGACCATGAAACTGAACAACTTTTCCCTAGGAACATATGTCAGGAAACGACAAAATTTGTTAGACCTCCCATACAAAGTCAAGATCATATGACTGCAATTACTATGGGAAGCTGAAAAAAATTGGCGTTTCTTGAAATATTTTTTCATGTGAAATTGATCAGTTTCATGGCCTGAAAGCACACAATAAGTATTTGGAGGGCTGTCCCTTACACCCTGTATAATCAATCAATTACTTACCTTTCCCCATCCAGTGGGATCTAAGTAGGTATCCTTTGGTTCCTGTCCTTCAGGTAATACTAAACTACCTACGTATAGCGTAGGTCCATAATTGGTGGGAGATTGATGAGACGCTGGTTTAACTCCTTCTACTTGCTCAATAGGAAACCCGGTGATACTCCATTTACCGTTCAAGACATAGTTATTGAATGTTACTTGGCTTAAAATTCCCTGAAAACATTCAAACTTAGTCAGTTATTTTTGAACTTTAAATGAAAATGGTAGATTAGGCTGACAGATTTTAGACACCGGGGCTAATAGTACTGACACCAATTAAAAAGAAATACCTTAAAATCGTGTAATTTTTGACCATAGTTGATTCTTCCTTGGTTCTCTACAAGAAGCGATAGAATACTTTCCGGTGATTCTGAATTCAAGGTAAGAGTGTGCCGTTTGGCCATTCTATCAATGATTCCTTTCAGTTCCTGAAATTATAAGACAGGTATTATTTCATAGGCTTGAATTAATACTTGAAATGTATTTAAGTATTGATAAAGTAATGAAAAAATGTAACGTACGCCATCAAGATAAACGTAGATTCGATCTCGTGGATCAGTGATTTCCAGCATTCCTTTAGGTTTACTTAAAGTGGTCTCATATAGCACTAGTCCCCCACGCTGCTTCAGTTTCTCGAAGGTCGGCAGCGTAGCTCCCGTGACGTCATCGTACTTCTTACCCAACTCCGACCGACCCTCAGCTGACATCAAGTTTATTTGAAGATTCAATTGCAACTTCCCGTAAGCCTTCTTTGGGGATGGCATCGGTAAACTTGAGTTTCTCAAGCTGGCATTGTACTGAAAAATATCTTAATATATTCACTACCCTTTCTCACTTGTTTAATAATTTGCGTTTGGCAATCTGTATTCTAATTGTACCGTTTCCATGAGTTCTCGAATTGCGTAGTATTTAGGTGTAGGGTCGCCGGCCTCATCCAAAGGAGCATCGTAGTCGTATGATGTTATATCAGGTTGATAGGAGGGAGTACGACTTTGTGTATTTGCCCCTGCAACAACATTATTCATTTAACTGTGAAGGGATATATTTGAACTATCGCTTTAGAAATCTGTTTTTTTAAGGCTAGGCTCTGCAATTTTAGTCCTGGGGCTTTGAAATCTACAACTGACTAGTTGGTGCGGAGCAGGAGCTCACCCGGAGAAGTTTGTGTAGTTGTTCAAATAACCAGCCCAGCCCAGAGTTATTCTGGGAAGAACGGATCGGACTGAGCAAATCTCGAGGATCCACTTACCAGAACTGAATTCAAAGTTGGATCCACCGTGGAAAACATACATGTTGACATTAATTTTGTTGTCAATCATGTCCCTTAGCGAATGAACGACCTGGTTCTTGTCAACTTGCTGAAGAGCCTCACCCCAGTGAGTTAGCCAGCCAGGGTAAAACTCAGAATTCATCAGGGGGCCGTGCGGCATTATTCGTCGTAGAGCATTGAATACTGACTTTATGTCTAAATCTGAAAAAGGTAGATTAGGATTAGTATCTCTTTAAGTAAATTTATTTTTTTTAAAGAGAGGGAATGAAAAGGTTTATTTTTTCACATACCAACTCCAAAATCGATAGTAGGAAGAGCCCCCTGGACCATGCCGCCGCGGATCATGTAGGAAGAATAACCATCCGTGGTGTAGAGCAATGCTTTGTGGTTCACATGGGACTGGATAATATCCCGCACCTGCTCTTTGTAGGGCATGTCACTGCCGTAGCTGCCGTACTCATTCTCCACCTGAAACCCAAAAGATAAAAAGAACAATCTTACGAAATAATTATAACATATTTATAAAAAATATTGTTTAGGTATTTCTCAAAAATTGACGGGAATCTCTTCATAAGTTGGCTTAAATTATTGATAAATGAAAATGAAATAAAAGAGTATACCAGTATACCTGCACTAATATGATGGGACCACCATTCTCGTACAATAAAGAAGTCATGTGCTCGAAGAGTTTGGCAAACCAGATCCGAGATTCTTCGATGAAATCTGTGAAACATACATTTACAAACAAGTATTTACATCCGATTACACAACACAGAAGCTTTAATTTTTTCTATCACAGACAGTGTTTTCATTAACAGAAATAATAAATACCTTTATCAGTAGTGCGTAGTCTTATATGCGGATATTTGTGTAGAAGCCAGTAGGGAAGTCCGCCCTGAAATAATAATATTGCGTTAATGAGTCACTGCTTTACCGCTAAGATGTGATCAGATCAACCTTCAGCTGAAAAAAGCTTCATGCTATATACCAGGTCCCTCTCGGCGCATATATAGGGCCCCGGCCGCAGCAGCACCAGGAGGCCCTCCTCGGCCGCGATGCGAACAAACTGCGCCACGTCGTAGTCTCCAGAGAAACGGTATTGGCGTTCTTCTGGTTCGTGGTAACTCCATTCTACGTACCTGAAAATTATAGGAGCATTTATTCATATAATTATAGTAAGTAGGTACATTTATAGTAAAACAGCGATATTTTGTGTATGGAAGTCATTGAAAACAATTCATGAAAATCTTGGCGGTTAGCAAGGAGCGGTTCACGCCCAAAAACTCATTCACTTTGACATTCTGCGTTGAAATAACTCACGTGGATACAGCGTTGAGCCTTGCGCAGTCTCCGTAGGTACTTTAGTAGTGCACGGAGCCAGACCGGATCTGCAGCGGCTTGCCGTCCAGAAAGAACTCGTCCATGGATGCTGCGATTACTCAAGCTGGGACTAACTCACGTGGCCACAGCGTTGAGTCCCGCCGCCTTGACTTTGCGCAGTCGGTCGCGCCAGTACTCCGCCGGCATACGGAAGTAGTGCACGGAGCCAGACAGGATCTGCAGCGGCTTGCCGTCCAGGAAGAATTCGTCCCCCACTATCGAGATGCTGCGCTTACCCGCAACCTAGACAATAAATAGTTTAAGTATACTTCTAAAATGGAATTTTTTCTAAGTTGGATATTTTTCTGGTTTGATTCCTAGCGATTTTAGTAATGATGTAGGTAAAGTGTGCAATATAAATAAGCTCTTATAACGAGGTGTTAAAAATCATACATAAAGTATTTATGTAGGAACATTAAATATCAAAATAATGAGTTACTCTAAAATTAAGCTATTGTATGTTAATACAATAAATATATCCAAAACATTAAATTTAATAATTTATAGCTAGAAACATACAATATGAAAATGTAATTAAAGTGCCATCTGGCAACAGTTTTTATCTTAATGATACTGTATTAATATACCTACTTATTAAATCGGACAAAAAGCGGTTTCATTTATAAGTGTGGGAATGTGTGTTAATTATCAAAACATTGTTAGCTGATATCTTTGTAATGTAAAGGTACCAACATTGTTGTTCTCCAGTGCGCGAGATGAGGTAGGTACTTGTATGGCCGAGGGTTGTGTGTCTGCCGGCCATCCGTCCACAGCCAGGTCATGGGGGTGCAGCCCCCAGAGACACACGAAGAATGCCAGGAGACGCATACTGCACACACAAGTCACCAGGTTAAACATTTATACATACATACACATATCACGCCTATAAAACCTTGCGGGGTAGGCAGAGCAAAAAAATTTCCGCCACGTCTGACAAATATTTGAGGATCGTTCGAAAAGTTAGTGACAGGTTGTCAGCCCATAGCCTAAAATTGCGATCCACACCCTCGAGTCCCTTAGTCGCCTCTTACGACTCCCACGGGCAAGAAATGGTGTGATGCTATTCTAAGCCGGCATCACACGGCAATATTTTTAGGTAGGTATTACAAAAACTGTCATCCTTATCATTCAGTATTGAATTTTATTTCATGATATTGTCACGTCTCACTAGACGTACACTACTGGACTGGACAAAGTCCTCAAGACGTGTCGGTTCAACCAGTACTATAATCATGATATGGTTGTCAGTGGATGTGGATTTTCAAAGTTACTTTTAGAGCTATTTATAAATATTTTGGAACTTTTCCGAGAACATAAATAAACTAAATAACTAAAACTTAGTAAATTGAATACCAAATTTTAAAACACTTCTCGTGTTAGGTATACAATTTTAAAAACTTGCAAAGTCTTCAGCGCGGGTAGGATTTGAACCTGCAACTTTCGAGCTGGTAGATGAAGCCGTGCCACGCGTCATTGGCATGAAGATACACTTGCAAAATTGGCGGGCATTTGACGAGCGCGATATGGAAGAGGCATCGCCATTACTAATGGCAAAAGTCGCAGGTTCAAATCCTGCCCGCTCTTGAAAATTTTGCAAGAAAAAAAAACTTTGGTAACTAACAATTTGTTTAAACATACATACACATATAACTGACGCCAACTTCTTAATTAATATTTTATATTATAGGTACATAATATAATCAGCACAGAAATGACACCTTAGTAACTAAACCTTTTTTATCCTATATACCATGTATTTTTTTATGCAATTTACTTTAGCTCTATGTATATTTATGACTTATTCTTTGATAAAATAGAAACTGAAAATTTGCTTAAAACGCAGCAGAGGAATTAATTAGTAAGACGGAAGTATTGGGTGTAAATGTTGTTGATGTTGAATAACTTTTTCCTTATAAGTACATATTTTCCTTATTATTTGCCAATTTATATTTAACTTAGTAAACATAAAAACAACATATAGCTCACATTTTATTAAACTTAAAATCCTCACTCTACCTTGCATATATATATTAGAAGTTTGTAAGTTTTTCAAGGCTCACCCCATCTTCTACAAGACACGGGAAGATATCCCCAATAAGTATTCTCTAGCACCATAGAAAAATATTAATGCTACCCACTTTCAACCTTGCAAGTCATTCCAATAGAGTTTTCTTTTTTTAAAACGCTTCCCTAGTCGCTTGATCGTGGTGCTTGGTACGTTAACGTAAGAAACGGAACGTCACTTAATATATATTTTTTTTTTTACTTGGATGTATGATATCAGAAATCGAAACGAAACTAAACCATTGTTACATCACTCGCACCACAAAAATATTTACTTTCAAGGGTTTCCTTGCATATTAACGAGAACCACAACGAAAACAACGTAGAAACAAAACATTCAACAGAGATACTGAATGGGGAATCTCATCAACTTGGACTCCGCTGATTACGCTAGGCAATTAAGAAATAAATGGCGATAGAAAAAAAATAATTTATATTTGAAATAATTACGTCTAACACTTTAGTGGTCTGTAAAGAGTTCGAAACGTAGGAATTGTAAAATTCAAAATAAACAAATTGTTTTATTGTGATGAGTAATAGTTGTGCAAACTCAAGAAAATATTAAATTTAAATAAGAAAATTTGTTACCAAATATGATTCATTTTTGCATTTCAAAGTGAAAAATGCATGAATAAGTCGCAGAAATATGGTAAAATCAGGCATTCGTATTCGTATTCATATGCCGGAATATAGCAAAATCATAGCCTTCATTCTATCATCATTAATTGATATGAATTTGACCAAATTCTTAGATTTGTTAAAGACGATGGCAGAATAAAGTTCCTAAGTTCGCTGCCATATTCGTGCGAAATATAGCTAAGTACATATTATGTTTGTAAGAAAAAGAAGAAAAATTTAATATCGTCAATCCAAAATATCGGAACAAAACTACAGATAGATATCTCAAATTTTAAATGAGTTAAAAATTTAATGAAAATGTTGTCACTGCGGGATAGTTTAACTGTAAGTAGGTACAATATAAATATTAATAAGCTTTCCTCAAAAAGTAATTTAAAACATTTAATAAAACATCACTCTGAGCATGGACCAACTCTGAGTAACAGTTACAAACTTTTATGTGTGTGTGTATCTATCTATATAGATAGGTAGGTACCTAGCTACTTTTAATTTATTAAACATAACACACTATCTTATCAGTTAAAATATGTACCTCAAGTAGTTTTTAATGCGTACCTGTATTACCTGGGTTCTGAAGTACCTACCTACATACTTTTCAATGCATGCATGCATATCCATCAATCTACAAGTTAAAATATAACAATACATATTGAAACAGAAGTAATAGTAGGTAACTCATAATATTTTTTTAAAATATTGACTTGAGTGTTTGACCGTGAAAGTTTAAAACAGTTTATTAGCAGTTATCGGGTCGTTCGACTCGGTGTTCCACACGAAAAGAAGCAGTAATAAGAGTAGCCACATGTAAACATAGGTAATACAGCACACATAAAAATAAAAAATAAAAATAAAATTGTTTATTTCCCAAATAACAGTTACATAGGAACATATTACTTACTTATAGACTCCGCACTAGGACGAACCTGTGTCGCGGCAGTCTAGATACGACCTTTACCAAAAATAATAATTACAAACTAAACATTACATGAATAGACACTTCTAAGTACCACGTGCTTGATAAAAAAAAATGTTTTACTTACTTTCAAGAGATCTTCCAAGATTGTTTTGTCGCGCACGGCAATGACCCTCAACGTCCAGCTGACCTGCCAGTGAACTCTACTAAGTTGGCGCGATGTGGCGTTTTGTTGTCGTGGACGTGCTATGCGAGTGCGAGGCGACTACTCTTCGCGCGCTTGCCGATGCTACTCGCGCTACCTATATAGCCAACCGCTCTATCCCGCCTGCCTGCACACACGCACTGAGCAAACCCAGAGCTGCTAGCTATCGTCTGGCTCGCCGCAATGTCACCTACTATGATTACCGACCGATACGTGATACCTGAATCAAACCAGATGTTTCAGTTTATGTTACGTTAGACAGATTATATCAATCCAGTCATGGTAACAAAACAGAGTTTTAGAACAAAATTTAATTGACAACAGGTAAGTATTAAAATTAACCAACGCAATTTGTAAATGGCTCATATTATAAAGAAACTAAGAATGTTTAATGCATACTGATTCATTGTCTTATTGTAGGCACAAATAAAGTCAAACAGGTATAAATATTTTAAATAAGTACTTTACAATCTATGAACATATGAAACAGTAACTCAATCAAATCCGTACATTTAAAAAACATTTTTGTTTCTAATTCAGTTACAGTTATAGATCTCAAAACAAAAGTTTAAAAAACTGTTTGTCTGTTTGTCCAAGTATCACGCAAAAACTACTGGACGGATTGCTACCATAAATATGTATAATGAGCTTAACACTCCTGGAGTCAACATCTAGGGTACCTTTTACTTCAGGAAAATCTCTTATACCCACAGGAAAACACAGCAACTCGTTTGGCAGAATTCAGACTAAAATATCAATGCAATTTTAGTTTACTATCATTAAATAGGTTTTGTAAATCTCAGGTAAGGTTTCTTTGAAACGAAGTCAGTCAAATGTTCCTCTATCAAGATATTTCGTTTTAAAGAGGGAATTTATTACTTTGCACGTTTGCATGAGTTTAGTATGCAAACCTTTGTAGTCTGATAAAAATAAGAAAAAAATCAACCTGCAAAAATCAACTTCACTAAGTAATTCACAAGTCACTACACCTTGCGTACGA
Organism: Tuta absoluta; assembly: GCA_027580185.1. Taxonomy (NCBI): domain Eukaryota; kingdom Metazoa; phylum Arthropoda; class Insecta; order Lepidoptera; family Gelechiidae; genus Tuta; species Tuta absoluta. Next base: position 11,398,621 of record JAQAHW010000003.1, read on the forward strand.
AATCGCGGGCAACAGCTAGTCGTAAATAATTATTGAGCAAGCCCATACTGCTAATTATAACCTATAATTATAGTTAGTGGTCAATTCGTCAAGTTAGCAAATTAAGCCTATTAACAAATAGGTCTAAGCACGTGAAAATTTTGTTTAGGTTTAGGCTTCACAGTCTTTTTCGAGTTACCACTACTTATGCAACTCTATTCTCAAAACCTATGTTAGTTTATTTTATGGAAATAAATATACCTACACTTCTATTTGATAATTTTACCTAATAAAATATTATTCAAATAAAATAAAAACATTAACCTGTGTACACTTTACAAAAAAAAATTGCGGGGAAACTCAAAAGAGTGAAGCATTTTAAGTTTTAGGTAATTCTTCTTTCTTTCTTTTCGTGTGGGACACCGAGTCGTCCAACGACCCGATGAACCCTAGTGTCAGAGTTTTTCAACCGCCTACTACCACTAGTAGGCCTCTGACATGGTTGTGTTACGACCGCCGTCTAAGTAATCATAGACAGCAATCGGAACCGACGGCTTAACGTGCCCTCCGAAGCACGGAACCATTTCTTTTCTGACAATCAGTTGGTTCACCCTGCAATGTCCTAACCAGACCGGGAACAAATTCACAAAGTGATAAATATCAACTGTGAGTGTCCCACCGAGAATCGAACCCGGAACCTTTGCGTCGCAGGCAGTCGCACATCGGCCTTAAGAAAAAAAGATCATTGAATGATCATAATTTATTAATTTTAACGAATTTATTTTAGCGAAGTTATTAGTAAGTAGTAGTAGTAGTAAATAATAACTTCGCTAGTTTAGCACCTTTTAATATATTCCAAATAAAATTTTGCCCTTTATTTGGGTGTGATGTGAATGCGACGAACGCGCCGGATTTTTAGTTGCGCAAATTGTGACTTACCTACTCACTCACTTAATTGGGATCAAATGTCCACTTAATTAATGTCAGTGAGCCGGGTCGACCGCACAGGCGCAACGCAGTACTGTTTGGATCCATAACAAGGAAAGGATGAATAAAAGAATGAAATATAATATTAAACAAAAAAAGTAAGTATTCAAAATAAAACTAAGTTTATACAAGTCGCTCTATGACAATCCGTCGCTCATCTAACCTAACTAAGTAATAGATGTATCGGACATAAAATTTTAACAAAAGAAGTGGGTAGGAGTGCTGAAAATAAAGCCTTTAAAGTACGTAGGTAAATATTCACGGAAACAAACTTGTTTCCGTGAATATTTAATCATTCTCGTGCATGTGAAAGCTATTGATATGTTAATACGACAGTCCGTGGAAATTAGATATTAACCCCTGGTAAAAAGTAGCTCTATAACTACTTACTGCTACTGATTTGTTTGTATCAAAAGAAAAATACTAACGAATTATTTATTAAAGTGAAATTGAATTTTATATCACTGAAGATCGTCAATTAAAAAAGAGAGCTCTAAATGTATTCGATCGTTATTTTATTAAGGACCTTTTTGCTTTTGGTATTTAATTAATTACCTAGTTTCCAATTTGTATGGAGCTTCGAGTAGATAAATTTTACACATGATTTTGACACACTTTTGATTAAGTAGGTAAATATAATGATAGGTAAATATATGATTTACATAATTTGACTAAAATACAGGATAAAAACTGACATTTTACAAATAAGTAATTAGCAATTAAGCTTAATCCTTTTAACAAAGCTATTTAACGATTTCAATGTAGATTATAACACAACTATCAACAAATATGAATCATGGCGGCAAAATTTTCACGTTGTTCTCAACTTTAAAGCTGTAGTAAGTATAGTAATACACATCAAATTAAAATAATGCTAACTGATTACCTAACAAATAATAACTTTTAAAACTTTGAAAAAGTCTTATGGTAAACGAGTTACAATACGACTATACTTTTTTAGATAACTTGCAAAATTTACTACCGCAAGCAGGATTTGAACCTGCGACTTTCGCTTTCAGTACTAGCGACGCCTCTTCCATCTGGACTACCGCGGCTCAATCGTTGCCTCCCTCATTTGTTCTATGTTCCCCATTTTGGAAACTACTGGCCGGTGCCGGGTAGATTCAGTCCAATCCGTTCTTCCCAGAACAACTCGTAAACTCAGTCGCGCCCTAAGGGCGCGATTGGACTGGTTGTTTGAACAACCACAAAACTTCAGTGAGCTCCTGCTCCGCACCATACAGTCAGGTGTAGATTTCATAGCGCCGGGGCTAAAATTGGAGAGTCCATAACTAAAAAAAATATTTATCGTGGCCATTCGTTTTCTCTATATATTTAAATTCGCAATATTCTAAAGTTGCATACCTAACATGAGAAGTGTTTTTAAATTTGGTATAGACGATTCTACTTTTTTTTTATAATTTAATATTAATATTTATTTTTTAATTACAATATTTTATCTTAATTCTATAAAAAAAAAATATTTCTCCCAGAGCGGCGCACTGAGGCAAAGCTCCCAAAAGACTGGCAGCATTGCCTCTTTGGATGGTCAAGCTAATTCTTTGGCCTAAATAACAGCCAGCTCTTGGGTCTCCCGTTGCCTCAATTAGACGCCCTGAAAGATCTTTTATAAATTCTTTAGCTAATGGGCCCCAAGGACCCAATGTTTCAAACGCCAGGGGAACAATTAAAACAACTCCCCCAGACTAGAATATTTCCTTGTTATCAATACTTCCCACCCACTCCCACTTATATTAACTTATATTAATCTACTGAAAATCATTTACAGAAACAGTACAGCTAATATTCAACTGCAAACATCTGGACCCTCTTTTAAAATCCGCCGAGGCGTCAAGCAGGGTGACCCGCTATCACCAAAACTTTTTACATCGGCGTTGGAAGAGATATTTAAAAAACTCTCGGCATCCTGGTCATCCAAAGGCATCGGCATTGGTGACAAACAATTAACAAACCTCCGTTTCGCAGACGACATCGTCCTGTTTTCCACTTCAGCCGCAGAGCTTGAAACAATGCTACGAGAGATAAGCGTGGCAAACCTTGAGGTTGGACTCAAAATGAATATGACAAAGACCCAACTCATGTGCAACAGTTCTAAACACAGAGTGGAAGTAGGCGGGCAGATAATACATGATGTCGACGGATACATTTACTTGGGCCAGATAGCATACTTCGAAAACAGGCAGGACAAAGAGGTCGAAAGACGAATCCAAAATGCCTGGAAGAGCTACTGGTCCATGAAAGAACTGATGAAGGGAGACCTTCCTCTTACACTGAAGCGAAAACTAGTCGACATGTGTATTCTTCCCGTCCTCACGTACGGCGCACAAACATGGTCTTTGACTGAAGCACAAAAGTCCAAACTCAAGGTTTGCCAACGCGCCATGGAGCGCAGCATCTTGGGTGTTAAAAGGATCGACCGGATCAGGAACACAACCCTGCGCTCCAAAACTGGCATCATAGACGTCGGCAAAAAGTCCGCACGGCTGAAGTGGGATTGGGCAGGACATGTCTGTCGCATGCATCCCGACAGATGGGCAATAATTGCCACAAAATGGATACCACAGGATGGGCGTCGTCGTCGTGGTCGGCCTAGGAGAAGATGGCGTGATGATTTTGAAGCCTTTCTCCAAGACTGGCATTTGGAAGCCCAAGACCGAGACTCGTGGCGTGAAAGAGGGGAGCCCTTTGCCCTGCAGTGGGACACAGAAAAGGCTAACTAAAAAAAAAAAAAAAAAACAATACTTCGGCAGCGCTAGCGGGTGGAGCCAGGGTATCTGTGCAGGTGGCATCAAAATATGCTATCAATACCATCGATGATACTGTGACATTCTTAGCGAGAGTTTTAATTAAGTAGTATTTAATTATACGGCGTGTAAGGGTCGGTGATGTAACGAAAACTTTGCAGGCGTGATCATACCATGAAACTGATCAATTTTCCCTTTGGAGCATATGTCAGTAGAGCACCCGGTAAAGTAAATAATGCGCTAAGACTTGTGTTATGAGTGAGAATAATCGCAAGTGCTTTGAAATTTTAATTTAGGTACCTGTCAACAGAGCAAAATTTATTTTTGAAAAGAAAATAATGTTCAGAAATACAGGTCAACAGGGAGGGAAAGTATGATATTTGTAGCAAAAACTGTAATGGATTATGCCCCAATACGTTAGACATAAGAATCTAATAGAGCTTATTAATAATTTAAGTCTTTACATTTTTCAAATTGAGAATTGCCTATTGGGGCGTTGGTTTCTCTCCGAAAGTACCTATTTTGAACATGTTGGCCAGTTTGGAAACCGCAGTAGGTAGTTAGTAGAACAGAATATAGAAGTGGCTGATATGGGCAGTAAGTACTGTAATATGGCGGCAAGTTAACAAACAATAGTGCTAACCTCCTCACTCCACATGTGGCTCCGTATGAGTAAATCCCACAGATCAGTTTAGCATTTTGCTCATCATAAATAAAAATAAAATAAATATCCTGAACATTTCACACAGCGCCATCTAGCCCCAAACTAAGCGGAGCTTGTACTATGGGAACTAGATAGCTGATATTAATACGTATATATTTATTTTTAATAAATACACAATACATAGGAAACGCCCAGACTAAACACAAATATCTGATATAATGTAATTTCGCCTATGCCAAAACAATAAACATATATAAACAAAATTAGGCGTTTTTTTTAATGGACGTGTCCCACCCCACAAGACGAAAAAAACACTCTACATAAAAGTACTAACTCAAAATAATCGTAGTAGGCCTTACTACTCGTACATTTTTTTTTTAATAGGTAAGTACAAACTTAAAAAAAGAGATAAGACCTACTGAGTAGCAGTCATTTCACTGATACTGGGCTTATTAATCGGCTTCTAAGCTTAATTATTTAAATGTCACAGTAAAGTGGCAAAATCAGGAATTGGGCCATATTCCTAGGATTAAGATTGAATTCATAAAATTACAATGTTGCCCCGATTGTCTTATTTTTTATTGTCATTGTACTGCCATCGAAACCCAATTTTCATTATATTGGCATTGTGATTTTATATACTTCAAATTGTTAGAGGAATACGACACGGCCAGAACTAACCAACTGACACTATATTGAAACACAAATGAGACACTTTTTATTATAGCGGGATACGGCCCTTGGCATATGTATGGCAAATTCCAAGGAATTCAGCCGAATGATAGATTTTGCCATTTTCCTGCTACATACATAATTGACTTCCATGTCAAAAATTGTGATACCTACTTATATCGGCGGACGTTATTAAATATTTGGAAAATACTTTCTAATTTAAATTTAAAATATTTTCAAAATCAAATTGTCTGCCAATAAAATGTGAAAGTTTCGTTCATTTATCTATGTCATTTTTATTTTTTAAGGATTAATAACTTTGTATTTAGGTTAAGTTGTTAACTGTAAATTGCTTCTTATAGTTTTTTTTATACCAAGGCCAGAATTTAGTGTTGAGAAAACACTGAATACCACACTATAAAGTTTTTTTTTTTCATAGAATAAGATATAATATTAATGCAAAAAGAATGGACTACTTACTCTTACAAAACTCACAATCGGTAACAAATGTTGTAAAGTAAGAAAATTTAGTTTGAATTTGGGTATCTGACATGACATGATGCTTTTAGACATTTGTATTATTTGCAGCAAGAATAGCAACATTATTCGATATTTTAAAGTCCGTTGTGATCGTGACAGATCGAAAAACGATAAAGAAACGCGAAACCTACGATGGACCTCGAAATGCCACAACTTAGTGTTTTAGCAACTGCATGATGACTGCATGCAAGTGGAGGGGATTAAATTTTTTGTTGAAAGGCAGCCTTAATTTACTAGATTTCCGCCCAGCGGCCTGCAGCGGCCTGCAGGCCTGAATCACCTGATTGTCCGAAAGTACGATGATTCCGTGCTTCGGAGGGCACGTTAAGCCGTCGGTCCCAGTCGCTGTCTATAAATACTTAGATAGCGTTCGTTATCAACCATGTCAGAGCCTAGTTGAAAAACTAGACGGTTGAAAAACTCTGACACCAGGGTTCATCGGGTCGTCGGGTCGGTGTCCCACACAATACGATGATGATGTTTTTTTTATCGATTCATAAATACTCGTAAAAACGTATTTTTACAGTTGCCCCCGAAGTAATTTTCATTGCAATTTTTTTTATGTTGGTGTGAAAAATATAAGTTTTTGAGTATGACATATTATTATATGCATTTTTTCTTTTTTTTTGAGATACGTCACATTGTTATAGGACGTGGGGTAATTTTGTATGAAAAGTGCGCCGTCTTCTTTGAACCCTTCCATTGTGTGTGTGTGTGTGTGTGTGTGTATGTGCGTATGTGTGTGTGTGTAAGTGATGGGCTTTTATAATGAAAAATAATATTTTAGGGGTAACAGTTTCCAGTAAGCATGCTTCAAGTTTTCTGCCGCAAGTTGCCTGTTTAATAAAGCTCTTTTATGTTTGGCTTTTAAACTTGATACTGACATAATATTAGTACGGATAAATAATTTTATAAGGTAAAGCTACGAACAACTGTTGTTCAACTTCAGGAATTAATTATAACATAAAGTAAACCCAATTAACTTAATTGCAACTTATTTTAAAATTTTACATGTGCTGTTAAAACTGCATTCTATAAAGAAACTTTTATATATATTGTACCACTTTCATTTAACCATAGAAACCTATTGATTTAAAGGAAAACATAACTCCTTCAAAACTAATAATCAGTTTGTGCACCGACGTGTTTTCCAACACGAAGTATGTTATTGTCACAGGAAGGCGCACGCATAAGTCAGCCACCAAGACAGTCATACACACACACCACACATCACGTCCATGTCTCTTGCGAGGTAGATAGAGCGTATACGGTTGTAAAAAACCTATACCAGTGTAACTTTTGAAAATTAACTGTCAGCACAACATCAACTAAAATTGTGATCGCTACAATATAAGGACAGAATAAATAGCACTTGATTAAAAAGTTTACAAAACGGCTTACCTATTCTCGCCATTTTCAGAACTTAATTTAAATTATAGGATTCTTCTAGAGTTGGTACACTCAACTCGAAAAATACGTTTTGTAAGTACGCCTAAAGTGGGTCTTTTAGTCACTAAAGCAGGTCTTTTAGTCACTAGGAATTAAAAGTGATATGTGTTTGAAACATGAGTATCTGCAGCCAATCAAACGCAAGTGATGTGACGCTTGTAACGACATCAAATAACTATGCAATTAATTTAACTTTAAATACATTTATTTCTATTTTATCATATTTACATCTACACTAATATTATAAAGAGGAAAGATTTGATTGTTTGTTTGTTTGTTTGCATCGAATAGGCTCCGAAACTACTGGCCCGATTTTAAAAATTCTTTTACCATTAGAATCCTACATTATTCCTGATGAACATAGGCTATATTTTATACGAGAAAAAAATAGGGATCCGCGTGAAAATTTCGATTATGTAACCCAAGGTGTGAAAAATGTACCAAAAATATATCTTATATCGCGTACGCTGTGGAAATTATTGACAATAGAGCAAAGTGATGTACTACAGTTTTATAGAGGACATCAATATCTATAATAATGTCCGCAATACCATATGTCTAACTGTTACAGTTATGCCACAATAACTACTTTTTCATTTAAAAATGTACAAACTACGCCACATTATTCGTACCAGTAGTGTAATGATTACATTTAATCATTACTGTATTAAAGGGTGTCAGGGATAGCCCTCCGAATACTGATAGGGTACATGCAGACCATGAAACTGAACAACTTTCCTCTAGGAACATATTTCAGGAAACGTAAAAAAACTGACTTCCCATAGTGAAGTGAATGCAGTCAGCTGATTGTGATTTTGTATGGAAGGTAATTTTTTTGGCGTTTCCTGACATATGTTTCTAGGGGAAAGTTGTCTAGTTTTATGTTTCATGCTCTCCCTATCAGTATGCGAAGGGCTGTCCCTTACTCGGTATAAAAAAAGACGACAAAATATTAAATAATTAATTAAAAAAAATTACACTAAAATGGGATGGTGTGGGCTAGACAAGACAAGACAAGACACTAAAATAATACATACATACACATATCACGCCTATTATCCCTTGCGGGGTAGGCAGAGCGGAAACGGCCGCAAAAACGGACATTTACGCCACGTCTGACATATGTTTGAGGGTCATCCGGAAAATTGTGTATCGCCATAGTGACAGGTTGTCAGCCCATCGCCTTAAATTGCAATACACACCCTCAAGTCCCTTAGTCGCCTCCTACGACTCCCACGGGAAAGAAATCGGGTGATGCTATTCTAAGCCGGCAACACACTAAAATAAAAATAATTAAATCTACACTAATATGAGAAACAGGGTTTTTTTAATTGTTTGTTTGAATTGAATAGGCTCTGAAACTACTGGACCGATTTAAAAAAATCTTTTACCGTTAATTGAAATTGAAATTCTTTATTCAATGTAGGATAGTATTATCACTTATTGACGTCATGAACCGTCATTCTAAAAAAAGTAATTTGTATCACACAATTTACTTTTTTAATACTTACCTAGAAAACCGGCTCGGGCGGGATAAAAAAAATAAAAATAAAGGCACTGGCATGGGGCTGGCCAGGTTAATCACACGGCATGTAACTTTACGCTACCACCATCTGAAAACGATATTTGTTGCAAATTGAAGTCAAGATTTACAGAATCCTACATTATCCCTGATGAACATAGGCTATATTAAACTGTCTTATTCCCGGGAGGAAATTGTTAGCGGCGGGTGAAACCGCTGGGCGGGCTGCTAGTTCATTACAAAGTAAATTGTACATGTATGCCAATAATTTTATTTTTATTATTTTTTAATTTCACTACTATAATCAAATCCTATTGTTATCTGCTCCTATTTTAATCTTTATTGTTTTATAAAGGCAAACGCATGTATGCCTCGAGTGCAATGCCCTATCCGGGTGCATGTACTTATACTGTCACCATATTTTAAGACCTTTTATGCTTGTACCTGTAAGCAATAAATAAATCAAATGAAATGTTATGGAAAATTGCGCGAACTTCGTTTAGCCATCTTAATATTATTACTGTTATTGTTTTTGGTTGTTGTCTATGTATTTTGGCCAGACTTTTGGATTTCTATTTCCGCTTAATCTTCCTTCAATTAAGATACTTAGGCACTGGGAGTAAGACAATACATTATAATACATTGAGTGGTTCATCGATCTAAGCAACAGTAGGCGACGCATTTTCTACTATTTAGCTGGGGTGTCTTAACAATATCTTCGTTTTATATGTAACAACAGAAGCGGCTTAATTTGCTGATAAACTTTTGTTGTGAAGCCATTTCCGTATGTCGTAGAGTTTAGCTAAGTTCCTGGTGTTCCACATTAGGTACTCCAGACTTGAAGTTTATGTGCCAGTAAAGGCGGTCTATTTTAGCCGTGTCTTTGTTGTTTCACATCAGGTACTTCAGACCCTCGATGTTTATGTGCCAGCAAAAGCGACATAGCATACTAAACGACTTTTGCTATTCGCCTTTTTCGTGTCTCTCATAGTATAGCCGTGCTCGTGTATGGAATATCAGGTATTTAAAATAAGCTATTAAAGATAAACTTTGTAAATATTGGATGTTCCTAACGAAATCAATAAGATGAAGGATAATTTAACCTCTGAAGAAAGGAGAATTAATAAATAACAGACTGTAAAAGTACTGTTTGAGGGGCTTAGTAAGTATTTTACTTATAGAGGAGGACGAAAAGAAGTATGTGTCTCTCGGACTTGAAATTATTTATGCTTGGGCGACATACATCGAATCCCCCTCAATCCCCCATGTTGTTGATTGATGCTGGTTCGGAAATACGGAGTGTAAGGGACGGTGTACCGAAAACTTTGCAGGCATGGTCAGACCATGAAACTGAACAACTTTTTCTATGTAAGATATGTTGGTAAACGAGTTTTTTTTTCGATCTCCTGTACAAAATTCTTGATCAGCTGACTGACTTACAATGGAAACTCGAAAAAAATATTTTGCATGCATACAATCTCTAGCTCTTTTTAAAAAAAAACTTGCAAAGTAACCAAGCGCGGACAGAATATGAACCTGCGACTTTCGTCATCACTAGTGACGTCGCCTCTTCCATCTGGGCTATCGCAGCTCGTCCCTTGCCCGCGAATTTTAATTTTTCGTTTGTATGTAGAACGTCTCACCTTAAAAGCCTATGATTTTCATACAAACGTTTAACCCCTTTTTACCCATTTGGAGAATAAAAATCAAAACCCCTTAAACACACGTACCTTTTCAATTATTCTCGCTTCATGATCTTATCACCAACATTGGAACAGATCACATCAAAGACAAACATTTAACCCCTCTTTTTACCCTCTTTATGGATTATCCATAATTAATTCTGTGAGAAACGGAAACGTCACGTGAAAAAGTAGTCCCAAACACAAAGCATTGGAGGAACTGACTGGTACAAGAATACAAGGCGAAAACTCGTTACACCACGAATGTTCTACGTTGACAAGGAAAACTATAACCGTGACATGGTCTACATTTCACGCATTACTTGCCGTTTGTAACCACGAAGAAATTAGCTATAATACCTACCCAAACAAAACAAACAGAGATATAAATAGCTTAAGTTTTTGCATGTGAAACTTTTACCAAATCTACTAAATCTCTATAACCTCCTTGACTATCATTAGCCTTTTTTAATTTTTTGCCGAACAGCAGCAATATAGGATAGGATGACGTAGTAGATATTATAATTATATTAGGAGCCTAACCAATGGTAAACCATTGGCCATAATGCCATAGTTACAGTATTTGTTACCTACATAGGTAATTTATTTATTTCTAGATAGAGCCAGATGGTTAAATTACTTACTAATAATTTTCTGTACAATGTAATCCATAATTTCATATCCAAATTCCTAACAAGCCTTCTTTTAAACAATTTTCTTCAACACGAGTCATTTCCTCTCGTTTTCCTTGTACGGAAGCTATTCAAATACTGCGCGGCGTTAATGCTACGGTAAAGATACCTATTGCGCTTAACTTGTTCATTAGATGGAGAGCCAGGTTTGCAGCGCGACGGGTAGGTTGACCTACTGGTGAGGGAGCGTTGAAAGCGACATCGCGGCGTAATGGCAGTGGCAGGGAAGGATGTCGAGCCTACGTCGGCGACTCGGCCACAGCGATATTACAGTGCGCGCGCACCCCGCCATGCGCACACGCCCGCTACATGGCGCGTCGGATGACGCTGCTCGCGCTGCTGGCGTGCGTCGCGGCCGCGCTCCGCCCGCACCCGCACTCCTCCTACGACATCTCCAACTCAGAGTCTATGGACCCTTTTGTACTATGGGACGATTACGAATCGGTAGAACGTGCAAATACAATGCGTCTACGCCCCCAGAAAATTAGTGAAAAAGTAATGATTAGGGCGAAACCGCCACAAGTGAATGTGACTTCAAAAACTGCTAAAAGTGATAAGAAAAAAAAAGTTATTAAGACTACTTCAATTAATATACAAAGTCATACTAATTTTATAATGACGAAGAAGCCGGGGGTGGTAGCGGCGGGCCACCGACCGTATTTCCCCCCGCAAACTTTTATGGTTGATGATTATGGTTGGGTAGAGCAACCGGGCTACGTGCAAGTGTCGGTGCCGAGCACGCGCAAGCCGACCACAACGAAGCGGCCGCGCACTACCACGCGCCGGCGCATCACCACCACCATCAGGCGCACTACGACGACGACGACGCGCCGGCCCTCCACCAGGCCCGCTACCAAACCCGCCACCAAGCGCGTCACCACCACGAAACGCACGCCTAAACAGAAAAACAAACAAACGGTCAAAACTACCCCCTGTCCACCGAAAAAAGCCACCGGGTGGCTGACGGACTATTTCCAAAGCAACAAAAAGAAGAAGCAGCCAAATAAAAAGACTCCGAAATCAGGTTGGTTTATAGGTAGGTTTCACTGTAAAATTGACCATTTTCAGTTTATTCATTCATTCATCCTTATCTTAAAGTTTATTGAAATCAGTCAAAATAGGACATACTTTCAGATTGGCTAAAATCAGCATAACTGTGATAATAAGCAAAAAATCAGATAAAAATATTAACAATCTGAAAACAAGTGCACCATGCCATCAAGCATTCGTGGCGTCCGTACCTATTTTAAAGATCTTAAAATACATTTATCTACACTCGTCTCATAATGTTCGAATTATGAATTCGAAAACAGAAATTAAATAAATTAAAACAGAAATTACTATAAATTACAGAAGCATAATGACTTAATGACAAAACTCTTAATACGATAAAGTTGAGAAATGAAACGAAGTTTTTTTTTCCAATACTCAAATCGCTATCTTCCGCCGCACCTGACAGTTGTTGTTGTACGGTAATTTTTCGGATGTTGTTCAGTTGTTTTAATAGGTTTTTGTTCTGTTGTTGTTCAGATGTTGATTAGTTGTGGTTCAGATGTTATTCCGATGTTGTTCAGTTGTTGTTCAGTTGTTATACAGATGTTGTTCAGTTGTTGTACAGATGTTGTTCAGTTGTTGTTTCGATGTTGTTCAGATGTTGTTCAGTTGTTGTTCAGATGTTGTTCAGTTGTTTAGTTAAGTGATTGTTAAGACTCCACATCTAAACAACTGCTAAAATATAGATTTTTAAAAATTCATATCAAGCCATATTACGTTCTCGTATTGAATTTGTCCTTGTATCGGGCCTTGCAATGGCCGGTGCGTAAGTTTAGAAAAGTGTTTCTGAGTTTTTTTGGAGAGTGTAGATAAAATAGTGTATGCAACTGCTATAATTAGGCATTAGAATGCTCGTGTCAAACTATTATCACACTCGGCTGCGCCTCGTGTGATAAACAGACACTCGCATTCTTATGACCCCCATTATACGACAGTTGCATAAACTACTATTTTAGGCAGAACAGATACTAACAATGGTATTCAAACATTCGTTCATCAATAAAAAAGTTTGATTTATTGATAAATTACATGCGGTGAATGAAAAATTGATTCACTCAGCATACAAAGTTACAATAGGTATGCATTTTTATAAAGCCTGCATACATATTAAAAATTTCTTAAAATAAAAATGGCTAGATACATTTTATTAAGTGTCACAAATACTAAGACACTAAATACAACTATATTATCAGCGTTTTAAATGTGTGACCCATAATAATAAGACGTGACAAAAAGTATACGTCATTTCAAATGTTTAGAATGACGAAGGTCATCATCATCTTCTAAATTACCAAAGTGTGAAAGTCTTCTTATTCATTTAAAAAATCACGAGTTTATTTCATTTTCCATTCTATGGAGTGATGGATGTGCTAAAGTTGTCTACTAACACATATGTAACATTTTCTGAGGAGAATAATTTCGAACCAAAACAACAATACTGGGTATTAATTCAGGTAAGGTACGAATGTACCATTAATTGTACCAAGTCCAGTTTAAATAGTATAGAGGGAATATTTTATACTCAAGCCATTGTTGAATACCAAATTTTTAAACACTTCCCGAGTTGGTATAAATCTTACGAAAACATGCAAATTTTTTTTTTTTTACCTAACATGGGAAGTGTTTTAAAATTTGGTATTCTATTTATCGCGGGTTTTCATCGCTTAGACTACATTCAATCTGTAAAGAAAAAATTTGTCGCCGGGTATTAGTTGCAAAACTAACTTACTCGCATTAAAATACACTTGCAAAATTCGCGGGCATGGAACGAGTTGCGGTAGCTCAGATGGAAGAGTCGTCGCCACTAGTAATGGCGAAAGTCACAGGTTCAAAAATCCTGCCCGCGCTTGAAAAAAGTTTTCAAGCAAGCCTTATAAAGATTTCATAAGCAATCCTTTCATCTTAATTCTATATTTTATCTTTACTTTTGACTCTGTAAATAGTTTGTTCTGGCTTACTAAACACAACACCAACAGTTGACACATTGTCAGTTCGGCAGAGCGTGTCGCATCATTTTGAAGATAGGCTATCGGATAATTTCATCTCCATTATACGGAAGGTGATCTTTATTAGAACCTTCCAAACCGTAGTACGTACGGTTATAAATTATGGAAAAATCTATGAAATGCCTCACAGTGCGTTCATTGAAACCATTTAAGCAATTATTTTTATTGGAATTCTGTATGTCTTTACAACTTTGGTCGAAGAATAAAAAAATTAAGCCGATTAAATGGTTAAACAAAGTAAAACTCAATAAACTCAGTATAATTACATACATACATACATACATACACACATAATGGAAAAATATAACACATGGAAAAATATAATATCTTAACAGAGCGGCAGAAAGGTTTAAGAAAAGGAAAATCGATTAATCAAGCGATATTCGAACTAGTTAAACCGGTGATAAGCCAACTGGACCAACCAAACCACATCTGTGCTCTATACATGGATATGACTAAGGCATTTGATCATGTAGAGCATAAATTATTACTAAAGAAACTTAATTCATATGGAATACGCGGTAGTGCTTTAGAACTTATTCAATCTTACCTTAGTAATAGAAATCAGTATACCGAAATTAGACAGATAAATATTTCAACCAAAAGAGAAGAGACAACAAGATCTCTACGTAGAGAATTAAAATATGGCGTACCGCAAGGTAGCGTTCTGGGCCCTCTACTTTTTCTGCTCTACATAAATGACATTCCTGAGTGCACTAAATATCCTATGGTCCTTTTTGCAGATGATAGCACAGTGATTATTAAACATGATAGCTCTCTTGGGTATGAAGTGGAAATCAATGAGGCTCTGAAGTGTGTCATAGAGTGGCTAAATGTTAATGTTAATAATTTGAAAATTAATTTAATGAAAACAAAATTTATGATATTCTCCCAAAAGAGAAAAATACCGAAAGTTGATGTGAGGTATGAAGGTGTGACAATCGAAGCCGTAAAGTCTACAAAATTTTTAGGACTAATAATTGACAATGACATGTCATGGGAATCGCAATCTTTAAATCTATGTAATAAATTGTTTTCATTTTCATATCCCTTCATGTGAACCGCTTGACATTACAAGGTGACGCGCATGTGCGTCGCCTCGCCGCGGGTGGCAACCACTTGAGTGGCTCCGGTTACATAAACAAAGATTACTCCGAAGCTATTAAGCGCTAAGCATTGGTTCGTATATCGCTGAAGTCGTTTTTTAACGAGCTTTGTGTTAGTTGAATAATGTAAACATCTGCGACATTGTAATTTTGACAATCTTCACCTTAAAGTGCACCTTTTTTTTTTCCTACATTTTTATGTCTTAAGTCTAATATTTAATATAAAAAAACAATGAAATGGGGAAATAGTCTTTTATTATAAATAAGGATTCATTGTTCTTTTATAATTTATAGTCAAATGTTACATCACCATACATATTTTTAAAAACTAAGTTAAAAATGTCGCGTCCCGCTCGCGCTCCTGAACACGTGCCGAAAATGAATGAATATCAAAAAAAAATGTATGGGACCGGCATTTGTGTTGCTAGGAACGAATGACATAGACAATCAGAGACCGATTAAAATCTTTTTATTCAACGCTGCGTTCATTGTTAATTAAAAAACAAACAATATATAAAAGCTCAACTGAGCAGACCATACTTCCGGGTGAGCTCCTGCTCCCCACCATATTTCCGGGTGAGCTCCTGCTCCCCACCATATTTCCGGGTGAGCTCCTGCTCCCCACCATACTTCCGGGTGAGCTCCTGCTCCCCACCATATTTCCGGGTGAGCTCCTGCTCCCCACCATACTTCCGGGTGAGCTCCTGCTCCCCACCATATTTCCGGGTGAGCTCCTGCTCCCCACCATAATTCCGGGTGAGCTCCTGCTCCCCACCATACAGTCAGGTGTAGATTAAAAGCCCCGGGGCTAAAAATCGTAGGGTCCACAACTAAAAAAAAAAAAAACGTGACACGTTACGTACGCACATGTTGCGATATTGACAGCAGACGTGTCACGTCTGCTCCGCACATCAGCGGATAAGCTTTATATAAATTGAAAAATATAGCTAATAAAAATGCAGTGCTGACAGCTTATCACGGCTTTGTGTCATCATGTCTTCGTTATGGTTATGGTGTCATCTATTGGGGAAATTCGAAATATAGAGATATTATTTTTAGAGCGCAGAAAAGGTGTATTAGGGCAATAACTGGAATAAAGAGTGATAAAAGTTGCAAACCATATTTTTAGTCTCTGAACATTCTGAAATTCCCGTGTTTATACATATATGAGGTTGCATTGTACGTAAAAATTAATCATAATGACTTTAAAATCGAATCACCTGTTAAATGTAAATGTGTTGCGTCCAAGAGGTACAGTTGTTCAAAATCAACATTGCAAAACGGCTCTGATGAGGAAAAGCTTATTAAAAATGGGACCCAATATATTAAATAATTTACCGCAGCAATTAAAAGATCTGGACATCAATGCTTTTAAGACTAAATTATTTAATATCCTCGTCAACAAATGTTATTATACAGTAAATGATTTTTTAATTGATAAGAGTGACATATAAACTGATGGACTTATTTCTTTATAATTTTTAATTTGACATACTTGATACTTAATATTGGAATTCTTAATGTAAGGACTTATTTTGAATCTAATCAGACATGTAAATTAATAATTAAATAACTTGACATGAACTGTTTAATGAAATCTAGCATAAATTTTAATGGAATCTATTTGTAAATTTGTAATTTTATGTGTAACTAATTCTTCGTATGCCGCAAGGTACGTTGCAGAGATGCTAAACAATGTATTAAACTGTGATCTTTTATACCTACCTGTAATGACGAACAATAAATGATTTATGATTTTATGATTCATATATCACGCCTATAATCCCTTGCGGGGTAGGCGGAGCGTAAACGGCCGCAAAAAGCGGACATTCACGCCACGTCCGACAAATATTTGAGGGTCATTCGGAAAACTGTGTATCACTATAGTGACAGGTTGTCAGTCCATCGCCTAAAATTGCAATACACGCCATCGAGTCCCTTAGTCGCCTCTTACGACTCCAACGGGAAAGACATGGGGTGAAGCTATTCTAAGCCGGCGGCATCACACGGCCAGTATAATTACTAACCATCAATCATGCATTTAAATCAATTCCCATAGTTTCAATCATGAAATAAGTGCTTTTATACCTAATTTGAGAGTTTAATAAAGAATTAAGAAAATCTAGCTAAAATCGCAACTAATGAAACTAGCGTGTACTTATATTAAAACATTAAATTAGTTATAGTAGATTAGATTAGAGTGGCTGTTGCTGTTGGTAGTGGGAGTGGGAGTGGGACACCGGACAGGCGACAGCTTTATAATGGCATCAACATTGTGGCATGTCTGCGGTCAAATGCGCTCACTATCGCAAAAAAATTGCTCACATACATATAGGACGTAAAAATACTGAGAAACCTATACTTCTAAATACTAATCTATAAAACTATAGTAATATTTTAGGAGATGAGGCCTTTTCGGTAAACATATTTAAAAAATTGTGGTCCAATTTAAAAAAACCTTTGATAAGCTACATTATCCTTGATAAATGCTGTTTTTATCACTTTAAAAATTGCACAAAACGGAACGAATTTCCCACAAGAAACTTCAATCGATGGGTAGATGAAAAAAGTTTGTTCATTTCTGTCTGTGAGTGGTATATATTTTAAATATAATTATTTCGATTTATGTCGCATGGGGTTGCTGTTCAGTTTCATAAACGTGTTCACTCATTAAAAAAACAGCAATATATTTACATCCTGTATGGCAACTTGCTATCTGCACGCGAGCTTTTATTTGCAACTTCTACGCTCGAGAGGCTAAACGATTTAGAAATTGTAATTGTGAAATCCTATTTTCTGTATATCTTTGCGGTAATCGAATTACTTACTCCATATTAAATTGTGACTACAAAAATGGCATATTCCACTCTGATTTAAATATTTTCGCAACTTTAAATCAAAATAACCTTAAAACTAAATTCGTTTGACATCACTTACCAAGTTCTGCAAACTAAAGGCGGATAATTTATAATTAAAATAAGCATTGTAATACATCGCATGTACTGCCTACGTTCATTCTAATAAATTGCATGTGTATTAATCATATACACTAAGTAATAAAGAGGTATCGTTGTAATGAATCTAGCTAAACGCTATATTCGCTTTTATACTGGCAGATGCGGGCAGTACATAATTTATGTACGTTACGTCTCGTTTAATAATCTTCCTTGATTCTCTTATCCAGATTTCTTATTTACCTAAACTGTCTTCTTTGCAATACTACCTACTTGTAAGCCACAAATGGAATTAAAATTTCACCTGCCACTGTATGAAAATTGCCCTCCGTAGGAAAAAAATACTGTTTTGGATGGGGAGATGAATTGAAAATTGGATTCAACTTTGTATAGAAAATGTCAAGTTTATTTTCATTATTACTACCTGTAGGTATAGAGTTTACCACCTTCCGTAGCAGAATATATGTGGCACATCAGTGACTACATAACATTAGCTGAATATTGGATATATTATTAATGTAAGATTAAAATTGTTAGATAGTGCACTTAAATTGGATCTCATATAAAAACTACATGATCTCATGTGTGCATGTAACCGACAACGTTTTAGAATTGCGGCTCGAGACGATTTGACGTTGACACGGAAATATTTCTGTTCTAATCTGAACACTGCTACTCATATGACCTGCTAACATAATTTTGTATGGATGCTTGTAAATAAATAGAGATCAAATAGTTATTATTTCTGCCTGCAAGACATGCAAGTTCCATTTTTTTTTTATAAAATTGTGAAATTATAGTAGGAGAATGCAAAGCGCCAATTGACAAAAACTATATTATAAAAGACATACATACATACATAGGAGAAGTTAACTTTGAATCTCTTAATATCTATAATTAATCAGTGCCATATTGTTTTTCAGATGTTAAATGATATACATTGTATTCACTATAACTGGCAAAGTGTGAGTAGGACATGCCGACCGAGGCGTGGGTTTCGTAACATGCACATCAAGCCCTTCCTGTCTTAATATCATATTATGATAAGTAAGGAACCCCTTCCCCTACCCCATTTGATCTAAAAGGCTCAATTTATTATTTTTAAAAATATTTCCTTATAATGTGTTTTTTAGGCCCTACCCTACCCTGTTTTTACAGCTTAAACAGTCGCATATTTTTAACGTTAAGTTACCAGCTAGATTTTACAACTACAAGCGGCTATTGACCTCAGTATATGGCTTTAAATTCAAGTTTATTTACGCGTTTCCGAGATAAAGGGTCGTGACTTGTGACAGACGGATAGACGGACTGACAACAATGCGATCCTATAAGGGTTCTGTTTTTTTTCCGTTACAGGTATGGAACCCTAATACCGCAAAATACTTAATTTTCTATTCATCAATAAAATACATAATTCTACTACTTCTGCTCGTGGCCGCGTATTTCTTGAGGTTAATGAACAAAATTGCAAATAAAATTGTGGACCTCCAAACATTGGGAATTTCTTATACCTATTTGATAAAATCAAATTGTTTTAGGCCTCGTGAATAATGTTTACGACTGGGTTACAAAATCAGCCATGAGCTGGTTTAGAGGACCAAGGTCAAAGAAGGACCCCATCATGGCCGTGACAACTACTCGCAGACCCCCCACCACTACAACTGAGGCTAGCAGCTGGTTTGCGTCTTGGCTGGACACCGAGGACAAAGAGGAAACTGAACAACCTCAACAGGTTGAAGTAGAAACAGACGACGACGGCGCTTATGCAGTCACTGAACCCAGTAAGTAGCTTGCATTAGCATGCCGTGATTGAACCATTACCTAACAGCAGTTAATCATTACTACCATCTCTCATTTGAAAGTGGACACATTATCTGTGGTGATGGGTTGGCGTGTGCTTCGTTTTATTTGAATACTTTGGATCATATGTGTAATAAACTTTCTCACTGATCCAGATAAAAAAGTGAAAAAGAAGCCGCTAAAAAAGACCTACAAGGGTTATCAGTTATTACGAGCGTACCCTGACGCACAATGGAAAGTGCACGAGCTATTGGACCTTCAGGAGGATGGCCAGGGCTCCGGGCTCATGTGGTGGACCGTGCCGACTCTCAGCGGCTCTACAGATCTACTTGTCCCACCTGATCTACTCGTAGACGTTAAAGACCACTTGCAATCAAACAAAATAGATTTCGATGTGGTTATTTGGGACTTACAGGTATGATTATTTGCATTGGTTATGTATTATTTTAATCAAACATGCTACGTACAAACATACGTAATAGAAGCAAATTATCGTATCATACTTACATTAGCATTAACAACCACAAACAGTCTACTGCTGGACATGGGTATCTCCCTGTTAGGGAGTATTGCCATTCTCACTACGCTTGTCAAGCGGTTGGGCATGCGCTGTGCAGGATATTGCTTTCACAGGGAACGCTGCTGCCCATTCCTTGAATGAGTTTATCCTTCAGCCGCATTTTACGACACCCACGAGTAGTATTGGGTTGATACTATTCTAAGCTGAGATCTAAGGAAAGTGACGTTGTAAGTATATGTTTCAACAGAAAGCCATTACTTACGAGAATCCTCGGCTGTCGAAGAAGCAGCGTCTGGAGCTGGAGCATCTGCGCGGGCACCCTCTGACTTGGCGTCGCTACCACCGCTACGCGGACATCCTGCGCTATCTGGAGTATCTTCAGCATCGCCATGCAGACCTAGTGGAGCTCATCCCATTAGGAATGTCTTCTGAGGGGCTGCCGCTAGTTGCTGTAAAGGTATGCTGCTATCAAATATATGTCAAAATTACGCAGCCAGTTATTCAACGGAAAAAAAACTGTTTGAGTACATGTATAATCGTTTATGAAAAATAGGTAACTGAATTCGTTTATTTGTAGGTTTCCATGCCATCAAACGAAACCGTTCCAAAAAACGCAAGGAAAAATAGTAAAAAGTATAAATTGAAGTCTCGCATGAAGCCGGCAGTGTGGGTAGAGGGCGGTGCACACGCACGGGAGTGGATCACGCCGGCTGTTGCTACTTGGATGCTGCACGCGCTCGTCGAGGGAGACAAAGGACTAGGTTTGTTGGCTGGTTGTTTGAACAACCACAAAACATCTCCGGGTGAGCTCCTGCTTCCCATCATACAGTCAGGTGATATAGATTTCAAAGCCCCGGGGATAAAATTGTTGGGTCCAGAACTATAAAAAAAGGTATGTTGGAGGATCTGACCTATTAGTATTTAAAAGAAACTTGACGAAGTACAAGAGAGAAGCCAAGAAAAGGGCCTCTTAATCAGGTTTAACGCCTTAGAAAGCAATAAAACAGAATCCCATCTTCCGAAACCATTTTAGTTTTCTCTGATGGTACTCGTAGGTCAACGAATTCATATTATAAAGGTCGTACTAGTTTCGACTAGTTAGTATTTAGGATACAAAATAAATTACTTAGGTACCCAAGGGCACGATTGGACACAAACTTCTCCGGGTGAGCTCCATCTCCCCACCAAACAGTCAGATGTTGATTTCATGGCCCCAGGGCTAAAAATTGAAGATTCCAGAACTAAAAAAGAACCTGCGTAATTCATAACTCTTGTACCCATAGCAATATTTTTTTGACAGTGGACTCATTTCATACTTTATTTAATATATTAATCTCATACTTTCTCAATTTTATATATTATATGTATTTGATATTTTCTAAAACATATTGATTAAGTCTATCTAGTTTTAGGACATCATTTACATATTTTCAATTTCTTGGATCCCATAATGATACGAAATTAAATTTGACAGCGACAACATCATTCAAAATTATATTAACGTTTTTTTTAATTTTTGTAGGTACTCGTAAGAGTGGTTAATGGCGTCAAGTAGTGCCATTTACATTAATTTTATTATTATTTAGGTAGCTTTTTGCTATTTTACAACTCAATAGACAGCGTAGTAGTGGGGTAGTAGTAGGCAAGATTTAGATCTCATACGAGATGAACTTGGACAAGGCTAAAGTTCTTCATTAACACATCATCCCCAAGCCGGTCTCCGTCGAAGGTATAGCCCTTGAAGTTGTCCAGAAGTATGAACCTTGGGCAAAATTTGCAGATGGGTAGAGACAACTTTGAGGCTGAAATCACCAGAAGAGTGCAGCTGGGCTGAGCAGCATTTGGGAAGTTGCATCATATTCCGCTCAATAATGTCTCAAGTCCTTGGTCTGAATGCACCCTATCAGTAAATCGGAGAATGTCCCTTACACCCCGTAGTTGTGTAGTATTTCTCCGAAATAAAAGTAAAACTTATTAATACCAACATCATTCAAATTCAACCACGTTCGTGTGGTGTTGTATAATATTATAAGAATATCTGACAATGAGATACTTGGTATCGTTAAAATCACGCTACTCTATTTTATTTTACTTTGTGTGATACTAGTACCTTTCTAAAATATGTTGCAAAACAAACATAATGTCTTCTTGTATCAAAATTGTGTGATTGTGGTCAGGCCAGGCCAGAATTAACTATCTGAAAGAAAGAAAGAAAGAAAGAGAAATGTTTATTTGTTACCAAATATTAAAGGTACAAAAATTAATAACTAATTATTAAAACTAAAACACGGCAACAAAAAGGTATCCGCTCAGCAAAATGATCATAGCACATTATTTTCTTTCTGTTAGTTTCGATGATCTTGAAGTTGTTAACTCATAACTAGCATGCAAGCTGCATGTCTAGCAAAACAATGAATATACAGCGCTCGGAAAAGGATTTCAGTCCATATCACAGACAGAGAAGGAGGTATGGACAGACATCCTAAGTATAACGGAGTGGATTCGGTTCACCGGCTGGATACAACTGGTCATGAACTTTACATTACCCGCCACAAGAATCCACTGTTAAAATACCGCCGTTCCAATAAGTCGTATTTGACAGCTGTCAGATTCGTCATAATACTATGGCAGAAGGTCAATTTTCATTAGTTGACATCTCTTTTAGTTTGGAGACGACAGCTGTCAAATACGACTTATTGGAACGGCGATATTTTAGACATGTGTCCCCCCCCCCTTATCGGAGGGTATTGCAATACTTACCGCGATTGGCAGTCGGTTTGGTAGTGCAAGATGTTGCATTCACAGGGAACGCTGCTGTTCATTTCCTAGATGAAATTATCTTTAGTCGCTTTTACGACAGCCACGGGTAGAATGAGGGTGATGCTTGCCGGCATCACACGGGAACATGTATTTTACTACAAATGAGTTGTATAAAAAGCTTATGCTTCTGATGCAAAACATTTTGAATTGTATTTTACATTGGGTGAATAAGCTTTTTATACAATTAATTAGTAGTAAGACACATAACCAGCTTTGTCCTTATTCACCCGGCCTTCCCGATCCACACTTGAATTCCGTGTATCGGCTTTTCGAGCACCACATATATGTATATTTGAAACCCTTTTTTTGTGATTGTGGTTGATATTTTCCTACTCCTCAGGAGCC
The DNA here is from genome assembly GCA_027580185.1 of Tuta absoluta. Classification (NCBI taxonomy): domain Eukaryota; kingdom Metazoa; phylum Arthropoda; class Insecta; order Lepidoptera; family Gelechiidae; genus Tuta; species Tuta absoluta. The sequence continues at coordinate 11,422,177 of JAQAHW010000003.1, forward strand.
CAAACCGACATGCTCGAGCATGCTGACTTCTACATCCTGCCGGTGCTGAACCCCGACGGGTACGAGCACTCGCATACATATGACCGGCTCTGGGTGAAGACCCGCAGCCGCTCCTCAGATTCAGACACCTACTTTAACGGCTGGTAAGTTGACTCTCAATTGCGGCATAATGTGCGTAATCACACGACTAGCCGAGAATCGTCTAGATCAAGGCTCGTAACGTATGTATGAGACAGTATGAGTAGATACAGGGATTTCTCCGTCGGTTGCGGCGGTAGGCAAAAATGGAAGCTTGTGTTGGGATTCTTAGATCCCATTTTAGAAAGCTTGTTTTCTATTAAACCGCGTTTGTATAGTGTAAAATGACAGTGTGAGTAGTGATATGTATGATATGATAGTAGTGAATTAACTCACTTGCATTCATAATTTCCGATTGTAAGTAGGTATCGTAACGTAAATCATCAAAATAATAATATAAGCTGCTAGAAATAAGAACTCAATTTACCGTGGTGGAATCGTGAGTGTAATCTAAATGTTGTACTGTCATCTAACCGCAAGCGAAGCCTTTTTATGTAGGTACTGCGTACTGCTAGTGCTACTGTATAACCGCTGCTGTCACCCTCAGATAAGTAATCGAGGAAAAGAGGTTAGGTTAGAGATTCCGCTCACACTTCAGACATAAACTCCAAAGTCCAAATTATGTATAGAGTAGCACACAGATAAGACTTTTTGATTTTTACCTTCACCAATGCGAGTAGAATCCGAAAGCTTTACAAGCTTTTTAATATACATTATTTATAAATTGTATAGTCCCATCTCACCCATGTCATGTAAGCATTACTGATTATGTATAGTAAACTCATACAAACATAAATCACGCTTCTTTCGCGAAAAGGTTGGCGGAAGCTACTTTCTTCCACAAACTACGATCCCCCCGACATACTTCTTTCGTCTCTTCTACATAAATCAATCTTTTCATGCACGCTCGTCGTAAACTCCATGAAAATATTAAAAAACTAGTGTTTTTTATTAAACATCTATTAAAGTGGACTTTGTTAATCTTTAAGAAAACGTACACATTTTTCTACCGCGGGCAATATGACAACTAGCCACAACTAGCGACATCTCTTCTATCTGGCTCCATTTTGTTACATTAATTGCCGTCATATCATATTTTATTAACAAGACAATTTGCAGCTACACGCTAATGTACTTTAAAACTCTAGACCAGAGTTCACTAGGTCTTTTATTGACTCGGTATCCTACTCGACAAGAGAGAGAGAGAAAAAAAAACCAAGATAGAGACTTCGAACCTTTTGTAGCATTATTTTCATTCTGGTAGCTATTTATGAAACTAAACAGTAGTATGTGCTGTTTACATATTTTTGGAACAAGACAGAATAAAACATTTTGACCTCACAATATTAAACAAAAATTACTAAGCAACTTCTTGTCAATTTGATTTTACTTGGTGTATGGGAGCCATAATGTTACATTGTTACATTTTATGAATTCGTACGTTACGTAGATAGGTATGTCCAGGTATATATAAAGATTTTTATTTCCTATAATAGTCGATGCAATATTTACCTACAACGGTACTTTGACAAGTAGGTAATTTTACTTGATGTTGGTTACTTATGGTCGCAACTTAAACGTTCAATTGTATGAAATAGCAGCTTGGCGGTGGGTACCGCAGTTTATAGGCCAAAGGTGGGCCAAAGGAATAACTCAGTGAAAACGAAAGTTAACCACACAACTCTGTATACTTAGATGGAACATTCCAGCTCGCTTACAGCATGGATACGAACTTTTGAAATAATTTCTAGAATAACTAGTCAATTGATATAAAATGGAACCATTGCCAATGACAACATTATGAACCATAATATTAAAATAGATTATTACAAAAAGCAAGTGGCGGAAATGCTAAAGTGACATTTCGTTTCGTTTTAATGATGTGTAGTCGAACTCTCTATTGCTGCGACTGCTCGCATTGTTCACAAGCGAGTAAACAAGTAGTTGACCGCTACAATTCGGATCAACACCAACATTTAACTGTTGATACTGGACATGTCCACGCTTATCTTTTTGTTTGCAAGTTAGACCACACTGGTTTCTTTCCTGTGAAAGTTTCGGGTCAACATAACGTAGTTAAACTCGTGCACAGTTCAAGGAAACAAAATTCTATTTATGGCGTTTGTATGACCACTCTATTTTCTTACGAAGTGTTATATAGTATTTTAAACCAAAATAAATTGCGACAGAATTTTGGTTTTTGTATGTATACTGAATTTGGGACGGCAAATAAGGCATTTAGGTGTCTCTACGTTTTAGTTGACGTTGCAACACCCGTGGCCGCGAGAATCTGATATGCTAATGACCTTTTATCTTTTGTTTTTAGGTTTCCTTGGAACTGGGGCCAGACAGAATGCGTTGGTGTTAATACGGATCGCAACTGGGACTACCACTGGGGCGAGGTAGACGCGTCCAGTGACCGGTGCTCGGACAACTACAAGGGTCCGCATCCCTTCAGCGAGCCGGAGACCAGGGCCGTCTCGGAATTCCTGGCCGAGCACAGGGGGCGGATGAAGGTAAGATGTCATAGTAGTCTGGCATATGTGTATGAAATTACAAACCAAATTCGACACAGAATATTCGGAATATATAATTCACGTAATTGACACAAATTGCAAGTGCGACAGAATTCAGTTGCGACGAAATAAAACAGCGACAGAATTCAATAGCGACAACTGCAAGTGCGACAAAATTAACATGCGAATGTTGCGAGTGTTTCTGGACATCAAGTTCAGATAAAATATTAATGTCCCTAGTCATTTTTCTGTGAAATTAATGTCATAAAAGAAAATAGGAAATTGAAATAAAATTGTGTCAGCCGGGGCTTGGGCCTGGGACTTGTAGAGAATCAAACATGCAACGGTACAATCAAGAAAGAGACTCAGTTTAGCTAGTAGTGTTGAGGTACTTTTCCCTCCCACCGCGCTTTGACAACTTAGCTACCACAGCCTTAAACGTAAATTGCCATATTTTCAACCTCTCAAAGTGAAATTAATACCTATAATTTTTTCCATATTAGGACACCCACAGTTAATAAAATAACTTACCTAAATATATTGTTCATATAAAGACATCAACGCGAACCTTATCAAATAAACGTTTCAGGCCATCAGGCCAGTTAGGTATCATACTTCGCTGGTTTTTTTTATTTATCGTATAAAATGTGATACTATATATATATATAATAATACGTGATAAATAAACAAAACCAGCGACGTATGATACCTAACTGGCCTGATGGCCTGAAACGTTAATTATATCACATAATTCATAACATTCTTGACTATATACAATTATGTGTAGCTTAAACTATGAAAACTGTTTCTTTTTGTGTGCAGATAAAGTATTATTATCTTAGCTTGACCAAGTGAACTTTGCTTACTTAATTACAGACTTTGCTATGTCATGCATACAAAAGACATCAACGCGAGCACAGTACATATTTAAAGGTTGTGACGCGAGCATCGCTAAAAAAATTCTGACACGAGTACACGACACATTTGCAAAGACGTCGCCGTTTCCTTACAACCTAATAAAGTGCTATTACTTGAAACGCCAACGACAGCTTTCGTAATAATAACAGCAGTTTATCGCGGTTGTTTTACCTATTAATGACAGTCGGTTGACGAGTGCGGGCGGCAAGTAGGGATCACCACGCCTCGTAGCGCGGGGCACGGACGGCGAGTGGGTTGCCAACCGGGTATACAAAAATATTTAAAGAAAGAAAAACAACAGTATTTTATTAAAGAACCCGTACCTATATTACTTTTCTAAAGGTATACCTACGAAGACTTGACCCTGCTGCAGTTGCCGCACACACCGCATTTTGAATTCTTTGTGTAAAGTTATATGCAACATTGCACCAGACCTACACACGTCATGAAAAAGTGGTCAAGTCGGCGTTCACCTTAATGCTAAAAGTAGGGTTTCGGTTTCGTAAATATCAAAATTTGTTGTAAACAGTATAGTTGGCAATCCCAGGCGAGGCGCTTATGGCGTGTGCCGTGCTGTGCCCGATGCACACATACCATCGCGATCGTTCTAATTGCCCGTTTACCGTGTCCACTGAGCGTCACAAACACAACGAGTTCTTAGGATCAGTTTTCACTTGAAAACTTATCTAGTACCTATCGACAAGAAAAGTCTAGCTAGATGCTCATCTCATCGGCATACGATTATACAATACATTTACCTACCCAGAGGTTTACAGATTTGAACCTTTAGGAAAACAGCAAGCTCTAAACTTTTATGAGTACTTACCGTTTATCTTCTTTAGACTTACAGTACTTATTTTGTCTCAACGAGGAGTCGACATTCTGAACAATACTGTTTTTAAATCCGAAAATAACGTTTAAGTAACGCAAAACGCCATCAACGAAATTCATTAGCCTCTCTCTCTACACAAAAGATTTCTACTTAGCATTCTGTAAGAATAGAGCTATTTATCATTAACTCAAAACCATAGTCAGACCGCACTGCGAGCGAGAAAATTGTGACATTACTGATACAGCCCGTGCCCACATCTGCACTTTCAAACATTTTCTACTGCGCTTTCAACGAGAACTCCTTCGATTCTGAATAAACTTATATCAGAGAAATTGGCTTATGACGAACCGAAGCACCACATAAAGCCAAGCAAATTTTAACATAGCTATGTTGATGTCGTTCGCTACAACATTTGCGGTCACAGATTGGCAAAATACGCATCTAGTACCTACCTAGGTATAAAATAGTGTCATAAAATTGTGATTTACTGAGTTTACGGCTTCATTGTATGGTCGATAATCAAAGTATAGTCAGTCTAGGTACTATAAGACAAAAGGAAAGCAAAACATAGAAAGGTAAAGGAAAATAAAAATCGATAATTTTTTATAGTCGCAAAAGTAGAATCTATAGGGCAGGCATAAAGTACAGTTTCATCCCAATTAACAACCATTTTATTTATTATATCGATATGGACGGTGCTAGAAGAACTAAAAAAATCTTAGTATATTAAACACGTTCCTAAGAGAAACCTGATCGATACATTGCCCCCTGCTTGTGCATGCGGCTACGAGTTGACTACTAGCAAACTTTTTGCAAAAGTAAAACATTGCTTTAGTATATTTAACCAAGAACTTTCTATAAATTATGCACATGCTTTTCTGATGTAATGTTATCTACATTAATATTATAAAGAGCAAACTTTTTTTTGTGCGTGCGTAATTAATCCAAAATGTGATCGATAATCAGGAACGATTTAAAAGTTCTTCCACCATTAGAAAGCTGCAACATCTATTAGTAACATAGGTTACTTTTAATGGAAAATGGCAGCGGGTGAAACCGGTGGGCTGGCTTCTACTATACAGGGTTATTTTTTATTCACCCCGGAAATTTTACAGTTCTACACATGATTCAGAACAAATTTTACTTCGAAGTCACCTGCGAAATCGCGAAAAAAAAACAGCTGCTCCATAGAAAAAATCGTACCTACTCGAACAAATGTACGGAACAGCTGGTTCTTTTTTTCGCGATTTCGCGGGTGACCCGATAATAAAAGTTGTTCAGAATCATGAGTAGAATCGCCCTGTAAAATTTCCGGGGTGAATAAAAAATAACCCTGTATATTGTAGATAAAAAGAAAATCTTGAATTTACTCGAAACACAAAACTTTTTATCTAACGCACTCTTCTCGATATCTCTTACTTTTCTTTTTTCTTTCTTCTTTTTCTTACCTTACATATGTACCTATCCAGAAAATGATATTCTTATTCTTCATTCTATTAAACTAGCCGATGAGCTCAAGCAAGTGAGACGAGTACTCCATTAAAATGACCTGAAGCCACCCCGTCAACGTCACATAAACCGTGTAAAACCATCCACAGTCTAACGACAACCAGCATACTTACCATAATTGAATAAATAATAAGATCGGACATCAGATCAGTCAAATACATCCCTTTCCAAGACTCTGGTGTTTAAAAGCTCATCTGTGACTGTAGACTCTCATACAAAAGGAAATAAAGAGAAATGTATCCACACTTCTAAAGAAACATTTTGCCGATGTGAAAAACCGTCTGCAGTGTGTGAAAATATCATAGATAACCCCACCCATTAGGTCAGGTTCGATAAGGCTGCAATCCTAACTAGAAAAAAGAGATAAAGCCGTAGAAATTTAAAAACATCCGAATTTTTACAGCGTTACTATAGAACGTCTGGTTTTCAGGTGTATCTCTCCCTGCACGCATACTCGCAAGCGTGGTTGCTGCCGAGTTCACACGCCGCCGCTGCGTTTGCTGACGACGCTGAGCTCATGGAGATGGGCAAGCTGGCCACCGCTGCGCTGGGAGACATGTACGGCACCAAGTACCAGGTAATATAGGAAGTTATTGACCCTTTTACGCCAGTTGTTGCCGACGGCTTATCGTAAAATCGACTCTATTGCTGCGCGTACTTTAGACACAGAATTTTGAAGTCCATACGTCATTTTTCAAATCAAGGTGCAATTATATTTATCTAATGGCAGTAACATCACAATTCATAAACTAGCATTTTAAAACCGTATCTATCTTTTATTTTTTCGCATATTGCATTTATTGTACCCTCTACTTTGATTTATGAACTTTTGCGCTTAGATATTTATTAGATTTGTAGTATAAATAAGAAAAATACTGATTACGTTTTGAAGCTGTCAGAAGTACCATTCGCACACGCCATAGTCGGCCCCACACGACTGGAAGTGTTGTTCCTTACTAGTACAAATGTGAAATATCGATACATCTATAATATATTTACGGAATATACTATGCCTAGATATTTGTCAAGTTTGTCATAACAATAACATTTTCTTATTATTTTAATGTATATTGCAAATATTCCCGACATCGATTTGCAGAAATACGCCAAGTATTAGACATTATTTTCTTTGTTTGATTGAGTATCGACAAACCGGTTTCGACGACTCGTGCACAGCGATAATTGCTTGACCATTGTGAGTGCACTGTACGCCGTAGTCGGGTAAAGACGACACGCTCTGACGTCATTGCAGTAGTGACATAAAAATAGTGATGGGAAAATGAGTGCCCACGAGCTTAGTTCAGCAGAACTTCTACAGATTTTAGAAGGCGTAGAGGATGACGTTGATCTGTCGTTTGAACCTGGATTACTCGAAAAAGAAGATTTAGAGGAACGTAAATACCTAATAATCATAAATAATAATAAATAAATTAGGAGCGTGTGGGAGGGTTTCATGTGAACTTAATTTAACGGGTCAAATTGTGATACAAGATTATTATTAGATAATAAGAGTTATGATAATTATTTATTTAATAAACGTATAAGTAACTATCCATCTATCTATCTAATTAGCCTATATTAGCCCACTGTTGGACATAGGCCTCTTCTTTATAACTATAAGTAACTATGAAATGCTAATAAATAACCGCTAATATAAGTACAATACCTTACGAAAGGCGTTATAAAAAGTAAATAGAAACAAACCGAAGAAATAATCAAATAAACCGGGTAGGAATAGAAAAAAAAAATGTTCAAGTATTTAATAATATATCATAAATCTTAAAATAATAGTTATGTCGGTTTCCCATTTGCCTGAGATACAGGAATTCATATTCTTAGTTTAGGAAATGGTTAAGCCACAGAATTATTTCATATAAGTGTACTTATTTGCAATTAAGTTTATTAAATAAATAATTATCTTATCTCTTATTATCTAATAATAATCTTGTATCACAATTTGACCCGTTAAATTAAGTTCACATGAAATTTGTGCCATTTAAAATCGTTTTTAATTAATATTCAACGTAAGTAAAATAAGAAAAAGAAATGAAAGAAAACAAAATAGTCACAATAAAATATTAAAATAAATACCAGCATAAATCCTATGATGTTCTAATTTATTTTATCGATATTCTATATTACATCCTTATTTGTCCTAAGGGTTTGAGAATATAGAAATGCCACCGACGCCACAGTCGTCTATAACCGACAACGCGATATAGAGAGACGCGTAATAGAGATGCGCCAGTGCTGATCGAAAACTGAACTAAAAATAAACTTGTTGAATATGACTAGTGTTGTTTACGAGGCCACCACTACTACCACTATCCTATATTATTATTTTGACCTATATGAAATCAGAACTGAAAAGTAGGGGGCAAAATAATGGTTTAAGATTAATTAAAACTCGGTTTAAAAAGTGAAGATTTATTATCGATATGAACTGTTGGACATCTCTATTTTATTGAGTATTTCTTTACCAAGAAATTGGTGTGGCGCTGGTTGCAATTTTTTACTCGAATGGCTTGGCGGCGAAAAGGTTAAGTACTATGAGTTTGTGCATATAACTGTCTTTTCTTTCCAGGTGGGTACCGCAGAAAATATACGGCAGCCAGCGTCCGGCATGTCCCACGACTGGGCGAAGGCCCGCGCTGGGATCAAGTATGCGTATCACGTGGACTTAAGGGACTCCTTCGGGCCCTACGGCTTCCTGCTACCCGGCTCACAGATCGTGCCCACCGCCAAAGAGACCTGGCAAGGGGTCAGGGCTATGGTCGACAACTTACACGAATAGTAAAATATAAATATATAAAATAAAGGATTTGTATTTATCACTTTGATCCATAGAATGTCAAAGTAATTCATTAGCAAAGGATGTTTGTGTTATTTCGATTCATACGAAATTATATCAAAAACACCAAATGCTATGTTAGTAGATAATTAGTTACATAACACAATGCAATTAACAAAATTATTTATTTTGTTTTACGCTCTATCCACTCTAGATTTGTTACATAAAATTATAAAGTTTTTATTACTAAACAAACAAGTATTACTCATAATGTGAGTTTACGCGACTTAATTTTTTTATTTAAACTTTTAATTTATTGTATTAAATAAGAGTTTTCTTCGTATAAAACCGTGCATGGTACAAAGTGTCCTATTGAGCATTTATCTATGTTTTATTACTTACCTAGTTAAGTAGGTATTTCTTAGTAAAATATTTTCAATGGTGCATGCCAAAAGTTATGTAAGTAAAAGTAGGTAAGGTAGGTACAAATTTAGTGTTTAGTTAGATAGAGTTGACTTTGTGATAGTTAAACATGGATGAGGTGATCAGCGGTGGTGTATAGAATGAAATTAGATACTAAAGTATTAAATTTCTAAACCACATGGGTATAGAATTAGCCAATTTTTACGATAAATTATTTATGATACCAATAAATTACAATGTAAATCAACAATTTCTTTTATTTGAGAGCGTTCGTACTCAATCTTGGGGTGAGGGTATATAAAGGGTGAAATTTTACTAGTGATTTAGTACTGATATCGAAAAACTAGTTTGGGCTTGTGATAAGGAACAACTTTCCCCAAGGAACATGGGTTGAAATACGAAAAATAAATTTGACCTCCCATAGTAAATTAATCAGGAGATCCATTTAAAAAAAACTACTGACGAATCTTGGATCTACAGCAACGACCCGCTCACGAAGCAGCAATCCATGCAATGGGTGTTTGAAGAGGACGAGTTGCCGACAAAAGTTGTGCGCGGTCGAAGCGTTAACAAAAAAATGATACCGTTTTTTTTATTTATGATTGGTTTGCTCTTGACTCTAGTCTAGGTCATCGGACAGAGACAGAGTCTAAGATGGATCGAGCTCACCCAGAAGAATCCTGTTCACTCTTACTTTGAAGAGATTATGGTTGTATGCGTTTGGAAACACAGACGCAGGTAGTGAGTTCCACTCTTTAGCAATGCACATTTTAAATGATGACTGGAAGCGCTTAGTCCGAATTAGTGGAATGGCAACCAGGTATGGATGGTATCCGGCGGTGCGTCTGGATGTCCGATCGTAGAAGGGAGCTGGTGGAACAAGGTCGTGAAGGTCGTCGATTTTTTTTCGACGCAGGTAGACCAGTAGCAGTAATTCCACTAGAAGGCTGTAGAACAGTTACAAATGAATGGTATTGCGAAGTTTGTCTGCCTAAAGCTTTCGAGGAGATGCATAGGGAGCGCCCAAGGAGTGGCCTGCGTGGCATTCTTTATCACCAAGAAAACGCGCCCGCTCACACTGGTCCTAGAACCGTCGACTATTTGACATCTTCAGGGGTACAAATTTCCCCATCCTCCGTACAGGCCCGATTGAGCTCCGTGCGATTTCTTTTTATTTCCCAAGGTAAATAAAGGCTTCGAAGACAAAAATTTCACACCGCAAATGAGGCCGTCGAAAAATTTAAACGATTATTTTTAGACTTTAACGATTTTTTTAGTTTTTCAAATGTTTTGAAAGCTCGATCAGCCAAACGTATAGGTAAGTGCATTGAGGATGGAGGGGAAAATTTTTAAAAAGCAATAAATAAAGTTTTTTTATATTCTTACTATTTTTTATTTAACTAACAATTTACGGAACAGCCTTTGTAGGTAGGTACATACCAATCAAAGAGCTTTGCTTAGAATGTATGGAGCAGTGGTGCACTTTTTTTTTAGGTTGCCAGCGACCGCTACCTTATTTATTATTATGCCCGCTCCTCACTTAGCCCGCGGATCGCGAGCAATTTCTGCGAAGGGGCGCGAACGCTAAGTGTAGAGCCGTTTCGCATTTTCTTCGCGGTTTCGAGTTTCGTTCCCCAATTTTGGTCGGTTGTTCGTCCCGCCACAGAATAGATAATGGTCCCGCGTCAAAAAGCGCGACGGTCAGTATTGTTCGAGGTTGTTGTTTTGCATCATGTAAAGAGCATTTTAGGGAACTACAAATTTTGACAGTGCCATGTTTATATAGTCTTGTGTTACTATGTAATTTAAGCAAACACCATTGGAATGTTGAAACTTCTGAGGAAGGATGTGGCGGCGCGCATGCGCTCCACATACAAGTCCTGAAACGCGGTATCGAAGTTATTCCGCCGATCGCTATATATGCAACTTCCAAACATGTCCGGTTGGAACAGTCGTTCCCCTGGTCACAACTCCCGACCAGTGCCATGTATTATCATTGTACAGGTACAGGTCCACATTTACAGGCGGAAATCTGCCTGTAACGCACTTGTAGTTGCAATTTACAGGTTACAGGCGTTTTATGAAGACACTTGTAAAACTACCATTGTCAGTACCGGTCCAAAATCTCGACTACAGGTAAATTTTACAAGTCGATGTACAACACTATCGATTCATTCATTTCATTCACTCAAATTCAACGTCAATGTTATAGCACAGATTAAATAATGTGAAAGTATGTAAACACTTAGCTAAATATGACATTACACTGAAAATTATTATTTTAATAAAAAGGAAATTATAAAAATGAAATCAACAATATTTCTAATTAAAATCATATTATTGATAGAGTACGTTAAAATAGTACTGTTGTGGATAATAATAATAATCCACAATTGACGATAAAGTTTTGCTTTATTTAACGCCTCGAGCAAAATAATTTGGCAAGGAATGCATTTTGAGTACTTTTGAACATATTGAATAGATTTTTATGCAGAAATCTTGCACTTGTAAAATTACCTAGGTCAGACGGCCTGTAAAATTATTAACAAGTTGTAAGTTTTTACAGTTGTAGTTTACAAGTCTTTTGATGAACATCTGTAAAAACTTGCTCGATTGTGTTTTTAAAAGCAAAATCTACATTATGGTTTGTCGATGGAAATCTACAGGTGCCTGTAGCTGTGACTTGTAAAATTGTAGACCTGTAGCTTCAAAAAACGCCTGTAGTTGTAATTTTCTTCAGTGTTGCTATTTAAATATTAATTTTGGCGCGATGTTGCCACTTTTTCGCCTGTAGAATTGTAGTTGTTCAATGATAGCACAGGCCACAGGCGTGTAGCTACCCTTTTCCTCACCGTCGTCACTCGGCCTACTGGCCTCATCATCACTCCTCCTAAACTGGTGACCCCGACGTGATCAACAGCGACGACGTGACGTACATCCGCAACCTTCATCACCCGGAGCCAGACATCATCACATCAGCGGCCTCTGCAGTCACACCCAGCATCATCACTGTCTCCATCTGTCATCGACGCCTCGAAGACCTGGAGCCAGAAATCGCCACACCTGACTGCACAATCACGCTCCATGATGTTAACATCTCCACCGGACATCAGCACAACTTGGACTTCTCAACCTCAACGCATCTTGAAAGCCACATGATCTTCGGCAACCATCGCAGTACCAGAAACGGATCTACAGTACGACAAGTGCTCTATCCTCGGTCGGCACTCAGCATCGCACGGTCTACAGCAGCCACGACTGTCGACACATTCCAGCGTGCAGCCTGCTCTACCACTGCTACATGCCTGCTAGCCTCACCACCTGACTGCACGATGAAGTAATCAACTGCCTCGAGACATCAACGGCTGCACAGCGTCTTCGACACTCCAAAATGGGGGAGTGATGTGGCGGCGCGCATGCGCTCCACATACAAGTCCTGAAACGCGGTATCGAAGTTATTCCGCCAATCGCTATATATACAACTTCCAAAAATGTCCGGTTGGAACAGTCGTTCCCCTGTGGCCTGTGCTATCATTGAACAACTACAATTCTACAGGCGAAAAAGTGGCAACATCGCGCGTAAGTTAATATTTAAATAGCAACACTGATGAAAATTACAACTACAGGCGTTTTTTGAAGCTACAGGTCTACAATTTTACAAGTCACAGCTACAGGCACCTGTAGATTTCCATCGACAAACCATAATGTAGATTTTGCTTTTAAAAACACAATCGAGCAAGTTTTTACAGGTGTTCATCAAAAGAATTGTAAACTACAACTGTAAAAACTTACAACTTGTGAATAATTTTACAGGTCGTCTGACCTAGGTAATTATTTTACAAGTGCAAGATTTCTGCATAAAAATCTATTCAATACGTTCAAAAGTACTCAAAATGCGTTCCTTGCCAAATTATTTTGCTCGAGGCGTTAAATAAAGCAAAACTTTATCGTCAATTGTGGATTATTATTATTAATCCACAACAGTATTTTTTTAACGTACTCTAATATTGTTAATTTTTCATTTTTGTAATTTCCTTTTTATTAAAATAATAATTTTCAGTGTAATGTCTTAAATATTTACCAAGTGTTTACATACTTTCACATTATTTAATCTGTGCTATAACATTGACGTTGAATTTGAGTGAATGAAATGAATGAATCGATAGTGTTGTACATCGACTTGTAAAATTTACCTGTAGTCGAGATTTTGGAGCGGTACTGACACTGGTAGCTTTACAAGTGTCTTCATAAAACGCCTGTAACCTGTAAATTGTAACTACAAGTGCGTTACAGGCAGATTTCCGCCTGTAAATGTGGACCTGTACCTGTACAATGATAATACATGCCACTGGTCACAACTCCCGACCAGGCGGGTAGCTACCCTTTTCCTCACTGTCGTCACTGGGCCTACTGGCCTCATCATCACTCCTCCTAAACTTTCACGATCTCAGTCACCCTGGTGCGCGCGCGAGCGCACGCCTGGTAGCTGACCGATACGTCAGGCCGCGCATTCACAAAGATTGTAGTACCAGTGCCATGTATTATCATTGTACAGGTACAGGTCCACCATTACAGGCGAAAATCTGCCTGTAGCACACTTGTAGTTACAATTTACAGGTTACAGGCGTTTTATGAAGACACTTGTAAAGCTACCATTGTCAGTACCGGTCCAAAATCTCGACTACAGGTAAATTTTACAAGTCGCTGTACAACACTATCAATTCATTCATTTCATTCACTCAAATTCAACGTCAATGTTATAGCACAGATGAAATAATGTGAAAGTATGTAAACACTTTGCTAAATATATAAGACATTACAGTGAAAATTATTATTTTAATAAAAAGGAAATTACAAAAATGAAATCAACAATATTTCTAATTAAAATCATATTATTGATAGAGTACGTTAAAATAGTACTGTTGTGAATTAATAATAATAATCCACAATTGACGATAAAGTTTTGCTTTATTTAGCGCCTCGAGCAAAATAATTTGGCAAGGAACGCATTTTGAGTACTTTTGAACATATTAAATAGATTTTTATGCAGAAATCTTGCACTTGCAAAATAATTACCTAGGTCAGACGACCTGTAAAATTATTCACAAGTTGTAAGTTTTTACAGTTGTAGTTTACAAGTCTTTTGATGAACACCTGTAAAAACTTGCTCGATTGTGTTTTTAAAAGCAAAATCTACATTATGGTTTGTCGATGGAAATCTACAGGTGCCTGTAGCTGTGACTTGTAAAATTGTAGACCTGTAGCTTCAAAAAACGCCTGTAGTTGTAATTTTCATCTGTGTTGCTATTTAAATATTAATTTTGGCGCGATGTTGCCACTTTTTCGCCTGTAGAATTGTAGTTGTTCAATGATAGCACAGGCCACTGGGCGCGCTCCTGTCTCGAATGTCAGCGAAACAAGGTCACGCGACACGTTTCTTCACCACTTGGTAGTTATACAGGCCCCTCCGCACGTTTCGCTCATGTGAATCTCGATATCATTGGTCCCTTGCCCTACTCTAATGGTTTCACTTACTGTCTTACCGCTGTGGATAGGTTCACGCGGTGGCCCGAAGCGTGGCCTATGTCTTCCATAACAGCCGAAGAGGTTGCTGATACGTTTATTGCAGGTTGGATTTCCAGGTTCGGTGTGCCAGTAAATGTTACCACCGACCAAGGACGGCAGTTTGAGTCGGATTTATTTCAGCGTCTCATGAACGTGTGTGCTTGCAAGAGGATCCGCACGACTAGCTACCATCCCCAGGCTAACGGCATGGTGGAGCGAATGCACCGGCAGCTGAAGGCAGCACTGATGTGCCACCATGGCACATGGTCCAAGGCCCTGCCCCTCGTGCTTCTCGGGATGAGGAGCGCTCTCAAAGAGGGTCTCGGATGCTCTGCTGCCGAAATGCTGTACGGCGAGACGCTGCGCCTCCCTGGTGAACTGGTCGTTCCGCCAACGGGGCCGGAAACCTTTCCTGATGACATGGGTTTCGTATCGCAGCTAAGAAGAAGGATGGAAGCTTTAAGACCTGTCCCCGCAACTCGTCATTCCAAGCCTGCAACATTTGTCTTTAAGGACCTGGCTGCAGCCACCCACATCTGGTTGAGAGATGACAGCGTGAGGCGATCGTTGCAGCCACCATATTCCGGATCGTTCAAGATCGTCAAGAGGGGAGATAAGATGCTCACTGTAGAGGTGAGAGGCAAGCCGGTCACAGTAAGCGTCGATCGCGTCAAGCCAGCCTACACCGAGGCTGATCCGATCGAGGACCAGGCTAGCAGGTCGTTGGTTTTGCCTGCCGTGGCGTCTTCGTAACCAGTTCCAGGCATTCCTTCATCCTCTCCTTTGTCTCCATCATCTCGTGTTTGTTCACCTTCAACCGCCCTATCCGTAGCTCATGCCCCTGTCATTACCAGGTCAGGCAGAAGAGTGAGGTTTAGGGACATTTTAGATTTATAATTTTAAATTTTATTAGTGTAATTCAACTTTTTACTTTTTACTTTCTTTTGCATAGCAGGTAGTGTGCATTCTTATGTTTTCGAAATTTGTTTTGTATAATTTCACTTGTTCGAATTTACGTTTTTTATACTAGCTATCTTTCTCCGTGGGGGAGTGATGTGGCGGTGTTGTCGCCTCGTTTGGATTAATCTCTTTGGAACATCATTTTTGAATCCAGCACACGTCACCCGTCACGATCTTCTTTCTGAGACAGTCCAGCTCTAGCTTTGGTTGCAGGCGCACGTACCAGCTGCGCCTCCTCAGTGTTTCCGTGTTATATGTAAGAGTGATAGTGTTATAGGTAGGACCAGCTCAAAGTTAATTAAAACCACCTGTACAGTTAACCCATTCTTTAATTTCACCGGCGCCATCCAGCGCCTCCAAATTTGGTGACCCCGACGTGATCAACAGCGACGACGTGACGTACATCCACAACCTTCATCACCCGGAGCCAGACATCATCACATCAGCGGCCTCTGCAGTCACACCCAGCATCATCACTGTCTCCATCTGTCATCGACGCCTCGAAGACCTGGAGCCAGCATCAGCACCTGCATGGCCTACAGCAGCTGTCACTGTCAGAGTATACCACGCTCCAGTTTCCTGCTCGCCTCTGCATACCTGCTCACCGCAAAGCCTCGCTAGACTGCAGCATCACGTTACATGACGTCAACATCTCCGCCGGACATCAGCACAACTTGGACTTCTCAACCTCAACGCATCTTGAAAGCCACATGATCTTCGGCAATCATCGCAGTACCAGGAACGGATCTACAGTACGACAAGTGCTCTATCCTCGGTCGGCACTCAGCATCGCACGGTTTACAGCAGCCACGACTGTCGACACATTCCAGCGTGCAGCCTGCTCTACCACTGCTACATGCCTGCTAGCCTCGCCGCCTGACTGCACGATGAAGTAATCAACTGCCTCAAGACATCAACGGCTGCACAGCGTCTTCGACACTCCAAAATGGAGGAGTGATGTGGCGGCGCGCATGCGCTCCACATACAAGTCCTGAAACGCGGTATCGAAGTTATTCCGCCGATCGCTATATATGCAACTTCCAAACATGTCCGGTTGGAACAGTCGTTCCCCTGGTCACAACTCCCGACCAGGCGAGTAGCTACCCTTTTCCTCACCGTCGTCACTCGGCCTACTGGCCTCATCATCATTCCTTCTAAAAGGTCAAGCAAGGGTAGCGACTAGGAGGAGAGACCTTCCGAATATTATTCAACCCAAACTTCGAGTAGTAAAGCACAGCCCACGGTATCAAGCCATAAAGATTTTTAATGAGTTACCTTCAGACTTAAAGGCCTTACTTGATAGACCTTTGATTTTTAAAAGGAAATTGAAAGCTTTCTTAATACATAAATGTTATTACTCTATAAATGAATTCCTTATTGATATAATTTAGAATATAATATTTAGATTAATTTTAAATGACATTAATGTAATCGGTTTTTATTATAATAGTTTTATTAATCTGACAATATAATTATTATCTAATTGTTTTTTTTAAATGTATTTTATCATAGTTTGACATTTTGAATGCTAATTAATTGATAATTTTAACTCTTTTATAATTTATAGTATTGTATTTTTTGTTGCAATTTCGATACAATGTTTATTGTTATGAAATAAATGAATTGAAAATTGAATTGTTAAATTGGCAAAAAAATGAGCGTACGTAAGATGTACACCACACCACCACCTTCGTTTTCTTCACCGTTTCCGTTTCTTAATTTGCGTTTTATTTTTAATACATAGTTGTAGTAAGATAAAGCGCACACAGTTAGGGACGCAGCAACAGCGGCTACTTTAACGTCTATTCAATTTAACGTTGCGAACATAACTTTGAAAATACCGCGAACCATTGCGAGTGTAGAGTCGTTGTTAAATTCGCGGCAAGTTCGCTCCTTCCTTTTATACGTCTGTGGATTGAGCTCATATTATGGTTCGAATTGATAACCTCTTTTTTAGAAGTCCGTTTATACATACATACATACACATATCACGCCTATAATCCCTTGCGGGGTAGGCAGAGCGCAAACAGCCGCAAAAAACGGCCATTTACACCACGTCTGACAAATGTTTGAGGGTTATTTGGAATATTGTGTATCGCTATAGTGACAGGTTGTCAGCCCATCGCCTAAAATTGCAAAACACACCCTCGAGTCCCTTAGTCGCCTCTTATGATATGACTCCCACGGGAAAGATATGGGGTGATGTTATTCTAAGCCGGCATCACACGACTTAAAATAAATAAATCCGTTCCGTGATCATTGCCCATACAACCGGGTCGAAATATCGGACAATTCAGCAAAAATAAGTATCGCGGTAAGAACCCCGTTTCAGTATGTTAAAACTGATGTCAAGGCGATATAGTCATAGACCTTTGCTAAAAGACAAAGCAAACTCCTAAAAAGTCTGACAGTGGCTGACAATGACATTTCCATAACCTAATCGGCTTTTTGGATAACCTATAAATTGTAGAATAACAACAAAAATCAAAATAAACAAGAAGTTACTCAGAAACAATGGCTAACGAAGCTGAATTCGTTGTAGAACTTCCTTCTACTTGTAACAATATAGACCCTAATGAATTTGACGTTACAATAAGCGCTTTGTTGATTGGTTTGGGCGCTGAAAAGTATATTGATATATTCAGGTAATTTACTCGTGAGATCGCTTTTATTGCGCTGCTATTCTTTCTTTTTTAACTGATACTGATACCTACATGTATGAATACCTAACACATTTCATTGCTAAACAGTTCTAGGCTCTCAAATCAGCAATCGTTTATCTTAATTTCAGGAAACACAATATAGGACAAGTCACTTTGGCTGAGCTCACCAATGAGGATCTCGTGAAGCTTGGTGTTGATGATGGAGAAATACGACAGAAAATATTATCGGAAGTTCAAAACCTGCCCATTTTTGAGGAAACAAATGCACAATTGTTAGCTAACTAATGGATTACTTAATATATAATCCTTTTGTCTATAAAAATCTTAAATATTTGGCTTATTTTCAGAGTAAGCTGCAATTTAGGGCCAATGGAAATTGTAGACATGATTGAAGAATCCTCTCAACACCTGTATAGAATTTATTTGAGTATGCTAGCCAACACATTAGCCTTGAAGAAAACAAAGAATGTTTCAGATTGTCTACTGTACAGGGACAAATATGCTTCAGACATTGCACTATCAACAATCAGTGAAATTACAAATCTACTGAATTCCATGGAAATTACTTTACACACTGAAATGAAAGTGAGTATTTTAGAAACAAAGTAACTTTAACTATAGGCACTTCGCAAGGCATATAGTAAGGTCATGAACATGCAACTTCCTAATTCTGATATATTTCTTCCAGGGACTAGTACAGGAATCAAAAAAGAGGAATAAAAAGGTATTGATTGGAACACTAGGCAGTGCCGTTATAGCAGTACTGGCAGTTTTATTTGCTCGGTCGTTAAAACAACTAAAGCAGTAGTTATAAGTTTGTTGCCAAAGTGTTAACTTCTACCTCCCAGCACATATATTATTACCTAAGCATTATTTAGTTCAAAACATATCAAAAGTGTTTCTATTGATGTTATTGTGTTTTAGTCATATCTGGTGTTATTGTTTAATTTGTTATGAGACAGCTTAAATAAATGTCTATACATAATTTACACATTATTTTATTTTATATGTTTAAACGAAAACAAAATTCCCCATCTTTTTCTTATGCAGTATTACATGGTGTTACTTAGAACAGATATGAAAGTTTAGTTTTTCATTGACTATCTGTATTAAGTTGTAGCATGCAGAAAATTTATAGTATTTATGTCTATCAAAATGGGACGCCGCTGGGGATCGTGTTAAATGGACGCTTCGCCACTGGTCTACATCTATACTAAATTACATTTTCGCCATTTGAAAAACCGGAAGTTTGGTCCAAAAAAACTTAACCACATCCCAGTTTAGTTTACACAGTAAGTAAATCGCGGAGTGACCCAATTGGTTTGACCTCTCCAATTAAAAAGTAAGGTAAACGAAGAGGGGCTGTTTGTTTGACGGCCGGCGGCGGGAGGCGTGACGCGGCGTTGGAGTGACGTCAGGCGAGAGCTGGCGCTCCGGAAGCGGCCGGGCCGGCCGTCGGTAGCAGAGTCCCGTGCGTCCCGTGCGCCCGAGCCGACCGCGGTTATTGCTATACTGCTGCCGCTGGGCGCGACAATTGAACCGCGCGTCCGATGATCGCCACTCGCGCCTCGCGAACTCTCCTCAAGTGCATCTTCCGAGTGCAACAGTTTCGATGAAACCCGAAAACAATTTCATGGATGTTTTTTTTATATTCTTGTGAAAGTTTAATTGGCAAAGATGCATTTAGTGGTTTTTAATGTGATGTTCGTGATGCCGTTGACAACCTTTGCGTGGAAAGTGGATGACTACATATCCATTGGTGGGTAAAGTTTACGGGAAATAACATTGACTTGAATATTTGTCTAAAGTGGTTTCTACAAATCTGCTGAGGGTTTAGTAAATCATGAAACAAACAAAAAACTATTTTCTGTGCGACGTTTCTTTCATATTGATGCCGAGAATATGATAAGTATAAAAGATGCCTCAAAATAATAAGTATATAAGCCCAAGTCTTTAAAACTTATATTATGTTGAAGAAGAAGAAGAATTTGAAGGCGGCTACCAAGATCGTTTGGGGAAGAGCGTTTATCATTCCTTCCGAGGCCGTTAATTAATTATAAATAAGATACTTATAAAATTTTGTATGAATTCATTTACAAACTTAACCCTGGATATTTAAAAAAAATGTAGTTGGTGTCGTTGGAGACAACGTGGAACTGCCGTGCAACGTAACCGCCGAGAAGCAGGGCGACAAGCTGAATATACTTGCGTGGTATTTCGATGACAACGCTACTGCATTCTACAGGTAAAAAGACTTGGCTCTTGTACCTACTATTCCAATCTTTTTAAAGTTGTTATAACATCTGATAGATGCAATAAGAGTGAGATTAAGACATTTGCTTCTGTAGCTAACTATTCCAATCTTTCTAAGCAGTTTACATCTGATAGATGCAAGAAAATAAGACTAAACAAACTTTATTTTCAAACAATTAATCCAGCACACCTTAATTTCAAGCAGATATGATGTAACAGTTCAAATATTCCCAACTCCGCTATTTCAATTTGTAGCGCGAAAACGTATCGATGAACGCGATAGCGGGAAATATCGCGTACATCGAAACGTGTATTTGGAACTTGATGCCGAAGAAAAACTTTATTTAAAATACTACCCAACTGTGGACTTTACCTGCGTCACTGCCATTTACAATAACTATCGTAAAAATCGTAAACGCAGCCTGCCGGGAGTTCTAACTTAATACACATTACTAACTCCTGTACCAGCAGTCGTGATCTGCGGTCGGAAGACAGCTACATTGGAGACGTCTCTGAGAATTCCTCAGGGCGCTACGTCCGCATAGAGCAAGAGGATGAAGGCACCAACAGTCTACTCATCAGATCTGTGCGTCCTGGTGACCAGGGACAATATCGCTGCATGGCCGATTTCGCGGCCAGTCCTTCGCTCAACACTTACATTGTACTGAATGTTACTGGTATGTTGCTATCACCTATCTATACTTATAAAAACAAATGTCCACATTGACTAACTGACTGACTCATTCATCAACGCACAGCCTATTCTATTAATGCTTGAAACATAAAATTTGGGCAATGGGTTTATTTTACTCTATAACAATCCGCTACGAAAGGATTTTTAGAATTTTAGCCCCTAAAGGAGTTACAGGGGCAAAACGTTAGTATAAAAGTTCATGGTCTTTGAAGCGATCTGTTTCAAAATTTAGTATTCGATAAAAAAACTAAATTAATTGATGACGTGTTTCAGAATTTTCTACATTTTAACCCATAATTAAAAGGAGGTAAAATATTTGTATGGAAGTTTGTGATTTTACATGCGTTAAGGGTTCAATGAAAATTCGTAGTCTTTGTAGAGATCTGTTTAAAAATTGGTGATTAGATTATTGAACTAAAATTGATAAACATGTATTGAAGGGGTTTTTATTGTTAGCTCCCAAAGGGGTAAAAAAGGAGTTAAATTTATGGTTTATATGACCTATTTAAAAAAATTACTAAGGAGAAAGTACGTATTTAAAAGTTATAGAAGGTCTATCGCGCTGTCTGTTGAATCGGTGTTCCGTACGAAAAAAGAATGCGCGGGTGAAACCGCGGGCGGAAGCGCTAGTACCTAATATGACTTTCTTGCCTGCTCTCTGCTCCTACTAATATGTTTATTTGTTAGTTAGTTTTTGTTTGTTTGGATTCATCCAAAAAATAATAGCTAGAGACGTGGTTCGCATCGTGTCGAGGATAGAGATCTGCTTACCTCGGTTAGGTAAACAGGGATGGTTTTCGTATCTGGTATTGCCTTATTTTTGAATTAATATCCTGTGTTTAATTTGTAAAAAGACCTTACATGATGTGATTACACGCCGCCGCTATATATAGCTTCTAAGTAGGTGTGCAATGTGCAACTAACATAAAAGCACGTATCTCTCTGAATTCTCTGATAAGTTATCTGGGTCTGTACCTGAAAAAATAAATGAAAAATAACTGTGGGGAAAAGTTCGCACCAGTTAAACTGACTGCATAAATTATTGCTGAGCTAACTGAATCCTAAAACACACAGTTGTTATTTGCCCGTTTCGGGTCGCGCGGCCAACAGGAGTTCTATTAATTGGTCTGCGCGGCTTAATGAGGAAGCTGATAGCGCCGGAACACTTCCCGTCATTTACAACACAATTGTGTGATGTTGATATTACTTGTAGGTACACAATTCATTCATCTTCATCATTCATTGTCCCGTTGTTCCCTTTACTCCCTTTTTAACTGTCACACTTTCAATACGGTGAGTAACAATGCTAATCTGCGGAAGGAAGCCATAAATACAAACCGCATGCGAGTAGACTGAGGAACTGGACCAATCCGACTTCCCTCGATCAACATCAACATAGAATTGAAATCCACGATCCACTTTATAACCAGTTAATATAATTTGAAAACTATGATAAGCTACTTAGTAGGTGTGTACTTAGAAAATGCGCCAACCAAAATATTCTTTATGAAAAACTAGGTAGGTAGTTGATTTTTACTTTTAATTACCTAAAACAAACCTACACGACTGCCGTACGTTTAGTTTCTCATTCAGGGTGCATGTAAGAGTATCTAACACTATCTATATTCCTTGTAAGATTTATATTCTGACATGAAAAGTACTTGTAAACCTACAGAACCGCCACAGACGCTGTGGGTAATCTACGAGAATGGGACCCATGTGACGACTGCGAGTCAGGGCTCGAACGCCAGCGACAACGTCGGCCCCTACTACGTCGGCGACTGGGTTCGCCTGTACTGCGTCGCTTTTGGAGGTAGGCTTATTCGCGACATCTATCCCTTTGATAAATGACATGAGAGAATAACGTTAGACGTCGAAAACTTATGTCCGCGGTTGAAAAGCCAAGAATGAACTAAACACGGGATAACCTAGAGAAAGTGTGAACAAATTAACCATTTTGAAGGGGTATATTGAAGTATTATACCTACGACAAATTAGAAAAAGGATAAAAAATACTGCAGCGCCTCCTCGTGAGTTCCATCTTTTGAAATGCACCAATCAAACCCAAACCCATAATTTAAAACCGCATGACAAACGTACTAGTGATTTTAGGCACGTTCATGCTGTTTCTCCTAGTAGGTATTTTCTCACGCCAGTCAGGAGATATTTTAAACGCGGTTTTATGAACTGTCAAAGTATAAAAGAAGCGACGAAAGAGCTACGAAAGACGGCTGCTTGAACGTGCCTTTGGAGACAAAAGGTAACATTGGTTTGCACAAACAAATGTTTACTGCAGCGCCCCTGGTGAGTTGTTAGCGTATCACCTATCTAAGAACATGCACCAATTAAATCTTAAGCCGTTACTAAAACTGCATTAAAATCGGACTAGTGGTTTTGCAGATCAATGGCAACATTGATTTGCAGACACAAATACGCATTCTTTCACCCCAAACACATATACCGCCTCATGGAACCGTGGGGAAAAACACATAGCTACATTGGCCACAATTCGGGATGTACATTCTCCTTAATTGCCTTAAATTAGTGCTGTCATTTTCCGTTAAATAGGTTTAGAAAAGGATAGGAGATATTTTAGTCGTGTCATGTCTTATAATTTCATTCAAAATACGTGTTATCTGTCAAAATAAGGCGACGATCAATACAATGACGACTAAATTGACTAGGAAAGGCGAAAAAACCCTTGACGTTTTTAAAAATGACAGGACTTAGATATCTTCTATCCTTTTCTAAACCTATTTGACGGGAAGTGACAGCACTAATTTAAGGCAAGTAAGGAAAATTTAAATCCCGAATTGACCTCATTGTCAAACTTGTCTTATTAATCTTTACTTTCTGTAGGGAACCCATTGGCCAACGTGACTTGGTGGTCCGACCAGAGGAAGCTCAAGGACACGACTACACAGCTCTCTGCTCAGCGCATACGCGGCGATCTGGAGTACGGCCCGCTGCGCCGTGAAGACCACGGGATGGTACTGACTTGCACAGCTGCAAACAACCACATCACACTGCCGCTCGCTATTGACGTGGTCGTCAATATGTATCGTGAGTTTTTTCATTCTGTCTCTAAGAAGAGTACCTTGATATTTGAGCTAACTGTTTACCTAGTGGTTTTTTTTGACAGCTGTCCGCACGCACCGGTACCGGTCAGCAGTATTTCTTGCATCGAGGTAATTTCGTGCATCGAGATCGAGATATTAAATTTTGTTGACGATACCGACATCTTTAGACGGCAATTGTGTGAAGGGAGACAAATGAGAGTTCCACTCGTTCCGCTACTTTCCATCCCTTACTTTATTGAATCGAGTTATGAGTACAGTAAAGCTCAAGCTAGGTTTATGATAGTTTGTACTTTGCCGCGCGCATGACTGACATTGGCGCGGCGGTTCGAGTGTTTAACCTGACGTGAGCTTGACTGTAGCTGTTTAAAACTTTTTGTCGCTCTCTAAACAAGATAAACAGCAGTCTTAAGGGCCTTTTCAAAGATCAACTTAACAGGAAGGTGAAATATTAAGCGCCAACGCACGGGCGGGCTTCCATCCCGCGCGGGCGGCCCGCCGTGCCCGTGCAGCACGCTTAAGGCCGTACGCTCGCTTACGCTTAGGCTTAGGCTGCGCGCGGTCTCGCGGGATCCGCGCGGCGGTCTGACATTGCCGCCATTATTACCCGTCCAAATTTAGAAGGCGCATAGTGCCTAGGTAGTTGTAATACGGCAAGTGTCGTCGTGTTCGTACGGGTTATATTATGTCGCGGGTTGCTGAAGCCGCGGCGCGGGTGACCGCAGGCCGCGTCACGGGGCGCCAATCTTGTGTTTTGTCAAATCTGGCCCGCGCGGGCCGTCCCGCGCGTGAAACCGCGTGAGCGAGCGTACGGCCTAAGCCAGCGTTGGGCCTTAAAATGCAATGCTAGGTTCAAGTTTGTGTATAGGTTAATTAGTTTGCGAATTTAGTAAGTATAATTATCAAAAAGCTAAAATCATGCGAGTTGCGAGATGTCAAGCAAGAAGAAGTCTTCTTCCATGATATGTAGATGGCATTGCTACTAATGCGAGTTTGTATATCCCTTAGTGCCTCCGGAGTTGGTGTCAGTACGGGATTTGAACGCAAGTGCGGACGGATTGTCGATGGGGCGGGTGCGAGCGGGACAGAAACTCTCCTTGCAATGCAGAGTACTGGGTGCGCGCCCCATGCCTGATGTGCAGTGGATGATCGACAATGAAGCCCTTGATATTGAACAAAATATTATTGTAAGTAAATTTAATAAACTGATGAGATGGCAACATTGAGATTAACATAGCATAGTAGATAGTGCTACTAAGAGATGATCGGCTTGGAATAGCTCACATTTCTTTCTCGTGGGTATCGTAAGAGGCGATTAAGGTACCCGAGGGTTACATTGGTATTGTATAATATGTATTAATTTTACGCGAGGGGCTGACAACCTATCACTACGATGATAAACAATGAGAGAATGTATGACCCGCAAATGTTAGTCAGTATTTTTTACGGCCGTTTACGCTCTGCTTACCCCGCAAGAGATATAGGCGTGATATGTGTATGTATGTATCTTGACTGCACTCGCCTATCCGCCTGCTAAGCGTGGTGAGTAGGGCATACCCTATACAGCATACATGCCATGTTCAGGAGTGGACTATTATGGCTGTTAATGTTGTCTTTAATGTAGTAGCTATAGATAGTGTAGTGAGTTAAGTGAGATCAGATAGGCCTTTAGTAGGTAGGTAGATACTTGTTGCCAAGCAACGTTGAGAAATGCATTTCAACATCTAAAACAGCTTCCCCACCAACTTTGCATATACATGGTGTAAAAAAATTAACTAAGAATATTTTAAGGGGTGAACCAGTACGTGAAACTGAACAACTTTCCCCAAGGAACACATGTCGAAATATGAAAAAAAAATTGGCCCTCCCATACAAATTATTCCGGCCGGGTAACACACTAAGTATGGGAGGGTCAAATAATTTTTTCATATTTCGACCTATGTTCCTTGGGGAAAGTTGTTCAGTTTCACGTACTGGTTCACCCCTTAAAATATTCTTAGTTAATTTTTTTACACCTTATATAAACTATATCATGCCGTTCTAAAAATCTCAATTAAAACTTACCCAAATCTGTTAGTCTGTTAGACTAACAGAGTTTCGTTGCTAGTGAAATCGTATTTACACACTCTGACATCATCAGCTCCTGGAATGTCTTTCGGGTTACAACTTCCAGTTAACGGCAATGCGAAAAGCAGCGGCTTCATTGTCACTAGATCAGTAAATCATATTACTTGCCGTATAAGGTTTCTGAATTAATTTTCTTACAGAAGGAGCCAGCCCAACGGCTGCTGATCAGCGAGATACACTTGGCTGTGTCCCCTTCCCACGACGAGGCGCAAGTGAGCTGCTGCACCCCATCTAACCAGCGCGAGGAAGACGCTCTGTTATGCGCCAAGGCTATGCCGCTCACCGTGCTATGTAAGGTCACCATAAACTCCGCGCCGTCAAAGGAATCCCGCGTACAAAACACAACTTTGATAACCCATAATGATGCACCTTATTATGTAAATTTGTGTATTTGTTACGATAACTTATACTAGATGTCGCTTGTACGTCGCTTCGAGACGAGTACCTACCAATAGATTTAAAATTTGGAAGTGATAGTCGAGGCGGCGGTAGCTCATTTGGCATAGCAGTAGGACGGTGTCCCACGGTCCCGGTTTCAAGTCACGGCGGGCGCTAACATTTTTTTTTTCATTTTTATATTCACTTATTATGTCAAGTGATAGAGTGGGTGGATGTGGGCTGATGATGATGATGATGATAGTGTTGAGCAGTGTTATTCCACGCAGTGAAAGATATGTTTTGGCCCACAGCGCACCGCCTGAGAAAGACCTTTCATGGCGCGAACTCAAATTTATACAAGATATTGTTTTTAATGCATGCCATAGCTTAACGGTACGTTCAGTATCGATAAAGGATACCGTAAAATATAATTCATAAAATCTAGAACATACATGTTTTGTTGAGCTTAGCCGACATTTGATTCAAATGTCCATATCTCAGCCTAGTAGCGTCCAAGCTCAACATTGATTAGGACAAAAACAACTTGTGATGGTGCTCTCTACACGACAATATTTTTTTTCCACAAAAATATTCTATTTCCCCAAGTAAGTGCGAGAAAAAAAATTACAAAGATTTTTCCATTTATTTTATTCGGTTTTCTTTATCGACACTGAACCTGCACTCCAGCTATGGCACATTTAAATAAACACCCTGTAGTAGTATGCTACTAAAACATTTTATGACAACGTACTCGATTTCGACTCTTCAAAAGTAAAATATCAAAGTTTTATTCTTTACTTTAGGAATGTCGACTTAAGGTTTTATCGTTGCAGATGAACCTGTGTTAGGAATCATAGTGGATGGCGATGTGGTAAACAGTACCCTGGCCAAAGTAAAAGGTTCTGATGTGACGCTGAACTGCACTCATAAAGCCAACCCTCAGGTCTACCAAGTCATGTGGTTTCACGAGGTAATTATAAATATACAGGGTGTAACCGCAGCCTTCCGAATACTGCACCCGCATGCAAACTATTTTATTTATTTTTTAAACTTTATTGCAAAGGGCGGACCTAATACCACGCGACATTTTCTACCGGCCAAACAAACGACAAAGACCATACTACTGAACAAGTTTACCCTAAGAATATACTATGGTAGGAAACGACAAAAAGATGACTTCCGTACGAAATCAAGATCAGCGGACTGCTGATCAGTTTCCTGAAATATATTTCTAGGGGAAAGTTGTCTAGTTTCAATGCACAATATCAATATTTGGAGGACTATCCCTTACATCCCGTTTAGCAGTTAAAATCCATTCATTGTAATTTCTATATTCTACAAAAATCATAGCGCACTTATAATCCTAGCGCAAGGAATCACGCATAATAGCACCAAAATCTAGGAACAGATCTGAAAATCACAACCGAGCCCTCTGCGTAAAAATTGCAATATGGATGAATCTTTATTCTAATATTAATTTGTTGCAGACCGACTTCGCAAGTAGAGAGGATGACAATGAATTGCCGATGCGTCCACTATTGAGCCTTAAAAATATTTCTGCAAGTGACGCCGGCGAGTATGTGTGTGCGGCAACCAATGACGAAGGCACCACTTACACAGAACCTGTTGTTCTCGACATTACGTGTAAGTCGTTGTCATTTCACTCAGTGAAAACACTTCATAGAGCTCCATACATTAATAATGTAAACTTTAAACGTTTAATGCATGCTAAGCACAGCAGACGCAATACGAACCGGCGCAACGCCAGAAAATATCAAACATCCTTTAATTTCCAGATCCACCATACTGCGTCGACACGACCGTCGCAGAATACGGCCTTGGTGAGGGCGAAACGATCAACATCACTTGCAACTTGAAGGCAAATCCTGAACCTACAGTGTACATATGGGTTTACGTCGATCAAAACGTCGAATTCAAAGATTTCCATTTCACTCAACCTCATACGAGACACGCAACGACGGAAAAATCGATTGAGTTTCAAAGACCGAATGAGACAAATTTTAGTAAGTTATATGTGGGAATTGATTTTAAAGTTAATGAACTAATGAATTAACCTTTTCCTATTCAAGTTTGGGACTCAACTCAACATGTTGCATAATTATGTAATTTTTTAATTTGGTAGAACATTCTTTGTTAAGTTGCATGTCCAAAAGATGAGCTATGGTTGTAATATATCAGGCTTATCATCAACGCTTTTTCCAGACACAATTTTCTGCTGGGGTGAAAATGGTGTGACACAACCGGACCTGCCGCATACCCCCTGCAGTTTCCTGGTGACCAACGAGACCGTGCCACACCCGCCCACAGACTGCACTGCTGTCAAATCGCGGCCTGATATCATCGTAGAATGCGTCGAGGGACACGACGGGGGATTGCCACAAGTAAGAAACATAAATTTTTGGCTCTCGTGAAAGTTAAAAATTGATTTGGCACCACATTATTTGTAAGATCTTGGTCAGAGTCAGTAAACGACAAAATTGTCTTCTACAAAGCTCATAATTCGTCAGTCAAAAATAAATTACGGTAACATTTTCAGAAATTCAAATTCATTGTGGTCGAACTGGATTCAGCCAAGCAACTAACGTACATAGAACAAATGGAACCGCACTTCAAGATCTCAGAGCCCAAAGAAGAGAAATATAAGTTCATTATCTTCGCTACGAACAGCAAAGGAGACAGTAAGGTCGTGGAAATCGATAAAAACAGTATCGTTGATGAAACCACAGGTTTGTAATAGAAACTAAATCAAGCAAGCAAGTTTGAACAGTTTTGAGTACGCCTCTGTCCCTTACGGTGTAGGAAAAGCGTAAATTGCAGTAAAAAACGGAAATTCACGCCACGTCTGACAAACATTGAGGGTCATTTAGATAATTGTGTATGCCTATAGTCACAGGTTGTCAGCCCATCGCCTAAAATTGCAGTACAAATGTTACCCTCAAGTCCCTTAGTCGCCTCTTACAACACCCACGGGAAAGAAATGGGGTGATGCAATTCTAGCCGACATCACACGGCATTAAGTCAGGCAGTCAAGCTTTTGCTTTGATAAAATGTCTTATCTTATGATTTTGAAGTAAAATTTTGAAGGAACTACTGGCAGTTCATACACTCTACGACGATTAATTTTACTTTATTTATTTTAATTCCTTAGAAAATAATAAATAACTGTCTAATGATTTTATGATAATTTTAGAAGAGGTAGTAGCGATAAGCGCGGTGTCGAACATCACAACGCTGGCGCTGTGTCTGTGCGGCGGCGTGCTCCTGATCGCGCTCGCGGCTTGCGGGCTCGTGCTGTGCACCTACGAGCGCGGCTCGCGCGCCGACCTGCCGCGCGACCTCGCGGACCCGCCGCTATGTGCGTATAACACCGACGGTACGCTATATTTTCTCGTAATACTCTTCGCACGAAATGCTATCTTAATTTCCTCGGAGACTGGCACCTATCTCTATCGACTAACCTGACCGAGAGCGATATAGATGACTCTTTAGTATCGTATGATATAACTGCGTTAATCGATATTTTATTGATCTTACTTCAATCACTTTTGTAAGCTGCTCTTTCATTGTAGACATCCGTTTTCAATTCGATTTTCTATTTGTGACTGAAATCATTTATATAATTTCATGTTAATGTTAATACAGAACGTTATGTAGTTGTATCGCCATAAAATGGTATGGCTGATTGCAGAGTCCCAATGCGACACGTACCACGACAGCGAAGACGGCAGCGACTGCAACGTCCGCCGCACGGAGTCGTTCCGGCGCGCCATGCAGCGCTACCCCTCCTCCAAGAACTACGACGTGCGCAGAACCAGCTCCTTCCATTCCACCCGCTACATGAACGACCTGCCCGAGCCGGAGAAGTGCAGCGACATGCTGAGGCACACCAACTCCTGCAGAGTGCATTCCATGCAGAACTTGAGCCGGAAGAGGGAGATGGAGGCGGCTTGCGATCATCTCATCATGCATTTGCCGCCGGAGCCTAATTACCATGTCGCGAAACCGGTAAGCCAATTTTTTCGTCTTAAAAATGTTGATAATGGAAGCGAAATATCTCAGAACCGCTTTGATTTTTAAATGTTATCAATCAGTTTTTTTTAGTATGATTTGTAAACATCATTACGCACAATTCGTAGTATGGTGAGAGGAAAGTTTTATCTTCTTCTAGTCTTGATAGATAAACAATGAATTAAGTGTCTTGGCTTTTTGTTTCAGATGAACACGTTTTACACAATGCCGAGAAAAACGAGAAACAAATCGTTTTCAAAGCAAATCCGCGACGACACGTCGGAGATAACGCAAACTTCCGACGGGTTCTCGTTGCCGCCGCCGCCGGACGAGTTCGGCACCTATCGCGCGGCCAGCAGAATCAGGGACATACCCACTAAGTCTACTCCCACTTATACAACTATTAAGAAATCTCCAAAGACGCAGAAGCACAACCGAAATGACAGTGAGGTGATTATTTCACCTATGAACACCGTAGGGCTGCCGACCATTAGCGGAACGCAAACTATTTATTCGTACCCCGACGATCATGTAAGTACTAACCCTTTCGACGATTCACCGTAAAGTAGGATTCCTAATTCGATAGACATGTGACGTCGTCAGACAGCAGGATAGAAATATGAATTTCCCTTATAGCTTAGGACAGATCATGACCTCGTATTCTGTTCTTGTAATTCTCAGGGAAATTAATATTTGTGTCCTGCTGTCAGGTAAGTCACAGATCTATCGAATTATGAACCCATCTTTACTGCCTCACTCATACAATATGATACTAACCCGATTGTTTCATTTAATTCAAAGGGCATGCTGCCGACGACCGGATTGATAACTTTCCAAAGCTTCTCTAGTCCTAAAGAGTCTGGGATATGATATTTTAGAATAGTGTTGATAAAGTTTTGTAATGGTCTCGATTATGAGAGCACACTTTCTCAACTGATTGTTAGTTTTTCCTTTCACTAAGAAACTAAGAGATACTGAAAATGTATACTATGCTAATGATAGACCATGAGGTTTTTTTTCCTCCCACAGTGCTATATTATATTCATATACAGTGCCGAATTGATGTAAATCAAATGAATGAATAAAAGGGATGTGTCCTATGTTTACAGGAATAGCTATGATACTATGAACTAGATAAGGAAATGTGCTGCCAAATCAAAATTGAGAGGTTTGTGTTGTGTTGGTTACTTACATTATTTTTGTCAACGTATTCATAGTTACCATCGCAGATCTCGGTTAGGCATTTTCTTAAGAAGAATATTGTATATAAACACTCATTCAAACAATCATCATCGTTTATTTACAAAAATAGAAATTAACCACATAGTGCCTTTAATCGCTAACACTTTATAATTATTCTACATGCACATGATTAGGCATTAATTAGGACAATGTGTGAAATTTCATTCCAAGACAAAATATATCAGTCACTGCCATTTCGTTTACATTACTTAGTAAAATATGTTTAAATTATTAGATAATTCAATAATGTTACAAAGTATCTACTTATAAACTTTTGTATTTGCGCTATGGAAATGTAAAATAAAATTATTTCAGTCAAAATGGATTTCATTAGATCAGCGACCTGATCTCGGGCCAAAATTATTATGATCATAAAAAAAATTTGGGCATCATGATAACTAGTATGTCAAACTTTACCGGATAGGAAACAGAATAAAAAAAAATATTGATGGAGATATTAAACAGGATTAACTAAGACAAATGAACTTACTAGAAGGTAGTTTGCGTATAAGTATGAAACAAGACGTCGCGAGTGCTCAGTGCTCAGTGCTCAGTCCATGCGATCGAGATGCGCCTGCGCCACCGACAGCCGCTCAATGAGCCGCTGCGTGTTCGCGCGCGCCTGCAAACCAGAAATCATTATAATAATATGTACCAACCATATCTATTCAATTAAATTTTTCTAGGTCTTCACAACTATTCTTCCATCACAATTAAGCAATGTCAATAATAAACACAATCCGGGAAAACATTATTTAATGTGACGATTACCTCATTGTTTATAAGAAAGATAGTTCCGTGCTTCGGAGGATAAGTTGAACCATAGGCGCCAGGTGCCTTTTAGTATTATTTAGATGGCAAACGTTATGTGACCACGTCAGGGGTCTGACAGTTACCTAAGAGGCGGTTTAAAAACTCTTAACATCAGGGTTAATCGAATCGTTTGTCGACTCGGTGACCCTCATGATATGATAAATGATCAAATGGAAGCGTTGCAGGCCGATACTAGTTTAGTTATTACCCGACTTAAAAGGAGGGTAATGTTTTTCGAGCTGTATGAATGTGGAAAAGTAAATTCTTTTTCACGGGCTTCAGCCCAAACGCCGTCTAGACGGATGTTGACTTATTAAAGGTCGGTAGATTCGTCTCAGCAGTGCAAGTGACACTGGCTGCATTTAAATTACAAAAATTCAAAATAGTGATTTTACGATAAATATCACTTTAACATTTGTTATTGACGAGGCGAAGTTAACTTGTTACGGACTAGACGGTCAGCATTGACATTGTGTGCAGCGTGGCTCACCTGCAGCGCGGAGAGTGCGCACTCGTGCAGGTCCTTGCAGCGCGCGAGGGCGCGGCGGCGCTGCGCGGGGGGAGGGGGGCTCACCTGCAGCGCGGAGAGTGCGCACTCGTGCAGGTCCTTGCAGCGCGCGAGGGCGCGGCGGCGCTGCGCGGGGGGTAGCGGGGCGAGCTCGGCGCGCGCCGCCTCCAGCAGCCGCGCCGCCGCGCCGCACGGGTGCGTCTCGTCACCGCACCCCAGCCACACGCGCTCGTTCATGCTCACCAGTCTGAAAAGTCACAAAGTGGTAATGGTAATGGTTAAACGGGCTGGTTTACGCAACTCGACGTCTCATTTATTCATACAATCACGCCTCTTTCCCATAGGGGTAGGTAGAGACTACATCATTCCACTTGCTACGATCCTGACACACGTCTTTCGCTTCTTCAACGTGCATCAATCTTTTCATACATGCATGTCGGTTTAGGGTACTCTTGACCTGACCTTTCTTTAGGACGTCCCCGATCTGATCCAAGTACGTGCGTCTTGGTCTTCCCCTTCCAACGTTCCCAACTCGACGTCTACTTGCGCCTATTTTGCGTACAACGTGACAAAGAATAGAATAGAAAAACATTTATTCAAAAAACTGCGACACTTTACACAGCAAAGTACATAAGAAAAAAAAGTAAATAAAAACGAAAAAACACAATCAAACATTTTAAAACATAGGTACTCTGATATGCAACGTGGCGCAATAATGAAAAGATCAGCGACTCAGCAAAAATGCCTATCCCATAAGAGATAGACTGCTGTTTTTCAGTCGAAACCTATTTGATTTTCTCGTCGACTGGATCCAAAACGTGAGTAAAACTGTGTTTTGTGTGGATGAAGACAAAGTGGTTAGAATGTTCAGACTATTATAAAGTCGATGTTATAAAAGCGCGTTAAAAACAAATATTTTACAAAATCTATCACGGTTTGTTGTAGAATGATTTGATTGAAGTACCGCAAAATGCGGATGGAGCCGATAGTTATTTCAAGCACTTTTTAGTAACAAACTTTACTTCGTGACATTTGTCTCCATGGTTTCGCGGCATGTTGAGAAACTTTGTTTTGCAACAAGTTCCCGAGTGTAGCGCGACATAAGGAGGCCATTTCTGTATCGACGTGTATCTGATACATAAATGTATCTGAATCCTGTATCTGATGTAAAATCACCGCCATGTTGTCAAATAACACTCGTTGCGGAACAACGTTGCTCAACATGTAGCGCGAAAAATGTTGCAAAGTGAATACGCTATATAAATTCGATATTATTCCGTTTATTCGATTTATTCGGCGTCCGCGCGAGCTGTTTTGCGACCAAGACAATAACAACTTTATTTCAATTACGTTACAGTTTATGTTCTTTTTGCTCCTGACAACTGGTCGTGTCAAACCCGTGTAGTAAGCTAGTGAAACAAAACGCACAGTTTTCTTGTTGTTAAGATACGTCATGAATATCACAGACAATATCTAGATCGTGACAGTTTTCATAAATGATACTCACTTGATGTAGACGTCTAGAACTTGTTCTAACGAGACTCCGATGTTCAGTACAGCTTTGAACACCATGTTTTGGTCCGCTTGCATCCTACAGCTCAGGATTTCTAATTGCCGAACTATGTAATCTGAAATACAAAGCAGTTATTTTTGTTATATTTACAGGAGATACAAATTTTTCTAACGTACATACAAACATACACATATCACGCCTATAATCCCTTGCGGGGTAGGCAGAGCGTAAACGGCCGCATAAAACGAACATTTACGCCACGTCTGACAAATATTTGAGGGTCATTCGGAAAATTGTGTATCGCCATAGTAACAGGTTGTCAGCCCATCGCCTAAAAGCAATGCACACCCTCAACTCCCTAAGTCGCCTCTTACGACTCCCACGAGAAAGAAATGGGGTGATGCTATTCTATGCCGGCATCACACGGCAAATTTTTCTTCAAGGTAAGTAATGTTCCCTGAAGATATTAACGTTCTCATTTCAGACATGCTGTTTTCAAGTAAGTTTTAGAGAATGCTGCATATATTAAGAAGAGCAGTCTAAACCCTAAGCGCCATGACCTAGCCGGCCATGCAGGTGGGTCGCGTGGCGCTGGTCAGTTATTGAAATTGTAATTCTTTATTCAATGTAGGATAGTATTATCACTTATTGACGTCATGAACCATCATTGTAAAAAAAAACGTGTAACACAATTTTCTTTTTTTATAACAATTTTGTAATGTCCTAATAGAGAAACCATCTCGGGCGGGATAAAAAAATAATAAAAGGCTCTGCCACGGGGCTGGCCAGGTTAATAACACGGCATGTAACTTTACGCCACCACCATCTTAAAACGATATTTGTTTCAAATTGTGCATATATCTTGAAAATCTCGTAGCCTGACCATGGAACCACACGAGTGCTAATAACTTACACAGTAGGCAGGGTTCGAAACTGACTACTACTACTGACGCCTCTACCGTCTAAGCTACCGCGGCTCATTTTCTGAAAAGTCGCTGGTTCGAAACTTTCCTGCGGTGCATAGATATGCAAATGTCATGGTCATGGTAGAGATAAATTTTATTACGACCATTAAAAAAATACAAATTATGTATGATTATTTGCATCCCCAACTCTATCAAATGGTATTTTTATTGTAGTATCTAAAGTTACATGAAATGTAGTCCATTTTGCAAGTTCTCAAAAATTGTACTCTCAACACGTTGAAGTGATTAAAAAATGTATGGATTTATCGTAGGCTTTCATTGCTTCGGCTACATTTACTTTGTAAGAATGAATTAGTCGCTGGAAATTCGTTTTAAACTATCCCGGTACGCGATACTGGCATTTAAAACTAGTGAACCTACAGAGTGGGAAGCAATGCCCCGTGTTGAGGTAGTCGCGCCCCAGCGAGGTGAACTTGCTGAGTATGGAGGCCATGCGGTCGTGGGGCGTCGCCAGCGGCCGGGAGGCTGCCTCGGCCTCCGCCAGGATGTTGCTCCAGATGCTCTCCACCAGCAGCGCGTCGTTGTGCCCCGAGCACTGCACGATCGCCAGCTTGCACTCCCATAGGTTGTAGCGGTCCGCGTATTCTTCGTATAGCTGAAATTTCATACTTTTTAGTTTACAGTAAAAATTTCTATTTTTCCTACTTTCTGTAACACTTTTAAGTAGTTTGTCTGTCTGTACCACGGCACCAAATAACAAGAGGTGGTCGCGATGGCTGTGATAGTGGTGTTATTACAATTTGTGTCGTGACCAAGATCAAAAATAAAAACAGTACAATTCAAGTTTTTGTGCAGCTCTAAGGCTCAACGCTGTGTCGTGCGGTCTGACACTCGACACAGCGCTCGATACTCGGTGCGTGTTAGATTTGGCAAAACAAAATAGCAGCGCTGTGTGACGCGTATCATGCCAACACGCGGCGCGCGCGGGGGTAGTACAACACGTACGAACACGACGACACCTTGCCGTATTACAGCTACTTAATATCCCACAAAAGAGAGAGAGAACTACTTACTGACGAAGAGTCTTCTAAGTTTGGACGGATTATAATGGCAAAACGCGCGGGCTCCTGCGCAGGATGTCAGACAAACGCAGCGGTGTACCCAAACCACAACCACATTTATTTACCTGAGTAATCTCAAGCAGTTCATCGTCGAGTCTCTTGAGCGCGCGCGGCGGCGGCTGCAGGTGCTTGGGCAGCGCGTGCGCGGCGGCTCTCACGGCGGCTTGCACACGCGCCACCTCCGCCGCCTCCTCCAGCCGGCGCAGCAGCTCCCCCCCGCCGCCGCCGCCCCCGCCGCCCCCGTTGCCCGCGCCCCGCACGCACACCACGCC
This sequence comes from Tuta absoluta, assembly GCA_027580185.1. NCBI lineage: Eukaryota > Metazoa > Arthropoda > Insecta > Lepidoptera > Gelechiidae > Tuta > Tuta absoluta. The sequence continues at coordinate 11,459,385 of JAQAHW010000003.1, forward strand.
CGCAGACAGCCACGACATGCGTTGGCTTAGGGTTGCACCAGTTCTGGATAACAGATTACAATATACAGAATGTAAAGTATACAAAAATCTATACGAAAGTTTTGATGGCTCGGTCAGCTATTATCTATATCGGTGTCGGCTTAGAATAGCATCACCCAATTTCTATCCCGCGGGTGTCGTAAGGGGCAACTAAGGAACTCGAGGATTTCATGTTTTGCAAGTTTACGCAATAGGCTGACAACCTGTCACTATAGCGATAGACAATTATCTGAAAGACCCTCAAATGTTTGTCAAACGTGACGTAAATGTATATTAAACGGCCGTTTACGCTCTGCCTACCCCGCAAGGGATACCATGATATATGTATGTATGTACGAAAAAAACGTATTGAACCCTGTCTCTGTCCTATGGCCTAGACTAGAGTCAAGAGCAAACCCATAATTAATAAAAAAAACCTCATTCAAATGGCTGGGCCGACTATTAAATTTCCATCTCTTTTCCCTCAGTACGCCAGCCCAAGAAAAGGGGACCCCAAATAAGGCTAGCTCTACCCATTCTCTAAAATGAAATCCCTTATAGTAGCAAAATCGTATAACAACTTGCCAAAGGAGATTAAGTTGTAGCATTGGTTCTCCATCTATCGGCGGACACTGTATTTCAGCTACTTCGATGTTGATATAGATGGCGATCAACATTCCTTATGGTAGAAATTGAACACCTCTCCAGCACCTTCCACAGCAGGTCCAGCAGGTGCAGCGCGCACGAGGCACCTGCAACGAGGTCATTACCCGGGTCTGGTGGCGAGGCCCTCCAGCACTGCAACGAGGTCATTACCCGGGTCTGGTGGCGAGGCCCTCCAGCACGTCTGCGGCGGCGAGGTGGTCCCCGCACTTCTCCAGCACCTTCCACAGCAGGTCCAGCAGGTGCAGCGCGCACGAGGCACCTGCAACGAGGTCATTACCCGGGTCTGGTGGCGAGGCCCTCCAGCACGTCTGCGGCGGCGAGGTGGTCCCCGCACTTCTCCAGCACCTTCCACAGCAGGTCCAGCAGGTGCAGCGCGCACGAGGTACCTGCAACGAGGTCATTACCCGGGTCTGGTGGCGAGGCCCTCCAGCACGTCTGCGGCGGCGAGGTGGTCCCCGCACTTCTCCAGCACCTTCCACAGCAGGTCCAGCAGGTGCAGCGCGCACGAGGCACCTGCAACGAGGTCATTACCCGGGTCTGGTGGCGAGGCCCTCCAGCACGTCTGCGGCGGCGAGGTGGTCCCCGCACTTCTCCAGCACCTTCCACAGCAGGTCCAGCAGGTGCAGCGCGCACGAGGCACCTGCAACGAGGTCATTACCCGGGTCTGGTGGCGAGGCCCTCCAGCACGTCTGCGGCGGCGAGGTGGTCCCCGCACTTCTCCAGCACCTTCCACAGCAGGTCCAGCAGGTGCAGCGCGGCGGGCGCGGGCGCTGAACGCGACGCAGCCACCAGGTACGTGCGCAGCGACGTCGGCGGCGCCGCACCCAGAGACAGCAGCTCTGGTACACGAAACAACGAAATTAGCAACATGATTTTGCCGTTTTCCCAAGTCATTTGAGGCAGGCGCAACATGTTACCATTGTCGGCGATACAATCGGTCCTTTGAACATCAAATTATTTAAGGCCAGTGGTGCCGCAGAATTACCCGTGATCATGACGCTTGCAACAGCGTCGAAATATTAGGAACTCGCATTAAAAATAATTCGTCGGTAAGAACCCGTTTAAATTATAACTATGAATAAATTTTTGTCTTGTTTTCAAATCGCCACGCCACATAATTGACATTAAAAAAAACCATGGCGGCGCTTTGCAAGCGATGCCCATACCTATCACTCGATATCTTTAATAATTTTATTTCGTCAAATTGTGTATATCGTAAAACGGCATCCACAATACAAACAACCAAACTTACAAACTTTGAAAAATGTATATTTTAGAATAAATCCCCCTACCATATGTCAAAGAATTAATTACACAAAATTACGTTCCGTTCCTTGTCAGTAGTATTTTTGCAACTCAGAACGGAACGTATTTACGAGTTAACTTTTTAATTACGTCCGGTCTAGAGAGATTCATTGGGTTTATTATTTTTGAAATCGATGATGTGGGTTAAGCATGTAACGAATTTCCGATGGCGCCAGAGACGTAAAATACAATGTAAAACATTGCGTATTCTTTAAAGAAATGAAACCATTCCTAGCATGTTTAAGAAAATAATTTAACTTACCAGATCCTAGATTTTTGGAAACCAGCCATTCATAGACCGCCACGTGTAGCAGCTCGTCATTGCGAGAAAGACACTCCCAAACAAGTTTCCTTCCCTAAAAAATAACCAAAACAGAATACTATCAGGAATGGAGAACCAAAAGACTACACTTAGCAAAGTAACCAAAGTTGCTGATAATAAAGCTGTTAATTTATCTTCAAGAAAATACCTGATAACTGGCATCAGTTGAAGAGTTGTTGACGTTGATGCAGTCGTTGGCTGACGATTCCGAGCTTCGTTCGTACAAGCGTTCTAGGGCGCCACACACTTCTCGATATATTTCCATCCTACGAAAAAAAAACAAATATTAAATACTTATCCTCCTTGATATGTTGTTTATTATTGTAGGTATGTATTAAAGAGCATCGAAATAAGAATAAGATGTGATGTATCGCAAATTCCCGTTTTCGTAACTAGATAGTCTCACCGTCTGTAGTAGGCGATGTGTCCCTCCCTGTCTTGTTGCGGCTGATCGCTCTTGTAGTAGTGTATGGCTTTGTCCTGAGGGTCTATCTTGGTGGCGCAGGCGACGCAGAGCTCAACTACGCCGTTGTAGAAACCGACTGATATTAATTTTGAACAGACTAGAGGTAGGTTTACGTTTGGTGCTACGTCCTGGAAATTATAATATTCGTGTTAAAATCTTTGTCTTTGTAGGTATTTAAAAGAATGTAAACAGTGTTATATACCAAGGATCAATAGGTTCACTTCATACTTACGCCAGGTTCGCACACTCACACATGCTCACGCGCTTAACTATACGTATACGTACACGACTACTCTGTGCTACTACATAGAATCTCGTGCCGCTCGTGTCACAGCGAACTTTACTGCCTCCGTGGGTTTTTGTTTGAGTATCAAGAAATCGGGAAAATTTATACCTACAAACCTAACTACTTATTAAATAATAATTTTATTCATTATTTTTTTACTGTGAATTAGCATTATGGCACCTAAGTGTGACATCGCTGCTAATGTAGGTAGATTCAAGCGTGCTCTAGTTAAACTAATACTGCTCCTTGGTATATTGTGGTGTTGCTATGGCCGAGTGATAGATATTATTTTGTGTCCTTTACTCTTGCAGGCATAATGTTGTCGCTCTGTATCTAGTTTATTTACATTCTTTAAATACCTACTTGACAATTTTTTTAAAGGCCCGTAAATGAAATAAATGAAAAACTTACCACGCAAAGTTTCAATGCATGTTGCAGCATTTCTTCCCGCTCGGCAGGGTTCTTTTGTTGCTTGGCGAATATTAGAAGTTCGTTTGCCTGAAATTATACACTCCTTCTTGTATTACATATGGTGTAGGCGCAAAAAACTCTTGCGCTCTATCTGTAGTAAATTGAAAAATAACTCAATCGTTTTTTAAATGTCTTTTTCACTTCTCATGCTCTGAAAGAGCTTATTGGTGCAGGATATAGGCTGCACAAAATCGCATTTTATGCACAAGTGCAAGAACGTATCTACTCATAAATGAAGGCAAAGAAAATGAGCCATACACAGCCAAAGGGCGTCTGCCCCGAACGCCGATATCGGCCCGACATAGTGCTTTTTCATTTTATATGTATGAAAAAATTGAAATAGCACTATGTCGGCTTAAATAGTAGGCTGTATAGGTCTGCAGCCCAAGCCTAATGCCAATGTCGTAAGATTAAAAAAAATAAAGCGGCGGGAAACAGCTCGTTTTTTCGTAATTATATAATATACTATTGTTTTATTTCCTCGCAATCAAAGTGAAAAGCAGAGTTTATAACTCGTCCACAAAACCATTTTAACCTCGACATTACTATCAGCCCTCGCCGTCTCGGGTGAAAATGGTCCGTTTTGTGCACTTGTTGTAAAATCTACTATATCTACACTCGTCTCATAATGTTCGAATTATGAATTCGAAAACAGTTGCATAATGACCTACTTTATGCCTATAAAAACTAGGGTTTACTATAAATTACAGAAGCGTAATGACTTAATGAGAAAACTCTAACTACGATAAAGTTGAGAAATGAAACGAAGTTTTTTTTTTTGCCAATACTCAAATCGCCATCTTCCGCCGCACCTGACAGTTGTTGTTGTACGGTAATTTTTCGAATGTTTTTCGGATTTTGTTCTGTGGTTGTTGAGATGTTGTTCAGATGTTGTTCAGTTGTTGTTCAGATGTTGTTTAGTTGTTGTACCGATGTTATTTAGATGTTGAGCAGTTGTTTAGATGTTGTTCAGTTGTTATTCCGATGTTGTTCAGTTGTTGTTCAGTTGTTTAGATATTTGTTGTTGAAACTCGACATGTAAACAACTGTTAGTAAAGAATTTTCGAAAATTCATATCAAGCCATATTACGTTCTCGTATTGAATTTGACCATGTATCGGGCCTTACAATCGCCGGTGCGGACGGTTGGAAAAGTGTTTAACTGGGTTAATTTTTTAGAGTGTAGATAAAATAGTGTATGCAACTGCATATAATTAGGCATTAGAATGCTCGTCTCAATCTATTATCACACTCGGCTGCGCCTCGTGTGATAAACAGACACTCGCATTCTAATGACCCCCATTATACGACAGTTGCATAAACTACTATAATAGACTGCACAAGAGATGAATAATCCGGAGTCGGCGAAGAAGATTTCAAGCGATCTCGAGCAAAACGACACTTTAAGGGACTAACGATCACTGAAGGTTATTTTATTCGACTGCCTCAGAAGGAGGGCTATGTTTTTCGAGATAATGTATGTATTTGGATATTAAATTATTTTTCACGGACTACAGCCCAAACAGCTAGACGGATTGAACTGAGAAATCATTAGATTAGTCTCACAGCAGCAGTAACTCACAAACAAACGAACACATATCACGCCTTTGTGATATGTGTTCGTTTGTCAACCCACGACCACAATACATGAAACTGTATTGAAACGTCGGGACACAGGTAAATTACTAATATTTACCTAAATACTATCGCGATAGACCCGGTCTAATACTTAAAATGAGACATATCACGCCTATTATTGCAGGGTAGGAAGAGCGTAAAAGGCCGTAATAAAAGGTACATTTACGCCACGTCTGACATACTTAACGGACATTCGGAAAATTGTGTATCTCCATAGAGATAGGTTGTCAGCCCGTCGCCTAAAATTGCAATACACACCCTCGAGTCCCTTAGTCGCCTCCTACGACTCACACGGGTAAGAAATGGGGTGATGCTATTCTAAGCCGGCATCACACGGCAAGCAGTAAGTCTATCTATTTAAAAATGTCATATCAAAATGGCGGATTGTAAACGCAAAATATAACTTTAACTAACGGATATTTTATTATTTAGTTATTATATTCTTGTTTTCATATGAAATTGTATTATAAGAGCATACCTTGGAGCACGTGGCGTCCTCCTGCCGGTAGAGCGTGGGGCAGAGCTGGCGCAGCTTCTGCGAGATGCCGTCCACGGACGCGTTGTCCCGCAAGTAGCCCGCCACCAGCGACCCCAGCAGCAGGCACGCCACTTCCTGACCGCCCACTAGCAATTCTCTGCAACATTTAATGTAATAGCACGTTCACACGAGGCCAATACGGGCAGGGAAATAGTAAGGGAAGTGGGCAGCACGAATATGTAATCAGGTTACTCACGCTGCTACTCGTCATGCCGCTGCCACTTCCCGTGCTCCCTCTATTGTCAGCTTTTCGTGCGCGAGTCAAAGGAACAGCAGCACGAACGCGTGTGGAATGTATTGCTATCTCGCTCACTCTATAACGGCAGTGTGTGAACACTCACTCGCGATGAAACTTCCGCGGAAGTATTTCGAGCAATATTTGCGACAACGGCAGGAGCAGGTGCATGGTGTGAACGTGCTATAAATGTTCTAATAAGAAAGTAGCCGGCCAACGTCGGTCGTGGCTTTGCCTCTGGTCCAGTAGTACTACAAAATCAGTACTATTAAGTAAAAATGATACACCATAATTATATCCATACGATTTGTCACATCTTAACGCAGTAAACAGCGAAAACGGGTGGCCAAGGGAACTAGCAGACTTTAAAAACTCGCGCGTGGTCCAGTTGAACAATTGTAAAAAGTCAGGGGGGTCTTATCAGCAATGTTCAAAGAAATTTATCAGTAATGTTAAATCTGCAATATGTCACAGTCATCAAATGTCAAAGCCATCAAGCCAAAATTGGACCTCCTTTATAAATGATATTTTTTGCACATTTTTGTATGAGAGGTATAATTTTTATATAATTCGATAAACTGTTTTTAAATAAAAGTTGTTTAGTTTCACGAGTAGAACTGACTCTCAAATATATGTATTTAGTTAAATGCAACCTTATACATGGTGTAAAAAAATTAGCTGGGAATATTTTAAGGGGTGAACCAGTACATGAAACTGAACAACTTTTCCCAAGGAACATAGGTCGAAGTATTTAAAAATTTGGCCCTCCCATACAAATTATCCCCGCCGGGTAACACACTAAGTATGGGAGGGTCAAATTATTTTTTCATATTTCGACCTATGTTCCTGGGGGAAAGTTGTTCAGTTTCACGTACTGGTTCACCCCTTAAAATATTCTCAGCTAATTTTTTTACACCTTATATATTGAGTAACCTGAAACTAGCTGCCTGCAGGGCTTGCTGCTGGTCGGGCGGCAGCGCGGCCGCCACCACGTGGAACTGGTGCTCGCACAGCACCCGCCACAGGCTCAGCATCTCGATGCCCATGTCTGGTGACCAAACACAACCACGTCAACAACACCACGCGTACAGTCGCCACTTCAGCACCGATACTGAACTATATGGAACAACCTAAAACACTAAATTTACTAAATGGCTCCAATTTGAAATGGGATCTGTTTAAAATTTTGATAATTTATTTTAAACCGTATTGTGCCGGCTTAGGAAAGCATCACCCCACTTCTTACTCATAAGTGTCGTAAGAGGCGACTAAGGGACTCGAGGGTTAGATGTGTATTGTAATTTAAGCCGATGGGCTGACAACCTGTCACTATACACAGTTATCTGATTGACCCTCAAACTTTCGCAGACGTGGTGTTAATATCTGTTTTGCGGCCGTTAACGCTCTGCCTACACCGTAAGGGATATAGACATGATTAATGTATGTATGTAAATATTTTATTTGGCGGGTTTTTACGTTGTGTAGGATCTTTGGCCAGTTTCAATATGATTCCTAGATAATATTGACAATCGTCTGCCGGATCAACCAGTAATATGGTTGTGTACTTAGTAATTAATGAAATACGAGACTTGGATGTTTAAATTATTGTTCAAATATATTACTGTTATTCAGAATATGCAAATTTATAATTATCATGTTTTTTTTATGCCATTGCTTACAATAATAGTGCCGTCATTGGTAGATTTATACAACGTAGCGTTTTAAAAAGAAGCTCGTTTGATAAGAAGTGGAGTAGCAGACCAGCCTATATAAGGTCCTATTAAATTCAGTGCAAATATTTTTAGGCTGAGCTCTACTCGTAAAACTGAACAACTTTTCCCAATAAACATAGGTCGAAATACGAAAAATAAAATTGCACCTCTCATACAAAGTGACACTTTTTTTTAACATTGTTGTATGGTAGGTCCAATTTTATTTTTTTCATATTTCGAGCTATATTTATTGGGAAATGTTGTTCAGTTTTACGAGTAGAACTCACCCTAAAAATATTTGCACTGAATTTAATAGGACCTTATAGAGAGATGAGAGGCTACGTACTGACGAACATGCTGAGCGCGGCGAGCGAGGCGTGCTCGTCGGAGTGCGGCGGCGCCAGCGTGCGCTGCAGCAGCCGCGCCGCGCGCTGCAGCCGCGACACCGTGTGCGCGCACTCGCCGCTAGACACGCGGGATACCAGCTGGAAAGTTATACCACACCTCGGACACTGGCGCTCAAATGTATGAAACAAACGCGTTGCTACGCACACAGTCTAAGCTCGCGTAGGTGAACGCGGACCATGCTTGTGTGTGTGAGACAACATGTCAGGGTTGCCGCCATTTTGCGTTCGCGAATCGGGAATGCAATGTGCGGCAGTATGAAATGACCTTCGTTCACGCATCCTTGCTAGCCGGTGTCTGAGCGTCCTCCGAGCGCGGGTGGGCGGCGCTTGTAGGGGGAGGCAGGGAGTGGCCATACTGTACGCTAGTACTATTAATTATACTGTGGTTATACGAATTTACCATTCACTCAGTCAAACACTCTCAGCTTTATTACCTACTAGGTTTCACCCGCTGCCACTCCTTTTCCCGTGGTAATAGTTGTTTTCCCGCGGTAAAAAGCGGCATATGTGTTATTCCGGTTTATACCCTACCTGTGTTCCAAATTTCATTTAAATCGGTCGATCCGTTTGAGCGTGAAGAGGTAACAACAATACATACATACATACACACAAACTCTCAGAATTATGATATTAGTACAGATAAATAACAAAACTGTTTTTTTTTCAAGACTGATAAGAAACCATATTGAAAGAGATAGTGAGCCACCCAAGGCATAGCTAATGCGATTTCTACGGATTTGAGTCACCAAGGGAGTTACCAGTCAGCCGAGGGAAGTCTTCATTCGGTTGTTGGTGGTCACCATTCACTTGCCCCCATATTTTCCTCAACTTGCTAGATAGAATATTTAGGGCGAGGCTCATAAGTCCTCATTGTAAAGTGTTTCAGGAAATACTAAAACAGAACTTACGAATTCCTTCTTATCCGGCGTGGACGACTTGGAGACGCATCTCAAGTTCCAAATAGGCGCCAAGATTCTGCCAATATAGATGTAGAGGGCGTTGTGTTTGGCGCTGTACTCCGCCTGCATGGAGAAGTTGGGGTCTCTCGGCTGCTGGCTCAGGTTGAACGAGGACTGGTTGAACCCGGGGCTCACCACGCTCTGGTATGGGCTCTGCACCGACTGGTTGGGGGAGCCCGGGTAGGACTGGTTCAGGGGCTGCTGGTACGACTGGTTGAGCTTCCCCGGCTGCACCTGCCCTTGTGGGCCTCGCATCGTCATCGGGGTCGACATTTGGCGAGGTGAGAACTTTGGGGAGCCTGCACAAATATGAGTTGGGATACATTTTTGGTAACTTTAAAATATCAGAGAATAATATACTAGAAATCCAAAACTATGACCATTTCTTTTTTTTTGAGGGTTTTTAAATTAATAATAATGTTGTTAAAAATATAAAAAGATCTTAGAGAAAAAATATATATGTATATTTCACTTAGCCGAAATTTGGAAAAAAGTAAAGATTTTTTTGTCGTGTAGAGGGCGCCAAAACGTGTACTCTTTGTGCACGCACCTAGACTGAAGTATTTTAATCGAATTTCGGCTAAACAAAAAATTGCCCCTATTTTCAAATATATTTACGGCTTATTCAATCAATCCTGTAACTACCTTTAAGCTATGGCAAGCATTTAAAATAACACTCTGTATATAATAAGCAGGTATCATTATTTTATTAAGATATTTTATTTAAATTTAGTGTAGTATTACCAATAGTCGAGGCGATGGGTTGTGAGTGGTGCTGCGAGTAAGCAGGCAGCAGGGCGGGCGTGGCTTGCGCGCCGTACAGATAGAACGCGCGCGCGGCCCACTCGCTCACGGACAGGTCGCCGCTGCTCGCGTCCTCGCATGCCAGGTACAGCGCGCACGCGCACGCTTGCTCCACGCTTTGTAGCTGCCAAATAACACGTTATATTAGGTCCTTACATATGAAATTGGCGTTTTGTATGGGAGGAACAAAAAGTCGATTTTTTTTAATATAGTATATTTATTTAATCTAAGTATGAGCCATTGTAATCTATGCACTTTTGCCATCTCATAGGTAGTTCATTGATCCCTTTACTAAAAAAACCATTCGGACGGGAATCAATAAAATCTTTGAAGGCGATTTGGACTGCCCCATCTGAGTTGAATTTTTTCCCTTGCAAGAAGTTATCCAAATTTCGAAAAAAATGGTAATCTGTTGGAGCAAGGTCCGGGGAGTACGGTGGATGCCTTAGACATTCCAATTGAAGCTCTTCTAATTTGCTAGCCGTCTGTTGTGCAGTGTGTGGTCTAGCGTTGTCGTGAAGCAACAGTGGCGTAGAGCGATTGACCAACCTCGGTTGTTTAGCAGCTAGCTTTTCCATCATGGTTTGCAATTGCTGACAGTAGACATCTGCCGTAATCGTCTGGCCAGATTTGAGAAAACTGTAATGAACGACACCGGCGCTAGTCCACCAAACGCTTACAAGTAACTTTTTATTGGTCAATTTTCGCTTGGAGCAGGCTTTGGCTGGCTTGCCAGGGTCCAGCCATTGCGATGAGCGCTTCCGATTATCGTAGAGAATCCACTTTTCATCACAGGTAATGATTCGATTTAAAATCCCTTCGTTATTGTGCCGGTCAAGTAATGTAACGTAGCAGTTGACGCGCGTTTGCCGGTTTGCTTCACTCAATTCGTGAGGAACCCACCTTTCAAGTTTTTTAATCTTTCCAATTTGCTTCAAGTGGATTAAAACAGTTTTATCACTAACACCGAAGCCTGCCGCTAATTCGGACGTGGTTTGCGATGGATCCGCTTCCACAATAGCCTTCAATTCTTCATTATCAACTTGGGTCTCCGGACGTCCACGGGGCTTGTTTTGCAGGTCGAAATTTCCAGAACGAAAACGTTGGAACCAAAAACGCACTGTGTTTTCTTTTGCGACACAACCGCCATACACATCATTAACCCTTCGAGCCGTTTCCGCAGCACTGGTGCCACGGTGGAACTCGTACTCGTAAATAACGCGATATTTCAAATTTTCCATTTTGTAAATTGAGCGATGCAAACAGAAAAAAGATAAGTAAAAAAACAAATGAATGACGGTTTACGAAACACAACTACATGTGGAAATAGCTGTATAAATTTGAATTTCGAATTCCTAACCAAATAGGAGAAATTTGTGATCAAAGTGGCCAGTACGACAAAACGACAATTTCATATGTAAGGACCTAATATTAAGTATTCCAAGTTAACCTAAAGTTTTTAAAGTCTATTCGATTAAAATCTATCGGTACACCCGCATGCACTAAGGGTGTAAGGGACATCCCTTCGAATGCTGTTATGGTGCATTCAGACCATGTAACTCAACAACTTTCCATAAAAAATATTTCAGGAAATGTCGAAAATTGTTGGGCTCCTATAGTAAATGCAGACAGCTGATCGTGATTTTGTATGGGAGGTCGAATATTTTTTGTCGAGAGTTTCCTGACATATGTTCCTAGGGGAAAGTTGTTCAGTTCTGTGGACTGCATGCACCTTATCGGTATTCGGAGGGCTGTCCCTTACACCTCGTTTATTGTAATAAATAATGAGTTAGTAATTTAAAATATAGATAGAATTGTAACTTTTGGGGTGGTATGGGATCTACCTCGTAGTGGTTCACCCCGGGCAACGGCAACACAGGCTTGCCTGTGGATAAGTCCGGCTGAACGATCCCACCAAGCGGTGGAAGGCTCCGTAAGGAGCCGCCTGGCTCGCGACCACCATCCTACCGAAGTCTGGCGCCAAGTAGCCACCTGCGTTCCGTCAGTGTGTGGGAGTGCCAGTGCCTTAACAGGCTTCTTCTGGGTGAGCTCGCTCCATCTTAGACTCTGTCTCTGTCCTATGACCTAGACTTGAGTCAAGAGCAAACCCATCATTAATAAAAAAAAAAAAACTTGGCCTAAGCTACAAGTAAAAAAAATAAATGATCAATATTTTTTTTCTTGACTTAACTACTTATTCTTCATTCCTTGAAGTTTCAAAAAATTTAATTATTTTCATCCCATGTACCCCATATTTATTGACGTTTTGTATAACACAATTTTCTTCTTTATATAACAATTTTGTATTGTCCTAATAGAAAACTGGCGTCACTACCGCCTTTTTTTATAACAGGCGGTTCACAATTACATTCTGAAATTATTCTGTAATATAAATCTAACAAACATAAGCTTTTACGACGGTTCGATCTAAAATGCGAAAATCAAAATCAAGCGCGGCGTTCTATGTTTCGGAGGCGGCATCCTTTAAAAAGTGTGAGGCACGCGCCTAAGAGCGTCCGATTCTTACCGAATGGATTTTAAACGCGGCAAGACATAAAATCGACCAAACATAACCCTGCAATGTTTTCTGGAAGGAGTCCTTGAGGCTCGCGGCAGCAGCACGTTACAAGACACGCTATTCACCGGACAGAACCCTGGAAGGTTACCTGGAAGAAGTCCTTGACGGGCTGCGCGTCGGGCCCGCGGCAGTCTCGCAGCAGCGTGCGCAGGATGTCGGGCGCCGCCCCCGCCGTCAGCAGCGCCGCCCCCGCGCCCGTCACCACCGCCCAGCGGGACGTCGACCATATATCTACAAAAGAAAGTGTACATCAATAGCAAGCTTATTTTTAATAAACAAAAACCCGTCTGCGGCCCGTGAAAGAGAAATTTCAAAGTGATATATTTTTCATTTCAAATTCATATTTTTTAAGGAGACGACCAGAAAACTTATGAAATGAGAGTTGTATGTGCAGAAGGTACACAATCAATGAAGCAAAAATTATAAGATAAATTATAAAAAGAAGCTGTGGTTTAGCTATATTAAAATGTGATTTGAATAAGTTAAGTGGTAATTAGAATTATGCTGGAAACACCATTGTTAAGTATAGGGTATCGCTAAAAAGACACGTATCCAGCCCAGAAATCTTATAACAAAGAAAAATGCTGGTGCCTATAAAGGCTAGCACTTTTTACTATAAGTAGTGAGTTGTACACTTCAACTGCCTCACTTTTTGCCTTATCACTCTACCCCAGGCAGGACTGCTGTAAGAGATTTCTTTTTACAAATAATCTGACCTGTTGTGTATCGTTCTATTATGTTATGTCCTTTGTGTTATTTTGTGTACAATAAACGGTTAAATAAATGAATAGATGGTACGTACCTCGCCTGGCATTAGCCGGCGCGGCATAGGAGTGCGGGGCGGCGGGCGGCAGCGCCGTGAGCGCCCAGGCGGGGCCGTCCAGCGCTAGCACGGTGTGCGCCTCGCTGAAGCCGGGCGCGGGCAGCACGCGCGACAAGCACCACAGGGTCTCCGCCTCGCCGCCGCTGCCCGAACACACCATCACTAGGGAACCTATACGTAGCAGATAATTTCATGAGCCACATTGAAGCCATATAACTTTTTAAGCATTGATAACTTTCACACATTACGGTTATTTAATCGAGTTTTCAGTTTTTAGGTAAATTTATGCGATTTATCAGTCTTTAGTTTAAGGCAGTATGACTACAGCTAATGTAACTCATTTCAAACGTCGGGATCCAGGTAAATCGCATAAGTTTAAACCACCTACGTATTTTTTCTGACACAACCAGCCCCAATTTTCTATTATCAGTATTTGGTCTTTGACTAAAGCAAAAAACTCCAAACTCAATGAACGCGCCATGGAGCGCATGCTGCGCTACGCGCTACAGCGTGTCAAAAAGGATCGATCTGATTAAGAACAAAACTCTGCGCTCCAAAACTGGCAGAACAGACGTTGGCTAGAAAACCCGCTAAAAAGTGGGACTGGGCGGGATAATGTCAACCAGAATGAAAATAATAAGACTGAGCGCTAAAAGGTGCCGTCGTCGTGGCCAGCCTAGCAAGCAGAAAAAAGATGACGTGGAAACCTTTCTCTAAAGCTGGTAGTCGGAGGCCCAAGAACGAGATGGATAGAGCGAAAGAGTGAAGGCTGCAGTGAGACGTTAAACAGGCTATTTTTTTTTAAATTATGGTTTAAGAATTTTCAGTCTGCTGATTAAAGTCCTCGGAGCAGACTGAAGCTTATACAAGTGCAACTGACCGTTCTCGTAGCAGGCGCTGTGCACTCGCTTGGGTTTGAGCACGGCCGCGTTGGAGGTGAAGCCGGGCGGCAGCCGCACGTGCAGCAGCGTCAGGTGCACCGGTCGCGATCCGCCCTGATTCGCACTATAAACAAAAGATTGTAACATAGGAAGGCGTAAAATAAGTGTTTCTTTTTATTTTTGTAGATAGTTATGCTGTCACGCCTTTCTACGTTGTGAGATAGATAGAACATAAATGACCTCAAAAATAGGTTATTTTCAACACAAGTGAAAAATATTTAGATTTTTTTTCAGAATTGTGAATAAGTAGTTGCAATGATTTGCTGTCAGCCGAATCGAATAGCGTTCATTAATGGATTTGATTCTATGTTTCATATTCGTTATGTTGATGACCTATGATGGCAACTTACTCCCCACTTCCAGTGCTGAAATACAGTCGTGCGCCGGTCTGGGTGACAGCCACCAGATTCAGATGTTCCGATTCAGACTCGTCTACCGCCGATATCGACACTACCGGCTTAAAGTTGTAAGCTTCTAGAGTCCTGTAAAATACAATTTGTTTTTAAAAACATATATTCCGAACATGCATCAAAGACAAAAGTAATTAAAATTTCCATTGTGCGACAATTCTTTTGAGATCAGGTAAAAGAAACATAACTAATCGGAAAAGTATAAAAGTATTTTTTATTTATCCAAGCTGCTAAAATAACCATCATTAATTGCAAAGACAAAGTGTGAGTACAATTTATGGTAATACATGGTAATACTTACTTCACGATTTCAACTGCTGACGAAACAATGTTCCCTTGAGTTAGTCTCACAACCTTACTGATTGTTTCACCATCTGGCCCCAAATCAAACACTTCAATGCATCCTTTTTCACTGAGAGTGTATAAAATGTGTCTCGAGTTGTCAACTTCAATCTTGACTATGGGGTCTTCATCATACAACGCTGCATTTAGGAATGATGGAACCAGGAATGAGAGTGCGCTTGTGGAATGATTTACTTTTTTGCAGTGTTTTCCAAACCAACCAAGTTGAGCCTAAAATTACAAGTTAAAACATCTTAATAAACAGTTTAAGTTTATAGTATAAATTAGTTCCATGTCTCCAACACAAGACCATTTGTAGATTGATTTGCATGAACTGAACATACCTGGTAAGTGATCTCATATAAACAGCCATCTTTGCCACCCATGAAGATTCGTCCTTTAGCAGTTGACTTTACAGACATCATAGGCACTCCATCAGTGGGCAACACAAACACTGGTTCTGGCACTAAATGAATCTCTTCAAATCCGTTAGTGTCATCACCTTTACTACTTGAAAATGTTACTCCTAAAAATGAATAGGTTTAGAATTAAAATTTTATTTTACTTTTGCAGCATTTTATTCTATGAATTCTTTATTGTACACATATTAATACAATATAGGCATGAGGCATGAGACATGAGGCAGTGACATTGCATATTAATACAATAGGTGAAAACTTAAAATTTATTACAATGGCGAGCTTATTTCTATGAGAAATCTCTTCCAGCCAACCCAATGGAGATGAAAGAGAAGAAAAACGGGGACTTGAAAATAAATTATGTACCTACTTATTTTATCTATATCTAAGTATATTAATTCACTTTCAGGGCCTGATTTTCAAACACTTAAGCGTAATTTAAAATGAAAGTATCTCAGGAAAAATACATACCCAATACTACAATTTCAACAGTAGTTGTCAAAACCAGCAGATATTTGACAAAATTCTGGAAAACTCCTAGCTTTGGCTTCACCAGGCCAACACTGACAATTGTCTCTCCAAGGCCATCAAAGTAGGCCACATCACTGCCATGTTCAAATGCCCACACATAAATATTGCTGTCAATCGCAAGCCACACTCTGCTGATTTCAGGAAACACACCCATGAGGCAGTGACATTGCATATCTGATAGATTTATAAGGAATATTAAAATGAATTGAGATTTTTCCAGAGATCTATGCAAATTGTTAAAGAAGTAAAAATAAATAAAACCACATTGCTATAAAAAACAATAAAATAGATGGTAAATTAAATTGAAAAGGATACGAGCAAAGTGTTCCATTATTTCTGGTGGCAGTGGCACTTTGTTTTGTATCTTCAGCTGGGAGAGGTTGGGGTGATTCAACAATGCAGCCAGGTTCCTGTAGTCGCCAGCGTTCAGTCCACTGCATGTTGGACTTCTTTGCGTAGCTATTCCTGTGATCTGTAGCCAGAAAAGTCTTAGGCACAAGCAACTAAGTATTTTATAGTGAGTATAAATTTATTGAAAGTTACATGTTTTCATATTTCCAGCCCGAAAAGGATACTCTGACCAAGATTTGTTGAGAGGCTAGAAAACCATCATCCATCATCAGCCTATTGCAGTCCACTGCTGGACGTAGGCCTCCCCCAGGGTACGCCACAGGGCACGATCTCCCGGTTATTAGAATATTCAAAACGTGTACAAACCTCTAAAAACGAAGGGCGCGAGTTGTCTGCGGTTATGTACCGGTCCAGGGTGCAACCCGCGAACTCAAGCCGATCCAGCTGCATTTTTGTAGGATCCACAGTACGATTTGAGTCAACACTGGTTATCACACTGGGCATCTAAAACATTTTTTTCACTTGAAAACTCAATATTTATTTTTATTACAAGTTGTTGCTATTTTAGGTTATGTTTGAATGTCAAGTTCCTAATGTTCATATACAAACCTTATGTATGATACTATTATTTTTAGTGATTAAATATCACCACATATTTATTGCTCTTAAAACAAGAATAATCTGGGTTCTTCCTATGAAAATAATAATTAAAAAGACAATAAAAAGCCGTTCAAACTTGATCTTGATGGCGGTTGGACAAACAGATAGTGCTGACAACACAAGAAAAAAAATATAATGAAAAGCCACAGACAAAAAATTGTTTGGTGGCTAAAGTATTGTGGTGCTGCCATCTGTTATCCAGTAGATAAACTAAAAAACACGGTACGAAGCTTCGACTTAATTACTTCCGGTTTTTGGTTTTGCTACTCAACGCTAGATGGTAGTACAAGTATTGAAGTAGTACAATATTATTTCTGTAGAGGGCGTACTTTGCAAGAGTTAAGATGTAATGTAGACTGGGACAAGGGTGGCGCCCCAACTGATAGAAGAAGACGAACATTTGATTTGTGCAGGAAATCAGCAGCACATAAACCCTTCTACTTTTTCTGGTTCCCTTGGTTAATAAATGAAAAACCAACATGAACATTGCAGGAACGATGAGTCTGATCATGCCTTTGTTCCCATTTGTCACCACTGAAACTGTCTCTAGTGACAATTAGAAATGAATAAAAATTCCTCTCTGTCACTAGAGACAAATGGGAACAATTTGTCCCCCACTCGCATATTTTGATGTAAGTACCCATAGAGGTATTATGTTAGTACATAATACCTCTATGTAAGTACCTACATTGCTCGCGCCATTGTCGGCGCGCACTTTGCCACAAAATTTTAGAGGAACCCGGTTAGAGGTGTGTAAAATATTAGGGTCTTTATGCGATTTGTTTCTTTTTTGTAAGATATTTTTTTAGCAAAATAGTAATTCAATAAAGGAAATGTTTTTGGAATTAAATAATCACAAGTAAGTAGGTACCCAAAATAATCCAACAGATCAAACAAAAATAATTATTTTTAGGCTTGCTGTGGATTATTTTGGGTACCTACTTACTTGTGATTATTTACAATTGTGACGCCGTGTGATGCCGGCTAAGAATAGCATCACCCCATTTCTTACCCATGGGTGTCGTAAGAGCCGACTAAGGGACTCGAGGGATGTGTATTGCAATTTTAGGCGATGGGCTGACAACCTGTCACTATAGTGATACACAGTTATCTGATTGACCCTCAAGCTTTTGTCAGACGTGGTGTTAATATCCGTTTTACGGCCGTTAACGCTCTGCCTACCCCGTAAGGGATAGGCGTGATTTATGTATGTATGTATTCACAATTAAAATAAATATTTGATTCCAAAAACATTTACTTTATTTAATTACTATTTTGCTAAAAATATCTTACAAAAAAGAAAAATATCTCATTTAAGACCCTACATGCTGATCAAACAAAAAAGGAGTAGGTAGTATCACAGATAATCAAGATATATATGTGCATATGATATTTATGCTAAAACAAAATAAAAAATCAGTCTTTTTATTATTAAACCATTTATTGCACACAATAAAAACATAGGACACATACATATCTGAAACAATTCACAAAGGTCTACTTACTTATTACTTATTTTACTGAGTTTATTTTCATAAACTAATTACCTAGTTTACTGTTATTATTTATTATTGTGATCGTGCAGTAAGTACCTACACGGTATCTCAAAATTTATTTGTAGGGTTCCTTACTAAAAGGGTCCAAACGGGACCCTGTTACTGAGACTTCGCTGTCTGTCCGTCCATCCATCACCAGACAGTATCTCATAATTCGTGATAGTTCGAGTGTAGAATGTTTGACAGATGCCGAATTTCTGTCAAAAATAATAATAAAGTACAACATTATGTTCTTCTTATTCTTAGCTTTTTGTCTGCTTGATTTTATATCTGTAATGTTTCGGAGGCTGTATCTCATGAACGGTCATAGTTAAGATAGTTCAAATTTTCACAGAAGATTTATAACTGTTGCCATGCCAAGAAACCTTCGTGCGCGAATCCGACTCACATTTAGCTTAGATCGGAAGATTAGTCAAAATTTTAAACTATTTGCAGCTAGGTTAGGAATTGGTTTCGATTCGGTTATTTGTGCCGTTTGAGCTTGTCCGTCCGTCAAGCCGTCTGTGCTGCGGAAACACAGATTAACTAAAGTACCGCCGTTCCAATAAGTCGTATTTGACAGCTGTCAGATTCGTGATAATACTATGGCAGAGGGTTCATTTTCCTTTGTTGACATTTCTTTTAGTATGGAGATGACAGGTGTCAAAAACTACTTATTAGAACGGCGGTACTTTATGAATGTATACAGACCTATACTCGCAAAACGGACGGCCGTGTTGCTGGCTGTTTTTATACACATACATTATCCATATACTCCAGACTCCTCTCACATAAGTATAATTATGACTGATTAGTCGTTTCGTTAACAAGTGGAAGTTAAATAAAATACCAGCTTAGGTTTAACAATCAATACAATCATCGCGTAATTCTAGTAGTAGCCCTCGTTGAGCAATAATTTCCCTCGTGGTTTATCGAGCACTTCACCGTCGGAATAGATGAGTTGACCTCGCAAGTAAGTCTTCTCGACTTTTCCTCTGAGAACTCGGTACATATATGGACTAATCTGAAACAAAAAGTTACCGTGTTAAAAAATATATGAAATTTTTAGTACAGCGCAGGAAGGATAGGTATAATAAAATTGGCCTCACAGGACATTTCCTTAACTTTAGCTAACCTTTATAGTGAAATGTCTAGCACGCTACGCTCGAAATACGTGTGGAGCTGGCACTTGGCTCTTGCCTTTTACCGCGAAAAGTCTAGCTCGTTTTGCTCGCAAATCTCGCAATACGTATAGTGTTAGTGCGGCGCAAAGCGGCGCCTCTCTTGTGTTTTTACCGTGAAAAGTCAAGCTCGCTTCGCTCTCAATACATGTAGTATGCTGCACTCACCTTATTCTTGTACAGAATGATGTCTGGTGTGACGACGAAGCTAGCATCAGGGTCGAAGAAGATGAGGTCGGCGTCGAGGCCAGCACGCAGCGCGCCCTTGCGCTCATGCAAGCCAGCAAGCCGCGCCGGGCCAGCTGACAGATAGTGGGTCACCGTGCTCAGGCTGTAGCCGCGGCCGCTTGCCTCCGTCCAGAATAAGGAAAGACCTGTGTAATGTAATAATGAATAATAATAAGTATAAACTTATCATGCTTACCGACTCTTATACCACAGTGCGAAACCTTTCAAAATTCTTACTTTGTACCCCAACCGACAGCGCGTCAGTAAGGCGTAGGTACCAAGATAGTGGATAAAAAAATGCGCGAGTAGGTAAACCATGTTAATAATAATAACAGAAAAATATTGTTCTAGTATCGCCATAGTGACAGGTTGTCAGCCCATCGCCTTTAATTACAATGCACAACCTCGAGTCCCTTAGTCGCCTCTTACGACACCCCCGGGAAAGATATGGGGTGATGCTACTCTAAGCCGGCATCACACGGCGCATGTTTATATAGTAAAATAAACCTACTGCTCAAAGTTCATGTAAAAATTTAATTTCCTGTGATATAGGTACCTATTTGGAAAAATCTTACCAAACTGGACAGAAGATATGCCGCCCCAAGCCTCCATGAAGTTGGGTCCTTTCACGTCCTCGGTGCTCGGGGAGTGATCGGACGCGATCAAGTCCAATCGCTCATCCCTTATGTAGTCCCAAAGCTTCAGCTGAAATTATCACACACGCCAGTTTAAAGAGCGATGTCGAAATAACGTGCAAAAAGGTAACGATGTTTTGTCAAGAAAAGACCCTTGCGTAGGATTATCGTAGCCCGTGCTTCGGCGCGCAGCCTCCAATACTTACTTTGTGCTACAGACTACGGTGGTGCTACGATGCGTGTCCCGTATCAGATTGTTCGTGGAAAGAAAACTGGGAATCAGGGATACTACAGATATTTTGTACCTTGTTAGAGATGTCTCTCACTGGCGGCGAGCACTTGTATTCAGTACGTCCGGGTCCGATTTCCTCGGCGCTGAGCGTGAGGTAATGGTGGCAGGTCTCGGCGGTGACTCCGTGCCGCCAGCCTGTGTGGCCCGCCAGCGCGCGCGCCTCCCGCGCCGCCTCCAGGATCGGCACCACGCCTTCAGCAGACACGTGCACCACGTGAACGTGGACACTGCAAACAGGTAAACACCGAAATCGCAGATTTGCTTCGTGTGTTTAGAAATCGACGGGATTTAGAGGCTGGTTTGCATGCAAAGTTGAAACGAAAAGTGTACTAGTTGAATACGGAAGTAAGTAGGTACTATCATTACTATGATGTGATTGATGAACGATGATAGTAATCATTTTTAATAGCAGGTTCACACAATGCCAATATGGGCAGGGAAATAGTAAGGGAAGTGAGCCGCGCGAATATGTGAACAGGTTACTCGCGCTGCTACTCGTCATGCCGCTGGCACTTATCGTGCTCCCTCGATTATCGGCTTTTCGTGCGCGAGTCTAAGGAACGGCAGCACGAACGCGTGTGGATTATATGGCTAGCTCACTCACTCATATTGGTGCAGGAAGAGTATGATGGCAGTGTGTGAACACTCACTCTCGTTGATACTTTAGCGGAAGTATTTCGAGCAATATTTGCGACAGCGGCAGGAGCAGGAGTAGGTGCATGGTGCGAACGTCCTATTAGAGCCACTATAATGCACGATATTATATTGTACTGCATAATGGCCGACACCTTTATGTACCTACAACATGAAATGTCAACATTTTCGCCAATAAAACCTATAGAAGTAGGTTTCTTAGGGTTTATGTACTAGGTAATGAGCTTGTAAATAATTTCCCTGTTCGACAATAGCGACAAAAGCCTTACTCATTGTCAGAGAGCAAATTTGCAATCAAAGACGCTGCAGCTATCTCCATATCTGGCGGTCGGGAGGCGAGGTACGTGTCGTAGAGCAGTGGATCTACAATACAACACAAATTGTTATATTTACTAAGTTTCATCCCGTGTTTCATACATGTTTCTTCGGAAAAGTTGTTCGTAAATTTTGGTTAAATGGATCAGTGTCTTTGAACACTGTAGTTTATTACCAGGGCAATCGTTGGTGCAGGTGTTGTTGTTATTTCTTATTTCCAATTCAGCGTGAAACTGAAACATGAAAATACTGGTAAGTAAGTCATTGTCAGACGAAAACAAAGTATAGAAGCTGAAGAATATCTTTTGCTCACGAAAAGATACTGCGATTTTCTGGTGTCTTGCCTTAGGCACCTATCTACATAAAAACTCCATGGTAACTATGCAGCGTTAAAGCAGGTATAAAGGCGGCCTTTTCCCCGGAGCCTAAAATACCTACTTACCGCCAGAACAGTTTCTGTACCGTTCAGAACTTTAAACACATCCGGTAGCTCGTCAGCTGTGATGTACGGGAACTCAGAGACCCCACTCTTGATCAAAAAACACTTGAAGCCGACGACTCCAGCTTTTATCATATTCCGCAACTCACCCTAAAATAAAATAAAAATGGGAAAACTATTAGGACATAGATAATCAATGACATAAATTTAAAAAAAAACACGGGTATACTTGCCTCATTTCCAGGAACAACGCCTCCCCAGAAACCAATGTCTGTATAAACCTCTTCTTTAGCCACCAAAGCTTTTACTTTCAAGTTTTCCAGTGTCGTTGTAGGTGGAATTGAATTTCTTTATTTGGAAAAAAGAGTGATACCAGAAATTAACTAAACCACTGAATGTAGAGTCATGTCTCTCCGGTATAAAAGGCATCATGATGCAACTACCTAAATCCGAAAACCAAATTGACTAGATTTTTGATAGTCTATACAGGGTGTAAGGGACAGCCCGCCGAATACTTATAGGGTGCATGCAGACCATGAAACTGAACAACTTTCCCCTAGAAACATATGCCAGGAAACGACTAAAAAACGACCTTCCATACAAAATTGCAATCAGCTGACTGCATTTACTATAGGGAGCCAACAAATTTTTACTTTTCTTGAAATATTTTAGGAAGTTGTTCAGTTTCATAGTCTGAGTGCAACCTATCAGAAATCGGAGGGCTGTCCCTTACACCCTGTATTTACAAAGAACTTACAAGGGCATATCGATAAGGGTTGTGAACCCACCAGCCGCCGCTGCGCGAGTCCCCGTGACGAATCCCTCCCAGCTCGTCCGGCCCGGCTCGTTTAGATGCACGTGGGTATCTATCATACCCGCCATTAGTGCTAGCTCGCCACCGTCTATTACCTAAAATGTATTGTTCTTTTTAAAAGTACAGCCACCAACAATAGGATTCAAATAAACAATTTTATATACAACCTTCCCACACAAAAGACAAAGAATTAAGTAGTAGTCCGGAGAGCGGTAAAATGTTTGCTGCCCTTCTGAAGCCAAATAACCCCGTTCAGAGGTTTTTTTCGCGGCAAAAATTTAAAATGGACCTTAATAAATTGAGAGCAGTAAACATAAGTTTCACACTTCTTCAATAACAGAAAAAGAAAAAAAACTTACACGAATTAATAGTGTAAACAGAGTAACTTCTTGTACAGAAATCGTACTACATAGTTTACCTCTACATTTCCTATGTCAAGTCTTAATGCACTTAAATACTGCCGCGTGAAGACTCCCTCGATTTTCCCATCTTTGTCAACCAACACGCCTCCATCAAACACGTCTATCTCCGTGACCACATGACGACTCAAAAACAACTTCTTCCCTTCTGTTTTAGGAGACAAACTTATTTCACGACATGATATTACAGCTGCAAATAAAAAGTACTTAGTTTAATTTGGTTACCAGATATCGGGTTGTCTGAATCGAACCCCTATATATTCAATGATTATAAATGAAAATATAGTTTTAGAAATACGTAAGTGAAATACTTACAAATAAATATTATTTGTAAGAGCAAGGAACGACACAACATTGTTCTTAGAACGTCGATTATGAGAATGAAACACTCCAATTAGGAACACAATCACCTCTCAACGCTTCACAAAGAATCAATAAATATTGCAAATGATCACTATTTTAAAAATCATTAAAACATATAAACAGGTCGATATAAGTACCGTTCAAATCAGACCGCGAGTAAAACCCGTATTGAAAGTACCTGGGTCATTCTTCAAAATTCGATTCTCCGCGTAATCGGCGTGGCAAATTTTAATTTCGATAATTTTAACAATGTAACATAAAAATATGATTTTGTGTACTTTCCTGATTATAAAACCGTTTGGTGCTCCATGCTAGCACATTTACTTTTTGAGAAATTTAATTTTGAAATTTCATGTGCCACGCCGATTACAAAACGAGCCACGCTTATTACATAGTTAATTTTATCTGATTTTTGTTATGCATATTGACTAATGAATACTTTTGCACCTATTATTGATAGGAATTATTGAGCGTTCTGACCTAATAATTCACCCCAAATAATTTTTTTCATTACCAAATCATATAAATATACCTATATTAAATGAATACCTAACAGCGAACACCAGTCTTTACAAGTAAGGGGAAAGTAAAAAAAAGCAGTGGTATTTGTTTGATCAGGTATATTAATTAGTAGAACCTTGTTGACATAGGAAATTACAAAATTATCATAATTAAAATGTGCTTCAAAAATCAACAGCTCACTCAGCCAAGGACTCGAATCAAAACTTTATTGACTTATTAACTTTAAAAATCAAAAATCATAACAATAAAAATCTATCACATTAGTGTTCGATCAGTTGTGTTAATTAAGATTACGATTACATAAAGTTAAATCTAATTTGATCAGAACTCTGAATAGCTAAACCTAAAATAACTAGTTAATAGTATCGTAGACAGCAACCGAGACTGACAGACCTTCAGAAGCAAGAAACCAGCTTTTTGCAGACAATAATGTGGTTTGTCTCGCAGGTTTAACCAAATTCTGAATAATTTTATAAATTGGCGAATGTAAACTTTGTATAATCCTCCCCAAGAATCGAATCTGGGACCTCTGGATCTTCTCCCTAAGTCTAAAGACTAAGTCTAAATGACAGAAACAGTTCATATTAAACTATGGAACAATATATAACTAAAAAACTTAATATATATGTAATTTAATTATGTTTATGTAATGATTACCACTATTTATATTAATAACATATTATTTATATTTATTTACAAAAATATATTGATATATTCAATCTTTTCTTTACTAAAATAAGTTCAGTGTAATCGGCGTGGGACGAATTGTAAGCGGCGTGGCTATTTTACCACGCCGATTACGCCACGCCGATTACTAAAAAAACACTTTTTTTAGAATTACTTGCTAACCTATTCAACAAGTCTTATTTAAATTATTGCTTCATAAAGTCGACAATATCGTGAATGAACCCTGTGAATAATATATCTCTGAATGATTCGATTCAGGATGAAATTTGATCCACGCCGATTACATGCACGGCTTACAGAAATGTGTGACGACTCGTACTTACCCGAATATTTTTGTCTCCCAGCAACGAATCGCCCGTCCACACTGGTTGACTGCCGCAGCGCAACTTGCGGTTTGCGGTGCAAAAACTTCGCTGGTTTTCGTTCATAATCGTGCAATTTACGACGGGTTTTATCACGCTCAGGCAAAGCGCGCGAAAACGTGTGACCGAGACATTTTAAGGCCTATTTTATAAATTAAATGAAAATCAAATATTTTTTGTATTTTAACCAAAACACCAATTCAAGGTGGTTATTTTGATACATAGTTTATACCTACAAAACAGTAGAAAAGTAGTAAAATCATGATTTGTAAAATCCAAGTACGCGGTGTGACACGCGGAGAACACCCAAAATCCTCCCGTTTTCAACTTTCAGATTCAGTTTTGAAATACTAAATGTCCTTAAAACATGGCTTTCTGATAGTTTCTAGATAGGTATTGAAATGAAAAATCATCTCCAATTGATCGTTTTGTTCAAACTTTTATAATTTAGGATTTACAACCCTGTGACCACAATTATTGACCTCCTGAAGAACGACCCACCTATGTGTACTAGTATACTGATTGATCAATCTGATCATCAGCATTTCAAGAAGGCAAAGAAACAAGTGGCAAGTGATTGAGATAATGATAACGGTGAATAGAAAATCGGTCAAGTGCGAGTCGGACTCGCGCACGAAGGTTTCCGTGCCATTATGTATAAAAATGGCATAAAAATCGCGTTGATTGTATAGGAGCCCCTCTATTTTATTTTTTTGTAAATGTTGTTATAGCGGCAAAAGAAATACAATCTCACATGTCTAACTGTCACGGTTTATGATATAGGTACAGCCTCCGAACACAAAGATAAATCGAGCAATAGAAAAAACATCATCTGTGCGGTTTATGAGATACAGCCTGTTGACAGACGGACGGACAGACAGTGAAGTCTCAGTAACTGGGTTCCGTTTCTACCCTTTGTGCACGGAACCCTGAAAAAAAACAACTACTTTATGAGATAACTTTGAGGCTGGAGATTGATAATAGGTTAATTTCGTCACTCATACCTTACAATTGCAAGGAAAACCCCTTTACGATACTTCTGATAACTCTGCCACACACAAACCAAACACTCTACTAATAGGTACACTTTAAAACACTGTATCATGAAAACTTTACAGGCTTATTATCTTCACATATCTTTTTATTTTGTCTTTACAAATGTCCTAAGTTTTTTTGTTCTGGGCTCTTTAATTTTCTAGCCCCGGGGTCATGAAATCTACATCTGAATCTGACTGGTGGGGAGCAGGAGCTCACCCTGTGAAGATTTTGTGGTTTTTCAAACAACCAGCCCAATCGCAACCTTGCGACTGTGCTTACGAGTTTTTCTGGGAAGAACGGATTGGACTGAATCTTTTTTTATTATTTTTATTAATGATGGGTTTGCTCTTGACTCTAGTCTAGGTCATAGGACAGAGACAGAGTCTAAGATGGAGCGAGCTCACCCAGAAGAAGCCCGTTCACTCTTACTCTGAAGAGATTAGGGTTGCATGCGTTTGGAAACACAGACGCAGGTAGTGAGTTCCACTCTTTAGCATTGCGCATTATAAATGATGACTGGAAGCGCTTAGTCCGAATTGGTGAAATAGCAACCAGGTACGGATGGTATCCGGCGGTGCGTCTGGATGTCCGATGGTAGAAGGGAGCTGGTGGAACAAGGTCGTGAAGCTCTTGAGCACACTCTCCCCGGCACGTGCCGGTAGTTCCCAAAATCCGCTCGGTTGTTTGAGGAGTTGTGGATTGTGATCTACTTGCAAATGTCCTCACTGACTGACTGACTGACTGACTGACTCACTCACTCACTCATAAAAATAAGCGAGTGAAACCGCATATACCGCGGGAACGCTAGATTAATTCATTATAACTGCAACAAATGTTAGCGTGTTTTGCCATACCGCGCGCTATTTCTGCGCTGCAAGACACGGTAACATTATTTTTATACATACCTATCCGTAAAAAAACTGTACATGTATCACAACTTACGCCTGACAAGGCGACCTACTAATTTGACTATATGATTTGATAAAGTACAAAAATTTGATTATTGTACTATATCGAATTATATTAATTAAGATTGAGAATGGGAAGTTACATCCTGATAAGCTTTCAGTATTTTGCCCTTGCAAAGCAGAAGTCCTGAGTTATGTAAAATAACTATTCGGACATGCACATGCACAATCGTTAACTGTGTTTAATGAATATTCTATCACTTCTTCACGTTCAGCTAGACATCAAACCTGGTGTCTCATTTATTAAACTAATATCTGAGGATAATACCTAGGGTATCTAGTAAGGAGGCTTTAACCTTTTACAGGTCCAACCTACTACAAGCGTTTACGTGCTTGAAGTTTTGCGTGTTTGACGGTTTGCGTGTCTAACGCTATAGAACGCTATGCGACTATTAAAGTTTTTTTTTCTTATATTTTATTATTTTGTATCATAATGTTCGGATTATGACCTCGAAAACGGTTGTTTAGGACCTGCTTCTGAATTTCTGCCCTGAAATGGATTTTGGCGGTGTATTCTGCCTATAGATAAATTCCTTCTCAAATGCTGAAGCATTACGTTTAATTGGAAGGTACGCTTTACGATAAAATGGAGAAATGAAACGAAGTGTTTTTTGCCAATACTAAAATTTTCCGTCATCTTTCGCCGCACCTGTCAGTATGGTTGTTGTTGGGGTATTGTTCGGATGTGGTTCACTTGTTTTGTTAGGTTGTTGTTCAGTTGCGTGTGATACACCGTTTAGCCTTGTGTGATAATAGTTTGATACGAATATTCTTGTGCATAGATATATGCAGTTGCATACACTATTTTGTCTACACTCTACAAAAAGACAAGTAAGATTCTTTTCTAAACGTCCGCACCTGCGATTGCAGTGTCAAATACATGGCCAAATTCAATACGAGAACGTAATATGGTTTGATGAGAAATATTGAAAAATCTTAACTTCAGAAGTTGTTCAGATGTCGAGTCAACAACTGAACAACAACTTAATAAACAACGGAGCAACAAGTGAGAAACATTTGAAGAACATCAGAGCAACAACTGAACAACAACCTAACAAAACAACTACCGAACAACAACCTCTGACAGATACGACGGAAGATGGCAATTTGAGTATTGGCAAAAAAACTTCGTTTCATTTCTTAATAATTGTAGGCTTAAGAATTATTTAATTCAAAAATGCTTTTATTCCCTCCAAGAGTATTTTAATGATAAATGATATATGTACTTAAGTAATATTAGTATAAAATTTATAGTTATGTATAGATAAATATAAAAACAAGAAATATTATTTCCATGTAAAAAATTGGTACAAAATAAATTTTGTAATAGATAGAGACATTAATATAGTTATAGATAAGGGCATATAAGTTTTAGATAAGGATAAAGTATATTAAAGTCATGAATAAATATAGCAATAGGAAAAATAATTTTAAATTTATATTATAATATTATACCTAAGTATAAGAAAATTGTAGCGCCCTACCAGGGTTCACGCATAGAACTATGTTTATATCTAAGACCTTTGTAAAACCCCGTGAAAGCAATAAATGAATACTGAATACTGAATACTGAATTTTATCAGAAGGAGTGCCTTCTCATCAAACATTACGCTCCAGCGATTGAGATGAAACTGCTATTTCTATAGGCATAACAGAATGCATAAAGCAGGTCTATTAAAAACTGATTTCGAGTTTATAATCTGAATATTATGAGACGAGTGTAGATAAATAATTTTAGAAAGGTGCGATATTGCGCCCCATTGTCGTAATGTTAGCGAAATGAGCTCGAAATTGGACCATTTCAGAGGCGAGGTACAACAAGACGACATGTATTATGAGCTCGACATTTTAGATTAAAATTAGTGAGGGAAAGAGAGTTTGAGAGGGGCTTAAGTGGGATATACCAATACCTACACCAAAGCGAAGCAAGCTCGACATTTCACGTTAAAAATAGGTAAGATACATATATTATTGGCTCAAATTCTTACTGTAAGGGTTTAAGGGGGGATGGCATTGCCCCTCTGGCCTCCCTCTTGTTTGCGTGCGTGTCATAGTAAGTAACCCGCATCACTCACGGGCTGGGAATGGGACATAACATCATAGGAAAAGCTAAATCTTTTCCAACAGCTTAAACTTGTTCACCTGTGATTTCCTATTCGTACAAAAATAAACTAACCTCACAACGCAGTTTGTTTAACAAAAACAGTGATTTATTTTAATATTTCTTATAAAGTTACAAATCATTCAACAGCAGTACCCCCTTTGGGTCTCCGACAAGGTCGCCGCTTGCGCACACCAGCTGACCGCGCAGGTAGGTCTTCTTCACGACACCTTTCAATGTCTTGTTCAGGTATGGTGACACCTGAAATGATAAATAAGGCATAACTACGGCGTTTGTGGTTGGTCAAAAAACTTTAGAATTAACCAAGGAAGTGTTCCGGTACAATTAATCTCTAAGGCAAAAATAAACACCACGCACGCACCTTATTTTTGTACTTTATAATATCCAGGGTTACATTGAAGGAGGCATCTGGATCGAAGAACACAAGGTCAGCGTCCAGGCCTGGTTTTATGGCCCCTTTCTTGTCTTGAAGGCCGCAGAGCCGAGCAGGGCCCAAACTTAGGTATTTAGTGACATCTTTGAGATCTAGGCCCCGATAACTAGCTCCCGTCCAGAACAGAGATAAACCTGAAATAAATGAAAGTATGAGTCATCTCATCAAGTCTTTTAAAACAAAAAGACCACTTCCACATAAGCTGGATCGCGCTCCACGCGATGAGATAGAGACCGCTCTGTGCCGACTTATTTGCGTTTGAATACTTCAAGACATAGGGCTGATTGCACCAGAACGTAAACTTTAAAGATCCTTGCGTTTTTGTTACCAAAATGAAACCAACCAAACTGCACTGAGGAGATTCCTCCCCACGCCTCCAAGTTGTTGCTGCACTTCAGGTCGGGAGTACACGGCGAGTGGTCAGACACCACCAAGTCTATTTTATCTTCCATCAAATACTTCCAAAGCGTTTCCTGTAACAGTAAATAAGGATTGTAATAAGTAAGGCCGTAGGAAGGGTTCGGGTATGTTCTAGGTCTAGACTAGGGAATGCAATCTCGGGCCGAGATTGGCAACTCGAGATCTCGTTCGAGATCTCAGGGTTCGAGATTGACCAACTCGAGATCTCGTTGAATTATTGGTCGAGATTTCGAGATTTCGAGATTTCGAGATCGAGATTTTTGTAGTAACGTCCTCAAACACTTGGTACGAATTCTTCTTTGACATATTTATATTTCACATTGGAAACTATCTAATATAGAATAATACTGAATGTAATTAGTTATTGTATAGATGAATAATAACTTTCACTCGAAAACACGAAATGCACAGTGACGAAAATGCGAGTAAGTAAACAATAAACAAGCTCTTGGGATTGGTCGGTCGCGTCGCGTCAATCCCCCGTCCCGTACCCCCCGCAACGCACCCGCTCTATAGGTATCGACTGCTAGGTCCTGCCGCCGGCAAACGCCAGACACTGCGCGGACGCACATCAATGAACACGTCAATGCCTTACGCAAGCTCATTCTCGAAATCTCGAAAATCTCGATGAATTTTTTCGAGATCTCGAATGATTTTTCTGAGACGAGATCGCCTTTTTCGAGATCTCGATCTCGAAAAATTGCTCGAGATCTTGGGGATTTCGAGATCTCGCGAGATCGAGATTGCATTCCCTAGTCTAGACGTAGTTTTAATACAACAATATTGGTAGGCCCTCCCTATAAAACGACTCAGTCAGCGGCAAAATTAGATTGAGAGACCCAGGTATTTTCAAGCTGCACCACAAAATACCTTGTTGTCCTTGTCCCTTATAGGCGGCGCGCACTTGTATTCACTGTGTCCCTTAGGTATCTGGTCGGCGCTGAGGCTGAGGTAGTGGTGGCAGGTCTCGGCGGTGACGCCCCCCCGCCAGGCGCCACTCCCCCTCCCCCCCGCTACCCGCGACTTGCGAGCCTTCTCCAGGAGAGGCACCACCTCTGCTGACGACACGTGCACAATATGCACGCGGACGCTGCACAGACAAAACTAGACTTTATTTACTAGTTATTTTTTGTCAGTAGATACGCTGGTCGGGACTCGTCAGCCAGATGCACCCAGAACGGTTGGCTAGGATCGTCACAGAGTGGACACATCAAGTTGGAAACCATCGACGAGGTAGACCCCGTAATAGATGGAGTGATGATCTTAGTTCATACCTTAGATACTGCTGGGAGCTTCGATAAGATCAAGATAAGAGGAAAAAGGAAGGGGGAGGCCTTTGCCCAGCAGTGGAACACTTTGGGTTATTTATAAATAAGATACCCTAGCATTGTACGATAAAAATGCTTATAAATATGGCAACTTTTACCGTCAGATTAAACTGAACAAGATATAGTTACTTTTAATTCATTTCGATCATATGGATGTGTATTTAATTGTCTATTGGTCAACATGGGAGCAAATTTCTTTTTTTCTTCGATATAATGAATATGTTCCATATCACTCGTCAATCTGTAAAGTTTTTGTACTTCATGAATTGTGTAAGTATGTAATATATAGTCTGTAAAAGATTTTCATTGTCTTACTCTGTTTTATCGAGGAAACTGGTTATAAGAGAAATAGCGTTCAGCTCCATATTTGGTGGACGAGATTCGAGGTAAGTTTGATATTCTTTAGGGTCTGAAATGAAAAGATAAACAAAGTTTCTCATTAGGTTCTAATAAAACATTCTTATATCATGCCCGCATCGATAAAACATACCTCTCTTTTTTATTTTGGGTTTAGTGTGTGTGTCGTTTTCTTCTTCCATTTCCGCATGGAACTGTAAATTTAAATAACCAGTATCAGTACAAAGCATAATCAATTGTAATACAAATACTTAGATGTAATAGGTATTCACATACCTTTATAAAGATGCAAGGGTTAATAATAATTAATTGATAGTTATAAAAGCATCATAATCGAATACCAAGTTTTAAAACACTTCCCGTGTTAGGTATAAATTTTTTGAAAACTTGCAAAATTTTCCTGCCCACGCTTGAAAATTTTGCATCATTATCAATTAGTCAACTAAAAGTCCTACCGCAAGTACAGACTCCGTGCCTTCTAGGGCTTTAAAGGCTTTTTCCAGGTCCTCGCGCTCTACATTGGGGAACTCTTCTACTCCACTCGGGCACAGGAAACACTTGAAGCCCACCACTCCAGCTTCCACCAGATCCCGCAGAGAGTCCTTTAAAAAAGGTTGACTTGTAGGTAATACTACGTAACTAAGTGGTAGGCAAGCCGCTAAGCTAAGAGGGCCAGCCACTTTTACATGTCTTCCACCTCAAGATTGGTAGCAATAATGATGTCTTTTTAAATATATAAACTTTAAAAACATAAAATCTTACTTGATACGATTTTATTTTATTATTACAACATAAAGATAGCGTTTTTTGGATAACTTCAGCGACATCTATGGTCGGCCTATTATAATAGTGCAGGCAGCCTTTCGTCTAAACAAAAAAAGAGAGGTCAAAAATGGCGTTGTTCAAATCTCTTTTAAACTAGCTACTAGCGGTTTTACCAGTAGGAGCATTAAATTAACCTTTTCTAATCATAAGTATTAATTTATTGCACCCTTTGACTTTGCGCGAATAATAAATGACCCGTTTTTGCAATCTCTGAGAAGCTGAAATTTCCATAACTACATTATTATTTGCGTGTGATATTTATTATTTATATTGTCAATTTTATTTGTGATATAGGTACCTTGGGTCTCTGAAAGATTGCCTATGAAAGAAAGCAATTCTAATCTGACCATAAGTATAAACAGAAAAATACCAACTTGATTCCCTGGGATAACTCCTCCCCAGAATCCAACGTCAACGTACACGTTATCTGTAGCTGATGCTGCCTTGGATTTCAGGTTTTCTATGGTTGTCGTTGGTGGAATTGAGTTCCTGAAATATGTGTTTACGGGGTTCAGAACTCGGATATTTTCTGTATTGTCAATAATCCAGATTCCACACGGTGAGCCCGAAAAAGAAACCATCCTGATACCTAAAGACAACTACCATCGCCGCTGCTATTGTATATCCTATATGAGTCTTGATAGTCCTCCGTGTGATGACTGCTTAAAATAGCATCACCCCATTTTTTCCCGTGGGAGTCGTAAGAGGCGACTAAGGGACTCGAGGGTGTGTATTGTAATTTAAGGCGATGGTCTGACCACCTGTCACTATGGTGATACACAGTTTTCCAAATGACCCTAAAATTTTTGTCAGACGTGGCGTAAATTTCCGCGTTTTGCGGCCATTTACGCTCTGCCTACCCCGCAGGGGATTATAGGCGTGATATGTGTATGTATGTATGTATTATTCTTGATTACACGTTATCATCATCTTAAAATAGAGCTTTCTTGTTTCTAAATTAAATACGCTTAACAAGGATAGCAGTAGATAATATGACTAAAATTGTCTTTGACAGCGCTATTCTTAGTATCTTAGGCTAGGCAACGTAGAATGAAGACTAATGTAATAGTGTAATAATAATACAATACCAGTGGCGGTACTGGCGGTCTAAAACCAGAGGAATATTTTTTTGGGCTCGCAGGGGGTCACAGATAACCTATCTACTCACAGAGGCATGTCGACGATGGTGGTGATCCCGCCGGCAGCAGCGGCGGCAGTGGCGGTCCGGAACCCCTCCCACGCAGTTCTCCCGGGCTCGTTAACATGCACGTGTGAGTCCACTACGCCCGCCATCAGCGCTAGGTTACCGCCATCTATCACCTAAGAACTTAATCATTGAAATTGTTTGTAAATCTAACTGCAAAGATGAGGGACATCGTAGGCGTAGTAACTTTGTAGCAGGAGGTACGTATCTACAATATTTTTT
Organism: Tuta absoluta; assembly: GCA_027580185.1. Lineage (NCBI taxonomy): Eukaryota > Metazoa > Arthropoda > Insecta > Lepidoptera > Gelechiidae > Tuta > Tuta absoluta. Next base: position 11,493,629 of record JAQAHW010000003.1, read on the forward strand.
ATATTATGCAAGACGTGATGCATTACCAGCTAGTACACAATAAAAATAATAACGTTAATAGCCACAACTGAACATGGGTCTCTTTCTATTTCCATACGCACCAAGCTTTGCATGCGGATTGGCGAGCGCAATGCACGATATTACAATGGAAACGCTGCTACCTATTACCACATATAGTACTAGCTATTAATTATACTGTTTATATTACCTAGACGAATTTATTCCTTAGTCGCTTTACGACACCCATGGGAAGAATTGAGATGATGTTATTCTAAGCCGACATCTCACGGCTAAATAATAAATAGTAAGTAGGTAATTCTTGTCGCATTACTATTTTATTCTTAGAATCGCAATTATTTGGTGTGTATGAACCAACCTTGATTGTCTCCTTGCTATCGTTTACAACTTTATCAGCCTCATTCCTCAACAAGATTTTCTCAATCTTTCCATTTTCATCCACCAGCACGCCGCCGTCAAATATATCGTCTTCTGTAACCACTCTTTTGCTCAAAAACATTTGTTTTTGCAACGACATCGTGAAACAAAACTGTACTCGGTATAACTACTCTAAGCTGACTGAGCGGCTTCTCAACTGAGTGTGACTATGCCAAACACCGGTATGTTATCGTACAGAGTCGAACTCATTGTTATCATCAATATGTTTACAAACTTACAAGTTACATCAGAAACTTATCATTGATTTCTAGGTCAATGATGTTTAAAAAAGTCGTAACACATTCGAATACCTACACAATATGCGTGTAATAGGTATTGCATTAACGACACAGCTGGCAACAAAAAAAACATCACAATTTACGATATACTTACGTAACAAAATGCAAAGTTATTTTAGTCGTTCTTGTATACATATATGGCACTTGTTGGTATCTATTTAACTATCCAAAAAGCCGTGCCATTTCGCTTAGAGACTAAATAGGTAAACAATTGAATGTCAGCTGATAAGGCCGAACTAGCTGCGATTGTTAGTGAAACGTTTATAAAGATAATATAACATGTGTCTGTGCGATTCTGCAAATCAGACATCTAGCGGCAATCTAGCGGTCAGATGAAGAATTTGTGTGGGAGCCGGCCGGTGAAACAGCCACCGTCTTGTGTTTCGGTTGTAATGATAATGAGCACCCAACAAATACTCAGTACAATCTATCGCTACAAGATGGCACTATTTATTTCAACTCAACTATAATGTCCGGCGTCCGCCGGAGTTTCTAATATCAGACAACATTCAATATTTGCAGACTAAAACGACAATAGGTATACAAACAATGCGATCGTTTGTTTGTACTAACTGTAAAATATATGGTGTAAAAGATTAAACTGCATATAATTCAAGGGGTGAACCAGACTATGAAACTAAACAACTTTCCCAAAAGAACATAGATCGAATTATGAAAAAATTGGTCCTCCCATACAAAATGTTCCTGCCGACCGGGTCAATTTGCAAAGGCAGACAAATTTATTTTTTCATATTTCGACCTTTGTTCCTTGGGAAAGTTTTTAGTTTTATGGGCTGGTTCACCCCTTCGAATATTTTTAGCTAATATTACACTTGTATTTCAAATCAAATCAAATCAAAAATAGTTTATTCGTAACTGTGGGTTATAATTATAAACAAAGATCTTAAAACTAGTTGATATCACTACAGTTGAACTTTTGGCGTACGATTTTATTTCTTAGTACAGTATTTGTTTTTTTTCTTAGAAGATTAAAATTAATATTGCAAAAAAACAGGAAAGACAGTAACAAGAAATGATTAAAGGTAATTAGAAATTAACAAAATTAAACTTAATAATTTAAAAAAAATACTTTAACAAGACACTAAATACTTAAATAATGAGAAACAAACATAATTATAACAGGCTATCATCACTTAAATATTCTTATAAATAAATAATATTCTTTATTGCACAAAAAAAAATACAGAAAAAATTAATATACAATTTTTGTCGCAAAGGCGAGCTTATCTCTAAAGAAGAGATCTCTTCCAGACAACCCATGTCTTGTGAGAGAATTTAAACTTTTGGGGCAAATAGGCAATACGAAATCAATTTAACAAAATAAATGAATATATAACTCTGTAAAATATTTTAACATGCATACAAATAATATATATTAACTTACATGAATAAATAAACAAATTTACATAAATACTATAAAAATACATAAATATTTCATATTTCTTATATACTGTAATAGCATTTTATCTGCAATAAAATAAAAATACATATATGCGGGTTAAAACTAACTTAAATTTGGATGGTGCTTCAATAGTCTTGATAGTTCCGGAAGCTTATTAAAGAGTTTGGGTGCCATTTCAAGAGCACTTTTTAAAGCAGTTCTGCACATTTGTTTCTATCATTGTGTTCCTAGGTCTCAAGTTGATGTTCTGAGTTATGGGTCTTATTTTAAATACATTGGAGTTGAATTTAATAAATAGCGCATTCTAAAATATACAGAGATGGGAATGTGTGTATTTTGAGTGATTTGAAATGTGGGCGTCAACTATCAGTCGGTTTTAAACTACAAATGGACACATCGTTTTCCCTCTCAAAGACCCTGGTGTTTATAAACTTGACTGTGAATGTGGACTCTCATACATAGGAGAAACAAAGACAAATGTATCTACACGTCTATAAGAACATATTGCTGATGTAAAAAACCGTCGTGACAGACAGTCTGCAGTGTGTGAACATATCATGGATAACCCCACTCATTATGTCAGATTCGATAAGGCAGCAATCCTAGCGAGAGAGAAAAGATTCATTCCTAGGAAAGTACGGGAAGCCATAGAAATTCAAAAAACATCCGAATTTCAACAGAGATACTGGATGGGGAATCTCATCAACTTGGACTCCGCTGATTACACAGCAGAAGAACCAGATCCAACATACTGCAAGACCTACTACACGAGATACGGTTTCAACATTTTGCGTGGAACCCGGACGTTACGCTAAATTAAGAATTAGATGGCGGTAGAACAAAAATAATTCATATAATAAATAACGAATGACGTCTAACACCTTAGTCATCCGTGACCACGGGCTCTGTAAAGAGCTCGAAACGTAGGAATTGTAAAATCCAAAATAAACACAACTTTAATCCGTTTAAAATTGTTTTATTGTTATCAGTTACCTACTTGTTAAGGTCATGTCTTACTTCTTCTTTTTGTGGGAACATCTGAAGGAACATGGGTAATAATAATTTTCTCACTATTAGCTATTAATCATCACCCAATACTTACGCACCGTAAAACCTATCGTAGCCGTATTTTCACAAATATCACTAAGATAAGCTATCATGTCAATAAATCAAAAGCTGAATCTTCAATTTATCTCTTCATAGATGATCGAATTAATTGATATCCAGTTATTTATCAAATAAGCGAAATAATATAAATAGCACTGTTAGTGATATTTTCAGTACAGTTCCTCAGCTGCAAGATGAATACTGCTTTGATTTTGTTGATGGGAGTTGCCGCTGTTGCGGGTAAGTTTCATAAAGCCTTGCTTTTTTTAAATGGGTTGACAGGTCTATCAAAGACACGATGGCCCAATATGTTGTAAAATTTAAAGGCCTAGGACCAGCAGGCAACGTGTATCGGCCATGAAGACTACGATGAGGATATCTATTTAATACGCATGTGGCATGACGTGTTATTGTTTTATTGTATGGCACCAGGGATCTTATCATTACATGTGTTGACATATATTCCAACGGTTCTTCATAATTAAATATTTTTTGATGTGCTTCATCGCCATAGTTTATTAAGTTTATGAATCCTTCAATCAAATTTCGCGAAAAGTTACTAAACGCAAATAAAATATGGATTATCGATTTCAGCACTCCCCGCGAATGACCCCACCAGGATCGTCGGTGGTTCCGTCACCAACATACAGCAGTACCCTTTCGCTGTGGCTTTGCTGCTGAGCCGCAGTGGATCAGTCCACAGCCAGTCTTGCGGAGGAGCCATTATTAACAATCGCTCAGTGTTGACCGCTGCTCACTGCTTCATGTGAGTGTTCTCCAACACTTTCTTTAAGCACCCCTTGTCCATATAGCCATGCAGCTTGGCAGGGCTTGCTTCGGCCACAGTCTGTTTTGCGGCGAAAATATTATCAACAACTTGGTATTACATCATGACATTTCTACTCTGAAAAGAGGATTATAAGAAATCGTAAGACCACGAACTTATTTACCGTACCTTGATAATTTTACTTTGTTTTCTGTTTTCAGGTATGACCCTCAGACTATCCAATGGCGCAGCAGAGTTGGCTCTAGCAACGCTAACAGCGGCGGACTTGTGTACAACACCAACCAGATCATCAACCACCCGCAATTCAACAGAAACAGTTTAGACATGGACTTCGCCATCATTCGAATCCAGGGAAACTTCATCTTTAATAACAACGTGGCCAATGGTTCCATCGCTGGACCCAACTACCCAGTCCCTGACAACGCACCCGTCTGGGCCATTGGATGGGGACGCACTTGCGTAAGATAATACTCATCATCATTCTCTCGAATCTTCATTCCACTCATTCCTTTAATGCTGTAGATTGAGATCTTATAAAGCTTTCGCAAGTGAATGTATGGACTGGTTGCTTCAGTGTATAACCATCTAATTTAACCGCGGGCAAGGGCTCGCTACCTTGCCCGTCAGATGTAATGCAGCAACTTACAGTATGTCTAGTAAACTTGTAAGACCAAAAACAAAAAAAAACATTTTTATTTCACAGTACCTCTATTGCCCAGGCTCTGAGCAGCTCAGGCACGTCCAGGTCTGGACCACGAACCTGAACACCTGCAGATCTCGCTACCAGGAGCGCAACCTGCAAGTGACCAACAACATGCTGTGCTCCGGCTGGTTGGACGTCGGCGGTCGCGACGCCTGCCAGGGTGACTCTGGTGGCCCTCTAATCCACAACAACGTCATCGTCGGAGTCACCTCTTGGGGACACGAGTGTGCCCACGAACGCTACCCTGGAGTCAACGCTCGCGTTTCCGTGGCCTCAAACTGGATCGTAGCTAACCGTTAATTTAATTAAGTTGTTTATTTCAAAGAAAAAAACAATAAAATAAATTTTATTTAATATATCTCTGGCTGTTCACCAACTTGTTCTCCGTCGCTACGTACTGTAGCCGTATTTGTATGGGAATAACACCGGAAATCGCATTTTCCTTTTTCGTCTGACAGACGCATGCGTTACGGTGCGTTAAAAATACGCAGCGAAGGATGCCAAGTGTGATCCCCGCCTATCGCTTTTCTTACCTGGCTACGGTATTGATCAGATAACGATAATTATCAGTCTAGACGTTCACTAATAGACTGATATCCTTACAAGGTTTATCGGTCCACCTGATCAAGTACACCTGTTTTTGTTGATGTAACTATATCTAAATAATCTTCTGGTCCGAGAAATCAATGAAAACATATTAATAAAACATTCTAGAACATTTTTTTTTTTTAAAACTTGCAAAATTTTTCGAGTGCGGGCAGGATTTGAACCTGCGACTTTCGCATTACTAGTGGCGACGCCTCTTCCATCTGGGCTACCGCAACGGTAGCTGTGAGCTGCGGTAGCCCAGATGGAAGAGGCGTCGCCAAGTTTTCAAAAATTGTATACCTAACACGGGAGGAAGTGTTTTAAAAAATTTGGTATTCAATTCTAGAACATAATTAATATTGGCCAAATTGAATTGAAACCTCGTCTCCAGTTTCTGTTGATTTTCCGATTGATTTATTAAGTGGACATTAATGGATTACTTAGATATTTCTAGGAATACCAAAAAACACTTACCTGCAAATAAACAACAATTAATGCTTCCAAACGTGTCTATAACTACATGTTATCTGATATTTAATCTCACCTGATTCACTAATTTAGATTTTCATTTATCTTGCTTGATATTAAATAATTACTTACACAAAGCTGTATCCAGTATATGCCAGGGCAAATCACTAATACTTACTCGTATTAATAATACCAAATTGGCCGTGTGATGCCGGCTTATAACAGCATCACCCCATTTCTTACCCATGGCATGGGTGTCGTAAGAAGCGACTAAGGGACTCGAGGGTAAGAGATCTATTGCAATTTTAGGCGATGAGCTGACAACCTGTCACTATAGAGATACACAGTTATCTGATTGACCCTCAAACTTTTGTCAGACATGGTGTTAATATCCGTTTTAAGGCCGTTAACGCTCTGCCTACCCCGTAAGGGATATAGGCGTGATTTATGTATGTATAAATAATACCACTGAACAGCCCAAATCAGACTGAAAAAACTTAATTACTTACCTGAAACAAATAAAATAATTTTCATTCGTTTATTAATCAATCCCCTTCAATTAATTCGCTTAACATTATGAACATTCAGTTTTTTATTCAAAGGGAAAGTTGTTTAGTTTTAAGAGCTGGTTCATCTCTTTCCAGAAATTGTTAGCCCTTAATTAGACAATTAAAAAAAAAACCTATACAGGTATGCGCCAGGACATATTTTTATCTATGGAGATACCTAAACACTGTCTACTTTTTCAATCATAGTCCCGTTATAGTTAGGTTAGGGGTAATCTTTCGCTGGCTGAAATAAAAAAGTTTTGTTTTATCGAGATAATTTTTTAGGTTACCTATTGTTCTGCATCCAGTTTATTATGTTTTTTATTATTAACGTTAATTTCGTTTTCATATGTGTCAATACATACATACATAAGGTGAAAACTTGTCAATGGCCCAGTTCTGTTTATCTGTTGTACTTTTGTTATAAATATTGGCTGTAAGTTTTCCTGTTTAAATAAAAATAAAATAAAATAAAATAAAATAAAATAAAATAAAATAAAATAAAATAAAATAAAATAAAATAAAATAAAATAAAATAAAATAAAATAAAATAAAATAAAATAAAATAAAATAAAATAAAATAAAATAAAATAAAATAAAATAAAATAAAATAAAATAAAATAAAATAAAATAAAATAAAATAAAATAAAATAAAATAAAATAAAATAAAATAAAATAAAATAAAATAAAATAAAATAAAATAAAATAAAATAAAATAAAATAAAACGAAACGAAACGAAACGAAACGAAACGAAACGAAACGAAACGAAACGAAACGAAACGAAACGAAACGAAACGAAACGAAACGAAACGAAACGAAACGAAACGAAACGAAACGAAACGAAACGAAACGAAACGAAACGAAACGAAACGAAACGAAACAAAACAAAACAAAACAAAACAAAACAAAACAAAACAAAACAAAACAAAACAAAATAAAATAAAATATTATTGAATTATAATTATTATTGTGCTATCATCGGCAAAAAGAGTTGTGTATTGGCTGTATTCTCGCATATCATTTATGTACATGAGGAATAAAAGTGGACCTAATACACTGCCTTGTGGCACTCCGCATTTCATTAATCTAGTGTCTGATCGGTATTTATTTTCTTGTCCGGTAATTGTGCAAATTTGTGTCAACTCAGTTATTTGTTGTCTTTTATCCAAATATGATTCTATTAACTTCAAAGCATTTCTTCTTATTCCATTTATATAACTTTTTCAATAATAATTTATGGTAAACGTGATCGAACGCTTTGGTTAAATCCATGAAAACAGCACAAACTGGATTAATTTCATCCAGATTACGCGTCACTTATTGTACCAAATCGTATGAAGCCATATTGATTGATACATTTTTTAGGTTTTAGGTTGTAATTTGCTAGGCCATGCCATGATATTCCCAAGACCAGCTCAAAATACTGTTTATATTTTGGCTTAAGAAATTATATCTTTCATATCACATCTATAACTTTTGCAACCTACTAAATGCAACCACCAAAAATTTTAAAATATTATATTTGTAGACATACAAAATATGGTCATCATCATCAACCCGCGACGTATATTATCTACTTTTAATAAGCCGATATTACTCGTACATCCATAGTTAATATTTCGGCAATTTGTCATGATGATGTGAAATAATGATAAGTCAATCTTAGTAACATCTCAAGGAACATGGGTAATAATAATTTTCTCACTATTAATCATCACCCAATACCTTGTCACAGGTGATTTTTGTATCACAATGGAACTTAGAATAAAGAAGCGTGAAGAGAAGCATTGTGGGCGCGACTAGTCAGCGGATTGTTCCATCTTGTTTAAAAAATTTGTGCAGGTCTAATGATTGGGGTGTCACAGTGCTTTTAGCCCTACTTAAAACCGGTGTCTGAAAATTGCACCCATATTGACATTCTTCATTAACACCCTACAGGATAATCTCGAGGATCCGAATTAACTCAATCCCAAAATTGTTCCAAAACCATTAGTAGAATCAGTTTACAAGGTAAACCATAAAATGACGTATTTACTAAAACAAAACTGTTTTGCAAAATTGGGTTGATGCTCCCAGCATGACAATAACACCACCAATATCCGAGGTATTTGTATGGGTTTCTTACTATGAATGTTAGTAGTGTAAACCAGAATATTTTGGAGTGTTGCGGAGCTACCCGCAACTGGCAAGCGGCATGCGGCAGGCCAGTTGACGAATCGCCGACAAATGCCATCGGCCCGCCTTGAACCTGCGCAAGAGCAGAGAGGCGAGAACACGCGGGTGCTCAGATCGACCCGACCATCCCTCCGGAGATATAAATACGGAGCTTAAAGTGGACGTCCATTTACAATTTATAAACATATCCACTTACGGCCATTTTATACCTGTTGTCGAAATGCATATAGCAAGTGCTGGACAGCAATAATTATAGAATTAGTTGTTAACAATGATCTTATTATGTCACTAGCGTAGTTTTAGTAAATAATAATTTTTTGTGGCATCACACAACAAACCAATTAATATTGGTGATTATAACCCCTACTTGTAAGTTGTAACTTATCCATTGACCATGGAGTAATGTCAGTAAATAAAAAAGAATGTAAAAAATGCAACCCTGCGCAGTTCTTACACAGCCTGGAAGTAAATATGCTATCACTCGGTCGCAAGACCTACTGAACATAAAGTAAACATCGACCGGTTATGTACTCAGGCTATTTTCTAAAGGGCACGTCCATCCAGCTCTTGAACTTGAACTAGTGACAATGGTTCCGCTGGTTTAAAACAAGTTTCGGAACAAGTGCAACAAGTTGACACTCTCGTGCAAATTTATTGCACACTTTGTCATCTTATCTGACATATCCGCTCAAAAAACACTTAGCAGTTTTATACGTTTTTTCCGACTTTAGTATCGTGTTTAGTTCATGATCGAAGAGGCTCGGGAGTCGTGAAATTGATTTTAATTGGTTATGGAAATTTAGAAGGAGTCGTGTTTCGGCTATCTGTATTACCGTATGCTGCGGGCTTAAAACAGCATCACACCCATATCTGCGCATAGGTGACGTGATAAGCAACTTAGGGATACATTAAGAGAACGGACAGCAGCGTTCCTTATGCATCATTTTTAATTGCGCTCGCAAATCCACCTGTCAATCGTGATGAACCATGTTGCTCGAAAGTAGTGAGTAAGCCACTGACCATCAGTGAACTACTTTGGTTGCTGCTGATAATCATGATGATGATGTATCACTTATTGTACTGAGATGGCAAGGATGCAGGTCAATTAGACAATACTTCCTGCAGTAGTGGGTCACCCGTCCAGGTCTGCGCTGAGAAACGAGGGCAATGCCAATTTCAGGGTCCACTTAGACGGTTTACAGTTAGGTGCGGCGTCGCCGTCGGCGTATGAGGAACAATGCCAGTGGCATTGGCACATGGCGGGAAGAAAGGAAGGAACGCCGCGCGCATAGCAATGAGTGTCGACCGTCGACCAGCGCCCAGTACGTAAGCACATTTGATTTGACCGAGCTGACACTAGCGGACAAGCAGATATTCCGAACTGTTTTTAATTTGCTGTTAATGATTACTTATCACCATTGTTAAAATTTAAGGTAATTTTTATGTATTATGTATCTCCGACGACGAACCATTATGCCATATTATGATTTTGAATTAGCTGTATTAATTAATGATAGGATAATTATGAATTATAAATACAAAGCAAAACACGCATGACTTACAAAAAACGATATCTACTCGCGTTTAAATTTTTTGTATGGCTTTTGAAATTTCGTACAAAAGACATCAACGCTAACACATTGTTAAAAAGATCTATTTGCATAATCTCATGTCGCGCCATTCATGCCATGCGAGATAGAAATATTTCACTGCGTATGGTACATTAAAGAACGAAACGTCAAAATTTTTAAAACACAGGTTTAAAAATCGAATCATGTGCACATGTTGAGAACCTCCGCCAAACACTGACACGGCGCCTACCCCGAGTGCCTTCCAGTGTGATTGCTTTTGTCCAACCATTATCTTTAAAGAACCAGTGATATTGATGGTGTAGATGTGTACACACACATAGTATGAAAATAAAGTGGCAAGTTTAATCCATTTTACTTGTGGTGAGCGAGATCTATTCTTGTGTTAGTGAGTGATCATATATTATGTGAGTAGCGTTTAAAAATAATAAGTGTTTATGTGAAAATTAATAATGAATCTACAAAATTATCGGGTCAGAAGGCTACATAATCAGGAAATCATGAAATATCATGTTTGTCAGACGTGGCGTAAATATTCGATTTTTAGTGACTTTACTTTACCCCGAAAGGAATAAAGGCGTGATATAGGTATGTATTTATTGAGAACAGTTCACATTAAACATCTCTAAAAGGTGTTTGTCCGCATAGAAGAAGTTTATTTATATCAGAGAAATTAAGCCTGTAGCTTCACATAAATTAGATTTAGGAACCGGTATTCAGATCTTCATAATATTCATTATAGCAATAGGATATTTTTATAGAGAATAGCTAAAATTGTGTAAATCTATTTTTTTATTAATAAGGTAGTAAATCATTAATTACATACAATCATTAATTACATACAATAATTCACCTTCGCTCTTTTACACGACTGCCCAACCAAAAAAGGAGTGTTCTGTTAAGTGTCATAGTTTAGGCTTTATCTGAAAATACAGTCGTGTTTTTATTTTATTATGCTTGTTCAAATACACGTATTGATGAAACTGTTTAGAAGGTAAGTATTCTTTTAGTTCAGATTAATGTTATTTGTAAGTGTATTTCATTTCCCATTTTGAAGTCTAAAATAAGCATTGAATAAAAGCTTTGATACGTCATTATAAAATACGTACGTTTACTACTTATCTGTTTTTTTACTTAAGTACTTGAATTTTAATTCATCACGTAAATTTTCAATCGAACTGGCTGAAAAATCTAGATAGGAAGTAAGAATCTGACAAATCACATTGTATGAAACACTTTTGACACCCTCAGAGACCACTTTAGGAAAATGCTGAAAGTATAGCATGAATTTTAACAACGTGATAGTAGGTATTCTTATATCGTCATTAAGTGGTTTTACCCTAAACTCGCATATATGGGGTAAATAAAAAATCTATCAGTGATGAAATGATATCCCCTAATATCGTTACATATGGGAGGTGTGTGGGTGAGATGAGATGCGCAGACGCAGGTATTTAATACTAGGAGCGTCGCGCGCCGGCCGCTAGTCGCACCGCACGCGAGCCACGCGACGTCGCCTTCCCAACACCCTCCGCGATATATTAACACCCTTACATTAATAAAGCCAATAATATCCAAATTTAGGTAATTGTTTTTATAAAAATAAACACCAAAATTTTGGTTCAAAAAGTTTGGAGCTAATTTTACCGACCTTCATTGCAGATAAGTTTGGAGAGTTTTTGACTACGGAAAGCTCCCCTTATGGGGCACAACTTTATTTTATGGGTAAGTGTTTTTTAAATAAATATTCATTATTGTTTAGTTTAATGATAATTATAAGGCCACTCCAGAAAACATAGACTGGATAAATAGGCAGTAGATACAATTCGAATAAGTGCATTGGAAACAACAAATAATTACCTGTATTGTATGTAACTGTGCAAATGAAATAAGTATTTAAAATATAAAGAAAAATTATCATGTTCGGTCAACGCCCTGCAATCAAGACCAACAATAAATACTGAAGTAATTAAAAATCAATTAAGTATGCCCAGCGGAATATCGTGATTTATTTCGACATACTTAATTTGTGTCAAGTTTATATCAAGAAAATCACATAATATTCTGCTTGTTTTTGTGTCACATGGAAAAAGTGACCCAGTCCCAAACAATTTCACTTGAGGTCAAATGCACATTAAGCTGGGTACTTGCCATGCAAGGCATGAATGAAGGCCCATTTGCTTACCTTACTTTATGTTATGATAGTGAAATGTGAATAGTGGCTACAAAGTGAGCCACCATTGGTGTTCTTTATTTTTATGTCGGGTATGAGCGGCATAATAAGAGTCTTCGAAAGGAGAATTCATTATATATATCCCGGATCTATTTAAGGAAAATTTTCAATAAAATTCGGTTAATATTTAACGTGTTTTTATCGTATGGTACTACTTAAAATTTTCATGTGATCGAGTACGCTCCCGTAACTATCGTCAACTTTTAAACTATCGATTATAAAATCATTTACTGTACATGGCTATGGATGGGCAAAGCTTTTGGTTAATCATCTAAATTACCAATAAAAATAACCAAATGGAGTAGGTTTCTTTAAACTATATCGGTATCCTGCTTTTTTTCGTGTGGGACACCGAGTCGTCCGTCATCTGATGAACCCTGGTGTCAGAGTTTTTTTAATCGCCTGCTACTAGTAGTAGGCCTCTGACATGTTTGTCAAACGACCGCCGTCTAAGTAATCAGAGCCAGCAACCGGGACCGACGGCTTAACGTGCCCTCTGAAGCACGGAGCCATCATTCTTTTCGGACAATCAGGTGGTTCAGCCTGTAATGCCCTACTCAGACTGGGAATAATTTCACGATGTGATAGTAGAATCGGACTTAATAAAATAATAGAGATGTTTGCCCACCAATGTCAGACCACACTATAATTACTGAATTAACTGTACAAGCGTTAATGTCAATACACCGTTACTTATTGTTGGAAATTGGTCTAATGTGATCACAAAACAGGTTAAATAACATCTAGTCAACCCCTGCAAAGTTGATACAAATGTACCGGCGAGAATTAATGAGGCATTTACAATGGACCCCGTAACAAGTGACGACTAGCTGTAAATATAGAGCCTTTTGTCAAACTATTTTTCGCTAATGAACATAATAATGTGACTGGTTAACAGCACAGATCCAGTTAAGATGCGGTGCGAAATAATGTGCTATGACCATTTATGCATTGCGGTATGTGGTGGTATTCTGTGCACGCGCAGCAAGGGCCTTAGCGCGTCCTCTCCGGCCTTCCGAATCCACTTCCAATGTCTTCTCATATACCGCCTTACATTGTACATAAGATTATATTACCTTATGTATCTATATCGTAAACTTACACGATCATATAACAAAACCTCTTTAAAGCGGATAAGAATTTCGGAAGATCTTTTTATTAGCTCCCATGACCGGTAAAATGCAAATGTGAGCTTTTTCGAGCTTAATATAAAATTACACGGTGCGATAAGGGCAATAACATTGGTCCCTTGAATATTCTTGGGTATAATAAACTGCTGAGAAAACGGGTCCTAAAAGAAATGAACTGGTGAATTAGGATTTGTTGGCGAAATGTCACGCGTACCTTGCGGCGGCGGCGGCGGGCCCGGCGATGACGATGACCCCGCTGCTACCTGCCTCAGATGCCTGTATGCAAATCGCCTTGTTTTCCGAACCAGAGTCAACGCACTAGAGATCGTTTAGGAAGTATTTTATTAGATCAACTCTCGTTCCAATAAAAATAAATCTGGATTTTAAATACTTAAAAAGTTTTTACGATTAGTTACGAGTGATTTTGTCATTAATCTTACATACTTAGCAGGGACTAATCTGGTTCTTCCGTAATGGATTTTCGAATAAACGGAACCATCACATAAGGGCCGTTGACTCTCCTAACAAACACGCATTACTGAGAAAACATAATCTTTGTGAACCAGTCTGATGTGTTGATCTTGACTCTGTCAAGTTATGTAAATTATGCAAAGATTGTGTGCGATACTTGATCGATAGGTCATTCACCCATCGCCCACGATCTCTTGCAGCTGATAATGCGATCTTCTGTCAGCACAATAGCTTCTTCCGAGATCCAAAACATTTGACAAAGATTTGGTCCATTTTTTGCGCTGCTTTGTATCCTCTTAACGGTGTTTCGTCTTTACTCCAAATGTCCCCAAGTAATTGATAGGTAATAGCATTGTTGACTAACCATTACAAAGCTTTTTTGTACGAGGTCGTCAGCCTCGAAGCCTTTGTTCGGCAGATGATGATCCCAAATGTGATGAGTTGTGATCAAACAAAAGAATCTATAATCAGTAATTAAATGATGTTTATGAGTAACGCCTTTTGCGATCGCTGCAGGGTGTCGTATATTGAACAACGGTATGGTCTATGGTATGGCCTCAGCCCTAGCGAATGTCGCAGTATTATTGCAGAATTCCTTGGAATTTGACCATACGCCGGTATATAGACACGAAATCGTAGACTTCATTCTACCATCGCCCTAAACAAATCCAGAAGATACGCCAAATTCCTGGTTTTTTGCCCGAATTTCTAAGTTAAAGTGTTTTAGGTATATGGCAAAATGAAGTTCAAAAGTTACTTTTTTACAAATAAATGTCGTTATGATTTTTGAGTTCACTCTGATTGCTAATCCTTGTTTTATAACAAAGAAACAATAACTTACGAAGGAAATAAATCATTAAATTAAAATTTATTGAGATATATTTACCGAATTGATCTCTAAATTGAAGTTAATGGCAGTTTATTGGCACATAGTTGTAATGAAAGATTCTAGATTTGAATGATTTCATTCGCTATATTTCTGAAAATCTTAAAACACTACTGAAACTACTTTTAATTTGCAAACAATTACTAACAGACGAAAAGTTGTTTAGTGTCTTTTTCTGTATAATCGGAAGAAGGTTTTTCTAATCTTCATGATTGGCCCTTTCCAGCATACAACAAAAGAAAGAAAGACTGCCAGTCGCATTTTTCCCATACAAATTCTAAAGTTTGGTAACTCGGAAACTACTACAGATCGCGGAACATACATTTGGATATCCTATAGTATAAGGCATTCAAATTATGTTTTTGGACGTCGATATACGGGCCACCCTGTATATGTGCTATGGTATTGAGAGCAGTTCAGTTTTAGAAACAAAGCACATTCACATGATTTACGATATACCCGTGCACCCGTGACTTTTTCTCTAGCATTTTACCATCTGGTTGGCCGGTAGAGAATGCCGCATGGCATTAGGCCCGCCTTTTGTACTATGTGCAAAAAAGTATAAATATTAATGAATAAACAAAATATAAGTGTCGGACCAATAACACATATTTTAATACATAACATGGCCGTGTGATGCCGGCTTAGAATAGCATCACCCCATTTATTTTCCGTGGGAGTCGTAAGAGGCGACTAAGGGACTCGAGGGTGTGTATTTCAATTTTAGGCGATGGACTGACAACTTGTCTCTATGGTGATACACAATTTTGCGAATGACCCTCAAATATTTTGTCAGACGTGGCGTAAGTGGCCGTTTTTGCGGCCGTCTACGCTCTGCCTACCCCGCAAGGGATAATAGGCGTGATAGGTGTATGTGTGTATAATATGGCCGATATATATCATGGATTAGTTTCAAAGTTATTTTGGCAGTAATACCTACAGACTGCTGCGTTAATTAACCTTACAAGCTTTAAAAAAAAAGATTGATGTCATCAAAAGGCAATTCAAATATTCAAACGAAATTGATATCGTTATTACAGTGCGCACTGGCGCTAGTGTTGTGCGTACGCGCATCGCCGCACGCCGACTACAACACGTTCCTGCGCAGCGCGCCTGAGACCGTCCCGGATCATGAACCGCTCGGACCCCCCATCAGATCCTCAGTCGAAAGCATTCCATTGAAGTAAGTTAACGTAACATCACAACTCCTGTCCTAGCAACTACACCCTAAAAGATCTACAGCCACAGGTGACGCCGCGCCGCCGTGGCCGTGGTAGAGTATTATTTAAATTTGAACCGTCGATTCGAAAAAGTATAAGCATAAGATAGAAGATAAACGAATAATATTATATAATTCTATCATGTATGTGCAATGAAAGTTTTAATGTTTTTTTGTCTGAGAATAGGAGCCTTGGGGACGAATATGCAGGAGAGAAAAGACTGCCGTTGCGAGATGCCGTCGAGAAGACGCCCATCCCAATATTGGATCCAGAAAATCTTTATAAAGCTTTAGACGTTGACGTAAGTTTTGTTTTTCTATTATGATTTTCTATGTCTACTTAAACGCAAACTAATATAGATGGTAACTTTGCCAGGATGCAGAAATATTTGCAGATTTTCCTGGACTGAGACGTTACTACGGAGCTGCCAGCCACTTGAACAAGTAATTATAGCTCATACTGACATGACAACTCCTAGTTTATTATTTGATAAACCGATTTAACATTAGTTTAATTTGCAGTGGTACAAAGACTGACGAGAGGCTGCAGCAAGGAAATGCTAATTTACAAGGTGATCCTTATTTCTTCCTATTTACAACATTTCATGTATGTTTAATCAAAAGGTCGAATTATATTCTAACAAATGTTTTATCGCTGTACAGAAATGTCCCAAGTGTCGGAGACACAGCCTCAACGGAAGGTGGTGTGCTACATGCAGTCTCTGGCGGCGTACCGCGCGCCTCCGCTGGCCTTCACCGCCGGTCTGGTGCCAAGATCCTGCACGCATCTTCACTATGCTTTTGCGGTGATTCATCCACACACGTTTGCCATCTTACCCGCGAATGAGGACTATGATCTTGTCCGAGGTAGGTCTTAGTGAAATTCATGCTCTACATGATGTCCTCAATACTCAAAAACAGAATACTTATTATTTAAATTTTTAGGAGGTTATCGCATCGCGACGGGTTTGAAGAAGCGTTACCCCGGTCTGCAAGTGATGTTGAGCGTGGGCGGCGACGGGACAGACCGTCTGTTTAGCGACATGGTTCAGGAGACGAGAAGACGTAGCAACTTCATAGAGAGCGCAGTGGCCTTCTTGCGGGAGCATGACTTTGATGGACTTGATCTCCATTGGGTATACCCAGGTTAGCTCGAGACCTGTCTCTTTCAGCAGTAAATATATAAAATATTATATTTTCAATAAAGCAGACATATAGTATGTAAAGCCGAGTAGCATAATAACGAACACAAAATTTTAAAAATGTTATAGGCGATGATGACCGGGAAAAAGAAATGCTGACCACTCTTCTGTACGAGCTGCGTGAGAAGTTCTCAGCCTATGGACTCCTACTTTCAACCGTATTGCCTCCTTTCAGGTACGTAGAAGTAATCACAAGTAATTGCTATAAAAATGATTTTGAGGTGTAATATAACGGTTTCTGATGATCGACTGTGTGACCTCCAGGTACCAAATAGAAGACGGCTATGACCTAACCGCAGTGAGTGGTGCGACGGACTACGTGGTACTGCAGGCTTGGGACATGACGCATGGCAAGCGCGACGAGCCGCCACCAAGGGCGGTGCAGCACAGCGCGCTGCATCGAGACCCTGGGGCAGCTGCTAGAGATCAGAGATACGATAACATTGTACGTATAGCAAAAACTTCATCCAATTTCACAGACCCATCGTATTTCGAGCCATCGTAGTTGTGCGCATAGGGGTTCTAGTCAATTAGTATTAATTTTGTAATCAGTAAGGGTTTTCCGTCTCCCCAGGAGTTTATGGTGAAATACATAGTGCGCCATGGAATGTCAGCCGACAAACTGGTGTTGGGCGTGCCTGTTTTCGGCCGAAGCTACAACTTGGCGGCATCTACACTACCGTCGCCAGGAGCATTGGTCTCTGGCTGGGGCGATGAAGGGCTGTATACGCAAACGAAGGGGCTGCTTGCCTATTTTGAGGTAATAAACCACCAGGACCTAGAATATAAACTTATGTTTGTCTATCGTGCCCTTTTTTATGCTGGCACTATATCGTGCACTATATCTTTCATTTTCAGATTTGCATGATTGAACGTGAAGGCAAAGGATCGACTGGTATCGACGAAGCCGGAAACTCCTACGCTGTTTTTGACAACCAATGGATCACTTACGATACGCCTTCTAATGTTTTGGAAAAGGTTCTTGAAATCCGGTTTCTTGAAGTGTGTTTTTATAGTTCCATGAAATAAATTTCTAAAACCAACAAATAATTTTCAGATGAAGTTCGTAATCAGCACTGGATTGGCTGGCGCGGCAGCCTGGGCTATTGACATGGATGATTTCCGCGGACTTTGCGGCACACCATTCCCTATTTTGAGTGCCATTGCCACAAGTCTTAACGGTAAAAAATCCATACTTACCAGATTTGCATATATATTGATTCCAGTTACATCTAGAATTTTTAAAGTTTTAGGAAAAGACGAGGCATTCATTGTTTCAAAGCACTGCATAATTACAGCCTGCAACTTATGTGTTACCTTTGCAAATGTCAGGAGAGACTCTACAGACCGACCAGTCATCGCTGAAGCTGGGCGAGTGTGACCCCGGCGACCCTTACCTGTCCTCGGACGAGCATTCCTGTTCACACTTCCAGTTCTGCTCAGGAGGTGTCAACTACCGGCTGGTCTGCGAGGACGAGCGACTCTACGACCCTTCCACTGGATTCTGCGGGTAACAGTTTAAATGCATTAGTTTTGTAGTTCTATTGTTGAGCAACATAGTAAACAGTGCACTTGATGAAACCTAGTCGCATTCATCCATTCATCACATCATGCATAATGCCGACGCACTCAAAGCCGGTCTAGACATATTTTGGATATTGTTTGAATATCCATATGCATCTTGCCTCGCAAATATATATATTTTTTAAGGCCGTTAAACTATTAACTCATTTTTAGGCATCAAGATGTAACGAAATGTGTTCCCGGACAGAACCTAAGAATCAACGTGGCAGATGCGACGCGGTATTTAAGTCAACCGGACGAGGCTGACTTCGAAGTAAGTAATTGCTATTGAAACCCTGGTTTTGTTCGTATGAGCAGTAATAGCACTACAATTAGCGAAACTATTTCCTTGCAGTGGGGAGATGATCCGTTGAAAGAAGTCATCAAGAAGACTAACGAAAGAGAGAGGCTTGTCGATGATGCAGATTATGACACCAAGAGAAGTACATACCTATTTGTATTGTATCCTTAATGCTTTGAAACCTACTTCTTCCTTTGCAATCTTCTAAGCTGCTTTAATTTGCTCATATGCTACTAATTTTTATTCTTTGTATAGCCAAATTTAGCATAAGGCCTGGACGACACAGTATCCGTAAGAGAAGCAGTGATGTCAATGTTATTGTGTATCCTAAACACAAGTCGAAACCCAGACAAAACAAAGATGGTGAGCGCTTATTACTAACATTTCAACTGCTTTTTTCCACTAACAAGTTCTTATAAAGTACATTACAATTTAAGTTTACAAACGTTTTGCAATACTTTAATATTTACACCAGCTTGATATTTTAAAATAGAAAATGCAATTTGTGCTGCATAAAAATGCAACACAATTTAATGGATTTTTAACCACGCCTGTGACTACGCAGCCAAGGCGAACGACAAACGCGTGATCTGCTACATGACCAGCTGGGCGTTCTACCGGAGGGCGGATGGCAAGTTCGTCCCGGAGAATATTGACACGCGCCTCTGCACGCACGTCGTCTACGCATACGCCTCACTCTCGCCCAGCGATCTCATCGCCAAGGAGTTCGATCCCTGGACTGATATCACTAACAGTAAGTCACAATACTAACAAGGCGAAAAACGCGTACTCTGCTATTTTAATGGCTTTCTACTGGCTAATCTTCTAATGTGAAAGCAAGTTCATCCCAAATAACATCAACGTACGACTCCGCATATGCGTCTACGCATACTATAAAAATATTCTTCCTCTTCCTGCAGGGCCACTTGTACTACTAATTATTTTCTATTGTTTTTGAAATAATTATTTTGCGTTTCTAGATCTTTACGAGCGTGTGACGTCCCTCAGCGACGTGAAGGTGCTTCTTGGTCTAGGCGGATGGACAGACTCAGCCGGCGACAAATATTCTCGCCTTGTGTCCTCCCCTTCAGCCCGGGCCAAGTTCACCGAGAACCTGGTGTCTTTCCTGCGCATGCACAACTTTCAAGGGTTGCATCTGGACTGGAGCTACCCCGTGTGTTGGCAGAGCAACTGCAAGAAGGGCGCTATGTCGGATAAGACTAACTTCGCCAAATTGGTTCAGGTAGGTTCAACTTGCTTAGTAAATAGGTTTAGTTATTTATTAGTCAGAAAAAACAGCACTAAAACGAACAGTTAATAATCCCGGAAATGTACATTCACAGGAACTTTCAACAGCTCTACATAAAGCAAATATGGAGATAGGCGTTGCTATATCTGGATATAAGGAGGTCATCGAAACTGCTTACGATTTACCTACATTGTCCAAAGCAGCAGACTTCTTGAGCGCCATGACTTACGATTACCACGGCGGGTGGGAGCGAACTACCGCACATCATACACCTCTTACACCCTCTTCGAAGGACAACTTGCCGTACTACTCTATTGTAAGTTTATCATATTCTATTTAATTTTAGCCCAAACATAAAATTATACCATAGATGGCCAAAATTTTAACACGTATTTGTTTGACAATGAAATTTTGTTTTACATGTATTCTATATTTAAGGAATACGCTATAAAGGCAATGATAAGCGGCGGTGCAGACCCGAAGAAGTTGAACCTTGGTCTTTCGTTCTACGGCCAATCGTACAGACTTCAAATGGCGGAAGCCACAAGTGGTCCAGGAGCTCCTGCCTCCGGCCCTGGTGAACCTGGAGAGTTCACTAAGCAGCCAGGAATGTTAGCGTATTACGAAATATGCTACAGGGGTAAGTGTTGAAATCTATGCCTTCTAAAAACTAAGACTTGTAGTCAAAGCGATTTATAAAATGTATATTTATGTTTTACAGTGAAGATGTTGCGCTGGAAGACAGGTCGTCAAGAAAAAGCTGGACCATACGCATACTCTGATAACCAGTGGGTTGGCTATGATGATCCTAAGTCGATTGCTGAAAAGGTAAGACTACAATCCCTAGTCCTTAATAACAGAAAATAAGTATCAACAATCATGGCTTATATTTAACTAATTTATGTTGTATTTTTAGGTGGAATGGGCGCTAAGCCAAGGTTTAGGTGGTGTCGTAGCTTGGGCAATAGACTTGGACGACTTCAGCAACCGGTGCTGTGCGGAGCCATCGCCGTTGCTGCGTGCTGCTGGCCGAGCGCTAGGGCGTTCCGTGCCGCCACCCCCGCAGTCTCCCTGCGAACGGCCGCCGCCCCCGGTCACCCCCGCACCACCCACTACACCACCTCCTGCAGAGTCTGATGGTAATTTCAACTTCAGCCTCTCATACATACAATATTTTAATCCGCGACCGCTGAGAATCTCTCTAGGATAAAACCCTTGCATGACAAACAAGTTCCTCATTTTCTATCCGTGCGTGTTATACAAACCAACTAGGGGGATAACTCCGGATAATGGGCGTTCACTTTGAATACAACATCTTGCAAGAAACAGAGGGATGCATATATCCAGCATTAAGCTGTGGTGGCTGTTGATGATGATTGCATAATTTTTATCATATTTCGGGTCAGGTTCGCTAAGTAGCACAACCCCAAGTCACCACCACGAGCACCATACGACTTCAACAACCACGCAATGGTCCTGGAACCCTGCCACCACCAGCCCGACTACTTCACAAACCTGGTGGGCTCCAGCCACTACGACGCCCATGACCACCACCACCACTAAAGCAACCACCACTTCGACTACTCGAAGACCCACTGCAGCGCCATCCAGACCTCCAACTGGTGACACAGGTAAATTGTCTACAGTCGTGACAACAACGTTATCGACAGCAAGATACACCTTGCTGGTCGATCCTTATTCTCTGTGTGAGTCATAAAGGCTATGCCTTTGAAAACTTTCAACTTTTCGGCTGCCTTACAACCACGAAGAAACAAATCTAAGTAAAAATGACTTAAAATAAATTGCTCTCTATATCTGTATTTCTTCCTTATTTTTAGGAAGCTTGGAGGGCACATCATGCGTGGCAGGAGAATATCGCTCAGCTCCAGAAGACTGTGAAGGTTACCTGCAGTGTGAGGGAGGGCAATGGCGCAAGCACCGTTGTGCTCCAGGGCTCCACTGGTCTTCAAGCGCAAACCGTTGTGATTGGCCGAGCTTTGCCAAGTGCAGAGGTGAGAATCAATTATTTGACATCGTGGTAGAGGTGAATGAGCCAAGCATATCTCAATGGCTGTTCAAAACGCCAAAGCACAAGTTACGACATATTTCTTCTGGTGTCTACCAAATAGACGACCTAAGTAATAATTTAAAACTCTGTCAATAAAAATCCGAGATCCTACATATTTCTTTCCCGTTTACTTCAGAATCACCGAGCGAAGCAAGCACCGCGACGACGACTCTCGCGCCGATGACGTCTCGGCCGCCACGTCCTGCCACTACGACTACAACTACTACCACCACCAGACGCACCACCACATCTACTACCACCACTGCTAGACCAACTACTTCATCGACAGCAGCTGCTTCGGGTTAGTTCTTGATACTTAATTCAAGAACCACACGACTATAATGATGCTTACACTGTCTGGCGGTTTTTTAAGCATAAATTGAACAATATTGTGAACTGTATTATCATTATTGAAATTTTATTTAATACGTTTTTTACCTTTAACCTGTTCAGTATCATCGATAACAGGTCTACCAGATTCGGCTCTATTATTTTTTATTAAAAAATTCTAATTCATCGTTTGTAGGTGATCCATCAGTAGGCAGAGCCTGCAATAGCCAGCAATACCAGCCGGTGCGAGGTGACTGCAACTCGTATCTGCACTGCGACGGCAACGTGTGGCGACTCCAGCACTGTGCTCCTGGTCTACACTGGAGCCAAGTTGCCACTCACTGTGACTGGCCCAAATATGCCAAGTGTCAAGGTAAGTTTATAATTTGGGCAGTAAGTATATACTTGCATGTGTCATTTTCCGACATTTCACTATGATTTTCTTGAGAAGATACTTACTTATTTAAAATCTTACTGGAACTGTTTAACAACAGGTTCTGAACCACAAACTCCGACTTCAACATCGAGACCGCCAAAGCCGCCTACAAGACCGCCAAGACCAACTAGGCCAACCACTGGTAAGTCTGATATTTTAATTAAATATTAAAAAGGTATCTTAAGATATACATTTCAGCCGTTATCGTTTACCTAAAAAAGCTCTTTTGATGTTTATAACCCCTTTTATTTTAGTCTCACAAGCCGACAGACCAGTCGAAGATGGGGAGTGCGGAGGCAACGAAATGCATGCAGCAGCATCGTCGTGTGACGCCTACCTGCTCTGTGTGTCGGGCCGCTGGCGCAAACAGCTGTGTCCACCAGGCCTGCACTGGGACCGACGCAGCAACCGCTGCGACTGGGCAGACTTTGCAATGTGCGAAGGTAAAATAATCCAATGCTTTCAACTAATTGTTTTTATGTTTCACTTATCTTTCAATTTAAGGTACGTATGCTGCCTCATAATATAAATTTAAAACTGAAACCCCACTAGGCAGATTCTGACTTCATTATTTTTTACAGCATCTAAACCTGACGCGACAAAATCTCCGGTATCTGCAACCAGCACAACACGACCAGCCGCAACCACGTCTAGAAGACCCACGTATACAACAACCAAAAAGCCAAAACCTATTATCGAAGACGTCGACCCTCTGAAACCTGGAGAGGTATGTTACGTTTTATTGAAGATCTTATCTCTTCATATCCACTCTTCTTAAAATTCTATCCAAATCAATAAAATTTAAATCTTATCACTAGATTTTATTTTCTTCCATATTCAATCCAATCAGCGTTGCCAAACGGGAGCCTACTACGCCCACCCGAAATGCGAGAAGTTCTTCGTATGCGTGAACGGCATGCTGATCGCCCAGAGCTGCGCCCCGGGGCTGGTTTGGAATGCCCAGCGCTCCCAGTGCGACTTTCCAACTGCCACCGCTTGTTCTGATAGGAGACAGGTTTCTGCTGCTATGGTAGATGCCAGCAAACCAGACACCAGCCATGATGAACAAGTTGAAGGTTAGTTGAAAAAAGCAACTGATCGATCATAATAAACTGTAAAATGAACGCATTTCGCAAAGCTTTACAAATTTACAAAACTATTATATCAATATTTAACTCAATTTTACGAATTTCAGAATATTGCAACAACGGAGAATACGCGAAGTTGGAATCGGATTGCACACGGTACAGACATTGTATCTTTGGCAAGTTCCAAGAATTCGCCTGCAGTCCTGGATTACACTGGAATCAGGTAAGCTAAGATGTTCAAATGAATATTTTATGCACACTTACAAAATCAACAATCTAACCTACTTATCAGATATATTGTATACCTACTTATAAAATACTTTTCATTCACAGGAGAAATCAATATGCGATTGGCCCAAAAGCGCTAAATGCAAAGCAAGTGTCCCAATGAAACCTGCGGTACCAGCTAAACCAGTCTCACCACCAAAGACAACAACATCAAAGCCTACACCCCAGCCACAACCTGCAGAGGAAAATTATCCCGAGCAGGGTCATCACGAAACTCATCCGCATCCAACAAAGCCAGTGGGAGCAGTACCAGGACCCGGTACCTCAGTTCAAGCTTCCAAACCACAGCTTTTGAATAGTAAGATTGTTATGTCTGAGGATTTATATCTGAATCAAATATTAACCGCAACACGAAAATTAAATGACTCCTCTTGTAATTTTCAGCACGATACAAGCTGGTATGCTATTACACGAACTGGTCTTGGTACCGACCGGGTCTGGGCAAGTACAGTCCGGAGGACATTGACCCTACTCTATGCACACACATTGTGTACGGATTCGCAGTGTTAGGCAATGACGGTCTCATCACGGCGCATGACTCTTGGGCGGATTATGACAACCGTGAGTTTTTAAAAGCCGAGTTTTTTCAAAATATTGTAGACTCCTGTAGATGCTTTTAACTTAATATTTTTCCAGGTTTTTACGAACGAGTTGTAGAGTACAAGAGATACGGTATTAAGGTGTCAATCGCCCTCGGTGGATGGAATGATTCAGTTGGCGACAAGTACTCTAAATTGGTGAATGATCCTGCAGCGCGTGCTCGCTTTGTCGATCATGCTCTGGAATTCGTTGAGCAGTATGGATTCGACGGCTTGGATCTGGATTGGGAATATCCTAAGTGCTGGCAGGTAATTTCCGTTCAAGTTATTATCATCAAAAACTAAGTACATACTTTAAAAAAAGCTGTACTGACTTATTTAATTTATTTTTACCAGGTTGACTGCTCTAAAGGTCCCGAGTCCGACAAGTACAATTTCGCAAACTTAGTTCGTGAACTATCTGCTGCATTCAAACCCAGGGGCTTGTTGTTATCTTCTGCTGTATCGCCGAGCAAAAAAGTCATAGACGAAGGTTACGATGTACCAGTTCTCGCAAAATATTTGGATTGGATCGCAGTCATGACGTACGACTACCACGGACAATGGGATAAGAAGACGGGTCATGTAGCGCCGTTGTTTTACCACCCTGATGATGATTATACTTACTTCAATGCCGTAAGTCTTTGAACAGATGAAATAATAAATATGGGACCACCCTTAAGCAGCTTTTGCATATTATTCTATATTTTCTGCAGAACTACACAATGCACTACTGGATGCAGAAAGGAGCGCCATCCTCCAAGCTTATCATGGGAATTCCATTGTACGGTCAAGCATTTACTTTAGAGAACCAAGTGGGAAGTATTAGAGACTTTGGAATGGGTTTAAACCTCCCTGCTGTGTCTGGTGGCGAAGCTGGAGAGTACACGAGAGCTAAAGGATTTTTAGCTTACTATGAGGTGAGACTGTTTAAGAAATTAAAATTGTAAAGGCCATTTACTCATAAATCAAGATATTAATTTTTTACTATATTTTACAGATTTGTGACCGAATCAGAAACCAAGGCTGGAAGGTTGTACGTGATTCACAGCAACGTATGGGTCCGTATGCATTCAAAGACAATCAGTGGGTCTCGTTTGACGATCAAGAGATTATCAAAAAGAAAGTCAACTTCATCAAATCTTTAGATTTGGCTGGTGGTATGGTTTGGGCCATGGATCTGGATGACTTTAGAAACAGGTATTTTGATGTTCTTCAAGAATTATCAAGCTTTGGTGTATGGATTCATTAACTAATTAGAATTGCCCACATTTCAGATGCGGGCAAGGAAAACACCCTCTACTGAATACAATTAAGGACGGACTTCTAGATCCCAATACCGAGTTTGAATCTGCACAAACTGAACCTGTACTTGGACCATCAAATGAAATAGATGTAGATTTGGAAGACATCGAAGTGAGGCCAAGTTACACCAAGCCTAGCACAACTCCGAGGCCAATGAAAATGCCCACGAGGCCACAGGCAACACAACCAACGACTACGAAGAGACCACAAATTACGGGCTCATTTAAAGAAGAGCGCTTTAAAATAGTCTGTTATTATACCAACTGGGCTTGGTACAGGTATGATAATTCGATACATATACTTACCTAACTATAGAATTGGCTGTTTGGAACCTTATGTACCCTATGAACGTGCACGGACATGTAACGAATGTTATGAAAAAAAATATAATCTATCATTAATGCAAACGGTATTAAAATGTTTCAGACCAGAATCGGGCAAGTACTCACCAAGCGACATTGACCCATCTCTTTGCACACACATCGTGTATGCGTTTGCAGTTCTTGACAACAACAAATTGGTCATCAAACCACACGACATTTCACTGGACATTGAAAACAGTAAGTTGAAAATCATGACTAACGAAACTACCACCAAGACAAATGCCTTCTGATGTTTGTACCTTATTTCAGAATTCTACGAGAAAGTAATAGCGCTCAGAAGCAAAGGAGTGAGAGTCCTTCTTGGTTTGGGAGGCTGGAATGACTCTGCTGGCGATAAATACTCTCGGTTGGTAAACAATCCATCTGCAAGACGGAAGTTCATTGTCCATGCTTTGGACTTCCTGGATCAATACGGATTCGATGGTTTAGATCTTGATTGGGAGTACCCAAGATGCTGGCAGGTGAGAATCATTATCAATTTAAATATGCATAAAGTAAGAAGGCTATGAGAAAGACTTTTTTACAAAAAATCATTATCAATTTCAGATTGTATTTTTTCTTTTTGTGTCTTTTCTTGGATGTTTTAGTACTTTTAGTGTGCAATAAACTGTAAAATGAAAAATGTGTAAAGAAGGTTACGAGAAAAGCTTTTTATCAAAATTCAAATAACAGGTAAACTGCGAAAAAGGACCAAGCTCTGACAAACAAGGATTTTCATATCTTGTGAAAGAACTCCGTGCAGCTTTTGAACCACGTGGTCTACTTTTGTCAGCCGCAGTTTCTGCCAGCAAACGAGTCGTCGACCTTGGTAAATATTTTAAGTTTTTCAATATATAATAACTCCAGGAAATAAATAAACACTTTTCCTGATTTGTTATATCATGTGTTTTGCAGCATATGACGTTCATACCCTATCGCAGAACCTAGACTGGATTGCATTGATGACATACGATTATCACGGACAGTGGGATAAAAAGACCGGTCATGTATCACCAATGTACGCCCAGGAACGTGAAGATATGACTTTGAATGTGGTAAGCATTCGCACATAATATTTTGTGAGTCATGCATGTGATTAATCAGATATTGTATTATAAACGAATGTTGACGTAATTGGTCTTAATCATAAATGATTGCAGAACTACACAGTTCACTACTGGATGAGTAAAGGCGCATCACCACAGAAACTGGTTATGGGAATGCCGTTTTATGGACAATCCTTCGCCTTGGCAGAACATGCCGGAAATGGATTAGGTGCGCCAAGCTACGCTGGTGGGGAAGCCGGGGACGAAACTAGGGCTAGAGGCTTTTTATCGTTTTACGAGGTAAATCACATTGGTTTTTGAAAAGCCATATAAAAACATTTTGCAAGGTAATCCTGGAACTTTTAAATATTTTTAGATATGTGATCGCATCCGATCTCAAGGCTGGAAGGTCTATCGCGATCCAGGCGGTCGTATGGGACCGTACGCAACTCGTGGCGACCAATGGGTGTCATTCGATGACGACTTCATGATCCGCCACAAGGCTGAATACGTTCGCTCCATGGAGCTAGGAGGCAGTATGGTTTGGGCGTTGGATTTGGATGACTTCAATGGAGAACATTGTGGTTGTGGAAAAGCACCTTTACTGCGAACTA
Organism: Tuta absoluta; assembly: GCA_027580185.1. Taxonomy (NCBI): domain Eukaryota; kingdom Metazoa; phylum Arthropoda; class Insecta; order Lepidoptera; family Gelechiidae; genus Tuta; species Tuta absoluta. Next base: position 11,522,121 of record JAQAHW010000003.1, read on the forward strand.
TTAACCACGTACTCAGAGAAACTATGGCACCGCCACCCTGTTCTCTTAAAGAAAGTAAGTATAAATCTCCTAAACAAATTGATTTCCTTACAATGTAGAGTCGTCTGTATTTTTAATGCTCAAATTATTTACGATTCAGTTGAAGCTCCGCAATCGCCAGAAGAAGTATCAAATATCGAATCACCTGTGCCATCGGAACCCGACACAGTACCATCAGAACCTGAATTTATTCAACCAGAATCAGAAACAGGACCTGAAGACGATTCACAAAATCAAGTAAGACACGTAACTGTATGATGTTAGAGGTACAACTAGATTGTGATACTAAGTGCAAATTGTTGCTAAAATGTTTTTGTTTTAGAGCCCGACTTTGGAAGGACAGTCATGTCAAGAAAGCACATTTAAAGCAGATAGCACTGACTGCAGAAAGTACTATTTGTGTATAAACGGCCAATACATACAACTAACTTGTCCAGAAAAGCTGCATTGGAACAAGGTGAAAAGCATACAACTTACGCTCATACATCCCAAATTAATTATTTATTTATTATATTCACACCAAATAACAATATTGTTTAATCATCTTGGGACCACTAAACCGAGAATCGGTTTGTCGTGATAATTTAAAAAGAAAAGATTAAAATAATGGTTTTCCTCAAATAGTTTTTTTTACTTTTACAGAATCATTGTGACTGGCCATCAAGATCAAATTGCAAAATTAGATCCAACCTTAGATTGACAGAAGATCAAGAAAATAATCATGGAACAGTTGGGACCCAGGAATTAATTGAGCCCATTGTAGGTTGCTACTTTACAAACTGGGCGTATTACAGGTAAACTTTTTGAAATCATTACTCACTTTCAAAAATGATAGTCAGAAAAATTGCAACTTACGTAAACTTTTTGGTTGCAGGCATGGCACAGGAAGCTTTGGGCCGGCTCAATCGGACTTCTCACTATGCACGCACGTAATTTATGCATGGGCGCATTTAAATAGCACCACATATAAAATAATTCCTGGTAACCACGAATTAGATATTGACAATGGTAAGAGCTATCCTAATATTCCGAAGACGTATCAAAATACTTAAAATAATTTAAATTTTTTATTATGTGGTGCACTTAAGTGTATTGCAATTTTAGGCGATGGGCTGACAACCTATCACTATGGCGATACAAAATTTTCCGAATGACCCTCAAATGGTTGTCAGACGTGGCGTAAATGTTCGCTTTTTGCGGCCGATAAAGGCGTGATATATGTATGTATGTATGTATGTATGATGCACTTAAACGTTCTAGATTTCTTCGGAAAAATATCTGAGCTGCGTAAAAAGGAAGTGAAACTCATTCTCGGAGTAGGAGGTTTAGAAGACTCTGAAGACAAGAAATGGAGCCGCATGGCTTCAAACCGCAACCACAGGAGTACTTTCATTAGCTCGGTTCTAAAGTTCCTCAAAAGATGGGACTTTGATGGGTTGCAGTTAGCCTGGCAATATCCTGTGTGTAAACAGGTATGATTGATGCAATTTTCAAGAAAAGCTAATAAGAGCTCAAAGAGACAACTATTTCAAAACTTGTTTTCCTATTTTACAGATTCCGTGCCACGAAGACAGATCATTTGACAGAGATCACTTCAGCACACTGCTATTGGAACTATCTGGAGCTCTACGCTCTCACAACTTGGAGTTTTCAGCTATGGTAGCTGCAGCTCCTGAAGTAGCTGCGGAGGCGTACGACCCAAGTGTATTAGCGCATACAGTGGACTGGCTGTCCATAGCAGCAAATGATTACTACGCTTCTACAAGCGGGAAGACCGCGTACTTGGTGCCATTGGAAACCCCTGAAGCAGCAGGAATTAATAGCTTTGTAAGTCTTGTAGAAATAGGTTTTCCTAGCTATGAAAAGTATTGCACTATAAGTTTGAAAGACAAGAAAACCAGTACTTACTTGTAAAATTAAAATTACCAACTCTTTTTGCCCACAGAACTCGACTCTAGCCTTCTGGGCGAGCGCGGTGCCAACACGACAGCTGGTGATAGGAATACCAGCATACGCAAGATCGTACACATTGCGAAGACCTGATGCATCCGGCCCTGGAGCAGTAGTCACCGCGCCCGGAAGCCCAGGGCCTTACACAGGAATACCTGGCTTCCTTGCGTATTATGAGGTATAGTTTTTGTACAAATTACAAATAAACAAAGGCATCATAAATAGGGAGAAACTAACGCTTTACTTTACTCTTCTGCAAAAAACCACCAATGTCAAAAATTTTATATTTCTAGGTGTGCTCCGAAAGTGGAAAAGCAAAGAAGTGGCACGAAACTATCACCGAGGACGGAACCTATGCTATAAGTGGTAACCAATGGGCGTCCTACCTTCGCCGTGAAGAGGTGCACCGGGTAGCGTCGTCGGCGTCGCGCGCTGGTCTCCGGGGGGCTGCGCTCTGGGCCATGGATCTGGACGACTGGCGCGGCGACTGCGGGTGCTCCAGGCCTCTCCTCACAGCGATGTGGCAGGGCCTCGTCAACCCCGACGTAGCGCCCTCCTGCCTGCCATAAAATACCTCCTATTAGCATTAAGTAACTTAATAGATAGGTAGAGTCATGGAGATAAATTAATAAACAGGTGAAAATATTTGTGAAGAATACTCGGATGAAACGTATACCAACGTTATCACCTTAAATACTTAGTACTAAATGTTCTTTTTATGATTTAAATTAATTTACTTACTTTATGTCTAAGTAAACGAGATTATTGTGATATATTGATAGACGTCTTTAGTTCTGTTTAAGATTTACCTTCACTAGATACTTATATATAATTAAGGCCCTATTAGATTCAGTGCAAATATTTAAAGGGTGAGTTCTACTTGTGAAACTGAACTTTCTCCAAGGGACATAGGTCGAAATACGAAAACAATAATTGGCCTCCCATACAAAAATATTGAAAAAAATTGGGTCACTTTGTAATGAAGATCGTTTTTTTTATATTCCGGCTTATGATCCTTAAGGTAAAATTGATCATTTTCACAAGTAAAATCACCCTAAAATTTAATTCGAATTAATTAAAATTGCTCTGAATTTTATAGGACGTGTAATATTTTTAAAATGAGTCCTTGATTACTACGTAACTTGTACAAAGATATTTGATTAAGTAGCAATCAATGAAATAAAATATATATAAGGAACTTCTCTTTATATTTTGATTTCGCTACCTTTTGCAACGCAATGATCTCGTCACGAGGGATATAGGAAGTAGGTACTTTATTATCAGATATGTAGAACGGGTGACACAGCAAATGCTGATGATATTAATTATATAATATATTATCTATTTGTAGAATGATAGCGCCCAAGTCCAAAGTTCAGAAGTGTTACACCTGTCTCGTTTTTGTGATGGACTTAGATTACTTGCTTCTAATTCTTTGCATTTAGCCTACACAGTACCTACTTATACATACATACATAAATCACGCCTCTTTCCCGGAGGGGTAGGCAGAGACTACTTCCTTCCACTTACTACGATCCTGGCATACTTCTTTCGCCTCCTCCACATTCATCAATCTCTTCATGCATGCTCGTCGGTTTAGGGGACTACCTACTTATATTTTTTAATAATCGTTTTCGCATTGAAATTCAGAAATGAATACTTGCTCTATATACGGAACAAAGCTGAAAAATCCTCCAAATATTTAATGCAACAACATTATTAATGCGGGTGGCGAAAATAAGAACTAACGTTAATGTATGGCTAACGTCGGTTTAACAAACGTCGCCTTGACAACTAGCGCCACAAGCGAATGCATGAGATAACTTTGTGCTGTATTACCGTATCTTACGTCAGCCTTGAATCACGAATGGACTCTACGTCACTGTCTAGTAGCATGGCTAGTAGGTAGGTACCTACGTACGGTACGTGTTGGGACGTAGTACGCAGGCGTACATCGTACGGGCTTGTTGTGTAACAGTCACAATGAAATTTCTGAAAAGAGTGATGAAATAAAAGTTAGCCAGCTATTTTAGTTCCAGTACTCAATAGAATTAGGTGCAAACTGTGTCGATCTCAACTCATTTTAAGGTTATAAAAATAGTGATGTGATAGTAACAAGGAAGTGAGTAGGTAAACACGCAGGCAAAGTACAATCTGTGGCTTATTGTGAAGTGTCTTAATAAAGCTGTAACTTTACTTTGAATGTTAATGACTTTGTGATATATTTAGTACTGGACTCTACATTTTAATAATAATGGCTAAACGATTACTTTCTCAATTATTTTTAAATAATAATAAAACCGGCGTGTCTTCAAAAATAAGTCCGTCTAGAAGTATTCAAAGCAGCATGCGATTTAGTACAATAAATGGGGTAAGAATATTTTAATTTACTACTAAGTATACATTAATTTGGCCCTCATTGGCCCCTCTACATAGATAAAGTACCTAAGTATAAATAGAGCTAATAGGGAGTTTTCTTTTCGAGAATTAAAAAAAAGATTGGTATTCCAAGATTTCTGTAGATGGCGTTGAATTGACTACGTTACTGCATGACAAAGGCAAAACATGAAATAAAAAGTAATTGTTCTTTCTATCCTCGTGATTCGCGCTTTATTATCAATTTATACTCTGTTTTGTTTGTACGTTGTTTTGCGTTGTGGTTTTCGTTAATATGTTTTTAGGTACTTTTTCCATAACTTTAGTTGCAGCAAATATTTCATTGAGTTTGCAGGTTTTAATTTTACTAAGGATAATACTAAAAACTTGGGCAAATAGGTATTCTGATAGATTGTTTGTATGATACGAAAAACTATTTTTTGTGAAGTGGCGCCACTGTCAAGGTCGTTGACGGCTACACTCGCCGTAAGTACCGGGTGCCGTAGATTTCGGCTGGGAATAAAACTACCCGAATTTAACCCGTGCGTGTCGTAAAGGTCGACTAATGGATGTATCAAGAGTGAATACAACATTTTGCCCAGCGTTCGCCAACGCGACAGCCAATCGTAGTGAGAATGGGAAATTTTCTAGGGATTCTCGAGTGTCATGTAGAGGGCGCTGAGCTTCATTTACACAAAAACTGCACCACTTTATAAATTATTCTTTATTTTGTGTTTTTTGAATTGTTCTCTATTTATTATTGGTTATTTCTTTACTTACACGAAGGATACTCAATATAATAGCAAGGCGATAAGTTTATTTTGTAATAAATCAAACTATCATAATTAATTTGTAACGAACACAAAGTGAAACGGAACCTGTGACAAAACTATGGCTGCCGCCAGTCATAATGAAACGTCAAAATTTCAGTTTAGCACAGCGCCCTCAGGTTTGACTTTCAAAACTATCAACAGAACTGTCAACAGAAAAACTCCCATTGCAATATCATATCAATAGGGGGATGCCTGTCTTCAGAGGTGGACCAATGGTTTTGGCTGTTGATGTTGAAACTGCAGCTAGGCTTTATGAGTTCCTCATCAAGGTCCTCTCCAATTGAAGCAACTTATTTTGCTATGGACCTATTTCCATATCTTGTACGGTATAGCCAGGATTCTTCCACTTCAGGTTCTCCAGACCCTCAAAATGTAAGTGCCAGTAGAAGCGATCAATTATACTGAAAAACTTTTGCTAAAGAGCCATTTTTGTATCTTTTATTTATAGTTTAAGTAGTTAGTTTCTGGTTTTCCATAAAAGGTAATTCAGACCCTCAACATTTGTGTGCCAGCACTCCAGCAGAAGCGGCACATCATGCTAAACTCATTTTTCTTTTGAGCTATTTTGAGCGTATCTCGTACCTATACTTAGTTAAGCCGGGCTCCTGGTATTAATTTTTTAGTTGCAAAACTAACCCGGTAGACGGAAACCATGCCACGCGTTACTGGCATTAAAATACACTTGCAAAATTGGTGGGCAAGGAATGAGCTGCGTAGCCCAGATGGCAGAGGCGTCGCCACTAGTAATGCGAAAGTCGCAGGTTCAAATCCTGCCAGCAGCGCTTTAAAATTTTGCAAGTTTTCAAAAATTACATTCAACATGTTTCTAATATCGTTGCCCTAATTTAAATAGAATGTCATGTCTTGTCTTGTCTAGCTCACACCACCCCACTGCTGGGCAAAGTCTGCTCCGTGGTCTCCCTCTTATCCTTTCATCCATCTCTGACTAATAGAAAGTAAGCAAAAAAAAAGAACTTTGGGTGATAGGAAAGTGCGATAAGGTAAGCGTGGTAGAACACATTGTATAAAAATACTTAGACACACTACTTACTTATCTTCTTTTGTGAACACTAATACTTAAATAACTTTATAGTATTTTAACTATACACTAACTCTGGCAGATAGGTTAGATAGATACTTACTTGTATATTCTGCAATAAGGGAAATAAAAGCAACAGAAAATTTTAAAAGAGAGTTAGACATAAGACAAGTTGTACTAAACAACAATAACAAGGAATGAAGGTCGCCAAACGACTTCAGGCAAAGAATTCCACAGCTTGATTGCTCGCACTGTGAAAGACGTAAAAGTCGGTATGTAATTAGGATTGGAGAGGACGGAGTAAAGAAGGGAAACGATATGGCACTCCCGCCTACAGGATATAGGTAACCACTGAAGCTGAGACCGGTAACGGGATATACGTGGTCTTAGTGGTCGTACTTTCGTACCGATGATGAACCGAATAGAATGATTTTGCAGACGTTTGAGCTTGTTTAAAACGTCAGCATAATCTAGTACGGTAGAAGAGAGTTAGCCATAGAAATTGGAAATTTTCGTCTTGGTCCGGAAAATATTAATAAGTCGCTTGAGCGAGCCGTACGCGGCGAAAACCTTCCTGCTTACCTCAGATACATGAGACTGCCATTATAAGCAGTTGTCAAAAATTATACCAAGGTTTTTAACCTTGTGGCTTTAATATATTGGAATACCCTCAAAAGAGATTTGTGGTAGACTATTCGAGACACAAACCACTGGCCAACCACCGGCTGCCAATGATGATTGTTTGAGTCTTATTGACCTTTACATACGAGACTCCAATCTCTGTTTGTGACATCAATCGCTACTACTACTACGCGTACATGTATGTATACTCCAATCTGACAGAAGTATTTTTCGATAGATTACGTTTTCAATGAGTTATGAGTCTTTATGACATTGATCTACAGCCATTATACAGCTAGGTATATGAGATGTGGGCGCTAAAAACGCTCGCGCGCACATCGCATAAGGTTGCGTGCGGTGCTCTAAAAACAACATTATTTTGGACAGGAAGGTTCTGTAAATATCCTTCAGCATCTGTACTTTAATCTGACAAATCTGGATTTTCGATATATTATGTTTTTATCGAGTTATGAACTTTTAAGTGACGAGGGCTTTAGTTACGGTGATGGTGGAAACTGACCTTTTTCTATTTATTAAGTATCACAGATTAAGAAAATACGAATGTGTCCCGTTGGGAAAGTGTCTTGATGAAACTAAACCTTGATTTATGTTGTGAGATATGGATACATTTTTATATATTTTGTGAATGGCTTGATTATGTTAACTAACGATTTTTCCTATTATTATTTTTATGGCCTTTTCTATGAGTAACCGATGTTGGAGGTCAGCAGAGTCTAGCGAGGTTATCATCGTGGATCTCTCGACCACAAATGTAAATAAGAAATTAAAAATGTTAGCGCCAGCCGGGACTAGAACCCGGGGCCGCCGTGAGGTACCGTCCCACTGCTCGACGACGTTTATATACAGGAAGCCAATGAGTTATTGTTGCTTACGTAGGAGAAGACTCTTGTATATTTTCATGACTTTTCTTGAAGGTTTATCATAGATTATAATCATCCGAAATCATAGCTCGAAAACCATCTTGCGGGATTGCCATTTTTGCAAACAAAAAGTTGTAGGTACTTACAATAAGTATAGGATAATACAAAGAGCTACTTGAAAATATAATTAACATGCTATAGCCTACTTATACAACTTTCTTACTTTGCAGGTTCCAGTAAAGGAAGTCCAGATCCCGGTGCAATGGGGCCACGTCGCCGCCAAGCTGTGGGGCAGCGGCAGCGAGCGGCCGATCCTGGCGCTGCATGGCTGGCAAGACAACGCGGGCACCTGGGACCCGCTCATACCCTCACTCTGCCAGGAGACCAACAACCGTCCTGTGCTGGCCATCGACTTCCCTGGACATGGGCTTTCGTCATGGTATCCTCCAGGTATTTTCTTTTTTCTAATGAATTTGTGGTACTTATAGGGACTTTTGTTTTGAAAAGAAAATATAGTTTTACAAGCCAAAACAATCAGACATTTACCTTAATATTATTTTTAGTATTTGTCTGAAGTAGTGGTGGGTTCAAATCCCGCTCACCAAAAAATATCGGCTTCTAAGTACATAGATAGTCTTTGTGTTTATAATAATACGTCTTTCTTTGATGTTGTGGCGTAATACAAAGGAAGGCACTACCTAAGCCACAAATAAGGGAGACGACGCGCTAAGCGAATACGATTTAGGTACTAATAAAATAACTGCTCGATGCATCACCTGCACAGATGATAGATTAGTGTTTAGAGTAATACCACTGTACAGTCATATCTTGTAAAGTATATAAGAACTTATAGCATAGTTAAGCTTTAAAATGTTCGTTCCCAAATTCCACAAATGTTGTTTGCTTTCAGGAATAAATTACTACGCATGGGATCTTCCAAGATTGATTAATTATATAAAGGAGTACTACAAATGGGACAAGGTGTCGCTACTGACTCACTCCATGGGGTCCATCGCTGGCTTCCGCTATTCCACCGTATTTCCTGAAGACGTCGACTTCTACATAGCAGTCGACATTCTCATCTACGACGATTACGACTTAAATCCACTCCCTGACAAATATAAAAAGACGTTTATAAAAAGCGAATTAGCGCAAAAACGTCTCTATGAAGAACCTCCGGGTTACTCGCGTGAAGATATCATCAAAGTCTGGCACTTGGGTACTCAAAAATCAGTGGCACCGGAGAGTGTTCCATATTTACTGGAGCGCGGGGCGAAACCCTCGAAACAGGACCCAAACAAACTTTATTTCTCAAGGGATCCTCGGTTGAAGTACAACTTGTTTAACCCTGAAGAGAAGAAGTTTGTAGAAACTTTGGCATTGAGGTTGAAATGCCCCGCATTATACATCAAAGCGGTAGACTCCCCCTTTGCGGTTGATGAGTTTTCGGTAGCCACTGCCGACCTGATCGCCAACAACAATGATAAGTTTGTGATCCAGCACTTACCAGGCACACACCATGTGCACTTGAATAACCCCGAGGTGGTTCTACCTGTTATCATGAACTTCTTACGGCAGAACAATATGCTAAAACTTAAAAACAAAATTTAATTTATTGCCAAATTATCTGTGATTCTTATGTACCACTGAATTATTTATTAATATGTATGAGAACAACATACCTACAATGTACAGTCTAGTTTTAAGAGGCAAATTAATTAAAGGTATACACAGTCTAAAAAATAGTATTAAAAGCATTTTAATAATTTAAAAGTGTGTATCTGTTTTAACATATTAAACTCACAATTTGTTATTATTATAATAATAGGTATCTGTGAAACAAAGTTTCATTTCCTTATATAGAAATATCATCACTGTTGCATGAAACATCCACACTGGATGGTGAATTGGAAATGCTGTTGACATGAGCCCCCTTTCTAGTTGGTAGCACCTGCATCAGAGTGTCCTGCCAGGACATGCCTTCACAAACCCTCAGCACAATCTCAAATACTGTAATAAGATGGAAATAATTTTATTTTATTTAATAATTTTTTTATTATTTATAAGTAGTCCAAAAATTTATTTGTTTTTTTCTATTTCAATATAATAATTATAAAAGAAAAGTGTAGTGCATTAAGTATAGGTATTTTTGGAAATGATTGTGTATAACACAACATATACTTAAGTGCTTCAATAAAAAAAGTTGTCTGTTGACCCATTTTTTAATAAATTAACCCCCAGTTTACTTACCATGATCTATTGTTAGAACTTTTCTAGTTTTCATGTTAACATATTTGTCTAGTGGTAACTGAGCATGCCTAATTCCTTGTTCTTGTGCTATTTTATGGCAAAGACCCTAAAAAGTTTACAAATAACAGTTATTGTTGATTAATAGAATACTAAATAAACATAGTGCAGCAAGATTGATGTAGTAGGCCACATCTTCACTTCTACATATTGTTTTCTTATAGACTTTAAAACTACTGAACCAACTCACAAAACTGTTTAACCTTTAGAAAGATTTTTAGACTAATTTTCTTTGGGATAAATACTTATTCCTTTCCCATGATAAAACAGTAGCAGTAGATATGACTACTGAGCAGGGCTCTAGTGTGTAAATAGAGAGTTGGGCAGAACTCTATCCCACAAGGCATTAGAATTTATAACTGACTCTCTACTAAAACTGACTTTATCAAGGTAGATACTTGCCTTGTGCTGATTATGATCAACTAGTCCTCCAATCACATAATAAGTGTCTTCTTCAAATTCCTCAATCACATTATCCGATTCACTTGTTAAATAAACAATTTTGTCTTTAGAAAAAAGTTCTATGTATGGTTCTTCATGATATTGTACCTACAAAAAAAGAACATCATTATACTTTTGTAATACAGTTGTAATCTTGAAAATTGAAAAATGGATACCTAAACATAATGCAAGCAATATGTAAGTATAAATAAATTGAAACTTACATCCCAATGTTCATACCCATTATGCCTTTTGATATCATTTTTAGACTTATCACCAAAACTTGTAATATGGAACTGAAGAGGTGTGGCTGATCTTCTGTTAATAGAATAACATCTTAAAATTTGCTTTATCACCTTAAATCTATCCTTTTCTATCATTAGATTATCAAAACTTAAATCTATGACTATACCAGTGTTTTTCTTAGGCTTTTCTAATTTCATCTTCTTGAGTGCCTTTCTGTTAGGACCTATGTCTATATTGGCCTCTCGGGCTTCCCTCCGGCGAGCCTTTGCTCGGGCCTTTTCATGCGCCCGCTTCTCTGCTTTACGGTTCTCCCATTTTACCTTTTTTAGCCATTTTCTCATTTGATTTTTAGTGAATGGTCTAGGTACTTCGTTACCTTCATCATCTTTTAAACCGGGGTCTGTCTTTATGTCGAAAAGAGTGAACTGTTGGTAATTACCATCGATAGTGTCCTCTTGATTTTTTATAGCTTGTTCTTCTGGGGAACTCATCTTTTTTTCATCTGCGAAGTAGAGAATACACACACAGACAGTGTGAAAAAATATTTTGGCATATTATTTCTGAGGCTCCGAAGTACGTTTACCCAAAAACTAATTCTTACATTTAATAAAATATTTCTTTCTTGTTGGCTCTCTCAAATAACTTATTAGAAAAATAATCAAAGGATACTCTACTTCTATTCAAAACATAACCTCTTATCCAGTGTTGCCGCAACCGAGGTCCCAAAATACACATATCCGGCGCTAAAAGTGTACATATTGTGATAAAAGTGTACATGACCATTTTTTTTTCGTAAATCACTCATAACAGCTTTTCTCTACATATTCTTCTCGACAATTTTTGGATGGAAAATGCCATTACTTTTTTTTTAATCTGTATGTACAAGGAAAGACTTAATAACTCCTAGAAAAAGTAGCTTAAAGAGTAAAATCCCGGGATTTCCCAGGACTATCGGGACCGGCAGTGTATTTAAACCAATCAAGCTAATACTTAAAAAAAAAAAAGTATGTATCTGTGGTAAATGAAAGAGATACTATAATATGGAGTTCTGCTAGAGCATGGGAGATAAAATGTGTTAGCTTTCTTTACGTTTCTTTTCATGCAGCAGCGCTCATTTATTTTTTTAATTGAGATATTTTGGCGGTGAGTGCAGTGAAATTACACACGTACTGGCAAGATTACACATTACACACGGAAGCCCAAAAAGGTACGTCAAATGTGTAAAATGTACCCTAACGGCAACCCTGCTCTTATCCCGCATGATTATCCGTCAATGTCATCAAAATAACGGAGTTACTACTTGAAAATAAATTAACTACCATAAAATTGTCTACGGTTCGTGTGTAGCGACCCTTATATTTTTCTACCGGATGTTAATCATCACTATCATGTCGTCCAAACCGTGTCCGGTGACGGCGACTCCTTTATATTATGACCCGATATTCCGGTGTGATCTAATGTGGCTGGCGAAAACGAACTTTGTCTTGAAGACACGGTTGCAAGAAGCGCAGTACAACTGGCCAGCTGAATTATAGGTTAATAAAGCGCGCAGACCAAACCGCCATTTTTGCGAGCACTTTTCATAGAAATCCGAAAATCACCCGTACCTAATTGATATATGGGCGATATTGGCCGGTGACAGCTAAAGTGCTCTGGCAGGTACGCGCGCCATTGTTCGCGCGGATGCGAGCGGCGGCGCGCGACTGACGCGCGGGTGCTCGAGCATGCGCATGTCCATGTCGCTGGCTCCCCAAAGTATATATTTTTCAAAGCTGAGAGGCTCAAACGTTTGTGACCAATGGATGGACTCTTATTTTAAGACTGGTTTTCAATGTGACGCTACCTAGACTGAGATCTCAGGTCAAAAAATTGGGGAGCCAGCGACATGCTTTTAGGTTAGAATTTCAGAGAAATCATCAGATTACTTGTTAACGGAGCAATCTGCCAAAATGATGGCTATGCCAAAGAAATGTGACGGAATATGTGACAGCTACAAGCACATTCAATAGCTATGTGACTCAACTGGAGCTGAGAAATAAGCCATGGAATGTTTCCAACCCATGTCGCTGGCTCCCCAAAAAACCGGCATCCGAAATCTCTGCAAGTATCACCTAAAACTACTAACCAAAGAGGAATTCTCGATCGTAATGTAGTAAAGACTCGTTCTTCAAACAATCTCCTCTAGAATCAGCTTCGTTTTTGAGAAAACACAACATTTGTTTTTGTATGAATATAAGGGTGACTACATCGTTCAACCCTTTTTGGGACAGTTTCAGGAACTTATGGCTTTTGATTTCCGTACAGATTTTACTATAAATGACCTTAAATAATGTTAAGAAAGTGCTCCGCTTAAATTGATTCCTATAATTAAAAAATAAATATCGTTTATTCTCATAAAACTGTAGCGTTGTTACAGTTTCACAGTCTGTACAACATGTATGTAGGTATAGTCAGTTGTAGCACATAAGGTAACAGGGATACTCCAAAAGAACTGAATTATTTTTATCCCCAGTTAATGCATAATCAAACTTAAACCTATTCTCATAAAATAAATAAATTTTCTACTTAAACATATTCATGTCAAGAAAAAAATATTGCTAAGGACAAAAATGATTCAGCGCTTTTGGAGTACCCCTTTTACCTTATATGCTATAACCGAGTGTACATTCAATTTTTTTTTATATTGGACCTGTGTTCCACGGGAAATGTTTTTCAGTTTCATCAATACTTGACTAGACTTGTATAAATATACTCTACACGCCTTAATTACAATTTAATAGTTTTATACATGAGAATAATAAAGCACTGTTAGTGCATAAAACTCTAAAACATTTATACCTTAACTCAGCCTTATACGCGCTAGCGCTCACGTGCAACTTTATTGCCGGGTGACATTCGAACCTATCCATGAAGATCTCTTTTCGACGAAAATGAATGGGACTTCCGATGTGCTCCTGATAAGTCGCCTACCGCGCCGGTGACGATTTCTCCCGAACGACAACAACGAGATCGTGTATACTACAATGAATTTGTACTATAAATGTTATAATAATAAACCGTGGAAAATACCGTCAAAAATCTAAGTACCTTTAATAGGTAAGTTGATGTGCTGCTAATAGTACCAGCACAATATAAACACTAAGAGCCCTTCGCGGACATTGTTCAAGGTAATATTTAGTATAATTTGTACGTAAATCATTAAACCATAAGTTCCTGAATCTGTCCCAAAAAGGGTTGAACGATGTAGTCACCCTTATATTCATACAAAAACAAATGTTGTGTTTTCTCAAAAACGAAGCTGATTCTAGAGGAGATTGTTTGAATAACGTGTATTTACTACATAACGATCGAGAATTCCTCTTTGGTTAGTAGTTTTAGGTGATACTTGCAGAGATTTCGGATGCCGGTTTTTTGGGGAGCCAGCGACATGGGTTGGAAACATTCCATGGCTTATTTCTCAGCTCCAGTTGAGTCACATAGCTATTGAATGTGCTTGTAGCTGTCACATATTCCGTCACATTTCTTTGGCATAGCCATCATTTTGGCAGATTGCGCCGTTAACAAGTAATCTGATGATTTCTCTGAAATTCTAACCTAAAAGCATGTCGCTGGCTCCCCAATTTTTTGACCTGAGATCTCAGTCTAGGTAGCGTCACATTGAAAACCAGTCTTAAAATAAGAGTCCATCCATTGGTCACAAACGTTTGAGCCTCTCAGCTTTGAAAAATATATACTTTGGGGAGCCAGCGACATGGACATGCATGCGCGAGCATGCTCGCGCTGCATCTTGAGTGCGCTTGTGTCCGTCTGGCGATGACAGGTCGACAGCGATCATTTTTTGGTGTGGCCATCAAAGTAGAAATAAAAAGATACTGTTTTTTGAAAATAAAATATATTAATTACTAACATGAGCTCACCTTAAGATCAACCTCATTATAATCAAAACTTTCAGGACTTTTATTTCAATTGTTTTAATTTTTCTAGTGGGGAAGACCCTTTTACATCTAAACTATTTTAATAAGTGTGTTCAATATGACTCTGCTGAAATTGGAATATTTGTCATAATAAAAATAGATGTGGTGAGTAGATATTCGTGTTGGTATTATTTCCTGTCACTGGATGCATCCCAACCACCGAATTCAATTTTAATATGATGTAGTTGGCAACACTGTCTAGCGCAACAGCGGACGCGCGCGCAGTTCTGCCGCCGGCTCGCGGATGCTCGCGGCAGCTCGAGCTGTCGCGCGTGTCCGCTTCTGCCGCTGAGGACAAATGTCACGAGATGACAAGAGCCATCGCGAGCAATTGTCGCGCGGCAGCTGTTAGGTTTGCGGCGACCCTTAGCAGGCTACTTCCGGCGGTAAACGCCTTTTCTCACTCACGGCAAAAACTAGTAACGTTCTAGCACAGAACTTAAATCAAGCGAAGCCAATATTACTGTGGCTGTGGCAGTAGAATCTCAATCTTGATCCCAACCCAACCATAAACGGGCGCTCTTTATTATGCTAAGTTCACACCATGCTTCTACTCCTGGCTGCTGCGATATTGTTCGAAATAGCGCGGCCAAGGAGTGTTTGAAGTCGGAAGTCGCCAGCTACCCCTAGTGGTGCTGTAGATTTGTCAGCACTCAACCAGCATTTTTCGTCTCCTCCTGTCACACTGACTGATGTCGTCAAAGCAACGACTATCGCTAACATAAACCGTCACCACTTCCACAGTGTTCTTTCTTCTCTTTTAAAGTTGTTGCCGAGGACGATGTTAAGAAACATATATCATCCATCAAATCTACTGCCGTAGGCAATGATGGTCACTCCTCACGTATGATCTCCCTTATCCTTACCGAACTCATGCCAATCCTCACACACATCTTTAATTTCACTCTGGTAACGAGTTCTTTCCCCTCAGCATAAAAACGTGCAATTGTTATACCTCTCCCTAAAGGTTCCAATCCTTCATCGTTCTCCCAATTTCATCCCACTTCCATATTTCCATTTCTATCCAAGATCCTTGAACACATTGTCCACAGGCAGGCATCTGACTTCAACACATCTAGTAGTCTTCTTTCTACGTATCAGTCTGGCTTTCGTGCTGGTCACAGCACTGTGACAGCAGAGCACTTATCAAAGTCACCGACAATATTTACCATACCATGAAGAATAAGTCTTTGACTATTCTTATTTTACTTCATTTCAGTAATGCCTTCAACTCAGTTGATCTTGATGTACTTTTCGCTTCCTTTCGCTCTTTTAACATTTCTTCTCCGGAAATAACTTGGTTTGATTCATAATTTCGGGGTCGCTTGCAGCGGGTCTGTTCTGATGAGGCTTTCTCGGAATGGAGTAATCTCTCTGCAGGCGTACCTACAGGTGGCGTCTTTTCACTTCTTCTTTTTTCTGTTATCATTAACACAGTTACTCCTCTCTTCTAGCTTCCATCTTTACGCAGACAATTTGCAGATTTACCGTCATTTCACCTGTGATGATATAAATAGTGCAACTGTGGCTATCAACAATGACCTCAGCAAAATTGCTATATGGGCTGAATTCTTCGGTCTCGTGGTCAACCCAATAAAATCTCAGGCCATGCTAATAGGTAGTTCTTATATGTGTGTTGTGTAGGCAAGTGGACCATCCAATTATCCTTAACGTTATTTATAACGGCACGTCTATAGCTTTCACAAAAACTGCCAAAAACCTTGGTATTTTGCTGGATTCCACTCTCAGTTGGACTGCACAGGTCAACGCTGTCAACAGTAAAGTATTTTTCTCTTTTCTTTCGCTTTAATGCCTTCAAAATTTCTTGCCTCTTAAAACTAAGATTATTCTTGCTCAGACACTCTCCTCCCTCGTTTAAACCGTGGATGCCACTGAGGAGTTGTTTAGCAAACTTGAGCGTCTCCAAAACCTCTGCATTAGATTCATTTTCGGCTTACGCAATTACGACCACAGTTTGGCTCACAACTCACATTGAATCGTTAAAATAGGTTGTACGGAACCGTCCTCACTTATCGATTCCAACTCGCACTTTACCGGTTTTTATCTATCCACACTAATATTACAAAATGGGAAAGCCTGCTAATTTGATTTTCCTTTCTTCTCGTCGCAACGGAGCGGTTTTATGTAAAATTGAACCTCCCATACAAGGTGTACTAGCCGGCCTAGTCAATTTGTATGGGACCCATATGTTACTTGAGCAAATTTGTTCCTTATTCTCAAACTGGTGTCTGGTAGGCATTTCATGGTTTTCGCTATCGGTCACTAGTTAAATTTCACCCTATACAATAGTAAACTTAGGTTGTACAGAACCGTCCTCAGCTATCAAGTCCAACTCGCACTTGACAGGTTTTTATCCATCGAAGCGTGTTTGTTTGATTGTCCTTCCTTGACGTTGTAATTGTAACGTCACGTTGCGTTGGGTTGATTGTGAGGCTGGAGTGACATAGGCAACTTTTTTTTTTCTTTGGAGAAATATCTTTTCCTATGGGAAAAACATCACGCCGTGGGTGAGGCTAGGTATAAATAAATTGTTATGTTTACCATACATAAGGTAGTCCTTGCAAGGTACATACTTCTACCCTAATTCAAAACAATATATTATTATCTTGAAAAAAATTGGTAATTATTATGCCGTGTGATGCCGGCTTAGAATAGCATCACCCTATTTCTTTCCAATGGGAGTCGTTAAAGGCGACTAAGGTACTCGAGGGTGTGTGTGTACTGCAATCTTAGGCGATGGGCTGACAACCTGTCACTATGGCGATACACAATTTTTGCGCATAACGCTCAAATATTAGTCAGACATGGCGTAAATGTCCGTTTTTTGCGGCCGTTTACGCTCTGCCTACCCCGAAAGGGATTATAGGTGTGATATGTGTATGTAAATATTACGCCGCAAACTACCTAATCCTCTGTTTTTTATAGCAAGGCTTGGAAAGCTTCGTTTTTTTTCTTTAACTTGGCATTTTTCTTCCCTGCTCACTAAATGTCGTGAATATCTCCGCGGCTGGAAAAAAGTTGTACATGTCTGCTTCCGACGAGGCTCAGTGGCCTACTGAGGGGAGCGGGCGCGGTAGAAACCGACGTGCCCGTGCGCAAACCGAACATACTCTTGTGTTTATGTGTTCTTTTTTAATGATAATAAGTAGATAATTGAAAAACTAGCTCCATACGTTGATTACACATACAATAAGGAAGAAAATGACATAAAATAATTTTTGAAATATTGGATACCGGTCAAATGGTACAGGTTATTAGTCTAAGAAACAGGGCATAAACCGCAAAATTAGAGCTTATTTTGCGATTTTTTTCTATCGAGAAAATTTTAACCAATCGTGTTTTGGGCCCCATAGTTTTGTAGCATATATCTTGAAGTAGTCCTGAAAATAATTACGTCTCGTGTTTTTGAGATTTGAAGAAATGGCATAGAAAACTCCGAACCCTACTCCGCCTTTGCTCGGTAGATTTCTAATGCCACCTCACCTTAAGAGCAGTGTTCACGTGTTTACACACTGCCACGAAGTAAGTACCTATTGGCGGCGGCGCGGCGCGCGGAAGTATTTCGAGCAATATTCCGGCAGCGGAAGGAGCAGTAGCGGGGTTGTTAGCGTCAAAGATGAACCTTCACTTACACATATGGCATGAAGGTACTTCTTAACCTGGCACCTGCTGATCAAAACTGAGGGTGGCTTCTGGATTTTCAGCTTTCTAGCTCGACTAGCAAAGTTGAGGACGCTAACAACCCCGCTAGAGGAAATAAATAAACATGATCCTCACATGATACGATACGATCACACTTTGTTCCTGCCGCTGCCGCGAATATTGCCCGTAACTTCCGCGGAAGTATCAACGCGAGTTAAGTGTTCACACACTGGCATCATGCTCTTCTGGCAGAAATACGAGTGAGCGAGATAGCAATACATTCCAATCGCGCTCGCGCAGCAGGTCCTTCGACTCGCGCAACAAAAGCAGTCACTATCAGGAACCCGTTTCCTGATAGTGACTGCTTTTGTTGCGCGAGTGGCAGCGGCATGATGAGTAGCAGCGCGAGTAACCTGTTCACATAAGGTAATGTAAACAAACTTTGTATGAAACTGACAGCTCGCGACTGTCAGTTACATACAAAGTTTGTTTACATTAAAAGTCATTCTTAAATAAACGGACCTTACATGCTTGCACTGCGCTGCCCATTTCCCTTACAACTTCCCTGCCCATGGCTCGAGTATGTGAACGAGACAGAAACATGAACAAACAACACAACATTTCTCGTCTTTGACTAATATTTAATTTTCAGATAATAATATTGACCTTGATAACCCATGTATGATCAGCTAGATACCTACATACCTAGTTGACTTACCCAACATGATAATTTGATATTTAAGCAGTGAGTCTCAGCAATCAGTGAAGAAAACCACAAACGATTATCAGTGAAAAAGTGTTAGATGTAGACATTGTAGAACGCTAGTGGAGAAGCTAATTAATTACTATGTTATCTGTAAGTAGAAATGTTTAATTCCAAATCAAGACTGAGTATTTCTTTGAGTTTCGTAATATATTCTCAGGCATCTGTGCAATACAAACTAAATTCACTTACATACTTTATTATTTATTAATGATGGGTTTGCTCTTGACTCTAGTCTAAGTCATAGGACAGAGACAGAGTCTAAGATGTAGCGAGCTCACCCAGAAGAAGCCTGTTAAGGCACTGGCACTCCCACACACTGACGGAATGCAGCAAGCTACTTGGCGCCAGACTTCGGTGGGATGGTGGTCGCGAGCCAGGCGGCTCCTTACGGAGCCTTCCACCGCTTGTTGGGATCGTTCAGCCGGACTTATCCACAGGCAAGCCTGTGTTGCCGTTGCCCGGGGTGGACCGCTAGGAGGTAGATCCCATACCACCCCAATTTTAGTAGAAATGTTTAATTCCAAATCAAGACTGAGTATTTCTTTGAGTTTCGTAATATATTCTCAGGCATCTGTACAATACAAACTTAATTCACTTACATACTTTTAGGATAAAGACTGTTACCAACTATGGGGCGGTTGCTTCGAGGAGGAACCTTCGGCAGTGTTGCGGCGTCTGAACGACTCCTTGGGTGTGGACGTAAGATTGTGCCGCGAGGACATCCACGGCAGCCGGTGCTGGGCGCGGGAGCTGCATCGTAGCGGCCATCTTGGAGACCAGGACCATCGAGCCATTCAACAGGGACTTGATAAAGTAAGGCGTCGTGGGCATCAGCTTTATCGCAAATAAGAATGGGAGTCAATCTCGCTCGAAGCTCTATTTGTGAAATGCTGGAGCTGCTTTAAATGCACGTGCTATACCGTTTGCATAAACGTATTTTCTTTCACCTAAATTGTTTTTAGGTTGAATCAGAAATCAAAGAAGAGCTAGCGACCAGAGGCCGCTTGTGCGACCCTGAAGAAGACATCCACTCGGTGGTGGAGCGGCGGCTGTTTGCCCACGCAGGGGACTCCGCCCTGAGGCTGCACACCGCCCGCAGCCGCAACGACCAGTCGGCCACGGACACCCGGCTGTGGATGCTCGCTGCGCTGCCTGCGGTGCGGACTGCGCTGAAAGAACTCATCTTGGTAAGCAAGTAGTAGATACCTCTTCATCGCAGTTAATTACTTGTAGTGATAGAATAGTTTGATTCGATATTTATGGTGGCTAATAAAGATATTTGAGTTCCCGATGGATTTAGAAAATGTTAATTTTTAATTTTATTGAACAATCAAATGTTCAATTTAGTTTATTATCTTTTTCCAGATTATGATTATAAGAGCTGAAAAAGAAATAGACATAATAGCACCTGGTTATACGCATTTACAGCGAGCGCAACCTGTGCGTTGGAGCCATTTCCTTTTAAGGTAGGTACCTTATTAGAATGAACCCGTAATACTTTTATCTGTTCGTCTGTTATGGATGTTTTCTATAAGTGTCCTTTTTTGACAATTGGTATTTAATTTATCGCGGGTTTTCATCGCTTAGAACACATTCAATCTGTAGAGAATGACTTAGTCGCTGGGTATTAGTTGCAAAAACTAACCCGGTAGAGTAGATAGAGCCGTGCCACATTGGCATCAAGATATACATGCAAAATTCGCGGGCAAGGGACGAGCCGCGGTAGCCCAGACGGAAGAGGCGTCGCCACTAGTGATGGCGTAAGTCACTGTTTCAAATCCTGCCCGCAATTGAAAAATTTTGCAAGTTTTCAAAAATTGTATACATCTTTAACATGGGAAGTGTTTAAAAAATTTTTATTCTATAAGTTACTTTTCAGCCACGTATGGAGCCTCTGCGATGACGTCACGCGGTTGGACGAGCAGTTCCGCCGCCTGTCTCGAAGCCCCCTCGGCAGTGGCGCTATAGCTGGTTGCGCTTTACCTGTCGACCGCGTCAGGTTAGCTAAGGACCTGGGATTCGAGGATGTCACTCCGAATTCTATGTTTGCCGTAGCTTCTAGAGATCACATAGGTGAGATGGATAATCAATGTAGTTTTGGGAGAAGTAGGTGACGCCTTCCAAGTTGTAAATGAACAGATCCATTAAAATTAACAACTTTTTGTATGAAATCTAAATCGACACAACACAATATAAAATCATTGGAACTTATTACGGATTACTCTATTATAGTGACTAACAGAAATTGTATGGAGGACTAAGATTTTATGTTTTGTCAGACCCATGTGCTCAGGAGAAAGTTGCTCAAAGTTAAACAACTTATTTAAAAAAACATAGAAGATTTATCCCTTAAACTAGGCGCGCAGTACTCTACTCAACACCCTGTAGCGTGCAGTAATAAAGTTAGTCTTATTTTCAGTGGAGTTCCTTAACTGGGCATCTCTATGCGGTGTGCATCTAAGTCGATTAGCAGAAGACCTCATCATCTACAGCTCCCAAGAGTTCGGTTTCGTCAGGTTTTCCGACCAGTTTTCCACTGGTTCCAGCTTGATGCCGCAGAAAAGAAACCCAGATGGGTTAGAGCTAGTAAGGGGCGCAGCAGCCCTACTCCTCGGTGACAGTTTTTCATTCAACTGCATACTAAAAGGCCTCCCGAGCACATACAACAAAGATTTGCAATCGGACAAAGAAATACTCTTTAGGAGTTACGATAAAATATTAGACTGCCTTAAAGTTACATCCGGAACTGTTGGTACTATGGAGGTAAGTGTAAAATATAGCAATCTTTAAAAAAAATGGTTCATAACAGTTCTACTAATGAACTTCAAATTAGGCAAATGTGACAATTGTTTCGATAATAAAAATGCTGACCCAAAGTTAGCACATTTTTGCTAATATTTCTAACAGTTCTACTAAGGAACTTCAAATTAGGCAAATGTGACAATTGTTTACGATGATAAAAATGCTGACCCAGAGTAAGCACATTGTTGCTAGGCTATTTAAGTTGCGTAGCGCAGTGATTTTTGTAGGTATGTGAGATCCCAACGATAGTCATTTTTAAATTGACTGACCATATCGTAGGTAAATGCAGCAAAGGCTGAAGCGTCCCTAGAGCCGGGTATGCTGGCGACGGACCTCGCCCACGTGTTGGTCCGACGTGGGGTCCCGTTCCGCCGCGCGCACCACCTGGTCGGCACTGCGCTGCGCCGCGCCGCCGCACTTAATCTTGACCTGCAGAATATGCCGCATCACGAGTATGCTGCTATTTGGTGAGTTAAATGTGGCATATTGACTTTTTCAGGCCTCGAAACAGTGTGTTATTTGAAAGAATATT
Source organism: Tuta absoluta (assembly GCA_027580185.1). Taxonomy (NCBI): domain Eukaryota; kingdom Metazoa; phylum Arthropoda; class Insecta; order Lepidoptera; family Gelechiidae; genus Tuta; species Tuta absoluta. Next base: position 11,544,591 of record JAQAHW010000003.1, read on the forward strand.
TATAATTCGATCGAACGGAACCACCAGCGGCAAAATAGCCTTGTTCGAGCAGCTGATATGTTGGTGCTATATTCTATCTGAGACTAAGTTCCATTCATTCTCCAGTCTTTCATGTTCATAAAATGTAGAGAAGCTTGCAAACTCGGCTATGTAGTTCTTCTTAGTTAATTTCATTCAATGTTTAATTTCAGTCCAGAGTTTGGGACCGAAGAGGATCTTCGCAAGGTGTTTTCTTGGGAATCAAGCGTGGAACAATACACAAGTATGGGAGGCACTGCAAAAGTGGCAGTTGAACGGCAAATTGAACAACTGCGCAACTGGCTGAATACTAGCAAAAAATAATTTTCATGTTGTCAAAAAATGCTTGTGACATATTTTCATAGTATCATCATTATCTATCATAATGAAAGTCATCAAACAAACGCCTACGTCGACTGTATTAAGAAGCTACCGTGTCACGTGTAATATTTAAGTGCTGATTGCTACACGAATACTGGTCAGAAATTGTTTTATAGTGCAAAAAGATTACGTAAGACAATAAATTAGCCTTAGCATAACAAAGAGTTATTGAAATGAAAAAGTGCTTTATTTATAAAAATAAAACTTGCTGTCAAGTCGATGGCATATCGGAGGGCCCACCTGTCGCGCGCACTGCTCCGTGGGTGCGTCTTCCGCCCGACCGAGTGCGAGGGAAAAATGCCAGCGCCATGCCCCCTTACCCCCAGCGCCCGGCGGCGTCCCGGCGCCCCATGGCCGCTATTAGACTTCTGCCGGTAATCGGTATACCGTCGTTTATTTCCGCACCGAGTGGAAGTCTCTGACGCAGATTAGATTCACATGACATTCTAAAAGTATTAATTTAGATCTGCGTGTAAATAATAAGTTTTTAGTTTTTGCAGTGAACCGGCGTTCCGTTCAAGTGAAAGTTTTGATATTTATGTGACAGTTCTGATTGACATTTACGCGTTGCTCAAAGAAATTGTAAAATAAAGTTGGATAACACAGTGATAGCGATAGGTAGGTATATTAGAGAAGAAATGGAGTTTTTGTTGTATATTTGACATACATCACCACAATATGTTGTGTGTATCATAAAATATGTAAAATGCCTAAGTATCGCATGTGTTCCAAGAATTTTTCCAAAAATTAATTATAAATACGGTTGACAAACTTTTATGACATAATCGAAAATTTATCTGTTCAGCGGATTATAAGTGGTATCTAATATACGTAGGATTATCGTGGTTCAACGGTTATCATTAACTAATTTCCTATTTAAGCATTGGCATAACTTTTGAAAGTTAGAATTGGTGGCATTTTATGATATATTCAGTTAAAACCGCCGCGTGTAATGTTTATATCTTCATAATTATATCAAGACAGTGGATAGAAGTTTAATTTCTTTATCAGTCGGTGCCAAAATTGAAAACATTTAAAAGGTAACAAATATGTTAAGTCCTCAATAAATACAGGGTGTAAGGGACGGTGTACCGAAAACTTTGCAGGCATGATCAGACCATGAAACTGAACAACTTTTACTATGAAGCCTATGTTGGGAAACGAATTTTTTTTTTCGAGTTTCCATACAAAGTCAGTCAGCTGATCGGAAATTTTGTATGGGAGGTCGAAAATTTTTTCTCGTTTACCAACATAGCTTCCATAGAAAAAGTTGTTCAGTTTCATGGTCTGATCATGCTCGCAAAGTTTTCGGTACACCGTCCCTTACACCCCGTATACCAAGATCGTCAACATGCCAAGAACGCAACATTGTTTTGGCTTCATAAAACTAAGCTTGAATTATATTTACAAATCTTGTTCTGTTGTTACGTCATTAAAACAACGCCGTGCCGTATCGGTAATCAATCATCAGATTTAATCGAAAAGCTTTGTATCTTTGAATTAATTCTAAATGTGCAGAAAATAAGCACAGTATGCAAATATACTGAATAGTTTCTAGGAGCAAGTGTTTTAAGGTTTAAGCAAAGGACAGTGGGCAAAAGTGGTCCAAGAACCTCCACCATTGAGACTTATTGGAAATGGAAGAACACACTCATCAGATTATCCGAGACAAGTATTACCGAAATCTGCACCGGGATTTCTTTTTTATAGTCACTTGAAGTTCTATAAAAATATTGTTCAAAAATTATTTTAACTGAAGCGAGCTATTTATTTTGACAGATTTCATTGATATTGCGTGTCTCTCCAATGTGCCACAATGTAAACTCCATGTAACGACACTCCACATAACGTCAAACTCCCCAAAACATTCAAATAACATGACTTTGGTTTGAAAAAAGTGGTCCAAGAACCTCCACTGTTGAGACTTATTGGAAATGGAAGTACATACTTGTCTGTGACACATTTATATTGATATTACGTGTCAGTCGAATGTAATACAGTGTAAACTCCATGAAACGATACTCCACATAATACAAAACTCACAAAAACATTCAAATAACATAACTTTGGTTTGAAAAAAGTGGTCCAAGAACCTCCACTGTTGAGACTAATTGGAAATGGAAGAACACACTTATCAGATTATCCGAGACAAGTATTACCGAAATCTGCACCGGGTTTTTTTTTTTCATAGTCACTTGAAGTTACTATAAAAATATTGTTAAAAAATGATTTTAACTGGAGCGTGCTATTTATTTTGACCGATTTTATTGATATTGCGTGTCTCTTCAATGTGCCACAATGTAAACTCCATGTAACGACACTCCACATAACGTCAAACTCCCCAAAACATTCAAATAACATGACTTTGGTGTAAAATAAGTGGTCCAAGAACCTCCACTGTTGAGACTTATTGGAAATGGAAGTACATACTTGTCTGTGACACATTTATATTGATATTACGTGTCAGTCGAATGTAATACAGTGTAAACTCCATAAAACGACATTCCACATAATATAAAACTCCCCGAAACATTCAAATAACATCACTTTGGTTTGAAAAAAGTGGTCCAAGAACCTCCACTGTTGAGACACATTGGAAATGGAAGTACATACTTGTCTGTGACACATTAATATTGAGATTGCGAGTCAATCGAATGTAAACAATGTAAACTCCACATAACGTCAAACTCCCCAAAACATTAAAAAAACATAACTTTGGTGTGAAAAAAATGGTCCAAGAACCTCCACTGATGAGACTAATTGGAAATGGGAGAACACACTTATTAGATTTTTCGAGACAAGTATTACCAAAATCTGCACCGGGTTTCTTTGTTTATAGTCACTTGAAGTTACTTTAAAAATATTGTTCAAAAATGATTTTAACTGGAGCATGCTATTTATTATGACAGATTTTATTGATATTGCGTGTCTCTCCAATGTGCCACAATGTAAACTCCATGTAACGACACTCCACATAACGTCAGACTCCCCAAAACATTCAAATAACATGACTTTGGTTTGAAAAAAGTGGTCCAAGACCTTCCACTGTTGAGACTTATTGGAAGTGGAAGTACATACTTGTCTGTGACACATTAATATTGATATTAGGTGTCAGTCACATAACATGATTTGAAAAAGTGGTCCAAGAACCTCCACTGTTGAGACTAATTGGAAATGGAAGTACATACTTGTCAGATTATTCGAGACAAGTTTTATCGAAATCGGCTGCGGATTTTTTTTATAGTCACTTAGAGTGACCATAAAAATATTCTTAAAAATAATTTTGAGTGGAGCGTGCAATTTCTCTTGACACATTTATAGTGACATTGCGTGACTCTCGAATGTAAAACAATCTTAACTCCATGTACCGTCAAACTCCCCAAAACATTCAAATAACATGACTGGTTTAAAAAAAGTGGTCCAAGACCTTCCACTGTTGAGACTTATTGGAAATGGAAGTACATACTTGTCTGTGACACATTAATATAGAGATTGCGTGGCAGTCGAATGTAATACAGTGTAAACTCCATGAAACGATACTCCACATAATACAAAACTCACAAATACATTAAAATAACATGATTTTGGTTTGGAAAAAGTGGCCTCAGAACCTCTACTGTTGAGACTTAATGGATATGAAAGTATATACTGTGTGTGCTATAACTAATACATATCTATATGATTTCGATAAAACTTGTCTTGAATAATTTGACAAGTATGTACTTCCATTTCAAATATGTCTCAACAGTGGAAGGTCTTGGACCACTTTTTTCAAACCAAAGTCATGTTATTTGAATGTTTTGGGGAGTTTGACGTTATGTGGAGATTCGTTACATGGAGTTTACATTGTGGCACATTCGAGAGACACGCAATATCAATAAAATCTGTCAAAATAAATATCACGCTCCTGTTAAAATCATTTTTTAAGAATATTTTTATAGTAACTTCAAGTGACCATAAAAAAGAAATCCCGGTGCAGATTTCGGTAATACTTGTCTCGGATAATCTGATAAGTGTGTTCTTCCATTTCCAATAAGTCTCAATAGTGGAGGTTCTTGGACCAAGTTCCATACAATTTTGCCCACTGTCATTTGTATGAAAGATTCAACATGAGGTTAAATTTAGTTCTCTTTTCTCTATCTAGTTTCCCAGTTATCGAGATTTCTCAGTAGGTATGGGTATAATTAATTACAGGTAAAGCAATGATAATTATCACATCACTTCCACTAAAACCTAATTACCGGATAATTAAATGTTAAACATATACCACAAATACCAAACTTGTTGTGTTCAGCTTAGTCAGTTATTTTAAGGTGAAATAATTGCAGTATAGCGAGACGATGTGGCGCGGCATCACGGTTCTATTTGCACTGGCGCTTCTATCCGAAGTTATTCTGTTCGGAAATGGTCACAATAACGAAAGTAACGAGTTACCATCATCAGAACCCGAAGATTATACCGCAGTAGCTGTTGAAGAGGTAAAGTATAATTTTATAGTAACATGTAGAGTGTGATGCCGGCTTAGACGGCCGTGTGATGCCGGCTTAGAATAGCATCACCCCATTTCTTACCCATTGGTGTTGTAAGAGGCGACTAAGGGTCTCGAGGGTTAGATGTGAATTGGAATTTTAGGCGATGGGCTGACATCCTGTCACTATAGTGATACACAGTTATCTTATTGACCCTCAAACTTTTGTCACACGTGGTGTTAATATCCGTTTTACGGCCGTTAACGCTCTGCCTTCCCCGTAAGGGATACAGGCGTGATTTATGTATGTATGTAGATTGTGTTATTTGTGTATGAAACTACTAAAACTAAGTATATTTTATGTGTACTATGGTTTTATTATGCTCTCACAGTAGTGCTATATTATTTTCATATTTTTTGTGGTAAAAACATTAGTTAAAAATTGTCATCCAGGACTCAATTTTAAATTTTTCGTTTTCCTCTATTCCAATAAAGTCTACAGAAAAGTATGCCACAGAACATGTTGACGGCTTTTAGTGGCCGTTAGTGAGCAATGTCATAATATTCGTATATTATGCTATCTCAAAACATCACACTATCACAATGAAATAATTATAATAACGATTTGATTTGTTTTGTCCAGTACATTAGACGCATCCACTCAATGTTCGAGGTGGGGCGCGGGCGGGCGGCGGGGCGCGGTAGTGGCCCGGTGTTCCAGACAGACGAGCTTATCGACACCAAGTACCACATGTGGAAACGCAACGCCGACCTCATCAACTCGATCCTAGCGCTGCCCAAGGGAATGAACGACGCAGGCCGCTGATACATCACTTGCTTGTTCCTCCAATCACACCAATATAAAGCAATTGATCTAGTGAATTATAACACCATTGTAGAGTTAGCATAAATCACGCCTCTTTCCCGGAGGGGTAGGCAGATACTACTTCCTTCCACTTACTACGATCCTGGCATACTTCTTTCGCCTCCTCTACATTCATCAATCTCTTCATGCATGCTCGTCGGTTTAGGGTACTCTTGACCTGACCTTTCTTTCTTGAGAGTTAGCAAGCATTATAAATAACACTGTCGAAATTATTTTTTGTACTTATCTTCTGTGTTGTGTGCGTTGATTTTAAGTTTTAGTGGTTTATATGTTATGTATTTACTTTAATAAATAAAAACAAATAACTAGTCAAACATACCTATATTGTACCATTTTAAGACTAATACTAACCTAGGCCTTAAATTAACATATCAATATTGTAATTACCTTAACTTAGACAGTTTTAACTGTTTAAGGATAATATTTACACTAGGTAATCACAAAACATATGTTCAGAAAAATACAATTTGTTTCATAAATTGTGATAACAAAGAAATTTTAAAGGTTTTGTTTGTAGTAGCGTTATGTTTCGCATGAGGATGATGATTGAATCTTTGAAAGAAGTAAATATTTGTTGCACAATCAAATTAGAATATTCCTAGAAACTGTTTATATAATGAAAATGATTTATATAATGTTTGCAAGCGCCGCAAACACACGTTTAAGCATATCAGTGTTTTTTTTACATTTTATTACTTATTTCCAATAATTTACGTTTATCGTTATGCAAAAATATGATATAATATTTAGATATATTTTTTATAACAATGACGACACGATTAAATATTGCTACTTTTTATAAGTACATACTCACTGATATAACATTCAAAATGATTACGACGAAAGGGTCGTTATTTTCATTGTTTTTAGTAATAAAACGTATCACAATAGTAAAGTGGTGTGTAGCGCCGTTGTTTGACCGCTATTAAAAGTTAAATTAGAACTACAAAGTTTGTATGAAGAGAACATATTTTCTAAATACTTAATAACAAACGAAATAGATTTGAAATCTTTTCGCTGATATAAATCTACCTCTAACCAGTGGTGTCAATGGCTGGACTAATCTCTCAAAAGATTTACTTATAGTGTATTTGCAATTTGAACACAAGCCAGTGGTGGTTCAATATTACTTTTTAAAATATTAGAAAGAAGATAATTTTATGGCAACATACGATGTGGATGTTAGATCTGTTTCATATAGCTGCAGACGACATTCTTTATACATGCGTAACGTACGAAGGTTCAAGAAGTTTTCACCGTCCATACAAAGAAACTAGTGGATCTATCTTTCTACTGCTACACGAAACAGACTCACGGAGATTAGTCCAGTCAAGTGTCGCGGCTGCGCTAGAACTTGAGCGAGAAGCCGGGCGCGACGTTGACGGCTCGCTGCTGCACGTGGAAGCCCAGCGCCTCGTCGGAGTCTCCGCGCGCGAACTGCGCGTAGGCGGCGCCGCCGGCCGGCGGGCGCGGGCTGTGCGTCGTGCGCCGGTTGCCCTCCGACTTGGCGGGCCACGTGGGGAACATCGCCGGGTCGATGGCCACCGGTTGTTCCTACCGAGTATGATTTAGAATTATGTATGTAGAAAAACATTATGAAAAATAACAAATATACGACAAACTAGTCTAAATTAAAATAGGTCAAAATAATAGTATGACTTTCAATGCAGTATGACATATCATTATGCCAAACAAATAGTATGACAAAGAATGTTATGCAAACTGAGGTATGCCAAAGTATATTAGGAACTTCAACAATATGCAAAACGACGGTATCTCAACTATAGATAATAATCAAATATAGAGCTTACTTTGAAGTATTGTTATAACGGAAGAAACTCTTTAGCGCGTGGTTGTATTCTGATGGTAGTCGCTGCCGATGCGTCGCAGCAGCCGGCCAGTAGGTCGCCAACTACAAGTAATGAAAATGGCAAACTTACTTTGAAGTAGGGGTGGTCGAGCGCGCCGTCAGCTGTTATCCTCTTGGCGGGGTTGTAGGTGAGGAAGTCTTGCAGGAGCGCGTGGCCGTGTTCCGACAGCAGGTCGCTGCCGATGCGGCGCCGCAGCCCGCCAGCCGGGTGCTCCGCGAACGTCATCTTCTGCACCGCCGGCAGCTCGCTGTAGCCCGGCCACACGGATTCTGATGGGGTTCCTAAGTCCTGAGGAAGAAACAAATATACATAAAGTCAAATGTCGAAACTTACGAGGTATGGTTAACGATGGGTACAAGAGGGATATTATTCTAGTTTACGAAATTAAATGTGAAATGATAGCAAATAACGAAACAAACCTTGAATATCCTATTCAACTGATCCACCTCCGACTTGCCGGGGAAAAGCGGGTTCATGGTGATGAACTCGGCAAATATGCAGCCCACACTCCACACGTCTATAGGTGTCGAGTACTCCTTCCCGCACAGCAGTAGCTCCGGCGCGCGGTACCACAGCGTTACCACTATTGGGGTGTACTGTCGAAGCGGGGAACCATATTCTCTTGCAAGACCGAAATCTCCCACCTTAAAATAAATGAAATCGATAAAAACACTGCACATTTTATTAACTATTTATTTTTCTGTTAGCTGCTATCTTACCTTCAAAATTCCTTTGTGCGACAACAATAAATTACTAGTTTTCAAATCTCTATGCAATATCCAGTTATCATGAAGATGGTGAACGGCTTTGAGAAGTTGAGTCATCAGGCATTTTACTTCCCCTGTAAACATTTGATAAATTGCTTAGTATATACAATAATAAACATTGCTATTTTCTACGAAGGATCATATTATATGATATGGATAACTAGGTAAGATGTTCAGAGGTCAGTAAGTAAATTACCGTTACCTAGTACATAGTTCCCAGTACCTACTGCAGTTGATGAGTTAAGACGTTATTATGTGCGAGTGATAACAATAAATTTATTTATCAATATTTAGATACCTCGATATTAGCTTTACTTCTTACAGAGCAATAAAAACAAAACTATAGAGAAAATTAAAAACTAGAAGCCTAGAAATTAGTAAAGGCGCTTTTTCACTTTTAGCGATCTCTTCTTTTCCAACTAAGCGCCAACACTGCGACGAGCGGGCTAGTTTCGGAAAAATACAAGAGCAAAAAAGCAATCTACCTTGAAAGATACAAATACAAGTTTCGCAAGAAGTTTCGAAGCAATATAAAAATCAATTACCTGGCAGAAACACTTGCTTCTTCCCCCTCATAGTCTCCATGAGGCTCTTGAGATCGTGCTCCACGTAGTCCATGACGATGAATATCTTGTCCATGTTGGAGCCGACGACGATCTCTCGCACGGTCACGATGTTAGGGTGCTGGCCCTGCAACAAGCGAGCGAGCGTGCGCTTCGTTAGAACACGTTACAACTCCCGTCCAATGCTAACCTGAACAGTCCAACGACCACGACGGCGTCGATACCCTCCCTCTTTGATAAATCTGCTGCTAATGCATACTTCACTGGTCAAAACACCAAGTCCGATTATATAACTATAAAAATATGTAGTATGTTTAAAATGAGAATAGTTTTGGAGAACCAAATATAATAAGATTACAGCTGCATTTACAAATTCTGTTACTTTGGTACAATATATGAATGTTCCCGATTACAAATGATACAACACAAGATGTACAAAAATGCCTTATATTTATGACAGGAGATGGTGATGGAACCCGGAATTTAAACTCAAATGAGCCACTATTTCTTTTAAATCAGTCACAATGCTTAACTATTTTCAGTTATTATTAGAGTGTTAACATTCGAGTAGGTAACCTATTTACTTACGGGCGTTATGTAAGCGGTAAGCAAAGAATGGGTATTTTGGGAAGCAAATAAAATATATTAAGTAAGACGAAATCACTATTTCGGTAGCAACTCGTGGTCAGCTACAAAGAATTAATTTGGTAAACAAAAAATTAATTTGATAAGCTAATGTTATTATTTGGGCAGCGAATCGTGGTTAGCGAATATTTAGTCTGCAATTTAAATAATTCGGCACAGCAGTACCTAAAATTTGTTGCCCTAGTTGGTTTTGGCACATAACCGGCCGCTGCTGCGGCACGCTTGCTCCACTCGTGCCTTATGGTCACATGGTACAACCTAACCTGGCACTTGACGCCAGTAAGGTTGTATTTAACAAACCTATTTTTGCTTCTAAGTGAATTCGACATATTCACGGTCTTGGTAATGCATGGTACGTGGTAGGTACACAGCCTTGGTCACGTACACAACCCAACTACATTATTTATGTTGTAAACCACACACACACACATATCACGCCCATAATCCCTTGCGGGGTAAACTTACAGTGGTGTGGATGACTCCAAACTGTTTAAAGCAGCCTGAGCTTGACTATACCATAAATTTTACGTGCTTCATTCGAATCAAGTATTACTAATCTTAATTGAAATGCTTTGACCATTAAAATAAATTGCAATTCGAGCGAGTTCCATCCAAAGTCTAAATATTAACTACACACTCGGCTATTAACAAAAATATGTATACAACATATTTCACATAATAATAATCCTCCAGAGTTAATTGAAAACATAAACCACACAATAAATAAAGGTTTAAATTGTCATTCGCAATTAAATATTAATTGAACAATATAAATTATTATGGCAAATGTTTCACAACTAAATTCAGCTAAGTTCTTATTGTGTAGGCACACATGCAATTGCAATCTCAGTGTCCAATACAACGATTAACAATATATATGTAAGTTTTATGTTTCTTTCATTCTTTAGAACGTATATGTATGGCTATAACTATTATTCTTTAACTATATTTAAAATAATTTACCCAGAAATATTCATCCTAATTTATCGAAAAAAGAAATAAAATCATCATAAAAACGACACCAAAAAAACAATAATTATTTAGCATTCTTCCTTGTTCTTATTTTAAATCGAGTAATTAGGAATAACTTAGGAAAAACTATAATAGCGTATCGGACGGAATCGCAGTGACATACTTGAGTTTTTTTTTATGCAATCGTATTACGATGTGGCGCCCTCTATATAAGAAAAATACGCCCATGAATGGATGTGCTGCTCTTCCTATCACCAAATTATAATTTGGTGAAAATGATGACTACTAAAGAAACAATATGTGGAAGAAGTAGTGATGTTATTTTACAAACATAACGGTTATTGAGCCAAAAACAAATTATTTTTCGATCAATTACCGACTAAAATTATATAATGATTTTACATCCATAAACTAAATAATGTACGTAATTATGCTTATACTAAATTGTGCGATGTAGTTTGGAGTCTTTTATCTTTTGACTTATCATTAACGTGGTTATCACAAAAATTCAATACAACCTTTAATTTTATGAATTTCAGTAAGAAACTAAATGGTTTTTAATTGCTTCTTCCACTTAATATTTGGGACTTGCCATTATTGTTAAATGATTTGGTTATTGGAAGAGCAGCAAATTCCAACAAGCCAGGTATTCTCATGTTGAAGCGATAGTCATGAGAGCTGCGCATACAATAACTTATTAAAATAACATTATATACTTAAATATAGTGTTACAAAATGGAAATAATAAAATAACCCTGAAAGAGGGTAGGTAGATAGTATACGTCACTCATCACATCAATCTGTCATCAAATGTTCGACCTGTCCTCGCATTCTTCGACTTCTTTCAGGAAGTATTATTATAGCATTTTCGTTACACCTTATAATTTGTAGAAGAAATACTAAATAATAATATAATAACAAAATATCATTTTTGACAGCAACATTATCTCATTACAAACATTTCCTTGAGCAAACTTAGCAATCTTGTGTACGGTTGAGCATGTGACTAGATATTTGACCACTGTGAAGAATACATAAGCAGAAGTTTTATCACAAATACATATTTACAAAGTATTTTAGATTGAACGATATAATTTATCGTTTGAAATCTTTATTTCAATTACTTATCTAACAGCTGAAACTATTTTAAATTAGCTCAGATTCAGTAAAAAACAATAACAGTAATATTAATCACGAAGTATGGTTTTGCGACAGCAGGATAATTAAATTTTACGCATTGAACAGGTCTTTGTCATTTATTTTTACAAAATGTTGATAACCACCCGAAAAGAGGTCCATGTAATTATGCATGCTGAACATGTTTTCCCGAATGTGTATAGATGTTCAGTTGACACGACTACATTGACCTTCTTTCGAGATTTTAAACTAATTTTGTTTAATTTCGTAGTAATGAATTAAACTCGTGCATTAGACTCCTTGCTGCTGCCGTAAAAATGCAGATATCTCAGAAACATTATTAAACTCAATAAATATAGTCATGATTTTTATGTCGCATTTTTAATCTAAATTCGTAAAAATGTATCTTTAAAAGATGCAATTACATCAAGCTGTAGGTATAGCATTAATACTAAGCGAATACGAACTTCGATTTTAGGATAATTCAATATGGCGAGTTGCTCAGGAAAATACATTCCCAAAGCTATTTTATAGCTATATTTATAAACTTAAAAATTAATTAAAACTTAAAGTATACATTAAAATTTAAGAATTATAAATAGGTATCGGTATTTTGCAGACAAATGTCATCTTAGTTAGTGCAAATATTTCTATCCGCAAATTAGAAAACCAAGTAGAAAACTATTTAAGAAAATAATGCACTAAATAAAATAACCTTATGCGAAACTATGTTTATGTACAGGGTGGTCCAAGTGAAATATTTAGTTTCTAATGATGAGTCCAGCCTGGCTAGCATGCGCGGTTCGTTGCTTTATTAGTTCATTATCATTACATAGTGAAGTTGTATGTAGCAATGTACCGTTCCCGATAACATTTGGAATATTCCCAGTAACTTTGCCAGGCACGAGGATATTCCCCGGAAACATAGAAACATCAAAAATAAATTTAACAAAATATTTTTTTTTTGTTAAATTAACATTATTTATATGTTGTTAGTCATTTTGTTTTTTGAAGTAAAATCAGTGGGAAGGCAGCACAAACTCGAATATTATGGTGAATATTTGACAGCTTGTGGCAAAATACGATTAGGTACGTTCGGTAAAATAATGTAGTTTTAGGGATTAGGGATTACCAATTCGAATAATAATATGCTGTAGGCATGTATTTTTGCAGTGTGCATTGTGTTAAGTTAATTATTCTTAAATGTTTGCTTTGGCTCGTAATTATGGGTCATTCTCATAATGACACGGAATTTTCTCACTTCCATGTCATTTTTCAAATTTAGTTTTTTTGGATAACTGAATATACGTTATCAAAGTTTTTCTCATTACAAACACTAGATTGAAATTGCCCGGTTCTTGGACCACTAGTTTCAGAGTTATTTGATGTCCACTATTTGCGGACATGGAAATGAGAGAATTCCGTGGCAATTTTTCTTTTTTTTGATATTAAAATAATTTTTTAATATATAAGTAGTCAGTAATGTTTGCTAGAGCTTAAAGAACGTATTTTAGTAAAAATAATTAATAAATTACAATTATAAATATAAAAAAAGGAGGGCCACTATTTTTTGTCATGGAAATGAGATGTCCACTACTTGATTTGTAGGAAATATAAAGAAAATAAGCTTTATTTACTTAGTTAAATATTTATTTAGCATCCCACGAACATGAGGGTGTGGATACTGATAACTTTTACTTAGTGACCGACTGCAGAATGCAACAAACAGTTTTATAACACTTTGTATTAAAGTAACTTGTGGCCAAGATAGAAAAGAGTACCAACATAATATTAATATAGGCTCGGCCGACTGGGAAGCAGTTTGAAGTGGTCATCAACTGGTTACGCGCGCTTTATACTAGTTTAGAGTGCGTTGCGGTTTCGGTAGCCCTAGTCTTGGCACGCACATATATACATGTAGGAGTTTTGCTTCTAAGCGGTAGCCATTATTATGTATTCTTTTCTATAAGAGACATTCTATAGAAAAAAGTGGTTAGCATGATGGACTACTTTTATTGGCGTACAGATATCGCGGGTTTGCAGTACCTGGTATAGAATTTATTTATACATACATGCAGACAGACCCCCAAAAAACTTTAACCCTCCTTCTGAGACATTCGGTAAAAAGACATATAAAATTAACTACAAAAGCTTTCAATTCATAAAAATAGGTAATAATGATAAATACCCGTACTTCCACATATTTACGATTATAACAGGCATTGGATTAATTTAAGAATAAATATTCATAATTTAAAAACTTTGTCCTACTGTGGACTGCAAAATTTTTATCATTCTCTCATTTCCATGTCACTTTCTCATTTCCATGCCATCTCGAACCATGGAAAGACATGGAAATGAGAACATGGAAATGAGAACGAAAGCTTATTTTGCAGTTTAATTAAAACCTATTCGTTAAAATTTAATACAGTACCATCTCTTATTTTAAGCATATCAAAGGTATTCCTCAGAAAAAATATCGATTATACCAAATAACTGAATAATTGGTAATCGACTAGCATGGAAATGAGGTTGGTACTGGACAAAGTCGTAAATGTGAGAAAGTTACCCTCGCCATCGAAGATATAGCGGTGAGTGGAGCCTGCGTCCCCCACGACGTTGTCGGCGGTACTAGCCGCTACGAATTCGTGAGTAAAATCGACAGATAGCTTTTACCGTCATGAATATATGAGTGTGAGAGTAGCGCGAGGTAATTGTGGGCTGATTCAGGGCTTCAACGCTAAAACCCGTGTTTATAAAAAAGTTTTTGCCGTTGTGGAAACTAAAAACATGCTAAAAGATAGAAAATATAATTGTTTAAAAGATAAGAAAGCTTAACACGACATAGACTTGTAATTTTAGGATCTATAACAGTCTATTTAGCGCAAGGTAGCAAAGAACCATGCCATGGAAGTGAGAGAATGCATGTTTGACAGGAAATTTACAAAAAACTGACCACATATTTGATGAATTAAATGTTTGACCATATGTGAGAAGTGCTGAAGTATCTTGAAGTAAAATTTTATAACGCTCGTCCCAGAGGAAGCAGCTCTTTTTAAGCGGAACGTACGAAAAACGCGGTCGATGAGAACAACCCATATGGCACTTTGCCAACAGTAAATTCTTTAGGGAACATTCCCAATATTCCCGGAAACTTAGAAATTTACGGGAACATTCCCTTGGGAATATACCCAGTTATTAACCAAAATGGGAACGGCACATTACTAGTTGTATGCTCATGAAATGACAAGATAGGGACGTGGTGGCGCGCATGTTATAGCCAGTCACGTACTTACACTATATTGGAAGGTCGTCACAAATGAAACACGCACGCAAATGTTTAACTGGTTTGAGTCGTTCTAGCTAACACGATGTGATGAGTATATTATGTTGCTTGTACTAACCACGCATGCAGAAGGCATTATTGTCTGTACCATTAGAACGCCGCACTGATATAGACAAAATTTTAGTCCTCTACTCACTTTCTATCTAACTACCCAGTGACTACTTCAATGCAAAAATAACACATCAAGATACACTAAATAACACATAAAGATGCAATATTGGCGGGGTACGGACGGATGAGCCGCGGTAGCCCAGATGGAAGAGGCGTCGCCACTACAGTACAGCCATTCCATGCCCCCCATTTATATAGCCTTTCACTATGATTCAAAAAATTTCAAGATTCCTAAAGTATACCTTACAAGAGATTTGATTTAAAAATTTGGTATTAAAGTACCTTCATGCCGATTTTCAGCTTTCTAGCTCGATGTACAAAGTTGAGTCTCTCCTTTGATACTAGAAACTCCGCTATAAGTACAGACTCGCTAGTCCTTACGTATAGGATTAGCCTCATTCAAACAACCTCATCTTAAAGCAAAGCTACAACTTCGGAACTATACTGACTCAGTTTTTACGGGTATCACTATTGAATACGTTATACTGTCCAGCACACACTCCCAGCATTTGAGTTTTCTGGGAAGTATGCCCTGCCGCAGCATCACCTTTTGTGATCATAATCACAGAAAACAGAAAAGAGTTAGAATGGCGATCTTCAGCCGTTCGTACGAGAACCAGCGTCGCCGATTTTTCCCCACCTTTCACCTATCACTACATCTCCAACTAATAAAGATGACGCTTACGCACACATAATCGCGGCCACTACGGCTTGCGTAAATTCAAAATAACCAATCACGCGCATGCACGCATACACGTGCCGGTTTTTATAGCTTATGTGTGAGTGACCATGTAAACTCAACTAGGGACACGGCTATCGATAAACTGTTATCGATATTGAATAAAGAGGAAAGATTTGTTTGCTTTTATATCAGAGATGGATATGAACTACATTTTGTCAGCACTTGAGGATCTGGAGTACCTGATGGAGGACCACAGGAGCATGGCTAAACTATATGAGATATGAAAATGGCTTCATAGCAAAAGTTGTTCAGCATGATGGGCCGCTTTTACTGGCACATGGTCATCGAGGATCTGGAGTACCTGATATAATCCACAAGGACGTAAATCACGTATGCGAGGACATTTCTCAAATCTTTAACTCTCGCTCTAGCTTAAAAAACCAATATACCAATATACATACGTATACCTCTTTTACGAAGGCGCTTGAAATTATGATCGCCACTTTTGCGATATTTCAAAGATATTTTTATTATTTATTGCGTGCACAATTTATAAAATTTATCTCGACCCAATAACATTAACATTACTTAAGACCTTCGCTTTTAATATAACTTCGAAAACATATCGATATCATTTTACACTACGCCCAACACTAGAACTGATACCGGACCGCAGCGGAGTACATTGCGTGTTCGAACTGAAGTGGTAGAAATAACGAGCGCACGCAGCCCGCAATGTATGATTTTTGTGACAGGAATTATTTGAATGACAATTTGAGACATTTTTGCTTAATTATCGTAAAAATAAGATGGTTTTTTGCTTCCCGGTGGAAAGAAATGCCTCCTTTTTGAACACTACAGCGTTGACTTCTTAATCTACAAGTAATTATTGCACAACTCGGCATTATCACTTAATTTTGTACGTTGCGCGTCACAGTAGTTTCCTCCGTTGGAGCACGCGGGTGAGTGATCGACGCGATTGCGTGTTTGCGAGTAAATATGAGCAGATGCTCAAAATCGTGGCGCGCCTGCCCCGCCCACATCGCCATTCTAACTCTTTTCTGTTTTCTGTGATCATAATAGTAGTTTATCTACACTCGTCTCATAATGTTCGAATTATGAATTCGAAAACAGTTGCATAATGACCTACTTTATGCATTCTGCCTATATAAACTACGGTTTAATATAAATTACAGAAGCGTAATGACTTAATGAGAAAACTCTTAATACGATAAAGTTGAGAAATGAAACGAAGTTTTTTTTTCCAATACTCAAATCGCTATCTTCCGCCGCACCTGAAAGTTGTTGTTGTACGGTAATTTTTCGGATGTTGTTCAGTTGTTTTAATAGGTTTTTGTTCTGTTGTTGTTGAGATGTTGTTCAGTTGTTGTTCAGCTGTTGATTAGTTGTTGTTCAGATGTTATTCCGATGTTGTTCAGTTGTTGTTCAGTTGTTTAGTTATTTGCTGTTGAGACTCGACATCTAACCAACTGTTAGTAAAGAATCTTCAAAAATTCATATCAAGCCATATTACGTTCTCGTATTGAATTTGACCATGTATCGGGCCTTGCAATCGCCGCCGGTGCGGATGTTTGGAAAAGTGTTTAACTGAATTTTTTTTTTAGTGTAGATAAAATAGTGTATGCAACTGCTATAATTAGGCATTATACGACAGTTGCATAAACTACTATTATGCGCAGCCGAGTGTAATAATAGATTGACACGAGCATTCTAATGCCTAATTATATGCAGTTGCATACACTATTTTATCTACACTCTAAAAAATTAACACAGTTAAACACTTTTCCAACCGTCCGCACCGGCGATTGCAAGGCCCGATACATGGTCAAATTCAATACGAGAACGTAATATGACTTAATATGAATTTTCGAAAATTCTTTACTAACAGTTGTTTACATGTCGAGTCTCAACAACAAATATCTAAACAACTGAACAACAACTGAACAACATCTAAACAACTGCTCAACATCTAAATAAAATCGGTACAACAACTAAACAACATCTGAAGAACAACTGAACAACATCTCAACAACAACAGAACAAAAACCGAAAAACATCCGAAAAATTACCGTACAACAACAACTGTCAGGTGCGGCGGAAGATGGCGATTTGAGTATTAGCAAAAAAAAACTTCATTTCTCAACGCTTCTGTAATTTATAGTAAGGCCGTTCGCTCGCTCACGCGGTTTCACGCGCGGGCCAGCCCGTGCGTGAGGCCGCACGCGGTCTCGCGGGTTCCGCGCGGCGGTCTGACATCGCCGCCATTATTACCCGTCCAAATTTAGAAGGCGCATAGTGCCTAGGTAGTTGTAATATGGCAAGTGTCGTCGTGTTCGTACGGGTTATATTTTGTCGCGGGTTGCTGAAGCCGCGGCGCGGGTGACCGCAGGCCGCGTCACGGGGCGCCAATCTTGTGTTTTGTCAAATCTGGCCCGCGCGGGCCGTCCCGCGCGTGAAACCTCGTGAGCGAGCGTACGGCCTAAACCCTAGTTTTTATAGGCAGAATGCATAAAGTAGGTCATTATGCAACTGTTTTCGAATTCATAATTCGAACATAATGAGACGAGTGTAGATAAAGTTTTTTATTACAGATTATTGAGTTTCATTAAAAATATTAAAACAATGACTGAAAACTGCTCAGACCTCGATACTGAACAAAATTCCTCTAGTTTATATCAGGAAACATTTTTTTTTTTTTACTTTTTACAGGTATTTTTTTCATTACGGTGTTATTACTATTACATAAAAAAATGGAATTCACAATTTAATAGTAGGTATATGTTTGTGGGAGGTAAAACTGCCGCAGAACATAATACCTAGCATTTACGAGTTGTTTAGTCAACTGAAAAGTATTTTGGCGCTGCCAAAAATAAGCAACGCTATATAATTGAATAGGTTTGTCGAAACTGGTCAACGAATTCGTGTTAATGTTTTTTGTAGTATAAGACCAACGAAAATATCTAAAGAATGTAACCAAATCTGAAAGAGACGGACGACATCCATCACAGATGGCATTACCGGCACTAAGTTTAAAAAAAAATTGGGTTCCGCTCCCAAAGGTTCAAAACGCGACCCTATTACTGTGACTCGGCTGAATGTAGCAATGTGCCGTTCCCATTTTAGTAATTTACTGGGGATATTCCCAAGGGAATGTTCCCAGTAAATAAAGTATGTTTCCGGTAATATTGGAAATATACCCCAAGAAATTATTATTTTTATATGCAAAATTTTACCTATGTTTCTTGGGCAAAGTTGTATATAATCACGAGCCAAAGCAAACCTTTGTCAAAATTTAACCTACACAAATACATGCTAACAGCATTATTATTATTCGAATTCGTAATCCCTAATCCCTAAGTACATAATTTTATATTTTATTTTTGGGGTGGTATGGGATCTACCTCCTAGCGGTCCACCCCGGGCAACGGCAACACAGGCTTGCCTGTGGATAAGTCCGGCTGAACGATCCCACCAAGCGGTGGAAGGCTCCGTAAGGAGCCGCCTGGCTCGCGACCACCATCCCACCGAAGTCTGGCGCCAAGTAGCTTGCTGCGTTCCGTCAGTGTGTGGGAGTGCCAGTGCCTTAACAGGCTTCTTCTGGGTGAGCTCGCTCCATCTTAGACTCTGTCTCTGTCCTATGACCTAGACTAGAGTCAAGAGCAAACCCATCATTAATAAAAAAAATAAAAAATATTTTTTTTTTTTACTATAAAACACCTATTATTGTCGTATTTTGCCATAATTTGACAAATATTCAACATAATATTCGATTTTCTGATGCCTACCCACTTATTTTACTTCAAAAAACACTTAAAAATACTGAAAATGTGTAAACAATATTAATTTAACAAAAAACGCTTACATTGGAAAATTTTGTAAAACTCATTTTTATTTTCAATGTTTGTATGTTTCCGGGGAATATTCCTCGTGCCCGGGAAAGTTACTGGGAATATTCCTAATGTTCCCGGGAACGGCACATTGCTAGCTGAATGTCTGTCTGTCACCAGACTGTATCTCATAAACCATGAAAGTTAAAGAGTTTAAATTGCCAGTGATGCCGTATTTTTGTTGCCGATATAAAAACAAATATTAACAAATTGCTAAAAATAAACATACAAGAAATACGTGTTCTCTTGAACGTTAATAGCCGTGCGTAAGTTATGACAGTTGAAATTTTCGCAGAACATATATTAGAATTACTATTGACGCTAAAATAACAAACTAGCGGCCCGTCCAGCGGTTGCACCTGCTGCTTACCGATTTGCCACGGGAAACAGATCTTTTCCCGGCATTAATCATACATAAACTCATTTCTCTTGAATCAATCTATCTTAAAAAAAACCATTTAGATCCGTTCCTCTTGAAAACCGCCCGGTTTTCAAGATTTAAGCATACAAGGGACAGACGCGGGAAGCGACTTTATTTTATATGATGTAGTGATGCATAAAGTTAACATTTAAGGCGGCTCCCATAAAACAAACATGATTCTCACACTTAGCCGAATTTTATATTTATATGTATATTCACTTTGATCTTCCTTTACGATTTATAATGTCTGATGGCGTCTTATTATGATTGGGTCAATTGAATTTGATTTAGCTTTAGGATAATGGTTTGTTTGGTCGAGTTCACAAACTTGTTTGGCTTTAGATAAACTGGTAAAAAAAGATATTACCGGTAATTATTTTCAATCGTCAGACGTACGAGTATAACAATAAGATCATCAATCAGATGCAAAAACCACCAGGCAGACGTAGTACAACAACAAGAAAAAGAAATCAATCTTATAATGGTCAGGCACTTTCTTAGATGTTTAATCAATAATGAAAAGGGAAATGGTTCTACGTAATACAGCTAACTAAAAATAGCGCTATCGCTCTCGTGAAATAGATTTAAAAAAGGATAGACACATTAAACTGGTGGAAAAAGTTCATTTAAATCATGTCTAACGGGAAATAGTGCGCATATATTCGTGGTATCTGGATGGAAGTTTGGAAAGTAAAAATCTTCAGTATCTAAAATTTATTTACAAGTCGTGTCAGCGATTAAATGATTTGAATACCTAAACCGTGAGGCAAATATACAAATAAGGCGTCCTTATTTGTAACTTACTCAACTACACTCGTTTGGCTACAACGAGTACCGCTGTTGGCTACAACGAAAACCAACGATTGCCACAACGGGAGCGGACGGTTGCTACAACGAGAACCACCGTTTGCTACGACGAAAAGCGCTATTGGCACCGTTTGCTACAACGAGAACTTATGTAGGCTACAACGAGAACCGCTGTTGGCTACAACGAGAATCGTTGTTGGCTACAACGAGAACCACCGTTTGCTACAACGAGAACCACCGTTTGCTACGACGAGAACCACCGTTTGCTACGACGCGAAGCGCTATTGGCTACAATGGGAACCACCGTTTGCTACAACGAGAACTCATGTAAGCTACGAGATCCGCTGTTGGCTACAACGAGAACCACTATTTGCTACAACGAGAACTCATGTTAGCTTTAGCGAGAATCACCGTTTTCTACAACGAGAATCGCTGTTGGCTACAACGAGAATCGCTGTTGGCTACAACGAGAATCGCTGTTGGCTACAACGAGAATCGCTGTTTGCTACAACGCGATATGCTATTGGCTTTAACGAGAAGCCCTGTTGGCACACTGAGAATTTGAGAACCACCGTTTCCTACATCGAAATCCGTGAATCGCTACAGCGAGAACCGACGATTGCTACAACAGCGGTTTGCTACAGCCAGAACCACTGTTTGCTACAACGAGAACTGTTGTTTGCTACAACGAGAACCGCTGTTTGATGTAACAAACGCTGTTCGTTGTAACGAGAACTGATGTATAAATACTAGACAGGCATAATCTCCATAAGATATTTTGTCTTGCAAAAGTTTTCTCTATTAGCTAACAATGATAAAACCGCAAACTAGCCCAATAACTAGCATTTAATGTTTCAAAGATGATGACGTTTATTAATTTCTGGACTATTGGCCGAAACCAATTTACTACTTTGTGTCAATTTAGGTAT
The DNA here is from genome assembly GCA_027580185.1 of Tuta absoluta. Classification (NCBI taxonomy): domain Eukaryota; kingdom Metazoa; phylum Arthropoda; class Insecta; order Lepidoptera; family Gelechiidae; genus Tuta; species Tuta absoluta. The sequence continues at coordinate 11,566,503 of JAQAHW010000003.1, forward strand.
ATGCTAACATACTTTCGTTTGCAGTAAATAAAAAAAGACTCAAACTGTGTAAACTGTCACAAAGGCAATACTTTACTATTCGTGGAATAGTCATTTTTCTCAAATATTAAATCACTCCGGTACTTTTTTACTTTTCTACATGGTTATTTATCTTCTTGTATGTGTTTGTGGTACTTATTGGATACCCTACATTAGCCCTCAATTTGGGATATAAATTCTCTTATCTTATATTAGTGTTGTCACTTTCCGACAAATAGATTTAGAAAAAGATAGGAGATATCCAAGTTAATTTATATCCCGAATTGAGAGCATAGTAATATTTACATACCTTTTGTTGGATATTTCAGCTTTGTTGAGCTAGAAAATATAGTTTCGATTGAGCGATAAAAGTATGTAAGTAAGGGTAAGAATCCTTTACAAGGATTATAGCAAACTACTTTGTTTTCCAGGGAAAAAAGTTTTTCATTTTGCCTTAGCCATTTACCCCTTATAATAAAGGTTTTCGTACCTTAGCTCAGCAGGTTCACCCATTTTTTATTGTTGTTTTTACATTGGTAGTTACCATATGTTATTTATTATGAACCACCCTGTATACTAGAAGTATGTTTTCATCTTTTAGTAGGTTTTAATCTGACTTAAAATAATTTAAGGTACTTATTCTTATAGAAATACACAAAATAAACACACAACTGTTAATATCACTCAGGTTATCAAGATCTACATATTAAATTGTTAACCGGAATAAAAAAACAATAATATTACGTTATGAATGACTTGAATGATATTATTGTTGGTAATCCTTAAGACGATAACAAACTTCGTAATCTCTTATCAATTACGTAAAATCAATATTTCATCAAGTATAAAGTTTCCCACGCATCATTTTAGGGCTATGGCACTGAGAAATGAGAACTGGATTAAGTCTTTGAGCTTCAGTATTTGAAAATGAATTAAACTGGGGATACTATATAAATTACTTATAGGCAATATATACCAGACCAGTCTTGGGGTTTGCAGAGGAAGCTTAGCATGTTCAACTCTTCTCGCCAAACTGCAGTGGACCAACCCCAGGCTTATTGTTGTAGATTTGTAGAAAGTCTCTCGATGAAGTAATTTTCGCTCATTCAATTTCCCCTAGTTTTGGTAGCATTAGCCCTGAAATGATGTGCTGGAAACATCTTTTCAAAAGATTTTTAGTTATAAATTCACCAAAAGCAGCCAGACCAACTGTTTCAAAAGATAAGTGAGCCATCTTTATCATGGTAATTGTAATTTATGCAACAATTGCTCTACATGCTAGAGGCCAGAGACTTAGAAAAGTATACGTCGAAAGTGGAAAAGTGGTTAAGACTTGATGAAATACTTTCTTAGTATTACTTACTTACTAGAGCTATTACTTACTATTAAATACGGAAATTTATTGGCAAGGAGCAAGCTCTTCGGCGGTTAGTCTAAGATTACCTGCTGCTGTCGTCTCGGCGATGTTGTGGGCGGCAGTAGAAGTTACATAAAAGTCGCGTCGCCATTTCGAATTATCCACGAAGTTCGTATTCATAGTAAATATATTGAAAATTACTTTTCAACAAAGAGGAGAGAGCATTGAAAGGGTCATCCCCTGGAATAAATCCCTTATAAGATACTTAGGCCCGCCCGTGTATCGAAGTTGTTAACCCTTGCAATTGGGTCACACCTCTAGCACAACCCTCTTGCAGGTAAGAGGTGCCGGGCCTGTAGGAATAAAATACATGGCATTAATCATCTGAATACCGCACGTGAGCCATCGAGTGCGTCACAGCCACTACTCGCGGCCCTAGACCCCGCACGAGACCACCCGCAACGACACAAGCACAACTGTGAACACTGTGATGCATGGGATGGCTCAGGTGAGCTTATAATAATATAATAAACTGATTGTGATCCTACCTTAAGTAATGTATTGATCTCTCTCAGTGAGGTGATAGGGAATCCCTCCTTTTCCTTCTCCATTTTGAGTCGTTTCAGAGCCACAATTTCGTCGGTGGTTTTATCGCGTGCTCTGTAAACGACTCCATATGTGCCCTCCTCTATTCTGTTGAGACATTGAAACTCCTCAACGGATCGACACCCCTATAAAGGTAGCAGAATCGATTAACTTCAAAGTAGCTACAAAATAACATCTAGAAAAAAAGTTATTTTTCGTCAACACGAACTGGAGAAATTTGTGAAACAATATAATTACCTGAAGAGTAAGTAAACAGTGGTTTACCTTGCTTTTTGAAGTTGTAGTGCACAATTAAATAAATAACATAATGATGACCAATTGATAATAGAACTAAAAATAATATTATAAATATTTGGATTATAATTTACCTGTAAAGCGGGGTAGTATGGCGGGAGGGCATTGATCACTTTCTCCCTTTCTCTAGCTTTTTCTTCATCCTCTAGAGGCTTTTCCTCATCTGTGGTAGCTTTACCATTTTCTGCAGGGGGAGGGGGCGAAAATGAATGGGATCTACTTCTGCTTTTTGACCTACTATGTGATCTGCAATTTAGTTCACTGTCATTAAATCAATAACAAAGCCAGACAGTAATAACACAGAATAGTACTTTTAATAGCAAAACCTTAGCGAACCTTCTAGAATCTCGTGATGACGGCGTACCGCGCTCCGATTTCGGAGTCGGTGATTTCGATAAATTCCTTTCTATTTTCTTCTCAACATCTTTAATTTTGACATCCTCCTTGGCGTCTTCCTCCTCTGACTTGGATTCCTCGTCAGTATCAGTCCCTGAACTTGAACTCTCTTCTTCTGTATCTGTGTGTTCACCTGGAACAAATACAGATGTGCTATAGAAAAATACCCCAAAAAATTATTATATAATTAATGCAAAGCATAACTGGAAATGGGCGGGACACTTGGCGAGAAGAAGTGACAATCGGTGGACCAAAGCAGTCACAGAATGGTGGCCCAGAGGAGCAAAAAGGTCAGTGGGCAGACCAGCTGCCCGTTGGTCCGACGATATCGTCAAGTTAACAGGACCGCACTGGACAAGGCTGGCACAGGACCGTAAGGATTGGCGCTGTAGAGAGGAGGCCTATACCCTGCAGTGGGTGGATGTGGGCTGAGGATGATGATGATTATAACTATGACTAGTAGAATAACAGATAATAATGGTATACAAAATTAAATCTTAAGAAAAATTATAATCATTTGTAATGAAACATACCTTCTTCAGGTTCAGACTTGTCAGATTCACTCTTCATTTCAATGTCACTAGCATCTGAGAGCTCCACTACTGCCTCTCCATAGCTAGGGGATTGGTATTGGTTGTTGGTCTTGGTCTTTTTGTTGGATGCGTCGGTTGGAGAGGGCGACCGCTTCTTGCCGCGGCGGCGTCGGTCCTCGCGACGAGCTTCGAGTTCCGTCCGAGATTCTAACTTCCTTTTTTCCATTTCACGCTCTGAAATTAAAAAGACTAACAGTTGTTGTTTCTGCTCTTATTAAAACCACAATATTGTATCACAAAATAACCAAGTGATTCAATGAAAGTTTTCTTCTCATTATATTATTTCTTCAGTACTTACGCTTACAGGGAACTTAAAAGAAATACACAATACAATTAATAAACATTCTGTTAGTAAGTATTTCAAAATGGCTTTGTAAAATCTAATACTCACCAGCCTCAATAAATCTATTTCTTCTTTCTTGCTGCTGTTTATCTAAAGAGGAATGGCGGGAATGCTTTGATTCTTTATCTAGATGATCAGATTTCTTCTTCTGCTCTTGGGTTGGGTCTATTTTTCTTTTACTAAGTAGCCGACTCCTTAAGTCTTCTAATTCTTTGTCACCAGAAGTTTTTTCTCTGTTTTCCTTTTCATTAGGCTGATGGCTTTGGCTCTCAACACCACCTCGCAACCTTGATTCTACTCTTTCAAGTTCTTGGCGTTTCCTCTCATCATATTTATATTGACGTTCACGATTCAAGTAAGCATCACGCTCCCTCTCTCTTTGCAAACCTGGATCTTTCTCTTTGTAAGCCTCTTTTTCTCTGTAAGCTTCTCTATGTTCCCTTGGTCGAGTTGCATCTCTAAAAGCAGCCTCTTTGTAAGCTTCTCTCTCACGGTACTGATCTCTTTCCCTGTAAGGATCCTTTTCTCTATAAACATCCTTTTCTCTGTAAACTTCTTTTTCCCTCATTTCCCTTTCTCTATAGACCTCCTTTTCTCTAACATCTTTTTCTCTATACACATCTTTTTCCCTGACATCCTTTTCTCTAAATGTTTCTTTGCTCTCCCTATAACCTTCTTTATCCCTATAATATTGTTTCTCTCTATTAAAGTATTCTTTGGCCATTTCTTCACGCTCATTTCTACTATTATCTCTTTTGGGCTTTTCAGGAGGATTCTCACGATCTCTACTGAAAAAAAAAAAACATTTATTTTAGTACTTACATTAAAATAAAGTTCTACTGAATGTTATGTCTGTTATTTATTAATCAAATTCATTTCCTTCACAAGAGTTGATATAATTTATGTATATGAATAGTAAGAATACCCACCTGTGCAAATGCTTCTTTTCTTTCCTTGCACTCTCCTTATACCTATCTTTGCCTGACCTTTTGTGAGATCTTTTGTCCCTATGTGAAGGTCTGATGACAGCTTGTGGTGGTTTAATCACAAGAGAATCAGCATGATCCCGGTCTTCATCTGATAAACTAAAAGTAGAACATATACATTTATTATTTTATTTTTATTGGGTGAAATGGTAACCGCCTAGTGGAGCTGATCACCCGTCTGCGAGCACCGCAGACGTCCCAACCCGAGGAAGAAGAATACATTTATTATTTACATTATATTACATTATTATTATGTTCGTACTCTTTGAAATCTCAGGCCTACAGGGACCTGCTCGTTTGAGGCGCATGTTGGGCCGAAAGCATCATGATTATAATTATGTTAGCCTAAATTGTCTCATTGCTGGTTGACTTCAACCTGAACTGGTTCCTAATAGCCAGACAGCAAAGGCTAGAGAGGGGAGGCTTTTTCCCAGCAGTGAATTTTAATATAATGTATATGATATAGGCTACAGACATTGTAGAATGAAATAAGGAATAGTTACTAGCTCAAAGGCAATAACAGGAAAAATTGCATATAACCTACTTAAAAAACTAATTCAGAAAACAATCAATTTTATGCTTTAATAAGAAAAAGCAGTCAGACTATACTTTTTAGGGCGGGAAGAAGATTGCCAGAACCAAAATAAGGCTGATGATGATCGTAGAACACACCTTGTAAGCGTGCTTAGGGTCCAAAGTCAGGTCCAGCACGATGAGCCAGGCCAGGCCTATGACAATCATTCTTGTAACAGACCTACATTGTAGAATTATTACACACATACCTAAAATCGAGCTCGTCTGCCACAGGACTACGCGCCAATTCTCCGTCTTCACTTTGATCATCGTCGTAATTACTCATGATGAAATTACCTAGCACTTGAGATGCACAAACAATTTTACGACGAAATCACAACTGACTCGTTAAATTCAATTAACATAACACTAAAGTAATAAATAACAAATCTAACATTACTCATCAAATTACAAAAATATCTATAAACACGACACCACATTGAACAAGTTCGACAGAAAGAAAGCCATTTTGAAAAATTTTGACTGACGCATGAGTCGCCATTTTCTTCGAATTTCGCTTTAAAACTTACGACATATCGAGAAAAAGAGAGGTCTCATTCTAGCGTGCAACGAGCGCGGCTATAGCTTTCTCACTCTTTCGTAGAACTTGTAAGCTAAAATATTTGTCATAAAAACGAAAAGACGTCATTTCCGGTTTGTTTATGGTGTAAGGATTCTTGTAGGCCTGTAGTAGTTGTCGGCCACTTACAACAGGCCACTATCGGTAGAAATGTTGAATTTCTTATGGCTATACTGATTGGTAGAATTTTTGACGTTGTTGACAGCAGACTGTGGTTGTGGGAAGGTTTTTCTATTTTGGCGTAATTTGTGATGATTATTATTTATTTGATCTAGAGAACAGAGTTAATTCGGCAACAGCAATCCAATTGAAGAGTATGGAAGGAAACAGAGTGATTCTCTATTCGGTAAAGTACATCTAGCTGTTTTAGTACTCACAGCTGTAGTTATTAGTCATGGTAAGTCTGTTCAATGATCCTCATAAATCTCAACTCGAGCGAGGGTCGCTCTTCATATTTAACATTCAATTTCTAATTAATTTGGAAGGTCAAACAGTTTACCAGCATATTATTTATCGGCCTCAAGGTAAAAAAATTAAATTGGCTTTACCATAGCTATACATATCATATTCCTTTTCTTGTGTTTTCATCTGTAGAAAACATTCTTGGATCATCCCATGTTATTTACTTTCTTATACAGACCTCCTTAATTTACTTGAAATTTTTTTCAACAGAACAGCAAACTTTTGAATTCAATAGCATATGGGCTAGACAACAAAGAAGAGTTAAAAAAACGAGTAGAAAGTGGAAAGCAGTTGTTGCAAGATTTACTCTCTACTGTGCAAAACTGCCAGAACAGATTTGGAGGAAAATCTGAGCTAGCTACTGAAGATGATATAAGGTAGACTTGAATACCCAATTTTTAAAAATACATACTATGTTTGAAAAAAAAATCAAGCACTGTCAGGTAATGTAGACTTGCTGACAATAGGTATTCAAACCCTTATTTGCTAACAACCTACAGCAACTTCTCAATACTTAAAATGAGTTGCAAACTATTGTGCACCTTAACATAAAATTACAGCTTGATTTTTAATTGGTACATACTTGAATTTCCCTGACTATAAGTGGTTTCGTTGGTATAGTTAGTTCAAAAATATAGAGTAATGTTTTGTTGACAGGATTGTAAATTTGTGTGAAAAGTGGGAGAAGGCTTTGAGTCATGGTATCCGAACAAACTTGTCTAACTCAGCAATCCAGAGCTTGATGACTGCAGGCCTCAACTTTACATTTAACATTATTAATGTTGGTAAGTAATTTTTCAACTTAAACATAATACATAAAAAATAATCACAAAGAAAGAAAACCTTGGTTTAAATAATTTTGTCATGTCTCTTGCTTTACTGCAGACATTACAGTTCGCAGTCAAGGGTTCATTTCATAAAGCTGACAAACATTATTTAACATCATAATTTGTTGTTTGGGATCTTGAATCATTGATTTGTATCAGTCAGTATTCAGTATTTATTATTAATTATTATTTTAGGGAACTCTCTTTGGAGCTACACATGTCTTCATCTAACTAAACATGAAAAGGAAAGATTTAAAATCCTTACTAACATCAACACACCCCTTGGATACTTCAGGGCATTCCTGAGAGCTGCTCTAAATGAAAGATCTTTAGAAAGGTAAAAGTCTTTGCTCACAACATACTTAGTTGATTCATAGTCATTTAAATTAATATTAACAATTCATTGAAAGTCATTTAAATTTATATAAGGTGTAAAAAAATAAGTTGTATCTATGTTATTAACTAAATATTGTCAGACATAAATTAATAGTCATTTTTTATATAAACCTGCTGTATAACGTGAATACAAAATTTAAAGTTATTTTTTTAATAATGTTTTAGATATTTGCAAAGCTGGCTATCTCATGGGCTGCTCATGGAATATTATGAAGAAGGGGCTCTAGTCAGAAACAATGAAACTTCTAACCTGCTCCCAAACATGGCATCAGGTAATATTTTAAGCCTTAACATAATTAAAAGTTTTATCTATGTTGTATGTACCACAAACCTCACCACTCGTGTTTCATTTACAACATTTCAGGTTTATCATCTATTTTGTTCGCGTTATCAATCGACAGAGCGGAGTTGAATGAATCACAACAAACAACGCAACTTAGTAAACATGAGCTCGTCATTCCGCTACCTGCGCCCATGAAAATGTCGGGAAATATTAAAAAGAAACCACTACGCCAAGTCATATCATTTGATAAAAGTGAACAAAGAGTACAACCTAATGATAAAAGAAAAGTATTTGATGTAACAGAGGGCAAAGACAACTCTTTATGGAACAGTGCACCTGCTACATGTCTAAACTCTCCAGATCCTATTACCCCTCAAGCAGCCTCATCCAGTGAACCTACAAGCTCGGAGTACAAGAGTAGTATTAGGCATTTCTTCCCAGATAGCGTGAAAGCAATAGACAGCCCATCTCAAATCCTAAGTAGGCTCTCTGAGTGTGCAAAAGAAATATTCTCGTCATCTAATAGCATTGATACAAATAACATTGTGAAGGATGATGTCTCAGACCGAAGCTATGATCGAAGTTTAAACAACTTGAAGATATCTGAAAGTGACAGTGAAGAAGTAGCAGGTAGCATCAATGGCAGCACATCATGTTTAGAACTCTGTTTCACGGAAGACGAAAGTGTACCTGATGAAAAGAATATGAATTCTATTTTAGAAATAAGAGAAAAGGAATATTTAAATTTACAAATTAAATGTAGCCAGATCGAATTAATCAGTAAAGAGAAAATACAAAAGCTAGAAAAAGTCGTTTTGGATTTAAGCAAGTGAGTAACTCTACCCTTTATAGGTAATGATTAAGAGATAGACAAACATTTAATCTACTTTTTTATTACAGGGAAAATGACAGGTTAAAAGAGCAATTACGACATTACATGTCGGCTGTAGAAATGGGTATTGCTTTAAAATCTGGAAATGGAGACAATGAAGAAGTAACACAGTATGAGAAGAAATTGGTGCAGGCAAGTTTATATATAAATACCAAAACGAAGATACATAACATTGAATGCAAATCTAATTAAATGATTCGTTTACGATGTAATATCGTGTCCAAGGATCAGTTGATGCCATTTTTATGGCATAAATAGCCCTTTAACCCATATAATAATCACTAGATTTAGGACCGGCGGTGAGATCCTTAGCAGTTTTTTTGTCTTTCCCGTGAAAATATTATCTTTTCCCGCAGTAGTCTATATGTTATTCCAGGCTTTCTATCTAACTATGAACTAAATTTCACCCAAATTCGTCAAACCCTTGAAGCGTGAAGAGGTAACAAACATACACACCCATCAATTCTCGAATGTATAATATTAGTATGGATTTTACAGGTGGCGGAAATGCACGCAGAACTGATGGAATTTAATCAACATTTACAACGACGACTACAGGAGTTAGAAAGTACAAATATGGAGTTTTTAGATTTTCCAGAGTCTAATGTTAAAGTTCACATTCCTACCGCTTTCCTGGTTGGCAAGAAAACACATTCCTACCATGTTTATCAAGTAAGTCAAATTAATTAGACTTTTTAAGTACCCACTTATTTTAGTGACTGACGTGGCCTCTAGTGTGAGTCTAGTAATTTCTGTGAATGTCGCAGGTTCGAATACAAGCATGGCCAGAAAGATAAGAATTTTGATTCATAAGATTGATTGATTTTTTTAGCAGTCTGAGTAAACTTAAAAAATATATTTACAGTAGTCTGCGTTAACTTGCCAACCTATATTTAACAACTTTCAGATTTTTATCAAGATAGGTTTAGAAGAATGGAATGTGTACCATAGATACGCCAAGTTCCACGAGCTGCACACGCAGCTCAAAAAGTGTCATCAGGACATCGCCACGTACAAGTTTCCGCCAAAGAGAACACTTAGGAAGCGCGTAAGTTGTTGTTCAAACAATTCTGCTGGGATGTTATTTGTCACAATAAAACCATTTTGAACAGATTTAAGTTGTGTTTATTTAAGATTTTACAATTCCTACTTAAATCCGTTTAAAATTGTTTTATTGTGATGAGTAATAGTTGTGCAAAGTCAAGAAAATATTGTTGTTTGTCTTTGATTTAATCTGAATTAACATTACTGGTTACAATTTCTTTATTCCCAGTCTGGGATAAGAGATAAGGCGTTCAAAAAAACTAGGATATCATGACAGTCCACTACCAACTTCATTTGAAACTTTCCGTGATGAGGACATGCAGCATAACGGCACAACTTGAATAACTACTCGACGCTCAGTGGTGCCGCCACTGCCGCCGGTATAAAAAGTGTAGCTCGCTATAGGCTATAGCACGGTCAATCTGAAAATCCATGACTTGAAGTATGTGGAATAATTGTCGATAATTTGTCGCACAATAACCAGAATTGTCGGAACACTGTTTAGAAGCCATAATATTAATTCTTGCCTTCTAAGAATAATTAGATCCACGCTGAGCCGTGCCATAGAGAGGCTCTACACAGCACGGCCCACTGGGAGTTTTTCATCTGATAGTTCTGAATGATGTCAAACCAGAGGGCACTGTGCTAAACTGAAAATTTGACATTTCAATATGGCTGGCGGCAGCCATAGTTTGTCTCAGGTTCCGTTTCACGTTGTGTTCGTTACTAATTTATTTCTTTTAGTTTGATTTGCTACAAAATAAACTTGTCGTCTTGTTAATATATTGAGTGTCATTCATGTATGCAAACAAAAAGTCAATAAGAAATTTAAAACGATTACATAAATTCAAAATAAAGAATATATTGTAAAGTGGTACAGATTTTCATGTAAAGGAACGTTATTTCAATTAAGCTGAGCGCCCTCTACATGACACTGGAGAATCTTTAGAAAATTTTTCATTCTTTTTGTTTTTCTTTTTAAAACGGTGTCTACGTGGCATGGAGAGCCACACAAGTAAACAATTATTTTTTTGTTGTAGAGTGCGCACGTGGTGGAGCAGCGTCGCGTGTCGCTGCAGGCGTACCTGCGGCACGTGCTGCTCGTGCTGCCGGAGCTGCGCGCCTGCACAAGCCGCGCGCAGCTCGTCACGCTGCTGCCGTTCTTCGGGTGAGCCGCCAAATATAATAAATTAATGACACCGAGTGTGTCAGCTTGCTATACTAACCATAATATCGGACACAGCCGGCCATAGCCTTGTGATGACGGCCTAGAGTAGCATCACCCCATTTCTTACCTATGTGTGTCGTAAGAGGCGACTACGGGACTCGAGGGTTAGATGTGTATTGCAATTTTAGGCGATGGGCTGACAACCTGTCACTATAGTAATACACAGTTATCTGATTGACCCTTAAACTTTTGGCAGACGTGGTGTTAATATCCGTTTTACGACCGTTAACGCTCTGCCTACCCCGTAAGGGATATAGGCGTGATTTATGTATGTATGTATGTATATCGGCCAAAATCTGACATCACCGCACAAGCTACTACAGCCGTATCTCGTTCACTCCAACTTCTATTTAATGTCTTCAAATGTAGGATAGATGTTTCAGGCCTTCTACAAAACTCCTAATGTTTAAAAAATAATGGCCGATGGTTTTCTCTACCATTCGTTAAATCTCGTCCTTTTAATCTTTGCCTTGTAATGTCGGTTTAGCATAGGTTCACGACGTTTCTTTCCCGCGGGTGTCGTAAGAGGCCACTAAGGGACTCAAGGGTTTCATGCGTACCTATTACAATTTTAGGCGACACGCTGACAACCTGTCACTATTGTTATTAATACGATTTTTCTGAAAAGGCTCCGAATTATTTGTCAGATGTGGCGATAGCGACCGTATTTTACGGCCGGTATCACACGCCATAACTATAAAAAAGGAAGAAGGAAGGCTATACAAATAAATATTTTTTATATCGTGGCTCTTAATAAACCAATGAGATTTAAAATTTATAGTCATGAGGTTACTCATGACGTTTTTATGAATAAACGAAATAGAAGACTTTCCCGTGAAGTAGCCATTTTCCTGCTCGGAAGTTGAACTGTACAAATTCCCATTAGTTTTTCTATGTTGCCTGTTTTTGGGTGATGGCTAATTAATTTACCCTCCGTGTAAGTGGCCCTTAATAAACTCAGATTGGCGTCCAACGTCAGCCACAAATCTTACCTTCAAATAAAGACAAAATTCATTAGTATTAATATTAGGTCCTTACATATGAAATTGGCGTTTTGTATGGGAGGAACAAAAAGTCGTTTTTTTTAATATAGTATATTTATTTAATCAAAGTATGAGCCATTGTAATCTATGCACTTTTGCCATCTCATAGGTAGTTCATTGATCCCTTTACTAAAAAAACCATTCGGACGGGAATCAATAAAATCTTTGAAGGCGATTTGGACTGCCCCATCTGAGTTGAATTTTTTCCCTTGCAAGAAGTTATCCAAATTTCGAAAAAAATGGTAATCTGTTGGAGCAAGGTCCGGGGAGTACGGTGGATGCCTTAGACATTCCAATTGAAGCTCTTCTAATTTGCTAGCCGTCTGTTGTGCAGTGTGTGGTCTAGCGTTGTCGTGAAGCAACAGTGGCGTAGAGCGATTGACCAACCTCGGTTGTTTAGCAGCTAGCTTTTCCATCATGGTTTGCAATTGCTGACAGTAGACATCTGCCGTAATCGTCTGGCCAGATTTGAGAAAACTGTAATGAACGACACCGGCGCTAGTCCACCAAACGCTTACAAGTAACTTTTTATTGGTCAATTTTCGCTTGGAGCAGGCTTTGGCTGGCTTGCCAGGGTCCAGCCATTCCGATGAGCGCTTCCGATTATCGTAGAGAATCCACTTTTCATCACAGGTAATGATTCGATTTAAAATCCCTTCGTTATTGTGCCGGTCAAGTAATGTAACGCAGCAGTTGACGCGCGTTTGCCGGTTTGCTTCACTCAATTCGTGAGGAACCCACCTTTCAAGTTTTTTAATCTTTCCAATTTGCTTCAAGTGGATTAAAACAGTTTTATCACTAACACCGAAGCCTGCAGCTAATTCGGACGTGGTTTGCGATGGATCCGCTTCCACAATAGCCTTCAATTCTTCATTATCAACTTGGGTCTCCGGCCGTCCACGGGGCTTGTTTTGCAGGTCGAAATTTCCAGAACGAAAACGTTGGAACCAAAAACGCACTGTGTTTTCTTTTGCGACACAACCGCCATACACATCATTAACCCTTCGAGCCGTTTCCGCAGCACTGGTGCCACGGTGGAACTCGTACTCGTAAATAACGCGATATTTCAAATTTTCCATTTTGTAAATTGAGCGATGCAAACAGAAAAAAGATAAGTAAAAAAACAAATGAATGACGGTTTACGAAACACAACTACATGTGGAAATAGATGTATAAATTTCAATTTCGAATTCCTAACCAAATAGGAGAAATTTGTGATCAAAGTGGCCAGTACGACAAAACGACAATTTCATATGTAAGGACCTAATATAAGACTTCGAAAGCTATAAACAGCAGTCAATTTTACGCATAGTTTATTAGTTTAGTGGTTTTATTTTAGACTCCGTGGAAAGTTATGTGGATCCTAAGAAAGTGGTAAATCGTGCAACGACGTGATTGCGGAATCAAGCCTTCTGATTGTTTTTTAATGTGTGAGAAAGCGCAATTCCCAAAAAAATATTGAAATTGTGTTATTGTATAAGAGGCCCTTATTAACCGCAACTTACATATTTTTATGAATTTCCTTCAAATGTTAGTCAGAGGTAGCATGAATGTCCGTTTACGCTCTGCCTACCCCTCATGGTAAATAGGCGTATTATATGTATGTAAGTGTGTTATAATACGTTCACACGATGTCAATTTGGGCAGAGAAATAGTAAGGGAAGTGGGCAGCGCGTATGTGTGAACAGGTTACTCGCGCTGCTACTCGTTATGCAGCTGCCACTTGAATGTATTGCTATCCCGCTCACTCCTATTGATGCGAGAAGATTATATCGGCAGTGTGTGAACATTCACTCGCGATTATACTTCCGCGGAAGTATTTTGAGCAATATTCGCGACAGCGGCAGTAGCAGGAACAAGTACATGGTGTGAACGTGCTATTCAATCTCGTGCATGTTTCCAGCACCTCATCGACGACTGGAGAGAACGGTTTGAACCACCTCCTGAGCCGACAGCAATCCAGCGACTCCGTGTCGACATACGATGCGCTATAATTTCATACGTGTGTATTTATGTGGTAAACTAAAGTAATTATTCGTAAATATTTTTAATTTATTTTCCTGTAATTATATTTAATTAATGAAGTAGACAGGCACATCAAAATAGAGTACGTATATTTTCCTAGACCGAACAATTTTAGGTGTAAATAAAAAAAAATGGTGTAAATAATAACTTGGTGAAAATATTATGATTATATGAGAATTCACATCCTAGTAGGAACTAATAGGTACCGTTTGCTAGTTTGGTAATAGTGTATGTACTAAAAGAGTGATTTATAAATCTATGGGGGATACTTGAATCAAAAACATACTGAATAACCTATATCGTTGTAAGCCCACCTGTATCTCTGTATTATTATAGTAACTGCTACTCATGACATTTAGCTTCGTGTAGTATGGTAGCTTCTATGTAAAATTGTGATTGATTATTAACGAAAAAGGAATCTTCCAAGTATCTCGAAGCACTTTTGTACATACAATGTTGAGACAAATTTTATACGATTTTGTTACATGCCTAGATTGTAGACAAATACTAAGATTACACATTTTGTGTTTCGTTGCTTTAATTCTGTGATAATTTTATTTTTTCCTCAAGTTGAGCTGAGGCTAATATTGTATTCTATATTTTGTGGTTTTTCTATAGTTTGTGGCATTATAATTATAATAGTTGTTACACCATTATTGTAAGTCAAATTTTTAAACTACGTTAGTCTTCATTCCACGTTAGCGCTTATAATCGCTATCTTAGAATAGCACTGTCTTTTTAGTTAAGTATGCTTAGACAAGGGAACGAGATAAACTGGACTAAAGTTCACGCGCAGTTTCTGTCAAATTTAAGCGGCGATTAAAAGTTACCGCGTAGAATATACAAAAACAGACAGCACTATTCTCAGATAGCGTTTAGCGAATTGAGACTTTTAAATAATTAAATTCAATATAAATACCTACGTATATATATACCCTGCAGTGGGTAGATATGGGTTGATTATAGATTTTTTATTACCTTTTCAAGAGCTACAAAGATTAATTCAATCATAATATTGTTTTAGTAACCAGAATAAAATTATCTTATCTATTATTTTATCTATGAGAGTATTATAAAAATACGATAAAGACCTTAATAAAATGTCAGTATTTTAATTAAAACACTTGTTTCATTGTTTAAAATGTCCCATTTCCAGTTAGGTCACATAACAGTATACCTAGACTGCGCATGTTTATTTTTCTTTTTCGGTATATCAATATAAGTGTGGCACAGGCCATATACGTATACGCAGCGGGACCCTATCCCGGAATGGATTGATACCTAAGTGGTCTTGTAGGTATTAATTTGTACCTACGGAAATGTGAAATAAAAAAATACCTCTGTAAAAAAAGTTGTCGACCATTTTCCGCAGCGTCAACGTCACTTAAACATTTATTCAGAGAGCCCTAATTTGTACCTTCCAAATATGATTCGATCATTCCCTAGAAACCGATAGTTTCGGAGCTATAACCGATTAAAGTAAGCGTCAAGCCAGCGGGACCCCATGGTAAAAGTTTCAGTCAAAATAACCATATTAACGGAGAGCCCTTTTATTTTGTACCTTCCGAATATATGTTTGTTTAGCGTGTAGCATTAATAAAACTTTTAATTATAAATTACTCAAACTATTAAGAGTCTTCTACCAAACCGATTTGAAGAAAGTGTAGCTATAAATGTTTTCTTAACAAACAGAGTACCAAGGTGGATTTTTAATCTATGGCTTTGTAGAGTAGGTATGTGTATTAAAAGGGAGTTTTCTTTTGAAAATCTACCCTCATTTTTCGCGCATAGTTATTTATTAATAAATACTCTGCTTTGTTCGTTGTTTTCGTTAATATGCAGGAAATCCCATGAAAGTATATATTTTTGTGATGCAAGTGATTTATCAACGATTAGTTACGTTTCAAGTTAAAAATCTAAAAATCAATAACGTTCCGATTCTTACGTTAACGTACCGTACCAACTACCATTTATCCCAGGACTAGGGAATACTAAAAATAAGTAGCGGTGGTATGGTGATTGTGTAGGAACACGTGGAAAAGCCTTATGGTACATAAAAATTAAACCGCTTTTCAGTGTCTGTTCCTAAGACAATGAAACGGATTATGATGTTTTTTTTAGATATAAAGTGTTCCAGCGCTGCAACGCTGTGTCGAGCGGGCTACACGCGTGGGCTGGGCGGGCGACCGTCACACGCAGCCCGCTCGACGCAGCGTTTGCGCTCCTGAAGAAGGCTTGTGTATTTCCATAAAGTTTTTTTAATAAACCTATTTATTATGAGAGATACGTCTGATTTCACGAAATGAAAAATCTTTCTAGCAAATTAAGTTTGTAATTTTATTTTTTATAATAAAATAAATAAAAACCAAGGAAACACTCGTTTTGAGAATTTTCCATATATTAAATACATCATACAAAAGATGTCGATACAAACTAAATCACTTGGTGCAAAGGCAAGCCTGTCGGTTCGGCCGGCGAGCATCGCGCGATGCTGGCCGGCTCTATGCAACAGACGTAGGCGAGTGGAAACCGAGGATAGCCTCATATTTACCTACTGAATTGTATAACAAAACAACTAAACTTAAATATAACAAAGATACGTATACGATACGATACGAATGCACCTTTGTAAACATATCCAACTTTGAAAGAAAATAATGTATTTGATCATCATGATTCTAAAATAATGTAAATAGAGGTATGTAAAAGCGTCATACACTTAGTGAAAAGAGAACTTTAGGTTTTCGAAGTACAATAAATAAAAATATAATAAAATCAAGTTTATAACTTATAATGTGAAAATAATTTACTACAACTTTACACCTAAATGATATTATAATGTATGTATTGCAACACTTTTAAGGAGCTTTGGAACCATTGAGTAATTCGGAGCATATAAATATTTTAAGCTGGTTATTAATCTCGAACAATAAATCTAACAAAAATTGTGATTTATCTTTGGTTTTCTGGTCATTTAGCCGGCATAGTTCCATAACTCCTCGCCGCGCGCCGCGGGCTGCCTCGGCCGGGCGCCGCACTCCCACTGCTAGCCCCGCAGGCGCCTGCGCGCGCGATTACTTCATAAGTACTTACACAAGTTACAGATCTACCTGAAGCTGGCGTCTTTAAAGCAAATACAGAACATTAACCGATTGAAGTGATTTTATTTGAAACTAATTCTATTACAGTCGAACCCATTAGCGCTGGTTAATAATTCATAGTCGTACGAGTAATATCGATACATTTAGAAACCGTTTTGGAAGTGAGAACATGTAGCCGTTTCACCAACTATAAGAGGCAAAATGTTGCTTATTGACTAAATTACCACCGAAACATCATTACGAGATACGAATGTGAATAACATTTGCTAACAAAACATCACAGCTCACAAGCAAAACGTGAAGTGACGAAGGGCTAAGCGAAGGTGACATGAATGATAACCTACACTAATTATGCAGAACTCTATGTTAACACCGATACGCGGCCTAAATATTATGCATCGGTTAGTTTATTTTTCGTTACCAGAACAAAATTGTAATTAGTTGAAAGTGATTTTCATATTTCATGTTGGAATATAAAAATCGCCCACTAAACTTGTATATTGTGATCGATCCATCTGGCGCAGACCGTGCCTGGTAGCAGAGAACTTGCTAGAGTCAGCAAGTCGCCCAGGCACCACGCACTACCACACTATGTCGACGGCTGCTGCCGCGCAGTACACGACACGTTATCTCGTATGAAAACTAATATCAAAATGAATTCCTAAAATTATCAAAAATCAAAAGTTTTACTAATAACTGGGGTTTGTGGTATATTCAGTCATACAAACGCTACAGGCATTCCAAGAAATCGATATGAATTATGAGATAACGTTACGTCCCTTGCCGCCGCAGCAGCAATGAATGGCTATGAAGGTATTGAAAGTGCCCTCCCGCTATCAGTATATCACCCATAACACCTTTAAGTTTACGCCGAAGATATTCCTCTTGTTAACTAAATAAATGCTCGCATGTCGGCATAACAACTCTTATCACAATATATAAAAATATATAGAAGCTTAAACTACTACAACTACACATAGAAGATGCACACTGGTATGCATTTGCCACCACACGCGGAGTATACGGAAAATAAGATTGTTATATTCTTTTTTATATTTTTTTGTTATTTTTTTACTATTTTTTATTTGTGCGGTAGCATACGCAAGTCTGCAAATAATTCACAGCATATCTTAGACATATGTATGTATGAAACGTCCCCGTAGCCGTTGGGAGGAGCGTGTGCATGTGTGTGCGGGTGCTCCCACACCCGGCGTTGTCGCGTTGCTATGGTAACTGGCTCGGTATTTTTGTACTTCGTACCTCACTGCGTTTCCTCCCATCGGATATTAAGATTAATTTAGTGTTACTTTAGCACGAAAAGCGTTTTAAGTAGAGAAACTAAATTTAATACTTTTTGTCATTTCATAAAAATATCATCTGATTTTATTATATAAAATAGCAACTCGAGGAGCGTCGAAGCCCTGGGTCTGCGCGTATGCGATACATGATCGGTACCTAACGATGACCGACATCGAATTTATATGAAACCTTGACCTATATAATTTAATTAGCGAAAGCTATTATTACCGCTCTAAATCCATGTGCACTTATTGACGTTAATATAAGATAGCTCGAAAGATTAAGCCTAAGAATACTACGATATTTTTTCATATTTTTTGTTGCAGCTTATATTAGGCTCGTCATAAACACAGTTATATTAATGGGTATAGTTTTCCGAGAATGATTTTCGCCGCCCCTGTTAGGTACATACATCTATGAAGTTTCATTTAAATTCTCTATGATGAAATCCCGCCGTCTCTTCAACTCTCATCTGCAACACAAAAGATACGGCTGTCAGATCAAAGCTCACAACTAGACGATATCAAACTGGGATCGATAGTTTATTATTATAAAGGAGGTCCACGTACGTATAGTTGTCGTAGTTTCATATATTTTTGGGTATATAAGCCCAGAAGCATGGCACACTAACATCCCTGGACGAGACACACAGCGCTATCTAGCCCCAAGCTTGTATACTGTGAAAACTGGATACCTCATATTCAAACTTAATACACTTAATTTTGTTGTGTAGATACACTAATATATAATATATGTACATAGGAAACACACAATTCTTTGGTTCATTTATGTCTCAATTCGACGCTATGCCAGCCAGATGGATAGTGGAACTTCAGTAATTTTTAGAGTCCTACTATTCGCGGCAGGCGGTGTTAAAGCAATGATACCAGGGTTATATTGATCGTTCGTCAATTCGGTGTCCCACACGACAGAAGATAAAGAAGAAGTAACTGTAGAGTTAATCGGGTTGTTTGCCGTTTTGGTGTCCCACACGACAGAAGATGAAGAAGAATTAATTGTCGGGTCAATCGGGTCGTTTGCCGTTTTGGTGTCCCACACAACAGAAGATGAAGAAGAATTAATTGTCGGGTTCATCGGGTCGTTCGCCGTTTTGGTGTCCCACACGACAGAAGGAGTGGAAGAAGAAATAATTGACACTGGCGGTATGTCAAAGCTAGGTAAAGTGCGCTTACTTCTAGCGCCGACGATGATGCTCTTCCGCTGCAGGTCCTGCGGGGCGGCGCGCAGCACGCCCCCCGCGCCCGCGCCCGCGCCCCCGCCCGCGCCCGCCAGGTGCCCGCCGCCCGCGCGGATTGGTTTTGCTGAAATACACAACAAAAATTACATACATATATCATTTGGAGGCCCAAGACCGAGACTCGTGGCGTGAAAGAGGGGAGGCCTTTGCCTTGCAGTGGGACACAGACAAGGTTGACTAAAAATAAATAAATATCAAGACTATATAGACTGTAAGCAGAGCGTCAACGACCGCAAAAAACGAACATTTACGCCACGTGTGACAATCATTTAAGGGCCACTCAGAAAATTTTGTATGTGTGACAGGTTGTCAGCACATCGTCCAAAAATTGCAATACACATCGCACGTTGAAACCGTTACCGTCACTATACAAAAAACCTGCTTTTGAGAAAAGTGCTGGTCAATTTTTTAAAATTTAATTTTAACATTTTTACAAAATAAAAAATATTTGAGATTTCGTTGTTTTTGACAAATATAAAAAAATGTATTTCTTCTAAGCTGCTTATGAATTCAAACCCGCATGATTATATTTAAATTATTTATTTATGTTTTTCGTGTATTTTTTTGTATAGTGTCATTATTACAGTTAAAATAAGAATACTTTTCGTTTAGTGACATAAGCATCGTAAAACAAAATTTATTAATATAGATATAAAATCTAGCCAAATAATAAGAACTATTAGTTAGTTTGCCGTATAATGCCAGCATATTATAAGAATATTATACTTTTTCCACTGTACTACCTACAGACAAGAAACAAATGACCCTAACTAACCCCTCTCCCCTGAACTTTGATTATAACAAGTATTAATTTAATTGCCGTGTGATGCCGGCTTAGAATAGCATCACCCCATTTCTTGCCCGTGGGTGTCGTAAAAGGCGACGAAGGGACTCGAGGGTATGTATTGCAATTTTAGGCGATGGGCTGGCAACCTGTCACTATGGCGATACACAATTTTCCGAATGACCCTCAAATTTTTATCAGACGTGGCGTAAATGTCCGTTTTCTGCGGCCGTTTACGCTCTGCCTACCCCGCAAGGGATAAAGGCGTGATATATGTATGTATGTATGTAAGTATTAATTTAAAGCATTTTAAAATATCCATTCCTCCTAAATATGTCACTTTTTATTTTTATAGTTTGTTTGTCCTCCCCGTTTTCAGTATCATGAGCTGCCTGAAGAAAACCTCAGCTAATTGATTTCAAATAATACATGTTTCACTTCTTATAAATTGAAGAATGTCTAAACAAGTAGTAGGTAGGTAAATTTTACTGTTGAGTAGGTACTCTTTAAAGAACTGTTACATGGTTACATTACAGAACGACTGTGTATAAATTATTCCCTTCGGTTGACAAAAACATGTTTTTTAAATAAATTTGGCGTTGCCATTACAACTGTATTCACAGTAGATATGAGCGCCACGCCGGCGCGCCGCCGCCGCCGCTGATTTTTCCGCGCCGCCGCCGCCACGGATTGGTAACGGCGCGCCGACCGAAACAGAAGTGACCCATCTCGGTTGGCGCGACGTTATCATTTCGCATGAGTGTTATTGAGTTATTACTTGTCGCGTGTTATTTGCCATATTAGGACGCGTTATGAGCTTGTATACTCAAATTGCAGCATCAACATCCTCATCAGAACATAATTCAGGCATTTTTAAAGTGAAAATTGGAAAAATTACTGTCTGTGTTGTCAAAATCTTAAACGAAACACAGTTACTGTTGGATCTTTTTTGGAAATTTGAATGTCGAAATAGACGGGAAAGAAAAGAACAGTGTTTGTGACCAGGTGTTCTGTGAATCTCGTTAAAAAACCTGATACGTTATAATAATTATACATGATAATTACAATAAATAAGGGACTCACAAATACTCACAATCTTTTCACGTCGTGTTAAGAATATAAAAATAAAAATTGAAAAAAAAATAATATACCGTCGGCCAGGGTTTTAACCCGGGACCTGTGGAGTACCTTCCCACCGCTCTACCACTGAGCTACCGGCGCCCCGTCCAACCCCTCCAAATTTTCAACCTCTTGATACTCGTCCCGAGGTGACGTACAACGTACAAGCGACATATAGTGCAAATTATTAATACCGTTGATTTTCTGCACTTAAAATTCCTTGTATTAATGTTTAATACAAGTTCTTATTTTTACCAGTTATTACAAAATCATAATACGGAAAGAAAAAAATTGCAAAAATACGCAAAACTTCTCGCGCCGCCGACGACGCCGCCGCCGCCGACCCCTAACAGTCGGCGCGCCGCCGCCGCCCTTTTACCCATCGGCGCTCATATCTAATTCACAGTGCTAAAAATTTACTTTTTGACATCTGAAACAATCTTGGTATTGTAACGTAAACGTTTATTGCACGATATATGCCGTACACTGCTAAATAAATAGAGCAGGAGTGAAATTGATAATTGTCGATCCAGTATCAACCCCAAAAGTCTCGCTACTATGGGTATTTATCTTCTGTTTATTTAAATTTAAGTACTAATGAAAAACAAGGACGATTCCACTGTTACCAACATCAGTGCTGACTCTCTACCTTTGCTGACCAATGATAAACATAGAACAGTTTACTAATTTAAAAAAAGGTTTTAAAGATGTTGATTCATGTCATGGTACTCATTATAGTCAAAGATTAGAATAAACATCATGAAATCAAGAAAAATCTTCTTGATATGCACCTTTAGTCCTCAATTTGTATCACATGTATGTTGTGTAAGCAGGGGGGATAACGGTTAAAGCTCCGATGCACAGAATTCTAAGAATTATTATCCTATACCTATTAACACTCTTACTAATTCAACTACTGATGGATTAAATAATGAGATAAATTAATTTATTTTCCTTGCCTATTTTCTTTTTAAACTTAAACTTTAAACTATAGGTATAACATAAGCCATAATGACACAGTATACTGGAGAATTTGGACCATATTACACTATTCAAACGAATTATGTGCAATTACAAGCTAAGTATGATGCTTTTATGAACTTGCTCTACGAATTAAAACGATCATTACAAAACCAATTAATTCAATTATTATTTAAGTTATTTAGTATGGAAATAAAAAACTTTCACGTCAAATATGTATACAATAGAGTCTAAAATCACTTACCGATCCCTTATCAATCTACTTCAAATTAAAGGACTTTGGGCATTAAATCAAATAAGACCATACTAATTAAATTTATAGCCGATCAAACCAAAATATCAGAAGTAAATTAGTTTTTTGAATCTGTCAATTTGGTATTGATTCGTTGGATACATAACTTCTAATATTGCAAAGATTAAAGACTGTATGTATACAAATACACTCCTGATTTTAAAAAACTAGTCAAATTCATTAAATTACTCTAATAACACTGCCCTAAAGCATTAAATGAAAGGATTGTGCGGTATCATCATGTACAAAATAAGTTTAAATATTTTCAGACTAAACTGTCACTATTTTTAACATGACATGATTTTGAGAGAAAAATTTCAATTGTAAGACATAAAAAAAGACACTAAACGTAAACAGTCATTTTAATTTGAAACGTATGTTCCAATTGTTATTAAACAATGAAAGGAAAAGTGGCATTTAATTGAAAATGACGTTTTGTTTGAAATGTTTAGTATCAATTTGTGAAGA
Organism: Tuta absoluta; assembly: GCA_027580185.1. Taxonomy (NCBI): domain Eukaryota; kingdom Metazoa; phylum Arthropoda; class Insecta; order Lepidoptera; family Gelechiidae; genus Tuta; species Tuta absoluta. Next base: position 11,589,751 of record JAQAHW010000003.1, read on the forward strand.
TATATAGACACTATACTCAAAATGACGCTTTAATTTTAACTCTTCATTTCATTTCTTCATAAAAGTTAAATATAAAAATGACACTTTATGGATAAATACGTTATTTCAGTAATTCTTCAACACTTTATTAAAGAAAATTAATATCAGAATGACACTAAACAAAATATGACGATTTTCCTCTCAGTGTTTACTCTATAATATATGACATACATGTCACTATACAAAATATGTCACTATTACATTTTACTTAGTACCAAATTGGTAAAAACTGCATACCGACACTACTTAACCCAGGCACTTGTAATGTAGCTAGAAAAATAGGTGTCTTTGCATTATATTCTTTGCAACGTGTAAACACAGATGGTGCTTTTACTAAAAAACATGCATATTTCGTATAGTGACGGTAACGCTTTCAACGTGCGACATGTAACCCTCGAGTCCTTTAGGCGCCTCTTACGATACCAACGGAAAAGAATGGGCTGATGCTATTTTAAGCCGACATCACACGGCACACACAACAAATAAACGAAATGGGTAGAGCAGAAAATATAAAACTTGTTTGTTTGAAATTGTTGATCAAAAATGTTCTCATTCAATGATATAACAAACTGAGCTACAATTTGAACAAATAATATACAATCGAGTTGAATGGACTTGGTTTCAAAGTTTACAAACTAATTTTATGTGGCAAATGGCTTGTTAAGCCAAGTCTTCGATGTTTTAAATCTTTAGGTATGTGCTGTAGAGTTCTTTTGACTGCACTAGGCATATCGCCTCGTGTAACTGTTGTCTGAAAAGATGACAAAATAGAGTGGACGTACCGATTTGCGCCTGCGGTCCTCGCCTGGCGAGGTTCTTGGCGCGCACGGCCTCCTTGATCCTGTCCACCTCGAACTGGTATCGTTTGCGGTCGCGCATCGCGCCCTCCTTCGCTTCCTGCACAGGAGAAAATACACCATATAGTCATGAATAATAATGATTAGGTCTTCATATATCAGAAGTATGGGGTGGTAAAGGTGGAATGGAACTGGTAAAGTCTGGTCAATAATATAGGATGGTAAAGTTAGGATAGGTTAGGACAATCTACCAAAGCAAGAATTTCAGTAAATTCTGATCAGAAAGGGATGTAAAAGTTAGAATGGCAAAGTGAATCCGTGTACACAAAGAAGGTGACGTTAGGTTGGAAAAGTGGAGTTAATTCAGATAAGAATGTGAAAGTGAACTGGTAAATCAGATCAGCGTTTTGAGGTGGTACAGTCTAGATCAGGCTGGGTTGGACAGTTTGAACTTTCGACCGTTCTTATTTATTTTATTTATTCATTACAAGCATAAATACAAAGTAATTATTCAAACACCATTAAACCTAACGGTTGTGTCGGCCGCGAGCATAATACTTACATTAGCGGTTTGAGTGTCTACACGTGAACTTGACTGTACAGTCAAGTCAGGGTGGAAGAGCAGATTGCAAATAGATTTGCCGTTAGAAGCTTACCTTGAGCGCGGTCTCGAGCGCCTTAACTCGCTCCATGGTGGCGCGCAGCCGCTTCTCGAGCTTGGGCAGCTCGCAGCGCAGGTCCGCGTTGTCGCGCACCAGCTGCTTGTGAACCTTCGTCAGCTGCTCCAGGTTGTTCTCCAGGAACGAGATCTTCTGCTTCTGCGCGAGCGAACCGCCCTCCTCCTCGGCGCCTTCCTCCGAGTTCGTCGACTTCTTTATCCGGGCCTGGGTTTAGTGAAGATAATGTTAACTAAAATACTAATCGATTTTACATGAATATAAGTTACTACCATTGAAAAATAAAACAAATTACTAATACGAAATTGAAAGATAATGTTTTTGAGAAACAAACAGCATGACAATAAACAAACCTAAATAACATATTCGCCAGCAAAGTTTCAACTGCTTAAATAATTGTTTTAGTAACCATTGTTAAGAAGTTTTGAATTTTGATTATAATGAAATGATTATTTAGAAATACAAGAAAAGCCGAAACAATAACCAAAATAAATAAATAATTATTATACTATTTTTTTTACTTCATTTGTTGATAACTAGGTACATTATATTTGTTATTGATTGCACTAGCATAATTGTGGATATTTCTTAAATTATATCGAGATGCGTTAATTTTTTTGCATGACCTAACAAGAAACGGTTTCATAGATGTATATTACATATTGTTTGATTTGCCTCCTGAAAACACTGGAGACGGTTACAACATAGATGAACAAGTGACAAAAGGAATGCAATCCCACCTGCAGGTCCTGTACGAAGAGTTTCCGCAGGTTGTGTAGCGTCTGCAGTTCCTTGGCGACGGTGTCCTCCAGCCCCTTGAGGTCGGCGCGCGCCTGCTCGCGACGCTCCACGCTCTGACTGCAACAACACGCACGTCACCTCACCGACCGCATCGCAACCACGGGCTATTATTGTCATACCACATTGCGCGGAATATCTACCATATTTGGTTTAAGGTGGAACGTATTTCACACAAAAGTAAAATGGACAAATCTTATTAAAAAACTGGACGGCAAGCCTCATGTTTATGTAATCTTTTCGAAATATAATATACATACATTTTGAGTTTAAACTATAAGATTTCCGATTTACAAACGATTCGCCACTTTACAAAAAAAAAGAGGGTTTGATTTTATTGTGGAAGAAATACTCTTTGTCTTCTAGCCATAAGTAGTTTTGCGCCAAATTTACGGATGACTTTATCATTTCTCACAAACATCAGTTAAAAAAATCCTTGCCTCTCTAAGTCCACTGAATATCAGTTTTCGTTTGAATTAAAAACGTCTACCTTAATGAAATTAGCAAAAATAGGAAGACTATTAAATGTTTAGGATGCCGTTGAAAAATTAATAAAAAAAGGAATATTTGTTTAGTTGTAATTTGGTGAGATTCCGCGCAACGTGGAAGCTGCAAGCGTATTTTACCTGCGAACAGATGCGACCGAGCCGTCATTCTCGCACGCACCCATCCATATACAAGTTCGCGCGCTCTTTGGCTCAACAGTTGATAGCCGAGTAGCCGAGTAGCCGACCGACCGGACGCCGCGCCGTACCCGCTGCACTCCCGGCGGAATGATATGAATGGGATACGTGCGGAATAAAATGACAACTCAAAAATTAAAAAGCGGAAGGCATAACAAGACCTCGCATCTACGTCTACAACGTACTTACATTTACTAGGGAATGTGTAAAAACGCGAAGTTTCGATCTTTATTTATGTCGCATCGTTTCGTTACACAATTTAATCTAGAAATAAAATTGGGTCTCAAATTGTTTGTTTTATTGTCTAGATTAAACTATTAGTATAAATTTACCCTTTACGGGAAAGTAGGTACTTAAAATTACAGTTGCGTGCATATTTTTTTTTATTCTTTTTGTTCGCACGGACCAACAGACTGAGGCGACGATCACTCTTCGGCATTTCAAGTGCACATAGACTAGGGGAGTGACATGGACACTAGGAATTCAACATTTTATGAATAAATGCCAACAATAATAAAGCGTGGAAGAAAGCTGGAATGGATTACAAATGTTTGCATGCAGTACCAGTAAAAACAGTGTATAAATATATAAATGCAGTCGAAATATGGCACATTTTTGCACATATTCTGGGCCCAAAGCCGACACTGGAATGAAGTATCTAAAAATGTTCCCTTTACTAAAATTCGAGCTATTGACCTCCGTTAGCAAAATGAACAATGTCATTATTTACTAAATGGTTCCAAATACCTAAATACTGCTAGGGATTACAATAGTTAACATTTTTCCTATTACCTATCGAAGTAGAGTAACTAGTATACGTCATGAGGAGGACACATCTACTCCCATTTTCGGGTCAGTTAAGATTAATTCCCGATACATGAGATCAGACTGGTCGACATTCATATAGAAAAATATTTTTTGATAAAAATATTTACTCAACGGCTCTCTATACAAACAACCATGCATATTTACAGATTATTTACATCAGAGCGGTTCGCGCTCTATCGCTCGTTATTGTGCGGATCTAATAATTAATCATTCGCTCATTTAGCGTCGATACGCGCTATTATTTCAATCAAGTTTTTGTTATTTACTACTGAGCGGAAACAACGAAGTTTTAGACCTACGTAGCATAACGAATAAGGCAGTGAATCATTTCAAAACAACGTTACAACAACGTGACGCCCCGGCGCCGCGCAATTACCCACACGCACACTAACGACTTGCCGCCCGATGTACTCCTGAGATCACACGCGATAAAAAAACGATCGCCTGACCTCCACACTAAAAAACTAACGCAATCAAAGGGCCATGCTTTTCAATTCACGATATCGAACATGCTTTACGCTATATAGAAGCTAAAATAATCTCCACAAATAATTTGATCTAAATACTTATAAAATGCTTTATGACTAGCATCACGATGAACTAGCATCAGGAGCGAAGCATTTAAAATGCGTAAAAAATATGAAGAATACTTCTTCAAAATAACAACTACTTATGTAACATTGAATCGGTGCGACTGGCTCACATTTACTATAGAATAACTAGATGCTTCAAAAGCATTACAAGCCAGTCGGGCCGATTCCGAAGGCTAAGATATTGTTATGGATCCTCTCACACCACCTCGAAAACCAAACCGTGTCAGTTCTAATCGAGATCAAAAGGCACTGCAAACAATACGGTGTAGTGTAGAGATCCATGGAAGTGTGGTTCTTGATAAAGTGCACATTGTTTCGGGTGTATTCAGAATATGTTTGCGTTAACTATTTTTGAGATATGAAAAAAACTTGGCATGTAAATGGCGTCTATGAGCAAGTAGTTTTGTCTGAGAAGACAATTATTTTTCTTATTCCACTAAAGTTACGAGGAAATAAGTATGTGCTCAAGAACCACACTAATTATCACAGAAAGCAAGCGTCAGGGAGGTTAAACCAAAACCACAATCTGAGGGTAGCGGTGCGTCAGCAGGATCATAGTGACCGAGATCAACAAGTGCAGCTGGAGGGGGTGGATGTTGCACGAGTGCCGGGTGGGAGCGGGGTGGGGGTGGGAGTGGGGGGAGGGGAGTGCCGAGAGCGTCTTCTCCTCTTTAGCCGCCTTCTCGAACCCCCAGAAGTTAATCTTCTCCTTCTTCGGAGAGTAGTCTAGTTTGTCGGTGTGCAGCGCCATGAGGTTGGCTATCTCTTTCTCTGTCTTGTCGAGGGGTTGGAAGCGACGAGGCGAGGGAGGCACTAACATGAGTTCCTTGAGCTTGGCGGACTTGTCGGCCTCCTCGCGCTTCAGCTTCTCGTAGTCGTCCTGCAGCTGCTGCCGCGCCAGGGTCAGCTCCTGGTACGAGCTGGGGATACACAAGTGTTACGTTAGTTTTCAATTCTGATAGTATCGAAAATCAGGTGACCTCGCATATGCGATAAATATATTTAAAATAATAATACATTCAGAATATATTTGTTAATTTTAAGACCAGAAGGTCGCTGAAAATCATTGCAGACAGGTGGCATTCGGTAACCTGCTCTGCAATAACTGAGCTTCCCACCTTTTGCTACATAATTATAATTTTGGTTGTGCATGTTATTGTAATATCTGTGTTTTATGTACAATAAAGAAATTTTTTTAAATTATTATTTCCAAATTTAATTACGAATAACGACATAATCCTGAGGAATCATGTCAGAACACAATCTAATCATCAGCGTCATAAAAATGTTGAATGCGTAAGGACGTATTGTGTACCTTCCCAATGGTACCTCTCATTGCAAACAACCATGTCCACTGTTGAATGAAGTGTAGAGAAACACTAAGCGGGTGTGAACCCACGGGACATCGAGAGCAAATAGCAAACAGTATGAGTTGTTTTCGCCGGGATACCATCGTTTTGCATATTGTTGAAGTTCCTAATATATTTTGGCATACCTCGGTTTGCATATTTTTTTGTTTGGCATAATATTTATGTGTCATACTGCATTGAAAGTCATACTTTTATTTTGACATATTTTATATTTTGAAACACTTTTGAAGTAATAGGTTATGGTGCGACGGGGGTGACCCTTGGGCCACCCCCAAGCCGCGAACATGCTTTTCTAGGAGTATGTAATGTAGTCGACATTATGACTTGGTAATTTATGCTTCAAGGGTTATGCGTGTTGTTTTTATGAATTGAATAATTATGGCTATAATAAATATGCGTAATACAAATATGACATAATAAGTTGTGTCGTTATTCTTTGTATGTGTTTCTCTTGTAATGTTTTTGTGTATGTTATGAAGATTGCACCCTGTACACCGACGACCAGGGCAATGCACCGGACACGAGACAGCGCATGTGACATCATTCGGCAACGTGCCGCAAAAACCTAGATTATGCACTTTTTATTTTTTATTCGTTCACTTTTCGGCCCCGCGTACCTTACTTCGGTCGCTCCATAAAATTTCATAGCAATAATTAGTTTTAAGAAATTATTGAAGAATTTACAATATAATTTTGGGAATTTAACTGTGCCCTTGTCTCATTTCACCTCCACTGTAGCCTAAACCCGTGTTTTGTACAATAATATTTTGTAAATAATAAATAATTTTGTTCAAGCGGTGGAAGGCTCCGTAAGGGGCCGCCTGGCTCGCGACCACCATCCCACCGAAGTCTGGCGCCAAGTAGCTTGCTGCGTTCCGTCAGTGTGTGGGAGTACCAGTGCCTTAACAGGCTTCTTCTGGGTGAGCTCGTTCCATCTTAGACTCTGTCTCTGTCCTATGACCTAGACTAGAGTCAAGAGCAAACCCATCCATAATAAAAAAAATAAAAAAAAAAAAAAAAAAAAACGGTAAATAATAATAATAAATGACTTAAAATTGTATGCAAACCGAGCCCAAACCATTTAGGGCACTGTTACTCACTCCTTGAGCTCCTGCAGGTGTCGCTGGTTGCCGGCCAGCTCGTCCCGCAGCGCGGTGAGCTGCGTGGCGTGCGCGGCGCGCAGCTGCTCCACCTGGGCCTCCAGGGCGCCGCGCACCGCAGAGTCCTCCGCCGCCGCCGCCTGCACCCTTTCTGCCGCCTGGATACACACATGTCATATTCATAATGGGATGTAAATTTAATGCCGGCTTAGAATGGCATAACCCCATTTCTTTCCCGTGGGTATCGTAAGAGGCGATTAAGTGACGTGTATATTGCAATTTTAGGCAATGGGCTGACAACCTGTCACTATGGTGATACACAATTATCTGAATGATCCTCAAATATTTGTCAGACGTGGCGTAAATGTCCGTATTTTACGACCGTTTATGTTCATTGGGATATAGGAGTGATGTGTGTAAATGTAACTAAGGGTTCATAGTATAAGCAACTCAAGTGTTAAGCTTTTTTCAGATGTTTCGACAACTTTAGAAAGTTGATCGATTGATATAGTCAGAATAGGTAATTCCACCAGGGAACATGCCACTCCACCCTATAGTTAACCCCAGTATCTACATAGTTAGAAATTGCCTAGCATCTATGATATAGGTAAACGCGCTTACTAGTTATTTATTTGGTAGAAAGTTTTAGGGTGGTTAAGACAGCCTTCTTTACGGAGGTCGACCGCCCGCCGCCCGCCCGTCATATTGGACTAAACTAAATAACTTGTATGTCGCGTAAACCTACTTCATGAGTGATACTTGTTCGTCTACACTAATATCATAAAGAGGAAAGATTTGATTGTTTGTTTGAATTGAATAGGCTCCAAAACTACTGGATCGATTTAAAAAAAAAAATACCGTCAGAATCCTTTATAACCCCTGATGAATATAGGATATATTAAAATGTGCTATTCCCACGGGAAACCGCTGGGCAAGCCGCCGCTAGTCCGGACTAATATTATAAATCGGAGAGTTTGTGTGTGTGTATATGTATTTTTGTTACCTCTACTCGCTCAAACGGCTTGACCGATTTGGATGAAATATGGAACACAGGTAGAGTATAACCTAGAATAACGCATAGTTTACTTTTTTACCGCAGGAAAACAACTATTACCACGGGAAAATAAGTGGCAGCGGGTGAAGCAGCTGGACGGAAATGTACATATATCACGCCTATAGTCCCTTGCGGGGTAAACAGAGCGAAAAAGGCCGCAAAAACGGACATTTACACCACATCTGACAAATATTTGAGGGGACATTATAAAAATTGTGTATCGCCATAGTAACAGGTTGTCAGCCCATCGCCTGAAATGTAGTTGAATAATAAAATAGGCTAGCATGTAGTAGGTGTGACCTGCAGGCGCGCGCACTCCTCGCGCAGCGCGTCGGCCGCTTCCTCCAGCTGGCGCTTCTTGTTCTCAGCCTCGCGCATGGACTCCGCCAGCGACGCGCAGCGCGCCTCGTGCTGCGAGATCAGCAGCCGGCACTCGCCCAGGGAACGCTCGTACTCCTCGATCTACGGAATATAACATCAAGCTTTTAGTTATATTACTTTTAGACTTGATACTTGTTTATACGGCTTTTTTGCTGACTGTCACACTGTTCTTGTATGCCAATATAGGCAGGGAAATAGTAAGGGAAGTGGGCAGCGTGAATTATGTAAACAGGTTACTGGCGCTGCTACTCTTCATGCCGCTGCCACTTCCCGTGCTCCCTCTATTGTCGGCTTTTTGTGCGCGAGTCAAAGGAACGGCAGCACGAACGCTTGTGGAATGTATTGCTATCTCGCTCACTCATATTAGTGCGAGAGTATGACGGCAGTGTGTGAACACTCACTCGCAATGATACTTCCACAGAAGTATTTCGAGCAATATTCGCGACAGCGGCAGGAGCAGGAGCAGGTGCATAGTATGAACGTGCTATAAGATGAGAGCTAGATCAGAAGTTAAAAATTCGGATAATTTCAAAAATAAGTATAGACATAAAACAGATTTTCTCAGGATAATTTTTTAGTTTGAATACCAGAGGTTACAAATCCTGTTTGTGACATCATAAAAGCATATAACCTGTAATAAAAATTATTAACTTGAAAGACAAAAAAAGCTAAACCTGTTTATACACAAATACCGCAAGTACTTCGTTTTTGTACAACTAGATCAATCAGTCCAACTTTGGGTCGAGACATGACTATTGCATGTATAAAAACTGTCTACAAAAAACATTCATAGCCAAATATTTTGTTTATAAAAAACAGTGTGAACATATGAACACCTGTACCCGATATTATCAAACTACAGGCTACAATTTTACAGGTGAAATTCGATGTTCATTGCGTAGTCAGTTAGTCATTATGATACTAGGAATATTAACCGGCCACGCAATATACTACGAATTTCACCTGTAGACTTGTAGCCTGTAGTTTCATAACATAGGCCACGGGTTTATGATAAAACTCACCTTCTGGTTAGCATCCACGTTAGCGGACTCGAGCGAATGGCAGCGTTGTACAATGTTCTTGATTTCGCTCTTCATCTTGGAAATATGCAGACGGGCTACAGTGAATTCTTCCTCCAGCTTCCCGACCGTGTCCACGTTGAGCTTGAGGTCCAGGTCGGAGCCCCCGACGGCGGCGCCGATCTCCGACAGGTCTCGGAGCAGGTTGCTCAACAGTTCTGCGATGCGTTTCCGCTGGTGAGCAGACATGTCGCGCAGTTGCTGCAGCTCCGCAGTCGCTGTGGCTAGCGCGGTCTGGCGGGGAACATGCAACTTGTAGTTTTGTGACACATCTATAATATACAGGGTTATTTTTTATTCACCCCGGTTATTTTTTTATTTTTCGCGATTTCGCAGGTGACCCCATAATAAAAGTTGTTCAGAATTATGAGTGGAATCGCCCTGTAAAATTTCCGGGGTGAATAAAAAATAACCCGTATAATAAAACAGTAAAACCCGTGTGTAAAACATTGCACAAATTTACGAAAAACTAATCGTAGTTGATGTTAAAATGGGACTGGAACACATTTCAATTTTCTTTTTTTTTTGTTTGTCTGTTTGTCCAGGCTAATATCCGAAACTACTGGACGGATTTTAATGAAACTATTTGTATGTATAGCTTTTAAGCCTAGTCAACATCTTAAGTACTTTTTACCGCGAGAAATTTGCTCATTCCCGCGGGAAATACGAAAAACAGCACAGAAAAAGGAATTTTGGCGGTGCTATGCTAACCATAATATTCAGTCAGCGAAACGAAGTTCGCGGGCCTAATAGTTTAGAATTTATAATAAATTTGATTAAATAATATAAAATAGATAAGATGAGATATAAAAACAATCATCAATAATGATAATCCATAGAAATAAATTAAAGAGACCCATATTTCAAGTACTTTTAGTATTTCAATTGCACAAAGAGGGTTAAGTTAAGATGTGACGTGATATGGAGTATCACAAGGCTTCCACCTAGGCCTACTACTTTTTATCTCGTGAACAGGCTTCTTCTGGGTGAGCTCGCTCCATCTTAGACTCTGTCTCTGTCCTATGACGTAGACTAGAGTCAAGAGCAAACCCATCATTAATAAAAAAAAAACAAAAAAGAATTAGAATCCTTGCATCTGCATAATATTGGCCATACCTGTTTGGTCTGCAGCTCCTCGGACATCTGGTCGCACTCGCGGCTCTTGGAGTCCACCTCCTGGCTCTTCTGGTCGTAGTTGACGGCGAGCTCCTCGAGAGCTTGCAGTACTTCCTTCACCTCCTCCTTGGCTGCCTCGTTCTCCTGCTGGATGCGGTTCATGTCGCCTTGCAGGGACTCGTAATCGCGCCTGGGTAAATACATCAACTTATATTTAAGGTGTTGATCATATTAAATTTTATGTATGAATTTATTTCTATGTAAAACACTTTGAATGGACAAAATCACCTTCAAAGATGCAACCTCCTTGTTTGCGACTCCTTTGAAGTACTAAATTAAAATTTTCAGTTTCCAGGCTACTTTGGCGGTTTTTAATACAAAACAAGTGGACACATTTTCGCAAAGATAGAGAAAATTTCGTGTTAATTAGACATTTTTTTTGCAAAATATCTATTAGAGAAACGAAGGCTTGATAAATATTATCTCCTTCGTCGATAAAAAATATTTTTATGTAGTTTTCTGATTTTTGGTGTGGTCGGAGCACAAGTAATGATAAACGTCCAGGGCGTCCAATTGAGGTTACTACTCCAGAAATGATTGCTGAATCGACGATTTAGTGTACATACATACATACATATATCACGCCTATAGTCCCTTCCGGGGTAGGCAGAGCGTAAACGGCCGAAAAAACGGTCACTTACGCCACGTCTGACAAACATTTGAGGGTTATTCAGATAATTGTGTATCACTATAGTGACAGGTGGTCAGCCCATCGCCTAAAATTGCAATACACACCCTCGAGTCCCTTAATTGCCTCTTACAACTCCCACGGGAAAGAAATGGGGTGATGCTATTCTAGGCCGGCATCACACGGCAAATTCACACGATTTAGTGTAGAACGACCAAAAAATTAAATGAGGATGGTCGAGATAGTAGACATCTCAGATGAACGTGTGCGCAATATCTTACACCAATATTTAACTATGAAGAAGCTGTCCGCGAGATGGGTGCCGTGTCAATTGATCAAAAACGCGTGCGTGTCTCTACTTCGGCCAACGACACGGTATCCCACAGGAAAAGAGAGAGAGAGACGCCGTAATATATCTGAATTTTTTCGTCTTTTCGATTGATGCAATATGGATCCACCACCATACACTAAAAGCCAAGCATAAATCAAAACAGGTAAATTGCTGCCGGCGAAATAGATTCGAAAAGCAGTTTTATCGGCCAATAAGGTTATGGCTCGAGTTTTTTGAATGCACGTGGGGTAATCCATATTGACTACCTATGGAATAAACAATCAATAGCGAGTATTGCGCTAATTTATTAGATCAATTTCACAAAATTTTACGTGAAAAACGACCGTGTTTGGCCAAGGAGAAAACTTGTTTCACCAGGACGACGAACGAGTACACACCTGCGCGATTGCCATGGCCAAATTCCACGAGTTGGGCTATGAGTTGCTTCCTCACCCACCCTATTCGCCAGATTTACTATTATCTGTTTCCGAATTCAAAAAATGGCTTGGTGGAGAAAGATTTGGATCTAACGAGGAGATCATGGACGAAACCAAGTCTATTTTGAAGGTTTGCCTAAATATTTATTATATGACAGGGATAGAAAGTTAGAGAACCGCTGGATGAAGAGAATTGACTCAAGAGGGAAACTACGTTAAAAAATTATTATTATTAAATAAAATTCATTCCTCGTTTAATTTTTACTGTACAGTAAAAAACGTATTGATATCAGATAGAATATCAATTAGCTTTTTGTTGATGTTCCTAATATTCAAACAAGCTAATCTTACAAAGATACTTCATAATGGTATGGCAAACTCTTTCCAAAATCTAATACATAATCGTGTTCTGGGATAAAACATATCGCAATATACCTACAACAAAATAGTAGCTTATGGCATTTAACGTGTTACCCTTAGTAGAAGTATTATGTGTCAAGCTGTTATAAGTAAGTTGAAAAGGTATAGGCCTGCTGTTGTATATCGCCAATCGATAAATCTTATTTATTTAGGTCGCTCCTTATCTTTGGCTTGCTATCCATTAGTTTATATATGTATTTATACTTTGTATCTTAAAATGCATAGAAAAGGATGCCATGAGGGGTAAATGATCGCCTAATCTGGGATGTATTTTAGTCTAAAACTTGGCAAACGTTCCTTATTTGATTTATTTAACTGACTTACTGTAGAAACGTATTTATTGTTTGCCTAAAATATACGCATTTTCAAATAATTTATAGACTTCCTATCCAAAAATGCATTTTCAAGTTCGATAACCTTATAAACACGTATCGATCAGTAAAATAAACAAGTGCCAACGCTTTTATCATAAACGCGGTGCACCGTTCCTAAACATGTGCGCGCGTCTACAAAAGCGCGTACTAAAAACCGCTATTGTTTATTTTGAGCATTGATTCATTCTACTGTGCCTTGACGCATGTCGTTCGCTTCTCACACTGATTTTATAGTTTTTGCTTACGCGTGGGATGTATCCGGAAGAAAATAATTACAATGTAACAAAGTCGGTAACAACGTCGAATTCTCAACAAAAAGCCTATTATTTATGACAAAAAAAAATCAATTCCCTTGCTAAGCATACGAAAGCCGTTTCTTATTACGATAATTTCAAGACAGTTTATTTTTGAAGATGTCGTCTGATGAAAGAGATAACGAGATAACGAGACAGTACCTGGGTTCATTGCTCTAGTCTAGGTGTAATTGTGATCGTTGTTTTGGCAAACGCTGAAAATAGGTCAAGTTGGACGTAAGCCCGTCAATCAACCGACCGTTCATTTAACGCACACAATTACGGGCTAATGTTTCACCGTAAATTAATTTCTGATAGCCGATATCTAAAAACCGATCTGGGTTTGTCGGAAGTATAAACTGGTGAGAAATTAAATTACAAAAAATTACATGCAAGTTGTTTAAAAAAAACCTTTGAAACCAAAATTCAACGTTCATTGAAGGAAATACGGCCAACGTGCTATTCTCGCCACGAGTAGTCTGAGATCAGAGTAAACACACGTCATACGTTTACGTCGCGCCTAGAAAAGCATTAAGAATTCATTGCTACAGATTTCGATTTGTAGACTGCTTCATAAAATCCTGAAGTCAAAGTTATAAATAAACTACCACACAAAGATTCCTTGTTTCGATCGCGCTAGGAACACTCAGGGCGACCGCCATAAAACATTCAAAACTGGCCACATGGTATGTTATATGCGACACGTTCGAATAAGTACGTCGAAATCTAAATGAGGCTACATATATATAAAAACACAAATAAAAAACAGGGCCATATAATCTGTAGCAAATTCTTACCTTGTGCAGGCAATGAGCTCTTCCTGTTCCATCATTTGCTCCTTGAGCTTCTCGATGAGCTGCGAGTGCTGGTTGATTTCCTCGTCTTTGTCGTCGAGCTGTTGGTACAGCGCCTCCAGCTTGCCTTGCATCGCCGCATCTTCGACAACGCCCGACACCGCCACTGGTACCGGCTGTATAGACAATCGTAAAAATACTATACGTCTTTTTTTTGCACTTTTTTATGCGAAAATCTTTGCACCTAGTCTAAGCTAGACGTTATAATAATCTGCCTCGAAAATTTTAAGGAGGTCCGAATCGCGTAGATTTCAAAATCGCCCGCTGTGATTACTTTGCTGGATAGCATTTCTTGATTCAATAATAACTTGTTATGAATATGTTATACATATAATATAACTATAATGGCTACGATTTAATATCTACAAAATGAAGACGCTGTAATGAATAGCCTTCCTCATTTGTATGCACAAAGAGCGCACTATTTAACGAAGTGCGGAAAATTAGCTATTCGTCTAATTCAAGATCAATTTCAGAAAATAACCTTCATGTGTAGATACATAACGTACATACAACATGACCTCGCTTATACGGAACAAGACGCAGTGAACTAATTGCTTTGATGGGCTATAAAGAAAGTAATGAAAAGTGATGGCTGAAAAACAAGGTGAATGATTGTCAATGTACTTACGGGCACTGGCGGCTTCTCCTCAATGAATGAGGTGACCGGGGTGACAGCCTCGAGTTCCTGCAGGTTGACCTGCTCCTCTGGCCTGACAGTCTCGCCTGAGCGCCAGCGGCTAAGCTCCAGCTCAAGTTTTTCAACCTATCCAAAAAGAAATCAGTCTTAAAGTGTACCAAAAAAGGCTTATAAACATTTTGGAATACCTCTTACGAAAGTATTACAGCCTAATGTGCAGAATGAAGGTCAGTTTACACAACTGCGAGCAAAAACAATCACGATAATACAAGTAGACAATTATGTGAGGTTATATCAGCAAACCAATGAATAGATTATGCTTGGTAATAATAGTAAACAATACACACTTTTCCTTTGAGCCTGGCGACTTTCTCCTTTTCTCTCTCGTAGCGCCGTTTCCATTCCTCTGCAGTGAGTTCTTCATTGACACAGACAACGTTCTTGACAGTTTTCGCTCTGTAACCAAACTTAAGATCAGTCTTCTATGTCTCTCAGAAGATAAATAAAGAACAAATTGAAAATGAAAATTACCGTTTTCCGAAGTCAAGTGTACTTTTAGTTTCACTTTCGTTGAATGAGGCTGGTGAACAGCAAATTACAATGGTTGTCCTTGCGTTACCACCAAGTGACTCTTGTAAAATACGCGTCAGTTTGGAATCTCTGTAGGGAATGTGAGATTTGTTCCCATCTGCTAATGCCGAAATGACATTACCCAAGGCTGACAGTGATTTGTTAATATTCTTAGCTTCATCAAGCACTGTTCCTTCAGCACCAGTTTTTGAGACCTAGAATCATATTTATTTAAAATAAAACAATTTTTCATATAGATGTGTCCTGTTTTATTGAAAGTTGAGTGTACCTTTTCTGAACCAGCCAAATCCACAAGATATAATTTTCCAGATAGCTTCTTTTGATTTTCCAAGTTTTCCTGTTTTACATTAATTAGGAAGACAGAATGAGATCTAGATGAATGTTCATTCATGTCTGAAAATAGAAGTATATATTAGTAAGTCTTAACTTACAAAACAATTACTAATAACTATTTTGCACAAAATGATGATACATACTAGTCACAGCAATATGTCTGTTTGATTTTCCTTCTTCAATAACTTCAAATACTTCCTCCGGACTTGAAACAAATCGTTCTGTAGCACCTTTGACAAACGGAACTCTGTTTTTGTCTTCATGAACACTAAGGTTTACTTTTGACACTGTAAGATATTTGAAAATAATTAGTAAATTTATCATTTCTAATTAAATAGAAAGTAAGATTTGAAATAGAAGTCAAGTGAAGTCTTACCATCTAGCAAGTCCCTAATTTTGTCCATGTAAATTTCAAAATAGGACACTTTTATGTGAAATTCCAGATTTTCTTCCATTGCATAGATGTGATTAAATATGTCATTTACTATCCGTGGAATAATACCCTGTTTCCCTGGATCTCCTGCAAGTGAATATAATACATATTAGAATGATTCTATAAGATAAGTTTGCAATGAATTAAGTAAAAAAGGATATGAAAATTAAAAATTGAATTTCTTTATTCAATGTAGGATAGTATATTATCACTAATTGACGTCATGGTCCGTCATAAAAAAAAGAAAATTGATTACATAATTTCCTTTTTTTTACAATGGAGTCGGACAGGATAAAAAATTAAAAATAAAGGCACTGCCTTGAAGCTGCTCATGATATGATTTATACACTACTTACCTATGACACCTTCCATGGTATGAGTCTTTCCAGAACTTGTCTGTCCATAGGCAAATATGGTGCCGTTATATCCAGCCAGCACATCTGTGACAATACTCTTTGCAGCTTCATTGTAGACTTTTTCTTGTGTTGCATTTGGTTTAAATACTTTGTCAAACAAATATACTTTACCCTAAAATTAATTAAAGTAAATCAGGATCCAAATATCAAAGATGTTTTAAACCTAGACTAGTTGGCGTATTTGCCAATCAATTCTAGGTGCCTATGTTATGAAACTACAGGCTACAAGTCTACAGGTAAAATTCTTAGTACATTGCTTAGCCGGTTCATATTCCTGGTATCACAATGGCTAACCGACTATGCAATGAACATTGAATTTCACCTGTAAAATTGTAGCCTGTAGTTTGATAATATCGGATACAGGAAGTAAATAACTATTCTAGATGTTCACTTTCACCTAGTTTATGTTTTGCCACTCCCCAAGGGATTAAGGCATGATATGTGAATGTATTAGTTGTATTGGTAATGAGTTTTGGAATGGTTTAAACATTCACTTTTATCAGAGCAAACTGGCTAAAACAGTAGCCTGTAAGCAAGTTATTTTTGTGCTCTAGAAGCATGAGAAGTAGGGCATGTTTGGGAATAAAAATCTAGGCTTAAACATGCAAGCGCTATGCTGATTAAAAGAAGTTTGTGAGCTTGGAGCACACAATGAATCAGGTTTTAAATTGTGACATCACCACCTACACACATGCTAATCTATCACATACATGAATTGCAATATGTGCATGTAAATGAGGTACCCAGGAATTAAGTGCCTAGCACATATTATGAAATTTAGATGAGGGTAGGTAAGTTAAAAAAAGTCTTATCCCACAGCCTCAAAGTTGAGAATGGGTACCGTCATCCATACAACGAAAGGTGAGCCAAATAATTTGTGTTGCTCAATATTTTTGTTCTTATTATGATTTTGAATAACATATTGTTTGTAGTTTGGTAACAGTAAGACAGTGCACATATTTTTAAGAAGTATTCTAATAAGAACAAGCTTCAAACACTATTTACATAGTTAAAATACCATATTATTATTTACAAGGCCATGACTTACTTGACTACACAAAAGGACCCTTGGATCCTGAAAATACTGTAACTATTCTGAGGTCAAGGTCGAGAAGGTTTATGTATTGATTTTCGTCAACACAAAGACGTACATTCTTATTTCGGGGGAAAAACAAAGAGAATCTTTAAAATTTCGTGATTGCAATCATGATCATCGAAGCGGAATGGAAAAGAAAGGCCATTTCGCAGCAGGTGAACAGTCGTAATGTATTAGTCATCATGATCTAATTTAGGGCGATGATAGAGGAATGCACTTCAAGGGCTCGCGATCCTTTATGTACTTACCCCTATAGAAATACAATTATCGTCAGGTCCTGAGGGAAATTTCACAATAAACTTTGATCCAGCTTTTTCTTCAGAGTCGTTCAGTGGCCGAAATCGGCAGACGACCCGAATGCTGTCTTCAGCAGCAATCTCGCGATCAGCTGCCATTTTTATACAACAAAGAGCTTACACTAAAACACAGTCTATTCACTAAAAAACAAAACGTTTTGGGAACATAAAACCGTGCATGAAGAACTAGAAAGTTAAAATTTTGTCACTGAAAAATCTTCATGACAGCATTATCAAAATGTCGGCCATATTCTTCGATTGATGAAAGGCCCGAAATGCTGCTATTGGTTGATAGGTTTCGAAGTTGGCAACATAACGACGAAAATCAATGAGATGCCAACCAAACAAACATAAAGCTGCGTTCAAAAAATTAGGACTGCTCTTGGGATCGCAAATATCGTAATCAATGTAAACAGTTAAACTGAGACAGAAACATTGTACTCCGACACTTTGTAAGGTATTGCTTCTGTCCGTACTTTTGCAAAATAAGCGCAGTGCTACTCTGATTTTTTTTAAAGAAATGAGTAATCGCGTAATTTTTATTTATATGTTTTGATTTTGTAGTTTTATTCGCAAATCAACCATGGAATACTAGAATTGTTCATCAGTTTCGCTTCACAGCTGAAGAAAATATAAGACTGGTAAGTTATTTGATGGTTTACCATTTATGGGGAGAGCAAGCATCGAAATGGTGATCAACCCACGGTCACAAACGACCTGATTTTCATAGTAGGTATTGTAGTTGCTTTACTTTACAACACAATAACTTAGTCACTACACGATACGTAGAACTACAGATACCCATTTCAAAATTACAAAACCATAAGTCAAAATCTCTTACTAAAATGTTGTAATTGTAGTCCTTGCAGTATTGCTTATTTTCACACATTTCAGGTTGCTATACAAGTATAATAGGCGGGTGCATGTTTGTTTTATGAAATATGTAAAGAAGATACGCCAATATTTTATTTTACTTTACAGTTACTCGATAGCTTTTTATTGTCTGTTCATGGGACAACAAAGAGCTTCCTAATTATGATTATTATAATTAATAATTTAACTAATGCGATCTAGTTTCTGTGGCTATATAGTTTTGTTATAGCACATCGTATCAATCATTTAGTATCCCATTGCTGGACAAAAGATTTTGGAAACCAAGTTATTTCAAAGAGCCCAGTTAAAGAAAATGCTCTTGTTGATAACATTTTATTATGATCAAGCCTTTAGAGGTGTGGGGGAGGCCTAAATCCAGCAGAGGACTGCAAAAGGCTGATGTATGTATGTATCAATGTATGTAGGTAAACCTTTAGAAGCACATAAAAATCATTACAAAGCCAAGCACAAAAAAAGTATATTATTTCTTAAAGCAAACCCATGAAATGGCAAAAGAATCTAAATCACTTATTAATTGAATGGCGCGATGGCATAGTGGATAGTACCCCTGCCTGCTATGCTGAGGGAGGATGTGGGTTTATTCCTTACACATACACATCACAAGTATTTGTAAGTTACATTTACAACATTTGTGTAGAGGATAGGTGTTTTCCACTTATTGTATGTATTTATTTACGAAAAAAGTTTTTATGTATTATACCTGTTATCTAGCTCCTAAAATACAAGCTTACCTTAGTTTGGGGCTAGACGACCTGAGCAAATTGTCCAAGACAACCTTAAAAGTGGCGCCACTTTACAAAAAAAAACTTTTTTTACAAACACCCAAGTTTTAAATATTGTCCATATGTCAAAATGAAACCTGCAAACTCAATGAAATATTCGCTGCAATTAAAGTTATGGAAAAAAGTCCTTAAAACCGCCACTTTTGATATTAATTAATATTATTATTACTATAGGTATTATATAGCATAGGTTTAATTTTACTTAAGGATAATACTAAAAACTTGGGCAAGAGACATTCTGATTGTTTGTATAAAGAGAAAATATATTTTTGTATAGTTGCGCCACTGTCGAGGTCGTTTACGAGTTCACTCACCTTAATCAAGTCACTGATTGAGTCAGTTCTAAGGTCAGTTCTTACTGCTACTACTAAAACCCTACTACCTACCTACATACTAAAAATATCTCCATTCATAGTTGCATCATCCAGATCTTATGCAAATCTTTCCTTCAACTTTAACAGCAGTCACTTTCATTTCACTTAATGCATATGCTTAAAATTATTACAGATTTATAATATATATAATGATGTAATTTAAGTGACAGGGTAACAAAATCCTCACTTTACTAAGGCTTAAATTCACAAAGTTTTTGCCTTTTCTAGACCCACTGCTGAAAAAATCTCTGTCCCCTTTCATAAATAACTCATTTAAAATAGGACATAGTGGGTACTACACAGTACAAAAGTGTTAAGAAAAATGCCGCAAAACCTTTTGTGCCATGAGTTTCATCATCACATCACTTGAGCCTACAGCAGCCGCTGTTGGACGTAGGCCTCCCTCAGGGTACGCCATAAGGCAAGATCTCCCGTTTTCGCCGTCCAGTAATTTACCATCTGACGGAAATCATATAAATTTTGCTTTTCACATTATGATCATCATCAGTCAGATCAGATTAATTCATATAATTTTCATTTTGATTAACTAATGTTGTTCAGTTTCAAAGGATAAGTAGGTGAATCCACGAGATGTTGAGCGTTATTTCCCTAACGTGCTGCATAAATAGCTATACCTATCACCTGCAACGCCGACAAAGTAGTCTGTATCGGTACTGTATGTATGCACATGCATACAGGGTGGGTACACATTAGCGGCGCCGCGCCCGCCGGGCTGGGGCGCCGCGCCGCCGGGCCGGTCGACGACCTGCACCCCCGCCGGCCCTACACCCGCTACACCGTTATCGCACGCGGCACAAGGAACCCACCCGAAGCCTGCAGAAGGACACAGTGCTGTTACCTTTTTTTACCGAGAGATCCCTTCATAGAAATAAATCTAACTGGTTTAACCGTTGTGGCAGTTAGAGCACGCTATGATGTCAATGGATGAGACTAGTTTTTTATTGACTGTCAGCCAGTTTCATCGTAATCGATCCAACAGAATAGCTCTACATTTCATAAAAATTGTTTCAATTATCCGCCAAAATGCTTTAGTTAAGTCATTCAAGTAAAACTGCGTGCCCACAACCGCGCCTACAAGATATGTTTGTAGAGAACAATGCATTTGCATATTTCTATGGACAGCTGTCGATTGTATAAGCTATATGAGTTAAGGAAGGAATGCTTGCGATAGCACGATTTGAATCATCATGATCAATGACGTAATCCGCGACCTACAGAACACCGGTTTTGGTGGTAAATAGCCATTGAAAAACTGTTTTTTGATCGTGCTGTACGCTGCTTTATTTATGTTCAAGTAGATACTATCGTGTGTACCGTTCAGTCTGTGACCTATTTTAAGATTCAGGTAGCGTTCGGGTGCTCTTAATAATAAGACATGACAATTTAATGGTCAGAATATGTAACATAGTAGTTAACTCGTAGAACTTTCCTACTTGGACGACTCTGTGTCCCACTTGAAAAGAAGAAGACTCGTAATTGTTCTACGTGACCTATATGTAGAGTCAGACTCAACTCGATCGACCTGAATGTGGTCATCATCGAAGGTCGCCTGCAACGCGACAGTCAATGTTTTGATTTGATAGTCATTCATACAAATATTGAGTGGAGACATCGATTCCTCGAAGGCGCGGTGACGGCGCGGCGCTGTATCACCGCTGACGGAGCGGAGCGCAAGTTATTTTCTGTGCAATTAGTCACGCGTGTATCCGGCGCGCGCGCAGGTCGCCCGCTGCAGCTCTCCGACTCCGAATTATCGAAACCGGCGCGAGAAATCCACGGAGAAAACACCTAACGACCTCATTATCAAAACTACCTACTTCACGTTACGTCACCTTTCTTGATAGCTTTGATAAAACAGGGCTCAGACTTAGTGCTTACTACATCCCAAAGATTTTGTTGAAGTATTTACGAAAACAATACTTGTAAATTTAACGTGTAGGCAGATAATAAGGTTGCAAAAGGAAAAATCATTGAATTAAGTAGTGACTTCACCGATGTGTTTCGCGAAGTGTGAATCAACAATTATGATAATACAAGCGTAAATAGTTTAAATACACAAAACTTAACAGTTTTGAGTGATTAAAGTGCTCTTGTGTGATGTGACTGTGGTTCGAGTGGATTGCCTTTTTGGATTGTTTCATGCTGAACCCATAAACCTTTAGGTAATATTTATCTCAACAACATTCTATTAATAGTTAACTCCACTTATAAAAACCAAGGGTCCTAAAATAAGTCGTCCAGATAAATCGCCCTTATTGATGTATTGGTTCTGGCTGTTTTGTTGTAGATAGTTGGAACAGTGAATTATGCATAATTGCAATAACTTGTAATAGGCATGAATATGCGCAGCATGTAAACTTCATAACATATTGATATTAGTCCTTCCATAAACTGAATGATAAGCGTAATGAGCTAATTTATCACACTTTCCGTGTATGTCGACAATACAGCATTTACTGCAGTAAATAGGTATACCTAGGTATGCACATTTGTAAAATACATACCTATATTCATTTAGGCTGATAAACTAATTTAAGTTTGGTTTATCTTTTAAGTTATTAACATAATGAAATGAGGTAGAGTCTTGTATTAGTAGGGTTTAATTCAAGTTTTTTAAACTGTAGATCCATTGCAGGACTCAATTTATGCATTGTTAT
Source organism: Tuta absoluta (assembly GCA_027580185.1). Classification (NCBI taxonomy): domain Eukaryota; kingdom Metazoa; phylum Arthropoda; class Insecta; order Lepidoptera; family Gelechiidae; genus Tuta; species Tuta absoluta. The sequence goes on from JAQAHW010000003.1 coordinate 11,612,196, forward strand.
TGATTATTGTTTACTGAGAAGATAGTCCCTATTATAGTCTACGTTTAAGGTGTTTTATGATGAGTGTCCTATTGCAAGACTCTGCCTATTACTTCGTTTATAGTGTATAAATGAAATATCATCGTTGGTAGGTAAGGTGGGTGTAGGTACCTTACATTTTATTTTCAATTGATATTACGCGACGTGGTGGTGCTAGAAACCTGTCTGTTGTCTGTCGCCTTACATTTTTATTGAACTGCATGAAGTGTATCACATAGAAATTCTTAGACTACGCAACTCTCTCAATACGTTTACAGATCTTTAAAATTATGTTCTACCTCGTACTACCTGAAATCACATTTTTCTTTTTTCAGTATGTTGACCTTAGATAGATATCTACATATAAACCGTAAAGGTACAACGTTCAATTGTTTCATTATTCAATAAAAAAGTATTTAGTTACACGATTATTGATTTCCATCGTCTATATTTTATCTCCGCGTTTAACGGCTTCTCTCATTCATACATTTAATCATAACATGTCACGCTCATTATACGGCGTCAGATGCCAGTCACCAACTCAGTCGGATCTGTAGTGACTGCGGCCCACTGCGGCCTCGGCCGGGTGCGTGGGCGGCGCCCTTTCTCGTACGACGCCCACAGGTGCGAGCCCATGCCGCGCCGTCGGCTGTGCCACCGGTCAGACATATGGTTCAGATAATAAGCGACTCCAAGACTGTATAAATATGGATTAAGGTTGTATGGTCAATCTAATGACCCTGGCACAAGTATCCCTCGAATGTCTCCTAGCTGCTCTCCGTTAAATAACTATGCAGATAGATAGCCTTTGTATCCACTCACACGATGAAGTCATACATACAAAGTATACTCATCGATAGCATGTGTGAATGAATAAAATCTTAGCGATCCGCAGGCATGAAAAGTTTTATTTGACACAGGTGTGCATACGGTGTGCCATATAAACATCAAAGACGCGTGTTTGAATTTAATCGTAGTTTTATCCATTACTTAAAGCTTAATGCATTATATCATAAGCTTTTATAGAATACCTGTTAATGAAGAAACTGTTTTTGCCGTGTTTTTTAATGGACTGGTGAAGTTTGACACTCGTTTCCTCTGTTCTATTTTTACCGTGCTCTACTAACCCCGTAAAATAAACATTGTGGGTGAAATGAGACAACAATACGACTGACTGTGCCACTATCTTTTCTTTTAGTGTGTAAACAAATGCTTCTTTTTAAGGGATGATATTTCGTACTGTGCTACCTTTTGTCCATCAGATATGTAAACACCAACATAGCAGCTAGTGAAACATATTCCGCTTGAAAAACATTAGCAAGATATTGTTTCTTTTGTTATAGAAAACGATCTGAATACTTGACAAAATGTGGACGCAACGATCCATAGCGCTATGCCTATTGGCGTGTCTGTCCGCCACATGCTGGGCGCAACAATCAGAACAGCTCCTCGCCCAGAACCCTTGTTCGAGCAAGCCGACATGTAGCGACTGCATACGAACACCGAGCTGCGCTTGGTGCTTCGCCTCGGGCTTCAGCGGGCCGAGATGCTTCAACCCCGCGATGGAGGGCGGCGTCATCACCGGCTGTGACGAGGCGTTCGTCTTCAACCCTGACAGCCGGCGGTCTATTGATCCGCGGTACAACAAAGAACTCAGTAGAGGTCAGTGGTCCTGTCATGCTTTTGGGTGTCTAATTAATTAATCACCAATAAGCCTTCCCATGGTAATTGCAGTCAGCTGATCTTGATTTTGTATGAAAAGTATTTTTTTTTGTTTTTTTCTGACATATGTTTCTAGAGGAAAAATGTTCAGTTTCATGGTCTGCATGCATCCTATCAGTTTTCGGAGAGCTGTCCCTTACACCCCGTATATTATTATTTAGGTAAACGATATATTGAAATGTCTTTAATCCATGTTTTTGGTATTATTTAAAAGTTCAATTCGACCCTACACACTAGATAACATATTCTCGCTAAATTAAATTATCACATCAAGTACTTACCAAAAGTGACCGCTTTAAGATAACACAAAAAACTTGGACAAATGACATTCTGGCGTTTTGTGTGCATGAGGAGATATGATTTTTCTTCGTGAAAGGGCGCTTATTCTGCAGCGCCAAGATATACTCTATAAACTCACCTATCTTTCACACTTTGTGATACGGACGTGCTTGTAATATTGTCAATTAGTTGACGTCATTTTCTAGTCTAGCTAGGATAAGACATTTTGAGTAGATCTTCCACATCCTGACAACAAATTAACATCTACTTCACTGCCTAAGTTTTTGTTCGAAATGTTTCTTGCCTGTACGAGTGATTTAAAAATTAAGTAAATTAGGCATAACGTCCAGAAGTTCCACTTTGGGATACTTCGGGATACGCAAAATCTTTATAATAACTTCTTCTACTACTTAGGTTGTTTGTTACGTTTAGCATTGTAAACAAAGATCAATATTTTTCCCTACAGCAAAAAGTCGAATGGGAATGTCATTCGAAGAGTCTTCTTCGTCGTCGTTCAACGCGGAGGGGAACTACGGTGGTGCGGGGAGCGCGGTCGGCGGCGCCGGCGCCGGAGAGAACCTCGTGCAGATCAGGCCGCAGAGAGTGCAGTTGAAGCTGAGGATGAGTGAGTTATTCAGCCGTTGTAGTAGAGGGATCATAGGAGGAGCAACTACGGCGGCGCGGAGAGCTGTCTATGGAAGAGATAAAGTTTATCGAGTTGGCTGGGTCTAATTTAACTTTAATATACTACCCTGGACAATACCAAAAACGCGGACATATGATTTCGTAAAGTAGCACTCGCTTGACGGTACTTGTCGATTAAACTAATCAAACTTTGTTTAATTCCAGACGAAATGCAGAAACTATCATTCGCATACTCGCAAGCCCAAGACTACCCTGTAGATCTGTACTACCTTATGGACCTGAGTAGATCCATGAAGAACGACAAAGAGAAGCTCAGTGCGCTCGGAAGCTTGCTGTCGAGCACCATGAAGAATATCACGTCCAACTTCAGAATCGGTTTCGGGTCCTTTGTAGACAAACTTGTCATGCCTTACGTGTCTACTGTGCCTAAGAAGTAAGTCCTATGTCTCCTATCGTGTGGAATAGCAATTTACGATTGTCATCCGTAATTTTCGCGTCGTAGGTATGTTCGTAAGACAGACTACAACTAGTACAACAGCATCAACAGTCCACTGCTGGTCATAGGCGTCCATCTACTAGGTGATTTGCTATACTCACCACGCTTGGCAAGCGCAGTGCAAGATATTGCTTTCACAGGGAACGCTGCTGCCAATTTCCTGGATGAATTTATCCCTCAGTCGCTTTTAACGACACCCACGGGTTGTTATGGGTGATGCTATTCTAAGCTGGCACCACACGACAACGGCCGACTACATACACACATCACGCCTATATCCCTTGCGGGGTAGGCAGAGCGCAAACGGCCGCAAAACGGACATTTACGCCACATCTGACAAATATTTGAGGCCCATTCGGAAAACTGTGCATCGCCATAGTGATAGGTTGTCAGTCCATCGCCTAAAATTGCCATACACACCCTCGAGTCCCTTAATCGCCTCTTACGACTCCCAAGGGTAAGAAATGGGGTGATGCTATTCTAAGCCGGCATTACACGGCAGGCATAACATCATTTTTTTATTTACCTTAGAAATGTCTTACTTGTTACATACTTACTTGCTTTTTCCTTTCAGTTTGATATCCCCCTGTGACGGGTGTGCGGCACCTTATGGCTTCCGTAACCAGATGTCCCTCAGCATGGACACTGATTACTTCGAAGTGAGTATCGTTTTTAAGAATGGTCAGGTCTCAGGTCTAAAGTACCCTAAACCAAGTAGCGTACATGAATTATTGATGTAGAGGAAGTAAAAGATATGAAAGGATTGTAGTAAGTTGAAGGAGATACTCTCTGCCTACCCCTCTCGGAAAGAGCCTTTAAGAGTCTTGTTTTGTTTTTCAGCAAGCCGTAGCCCAAGCAAACGTGTCGGGTAACTTGGACGCGCCCGAGGGAGGCTTCGACGCGATCATGCAGGCCGTGGTGTGCAAGCGAGAGATCGGATGGAGGGACAAGGCCAGGAGACTGCTTGTCTTCTCAACCGACGCTGGCTTCCACTACGCTGGTGATGGCAAGGTAAAAACTATATATAAAAAAATGGAAATTGAAATTCTTTATTCAATGTTGGATAGTATTATCACTTATTGACGTCATGATCCGACATGGTAAAAAAAAATCATTTTTTTATTACAATTCTGTAATGTCGTAATAGAAAACCGGCTCAGGCGAGATATATAAATAAAAATAAAGACACTGCATCGGGGCTGGCCAGCAGCTGGAGTAATGTTTGTTTGTTTGGGTATGACCCGATTGATTGGAGATCAGAAATCAGAAATCAGAAATATTTATTGCTAGAACTGGTTAATACAGGTGGTAAAATTAAATAGTATTACAAAGTACAATAACAGTCCTTACCTAATCAGGCATGCAATTTTAAACATAAAATAATATTATTAAATTTAATTTAAGAATGTCATATTTTTTTTATTTAAATGTATATAATCCAATTTATTTCATATTCGTGAATGTATAAAATTCATTAAGATCATAAAAAACATTATCTATTAACCATCTTTTTAGAGTCTGTTTAAATTTATTGTCATTTAAAGCTTTTATATCGCTAGGGATCCTATTGTATAATCTAACTGCAGTCACGGTTGTACATTTATCGAAAATCATACTTTTGATAGAGGATGGCAGCACAAGACGGTCCTTATTTCTTACATTTCGTGAGTGCTTGTCAGATACACACATGAAAAAATTCTTATGACTGCGAACAAAGCTACATATCTCCAGTATAAACATGCTTGCTAATGTCAGGAAGCCTCTGTCTCTGAAAATGTCCCTAAGTGATGTGTCATCAGACTTTCTGAATATAATGCGCAGACATCGTTTTTGCAGTATAAATGTTTTTGAAACATCGACAGAGTTGCCCCAAAATATAATGCCATATAAAAGTAGTGGGTAGACACTTCCATAGTACGCGCTAACCGCAACTTCAGTCGACGCCGAGTCTACAAGTACAGACAGGGCATAGCAGCGGCTACTAAGTTTATTGTTAAGCTTTTCTATATGGTTCTTCCAATTCAAGTGAGAATCTAATGTGACACCAAGGAAATCCGTATCACGTACTTCCTCAAGCATGTTACTATTATAATTTATTTTGAGTTCTACTTTAGCTTTTTTGTAATTGCCGAACTGAATTATTTTTGTTTTGGTCATGTTTACCTTTAGATTTATAGATTGGAGCCATGTAGTTAGTGTAGATAGTGTGCCATTTATTTCTTGTTCATATATTTTTATGTTACGAGATTCATTAATAAAAAGTAGGCTTGCGTCATCCGCAAACATGACACACAAGTGTTTGGAGATTGCAGGTAATTCATTGATGTAGATTAAAAATAAAAGCGGTCCTAACACGCTACCCTGTGGCACCCCGAGAAGAAGAGTTTTATAAGATGATTGATCCATAAAAATTTACATAATATACATTATGGCTGTTTTAAAAGGTTAGTGTAAGCTTTTGGACTCGCAGTTGTAACATATTGAAAATTAACAAAATACCTCAGTTGTAATCGATGTCTTACATTTCTAGGTATGTAATCTACTATTGTGTTCTGTCTGTCTAATCCATTGTTTATCAAGCAAATAATACTCATTGAATATTGAATTGTTCCCAGCTTGGAGGTATCGTGCAGCCAAACGACGGGCAGTGCCACATGGAGGAAAACTCGTACACTCACTCCACCATACAGGACTACCCCAGCATTTCTCAGATCAACCTCAAGGTTTGTATTACCCCACAATTTATTTGAGTTTCTAATTTTATTCATCAAGTCACTAAGGTCTATTACGTCTTGGCAATATTTTGATGATCATAGATTTAATCGTAGAACTGGCAGCAATAAAAACCAATCGTTTAAAGAGACGCTTCCTTTCTCTGTCTTTTACTCACTTCTACAATTCGAAGGCAGTCACATTCGCATTTTATGTTAACCTAGCGGCCTGCCCAGCGGTTTTACCTCCGTTTTCCCGCGGGAATAAGACATTTTATTGTAGCCTTTGTTCATCAGGGATCATGTAGGATTCTGATAATAAAAGAATTGTTTAAATCGGTTCATTAGTTTTGGAGCCTATTCAATTCAAACAAACAATCAATTCTGTTATCTTTATAATATAAGCGTAGATTGTACCGCATCATCGTAAAATAGTTGTCAATAGAAATACCAGTAATGTAAGTATTCAAGCCCTGTTTCAAGTAACTGAATTTAAAAAGATATTTTGTTCTATAAACAGGTGAAGAAGAACGCCATCAATGTAATATTCGCGGTCACGAGCGAACAAATCAGCGTGTACGAGCAACTGTCCAAGCACATCGAGGGTTCGTCATCCGGCGTACTTTCCGAAGACTCCGGCAACGTGGTGGAGCTCGTGCGAGACCAGTACAATGTGAGTTAACACACTTATGGCAGGGAAATAGTAAGGAAAGTGGGCAGCGCGAGCAGGTAAACACGTTACTGTAATGCCGCACTTCCCGTGCTCCCGCGAATGTCGGTTCTTCGTGGGTGAGTCAATGAAACGACAGCGCAAGCACGAGCAGAATGTGTTGCTATCTCGCTAACTCGCATTGCTGCGAGAAGTAAACGCGTTGATACAAAAAAATAATGCTTAAATCTTCATTTATCATAAAACGTATATGTTGAATAATACTTGCTGAAGAAATAGAATAAGAAAACTTGCTAAATTTTATTATATTTAATACTTGTGTTGGGAGACTCCTCTTGTCCATAACAAAAGTTTATAAAGATTTTTTGCAAGCGTGCACAACTATGAAAATAATCTATCCATAAAATAATGCAAGTGAATTTAGTTCACTTTATACTTCCGCGGAAGTGTTGCGGTTGTGGGCAATGATCGCAACAGCGGCAGAAGCATGGTGTAAACGTAGCATAAAGTACATAACAGAGATACAAACCCACTGTCTAAAATTGATTGCATGTAGAAATATTGTAGGTTTATTTCATTACTCAACCTTGGTGCAATAAATCCTACCAGCTGCGCCACTGTAAAGGCTTGTCGCACTGAACAAGGTTATTGACGAATCAGATAATTTATTGAAGTGGGTATGGGGATAAATCCCGGAATATTGTAATATAACTTTTCTACTTTACCGGCAATTTAAGAACAGTAAAGCAATGTGCCTTCTGGGCAATCTGGTTGATCGCGTTCTGATTTCCATTTAATCTTAATCACAATGGTATTTAGTGTATAAATCAGGTTGTACATATTGAATCTAAGGCGAAAACAGAACTTGTATGCAGACATTTCGGAAACGAGGCTAGCGAACCTGAAAGATGTAAATCACAATAAAACTAACATAAGAAATTAAATACCGAAAATGTTTTTAGAATGATTCATTAGATGTTAAAAATAGATAGTTACGCATGGATCACCGTATGGATGACTCAAAAGTCATTAAAGTATGACAGTATTGCTCTTAGAGACAATGTTACTAGCATTTTTGTCAATTTATTACAGAAAATTACGTCAACAGTAGAAATGAAAGACACAGCTAGCGATGCTGTGCAAATTGTGTATTACTCATCCTGCCTCGGACCCAAGGACGACCTCCAACAGACCAACAAATGCGATGGACTCAAGGTATTTATTCAGTGTTATTCAGCAGATCTGAAATCTTAGTACCTATTAATTTTAATAGATGGCGTTGAACTGAATCTTTATATGAAATTAGCGAGCCTAAAACGCGGTATCAACATTTTTCTATCAGTTAGTATATAAGCAAATTGAAATGCTCTTACGTTCGCCCGATGATGAAAACTCATGCTTGAGGGGGGCTGCGGCTCGCGCTCTCGGCGGCTTTTAGAAGTTCGCTCTGTCTAATCTGACAGCGTGTAGGCGTGGGCTGCAGATTGTTGCCCAGTGACCCGAAGATTATGAGAGCTGAGGGCATTTTGAGGAAAAGAGAGACTTTCTTCTGATAAGGTGTGTTATTAAGTGGCGATGTTATTTTAACAAACACCCGTACCACCATCGATCATCATCATCAGTACTCATAAAGTATGTGTAATGTTTGTTCAGGTTGGAGATGTAGTGGAGTTTACCGCTGAAATCACGCTGAAGGAATGCCCTAAGAATCCGGAGCAATGGAGACAAACCTTCGAGATTTCCCCGGTCGGTGTCTCCGAGAGCATGACCGTCGAACTCGAGATGATCTGCGACTGCCCTTGCGAACGTCCAGGACATTTCGTAAGTTATAATTTGAACAGATTGATATCAACACGTTTAGGATTTAGTCAAAAAAAAACGCTTAGAAAAAATGAATATATGACAAAAAAAAAATCGTCGTTACTTTTCGGTTCCTGCGATACAAGACTAGTGCAATTAAGACACTGTTAAGTGTAAAAGTGCCAACATGTTATTAAAAATAAATATTTATTCTCATTTCACAAATTCTTCCTTATCATCATTACATTAGCACTGTGTTTGTGGTGTGTTTATATCAATATCATGAATCTCTTAGATAATTGCCAGCTGTGTTGCATATTTAAGTTTTTTTTTCTAAATCTACAACAATGACTCAATCGATAAATGATGTAACTTATTGCAGGCATACGAGAACAGTTCGAACGTGTGCAACGGTCACGGGACGTCCGCATGCGGCGTGTGCGTGTGCCAGCCGGGGTACTTCGGCAAGGGCTGCGAGTGCTCCCCTCACGGCGGCGTCTCCCCCGAACAGGTAACAGAATATTAAAAAAAAAAAAATACAATAGTCAACTTATTAACTAAAAATGCCACCCCAGGACGCTCCCGACCCAAAGGTGCCCATCACACTACTGGCATTACCACGCTGGATGGCAATCGCTAGCCTTTGGACAAGGAACGAACCAGAGCGGGGGTCATGACCCCTCATAGACACACATCTAGACACACACATACACATCTCACATTTAGACATTGAAAAGTACTGACCATGGAAAGATTAAAAAGGGAACACTGGCCAGAAAGATCGCTTGACTGAAGAATCGTGTTCTAAAAGATCGCTGAACCGATATACCCTAGTTCAAATTAGCACTGGATTGAAAAAGCCCGGACTGAATCGCTGGACATAAGAACCATGGTCTGCATGACCGCTGGACCGCCCGGTTCGAAAAAACGTTAGTTTAATGATGTTAGGGCCACCGCACAGTAAGAGCCGTTTTTGCTTGCGGCCTTTGCACTAGAAATCCAAAATCCTATTTGTAATGGAAATAAAAATTAAAACAGTGGTAAGAATGATAAACGTCTTTCACAGTGGTCCGGCTGCGTCCGGTGACATCCGGCGGCGTTTGAAATTCAATGTCATCTTTATTTACGATGAAGTTCCTTTTCGTATTTCTATGAAAGATACTCTTGGTTTCGCTCACAAAAGCGACCTTTTAGCCTGCAGAAGCCCTTACGAAACTCGCTTATTTGTGTATAGGACCGCGGCTGCCGGCCCCCCAACATGCTGACGGGCCCGCTGTGCTCCAACCGCGGCACCTGCATGTGCGGCGTCTGCGAGTGCCACAAGATGGACGACCCCACCAAGGTCAGTATTTCCCTTACAACCTGCCACAACAGTTGTTCAAAATTTTCTGAAACATCCCTCAAATATTTGTGAAACGTGAGGAAAACGATCGTATTTATGACTGTTACGGTAAGCCTACCCCGGAGAGAATGAAGGTGTTACGTCAGCTTAAGAATGGTAAATGATGATGCAGTCCTCTTGTCAGTCCTGTCCTGGGAATACAAGTCGTATTTTCTTTTGTTACTAAACATGTTATCGACACCCTAGTTCCATGATCTGGCCAATCGTCCGTGACACAATCGTTAAAAGTTATTCATTTGACGAAATGGTCAGTTACAGTTGGCTACTTAATGATGTGGCCATTATTCCATTGATCATTACATGATCAAAAAATATTCAAATTCAAACAACTTCACAGTTTTGCCAATCGTAACGTTGTTAAAATTAAACTGTTGCATTTTCTTTGCAGTCTGGGTAGGATTATAAGTGTGGTTGAATTTGATCATTTCGAGTTTCTGACAGGATTTAGAAGCCTGAAGATGATCGTATTTATATTAGGCCCCATTATCTTTAGAGGCCATCTGCCGATGCAGCTGCCTTGGCATTTTAAGCGACACGGGTTAAAGGACGTCTCTAAATGTCTCATGTGATAATTTTAAACTGGTTATAGACTAATATTTCAGTTCCTTAATAATATTCACGTTTACCCTACACATTTGCCTTAAAAGAAGGACTCCGTTGTGTTAAAATGTGCATGTTGCAGGTGATATCGGGGCCGTACTGCGAGTGCGACAACTTCACGTGCGACATGAACAAGGGCCTCCTCTGCTCCGGCCCCGAGCACGGCGAGTGCGTGTGCGGGAAGTGCTCCTGCCACCCCGACTACTCCGGCCCTGCCTGCCAGTGCCTCAAGGACACCAACCCTTGCCGCTCGCCCGGTACGTTGCCTGTCTAGAGTGAGGCATCCCAATAAGCCAGCTGTCAGTTACATACTAAAAGAGATGCCGACAAAGAAAAATTGCCAATTTGCCATAGCACTATCACGAATCTGGCGGCTGTCAAATATGGCTTATTTTGATGGCCGTAGTGTATTCAGTGGACCCGCTTCGGTTTATTTGGATGGCCGTAGTGTATTCAGCGGTCCCGTGAGCCTGCTCCGGTCCAAGAGATGCCGGGACGCCTTGCTTACGAACGCGCCCCAATTTCCTTAAAAGATAAAAGTTTCTTCCAAATTGTAACTAAATAGATGAAATGTATTTGTGAATTAGATGTCAAAATTTGAGCTGAAGATAAAGCCATCTGACTTTAAATTATAAAAAGGTCGAGGACTGTCCGATTGAAAACTGTGTTCTTTTATAGGTCTTAGTAAGATGGCCCCATAGTTGAATCTTGTCTTAGCCTTGTCTGGGCGAGATTAAAGTCGAGGGCAAACCTGAAATTCGTGAAACATTTTCGCCTTAAATTGCAATACACATGTAACCCTCGATTCCCTTAGTCGCCTTTTACGACACCTACAGGAATGAAATTGGGTGATGCTATTCTAAGCCGACATCTCACGGTTACGATAAACCTACATAGTGATACTTTTTCTTATTCGAGTCGATGTACAACAAACTTAAGATTTTATTCGACCAGTATTAGGCCACGTTGACCGCTTTATCGGTAGTTTCTAGAACTTCTAGAACCGAGCAAGCGCCAGGGCAGCTGGAGCAGGAATTAAGGACAAGATAATAAGTTACATTGTCTCTTCGACTTGTTCGTTTAATAAGTAAATGATTGCATCGTTGACAGAGAACGGTGAGATCTGCAGCGGCAACGGCAAGTGCGTGTGCGGGCAGTGCGTCTGCAACGTCGACGACGACCGCCATTTCTCCGGGAAGTACTGCGAAAAGTGCCCGGTAAGTAAAACATCCGATGTACTCTCACACACTAGACATCCCCTTCCCACTAACAGCAAATCTGTGTATGAGAACAGAGCGGAATCGCCATGATTTTTCACTCTTGAAAATTTTGCTTCAGACAAACAAGTAATCAGTGTACGAAAATAGTCTAGTAATGAACAAGACGTATCGTATTCGCAAAAATTTATGTATAATGTTCCTAAGATTGCTGTTCACCACGCTATAAAGTATAAAAATAGACCTAACTGTGAATAATAAATCTATAAAGCAAACTTTTTTTAATAGTGTTATCCTGCGAGCAGAATCTAGTTTATTTAATGAAAAATTATCAATATTATCATACATAAAAATAAGGAGTTTGTCGTATTCGCCAACGAAATTGCGTGTATCCAAAAATACCTATTTTTCTTACTAGCTCACTACCCTGTGGCTCCTGAAAGACCATCAAAAACATCTAAGCCCGGCCGGTTCCCCAGAGAGCCAACCCTATCGCACTCATCTTTTACCTTATATCTATGTTATTAAAATAAAGGGGAAGGTTTTAGAACTAAGTTTTTGTTTTGACACATCCAAAGCTCTTCCGTATTCCGTCTAATGTTCCCTAGAGACAGCTTTGCTACCAAGTTTTTAGTTTTATGGGTTAGTTTACCTCGTAAAAGGTTTTTAGTTTTGTTTTGAAACCGTAATTTGCAATGGCGGCACTACAGTTGGCTATTAATATATGACATGTTCGACAAACAATTACAATGTGTGGAGAGTTTATTCGACTAAGTGTTGGCCTTATTTTCGTATTTTCATTTAAGGCCAATACCAAACACGATACCCTACCTGTGCGCTTGTCGGTTTTGAGGCACATCAAAGGAGTCAAACAGGCAAAAAAGCAAAATGACTGTTATTTGACTGCCATGTCCATGTGTCAAGCATGCCATGTCCACAAGGTGGTCGTATTAACCTCTGTTTGCATGTTTGTTGAAACGTCTAACACGTACGTATAATTTTTCAAACGCAACAAGCACCCAAAAGCGAGTACGAACAGTAAAGTAAAGACCCATGTTCCTTGGGGAAAGTTGTTCCTTATCACCAGCCCGTCTTGACATTTTGCAACCAGTAAAATTTCAACCTATATTAACTAGCTTCCTATTCTTGCCAATAAATATCGAGCGAACACTGCTTTCAATGTAATGTGATTGTTTCAGACATGCCCCGGCAAGTGCGCGCAGTTCAAAGACTGTGTCCTGTGTGAAGTCCATAAACGGGGGCCCATGTACAACGAGACCGTGGCGCCACACTGCGGGAACTGCACGCTCTACCCCATCATAGAGGAGGGCAAGATCGAAGGTATGCTCTTAACATAATAAATAAGTATCCTGGACAATTCACACAGCGCCATCAAACAAAGCAAAGTTTGTAATATGGGAACTACACAGTTGATATTATTACTTAAGTATATTATTTTGTAAGTAATTATTTTTTTACATAGAAAAACACTCACACCCAAATACATGAAAATAGACTTAACAAATATTTGTGTCTTGTGGTAATCGAACCCACGACAATCTGCGTAGCAGGCGGGGGTACTATCTGCTACGTCATTGAACCAGATCTCTACCCTTTTCCAAGAACTATTTTATTTTTAAACTTATAAAATTTTCAAGCGCGGGCAGGATATGAACCTGCGACATTCGCCATTACTAGTGGCGACGCCTCTTCCATCTGGGCTACCGCGGCTCGTCCCTTGTCCGCCAATTTTGCTAGTGTATCTTGATTCTTGATACCAATAATGCGTGGTACAACTCCATCTACCGGGTTAGTTTTTCAACTAATACCAATCGCAGGTTCAAATCCTGCTCTCACTTGAAAATTTTGCAAGTTTTCAAAAATTGTATGTACCAAACACGGGAAGTGTTTTACATACATACATACATACATACATAAATCACGCCTATATCCCTTACGGGATAGGCAGAGCGTTAGCGGCCGTAAAACGGATATTAACACCACGTCTGATAAAAGTTTGAGGGTCAATCAGATAACTGTGTATCACTATAGTGACAAATTGTCAGCCCATCGCCTAAAATTGCAATACACATCTAACCCTCGAGTCCCTTAGTCGCCTCTTACGACACCCATGGGTAAGAAATGGGGTGATGCTATTCTAAGCCGGCATCACACGGCAATTCTAAGCCGGCATCACACAGAAGTGTTTTAATTGTATTTAACCTATTTGAAGTTATATTTCTGACTGAATATTTGTATTGCAGCGAACGAATCCCGAAACGAGCATCTATGCAGTTTCTACGACGACGAAGATTGTCTGTACGTGTTTGTATACACCTACAACGAGACGCAGCAACTCGTCATCCGCGCGCAGAAGGAACGCGAGTGCCCTAAGAAGGTATGCCTCCGATACCTACACCCACAGAGCACCGAACGTCATGCGCTGTCACACATACCGCAAGTTTTTTGGTCTGTGGATACCGTTACTCGTTTTGTGAAATTGTCAAGTAAAAATAATTGTGCAAAACCGTTGCTAACACCACACATAAACATAATTCACGCCTATATCCCTTACGTGGTAGGCAAACCGTTAACGGATATTAACACCACGTCTGACAAAAGTTTGTGGGTCCATCAGACAACTGTGCATTACTATAGTGACAGGTTGTCAGCTCATCGCCTAAAATTGCAATACACATATCACCCTCGAATCCCTTAGTCGCCTCTTACGACACCCATGGGTACGAATTGGGGTGCTGCTATTCTAAGCCGGCCGTTGCTAACACCACTGTGCAAAATATTAGGTCCTTACATATGAAATTGGCGTTTTGTATGGGAGGAACAAAAAGTCATTTTTTTTTAATATAGTATATTTATTTAATCAAAGTATGAGCCATTGTAATCTATGCACTTTTGCCATCTCATAGGTAGTTCATTGATCCCTTTACTAAAAAAACCATTCGGACGGGAATCAATAAAATCTTTGAAGGCGATTTGGACTGCCCCATCTGAGTTGAATTTTTTCCCTTGCAAGAAGTTATCCAAATTTCGAAAAAAATGGTAATCTGTTGGAGCAAGGTCCGGGGAGTACGGTGGATGCCTTAGACATTCCAATTGAAGCTCTTCTAATTTGCTAGCCGTCTGTTGTGCAGTGTGTGGTCTAGCGTTGTCGTGAAGCAACAGTGGCGTAGAGCGATTGACCAACCTCGGTTGTTTAGCAGCTAGCTTTTCCATCATGGTTTGCAATTGCTGACAGTAGACATCTGCCGTAATCGTCTGGCCAGATTTGAGAAAACTGTAATGAACGACACCGGCGCTAGTCCACCAAACGCTTACAAGTAACTTTTTATTGGTCAATTTTCGCTTGGAGCAGGCTTTGGCTGGCTTGCCAGGGTCCAGCCATTGCGATGAGCGCTTCCGATTATCGTAGAGAATCCACTTTTCATCACAGGTAATGATTCGATTTAAAATCCCTTCGTTATTGTGCCGGTCAAGTAATGTAACGCAGCAGTTGACGCGCGTTTGCCGGTTTGCTTCACTCAATTCGTGAGGAACCCATCTTTCAAGTTTTTTAATCTTTCCAATTTGCTTCAAGTGGATTAAAACAGTTTTATCACTAACACCAAAGCCTGCAGCTAATTCGGACGTGGTTTGCGATGGATCCGCTTCCACAATAGCCTTCAATTCTTCATTATCAACTTGGGTCTCCGGCCGTCCACGGGGCTTGTTTTGCAGGTCGAAATTTCCAGAACGAAAACGTTGGAACCAAAAACGCACTGTGTTTTCTTTTGCGACACAACCGCCATACACATCATTAACCCTTCGAGCCGTTTCCGCAGCACTGGTGCCACGGTGGAACTCGTACTCGTAAATAACGCGATATTTCAAATTTTCCATTTTGTAAATTGAGCGATGCAAACAGAAAAAAGATAAGTAAAAAAACAAATGAATGACGGTTTACGAAACACAACTACATGTGGAAATAGCTGTATAAATTTGAATTTCGAATTCCTAACCAAATAGGAGAAATTTGTGATCAGAGTGGCCAGTACGACAAAACGACAATTTCATATGTAAGGACCTAATATACGTAGAAGAATGTGCAAGCAATTGATGATTCAGTAGACTTTTGATCTTTCAACACGCTTGATCGGCACCAGCAATATTTGCCTAGATGTGCCGTGTGGTGCTGGCTTAGATGCCGTGTGATGCCGGCTTTGAATAGAATCACCCCATTTCATTCCCGCGGGTGTCGTAAGGGGCGACTAAAGGCCTCGAGGCTTTCATATGTATTACAATTTTAGGTCTCAGGCTGACAACCTGTATCTATAGTGACATGACTTTTCGAAAACGGGTCTAAATATTGGTCAGAAGCGGCGATCGCGGCCGGTAACGCTCTGCCTATCCCGCAAAAGGCAAAGGCGTGTTATCTGTATGTGTGTATACGAAGCAATCACTTTTCTTAGAAACGTGACCCATTATAAAACCTTGGCCATTACTAAACCAAATGCCGTGTGATGCCGGCTTAGATGCAGTGTGATGCCGGCTTAGATGCAGTGTGATGCCGGCTTAGAAAGCCGTGTGATGCCGGTTTAGAATAGCATCACCGCATTTCATTCCCGTGGTAGTCGTAGAAGGCGACTAAGGGACTCGAGGATGTGATGGGTTGACAACTTGTCACTTTGGCGATACACAATAATATGGCGATACACAATTTTCCGAATGACCCTCAAAGATTTGACAAACGTGGCGTGAATATCCGTTTTTGAGGCCGTTTACACTCTGCCTACCCCGCACGCGATTATAGACGTGATTTGTGTGTGTATGTATTACCAAAGCCTTGCGTCCCACAGGTGTTCATCCTGGGCATAGTGCTGGGCGTGATCGCGGCCATCGTGCTGGTGGGGCTGGCGCTGCTGATGCTGTGGAAGATGGTCACCACCATCCACGACCGCCGCGAGTTCGCGCGCTTCGAGAAGGAGCGCATGATGGCCAAGTGGGACACGGTGAGATAATCTTTACTACTTTTAATCGTATGTTCCTACGTCATTATCATTAATAGCCGTGTAAGGTGAAATGTACACAGCTTGACATAGGCCTCCCCAAAGCGAGTGAATAAAATACAGTTCTGTAAAACTGTATCAAGTTATAATGGGGGTTTTTCTGTTGACAGTTCTGTTGATAGTTCTGAATGTCAATCCAGAGGGCACTGTGCTAAACTGAAAATTTGACGTTTCAATATGGCTGGCGGCAGTCATAGTTTTGTCTCAGGTTCCGTTTCACGTTGTGTTCGTTACTAATTTATTTCTTTTAGTTTGATTTACTACAAAATAAACTTGTCGTCTTGCTATTATATTGAGTGTCATTCATGTAAGCAAACAAAAAATATAAAAGAAATTTAGAACGATTACATAAATACAAAATAAAGAATATTTTGTAAAGTGGTACAGATTTTCATGTAAAGGAACGTTATTTCAATTATGCTGAGCGCTCTCTACATGACACTCGAGAATCTCTAGAAAATTTCCCATTGGATTAGAGGCTCATAGGAACAGGGATTATATAACCGAAATTAATACGGTTTAAACGGTAAAGGGTAAGACCGAAATATCGCGATATCATAACGTTTCGGTACCGTAATTTTCTGTTACTTCATAGTTTACGGTACAGTAATTTTACGATACCTAGACCGCTATCAAAACAGTTTTCTAAGTACGTCCCTATTATTCTGCAACTTTGCTTGATAGAGCGCAATGTATATTTCGATATCGAAATAATTTAGGAAGCGGTACTTCTATATTCTACCGGTATCATAACGCAATAACCTTATTCCGTCTACCTTTGACACGCATACCGGTACCGATATTATACCGGTAGCTTAACTCTGTATCTTAACCGCAAGCGATCCTTTCATATGAATAGTTTTAGATACTACTAAGAATTAGTAGTATCTAGTAGTTTTATTATTTAGTAGGCGTCAATAACATTGTGTTGTTTTTGCCGAGCCGGTTTTCTATTAAGACAATACAAAATTGTTATAAAAAGAAGAAGATTGCGTTATGCAAATTTCTTTTTTTTACAATGACCGATCATGACGTCAATAAGTGATAATGCTATCCTACATTGAATAAAGTTATTTCATTTTCATTTTCATTTTTTTCATTTTTTCACAGGGCGAGAACCCGATTTACAAGCAAGCGACGTCGACATTCAAGAACCCCACGTACGCGGGAAAATAAGCACTCGATACATCGATTGAGGCTTGCGCTTGCCAACTCTGACAGAGTAGTCACAAGTCAGTGCCGTAGACACTCTGCATTTAAACACCGTTGACAATATTTGCTAAATTACGTAATATCTCATTATACGTAGATCATTAGTAAATATTTAAGTAATTTTGGATCTTATTCCGAACGGACCGCAGCGGCCTTTACATCATAACATTTTACCTAGTCCGTTCAGTACGATAATTGAATAACTTTTATAAAGCGTAGGTGGGAAAGTCTCCTGCGTGTAACTTCCATGACGATACGTCGTTTGCCTTAGAACGTGCCTTTTCGCCTCTCAATTGAACTGAATAAATAATCGTTGTACGCACACAAAGTACACACAATTCGTAGAAGTTTCTGATTATAAGTAAAACGTTTTAAGGTCTGTTATAATCTCAGGTAGATCTATGTGTACGCTTTTGTACTTATGTGTGAGTGTGTATCGTATGTACTTATGTGTTTGAGTAGATACTTTACGATCGAACGTAGCTTATTTAATGTATTTAAAGTATTTGCATTGTATTAATATTTTGAGTTGTACCTAGTCGAGAAGTGAATGCCTAAAGTGAATCAATAAGTAATTATGGTCGTTACTAAGTTGTGTGGAATTTGAAATAATTAATGCTACGTTCGATTGTTGTAGAATATAAATGAGGATATTGTTGAATACATCTGAGTACGCGAACTAATTTGTGAATCTAGTTTCACTAGGCTAAAATTTAATTATAAATATAGCTGACAATTTGACTCCGCTTTTATAGTACTACATGGTACTACGAATTATTAATTCTTGATTGCCATAAATATAAAAGTCAGCTTACAAAATATTGTGGAATATTGTTTAGAGTACTGCAAATCAAAATACAACATGTTGGTTATTATTATAATGATTTTGGTTACTGAATCTCACTGCCAAAATACATACAAAATTTATATATATAAAACATAATCAGTTACATGCTTCCGACTTCGTCCGGTGCCTTATAAAAATAACTAAAATAACTAGTGCCATTACTAATAATACCTAATGTTAAAGTAAATTCTAGTTTATTATTTATTTTATATCAAATTTTAATATAAAGTATAGGTAATTAAGTAACTATTAATATTTTAAGTGACGGTTTCTAACTTTTTTTACGAATATTGTTTGTGTTTTTATAAATAAAATAAATTTATTAATGCATTTTATAAAAAGATAGAGTCCAAGGAATGAATGATTTATCAAAGTTCAATATTAATTAACGACATTTAAATCGAAGACTTTAATAAATTATGACCGGTATATTTTACGTGGAGATTTTTTGTCAATTTAATGTACATATTTTATTCTGATGTAATGGGATTACTTTAGTAGTGTTCGTCCCCAAATGTAGCTAAAAATAAATTTTAACGCTAATTGTATATTTTGGTGTTTAATTATTATATCCCTACACTATTGATCCCTCAAAAGTAGACCAAAACCTGGTTGGACCGTTCAAGCTAAAGAAAAAAGTTACTCTCGTTTCCGACAATTTTCTCTGCCTTCTCCTTGACTTTCCTGTGCGTCATGACCATTGTTTTTTATTTTATTTGGTAGAAATAACTCCTTCCTCTTCCTCTTTTTCCTTTGATTTTTCCCTCAACAATCGTTTTGAATAACTGATAATGTCTTATCAGGTGTCCTACCATGTTTCCCCTTCTATTATCTATTGTACTGAGTAACGTTCTTTTCTCTTTTACAAGCTGGAGAACTTCCTCGATCTTTCTTTCTGTCCAGATTATCCTCTCCATTCTTCGCCAACACCACATTTCGATAGCCTCAAATGGATAAAATAAAAATAAATCATACATGATAGAAAAACTAAACCAATTTCACAATTAGCCGCGAGCCATAACAACACATTATTATCTGCTATTACCAAATAAAAATATATATTTTAATAATAATTAACTCAATGTGAAGTGCAAAGCGTAAAAGTTTTAAACAAACATTAGCTGTAACAACTTCAAAATGTGACTGTATGTGAACTGTATGTTCTATTGAAATTAGTAAAAATATCTAGTTATTCTGAAATTCAGAATAAAGTAAATGCGAGTCGAGTTGATAAACTCCTTGTATAAAGCCTGTTAAACAAAGAGTTAATATTACTATATTCCTTCGGGAACGTTCTTCACTTTCATGACGTTTTGATTTACACTTAAATATTATTAGCTATATTCTTTTTCCATTCGTTTGCCTTGATTGAATCTTGAAGATTAAATATTTTATACGACTATATATTCAGCCGTGAATTCACGTGCGAGATGTATAATTAATTAATTATAACATACTACAACAGGCATCCCAGTGAATCCGAGTTTTGATTAAACTTTAGCAGTTATCACTTTAGCTGCAGGTTGTACCTTAGGTAGGAGGATACTGCTAATAATTCAAACAATGAATACTGAATGGAATGGTATAGAATAGAATAATTTATTGT
Organism: Tuta absoluta; assembly: GCA_027580185.1. Taxonomy (NCBI): domain Eukaryota; kingdom Metazoa; phylum Arthropoda; class Insecta; order Lepidoptera; family Gelechiidae; genus Tuta; species Tuta absoluta. Next base: position 11,632,484 of record JAQAHW010000003.1, read on the forward strand.
AAAATAATGCCTAATTATATGTACAAAAATAGGTTCTGAATGAGCTATTTACAAAACGAGTTGTTACTTAACGAAATCTACACACACACATGAATAATAATGCGCGCACACATATGCAAATTCCGCGGCGCGCGGGAAGGAGTTTCGAGGTCGCGACACCGAGTGTATAAATATAGGCGGCGCCGTCCGCGCTTTCTTTTCGCTCGCCGGTCGCCGTGGAGGAAGGACGTCGGTGCAGCTCCGTCGGTCACGCCGCGCCATGACACGAAGTTGCTCGAAGATGAAGATGATGCTTGCAGATGATGATCTTCGAGTGGAGTGGAGTGCTGATTGTGGATCGCCGTGTTTTGTGATGGTGCTCGCATGCTGTGTGCTGGTGTTCCAAAACAGCTCTTGTCAGAGCTCCATCATAAGTTTCACGTGATACGTCTGTGTTCAGCTGCTCCCATAGTGGACAGCTACAAGTTTCATAACTGTGCGTCTTATCTGCCGTTCCCTCATGGAGTGGCAACAAGTTTCAGTGAAACTATTACGTCTTGTAGTGAAGTGCTTGTGCTTGTATATAAGTAGCTGTAGATATGTAGTTGCAGATGCTTGTGCTTGATATGTAAGTAGCTGTAGATGCTTTATAGTGCGCAGTAGGTATGTGCGTAGGTATAGCTAATGAATCGCCGCTTGCTTTTAAGCCTGTCTGTAGTTGCTTGATAGATGTGACGTCACACGCGTAGGTTCCCAATTTGCATGTAGAACGCACGACGATAAGCTTGTAGGTAACGTTTAATCGCCTTGCATTTGCGCTTGATTAGGGAGATACTCGCGTATGCAGTCGATGATTGTTGTAGATGACGTAGGTAGCTACAGTGCACCCCCTCAAGCGAAGCGTACTGGCCGTGTGACGGTGCGGCCGGAACGAGTTTTCTTTTCGGCGTTCTGCGATACGGGCTTCGTGGTAGTAGCGTCGGGCGAACTTGTAGGTACATCTGACGTAGTAGGCGTTGTAGGTACTGCAGTCGGCGTAGGTACGGCGGTTGTCGTTAGTGTGTTCTGATCGTAATCTGCTAGTAAGTATGCAGGCTTCAGTCGGTCGATCGAGATAGTTGCTTGACGGTCTGGTAACTGTAGTGTGAAAAACTTGTCCGTTCGTTTTAGCACACGGTAGGGTCCGTCGTATGGCGGTGAGAGTGGCCTCTTCACGGCGTCGATTCTGACAAACACATTGTTGCAGTGTTGTAGATCTCGATGGACGAAAATCGGTCGGCTGTTGCTATGTGGTTCTATAGGTACTGGCTTGATTTTCTCTATTGCTTCTCGTAGCTGGTCAACGTAGGTGTGGTCCATGGTGACGTCATGTGGTGTTGGAATAAAAAAATCACCGGGTAATCGGATCGTACAGCCGTAGGTAAGCTCGGCTGCACTCACACCGGTATCGCTGCGTGATGCAGTGCGAAGACCCAACATGACGGTAGGTAGCTCGGTCACCCAGTTGGCGGTAGTGAGTCGAGCTTTGAGTGCTGTCTTTATGGATCGGTGCCAGCGTTCGATGATTCCGTTCGACTGCGGATGGTAGGCAGTAGTTTGAATTTTTTCGATACCCATTATGCGAGTGAGGCAGGTGAATAGGGCGCTCTGGAACTGTCTTCCTTGGTCGCTAGTTAGCCTGTGTGGGCATCCGAATCGAGTTATCCAGCCTTCATAAACGATTTTTGCGACTGTCTCAGCTGTGATGTCTTGAACTGGGTAAGCTTCGGGCCAACGTGTCGTTCGGTCGATCATTGTTACGACGTAGCGGTATCCGTCAGCAGTGGTAGGTAGAGGTCCAACGATATCGATGTGTAGGTGAGTGAACCTTGCGGATGCCGGGAACGTAGATACGGCGCTCTGTGTATGCCTGTTTATCTTCGCTCGTTGACATTGTAGGCATGTCTTGGTCCATTTGCTGACGTCGGCGTTCATCGATGGCCAAAAGTATCGAGTTTGAATTAGCTTGCGTGTTGTTCTCGTACCAGGATGACTGAGATTGTGAATTGCTTTGAATGCGATTTCACGATACTCAAGTGGTAGGTATGGACGAATGTTGCTCGTAGATACTTCGCAGTAGATCGGTTGGTTTGTAGTAGGAAGCGTGACTTTCTTTAGTTTGATGTTATCTTGTTGTATCAAGGTAGGTATATCGCTGTCTCGCTCTTGGGCACTAGCTAGTTCGTCGTAGTTGATAGGTGACGGGCAGGTTATTTCTTCTACTCGTGATAAGGCGTCCGCGACGACGTTATCTTGTCCGCTGACGTGGCGAATGTCAGTTGTGAATTCGCTCACGAAAAGTAGCTGTCGTGTGCGTCTCGGCGTCTCGCTGTCTGAACCAATCTTTTTGAATGCGTAGGTTAGAGGTTTGTGATCGGTGAACACGATGAGTTCTCTGCCTTCGAACATCTTTCTAAAGTGTTTTATCGCCATGAAGATTGCAAGTAGCTCTCTGTCGTAGGTAGAATATTTTTGTTGTGCTTCTGTGAATTTCTTCGAGAAATATCCAAGGGGTTGCCATCTGTTGTTCACGCGTTGTTGTAGAACGGCGCCAGCTGATGTGTTAGATGCGTCACACATGAGTGCGAGCGGGACAGAGTGATGCGGGTGAGAGAGTAGGGCAGCTTTTTCGATGCTTTGTTTGCAGTTCGTAAAAGCTTGCGTTGCTTCATCGTTCCATTCAATCTCTGTTTTGTCGCGCTTCTTAGAGTTGTGTAGGTATTTACATAATGGCGCTTGTAGAGTGGCGGCGTTCGGAATATTTGCTCGGTAGAAGTTTAGCATGCCGAGAAATCTTCTTAGCTGTTCGACTGTCGTCGGCTTGGGATATTCTACTATGGCGTTGACTTTTTCTTGTGGTGGTTTGATGCCTTCAGTGTTCACGGTGAAACCGAGGAATGTGACTTCGCTCTTCCCTAGTACGCATTTCGACGGGTTGATAGTGATGCCATATTCATCGAGTCTTGATAGCACGGTGCGTAGGTGTTCTCGATGTTCGGTTTCGTTATTCGACGCGATGAGTAGGTCGTCGATGAATGGGAACACGTAGTCTAGACCTCGAAGTACTTCATGAATAAACCGTTGAAATGTTTGGCCTGCGTTCTTCAAACCGGGACACATTCGAGGAAATTCGAATAAGCCGAATGGTGTGATGATGGCTGTCTTCTCTATGTCTTGAGGTGCTACCGGTAACTGTTGGTAGGCTCTGTTGAGATCGAGTGTAGAAAAAATCTTCTTATCGGCGAGACGGTAGGTAAAATCTTTGATTCTTGGTATTGGGTAGCGATCGGCTTTAGTTATGGAATTGAGCCTTCTGTAGTCGCCACACACGCGTAGATCTCCATTTTTCTTTGGTACGACATGTAAAGGGTTGGCCCAAGGGCTTTTGCTTGGACGGCATAGGCCCTGGGACATCATGTTTTCGAACTCCTTCTTGACTTGTTCGTAGCGGTGAGGTGGGAGGGGTCTCGCTCGACAGTGTAGTGGCTGGCCAGTTGTTTCGATCACGTGTTCAACGTTGTGCTTCGGGCTGAGTTTCATCGATGTTAGTCTAGTGATACCGGGGTAATCGGCGAGAATATCGTGGTAGCTCTGTTGTTCGTCGATGCTCATGATTCGTGGCTCGTTCGTCTTGCAGATAGGTAAGTTCACGGCAAGTAGTGTTCGGCCGTCAACTAGTCGGCGGTTCTTGACATCGACGAGTAGGTTGTGATGATGAAGGAAATCAGCGCCGATGATGGGTTTGTTGACTTTTGCTATGATGAACTTCCAGCGGTATGGTCTTCGTAAGTTTAAGTTGAGTTCCAGCGATTTCTCTCCGTAGGTAGGTATTACCGTGTTGTTAGCAGCGTACAGGTTGAATGATAGGGGCGGTGCGGTACATCCTTTCCTTTTAGGTAGTACGGATATGTTTGCTCCGGAATCAACCAAAAAGGTAAGTTTTGAGTTCTTGTCCTGGATGAGTAGGCGGTATTCTTTATCTGGAACACTGGAGTCCGCCGCTGCCAGCGTTCGTTCTAGTTTTCCGGTTGCTGGTTTTCGTAGGTATTTTTCTTGTAGTTACACGGTGCGTTGCAACGGCGGGCGTATTGCTTGAATTTGGAGTGATAGTAACACATGCCATCGGTGTGTGGACGGTAGTAGGTATCTCTCGAGCGGGAGCGGTGCCGCGCGGGGTGCGGGGGCAGTGAGGGGTGCGGGGACTTTTCACGGTAGCGGGGACGTGCGCGTGGACGATGTTGGCGTTTTAGTTCGGCGACTTCTAGTGATAATTTTCTTATTTCGTCGACTAATGTTTGTGTTTCAGACGGCTTCACTGGACTCGATTCTGACGGGCTCGAGATTGCAGAGACTTGCTGATATTGTTGCTCCATCATTTTGTCAGCGATTAGTGCGAGGTCGTCGAGTGCCGTTGATCTGCTGATGTTGTCGCTCACGACGAGGACTGAGCGAACGTGGGCAGGTAGATGGTTCATCCACATCATTCGTAGCGTTTCGTCCGTTATTTTTCCCTTTGCTAGGCTTTTCATGCGGCGAAGTAGCTGTGTAGGCTTCTGGTCGCCGAGCTCCATTTCTGAGAGTAACTTTTGTAGTTGCCGTTCTTCTGACTCCTCGTAGACTGAAATGAGTCGGTCCTTCAACTCGCTGTACGGTTTTGTAGCGGATGGTGTATAGAGAAGGTCCGCGATCTGCTCGATATCCTGTTTCTCTAGTTGTGCGATGACCATTTGGGCTAGTTCTTTCTCCCCTCGCTTGGTGTCGGCAGTGACAGCTTCAAAGGTGATGAACCAGAGCCTGACGCGGTCGCGCCAGAACTTTGGTATGCGCATGGAGAGGGCTATTCCGGCGAGCTCGGTGCGTGGCTGTGGCTTCGGAGTTTCAGCTCTTGCGCCGCTGCCGGTTCCGTTGCCTTCATTTGGATTGCTGGTAGGTTCTTCTTTGTTTCCGTCGTTGTTCATCTTGAGATTTGGGTAGCAGGATCTTGATTTGGCAGCAGAGTCGCAGAGTGTTCTGAAGGGTGTCACCACTTTAGCAGTTATCACTTTAGCTGCAGGTTGTACCTTAGGTAGGAGGATACTGCTAATAATTCAAACAATGAATACTGAATGGAATGGTATAGAATAGAATAATTTATTGTAAAATAATGCCTAATTATATGTACAAAAATAGGTTCTGAATGAGCTATTTACAAAACGAGTTGTTACTTAACGAAATCTACACACACACATGAATAATAATGCGCGCACACATATGCAAATTCCGCGGCGCGCGGGAAGGAGTTTCGAGGTCGCGACACCGAGTGTATAAATATAGGCGGCGCCGTCCGCGCTTTCTTTTCGCTCGCCGGTCGCCGTGGAGGAAGGACGTCGGTGCAGCTCCGTCGGTCACGCCGCGCCATGACACGAAGTTGCTCGAAGATGAAGATGATGCTTGCAGATGATGATCTTCGAGTGGAGTGGAGTGCTGATTGTGGATCGCCGTGTTTTGTGATGGTGCTCGCATGCTGTGTGCTGGTGTTCCAAAACAGCTCTTGTCAGAGCTCCATCATAAGTTTCACGTGATACGTCTGTGTTCAGCTGCTCCCATAGTGGACAGCTACAAGTTTCATAACTGTGCGTCTTATCTGCCGTTCCCTCATGGAGTGGCAACAAGTTTCAGTGAAACTATTACGTCTTGTAGTGAAGTGCTTGTGCTTGTATATAAGTAGCTGTAGATATGTAGTTGCAGATGCTTGTGCTTGATATGTAAGTAGCTGTAGATGCTTTATAGTGCGCAGTAGGTATGTGCGTAGGTATAGCTAATGAATCGCCGCTTCGCCGCTTGCTTTTAAGCCTGTCTGTAGTTGCTTGATAGATGTGACGTCACACGCGTAGGTTCCCAATTTGCATGTAGAACGCACGACGATAAGCTTGTAGGTAACGTTTAATCGCCTTGCATTTGCGCTTGATTAGGGAGATACTCGCGTATGCAGTCGATGATTGTTGTAGATGACGTAGGTAGCTACAAAACCAAGTGTATTTTGAGACTCAACCATAAAATCGTAGGGGCTGGAGGTTGTTTTGAAATCCTCATATTTTCTTGTCCCGTACCCAATCACGTAAGTATAAAACAGGCGATTTATTTCTTTCTATAAAAGCTTTTAGGCCTCCCAAGATATTGGGCAGGGCTTTTAAGTTTCTCACGGGAATGCTCCGCGTTATAGCGATAAAAAATTGCTGCGGAGGCTGTATGTTAATCCACCCTCTGCCTGTTATACCACAAGTTGCGTACGGCACGCGCCTCGCATACAGAAGGCTCACTTTCTCTTAATACTCCCACAGCGCACAGTACCTACTGAACACTACTCGACGTACTCAGGATCTCAAAGGGAAAAGCCAACTTGAGTATTTCGCTCATTTTTGATAAATGAATTGCTGACCGTAGAGTGAATATACCAGTCGCAAACCAAGCGCCAGTCACGTACCAATTCAGTATACATTATACATATTCCAGAATTTGCTTTTTGAGATTATAGTTGTTTTTGTGTGTTTATTTCACTTTCACTTTTTGGTTTGGATTTTGAAAAATCTGGTTATTTTTTTAGCCTATCTATATGAAATCTACACCTGACTGTTTGGTGGAGAGCAGGAGCTCACCCAAAAAAGTTTTTGTGGTTGTTTAAATAACCAGCCCATTTGTTCTGGGAAGAACGGATTGGACTGAAACTACCCGGCACGTGTCAGTAGTTTCTAAATGGGGAACAAATGAGGGACCTGCGTGCCCCCGCCGGCGGACGTCTGTTGCTTGAGGAGTTAGTTGAGTGTGATCTACTTGCAATGGCTGCAGCAGCGGCTACTGTGATGTCGTCATCATCATCCGAAAGGACTACCGGAGCAACCGAGGCAAGTGTGGTCCTTCTGTACCTACTCATCTGTATTTTTGTACAATACCTAATATAGCCGACAAACTAATGCCCGCCAGCTTTAGGAAGCCTAGTCAGCTATGAGCGGGATAAGTTGCACCATTTATCACGACCGTCATTTAGACTGTAATGTGGCTAAAAACGTTACTGCCCGTCAGCTGATATGCCCAAGGTCCACTAAACGTTTTTACATACAGGATGTAAAATTATTGTATCGTTAATGCACAATAAATAATATACGGGGTGTAAAGGACGGTGTATTGAAAACTTTGCAGGCATGATCAGACCATGAAACTAAACTTACTATGGAGCCTATATTGGGAAATGAAAAAAGTATTCGAGTTTCCATAGAAAGTCAATCAGCTGATCGGGAATTTTGTATGGGAAATCGATCTTTTTTCTGTTTACCAACATATCCGCCATAGAAAAAGTTGTTCACGTTCATGGTCTGATCATGCCTGCAAAGTTTTTGGTACACCATCCCTTACACCCCGTATATACTATATTATTTATTGTGCACTAACAATACAATAACTATTGTTTTAGAAGTAGTTAACAAAGCTTATCTCTATATAGATATCTCTTCCAGCCATCGTGTAAAAATAAGTATAAAACATACTACAAAAACATACAAAATAAACTCGCAGGTCATATTGCCCTCCTTCTGAAGAGGAGTTGGTTAAAGATAAAGATGTGATTCTAAATAAATATTAAACTAGTTTTTAGTACTTAATTACATCAGTGACATCAACATAACACAAACATTATTATAAAAGGTGCCCGTAGTAGGTAACTGTAATTTATAGGTTGTCTTTTCTGCAAAGCCCATAAATATTACCTATGGCGTAGCACTCAGCGTAGCTAGCGTAGCGAAAAGTAATAAAAATGTTGATAAGGCGATGGGAAAAATCATAAGATCGTAAATTATATTGATTGTCCACAAGGGTTACAAGCAAGGGTCAGCCATAAATCTTAAATTATTGAATCTACCAAGGACGCAATTATCATGATTCGGTTATAGCTTAGTAGATACAATTTATTTGCATGCTTCGTTTTGTCAAAGTCCTCTTTGAGTCATCTCTTTCATCTCTGTAATGTGATTACCCCGAAACGTTACATTGTTAGTAAACGTTGTTGACGTACTTCAAATTGTTTGATGTTAAACAGGTTAGTGGGGTAGAACTACGTGCGTGGGTAATTTTAAACTCACACAGAAGTTTGACAAAGTCGTCTATATATATTAAATGAACATAAATTTATCTTGTGCAAATGTGCACCCTTGTCACAGATCTGTCGCTTCTAGTTTTAATTCAAGCATTGGCTTAATTTACTTATGCGGCCTTATTTATGATGCTGCAGAAACTTGTATGTTTGTTAGTACCAAGCAAGCTTTTGAACAGCTTAAGTAGTTTGCCCTGAAAGTTCTATTACAGCAAACATTCTTAGCAGGTACATAATTATACGTAACTTCTTCATTGTTCCTAATAGCGTAAATATTTGTAGAACAAAATACGTAGGTACTTACGTGTTTTATGCTGGTTCAAAATAGGTTCTTACTTGAGAACAATATAATTTGCTTAAGCTACTTTGTATTACATCATAATTTGAATTTGCTTTTTGCATTCCATGAATGCATTTCTATCAAGCAGCGTTGAAGGAAGCGTGTCCAGCGCTGCGCTCCGCTCTTTACGAGCTCTCTCCATTGTCCTCAGTACCTATTTTGTTACTTTATATTCATTTCTACAAAAACATTATGGAATAGACACGGTATTTTTTCCTCCTAAATGTATAAAAGGAGCGTTATTATATTTATTTTTTTTGATCAGTGAACTGCTGCTCTACGACACACTGACGTCAGTACAGAAAAAAAACATAAACAAGCACTTGGCAGTCTCGTACGTTTTATTATTTATTTTCTGTTGCTGTTTATTTTATAAATGGTAAGGGAAGTAATGTAGGTGAATAATGTCGCAGTTCAATTTCTTATTTTGTAGGAAAAAAATGAAACATGATTCTTTTATTGATCAAGGAATACACCTATAATTACTTCTGCAGGTAATATTCATTCATCCTTGATCCTCGTTCAGCTATTTAATAATCTTCGCTACACCACAATGTAACCATTGACAAAGAAATTATATGCCTTCGTGATAGACATCCCTTCTTAAAAAAGAACACATTAGCCAGTCGTCTAGCTGGGTCGGTGGAGTTTAGGTTCTATATCGATAGCAGGTCGGCTGTCATGTCAGTTACCCAAATATAGGGATTCTATCTCAATTCCTCACGCAGGTACCGTAAGGACGACAGACAATTATCAGGATTGTTACTTCACGCGATCGTGCAGTCCACCATAAATTCAGGATGTAGATAAAAATTATATAAATATAATAAGAAATGGGAAATCGTAAGAGGCGACTTAGGGACTCGAGGGTGTGTATTGTAATTTTAGGCGATGGTCTGACAACCTGTCACTATAGCGATACACAATTTTCCGAATGACCCTCAAACATTTGTCAGACGTGGTGAAAATGGCCGTTTTTTGCGGCTGTTTACGCTCTGCCTACCCCGCAAGGGATTATAGGCGTGATATGTGTATGTATGTATCTAAATACATATAATAAGGGATGAAAGATGCCAGGTTTTTTTTTTTAAGAAAGCAGGCCGAAAATAGTACATCTGCTACGGCGTAGCAAAATGTTACGACTTTCAAGATTAAGGCAAAACATGGCCGTTTACGCTCTGCCTACCCTGCAAGGGATTATGGGCGTGATATGTGTGTGTACAACATAATAATTAAGATCAAGACAACAAAATATTTTTTTGCTAAAATACGTGTTGACTGTTCTGTTGGATGAAAAGTAGAACAAAAACAAGACGTAAAATAAAATCTCTACGCATTTCGTACACACACTCAGCACTTTATCACATCTAGGTATATATATCCCACGTACAACCTGTCCAATCGTCACAGGAATCAGGTTATTTATATGCGCGGTGGCGGTCGGGATATAAGGTAACATGTTGTGAACAATAATGTACCACGACTTTTACTACCGGAAAGGGTTGAGGATAGGTGAAAAGCATGGAGAATAAAACTTGCTCTTTCAATCAGGATTTGCCGTGTGATGCTGCTTAGAATAGCATCACTCCATTTCATTCCCGTGGGTGTCATAAGAGGCGACTTACGCACTCGGGTTACTTGTTTTGCAATTTCAGGCTATGAGCTAACAGCCTGTTACTGTGGTGATACACAATTTTCTGAATGACCCACAAATGTTTGTCAGACGCGGTATACATGTCCGTTGTTTACGCTCTGTCTGCTTCGCAAGGGATATAGGCGTGATATATGTATGTATGACATAAAGAAATACCAAAGTGCTTATTGGTAAATCTACGAGAAAAGTTTTTATTTTCAATAGAAGAAAGTAGATCATGTCATGTCATAGGAACATTAAAACTCATCTTTAAAAACAGGTTCCGAAGTAACATACAAAACTAAGCTTTCATTTTTGTTTATGTTTTTCGCCGAAAATATTAACAAATTTTTACAAAGGGAACATTGCGTGGTAGAAAGCTTGTTCTCCAAAAACGTTCTACAAAAGTAGCTCAACTAGCTGCGACAGCTGGCAAGGCAACAGCGAGACGGTAACTGTTTTAGTAGGTATCAGACAAGTGGTCACGTTTGCCAACCTCAATTCAGGTGGCTAGAATTACCGCCCACCAATGTTACGTTTCTGCGGGTAACTACTTATTGCATTAGGGCCAGTGCACATCTAACGCCATATTTGGGCATAGACATTTCCAGTCACGATGTTTTTTCACATCATCATAAAAACTGAATAGGTTCGAATGGAAATTATATCGGAAGAATCCTTACATTATCCCGAGTTTCATAGGCTAGGCTTCATGTCAGAAATAAGTCGTGTTTTTAAATTTTTCTTTTTATTATGCTTGTTTATACATGTAGCATTATACTTTGTTTTTTATAGAACCCACTGACTTACTAATACCTCAGATTGGAAAATGTCGACAAACGCTGTGGCAGAAAACTTGCATTTTGGCATTAATTAAAAATAATATACCCCTCTCTGATAAAAAATATACCCCAGGTATTGCAAGACAGTATTATTTACAAAGTACCACAATATTGTAATAGATGTTTTAGCTATTCTGTTGGAGGACAAATGTATCCAAAATTAAATCGAACCCATACCCCGAACACTGAACCGTAATGTATTTTATATAAAGCAGCGCCAGGCAGGTGGGTAGCGGCCAGTCTAGGAGAGGATATAAATTGGGAAATGAGCCAATAATCTATGCGCGCAAGACTACCAGCCACTAGTAGGTGCGGGGCAGAATGCAACAGTAGGTGCTGCCGCGGAGAGCTCATCGGCCTCGACCAGATAGGGGTGGGGGGGGGGGAGGGATGAAATGTACGGGCTTCATTAATAATACACATAGGATTCAACTTACCCAAAAAGGTGGGGTATGTTTTTTTTTGTAGCGGTTTAAGTAGCCCAAAGAAAAGTACCGTTTAATTTTGGTACCGAATGATATCCTAAAATTTGTGTATTACGTCAAACATAACCGTTACCGTTTTAACTGAATCATTTTTTCCAGTTGTAGTTTTAAATTTAACAGTAGTTGGCATTGTAAATGAAATACTTACATACAGCCTCAGCTGTCTTAAGGGCAACGCTATTATACGTTGTGTGCGCGTTTTGCGATATGACCATAAACAAGTAGGTATATTTCAAATGTTTGCTGAAAGTGGATTTTTAATTTGTTACTAAAAACGACTCGAGCCAATTGGAACTAGTGCGGTGCGCCGGCCCTTATAGTTTGCGAGTAGCAGTGGTCGCCCTGAAACTGCGGTAGCCCACCAACTGTTTTCGGAAGAGTAGTTTTCATTTGACTCAATTAATATGATACCCTGTATACAAATATCCAAGCTCGCTACCTCCAACAATAAGGTTTAAAATTTCGGCTGTTTTTAAGTCATTAAGAAATACACTATTTGTCTATTTATTGGTGACCCATCATGAGTATCATAATTGACCTAACTTTATCCAATTTTATACTTTGAGGTCAGTTTTTATTACTAACCTAGAAGACTGAAAAAGAATCCCCACGTTTTATAGCGAGTGACCGTCATTTGATTTCCTGGCTATGTGGTTATTAAGGGTATCAGCCATAAAGCAGTCTAGTGATACTAGGCTTAATGGCCAACGAGATCTGATTTGTATCCACATTGTAAAACTTTGCTTTTTAAGTAGCAGTTATATGTAAGTATAAAAAATAAATACAAACAAGTGAATGTTTAAAAAGGAAAGCCCGACTGCGGCTCGTGGAAAATAAATCATATTTAGGTTTTAGTTTAAAATCCAACATTTTGTGTTTATGAAAATTAATTATAAGTAGCCAGTGTCACTCGCGCTGCTGAGACGAATCAAACGACACGTCATAAGTCAACCAAAAGCTGAAGCAGTCGGATAATTATCAGATAATGACCAACAATATTTTAACTTGTTTTACGACGCAAATTGCCGAGTGATGCCGGCTTAGAATAGCATCACCCCATTTCTTTCCCTTGGAAGCCGTAACAGGCGCCTAAGGGATACGAGGGTATGTATTGCAATTTTAGGGGATGGGCTGACAACCTGTCACTGGCGATACACAATTTTCCGAAAGACGTGGTGTAAATGTCCGTTTTTTGTGGCCGTTGGGGCTCTGCCTACCCTGCAAGGGATTATAGGCGTGATATGTGTATGTATGCGTGTTTTACGACGAAAAACCTACTATGCTCCAGTATATCTGATTACATAGTACTCGCTTAGAAATAATCTCATTTACTTCACTGAGCAAGGAAAATAGCTTTTTTAACTAAATTAATAATCTGAGTAAATAAAAAGTATGTACTTACTTAGAAAGTTGTAATCTAAATAGATATTCATTTATGAATATGCTGGTTTTGATAGTCAAAGCCAAAGTTTTCCAATGTCCCATACTTAGGAAACGCCTTCGGCAAAAGCTGATAGGCTACCTGAACACCGGATGTCAGGGAAAGTATGTCAAGATGTCATCTCGGCGTCGCAAAGCTTTGCAAGCTTTAGCAAACTTCGCTGGCGGGTGCGGCCGCGTGAACTTACCGAGCTGTAATTTTTAATGTGATGTTTGTTTTGACTCTTGGGAAGGTGGGGTTCGTTCGTTCACTTCATTAATGGTAGATCAGTTTTTTCAAACATCTTATTTAATAAATAATTTGCTCTCTACTACACCTCGTCACTGAGTAGGTTTTAAGTAGGACACTTTCCTGTAGTAAATAGTACCAGTAACGAAAATACTTAAGAACTTCGAAGGATATTTATTGTACCACTATTGTATCCATATCAAACCTAATCAGCGTATAGTAGTTTTAGATATTATCCATTGATTCATCATCACCGACAAGGCCTAAAACTGGGCAGAGGCTTCTTTCTCATGCCATCAGTTAGACTTAAAAAACATTCGTTTATTATATAATTATATTAATTATCTAATACTTATTGTTAATATAGATAATATACGTAGATAGGTACCCGGCCGAAAGTAGTTATTCCATAGGCAAAGTAGACAATGTAAAAACAATATAGAGCTAGGTATAGGCATGGTTCAGGCAATACCTCCCCTAGTGGTTTGGCTATCGCTATCGATATGCAAAACCCAGCGATGGATATTCATATCGATTGAATTTACATCGAAATGGCATCGGAAGTGCGCTAGTTGAGCTTTATTTTTTAAAGCGAACAGCAAAAGCTTTGTGTCTCACTGTGTTCAAAATGGGCTGTAGAAACAGAACACATTAGCGGCATACAAAGGCTCCGCAGGTGGCTCAGTGATTAATCACAGCAAGTAAGGAATTCATAGGCGCTAAGGCGGGCGGTCGGCGGCGGCCCAGCGGCTCGGCTAGGCGGCGGCGACCGGACGGGCGGGCCGGCGGGCGCGGTAGTGCCGTCGAAGATACCCGGCGCGCCGCACGACCCCGCCACGCGCGCCCTCTCGCGTCTTTACGTGAAACGATAATACAAACTGGATTGCTTCGAGCTAACTTCACAGGTAAGTCGACCCTAACTTGAAAAACATCGAAAAACGAACTTTCACTTAATTTTGTCACGTAAAATATTTGAGCGGGAAACTCGACGTCATTAGGACGCAACCTGTTGCGGATGTGTTCCTTCGACTTATTTGTATTTGTATACGAACTTTAAGGAAACTGTATTACGATTTATCCGATGTGTACTTACTTTTGTATATCTAGGGATTACCTTTTGTTGGCTGTTTCCTTTATTGGATAAGAGTATCCAAAGATACAATAAAAGAAAAGCTTCATACTTTGTCATTCAAGCCATTGTATAGGAACTTTCTTCATCTAAGTAAGTATACTAGGTAAGGTAGTATTTGGTCCTTATTTTTGCGCCATCTGCTATGAATGAGATCCATTCATGAATCGTGCTTTATTATTTAAGTAGAGCCTTCTATATTAACGAACAGGTAGACGATGTTGAAATAAGCTTCTTATCTACTGCTACTTACCTTACTATCCTACCTTATACATAGGGGAAGATAATGTCAATTAAAGAACTGAATTATTTTTGTCCCCAGCAATACTTTTTCTTGACAAGAATGTGTATTATGTAGAAAATGACTTCTTTAGTGAGAATAAGTTTGAATTTTTATTATGTTTTAACTGGGGATAAAAATATTTCAGTTCTTTTGGAGTACCTCCTGGAACCTTATGTGCTATAACCGACTATATGTACCACCTGCTGCAGCACATGTACCTGCAATAATAATTGTTGTACGGTATGTACGTACCTAACTCTGTAGGCCCTACTATCTGCTTGAGGTCTAGTTAACTACAAGCAGTTACACCTGCTCTACTACACTACAACAGCCACAACAGTTCACTGCTGGACATGGGCCTCCCCCTATTGGGGGAGTAGGGTACTATGCTCACCGCGCTTGGTGGATTGGCGAGCGCAGTGCAAGATAATGTAATCATAGCGAACGCTGCTGCCCATTCTATGGCTGATTATCCCTCAGTCGCTTTTACGTCACCCACGAATAAAATTAGGGTGATGCACCACCTACGGCACCACATCATGCTGCAATTACTAAGATATAGTGAACGCATATTTACGGATTGTTATATTTTTCTACATATAATTAAACATTAGAATGCTCGTGTCAAACTATTATCATAAAATAGACAAACACTTGCATCCTAATACGCCCCATTATATGATAGTTGCATGAACTACTGTATTTGTTACCCTAATTAGCGAATAATGTGGTGAGAGAGAATTTAAATGTAGTGAGACGGAAAAAAATGTGCAAAATCTATACCTATAAGTACTTGCCGTGTGATGCCGGCTTAGAATAGCATCACCCCATAAGAGGCGACTAAGGGTCTCGAGGGTTAGATTTGTATTGCAATTTTAGGCGATGGGCTGACAACCTGTCACTATGGTGATACACAGTTATCTTATTGACCCTCAAACTTTTGTCAGACGTGGTGTTAATATCCGTATTACGGCCTTTAACGCTCTGCCTACCCCGTAAGGGATACAGGCGTGATTTATGTATGTATGTATGTATGTATAAGTACGTATACGCCATAAAAAGAATGAATTTTCTTTCGTGTACCGTCACCTTTTTCAAACACTCTAGAAAACACATAACTTTTAGCATGAAGCAGAAATTTCAGATATCTCGAAAGCAATCGTGTTTTCCGAGTGACTAACTCGGGTCGACCGATGGGGATTTAAGGGCAGCTTAGTGCTGAAAAGTAGGCATTTACGGCCTTCCGCCCGTCGCGTAGAAAAGATCGCGCGAGCTAGTCTGCGGTGAACTCACTTGACCCTGCGGTACGGACCGGGCGGCAAGCGCAGCTTCCACAGCAAACGCGCGCGTTACAGTATACAAAACTATGGCAGTAGGTCAATAACTTCCAAGATATAGCTTTAATTTTATTGTTTAAGTAATTTACTTAGGAAAAATATGTTGGTACAATTGTAGGATTGATAAAATTAAACAGAGAAGATGTGTTTTTATATTACTAATTTTTAATTATTGTATATATATACTTATTAATAGTAGTAATATTATTTTAATATAAATTTAAATAATGTTAGTATTATGCAATGCGCAGTTGAATAACTCATTATGATGAGCTTTCTCTTGTAATTCATTTAAAATATGTTTGATGTCAACAAGTCGGCGGCGTCCCGTGACAGTTTGAAATTCGTCTTCCTTGGTTTCAGCTTCTACTAGCATAGGAAATATCCTCATTATCATCACCGTCGGTACATCTGAAATTTTTCATTACTTACTTATAATCATCTAAACATTGAAAATCAAAGGACAATGACAAATAATCCTTACTATCCGTACTAATATTATATATAGTGGGTGTGAAGAGTGTGTGCAAAAATGCTATCCAGTCTTAACGCAGCCTCGAGACGTGACAAACTCGGGATGAACTTGGACAAGACAAAAGTCAAATTCGATCAATAAATCATCCCCAAGCCAGTCTCCGTCGAAGGTGTAGCCTTTAAAGTTGTCCAGAAGTATGTGTACTTTGGGCAAACGTTGCAGTTGGGTAGAGACAACTTTGAGACTGAAAGCACCAGAAGAGTGCAGCTTGGCTAGGCGGCATTTGGGAAGCTGCGTCATATCCTAGACAATGCCTCAAGACCATGGTGTTAGATCAATGTGTCCTACCAGTCATCATCTACCTTATCCGCAAAAAAGGCCAGTGACGGACATTTTCTGGAAGTGTAGCAAGCTGAAATGGGAGTGGGATTGCCACATTTGTCGTAGAACCGACGGACGATGGAGTAAGCGGGTTCTTGAGTGGAGGCCACGCCTTGGCAAGCGTAACGTTGGACGCCCTCCGGCCAGAATCCAGATAGACCGATGACTCAAAAAAGACGGCTGGTAACGACTGAATGGCGAAAACGGGAGATCGTGCCTTATGGCGTACCGAGGGGGAAGCCTACGTCCAGCAGTGGACTGATGAATGAATGAATGAAAATGAGTGTGTTTGTGTATATTTGTTACCTCTTCACGCTCAAACGGCTTGAGGGATTTGGGTGAAATTTGGTACACACACATACAGAGTATAAACTGGTATGACACATCATCATCATCATCATTGGCCTCACACGTCTGTGACAGAAGATTTAATCAGTGTCTGAGGCAAGAATTTTCATGGCTGTATAAGCCGATACGGGAGCGGCATAATTTTCCGCACGCCCTTCAAGTGAAGGTGGAATTTGAGACTGGCACATGCATGTTTAGATGACGCTTTTGCCTTTTGTTAGCGAGACCAGAAAACCAGGTATTATCATGTGTTTTGACACATATGCTACTGTTTACTGCGGTATAACAAATATTCCCACGGGGAAATGAGCAGCAGCGGGTAAAACCGCTGACGGGCCACTAGTTTGACATATAATTTTCGTAACTTACTTATGAGATTTAGAAGTCGATTGAAGTGGAAATGTATGGGAGTCCATAACTTGCAATAAGGGTTGATCATCACATAAGTTTGAAGCTCTGAAACATGTTTGAAACATCAATATTCACACAGAGCAGTATTTAAATAACATTAAGAATCGTCATTTCCACTTTTTGTCCTAAACAGTGTAACTTACGTATTTCTATCTGAATCTGCCTTTTCTGCTTGAGAGCTAATATCTACATGGCGAGGCTGCTGTATAGAACTACAAGAAAAATGTATGTATAAATAAGTGAAAATCTATATATAAATATGAAAAATATCAAAGTCTTATTAAGAAACAATCGTTTATAAGCTGAACAATAAAACATTTAATTTTCGTAACTTACTCATTAGACTGGAGAGTTGATTGGCGTGGAGATGTCCTCTTCTTCGTCGATACACTCTTAACAGAGCGGTCGTGGTCGTCAATCCGGGTTGGTGGCACGCTTTACAATCCGTCGCCATTCCTCACGGATGGCTGCTTTTCTGGTGCACTCTGTCACGGAACCTTCTTGTGTAGCGGCTTTAATTTGGTCCGTCTGATTTTCTTCGAGGGTGCGCACCCTCGACCTTCCCCTGGACCACGAGCCGCTCGATAGATATGTCCCCGCGTCGGGCGACGTGTCCAAAGAATGTAAGGATGCGAGTTTGCACGCTGGAGGAGAGGCGTTGCTTGATGCCGAGTTCCTTGAGAATGGAGTCATTCTTTATTCAATGTAGGATAGTATTATCATATCACTTATTGACGTCATGAACCGTCATTGTAAAAAAAAGAATGGGGAAATGAATGGGGAATGCTGTCCATGATATTCCAAGCATTCGTCTCCAGCACCACATATCCAGTGCGTCTATCCTCTTCTTTTCAATTACCAGCAAAGTCCACGTCTCCGCAGCATAGAGGAACACGGGGAATATGAGTGCTCTCACGAGTCGTGTTTTGGTGGCTTTCGTGATATTGCGATTTTTCCAAATCTTATGAAGCTTGCTCATGGTGGATATAGTTATCGCCATACGTCTTTTTACCTCGTCTATGCAACCGCCGTTGTTGGAAATCAGCGCTCCCAGATAAACGTAGGATTGGACAACCTCGCAGTTTGCGATATGTTTGACTATGTTGTTTTGGAGATGTATGTGACTCCAGAACTTGCAGAGTTGGTCATCGTCATGAAGGCTTGAAGACCTGGAACGTCTTTTATCAAAAAGTACACTATCTTGAACAGACTTACCTTTTCAGTTTCACTAAATTATACTTACTTTTCAGTACCTAGTAATTTGTTTGCATGTGAATACCTTTGTCTCTTGGTATTGAAGCACTACAAGGATTAGAAGGCCGAGGTTATCGGTACAATATTTACCGTCTTATTAAATATACTATTACATTACAAACAAGTGGTTGTTCTACTGATTTTGTTTTACTGTGTATGTACTTGATAATTACTTGTAGAATGGCTCACTAATAAATAATAAAATTACATTATGTAAAATCGTACATTGTCGTCGTATTATTTGTACTGTGGTTGCACCACTGGTTTTATTTCTACTGTGTATGTATTATGATGTTTACTTTTAACATGGCAACAGTTTATGAACTACTTAATAAATAAAATGACACTAGATCAAATGGTAGGTACAATGTTAGATACTGTGGTTGCAATACTATTTAATTTTACTGTCTGTTGTTTTAAACCTAAAACTGCTTCTGGTTTAGTTACCCAGATCAGCTATACAATTCTTTGTCATCTTACCTATTCACTAAAATTGATACCTATACATACTTACTTCATAGTAGGTAGTTACTTTAGTAGGTCAAAAACTGGTTAGAATTATGCTCAGATACTTACGATATTGTTTGCCGGTCTTTCCGCTTTTGACATATAGGTACCCTCTTGTATTTATTTTAAGTTCCCATTTTTACTTATTTACAGACTATGTACACGTTTATTTTCAATAAATTAACGAAATATTTACACATTCACAAAATATTTACAGTCAAAAAATGTACAACACTTATTTAAAACTTAGTAGCAAAGGCGAGCTTATCTCTTAAGAAAATATCTCTACGACAGCCAACCCATTTGATATCATAAAATTCATATTTTATTAATATTACGCGCAAGATGAAAAAAGCAGGTTGCGGAACGCCGCGGTCGAAAAATTGGCATAGGTCCTGCTCCGATGATGCCCGGCGGGCGTCTGAAGCGCAGCGCGCGCGTTGTTTGGTTATATAATGGGAATAATGGGGTTTAAAAAAATCCTAAAAAACAATTTAAAAAATCTATCCATTATTTCATTTACATCTTGTAAATTTCTACATTTTGGCATATTTTAAAAATTTTAAGTGTAAATAATCTTTGAGTAATACTTGAAAAATTGTCATAAGCTAACGTATCTTTGCATTTTTTTATGATCGAGAAAAGTTATAGAAATCGTGTTTTTGTCCATTAAATAATCAAGAACAGTTCATAAACATCAACATATATTTTTTCTGGTTCAAATAAAATACTATATAATGCTTTAAAACTCAACCAAAAATAGGTCGATTCGACATTTTTCACACTAAGCCGCCCTTAAAGATTAAAACGTGAATGCAGTAACATGAATCCTGGCCACTCCCGTTAGACGGACACGACACGAGCATGGATTCCAGAAATTACTTGCCCTGAGCTATTCTATTCTACAAAATAGATCTGGATTTAAAAATAGAAGTATTTATAAGTTCACTTATTCATATTCACAGCGTGGAAATATGAGGAGCTCCAAATAAATAACTTGAGGTCGGAAAAAACCCATTTAAATTATGACTATAAATAGTAAAAACAATCGCGAAAGTATAGAATTTAGTCGGCTAACTAAGTTTAATAACTAAAGTGGTAGTTTATTTCTCCCTACAGGAAATTGCGGCGAAAATAAAATCTAGTGCGGTGTACCTATTTAATTGGATTGTATTTATGTTATCTCAAAACATAACCTTCTTGGAATGTGTTTGAAACGGCGGCGGGTCATTTATTTTTGTGAGTAGGGCAAAATATCTGCCACTGACCTAGTCAAGAAAATAGCGAATTTAAAAGCTGTGGAAGTGGCTTTGCGTATATTTGTATCTCGATAAGATCCCTAACTTATATCAAGTTACTATTATATGGTCAATTTCCCGGCTCGTTAACGACCGCGATTTACGTGACATAGTAAAACCAATAACAGTATGGCAAACGATATCAGATGGTGCAATAACTCACCTGTGGCATGGTAATATGGAATGATGTGGGGTGTAATTTACCCCTCGGATAACAGGTATCTACCTCAGAGCATTTCAGATGGGACCTTACGAACAAGCAGGTTGCAGGTTCAGACACGCGCTGAAATGCAATCTATGTGTTCTGTATACAAATTTGAAATGCTTTGTTTTTACTCGAGTAAATTAATACCTGGTTTTATTTTTAATCTCTGACACCAGGGTCCCCTCGGTGTCCAACTCGAAAAAGAAGAAGTACCTACCTACTCTGTTTTTTTATTCGCTTTTATTTGCGTTTTAGTGCGCACATAGTCTGCGTCGAGTTTTTCATGGCTTCGTTTTGGTTGTCCAGAAGGCCCTCTGAAATATTATTTTGCTCTGAGATATCTAAAACCTGAACGAGCTACGCTGTGATTCCGCTCTATTTATCATCCTGCTGCGGCGCCGCAGCCGCACTCTGAGAATTTGATCCCATGTTCAACATAAATGTCTCCTTGGATTACGTGCATTCGATCGGAGTAAATTCAATACCATTAAAGTGTAATGCCGGGTTCGAAAAACATCACCCTATCTGTTGACAAGGAGGTGATGTTGGACTAAGGTTGTGTTCACAATGTACTCAACAATACCTACACTTATGTAAACAATTTTTTCCTTATAACAATGTTTTTACCTATTTAACAGGGTGTCCTATTGAGACTACCTACTTATCGGCCTAACACTTTTGTGAAATATCAAAGTATTGTCACCATACAAATTCTGTGAAGTTATTATGAATTATAAGCAGTCTTATAAAATAAATGGAAAGCTTTATCATAATACACTACTATGTTTCAACACGGTTGTGACCTACATCAGCTGAAAATTATGATACGGCTTCTTACTATACAGTCCTTGAATGGGGGCGAAAGTTGCTTGCATGCCGGAACGCAGTCTCGGCGCGAAGTGTGTTTTGAAACGTCTCGCGGCGTAGCTAGGGCTTTTATGAATGCAAACTACTTGAGATAGCTGCCTAGTGGACTATGCATGCGTCTATAAATGCAAATTGCTTGAAATAATAGACGTGATAAGAAATAACTGTGACAAGATTATGAAAAACAGCATGAAACAGGTTCAAAAACGTCGCGGCGGTGTCGTGGGGTCCTTACTTAATGAAAACTGCTTGTAATTTGCCAGTTTTTGAATAAATTCATAATTTTTCGAAAGTCTTTTTCACAACACACACGGAATAGATTTTTTAATCATCTAACGCTATATATCTTAAATACATTTTATGCTTAAAACTTTATCAAGTAATTTTAGTAATTTGTTAATAAGAACGATAAAGCCAGAAAGTTCGTAACTTCGTATCTTTGAGCCAATGCAAAGTAGAGTAGAGTAGTATACACTAGTGCAGGCCGGTGTACGATACTCCGTCCAGCAGGCAGGGTGGTGGCGCGAGGACCTACCCACCCCAACCGGAAACCACCCACTGCTTAGTTTTTGTGGGGATTTATTCCTTCCGTTACTACGCTTTTTACTAAAACTCCTTTTACCGCACTTAAATTTGCCAGCACTAAAAGGAAATGTCATGTAACCACTACCGTATGACGGAAAACGCAGAAATAAGTGGGCAACAGTAACATCGTTTCCAAATGCACGTCCGACATACGGAACGGACATTTCAACAAGTATATTTATTTAAAATATATTTTGAATCTGCTTCAGCGAGCGCGTTTATTTACAGTAAACGTTTGAGTGTTTATGTTATGTATCGAAATGGTTTGCGTCTTTCAAAAATGATATAAAAATGCCTTTGATGTATGAAGTGATTGCGGATTTACGAAGATTGTTGCTTAGAATAAATGTGTGGTGTGCGTATAACGTAGTTAAATAATATGCAGACACTTACAGTTCAATGTCTCGGTTTATTGGGTTTCCACAATACCTCCAGTAAAGATCCACAGAAAGTACAAGAAGGAAGAATACAAGGTTCATAAGCACTAGCACAGAAGCGGAAAAGTACAGTCCAGATAGTTTATAGTAAGGTACAGAAGTAAAGCGTAAAGAAAAGCACAAGATCGAAAAGCGAGCACAGCGGTAGACGAGAGAAAAATATAGGCGAAAGCGACATGCATCTAGCGCGGTTAATAGATCTCGACTGGCGGGAGGAAGGGTGCGCAGGCGCAAGCCTTCGGAGCACCGAGAACAATAGGGGACCGGTCGGCGTGCGCGTTTCCAATGCACCGTATGATATCGGAGCATGCGTACGACACGATACTATAATTAAATAATTGTGTTTAATGTTAGTAATGCATAATGTTAGATAATGTATAAGTGTAAGTGTAAATATAAGATGAATAAAATTTTATCAACAACTTAATGTAGGAAGTAAGGTATGAAGCCTACATCACTCCCCCCCAGAGACCGTCATGGGCGATAATAATCTGGAAATCTAACACGGCGTCCAGATTGAGTCATATAGTTTTTATTTGTGTCTATAAGAGGCTCCTCACCGTTACATTCAGTTACTATAAAAGCTGGTTTTATACGGTCTATCGAGACAGAAACTTCCTTACCTTTAATAAGTAAGTTAAAATTTTTGTCATTTCTAGATATGACTTTGTAAGGGCCTGTGTAAGCAGGTTGGAGGGAACTGCGTAAAGCGTCTTCTCGTAGAAAGACGTGATTAGCAGTTGCCAGTTCCTTAAAAACAAATACCTTCTCTTTATTATGACGTGAGGCCGGTACAGGTCTTAATTTTTCGGCAAAATAGCGCAAGCGCGCAGAAAACTCTGTAATGTCAGTTGGGCCGTTTGAAGATGGGTCAAAAAATTGGCCAGGTAGTCGTAGTGGCTCACCGTATAATAACTCGGCGGATGATGACTGCAAGTCATCTTTGAATGCACTTCTGATTCCTAACAAGACCCAAGGCAAAGATTCTGTCCATTTATCATTCGCATGGCACATTATTGATGCTTTGAGCTGACGATGGAATCGCTCGACTAAACCGTTACAAGTCGGATGATAGGCAGTTGTTCTTTTATGCTTGAAACCTGCTATTTTCGCCAAATGTTCGAACAGAGCGGATTCGAATTGACGACCACGATCGGTTATAATTTCCCTCGGGCAACCGAAACGCGAGATCCAACACGTCAACAAAGCTTTGGCTACCGTCTCCGCTTTGATATCTTCAATTGGCACTACTTCGGGCCACCGAGTGAAGCGATCTACAGCCGTTAAACAGTATCTGTAGCCTTCGGATAAGGGTAGAGGCCCTATTAAGTCGATGTGGACCAGCTGGAACCTTGATCGTGGTAAACTGTAGGTACCCAGTGGAGAGGTTACATGACGACTGACTTTAGCCCTTTGACAAGGCAGACAAGATCGTGTCCACTCCCTACAATCCTTTCTAATGCCCGGCCAAACAAAACGTTCTGCTACTAATTTAGCAGTTGCGTTACGACCAGGATGACTCAACGAATGCAAACTGTCGAAGACATTTTTGCGGTGAAATCTGGGAACAAATGGCCTGAGATTTGAGGTGCTGACGTCACAATATAATGGGAGTGGACATTCTGGCACTGTTATTCTTTCTAGGCGTAAAGACGAGCCCTCGTTCAAAAGTTTGGCTAATTCGGAGTCTACAGCTTGACTCTGGGCCAACGTTTCAAGACTAACAGGGGCGGCAAGTTCTTCGATTCTTGACATTGCATCGGCAACGATGTTGTTTTTTCCAGATATATGTCTTATATCGGTTGTGAACTGAGCTATATAGTCTAAATGCCTATACTGACGGGGCGAACAGTTTTTTTTTCTTTCATGAAACGCGAAACTGATCGGCTTGTGATCAGTGTATACGATAAAATGTCTCGCTTCTAACATGTGGCGAAAGTGTTTAATAGACTCATAAATAGCTAAAAGTTCCCTGTCATAGGGGGAATACTTTTCCTGTGATGGGCTAAGCTTTCGTGAGAAAAATGCTAGGGGTTGCCACGTATTGTCTTTGAACTGCTGCAGGACGCTCCCGATTGCTTTGTCTGATGCATCTGTAACGAGTGCTAGTGTGGCTGTACAATCAGGGTGTGCCAACAATGTTGCTTTAGAAAGGCTTTCCTTACACGCCTCAAAGGCACTCTTAGCGTTGCCCGACAGGGCAATCGGATGCGACCCTTTTACTGAACCTGTTAGCAGAGCGTTTAATGGGGCTTGTATAGTAGCTGCCTGAGGAATAAACCTGCGATAAAAGTTTATCATTCCCAAAAATCTCCTAAGCTGTCGTACGTTTGTGGGTAAAGGGTAATCTTTTATGGATTTAACTTTTGAGTCCAAAGGCTTCGTACCATTGATTGAAATATTGTAACCCAAAAATGTGACTTCTGAGACACCAAAAACACATTTCGATGTGTTAATTAACATCCCATAATCTCTTAACCTCTCAAAAATGGTGCGCAAATGTTGACTGTGTTCTTTTTCTGTTTTTGAAAATATAAGAAAATCGTCTAAATAACAGTATACAAAGTCAAGCCCTCTTGTGATCTCGTCCACGAACCTTTGAAAAGTCTGACCAGCATTCCTGAGCCCAAAAGTCATAAAAGGAAATTCAAACAATCCAAAGGGCGTCGTGATTGCCGTTTTAGGAATGTCGTCATTGCTAACCGGTATTTGATTATAAGCTTTCTCTAGATCTAACGTGCTGAAAATCGAACAACCTGCAATGCTGTGGGAAAAATCATGGATGTGCCTGATTGGATACATATCTGGTATGGTTCGAGCATTAAGCATCCTGTAATCCCCACATGGACGCCAGCCATTATTTTTCTTTGGAGCTAAATGCAGGGGAGATGACCAGGAGCTTTCAGATGGCCTTGCTGTGCCATTGGCTAACATTGACTGGAACTCTTGCTGCGCTATTTTGAGTTTGTCTGGTGCTAAACGGCGCGGGGAACAAAATACCGGAGGGCCTGGTGTTGTGCGTATGTGGTGAACAGTGTTGTGTGGGATAGTACGGTGAATACCAGCTGGTCGTGTAATTTCGGGAAATTCTTCTAAAATTTTGTGATACTTCGTCGCGCCAGTCGTGATCTTTACAGAACATATTTCATCACAATTAGCGGCCGAGGCCGACGCCACTAGAGTAGTGGTATTATCTACAATTCGTTTGTTACGGCAATCTACCATTAAATTATAATAATACAAAAAATCGGCGCCAATAATTGGTTTTGTGACATCTGCAACCACAAAACGCCATGTAAAATCCCGACGCAGATTTAAATCTATATTGAGGTGAACATAACCGTAAGTGTTTATGGTCGAGCCGTTGGCAGCACTAAGTTGATACCCAGTCCGTTGCCGGCGATCGCGCAGCTTTGACCGTGGAAACACGCAGAGATCGCTACCTGTGTCGATCAAGAATTGCGTCTTTGATTTTCGGTCAGTAACAAATAAACGACGACCATTTGGGTTAGGGCAATCGCTGGCCGCCATTACTGACTGCCCCTGGAGTTTCCCGCACGATATTTTTCACATGGACGAATGCAGTTGGTTGCTCGGTCGCCGAACTTATAGTGATACCAACATACAGGAAACTTGCGATAGTTGGAATCTGATCTCCGCATAGGACTCCGGCTTGCTCTTCTGGACTTGGATCGCGATCTTCCATTTGTGTTTGTTGAAAAGCTGCGAAATTGCCTACGCAGCTCGGCGATTTCTCTGGTAAGTTCACTGACGTCCGATTCAGGCTGGCTTTTACTTGCGGATGCAACCATAGCTGTTGTTGAAGCAATGTCGTGAACCCTATCAGCGTAGTCTGCTAGGTCATCTAAAGTTGATGTGCTGGGTTGTGAAGCCAAAGCTATCTGAATATTATTCGGGAGGCGATTCGACCATATTGTCCGCATTAGATCATCTGGGAATGTTGAATCGCTGAGACCTTGAAGATGGCGAAGAAATTGTGATGGTTTCCTATCTCCTAATTCCTCGGTAGTTATTAATTGCTTCAGTTTCTGCTCTTTCGACGTCGTGAGCCGTTTGATAAGCAGTGTCTTGAGCTTTTCATATTTATCGGCCGCAGGTGGATTTATTATGACATCTTTAACTTCTTTGGAATATTGGTTATCCAGTTGGCCGATGACGTAGTTGAATTTTGTGGCATCATTAGTTATTCCGGATATTGCAAACTGTCCCTCAATTTGAGCAAACCATATCTCGGGTTCTTCTGGCCAAAAAGGCGGTACTCGTATTCCAACTTTAAAAACCTGTCCGTTTCCGGACTTGTCTCCCTCGTTGGTAGGCATGTTCTGTCGGGGTCACCAGTGTGGTGTGCGTATAACGTAGTTAAATAATATGCAGACACTTACAGTTCAATGTCTCGGTTTATTGGGTTTCCACAATACCTCCAGTAAAGATCCACAGAAAGTACAAGAAGGAAGAATACAAGGTTCATAAGCACTAGCACAGAAGCGGAAAAGTACAGTCCAGATAGTTTATAGTAAGGTACAGAAGTAAAGCGTAAAGAAAAGCACAAGATCGAAAAGCGAGCACAGCGGTAGACGAGAGAAAAATATAGGCGAAAGCGACATGCATCTAGCGCGGTTAATAGATCTCGACTGGCGGGAGGAAGGGTGCGCAGGCGCAAGCCTTCGGAGCACCGAGAACAATAGGGGACCGGTCGGCGTGCGCGTTTCCAATGCACCGTATGATATCGGAGCATGCGTACGACACGATACTATAATTAAATAATTGTGTTTAATGTTAGTAATGCATAATGTTAGATAATGTATAAGTGTAAGTGTAAATATAAGATGAATAAAATTTTATCAACAACTTAATGTAGGAAGTAAGGTATGAAGCCTACAAATGTTTTCCATCGTTTCTCGCCAGTATTAAAATTCCTAAATATTTTACATTTTTATGCGTAACGACATGAACAGTTTCTGAACCAAGGATGTGTGTTAGGATCGTTTTAAGTTATAAGTACCTAGCTCAGTACCTACAATAACATGCTTATTAAATTATAACATTTGAAAACACGACTGCTTTCTGTGATAAACCCTAACCTATGAAACTCGGGATATGTAAGGATTCTCTGATACAATTCCCAATCCAATCTGTTCAGTGGTTAACGGGTTTCAGTCCTTTAAATAATCGTACATTGTTTCGGACTATTTGGTAAAAGTGATATTTAATTTAATAATATATCAAAAAAATTACGACACGACTGCTTTCTGAGATACCGTAAAGATTCTTCTTTAACGTAGAGGTTATCGAGTTTCATTCCTTGAAAGTATTGCACATACATACATACTCGTACATACATGAACTCTAATAACATTACATTCCTTTTTTGCTCGGGCAGTCGTCTAAAAACTGAAAGTAATAGGAAGGTAACTTTCCGTACTTTTTCTTTTCCAGACAAATCAATACATTGTTGATTGCCTTTCGGCGCATAATGTACCATTCGCAAAATGTACCCTTCGCAAAATGCACCCTTCGCAAAATGTACCTTTCGCAAAACGTACCCCTCGCAAAATGCACCCTTGGACGTACCGCACCTCGTCACCAATTACGAAATACTTAGATTAAAAACGCACCTATATAATAAGCATAGAAGTGTGCAGATCAGAATGTGTTGCTTCTATATCACTTGACATTACAAGGGAAATAATAACTAGACAAACGAAGCATACATGTATAACGCGTGATTCTAAAAATATAATATACTAGCTGTTACCCGCGGCATTCCTCGCATAAAATAAAAACTATCCTATTTGTTAATCCATGTTACCTTCTATATGTGTGCCAAATCTCATTACAATCGGTTCAGTAGTTTTTGCGTGAAGAAGTATCAATACAAAGTTTCGCATTTATAACAATAGTAGGATTAACACATTCATTATATGAAAAAAGACGTATGCAGTGCAGTGCAGTGGTTTTAGACCGGTGCTATGCAGCAACTTTTTGAGGAAAATGGGTCAGAGTTCACCTTTCGGGCCGCTATGGGGAAAAGACTTTTTTATTTGTTGTATATTGTCGTGTAGAGGGCCCTAACACGAACACTTTTTGTCTTTTGCACTTTTGGGCTACGATGCACTCCGGCCGATATATAAGCCCTTGAAGTCAGCAAGGAAAAAAGAAAAGCAATATTTTCTGGTTTTTTTTTCAGCTTCCGTATTTTTGTATAGAGAGGTCTAATTGGAAACACTTTTTGTCCCCAGTAATTTTGAGCTAGGATGCACCTAGGTTGAGTTACAGCCATTTTAATAAACCGAGGTTTTAGATAAATCTGGGCATAACTCAGCCTAAGTACGTTCTAGCCCAAAATTATAAAGGACAAAAAGTGTTTGTATTACGCCCCTCTAAAAAAGAAAATTGAAAAAAAAAGTAAAAATATTTTTTAAGTCACAAATATTTTTTTTGTAAATATTTTTTTTCTCTACGATTCATAGGGCCCCGAAGCGTATACTCCAACTTCCTGGCCCAAAAAGTATACTCTGAACAAAGATACCTTATACAGAGAACGCAAATCACTTCTAAATTCGGATAGATTGCATCATACCGGTACTGCAACCGTGAAAGTTCAAGAAATATTAGTAAGAAAATTTCTAATTCTCGAAGACGGCGGCGTTGCAGAAAAAAATCATATATTTGCGACAAAATTGGGCAGGAAAATAATCAAAAAACCTGGATCCTACGCAGCATGTTCATGTCAGCACTACCTCCCTCACTCACACATCAAATTAGTGTCCAGGGGTGCATTTTGCTAATGGTACAATTTGAGAAGAGTACGTTTTGCGAATGGTGCATTTTGCGAAAGGTACGTTTTACGCACGGGGTACATTATGCGAATGGTACATTATGCGCTGGAACTGTTGATTGTTAGTTTATAATCTTTCTAAAGCTCGTGTTATAAAGAGACTTACATTACAGAATATTAATTACACTTATACAATTATCTTTTAGCCTTTCCGGGCAATTGTAATAAGAATTGTGGGCACGGGACTTTAATGCAACTAGACTGCGGTAGCACTTAAATGGGTTGCATAAAATGAATAGTATACTCGCCTCGACAATAGCAGAAGGATTCGTTCTGTGACTGTGTGTTCCGAGTCCCTACCGCGTCATTTTTGGCTATGATAAATTCAGTTAGACTATCAAGGATGCACAGATTACGCCATTTTGCTTAGAGTTAGTCAGAATCTGATTTTTTATAACGAATTCATATATTTTTGCCCAGGCATACATTAATGTCGAGAATCGTACATACGATAATGAAGTGGACATATTGCTTTACTGCAATGTAAACTCCAACAGGACCGCGAGCACTTAAAATGAAATGGGTATGCATAAAATGAAATGAAGACACGTACTCCTCGACGGGGGATTAATTTCATCGTGTTTTTCTGCCGAGTCCAGACCGCGACATTTGAGGTAAAGAGAAACTCTCTTAGACCATTCAGATTGCACTCGAAATTGGTGCACATAATTTTCTTGGTCTAGGCTGCTAAGTGGGAGTGGCGTGGACTTAACTTGGATTTCACTTGCACCTTACAACTGCTTACTTTATATCTAGTCGTTAACTAAAAATGGGAACAATGACGTCCATAGTTCCATGCATATTACTGAAATACCCATTCTATCTGTATTTTCCTTTTTATAACCGAATATTTGTTTTAACTCATAATCGCCTCTTTTTAATAAAAATAGACATCATGACTCTTTTATAGCCGTTAGATAGACAATAGAACATTGTTGAAAATGAGTTAATAGAAAAGCGCCCTATTGTTTCATATTGTATTTAATGATAGTATCTAACAAAAAAGCTCAGATTGAAAGTATAGGTTATCAGTAGATAGGTAAGTTATTTGGTTTATTTTGGACCCCAATTAATTAATCTCCAGACCCTAACCCATTTTTATTATGCGACATAGAATGGCGTGCCTTGTAGCGACTCTACTAATGTTGGCAGAGTTTTATAATAGGTTTTTTATAACTACCTATCCTAATAAGGTATCTGTATCTGTTCTTAATATCTGATGTAGTAACGAAGTAAGTGAGACGTTCAAAACCATTGTTTTCGTTTGTTTAGTACAAAGAATAAGAAATTAATGCTAAGACAAGAGTACGCTTTTAAGATATAAAAATTATAATAACAAATGATGTTAAATAAAAGCTTCTGAGTTATGTACTTCAAGTAGGTAGCGGTAAGTATCCATTATTCCTTGGAAGTGGAGGCATGAAATATTCTTTGGAAAAAACTGTCCAGCCAGGCTGAAAACAGGTTTTTATCATTCAGTTATATAATTTAAAAATACAGCGGCGCTGCGCGCTGTGGCAATGGGTGTTTTAAATAGAAATAACCTCGACATCATATTTACATATCTACTTACGTTTTTCATAAAATTATTACGAACTTATTACTAGACAGGTGTAAATGCTGATTCTCTCCTCTTTATCTTAAAATATACTCTGTCCTTTTTTCTCAAAGCACATTTAAAGGTATTGTTTGCATACATAGCTATGATTTTTTCGTGAAGTTGCGTGAGTTCACTACTCGCCATAGATAAGTTGAAAACGGTAAAATGTGCAGCATTTTGTTTGTATTAGATATCGACCACAGATATTAACGTTGGTCTCCCTAATCAATACAAAATACACATTTATTCTGCTCATAAAAGCCATGCACACACGTTAACGGAAAATATAGGCAAATTAATGCAATTAATTCTGGTACTGGTATTCATAAATTATGATCGGAATGCAGTGCTGTAGGGCGGGCGGTGGATATTACAGCCGGATAGTACAGTGTTACTGCTTATAGACTATTTGATCGGGCGGGCGGGTTCATCACATAATCCAGTTTATTAGATAATTACCTGCTTAGAATGTATTTGATACCTTACGTAGCTTCTAAGTTGAACTTAAGGAGTACGTGTCGAATACAGAAGATGAAAGTAGTGACGCCTATATTTCAGCTGTAATTCACGAAAGAGTCCATACCACAACATTTTGGATAGTATTAAGATGGACTACATATATCGGGTGAAATTTCAATAGTAACCGATACTGAAAACAGACGTTGGGCGGTGATAAGGAACAACTTTTTTCTTAGGAACATAGGTCAAAATATGTCAAAAATATTTTGATCTTCCATAATAACCCAAATCAGCTGATTGGCAATTTTGTATGGGAGGAGGGTTAGATTTCGACCTATGTTCCTTGGGGAAAGTTGTTCCTTATCACGTGTCCCTCAAGCTGTAATCCTCACCTATGAAAACTTACCGAAAAGCAATTTTGGTTTTGTCAAAAAATAGTACTGAAATAGTGACAAATAGTGACATATGCAAGAAAATTAGTGACTTCATATTTCCTAAGATATGGCTATCGTTCGGTGAGGATTACAGATCGAGGCTCACGCCGTAATCCCAACTCTCGTGTGAGCAAACGGTGGGGTATTTTCACTTGGTCTACATTCCAAAAAATAGTGCCTAATTAGTGACTAATAGTGACAAAAGATGAGAAATTGTCGCTTTATAATTCCGAAGTTATAAAGGCATCTTGGTGAGGATTATACCTATAGCAATTTTTGCTGTAATCCTCACCTCATTTCTGCTAAACGCTTAGGTCTTTTGACTCAAATTTAGTATCAAAAAATAGTGCTGAAATAGTGTTCTTAAACTGCATTGATATTTATTTAGTTTATGTAGTAGAAGCAATTAAAAAAACCGTAAGAACTTCTCCATACAAAATGGTACAGGTACAGTCGCGAACAATACTTCGTAGAATACAGACTTGATTTTTGCTTTAATTTAGGTAATGTCATTTCTACCAATATATGTAGGTGTTAACTATAACATAAGTCGAGCCACTGACATTATTTTGGTATATTTTATGAGTAGGTATTTTGGTTGAATATTTTTCAACGCCTTGAACTTTTTAACGGTTTTATAACAATAAAGAATTTATATGTACTTATGCTAATATCTTTCAGATCAACACATCGCATTAATTTATCACATCGTATTCTCTTAACTCTGAAAGCCCTGTTTGGTCGCGCCACCGCTCTAGCCACCGCTAAACAAAACCGGTTTGGCCGAGCCTCGAAAACTGACCGCCGCGCGTGTGAGCGAGAGGGTAGACAATAGTGAAATTATTGCATGCACTTCGCCTGCGTGGTATTTTTTGGTTTCATCACGTTACGCGTTATTGAGTATTATGACAACTCAAATATAAAATTTCTTAAATAACAAATACGCCACTTACGATTATTATGAAAAATTAAAATTAAAACGCACCTTTTTAAAATAACAAAAATTATTATTTAGGTATAATTAGGTACTTATAGTATTAGTCCTCGCCTCACGTCGTTAACTATATAGGGTTAAATCTATTTAGTGACCGATAGCAAAAACCCAGGACGGGCTGGTGATAAGGAACAACTTTTAATATGAATAACCCAAATCAGCTGATCGGCAATTTGTACGGGAGGTCTAATTTTTTTTCATGTTTCGACCTATGTTCCTTGGGGAAAGTTGTTCCTTATCACCAGCCCGTCTTGGGTTTTCGCTATCGGTCACTGATTAGATTTCACTTACCTACTTTCATTTATTTATGAGTTAAATGAATTTTACCACATAAATATGTTTTTTGTTCCATTTTTGCCAAACAAGTTAGGTACCTGTATTTATTTATGTACTACATAGATACAAACATATATCACACTTTTATCCCTTACGGGTTAGGCAGAGCGTTAACAGCCGCAAAAAATACGGTCGTTATCATCGCCACGTCTGACTGATTGAGAAATATTGTGTAC
Organism: Tuta absoluta; assembly: GCA_027580185.1. Classification (NCBI taxonomy): domain Eukaryota; kingdom Metazoa; phylum Arthropoda; class Insecta; order Lepidoptera; family Gelechiidae; genus Tuta; species Tuta absoluta. The sequence goes on from JAQAHW010000003.1 coordinate 11,665,968, forward strand.
TGTCAGATATAAACAAAATACTTGAAGGAAATAAATTTGTTTGATTACGTTCCTACCGACATAACAAACCAGTATTGAGCTTCAAGTACGACAATACGAAGTATTGTTCGCGACTGTACCTGACCATTTTGTATGAAGAAGTTCTTACGGTTTTTTTAATTGCTTCTACTACATAAACTAAATAAATATCAATGCAGTTTAAGAACACTATTTCAGCACTATTTTTTGATACTAAATTTGAGTCAAAAGACCTAAGCGTTTAGCAGAAATGAGGTGAGGATTACAGCAAAAATTGCTATAGGTATAATCCTCACCAAGATGCCTTTATAACTTCGGAATTATAAAGCGACAATTTCTCATCTTTTGTCACTATTAGTCACTAATTAGGCACTATTTTTTGGAATGTAGACCAAGTGAAAATACCCCACCGTTTGCTCACACGAGAGTTGGGATTACAGCGTGAGCCTCGATCTGTAATCCTCACCAAACGATAGCCATATCTTGGGAAATATGAAGTCACTAATTTTCTTGCATATGTCACTATTTGTCACTATTTCAGCACTATTTTTTGACAAAACCAAAATTGCTTTTCGTTTAGTTTTCATAGGTGAGGATTACAGCTTGAGGGACACCTTATCACCAGCCCTTCTTGAGATTTCGCTAATAGATTGTAATATATCATATCAATCTTCTGTGGTATTTCTTTTATGCAAGTTGTAAATAATTTGTTTGAACCTGTATTAATTTTCAGTAGGCTTTACCTTCAACCTTTCATGTGAAATTGTGTATAATGTATAAGAGGTTATAGCCATACGGGCAGGCGGCGAGATATGCCCGACTGGTCACGAACAATCACAACCTCAGCACTACACTACACCCGTTTAATACACCATCAATCTATACTATCTATATAATCTATTTAAGCGGTGGAAGGCTCCGTAAGGGGCCGCCTGGCTCGCGACCACCATCCCACCGAAGTCTGGCGCCAAGTAGCTTGCTGCGTTCCGTCAGTGTGTGGGAGTGCCAGTGCCTTAACAGGCTTCTTCTGGGTGAGGTCGCTCCATCTTAAACTCTGTCTCTGTCCTATGACCTAGACTAGAGTCAAGAGCAAACCCATCATTAATAAAAAAAAAAAAAAAAAGTGACAATAGTAGTCATTCAATTTTATTAAGCGCTATCTAGTGTAGTACTTACCTAAAATAAAATAAAAAATATAAACCTCTTCACACTGCTCTCGTAGTACCTATAGGTAAGTATGTAAGTTTACAACATCAAAAATATGTGAAAGTATTCGTGTTTAGGTATAAATCGAAAATAATTATAATTATTATATATAAAATACTATGCTGTATTTTATTTCCGACTAGTTGTTACCCGTGGCGTAGCAAGAATAAAAAAAATAGCCCATGTGTTAATCTATGTTACCTTCTATATGTGTGCCAAATTTCATTACCGTCGGTTCAGTAGTTTTTGCGTGAAGAAGTATCAAACAAACAAACATACAAACTTTCGCAATTATAATTATTCAATTAATATTACTTTGTCACATTAATAGTTTTCTATCAAAATAATACTCGTATGAGATCTAAAAGATCTTAAACATATTTTTTTATTTTATGGATGGGTTTGCTCTTGACTCTAGTCTAGGTCATAGGACAGAGACAGAGTCTAAGATGGAGCGAGCTCACCCAGATGATGAAACGCAGCAAACTACTTGGCGCCAGACTTCGGTGGGATGGTGGTCGCGATTGGATTGGTAGAGCGTTCACGGCCGTAAAAATACGGTCGCTATCGCCACGTCTGACAAACATTTAAAGGCCGCTTCAGAATCACATATACCATACTATAGTGATCGGTTGTCAGCCTGTCATGAAATGAAACCCTCAAGTTCCGCGGGAAAGAAATGGGGTTATACTAATCACACGACAAAAAGATCTTATACTGATGGTACAGGTATAGATAGATACCTAGAGAACACTCTACACATGATAATCGTTTTTATACTAGCAGATTTATCGAAGTTAAACATGCTATTTTTCTGTCCAAACTCGAGACGTGAAACGATATAAACTGCAAATTAGCGGTAGTTCCGCAAAGTAACCTATTTATATGGCATACATTTGTTCCAAATTGGGGTCACGGGAGCTTCTTGTCAAGGGGAGGATGATAGCAAAACAATAGGAAGTAACAAGACGCGTAACACAATAATACTGATATTCTATTCGACGTTTGTCGTTAAATTGGAGGAGAATGGGTCTTCTATTACTCCATTTAACTTCCCACCGACACCTTTCACACTATAATAGACAACCTGTGTTAAATATAATATCAATATCCGATACGTGTTTCTGATGGCGTTATTTTTATAAGACATTTGTTTTGCACTACACGAAAAGAAAATGCATTTAGCAGGTAACATTACAAAAACGTAAGTAGTTATCTCTTACGCAGAGAGAAAAAAATCATCTTTATAGTTATCCTTACAAAGACATTTTACATTACATTAACGAGTTCATATTTTACGTTTTACTTAATGTCTGTCATATGTACCTCTGACTGAAATAAAAACCGTGCAGTGATGCAAAGTCGACATCAACAAAGTAAACGACACGAATAATGTCGAGTCCGCTACTGTCGCATTCGTAGCATATCTACAAGCACTTTAATTATGGCCAGGTACATTTGTGTCAACAGAGGCTGTAAAGCCGCTACACAAAAGAAGATAAAACATGGACAAAATGTTGACAAAACCATCTGAGCGATATCTGCACAGAAAAGCTTCATTGGCCCGATTTTGAAGGAGGACACAGACGTCTGCGTGATGATTTTTTAATCGTTAGCATTATAGTATTTGATCAGCTATCGGGAGGCTTGATTCCTCATATTATTCACTCTGAACGGATTTGCGATAGCAGGAATACTACGTTACGTTTCATGTGCGATAGTAGAATATATGGAATCTTACAATACGCTGCTCGACTGACAGGTCAATATAGCTACCTTTTATATAAAACTAATTTGGAACGACACTTTGTATATAGAGGTATATAGCGTCAAAACTTTATATTATTTTCCTGTTTAAAAATTTTAAATTCTAAATAATTTGAAATACGTTTTATTAAGTATACGGTATGGTTATGGATAAGTCGTTTAAGGCATACAAATGTTGTACTCAATCAAGTACCGAATTTAAGATCATCTTGCTCGGCTTGTAAAAGGATTAATAAGGTACCAAATTTTCTGAAAATTAAAAGTTTTTTTACTTCGTGACCGAGAATTTCGCCGAGTTTAGATTGGAAATTAGTAGGTATTGATTGGATCTACGTCAAAACTTTTTTAATTGGGGGTCGAAAACCATGACGATTTATAATTAAAGAAGTGTGCCTGCAGACTCGCGGTTCTCCAAACAATATGAATAAATAAAACAGAGTTTAGTCTGGAATCGAGGTTAGTTTCGTTGCCCGGTGATAGTAAATAAAATAAACGACATCTACTTTTGTATGAAATTTTCTGGTTTAGTGTCATTCACTACAAAACTGGTCATAAAAGTAGTTTTATTTAAAATCTGAAATATGTATATTTACTCTTTGCTTAGTGATAGGTACTAAATAACAAAGTGTGCATTTTAAATGTAGAATTTGCTTTTGTTAGTGGTAGTTTTGAATTTAGGCAAGTTTAATGATTATTTTGAGTGTTGACTCTTGCCTTTTGCTACGGCGTAGCTCATAGCTACAAATTAAATGTTTCAAACAGAAAATATTCGCACGTATAGGGCTGTTGCTTTGAGCTACGCAAAACCCAGTACAAAGCCAACTTGTTCATTTCGTCTCCGCTTTTGAGTGTAATGGGAGTCGTTTGAGGTGACTCAGGGACTCGAGGGTATCTATTGTAATTTTAGGCGATGGGCTGACAACCTGTCTCTAAGGCAATGCACATTTTTTTCGAATGACCCTCAAATATTTGTCAGACGTGGCGTAAATGTGCGTTTTTAGCGGCCGTTTACACTCTGCCTACCACGCATAGGATTATAGGCATGATATGTGTAATAAAGCTTTTTCCCACAGTTGGAACACATGAACCTTCCTCTTAAAATAATTTATCTATTAAAAAACGCATCAAAATCCGTTGCGTAGTTTTAAAGATCGAAGCATACAATGGGACACGCGGACAGCGGTAGTGATAGTGATGACAAGAGCAGCGCATGTTACCAAGACTCAAATAGCCCGTTCTGTCTAATAGATATTGCGTTTTCCAAGAATATTCGTACCCCCAAGTTGGCTTTTCCAGTTCTCGCAAGCGTGGGCTGAACTTCGTTAGCAAATGATGCAGAGTTAGTTCAAACATAGTTTAGCTTTCATACTATCTGCTACACTGATTTAGTTATTACATAATTAGAATATCCTTTCATTAATACTACACTATAATTCATTTGAAGGAATAATTATTTTGTCGTTCTCTGTCTCATGTTCTATAATTCATAGTATCATAGGATAACTTAGCTCTTAAAGTTTGGTAGTATATTTGCTAAGATAAGATACTTATGTTTACAATTTCTATTATTTAATGGAGCTGATATTTGCTGTGCCTGTAACTTTATGTAAAAAGAACTTAATATTTCCTGAATAAAAAAGGCACGTGATGACGTCATTTTATTATCGTCCATCTAACGATTCCCCCCCAGGGTTCCGGTTCCGCTTCGCATTTGCAACACTCGACTCGGTTTGTATGTATTAATGTATTGCTACAAACTACGTTATAAATGATTGAAGGAAAGATTATTTCCTGGCCTTGTATAAAATTTCTGCCATGGGAGTAAGATGTTTTCCCGTGGTAAATAGATTTTTGGAATAAATCAAATCCCGTGCATCGCAAGTTTCTCGACGTATTTGCAACATTTTGCTATATGAAGTTTTCTTGAATTTCCTTCCAATATATATTAATCCTTTTAACACTATTAAGTACATGAATATATTCGAATGTAAAAGTAGGTGAGGAGTGAATCGAGGTCAGACGTCTTGCGTCCTGCTGCAGTGTCATGGCTGTAATTTCCGGCGAGCTGGAGTCCGATAAACAAATTACAGTTCCATCTGCAGGTTAGTGGGTTTGATTTGATTCGACTATGTAGTAGGTGCATATGTGTTACTAACAGGTAGCATTACCATGGTATTACATGCTGGCTGGTGATTTCTTCCTCCTGTCAGAAACATTGGTTTATTTCTACCTGAGATAAAATTCAGAGTCGCTGGACTAGACCAAAGCACAACTTTGTCAATATTCTGATTTCTATAAAACTTCATAATGTCAAATGCACTCACAAACGGTAAAGCATATAGAATTTCCTGCCAGAGCACGTTAGTGTCGTATTCGCATCTATTGCTCAGTCACATTTGAAAATCATTGCGTTATGAATAAGAGTATATCTGTGTTTTAAGTATTAGACCGGGTCTATCGCGATAGTATTTAGGTAAATATTAGTAATTTACCTGTGTCCCGACGTTTCAACACAGTTTCATGTATTGTGGTCGCGGGTGATCGTGAGTGCTTAAAAAGTTATATATCTGTGTTCATAGATATAGCATTACATCATGATATGAAAGGCTCTACGATCCATTAGGATTAATTGATTTTATTGCATTTTATAGAGTAGCTGATACCTTGTCTCCCAATCAATCTGAATTGATTAAATTTTAATAACGCGTTTAGTTCAGCACCTCATATACATACACTTACATACATACACATATCACGCCTATAATCCGTTGCGGGGTAGGCAGAGCGTAAACGGCCGCAAAAAACGGACATTTACGCCACGTCTGACAAATATTTGAGAGTTATTCGGATAATTGTGTATTGCCATAGGGACAGGTTGTCAGCCCATCACCTAAAATTGCAATACGCACCCTCGAGTCCCTTGGTCGCCTCTTACGACTCCCACGGGAAAGAAATGGGGTGAGGCTATTCTAAGCCGGCATCACACGGCATATACTTAACTGATTAATAGTAAATTTTGTTACCCGTAACAATATTTTGGATTATAACAATTAATTATATGAAATGGAACTGTGAATATTGTATAGTAAAATCACGCAGAGGAATTCGCCCATCGAAAAAATGGGTAAAAATCCAATCGCAAAGGTTCGTATCGTACTGTTCTTTTCCGCCTTTTCAAATTTATTTTTAATTCTGCTGATGTCTGCGGTAATGCGGGCTGACTTTGGGTCTTCAAGGGCGAGGGGTGCGGGACCCGGGGGGGTGGGGGCTCGAACAGAATCTTTGATGTCATGACATCACGGGCGGGAACATATGGCTATCTATGGCCTATTTGTTTTGATAGTCACATATTACATCTTGTCCGTAAGATCTTTCGAAATATGTCATGTTTCCAAATATTATTGTGTGGACTAAAGAGGAAGTTTATGATTTCCAATCCATGTTGCTTCAACTTTTTCGCATGATCTTTACGGAGACAAAGACGAGGGCAGGCCCGCTAGGTTCTGCTTTCATATAATGTTTAACCATCCATTTTTTCATTTCGTAGCTTTTTTTCTACATGTCTTTTTATAAATATCTTAAAATGCAGGGATCCTAAGAATGAGTGAACTTAGAGGTAATTAAGACGATCCTTTCATATACAGAATGCGTTGAGTACCTATCTACTTTATAGTGTTCAAAAGTGAATACAACAAGTAAATAAATACCAGTAATAAAAATCAGTATTTCTGGCCATTTCTTATTGATACGATGACTCCTATAATCACTGTACAAGTACTGTTTTTTTTTTCAATTTGTGTTACTTGACTACGCAACCTGAATAAACTAAACTTCTAAAAACAGTTACATCTTTTCGTACCATTTTATCTTAGCGTAATTTAATATATAGCTACAGAGGGATTGCTTATATTATCGGGCTACTTATTTGATTATCTAAAGGGATTGATATAATCCACCGATAACGGACCTGTTAGTCCACTGCTGTTAATATTAGATGGGGATGTTGAGGGTGAAGGGGGACCTTTAGTTGCCCTTAAGCTTATAATACAATATTAAGTTAGGAAGGCATCAAAATTGACTGGCAGCGGGACATGAGATTCTTGAAAAACAGGGCTATAACTAATTAGCACAGAGCAGAAAACAAACGACTGAGACGAAGTGATTGTGCATAGATTTGCCTGTTACGTAAAAGTTGTGGGTTTGATTTCCAGGCTGGGTTTTGGGCTGCATATGTCCATCCATGGCACCCCGGTATCTAGTGGAGCCAAAAAGTGTCTTATAATTATACGACGTAAAAGCTGTAAATTTAGTAGCGTATCGTAGCAAATAACTACGAAGGAGTTACGATTAAACTTTTTAGGTTTGTCTCATTAATAGGTATTTAGAAAGACATTGACTTGGTATAGATTTCAAAACATCATAAACTGTACCTTGCAGTAATTGAACATTCATATTATCTCTAAAATCTTCTCGTTTGTTTTGAGCAATTAAAGTTTTTAAGATTCTATCAATTCGGTATCGGTATTTTTTCATCATCATCATGAGCCTACATCCGTCCACTACAGGCTTTGTTTACAAGCATTTATTTGGTGAAGCTAGACTCAGTCTTATTTATATAAACAATACTAATGTACCTATAATGACAATAAACTTAAAAATTTGTTGGCGCACTTAACAGTTATTTTCTCAAAAACGATAAAGTTGGAAATTAGCATAAAAAGGTACTGGAAAAGCCTGATGTTTCACAGACAAGTTCAAAAACAAAGTTACAAAAAACAAAGCTTTCATTTTAGTACAAGCAGACATAAAATTAAAAATAAGCTTTGAAAGATTGGAACATCTTTTAGTTTTAAAACGACGTACCTAATCTTTAAATACAGGTGGTTTACAATCGCTACTGCTTTCCACGTAATAGAACATTGCTTAACTTATCTGAGTTAAACACCAGAGATTAAGTCAAAGCATTTACAATTAATTGCTTGAAATTGCAGTCGTGTGATTTGCCCATTAAATGCAACGTCGGGGTCAAGGGTGTTTTAAAGCAATGAGTAGGGTTGTATTTATTAACAAAGTGTTGTTGTTACTTACTGCTCAATAGTAGGACACAGGGAAAATCTTGTCAATCAATTAAATGTTTTTTCTAATGACGTATTTGTCTGTTATCGTGGATCAGACAAACTAGATGCATAATGGACCCGTAGTTTCTAAACGTATGATCTTAAGAATCATACAGGTCCTGTCGAGTGCATGTGTTCTGCTGCACAAATAATCAGTAAACATAAATACAAACTATTTTTATTTATTTAAAAAGCTATTCAAACTTACAGGAACTTTTTCCCTTATAAAGTGAACGAACTCTCCAGTGTTATTCGAATTTCGCGTATTATGTGCGGAAACTTTCGAATAGTTATCCCAAACTTGTATTAGATTCTGTGTTCAACAATATTTAACATAAATACAAAATGTTTCTATGAGATTTGCTTAAAATTCGAACGAAATACATAAGAAAATTTAATAGCTTCAACTTTGAAATGATATTCCAAGCAAAAGCAGCGTCAATTTATCTATCACAGTTATTCAATATAATCATCAACACCAATGTAATGAATACATGAAACATTTTATTGCCATACACAACACAATAAAGAAATATATAGGGTGAAATTTTACTATTGACCAATAAAAATAGCTCAGATCGGGCTGGTAATGAGGAACCACTTTCCCCAGGGAACATAGGTCGAAATATGAAAAATTAATTTGAACCTCCAAAAATTGCCGATCAGCTGATTTAGGTTACTACGGACGCTCAAAATATTATTGTCATATTTCGACCTATGTTCCTGGGGAAAGTTGTTCCTTTATCATCAGCCCGTACCCTGTTTTCAGTATCGGTCACTAGTAAAATTTCACCCTATACATAAAAAGATACAACAATTTTTTTAATAGCAGCGTGCAAAAGCCCAATTACTATTGTATGTCTGAGTATGATATCTATCATACAACAGATAGCTTTATTCTATGAAAGCACATCTGAATTTTTTTTATCGACGCATAATTAACACGTATTTTAACCTTTCCTCTACTTGTTCATTATAGCTGCGAAATTGGCTTCATTATTTCCGTCCGCGTCTTGAATTTCACAATTTATATTACCATGAAAATTTCGTGTGGATTAATTACTCCCCAATTTGTTTATATCCATTTTTTTCACGAAGCCAATCTGTTGAGGCGCTGAACGGTTCAAGCGGCAAATGGGAGTTTTTAGTTACTATTTCAATACCTTGCTAAAAAGGCCAGATTCGGTATGTATTGCTCGTTATTTTTGGGTGTCGTTTCAATAAACTCAAGATAACCAGCAATGTTTGTCGAATCGGGCCCCGTTGGCAGGGCACTTTATACCAAATTTTCGCCAACAATTTGAGGTCAGCACGCGATCCCCCAGCTCGTCCTTTTATATCTTGTGGTGAACAAAATACCCAAATCTAAAGAAAAAGGCATAAAAAAAATTAAACGAAATCATTAGTAGATAATTTAACTGTATAAATTAATACTAATAGATTTTTCACTATGAACTCAATTGCAAGGTAACTGTTGAAATGCTGAGCTTTTTGGTTTTACAATCATAATTTTTACACATTTGGTTGGAAATAGCAGTGCTGTTGTTTGAGATATTAATAAATAATAATAATAAATAATCCCATTTTGTTGAGTTAGACGTTCATGTGAGGATTATAGTAAGGCATAATTTTCTTAGCAATCAAAAAGTTGAAGTTACATGCTCGCGATAAACTGATCTTACTACTACACTACACAATAGTTTTATATACTTCCGCACACAAAAATAACTGATCAAGCTTATTAACAAAATTTAATAAGCGAATAACTTAGAGAATGTATCCAATTTCTACTTACTCATGAAAAAGATTAGGAAACAGGTAATTCTTCCACACTTTATTTTACTCGACCGTTGCAAAGTGGGGTTCAGTAAAGCTTTGCTAAGACTTTAATTACTCTGCTTTCAGTAGCGATGTACGAAACTTCTAGATAAAAAGCGTAGGCGGGCACGCAAAGTCTCATGGTATAAAGTATGTATGCGGCACTCGTATAAGAGTGACGTGCCACGTACGGGTCATGCGTCTTTCCCAGGTGCACTCCAGTAATCCTTTAGGCGTATCAAAGCGCCTTCCGGTCCGTGGGCGTGACTACAATCAATCATTATTGATATACCTACCTTTGAAATCTATTTTTTTAGATGATTGCAAAAGGACGGAAGTCCCTTTGAGAATTTTTGGTATAATATACGTGGAAGGTGATTTTATGATTTGTTTCCATGTAGTTATAATGACAAAGGATCATTTCTAGTGGCTTTTATCAAGCCTTACCAATACGTAATTTGTGTCTTTACCAACATAATATTTAGCGATTCATACACGAGCGGTAAAAAAAAGGGGCGAAATATATATTATAGTCTCGATATTTACTTTTTCTTTAGTTTCCTTGGAGTCTCGAATTATCGAATAGATCTAATTCTTTCTTTAAGGGGAATTTTCGTAGATACCGCGCAGTGAGATACCGCACCGGATTTGTGATCCATCACTGTTCTGTTCCGCTTGCTATCAATGGGGGGGCATGTTTAAAAATCGTCTGTGTAGAGCGCCCCGTATTCTAGAATAATTTCGAAAACTGCTAGTGTATTTAAGGTAAAATGATATACTGGTACATAACCACAACATTTTGATGCAAGGTATCGCGGTACATGCCTAATTAAAACTGAGCTAGGGTACAAAATGGAAGTACTGTAGGCACGACAAAGTATATAACGGAAAATGGATAAGGAGACAAATTATGTAGGTCAACAGGCATCTAAAACCAACATTTTATCGTAACAACAGAGAATATATAAAATTAAATGTATTTTTAAAAACGAGATGGGTACAATAATTGCATTTTTAGTAAGTATGGCCTTATCTTAACATTTGTAAAAATACTTAAAATCCCTCATAAAGAGCTCGCCATCCGACCCGTTTGATCGTCCGTTCTACTTTTATGTGAAAAAGAGTCTTTGATCATATTATAAGATTAGTTGCGAATCTTTAAGGAAAACTTTTATATTTTTCAAGAAAGGTTTCGTTCCGTTGACATCGCACTTTTGGAGATTGGGACGGAGACGGAGGCTCTTATGATATTGTGTTTACTTTGATCAGGGCATACTTTACACGAAGGGAAACTTGTTGTAGCTGCAGATGTGAACTGCCTTGCCTGTCTGTAAACTGCTTTTCTTAAATAGACGGAAATTACAAGTGTGACACTACAGTAGAATGTTGTGAGTGGGACCTATATCCAGATGTACTTTGTTTGATAAAGTTCACCAAGTTGCATTGCATATGCATAGTATTAATTTGTCCATAGGTGTACGGTTCGGCCCTTGCCGTACCTACTTTTAATTTTGAAGCTATATTAACGGGGCTCAAAAATTCGTAATCATTTGCACATACATGGTTCTTTTTAATTTGAAAATAAATAAATAAACAACAATAATAATAATTTATTGCTATTTTAGGTGATATGTTACAATTATTATCTAAGTTTTATCAAAATTTATAAGATAAGTTGTCGGTATATGCGACGCGCCCAGTGAGATATGTCACTGTTCCCACTACACTAGTAAAAACTAATACAGTTTTTACTGGTTCTTTACAAAGCCCCTGAAATTAAAACGATAAGAGGTTATAAAATACTTTGTTTTTATTAAAATTCTGTGTTTGAGTTAAAACATTCTGTGTACAAAGCAGGCGAACCATTGCGTACGCCAAAATAAATTTCAAAGTTCATTGTAGCCTAAAATAAAGTTCCATGAAGAGTCGGCTATACTTGCACCATAACAACCATTAGATATTGAAAAATGCAATGATACTTAATGTGTCTAAGAAAAGTATTCATAGAAGAAACCTTGATCAATAAGTGGGGTAAAGATAGTTTATAGGCGGAAATAAAGGGATCACGCACGAGGCATATAGAGTTACTGCGGGGAAAAGGCAGCAATGGATAAAACGTGTTACATTACGCTCGTGAAAGAGTTCACACCCTCCGGCTGGAAGCGTTCTACGTAATGTATCGTGAATTCAAGACTCGTCGCCTAGCAGAACTAAGTCGTAGTGTTGCGGTACAGTTGACCGTATTCAATGATAGATAGATAGATACACTGGCTTATTACATAGTGGTTAGCAGCATCTGTTTTTATACGGATTTTCTATGGATTTCAGATAATGTGAGAGAGAGTGCGCTGCCCCTTAATAATTAATTTAATTATCTAGTCAGGGAGGCAGTTGAGTATAAATGCTAAGGTTTCTAACCGTATTAAAAGCCACGAATACACGTTTAAAACTTAGTTAAGTTTCGCTTTAGTGATTTTGAACTTTTCGTTTATAATAATATTAGATGCCCGCCTGGCGGTTTCTCCCATGCTTCCCTTTTTCCAGTAGAAATGTGACCTTTTCCTGATATAAATTATACTATTATCTATGTTATAAAAACCGCACAAAATCCGATGTGTACTTTTAGAGATTTATGCATACAACACCCACCTGGGATACGGGAAGGCTCTTTATTTATACTACGTAGTAAAAATTTCGAAGCTCCAAACGTTTTCTTCTCAATCAAACATTTTCTTTCGTGATCAATAAGCTTTTTGGATCGCGTGTTGACTTCAAATTAGTGGTGAAAAACCTCGTTTGCCGCTGAACCATTCAATGCTTCAACAGATTACCCTCGGCTAAAATTGATACAGCCAAGTTGTCGGCAATTACGGCACACGAACTTTTCGAGACTAGAACGAAAATTGCCTCAGATACGACGCAGTGAGTTTCCACCATTATAGCTATACAATATAATGCAAATTAATCAATAATGAGCGAGATGATAAGTACCTAATGGTATATCAAAGCGTAGCACTGTCGTAGCATTTTGCTACGAAACATTTTTTCTAGTCAATTACTGGTGTAAATTCAAACCATAATTATAGTTTATTTCTTTTTCTTTGTTCTTTAGTTTATCCGGAGATTTTTATGTCTAGCTAGGGGGCTTAGTGTAAAATTTAACGCTACACAAGTAGGTGAAAAAGTTAGTGAGCAGTTAATATACAAGTTGCAGTGTTAAGTGATTTTAATTAATCGTGTTGAACCCGTAAACACGTAAAGTTTTAATACGAGGACATCAAAAGTTACGCTTATGAGTCCGCGGGGAGGCTGCCCTTACCCTTCCCACATTGACCCTATACCCTCCCCCCCACTCCTGTTTACAACTCGGACCAACAAGTTAGTTCATGGCAGATATTATCAAAGTTCGATGGATATCCTCAAGTAGGCAGCTCTTAATGAAGTAGAATAATAGCTGTATAACACGAGAGTATTAACAAATCTTTTGGCAAGTGGGTACGGGCCTGATCGTTACTACAGTATTTGTTACTACAGTATGGAGTGTAGAATTTGTCAAAATAATATTTGTAGATATTATTTAAGATAACTGTATTTTTATCAGTGAAGAAAGTATGACAAAATGTACGCTCGGTTTTGATGTAGGTATTGGTGTATAATGGAGAAAATTGTAAGAAACCAGTGTGACAAACACCGTATCCAAATCCAACAGGCAATAAATCACTGCATTGGTATTCACAACGCATGAACGCATACGTAATATTGCACAATCCGTACATTTATCATTCAGTAGTACAGATATCGCATATCTATAATGTCGGTAGGTATAATATCAAACGCATTTCCCGATATTGCGTTGCATTTGTATAACATTACATCCCTTTGACAAGTCTGGAGATCGAGCATAATAGTGGAATCGGAGTTATATCGGAAATTGAAACTGGACCTGAAATGAGCTTTGACCTAAAATGATAACTGAATGTTGTCATCTGGACTACGATAATTATTAATAGTGTCTGGTGGTGTCAGTTTAGAATAGCATCACCCATTTCTTTCTCATGATGTCGTTAGAGACGACTAAGGGACTTGAGGGTTACATGTGTGTTGCAATTTTAGGCGATGGGCTGACAACTTGTTACTATGGCGATACACAATTTTTTGAATGACTCTCAATTGTTTGTAAATGTTGTTTTTGAGGTTTAATAATTTATTTCTCAAAAAAGAGTTACACTCACTCCGGAACTTACTTAGATAACACTTAATATTACGTATAAATTTTGCGCAAACATACATCATTAGTTTTTTTTACTTTTCATATTCTAGTTATAGCAGTTAAATCATAATAAATTCAATTATTTAAAAACTCGACTGCATTCTGAGATAAAGACACCTATGATATGACACTCGGTATAATGTAATAATTTTTCCGATACAATTCCCATTCGAATCCGTTATTAGTTAGTAATTAACGAGTTTCAGCCCTTTAAAGAATCGTACATACACACATACACGAATTCTAAAAACATTACACTCATTTTCTGGTTGGGCAGTCGTGTAATAAAACAAAACTACAAGCAAAAATTGTCATTACAAATCAAGACAAAAAAGTGTTCTCAAAAAAGAATCAATATTGTAGTTATATAGTAGCATAACAAACAATGCTACCAAGTCCGACAGAACCGGCCGAGAAAAGGCATGGAGAAAAATAGACAGGAAGTGGCATGCTCAGTTAATATTATGTGTTTCGTTTGACGTCCAAAGTCCAATAACGTTTTTACGGCCGTTTACGCTCTGGCTACCCCGCAAGGGATATAGGGATAGATAGAGATATATGTTTGTATGTTAAACGTTCATCTTCTTATATTCGTAAATAACACAAACAGTCCCTAATCCCTAATCCCTATTTCTAATTTGTGGCACCGTGATATTACAAAAAGAAAGACCAGTGTTCAGACTGTTTTTAAATCATTTTCCATTTAATTTGACGTTTTCAAGCAGCTTAAATCTTGGCAATAATAAGGTTAATGATTGGATTCGTACCGCAAAATTCTACTGCGGAGAAAAAGTAGAGTGAAAAGCATCAAAGAAAACTTTTCTTTAGTCCTGTTATTGTGGTACGTACGTAGTGTAAGCGCTGTAATGTTAGTGATTTATAGCCGTTCTTTGATAATCGCAAAGTAAATGAATGGTGGAGTCACCGCCTGCCTGCCGGCGACCAGTGCTTTCTTGTAAACTTGCGCTGGTGTTCGGAAATAATGTTCGAAAGTCTTTTAATATTAACTTTCTCTATTGGCGTGCGGCGAGTTCTGTGCGCCAGTCGTGTTAGCTTCGACACTCCTTGAACTGGTGCTATTATACTGTTTATATTTACAGAACATAAATTAATTAACTGTTGTTAAATGCAGTTGAAAATGCAAATAGTAAAAAAAAAAACAAACATTTTGTAATTATACATACACATATCATGCCTTTATCGGTGGTATCCAGAGCATTAACGGCCGTAAAAATATTAGAAAGCCGTTTCATAAAAATCGTGTATGTTATAGACGAGTCAACCCGCGACCACAATACATGAAACTGTATTAAAATGACGAGCATACCTAGTAGACAAAATCTCAATCCATCTTAGTGGCATTAAATATTTTATAGGGTTTCCCCTAATTTTCGAAGGGTTTACACATTGCTTTGTCAACAAAAAATGCGAAAATAATATAAAAACTTTAATATACTCTTATCGATCAGCATACCTTACCTGATTCGTATCTAGTCATATAATCTTCGACAGAGTCATATTTTTTTTAATGAACAGGGAGTTTTTAGGTTACAGTGCAACGCAAATTGGTATTGCCAACCCGCAGAAAAAAATAGGAAAATCATAATAAAGTCGTCTATGTCGTGGGCATGCCAACTACTTTGCAGTTGTGTTCATGAACAGAGCATCACAATAGCAAAGGTCGCCCGAAGTGCATCATTATGTACCCCCTCCTCTGGCTAATGGAGGGAAATGTCTAGTGGGAGTGCTACTAGGCATAATTTCAATGCTTTTAAATGTACCTAATCAAAAACAGTTGAAAACACAAAACAAATTGCATTGAAAATACCTTCATATTTATATTTAGGTAAGTATAAGTACCAGTTCTCGCATCAGCCACATGCAACTTCTTGTCGACACGCATACTTAAATATGTAGGACAAGATAACTTCTTTTTGCAAACTTAGAGCTGAAATACGTTAACATGCAAATTCAAACGTTGCAGAAAAAGAAAAGCAAAGTCAGGCTAGGTATTATTTTTAAGTTATTTCTAGAAAAAAGTTTGTCTTAAACACCTACTTCTTATATGTCTCAGATTCCCCTGGCTATTGTTATGAGTAATACGAGTGTCTACTTAGTTATTGTTCGTTAAGTGAAGAACCGAATGGTATAGTTTTGAGAAAAATGTAGAAAATGGTTCTGCGACTATGTAAAAAAGCCGATTCCTTTGCTGAAAAATTATACTTGTTACAGAGAAACCTTTTCATGTAAAATCGATTCTACCCTAGGGCACCTGGCTTTAAGAAAGGACAAAAGTTAGATGCCATCTTTTTTCTAAGAACTTGTTTACTTATTCTTAAAGTTTGAGCGGTTACTGGTCGTCATATTATATTGATCTTTTATGTGAAATCAATTCAGTTCAGAGAGTGAGTTAACATGTTTCCGATTGTTACAACATTGTTCCTCAAAACCTAGGTAAGAAGAATGAGGGTAGATTGTTTGTCCCTAAAATCCCACCCGCAGATTCTTAATCAACCCGTTGTAATTGCAACATCATCTCAAATACATTTATTATACGATCCATGTAAAATAAACAAGATTAGTCAAGGCAAAATCAAATCCAAATTACAGGAGAAAGGGACAATGACTCGCTCCTTAGAAAATGTGGTTTCCGGTCAAATTAATTCTGAATTCTAAGATTAGTTGCTTACAAAGGGTTGAGCTTGAGTTTCAGAGCCGGGTGTTGAGCTCAGTCTGCTGAGTGCTGACTGGAATTGAAATTCCCGTGCACCATTCGAGCGACACGACAAAGCAAGCCATCGGGCACAAGCACTCCTATCGAATATCTAGAAGTTAATCTGCCCAGTGCTATAAGAAGACTTATTCAATGCTGTATAGTTAATACAAACATACAACAAATAGAAAGTTAAGTTATTATTACTCTCTGGGCTAGACCGTGGCTAGACCTACCTCTCTTCAAACGGCAATTGTGCAACCTGTTTTGTCGTGTGCAATATTTGCGTCTACAATTTATTAACCGCCTTTTACAGAAATATGTAAAATATATGCGTACATATTGAGTCCAAGCTGTTTGGCTTTTATTTGGGGCTGTTATTACTTATTCTTATGGCTGTATTACAAAAACTTCTTGTTCTTTGACTAGTTTTTATCGATAATGGAACAGAGGCTGTATTTGTAACCTGTACCTGTACAGTAGTAAGTTGCAATTTTTACAGATTATGTAGTTCTGTTATCGAACAGTAGTCTGTGTGTGATGTTCAGGGCCTTGTAAATACCTATGTACTTACTTATGTATGTCTACTTACATAATAGTATTATGTAGAGCTATTGCACACTACATTATCGATATGAAAACAAATACTAAAAAGCAGAATTAAATCAATATGTAAGGTGGCTCCCACAAACAAAAATAATCTTTTTGCAATTTTATGGAAAATGGTACAGAATCCTTCGTGCGCAAGTCGGACTCGCACTTGGCCAGGGGCCGTATTTCGCCACTAGAATACCTTCTCAGTTGTGTTTCAATTGGATATCAGGTTGATGGTTTAGGCCGTTTCGTATTCCGCCAACAGTTGCGAGTGTACAATGGCTAAAATATTAGATAATCGGGGCCCAGTTTTTAAAACCACATTTCGCAACATCATCGTTCGAAAATATACATTCCTAATGAAACATTAAATAATTAAATATTTTAATAATTAATTTCCAGTCGTAAATATTTTCTTATCAAAGAACAATCACAAACAATTTTCAGCTAAATTGAGTTAATAATTCATTTGAAGCATAATATAAACAGACAAAACGTAAATTGTAATTACGTTCTTCGTGAACCCCCTCGACGTAACAGGCTTTTGTTTATTTAGGCAATGAAGTAGAATTTAAAGGTGAATCATTTATTAAAGAGCTCGTCCACACCTAAACCGAAAAATTATGCATTGCATACCTAATATACTGTGTTTTGGAGGATATGCATTAAATTAGACACGTCGTTCAGGGCATCATACTGAACAACTTTCATAATAGGACCATTGCTAGAAAACGTGAAAAAAATACCTTCTTATACACAATTTGTATGGGAGATCGTTCTTTTTCTGGTTTGGAAAATCAGAAAGTAAAATCGCAATGTCGCTAATATGAAAATATGACAAATAAATATGAAATAATGTGTACCATTTACACACACTGGGAGACACCTCACGTGCCGGTAATATTGCTAGCTCCCACGCCGCCATTCAGACCAGAACATAGAAAGGTGAACACGTGCTTGACTGGGCGATAATAAGCGTAGTGATGCTTAACTTTGCTTTATATAATAATACAATTAGGATTTTTTTTTATACGGCTTGTAAATTTATGTCACCACCATCTGTAAACGACATTTGTCAATGCTCAATTCATTGGTCAATGCTCGTTCCTTTCTTTTTCTTATCCTGTGGGAGACACCGCGTCGACAAAACCAACACCTAACTACTATACTGCCCAGTAGTAGTAGGTGTTGACAAAACGGTCCGCTTTCTATTGTCTAAATCTGCACGCATTGACAAATGAGCTGTGAGTATATTGTTCCAAGTGCGGGTAGGGTAAAGCTGTGAATGCCATGCGCTGAAACCGCACGGGTGAAGATAGGCCTATTGTTTATTTGAGCAGTGGAGTGAAGTTTAACGGGAAACCATCTCCTTGATAGGGATCTTTAGCGTATCGATCGTGGTTTTGATGGCGTCGGCTATTTCGTAGTGACGTCTGTGTAATTTACTTCATTAGGTCTTTTGTGAGAAAATACGCTATAACAAACCAACAACTGAGCTTTTAAATCTATTGATTGCGAATATAATTCAGATTTTCTTGCTTTTCGCGTGGGTTACTGAACGACCGAGTCTACAAATGACCCTATGGACAGTAAATACATATATTGAGTACGTATTGGATAATGTTTTTAGGCTACGAACTATTTTTTACTGGCTCGTAAACATTTAATAATAATCTAGTTACGGTCGCTAATAGTAAAAGTACCTACTTAGGGCAGATCCTGTAGCAGGTAATTGAGTTTTAGACTTACTGTAAAAATCTCGGCTATTCATTATAAACTTTAACGATATAAGATTACATATACTAACAAGAGGGGCAGATATTTCTACATTGATCTAGGTATCCTTTTGGTAGGGTATCCTAGGTGGCGAAAGGCATTTTAATATTGCAAAGGTATCCTCCCTTTTTTCCTACTGTTTTGGGCCTCCTCATCCTTTTTAAAGACTGGACTCTTCGTACCTCCTCCTTCCAATAATGGGCGTGCGGACGTAGTTCATCCTCCCATCTCTTTCAAGATTTACCGCGCGCCCGCTTTGCATTACGAGGGACCCCAATTGTACATATTTTTGAACAGTTCATCCCAATCCCATTTCAAAAATGCTGCCCTCTGACCTACATCTAACTTGTGCGGGATCTCAGCGTCGTGTTCCTAACTCGGTCTTTTAGGCTGACTCCTGAGTAAAAGTTCTGAATTTCTTTGGCAGACCTTGAGTTTGATCTCTGGATGTCACTTGAAAGACCAAAATTAAAATCCGTATATGTACGGATGGGAGAATGCACATGAGTTTGAGGTTCCCTTCATAAGCTCTTGCATGGACAAATAGCCCTCCAGGAGTTTTTAACTCGTCCTTCGACTTATTTATCCTATGTGGCCTGGAAAGAGAAAAGCATTGCATTATTAAATTTGAATACATATTTAAATCATTTAGGTACTGTCCAATTCCCAAAATGTTTGCTGCAATTCAGTATCTACGTTGCAAAGTAAAAGGTTATATCTAAATTTATGATGAATACTCCAACGTAAAAGCACGGAGTAAAAGTCTAGGTACAATAAAACATTTTTATTTGGTTTGCAAATGAAAGCTGAATTTAAAAAATATTTTTATGCAACCATTGTGTATGAGTAAACATACACTGCAGGGATGTTGTACGAGTCTGGAGGTGTCGAATGTCAAATTCATGTTTAACTTCATTATACGCAAGATGTATAAATTTTATTTATAATAGAGGTGCGTTGCTAACTACATGTAAAGTTACAGCAACGTAGGTTTTATATAGATTAGATTACATATGTACGAGTATGTGATGTGATATTTGGGACAGAATCCTTGGTGGCAGGTCAAGCCAGGAGCACCCATGGGTCTGACTGTACCTTCCGTCTCTCGGATTTTGTCACTTTATCATATCATCGCCTTTGTCTAGATTTCTTTAAAAAATTGATGAATTGTATCATAGGGTAATTTAGGGGGTTATCGGCCACTCTTGCGATTTTTTGACTTGAAGATAATATATTTGTATCAAATATTTGGACGAGACTAAAGTATAAAATGATTTTGAGATCAGTAGATATTGTAGTCTTAGTTAAGAATACCCTATTATTGAAAAAATGCTTCAAAAAGAAATAAATAAATAAAATATCTGAAATGAGCGAATTTGGGGGTTATCGGACAGAAAATTCAGTTATCGCCCGTCAAAACAACTACTTTTCGGCCACCATGTAATGCGTTGAAAAATAATTCTTAGTGCTTTGTAGTAAGGATTAGTTTTCAATAAAAAATTAAATGTATGTAAAGTAATGTACATATTTTTATTCAATATTTATGTTTTTGCCATAGTTCAAAACACGATAAACCATTATTGATAATCAAAACTAAGTAGAAAATAATATTACGCTTCGTGAAAGCTTAAAAAATATTGTTACAAAAAAAATACTTACTTATAAATTGTAATGGTATTCCTAATTCAGTGGCCGGAAACCAAAACATAGATTTTTGGTTCACGGCCACATTAGTGTACTCTATGCCGATAACTAAAATGCACAAATTCAACTGCCGGCCGTCAATTTCAGAATTATTAAAAAAATATGTATATATTATTTCAAATAATTGTATGAAGGTGCATGGCCGCCTGTTAACTAAACCGTTGCCTTCGGATATAAGAACGCTTGAAATTATATATATAATAATATATAATATAAATAAAATAAATAATATTTAATGAAAAAGAGGATGTAAATTGAATGGTTATCAGCTAGCTATCGACCTGTAGGCCGATAGCTAAATTTCCCCCAAAATTCTTCTTCTGCTTCTAGTTATCCGGACATCTTATTTTAATGCTAAATATTGAAAATTTTAAGTTTTTTATTGAAATTAACGTGAATGAGAATCATAAATAGTCACACTATGTCAATATTTACATCCAATAAATTATAAACAACGCTGTAACTTACCTCAAAAAATGCGTTGCTCCAAGATTTTTTCACTGTATTTATTTGCACACAACCGCAGTCGCAAATTTTAAGAGGCCAATTGACAAGACACTGGAGCAGTAATAATGCTAACTAATTAAAATGTGATGGGACTGACTGACTTTTCTAATAATTTACTTAACGTTTTCATCTTCGGCGCAAATAATTGGGCAGTGTCCGATAGCTACTGGTGTCCGGTCAACCAGCTAAATTACCCTATACTGTTTGATCTACATATCCAAAAGCCATATTTTGCCGCCAACAAGAGTATCACTTTTGGGTGTTACTCTACAGAAAATATTACTGTTGGATTGAGTCAACCGTGCTAATCAGGTGCTTTGTTTCTAGGTACGGGCAGGGTAGTGCCGCCGTCAAGCAGTGCACGTACTCACGCGCAACACATGTAACGATAATACGCAGCAAACTGGATTACTTCAACCTCACTTCGCAGGTAAGTCCACCTTAACGTGAAGTGTACGACCTATTATTATCATAGCTTTTGGTTTTAAACATAGTAAGGTTCAAAATCACTATTACACGCGCTTTATCCCGGGTAGATTGGGGCTTAAAGCATCTGATTCCGTGCTGGACATTCATTCGTCATCCATTCCTTCCTTTATCTATGTAGCTAGGTTCATTTTATTATGTATTTTTAGAGTATCACTCACTAGGTACTCTAGCATTATACTGTCGTATAACAATAATTTGGATTGAATTTTCTGTAGTTCTTGATGATTTTCAGCTACCTATATGGCGAAGAAAATCAACCCATCTGGAAACTGGAACGTTACATTTCAACTACGCGTCTATAATTTACTACTTACTTCAATTTGGGAATTCATTCGTAACATATATCTCAATAAAATTTAATTTAAAGATTTATTTCCTTCGTAAGCTAATATTTCTTTGTTAAAAACAAAGAATAACCATAAAAGTGAACTGTAAAAAGTCGCCATCTTCCTAAAGTACTATATAAATTGGGACAAACTCCTAGGTTTTTCTGGATTTGTTTAGGAAGGTGGTAAAATGAAGCCTACGAATTTTCAATATTGAGGCTTTTGGCCAAATTCCCAGGATTTTGTCCGAATTCCTAATTCTGCCTTATTACTGCAACATATGTTTAGATAACTACTACCCAACTACATCGTTTTATTATATTTCAGTAGAGTAATTTTTCGGTAGGCGAACCAGTTACCAAAACAAACGATTTTTTGTGCGGGTATCGCTCAGATGGTTTTGTCTTCGTTTTGTGAATGTTTTGTCTTCTTTTGTGTAGCGGCTTTGCAGCTTCTGTTGACACAAATGGACCTGGCCATAATTAAAGTGCTTGTGGATGTGCTACGATGGCGGCAAAAACAGATAAAGTTTTTTTTGCCGTTTTATTTGTAGCTTGCTTTATGTCGAGCTTTGTAAAGCCGAACAGTTGCATAATTGCTTGATTTAATTAATTTTACGAGATTCTTGCAGATACTAACTTTTGTTTCAGTTGCATAATATATGCTTCTCTAAAAAAATAAGAACATACTTGGCTGGTTAATTATGTTGTATTTGGTACTTTCTTCTAATTTGTATTGTGCGAACTTATTATCTAACAATAATATGTTCTTGGAAAATAAATAGAGATTGCCCATTAACACGGAAATCCCATTACACCGAGATATCGTTTGGAACTTGCGTTTCTAGGAAACAACTGTAGTGCAATAGAAGAGCCATTCTCCTATCATTTTACGACGTTCTTCCCCTAACAAATAGAATAATAGTGTTATCGAGTTACGCGTCTTGTTTCCTTCTATTGTTTTGCTATCATCTTCAATCTACTTCAGATGTTTCCGTGACCCCGATTTAGAACAATGCATGTCGTTTTTGAATAAGTAAATTAATTTGCGAAACTACCCACTGTAGTTTACATCATACAGTGTTTCATGTCTTAAGTTTGGGAAGATAGAATAGGATACTGAACTTCAATGAGTAGAATATGCTTGTGAGTATGGTAAGAAGTTTATGAGATTGCAATAGTATATAAACAAGTACGTATTATAAGGTAACTTGAGTGTGTTTTTTTACCTAACACGATGTAAAAGTTTGGTACATAGATGGCGCTAAGCCTAACTGAATAAGTCTCTTTCTATGGAAATGTATTTAAATAGATAAGTATTGGTAACTCAAATGTAAATTTTTTTATTTAGCACAACGCCATCTGAAATTTTAAGCAAGATTGAGGACTGTCAGAAAGAAAAGGCCATTTCCATTAAATCCCCAAATCCCCATTAAAATTAATTCTATTTCCATTTATTGGACCGCGAACGGTAAATAAGTTTGTTATGGAAACACGGTGCCTAGCCACCTACGACCAACTATGTCTTTGTCTCCGAACTGGCGGTGCAGGGTAGAGTATCAGATTTTTTACGATCTTGGCTTCCAGTATTTACTAACTACTGTCGACGTGTGCGACGAAAAGGATCCGGGTTTGATCCCGGTGGGACACTCATAAATAGTTGTTATTTATCTGTTTGTGAATTTGTTCCCGGTCTGGTTAGGACATTGCAGGGTGAACCAACTGATTGTCCGAAAAGAAATGGTTCCGGGCTAAGCCGTCGGTCCCGGTTGCTGTCTATGATTACTTAGACGGCGATCGTAACACAACCATGTCAGAGGCCTACTAGTGGTAGTAGGCGGTTGAAAAACTTTGACGCCAGGCATTATACGTCATAACACCGATTTTCCGAATAAGTCCTTTGCATCTCAGGCGGTCCGTCTTTGGAACATGGATCTGAAGAATGCTCCTAGTAGGCAAGTGTTTAAATCCAGATTGCGAGAACACTTTTTGAAATCACTCCAAGTTCAGTCATCTTGATTGTTCATAAACATTTTTTTTTCACTACCCTCAAACATAGTTATTTTTACGGTTCGTTTTATTTACTTTTATAATGCCCGTGGTCAGGTATAAACGATTTATGTACCTATTATTGATATATATGAATATTTATAGAGTAAATAATAAACGTATATGTGTAGTATTTATTGTATATTGTTGTTGTTATTATACGTATGTACATATTACTGTGTTAAATATATTAAAGCCTTTCTTCATTTTTTTTAATGCACCTGCTTTGACCCTTTCCACATACCCTAAGGTAGACTGGGAGATAACGCCTTTGGCGTTAAGTCCGCCCGTGTACATTTTTGTGCATAAAGTTCAATAAAATAAAATAAATAAAAAATTAACGGGTCCAACACGAAATGAAGAAGAAGTAATATCTTATATAATTTATCAAAGTACTTTTATATGAAACTTTCTTGTTGGATACTTAAATACATTGAAAAAAAGTTTCAAAACAAAGTGTTCTTTCTTGTAACTATACCAAAGGAATTAATCAATGCCAATGCCAAGAAACCCTGCCTTATGTTAATTAGAAAATAAGCAGGATCAGTACGGTGAATGCCGTGTGATGCCAGCTTAGAAAAGCATCACCCCATTTCTTTCCCAAGGGTATCGTAAGAGGCGATTAAGGGACTCGAGGGTTGCATGTGTATTGCAATTTAGGCGATGGGCTGACAACCTGTCACTATGGTGATACACAATTATCTGAATGACCCTCAAACATTTGACAAAAGTGGCGTAAACGCCCGTTTTTACGACCGATTTAGCACTGCCTACCCCCTAAGGGATATGGGCGTGATGGGTGTGAATGTATGTATCAGTACGGAATAAACTGAATTATTTGTGTGGTAAAAAGAACGTAATTAGCAGTATAATACTCGACCAAACTAAGTAGGGGTACAAATAGATGTTGTTTCATGACCTGAAGCGGCTTTGTGTCTGAAAAGTTAATTAATTAGGGTCCGATCCAAACAATCTAATAAAAATGTTTAGATTCACTTTGAATGCGGGTTTTACCTTAGTTTATTTAAGATTAAACGTTTGTCTAGTGGCGCTCACAAACTAGAAAAGATTCTCAGGTGTCCGAAACCGAATTATGACTAAGCGACAATAAGTAATATCAAAACACGAAAATAATAAAATAAATTTTCACAAGTATTTGTAGAGCCTACTTTTGGCAATTTTGGCATATATATGTTCATATTTTATTGGTTTTAAATAGTCTTTGTGACTCGTTAATATCATCAATTCATAATTTGGTTCTACAATGAATTGCGAGTCAGTCATTGAATATTTTCTACGGAGCGGCGCCACTTTTGCTAATAGTGATGATGCACCTTAAATTGAAACAAGGTCAAAACACTGCTCCACTGACCCGTTTAACAGTGTTATATCGTCCTTCTTACGATTATGTACACGATCCTCACTTGACGCCCTCGATATCGGCGTATTGTTCCCTCCCTTTTAAGTAATAGTGCTCGGTGTAGGGTGCGTCAACGTTTTTGTGAAGCGATTCCGAGCAGCCGATGCGAGGCTACATTGTGATGGCTTTCATGCCCCCACCCTTACCCTGCTTCACCCTAGCCCGCCCAAAGGCCATCTGCAAAATGACACAGAAATACTCTCACCTTATTCTTTTATGCCGTGTGATGCCGGCTTAGAATAGCATCACCCCATTTCTTACCCATGGGTGTCGTTAGAGGCGACAAAGGGACTCGAGGGTTGGATGTGTATTGCAATTTTAGGCGATGGGCTGATAGCCTGTCGCTATAGTGATACACAGCTATCTGTTTGACCCTCAAACTTTTGTCAGACGTGGTGTCAAATATCCGTTTTACGGCCGTCAACGCTCTGCCTACCCCGTAAGGGATATAGGCGTGATTTATGTATGTATCTTATTTTTTTATTGTTCAATGTGGTTTTTTATATCAGACAGTTCTTGAGCTTTTTTTATAATGTCATACAAGATGGTGTCGTGCTAAGTTGTAATTTTGACATTGGAGGCATAAATACGATGATATGTTGAATTTACATACCTCACTATGGAAATAAACTTTTTCTCTTGAGCTCAGCACCATAAAAGTAGTACACTTGTACACTTTAGAACATTTCCCATTGGCTTTGACAACAGCAGCAGCTTAGCAATCTATACTATACTTTGAACCCTTTTTTAACAGAATAAATAAGTTACGTTCATTTACGCCAAAAGATTACGTTAAACTTCTGGCGTCTCAACTCCACTAGCCACGCAAGGCAATAAAATTAGCGTTCTACCTAGTAGATAGTGAGTGACCTGTGTTTTTCATCGTAACCTTGCTGGCGTTCCTTTTTCGGACACGTAGTCCTGATTATTGTTAGCTATATCAAAATACGCCTAAATAAGCGCAACTAGCACTGCAAATATTATTTCCAAACTTTCCATCAACCTCCAATTATAACTTCTATAAAAACTTTCAAGGACGTTCATTGAGTTGCTCGGTGTACCACACGAAAAAATTAAGAATCAAACTTTCCCAGCAAAGATGCCCCCTTAGATTTTCAACGCCATTTATTGATGATCTTTACGTACTTTTTCTTTTTTAAACAGCTGTCAAAATAGGGCATCATTGCACAAAAGTAAGTATTGGCGGCTTATTGTCATTTTCCATGTACCTACTTACCAAAAAACATTCACGCCTGGTAGTTTGATAAGGTAGGATCCTAAAAAGAGTGTCTAATTTTTGAAAAGTTGCATAATTTACAAGCGCGGGCAGGATTTGAACCTGTGACTTTCGCCATTACTAGTGGCGAGACGCCTTCCATCTGGGCTACCGCAGCTCGGGCCTTGTCCGCCAATTTTGCAAGTGTATCTAAATGCCAGTAACGCGTGCCACGGCTCCTTAAAAATTTTGCAAGTTTTCAAAAAATTGTATACCCAACACGGAAAGTGTTTTAAAATTTGGTATTCAAAGAGTGTCTATTTAGATTATCGTACTCGTAAGATGACACCACAAACAACAACTAATGTTGTGGGAGGAAAATAGTCAGTATAATTTCCGGGACCAACATTTATGAGCATTTTATTAATGAAATTAAGTGGGGTCTACTGCTCCCGCTTGCTGTTACGTACTTGATAATTATAAGAAATTGAAAGGAAAGTTCAAATGATACAAATAGAAGTAGAGAATCAGGTTTAATTTCACACAACGAGTAAGACCACTTAGCTTTATAGCAGCCGTTCAACCGACCGGGAAATTCTTGGTGTAATCCCGAGCGAAAGATAAATAACTAGTGTGAACGTGAAATGCATCTCTGATCCAAGACAATTTCTCTTTGCCACAAATGTCGCGAGGCCTACCATGACCTTTTTAAAATCCTTCCCTATTCCATTCAGTTGCTATGCAGGCTTGAAACAGGATTGTTTAAAGTCGTACCATGACGACCCCTTTTTTGAACGATAACTGCCCTGCAACTGCCCTGATTCCAAAAAAGGTGAACGATTAGGCTTGTCTCTGACTTACTAAAATGTGATTGAGCGACGCTCTGAAACTTACTTATTAGAAAATGCAGCAGTTTTGAAATGCATATTTACATAATGTTTACTATAAAAAATACCTCAAAAACGTAAAAGACTCGAAATAAAATTCACAAATATTAAACATGAATCGAAAAAACATAATTACGGTTGAATTATAGTCTCTGAAAATAGGATTTTATTGACGCAAGAAAACCGGAACTTAGCTTAGGAACGCACTTCGGAAAAGTGACAATTCACCTCTATTATAATGCTACGTTCACATTACACACCTGCTCTTGCTCCTGCCGCTACCGCGAATATTGCTCGAAATATTTCCGACGAAGTATCAACGCCAGTAAGTATTCACACACTGCCGTCGTACTTTTCTTGCAGTAATACGAATGAGCGAGATAGCAATACATTACACAAGCGCTCCTGCTGCCGTTCCTTTGAATTCACGAAATACCAACAATCGAGGGCTCACGGGAAGTGGCAGCGGCATGAGATACTGCGCGAGAAACCTGTTTACATGCTTGCGCTTCCTACTTCCCTTACTATTTCCCTGTTCATAGCTCGAGTGTGTGAACGCGGCATAAGCTCTTATAGCAGGGCTAAAAGAAGATTTTTCGTACTACCACCTCTTTTTAACGAGCCTTCTTCAAGGCTGCTTTGATTTGACATTTGAATCGTTCACTTGTCGTTCACCTATTTCTTATGTATAAAATTCGTACCATGAGACCAAGTTTGACAACGCAAAAACGGATATTGCACGTCTGGGACGTCAAATAAACCGATTGCTAAAAAGCTAGTCGAGAGTAGATAAAACAAGATTGTTTTGAGTTTATGTCAAAAGTTTCTGATGATTATCGTGTATTTTTTCGTTGAAAAGTGTAATTTTTTGTTGAAAAGTGTAAGTCGATCGTTAAAGGTTTGTGGAATTTTAAGTTGATACCTAAATATTTCAAAAAGATGAAAGATTGCATTTGTGTTGTGGCTGCAGTTGTTAAGTATAATATTATTGTTATTATAATTTCATTCATTACAGGTGTGTGATGACTATGAAATGTATGAATTTCTGCAAAGCGAATATCGTTTGGCCAGGAAACAAAAACGTTTAAGGAATCTTTTGAATTAAAGGATGACGAATTTAAATAGGAATACAGGTAATATTAATTGATTTACTTATATTAACTAAAACAAACAAGGTATCTACAAGTTACCTATTATCCTAATGCTTATTTTATTAGGCTATCATCAGATTTAGCCTCTGTGATGAGCTGGAGCCATTCATGCCAACAAATCCAAAAAGAGCCAAGGATTTGCTAAAAGAAACAAGCAATTTGCAAATGAATTATTGTATTTAGTACATAGCATAATATGTTAAAATATACTTCCCATAGTAAAGTCAATCAGCTGATTGTGATTTTCTATGGGAGGTATTTTTTGTCCTTTCCTGACATATGTTTTTAGGGGAAAGTTGTTCAGTTTAACGGTCTGAATGCACCCTGTTAGTATTCGGCGAGCTGTCCCTTACACCCTGTATATATAAGTTAGGATACAACTACAACAGCCACAACAGTCCACTGATGAACTTGGGGGAGGCCCCAATGGGGGGAAATTTGCCATACTCACCACGCTTGGCAAACGCAGTGCAAGGTGTTATATATATGTTTACAGAGAACGAAGACATGGCTCTATTATAATCGGCGTCTATATTATTATAGACAGCAATAGGGACCGATGGTTTAACGTGCCCTTCAAACACGGAATTCGCGCAATTTTTACTTCCTGTTTTGTAACATATCAAAAAATGAAAAAATTTGTTTCGATACTCGTGTCGTTTTATTCTATTTCTTCTTAGTTTAAATTGCGTATACTCGGAGTCGATGGCTCTGAAAGTACCTAATGCATTTTATAGCGACTTCTTTAAATTATCCTGCAGTCGAAATTGCCTCGCTGTTCCTTATAGATATGTATTACAAATCATTAAACAAACAACAATGAAAAAAAAAACATTTTTACTAATATAAAATTTATTTTTATTAAATTTATGTTAGAGATATAACAAATAAACTTGACGACACCAAGCATATAATTATTATTAAAGGTACTTAAGTAAAATAAATTAACTGTTACAGGTGATTCTGGTTATCCTCAAAGAAAATACCTGATAACACCGATTTTGGATGCTGAAGCGGAGAGTCCAGAATCGCATTACACGAAAACGCACGTCCACACCAGGAACATTATCCAGCGGACTATCGGTGTGCTAAAAGCATGCTTTAGGTGTTTGTTGGTGCATAGGGTTCTTCACTACGAGCCTGACGTCACTGGTTCCATTGTTAATGCTTGTGTCATTCTACACAACATTTGCAATGCAGCTAGTTTGCCAGTTCCTGAGCCCACAGAAAAAGAGGCTCGAACTGAAGCTCTTACGCAGCCAATAACAACGAGCCTACAACGAAGAAGGACGAGAAAATTAGCCATTGCAGTCCGGTTTTGTAGCTAGGCGAGAACTCCTTAACTCCTTTTGTGGGTTCTGCGCCAGCGACCCTGAAAGTATAAAATAATTGTTATGTTAGAATTTAAAGTAAAATTACTAAATTTACTTCAGTTTAGACTCATAAGCTATTCAAAATGGATTCATTGAAGAAGAAATAATGAATGTAAATAAGTTAAATAAAAACATTTAAACATAGTTTGACTATAAATTCAAATAAAAATTGGCCAAGTATGAGTCAGATTTGCCGACAGATGGTTTCGTAATGAGGTGAAGATACATTTCTGTGATCCCATCCCTAGCCATAAATTGCAAAACCCATGTAGCCTTCTAGTCCCTTAGTCGCCGGTGTCTTTTACTAATAATATATTTTCTCACCTTGATTCTACCTCTATTCTCTCGAATAGACCGACTATTGTTTAGCTCGGCACGCGCCCGATCCCGAGATGCTGCCACCAGTTGCTCCCTCGCATCAGCAGCTGTCAGGCGTCGTCGTCGTCGTCTTCCGCGACGTAGAACAACCAGTGATGACCGCGGCGGCGGATTATTTTCCTGCTCTTCGGAAACACTTTCACTACTTGTTTCCAGTGTTTCAGCGGCTACTGGACCGGCCTGTCGAAAATAATACATAAATTATATACAATACTTGTACAGGGTGTAAGGGACAGACATCCGAATAGGGTGCATTGAGATTATGAAACTGAACAACTTTCCGTAAAAAAAATATTTTAGGGAACGTGTATATTATTTTGACATCCTGTAGTAAATGCAGTCAGCTAATCGTGATTATGGGAGGTCGTTTTTTTTTCTTCTCCTGACATATGTTTCTAGGGGAAAGTTGTTCAGTTTCATGGTCTGCATGCATCCTACCAGTATTTGGCGGGCTGTCTCTTAACCCGGTATAAACACAACACACACATACACACGCGGTGATAAATATATATATATATATATATATATAGATCACGGTTTTGTTGTGTATCTGGCTTCACGGAAGACTAGCGTTACAGGCAGCTCACTCTGCTTGTAACATATGCAGAGTGGAGACCTTTTTTAGTCGTATAAGTACCAACATTTCAGATATATGTATTTTAGTTTAGTATCTAATTAAATGTGACTCTGAATTATGTGGCGTAAATGTTTATTTTTACGACAGTTTACGCCCTGCTTACACCGCAAGGGATATAGGGGTGATATATGTATGTATGTGTATGTAATAGCAGAAATCAAAACCTTAACTCTTTTCGCTGTGGCCCCAAAATCACCGTTTTGCCTCCTATTCGGGCCGTCGGGGGGTCATATTGACCGCGGTTTTTGACCAAAATGAAAGACGAAAATTTTCCAGTGGAGATCTTTCTCGCTGCAGGGGTGGAGTGAATACCTCCTCGGTAGCACTTGCACTACCGTTCGGCTGCTGGGTTTCTGCTACTGGTAGGCTTGCCTGTTTGAAAATTGTTGGGTATGAGAGCACTTATTATTTACAACATATCCAGAGTTTCTTCTAGGCTGTAGCAGAAAAGGACTTGGCTCACTAACTTTCTTACTCAGTTTCGATGGGTGGAAAGAAAATCGTTCTGGCCCCAAAATCACCTTTTGCCTTTAGGGTCCCGAGAGGTCATATTTTCCCTGGTTTTTAGGCCAAGTGGATTCACAATCACTCTAGTCTTACTTCATATCAAAATATTAACATATATATTTTGTGAAATCGTGTTGCAGTCGCGATGGTAAGTTTTTGAATGATGAACAACAACGTAAACACAACTAAGAAAACATTGGCGTTAGCCAGCATAATTTGAACAAGGTAAAAAGGAGGTGGCGTAACACCACATAAGTAGGTAACTATTACTTACGACATCGTCGTTTATGACCTCTATTTATGCAAAATTAAATAATTATAATTAACAATTTACAAATTTACCACCAATTCACCGGAGTGCGTTCAAAAGCTATAACTAAGTTTTTCTTGTGTTCATAAGAAAATATTTTGAAACGAAAATTTTTTAAGCTTTTGTTTTTGAAGTTTTAGTTTGATATTTATAACTTTGTTACGTTTTTTTTACATTTTTGTACAATTTTCCAGTAAATATTCTGTAAACATCCAAATTTATTTATAAATAACTCCAGTATAAAGAAAAAGTTTTATTTTAAGCAATTTTCAGAACGTTTTTCAATGACAATTGAAAAGACCATAGACAAGCCCAAGCGTTCACCTTTTTTGGAATCCATGCAATTATCGTTCATCCAAAAATACGTCATGGTACGATTTTAAACAATCCTGTTTCAAGCCTGCATAGAAACTGAATGGAATAGGCACGGAATAGGGAAGGATTTTCAAAACTTTTTTTTTGGCTCTTGTTTTGACTTTGTGCCAGTGTCGAGATTTTTATTTTTATTGTATGATAGGCATCGAGATACCGGTGACACAAAATAGAGAATGTACAGAAGGATCACTCGGGCCTTTTTTGGTTATTTCCGCTTTCGGCAAGGGCTGCCACAGTTTTCTTCCCGATTTTTAAAAATGGAGTAGATACCTAAACATACAGGGAGTATCAGATGAATGATGTAATGGTTCAGTTTCATGAGCGAAACAATTTTCCCCATGAAACATCTTATTTTATCTTATCTATCTTATCTTACTACATTTATTGTGAAATGGGGAATGACGAGTAGGTAAGTACCTGCTCTGGGGCTGTTGAGACCTTTTTGGCTGACATGACAAATACAGAAATTGACCTTCATTTCGATGAAATTTGAAAATCTGTATTTTAATTTACTTTTTGACATTATTGGCTATTATTTTTGCAAAAAACTATTACTCTACATACGGGTTTGCTTGCGGGGTAGGCATAGCATAAACGGCCGTATAATACGGACATTTACGCCGCGTCTGACAAACATTTGAGGGTCAATTGTGTATCACCATGTGACAGGTTGTCAGCCCATTGCCTCAAATTGCAATACACATGTAACCCTCGAGTCCCTTAATCGCTTCTAACGATACCCACGAGAAAGAAATGGGGGTAATGCTATTCTAAGCCAGCATTACACGGCATATTATTATAATAGTATTATATTTCGATGAGACATAAAAGTTCAGATTCATGTTCAGGTTTATTCAGTAAGGAGTATTAATTCCTTTCTCCTTTTTTATCTTTTGAATAATTATTTACCATTTAGACAAGGCTCATAAGAAGTGATTATTGCATCTGCCATTAAATATTCTTTTACATTCCCAAATGCGTGTGGCATTTCAAACTTCAAATTTTCGCATAGATTCTCATAAATTTATTTTGGTAGCCGCTCTAGTAATTATATACTTATCTATAACCGCTGATGATAGACCCCAATTTGAGTGACAACTATGTATGTAAACAAACAAAGCATATCAGCTTATTTTGCAAATTCCATTGAACTTAGTTTTCGAGCATACAACAAGAAATTGAATTAGTTTTTGAGGCTTCTGTGTAGATAAATAAGTATTGTGCTATTGTCCAAGGGATTGTT
Organism: Tuta absoluta; assembly: GCA_027580185.1. NCBI lineage: Eukaryota > Metazoa > Arthropoda > Insecta > Lepidoptera > Gelechiidae > Tuta > Tuta absoluta. The sequence goes on from JAQAHW010000003.1 coordinate 11,699,818, forward strand.
GCTACTGTTCTATACCGTGATTCCGTCTGCCATCTCGCAACGGCCACCTCGGTAGAAATCGTTTTTGTAATGGCCAGTAGACAGTATAACGAGTGGTAAAGTACTCAAGTAAGTTAATATTTTGTTAATTTTACCTCCTTGCTCTATCTGAATTAGTTTGTGGTCGATGCAACATATTTTTAACTACACAAATCATGTTGTTGTTCGGCATAGTTTTACTATAAGCTGCCTGCTTGACGCTAACTCTCTTTGGGAATACTATCGTAGGTGGAATCACCGCACCATGCGGCTGGTCTCCAGTCCAATCCACGTCGCCTTTTACTACATATTTTGAGTGAGGGGGGGCAGTACCTATTCATATCCGCTCCCACACATGGTTGCCCACAAATGCCTATTAAAATTTAAGTATTGAATAACTATCGCATGTATTTTTCTTCAACAGGGCAATCAAGCTGCTGATACTTTTGTATAAAAAGCTATCTCTAGGGCATACTCTACTCCAGCATTCGCCAAAAATGTATCTGTGGGCCTCAGAACGTTGTTGGGGACTACTGGGGTAGCTCAGGGCGGCGCGGCGTCTGACGGTTACCGATACCAGGGAGCGGAGCAGATGATGGCAGCATTTTATTTTTTCACCAGAGGACAATAAAAAATGGGCTAAAATAGGCTAATTAGATAGATAGATATATTGATGAAAAATAAAGAAATATTACATCATTTTGAGTATTTTTATTTAAAAAAGTTTGAAATATATATAAAACAGGTACCTACTTAACTATCTGAATCTTATTTATACAGGTTGTTGGGAAAAGATACTGCGTTCCTTTGAACCACGCATTCTATACGTATAACAATGTGTTTGCTATTTAAAAAACATTGTGAATGAAATGTCGTGCTTTTTCAGAGGACTTCTGGCATGTTATACTCCTTAGATACATGGTAGATAGCAGTTATAATCTGAAATAATAATTACAGAGTAAACGTAACTATGCAAGGAAGAGTATAAAAAACGAATGCTTCGGTACTTACAGTCTCAGCTCATTTAGGTAGGGTTTGACATTTATTGGTTAAAATCACATGAATTATTGCCCTGGATTGTTTTTTCTTGGTACGAAAATGGCATTCCAGAAAATTGAAAATCCAGTATTTCATACTCCTCATACATCTGCAAGAGGTTAAACAAAACTATTAAGTAAAAAAGTAGACTATATTGCAGTATATTTTACAATACCTAACGACAATGAGGTCAATTCGGGATTTAAATTTTCCTTACTTGCCTTAAATTAGTGCTGTCACTTTCCGTCAAATAGGTTTAGAAAAGGCTAGAAGATATCTAAGTCCTGTCATTTTTAAAACGTCAAGGGTTTTTTCGCCTTTCCTAGTCAATTTAGTCGCCATTGTTTTGATTGTCGCCTTATTTTGACAAATAACACGTATTTTGCATGAAATTATAAGACATGACACGACTAAAATATCTCCTATCCTTTTCTAAACCTATTTAACGGAAAATGACAGCACTAATTTAAAGCAAGTAAGGAGAATGTACATCTCGAATTGTGGCCAATTTACCTAAAAGTTTAAGGCTTTCCCCTTTATGAGCAATTCAGCAAAAAATCACAAAATAATATAGCTACAACCAAGCCATAACACAAAAGTCCACCTAAATATATAACCCACATGTTTTTTTACAAACCTTTAACGTCCAACGAAAGATACTGTGCCGCTTCATTAAAAATTGCTCAACTCAATATGAGAAAAGTCTAAAAAATCATAATACTTATATTAAAATATTTTCGCAAAATATTGTTTTTAAACTACTGTCACTAGCTTTTAGCATTTTTGACGTTTCTGAAACGTCAAATAAACCGTGCAATATCCGTTTTGGTGTCATAGTACGAATTTTCAAATATTTTCATACAAAGAAAAAGGTGAACGGTTATCAAATGTCAAACTAAGCAGCCTTGAATAAGTCCTGCTATAGAGGGGTGGTCACAGATGAATAAGATAATGTACTAGGGTACAGATAGGAATCGGACCAATCACAGGCGAAGACGCTAATTATAGTTCCATTATATCAAGTGCATGTCGCTAGTGTGCTCATAGAAAGAGACAGGTATATATAATGCTATCTCTTACCACCTGCTAGTGTTGCTAGTGATGTGCCACTACTATCGATATGCATACCACGCTGTTCACTTAGTGAACTTGAAATAAAACTATGTAAGATTTGTTAATTCGTTTATTAACTGTTACATACATATATACACGCGGTAAGCGTGTAATATAAGAATGATTTATTTATTTAATTTTACTGAAAAGAAACACAGTCTTATTTTCTTTTAAATATTACAACTTACATAAAGATTTGATTGCATGTTAAAACTATCCAAGGCAAATTTTATGGTATTGTAGAATCAAACTTGGCTATATTTTACTAATTAATGCTAAACGATCCTATACCTGAATAAATTAATTTCAGAAGTGTCTACTCAACATGGCAACCATTTTACGTATCACTACTTTTGTGGGTTGTACGATGAACTTGGCTTTCAACGTTCACATATATGTTTTGGTGGGAAAATAGTATACTTTGCCTAAGATTTTTTTACATGATATAAAATGAAATTGACAACCAAACAAAGATCTCTGAAGAAATACTTCGTAGACTTACATTTAAATTAAATAGTCCCATATTTTACTCAAATACTCCAGGGTTGTGATCCAGTTACGTAAGGAAGGAACAGTGATAATTTTTTGGATACCTTGCCTATCATGTGTCACGCAAGTATTTCATATTTTTAACAACTTTATAGCATCTTCATCTCCAAAACTCAACGTGGCCGTTGTTGACTGCAACAGGAGTAGGTACGCATTTTTCCCTTGCATCAAAGCTCCTTTTTCAAGTTTATCAAAGAATAGTAGCAGAGCAGCGGTGTTACTCATCGTCGAATATTCGTCATTTTTCGCACCTTAAAAGAAAAATAAATAATTAATAGGTACCATTAATTTGTAAAGTGGCTGGAATAGACTAAAATAAGTAAAGCAGTGTTAATTTCTAATTGACCACATTATATTCCATATTTTAAAGTAGCGTATTATGGCATTGTCAAAACATCGATAGTCGATAATTTTTTGGACTTCCCTATTTTTCATACTTTTGTACTTTTGTTTAAAATAAATATTATTATTTGAAACAAAGATGATGATTTGAATGAAACACGAATTTAATACCCTGACCAAAGTAGACAGAAGATTATAGACAGAAATCTACTTACTTTTTCCATTTGAAAAACCACTGCTAATTTCTGCCGCCATAAATAAAGTTGGCTGGGCAATCAAGGAATTCAGGCGAACGTTTTCGTAAAATTTACGCTCGAAACGGTTTTGACAAACTCTTTTTCTTGATTATTGATTAAAATTATAGAATTTCAATATTTGCTGTTGATTTTATTCAGCCACAAAGTCCGCCGGCTTGGCGATCGCGGAACATTGTGCATTTTGACGCCACTATTGCTTTTGGTTGAACAATTAGGTACGCAACATTTCATTACACCAATTATAAACAAATTTTGATGTAAATTATCTGATTTAACAATAGAAATAGCACACAATAAGAAACTGCAAGTAACTTTCACCGCGATTAAACTGCAGACCACAGATAACTAGTAGGCGTCGTCTGACAGTATGTCAAACGTCATTGCATTGAACACTAGCGCTGCCGTCTTGAGATCCATGTACTACGACCTGGTAAAAGTGATTATGAACTCTATGACCAAACTATTAATGATTAAAATTGAGTGTGGTAGATAATGTCCCCCGATTCTAGTATGGCGATTCAATAGCGTGGGGGTGGTAGTACGATAAATCTAAGCAGGCCTGTATAAGCCCTGCTATAAAAGCTCATGGTAGGCCTCCGCGACTCGAGACCCGAGACACAGACACGACGAATGAATCCCTATTGTCAAGGCGGCTGCTTCCATTTTATTCTTCTATGCGCTTTCAGTGCTACCGCAGTCTAGTTGAATTTGAGCCCTGAGTAGTCCTGTGCTTGTATATTTCACATACATGTATCACGCCTATGTACCTTGCGGGGTAGGCAGAGCTGAGGGTCATCTGTAAATTTTATTAGAATTATGACTCAGAAACACTAAAATACTTCAAATACGGGAGCAGTATTCTGAACATAGACTTGTTTAATTCACATGAACACTAGTTTTTGAATTTAAGGGGAAAGCGGTCATATTAATTCTTTGAAGGTTCACACAAGTGCCACACAATTTAGCGTTTTTAGACAGCCAGTCATTAAGCCGTTGTCGGTCCTGGTTGCTCTCTGTGATTATTTAGGCGGCGCGGCGGCGGCCGTTACACAACCATGTCAGAAGCCTACTACTAGTAGTAGGTGATTGCAAACTGACACCAGGGTTCATCGGGTCTTTGGACGACTCGGTGTCCCACACGAAAAAGAAATAAAGCCTACAAAAAAATGATGGCATGACAGCCGTGACAACCGTAGGACGATGCGGCGCCGTGTGGTAAGCGGTATTTCTTTGTGATTTGATACAACTCCTTTCCTCAATAAACCCGGAAAAAATACCGCTAAATCGTGCGGCAGCGTATGAGAACCACCTTTCAGATAATGTAGGAAAGTACTTGATAATCTTCTTGATTGCCGTCCGCTCATTCACTGTCAGTATCGTAACCCATTGACCCTTCTCATTATCATTAGTAACAACTTTCGCTCTGTACGACATTTTGGACACGCGCCAAAAACTTTCCCGTTGCATAAAATTGCTAACGGCCTGACCCAAATGCATACCGACATAATGCTTCTTTTTGAAAACGAAAATACGGAATTACCTTAAAACCTTCCTACAAAAAAAGTAAAAGCAAAATAAATTACACAAAAGATATATTAACAATACCAGAATTGCACTTGAAAGCAATACAAGTACTTCTTTGTCTTAGAGAAATCAATTTTCTTTAACCATTTGAAACAATGCAAGTAACTTCTTTTTAATAAAAAGCTAAAAAGGATTCATAGGCGTAGTAATGGAGGCAATAAATAGCTGTAAAAAATGAGTAGTATTTTCCGGTTGAAGTCATGTCCTCCCACAACGCTGCTGAAAAGCCACTTAAAACGTACTAGTACTATTACTAGAGTTTATGATGCTTGTAATATAACACCAAATATTTTTCGGCAAAAGTTGTCATATTACATACAATTCTTAAAATTTGCGACTGAATTTCCAAACGCAAGAAACCAAGGTTTGAAAATATTTATTTTCGGTATCATCATGTTTAATAAAAGTCATTCTGTATCTGTATATGTCGTGACATTCTGGACATAGACTTACCACAGACGAGTTCAAATCGTGCGCTACTTTATATGCCGTAATAAACGCATCTGGATTATTAAATCGTAACGACGACGAGAAACAATTATAAAAAATCGTTTGCACTCTACGAATAGATATAACTATGTTATCTAAGTACCTACTGCAAACCGCAAGAGTGCGCTATCACAAGCAGTTTGCATTCATGACAACCGCGCGACGCCGTTTTTTAACCCGTTCCGCGCTGAGATTGCGCTCCAACATGCAACCAACATTGGGTTCGTTCAGCGAGTAGATGGAATAAAATCATTTCATAAGTATTGGAAGTATTTCAATTAAACAAAGATGAAACCAGATAACCGGGAGGTTTGGCTTCAAGTGTTCTAGACGCGAAAACTTTTTGTAGTATCTATGTACCTACCTTTTCTCGGGGAAAAGAATGCCTTCAGTCAATAACTGCTGGATGATGAATGGATGGTTTGGTAGGATTTAACATGGTTTGACAAGGATTACACCTGTCAACTATTTTTGCGTGGAGAAATCTTACGTTTAAGGCGAGTGTTGTCGTGAAGGCAAGTTATGGCAATTAATACCAAAAGTGGCTGGTTTTAGCCACTTTTTGTCATAACTTTAATAACAGCGAATATTTCATTGAGTTTGCAGGTTCTAATTTTACTTAAAGATAATACTAACAACTTGAGCAACGGATATTTTGATAGATTGTTTGTATACAGAGAAAATATTTTTTGTGAAGTGGCGCCCAGTCGAGGCCGTTTACGACGACACTCATCTAGTTAGTTAGCTAGTTAATAGCGTTCAACAGTTACAAAACTTACGAATAAACGCTTTAATTAGAATATGTTAGTATTTGAACATACAACGAACAATAAGCTACTTATTCGTCCGGAAGTGAGGATCAAATTCTCAGTGTGCGGCGCTGCAGCAGGATAATAAATAGAACGGTATCACAGCGAAGCTCGTTCAGTCTGTAGATACCTACGAGTGCAATCCGAAGGGTAAATTATACCCCACATTACTCCATACTGCGATACCACTAGTGAGTAATCGTACATACTGATATCGTATGTTACCAATATGGCTTTACTGTTACCCGTAAATCGGTGTCATTAGTGGCTCGTGTCCGTCGGGTAGCCATCAGTAGTGACTTGTATGGAGAACAAAGTTTCAGTATTATCAAAGTCAGTTCAATTCCAATAGGGATTTATTAGATTTTTTTAAATTCTGCCCTAGTCGCTGGATAGAAAGCGCTGGACTTGGTACATTAACGTAAAGAGCGGAACGTCACATAATTTTTAACATTTTTTCACTTAGATGTACGAGATCGTAAAACGAAACGTAACTTATAATTGTTATATCACACGCCTTTCATATTAACAAAAACAACGTGAAAACGAAACAGAGTATTAATTAATAACAAAGCGCAAAAAACGAGGATAGATTCGGAAAGAACAATTACTTTTTTTTTCATGCCTATTATTGGCTTTGGCATCTAGTAATGTAGTCAGATCAACGCCATTAACAGAGTTTGAATATTAAACTTGTTTTTTAATTCTTAAAAAGAGAACTCTCATATTGGATTTTATTGCCAAGGCTAATCCATATCTAAACTGCACTATGTTTTGATGTAAGCTCACTTATGTGTACATGTGTATCCATCACATAATATATGAAACATACAATGAAACCTCAGTTAGGCTAGTGTATGAGGCTGAACTTATGTCTGTCGGAGATATTGGATGTCCCGCTCGTTCTCACTTTCTGTAAAATATTAAAACAATGAGTGTCTGAAATTGCTTCATAATATGTCATAAAACTTGGCTTCTTCAGGGAATCAGAAACTACACTGTTTTGCACACAAAAACATTTCGCATATTACTCTGTAAATAAATAGGTAAAATACTTGTTCAAATTGAAACAGGCACCTTTGTATGAATAGGAATAGGAAAAACTATGTAATGAAAGGTTACGTCCGTGGTCTGGTTTCCACTAAACTGTTTAATTGAGTCAGCAAACTTGCATGTAGAATGCAGCATCTATATGAACAGATGTAATTGTTTGTAATTTCCTGCCAGACTTAAGGCAGATTTTCCACCTACATACACTATTACCACACAACAATTACTCTGCATGAGCTACAGCGCGTGGGACAAAGCAACCGTCTAATTGCACTGCTGGCTGCATAATTATGTGATCATTTGGCACTAAGTTAATGCTAAATTGTGTATGGATACGATGACATAGAAGTTCTGGATGGTGGACTATGAAAATGGATGTGCGAATTACCTAGAAGTTAAACTTTAATTTCAAAGATATTTTTACCTCCATAAAAGCAGCTAAGTGTCGGTACTGTTAAGTCACGAAATTTCTGATTGTTTAAGGTGGTTCGAGAGCCTATTTTTTGCCGCAAATTGTTAGTTTTGTTTCCAGATGACTAGAGTGTCCAGCCAGGATTTTTTTCCTGTTTGGGGGCGCCCCTGGGCTCTCGAACGTCCTAAAACACAATTGATATTTTAATTTTTCGCGCAGATTTAGAAAATTTATACTTATATTAAAAATCGCAACTGACCAAGTAGAATTCAACGTATATAAGGTTAAAGTTATGTTATGTTAATAAGATAATTTTATTCACCAACAGTTGCTAATTGAACCAAAAGTTGTCTAATGGAAGTATTACTTTACTTAACTTAATTGGCGTGTGGGTAACTTTGACTTGGTTTCTCAGGGAAGGAATTTCAATATAAGTCAGAAATGGCGCAAAGCAGATTCTAATCAGAACTTCATAGAATAAGACCGACAGACAAAAACACTATATTGCTCACATGAATAGTTATAAGTTATACAAGAACAAAAACAAACAACACAATATAAGCAAAGGCGGCCTTTGAGCGATCTCTTCCAGGTAACCCTGCACACTAAGAGAAAATATAAAAACACACTGTAGCAGCGTTAACACATAAAAGACATAAAAATATTTATTTCACAAATTTTAAATAACGCAACGATATAATAAAATAATATAAGCCTTTTTGCTGTTTTTTCATAATTACAAGAAATAATTTACCTTAAATCTAATGTTTTTACAAATCAAGCTGATTTGTAAAAACATTCTCTCGACAAAGGCCTCCTCTAGAGATTTCCACTTCTCCCTTTCCTTTGCCACTCTGGTCCACATTTGTCTCCCTTTACTTCTCTTGTATCACAAAACTATATTAATACTTACTAAACAATTAATCATTGTGTTAACTATAAATAACACTACTTAAGGCGAGTGTAGCCGTCATCCACCTCGACAGTGGCGCCACTTCACAATAAAAGTTTTCTCTTTATACAAACAATCTATCAGAATATCCGTTGCCCAAGTTTTTAGTATTATCCTTAAGTTAAATTAGAACCTACAAACTCAATGAAATATTCGAATCGCTGCAATCAAAGTTATGGAAAAAAGTACCTATAGCGGCCACTTTTGGTATAAATTGCCATACTTACTTTAATTACAGCGAATATTTCAATGAGTTTGCAGGTTCTAATTTTACTTAAGGATAGTACCAAAAACTTGGGCAACGGATATTGTTCTAAATGATTTGACGCTGTCAAAAAGCTTAAACCTCGTAACTTTTTTGTAGTAACGCCGCAAGTTTTTTCGTGAAGTGGAACGCTAGTCCTACGGAACCGCTCGCTCATGGTCATTTTACTTATTTATAAATGAACTACTGCTATTATTCTAAACATGAATGATTTAATAAGTATAATCAATTAAAATATACATTACGCTGGCAGTAATACACTTCATCGTGTGTTTCAATTAGTTTTTATACAGATTTTAAATAGGTGTGTTATTCTCGTAATAAATGTTACTCGTATGAGCATATTACCTACATCTTGCCGTAGAAATATGCATTGCTATGAATTACTCTTTATTTTACAGTTTGAAATCGGACACTTTAAAAGAAAACATATCTTTCTAAAAGAAAATCTTGTAAATTCCTACTTAGAAATAAATGATTTGATTTGATTTGAACAAAAACTCGAAAAATTTTTTAAAAGAAATTTCTTTCAAAATATACAAGGAATTCCAACAGTAAATCTACCTATTCAGAAGGAAGTAAACAGAGTTTAATTTGCCATTTAAAAAAAGAAAAAGAATAGGTTCACAGTTAGCGGATCGTCCTTCGTGACACAGTTCACGCATTAAATTATGGCGGGACTATGAAACCGTTGAAAATATACTAGCACTGTGGTGACTGGTGATACTTAAACACATCATCTCCTGGAAATTTTAAGGTCTTCTCTCATTTTATATGACTTTACACAGGAATATTTGCAGTAAACTTAAAAAAAATCAAAGATTTTAGTGTTTTTGAGTCAATAGGTTTTTTGAATGCGAGCTACGATATCAATTAAATAATATATATTAACACCGTTTGACAAATGTCCAACGCAGAGGTTTTTAAGAAGAAAGTAAAAAGATGATGTAGTGAGTTCTTCTGTGGGGTAGGGCCCACAAGAGGGGCAAACGTTGCACAGGGTGAAATTACCCATGAAACTAAACAACTTTCCTCATAAAACATAGGTCGAAATATATTTAAGAAAATCATCCCATATAAACTGACTCGGTCAGCTGGTACATTTTGTATGGGAGTTTTTTTTCCCAATACTTCGACCTACGTTCCCTAGGAAAAGTTGTTCAGTTTCTTGGGTAACTTCGCCCCGTAAAATAATTGCCACTGATGCGGGCCCCATATTGTATACTCTTAACGTCAGTAAAACCGATTCGGGTCTTTGAAAATTCGGACAACAAAAATCGAAAATAAAAATTGCTACGCCGTAGAACCGTAGCAGATTATACTTAAATATCAAACAAAATATTGCCTTCCTAAAACAGAAGAACAAAACGTGTTGTAATGTTATAGACAAAAGACATGAAATATTGTTGTTGGCATTCAAACAGTTAAACCGCTTTACCTGAAGACAAATACCCGTCTAATAATGCGGCACAAGAATTCGGCCCCGAGTTATTGCTCAAATGAACACTTGTCTATTATCCTTCCCCCCAGAGGGAGGCAACCATTTGTCTACAAGGACTTCAATAAAAAAATTTTACAAAGAAAACGGTGCCCGACTTTTTGTAAATCTTTGCAATATCATTTTATAATCTTTGTTCTTTGAAAATGGTAATATTATTTCGAAATATATAAAAAACAAGTGGTTTTGAATTGTGATTGTGCCGCTTTTACCATGACGGCCAACAGATTTATATTTAGTTACGCTCAATTTCTCCTTTAGTTAATCTTATCAGAGATATACCTCTAATAGAATATACCCAGACGCTGAAAGCTCTAATTCCCCATCTAAGGGATCAATCTATTCTAGATACTCATTTTAATATCCGTAAAGACACCCAGATAGTGTAGATCTTTCAGGCGAGTGTAGTCGTGAACGGCCTTGGCAGTGGCGCCACTTCAGAAAAAAATATTTTCTCTTTATACAAACAATCAATCAGAATGTCTATTGCTCAAGTTTTTGGCAATATCCTTAAGGAAAATTAAAACCTGCAAACTTAGTGAAATATTCGCAGTAATTAAAGTTATGGCAAAAAGTTCGTAAAATCGGTATCGGCCTCTTTTGGTATTAAGTACGGTGCTTTAATTACAGCAAAAATTTCATTGGGTTTGTTGGTTATAATTTGACTTACGGATAATACTACAAACTTGAGCAACGGACATTCTGATAGATTGTTTGTATAAAGATATTATTTTTGTGAAGTGGCGCCACTGTCGAAGCCGTTCACGACTACACTCGCCTTAAATGGGTATCTCGAGCTGCTGCTATTACCCAACCTACGCATTATTTTCCTTCCTTTTCAAGCTTGTGACAAAGTAAACATAATCATCCTTTGATGTTTCCCTTTTATGAGTAAAGTCGCGCTGAAGTAATAGAATTTTTAATTTAATCTTATTTTCGGATGACGCAGCACTTTATTTTCATTTTTTTAATGTTGACGTTAAAAGAAAAATGTCGGAGCACATCTGCGTATTGTACACTCGCGAGATAACCGATTGTTTTAATTTGAGATTAAAGATTTCCAGCGCAATATATTATATAAAATTACGCGACCTAACTATACGCAGTTGGGTTTTGACCCTAATAAAAACGATTCGAAACTAAGTAACTGCATGGTCATATTATTATTTATTCTATAGTAAAGGTCGTAAAATTGGCTTACTGTCAGATTAATATCGCGTACCACGTCGTCAAGTACATTTATTTGTCTATCCGTATTTACCAAAAGCATTTATGTGGCAGGCAACATTTTGCTCATTCAATATTCTCAAAAGCTTTTCTGTGAAAATTGATTTTGCATGATGGGAAACTAAAAACCGCATGTTATTACTTGGAATATTATCAACTGAACAGCAAATTGAAATATGAAAAAGGAAAGTGAAGTAAACGTAATAGATTATTCGATTTTTCGCTAAGAGAATGAATACATTTTTTTACAATTTTCTTCTACTGTAGTCGTATACCTACTTCATTATGGCCGATGTGGCGCAGTGGTAGTGCGACTGCTTGCGACGCAAAGGTTCCGGGTTCGATTCTCGCTGGGGCACTCACAAATTTTATATTTATCAGTTTGTGAATTTGTTCCCAGTCTGGTTATGACATTGCAGGCTGACCCACCTGAAGGCCCGAAGAGAAATATGGTTCCGTTCCGTGGTTCGGATGGCATGTTAAACCATCGGTCCCGGTTGCTGTCTATGATTAACTAAATGGCGGTCGTTACACAACCATGTCAGAGGCTTACTACTAGCAGGAGATGGTTGAAAAACTGACACCAGGGATCATCGGGTCGTGGGACAACTTGGTGTCCTTCCACACAAAAATAGAGAGAAGCTTTAACAAAATTTAGAAAAATCTCAGAAACAGACATGGGTAAGATTGGTAAACAAGTTTTCTTTATCATAGTCTGGCTATGATAAAGAAAACTTGTTTAACAATCTTACTAGCCTAGATAAAGGTACTAGCACATCATACTTATACAAATTGTAGTAGTAGGCGGTTGCAACTATGACACCAGTGTTCATTGGGTCTTTGGACGACTCAGTGTCCCACACGAAAAGAAGAAGAAAAACTTCAAGTCATAATGAAAACGCTTGCTTGCATATGTAAAGTGTGGTCTTTAAAACAAGAAAGAAAAATGTCAGAGGCTAAAGGTAACAAAAAGCAAGGCCTTAGTCAGGTACAGTAATAGTAATAGTGAAAGTGCTTTTGATGAAGGGATAGGCGCGGGAAATGCATTCACAAGTAGGAACTAGGAAGCACTAAGTCAGCAGTTATACTTGGCGCGATTTCACCGACGACACAGATAGCGCGACAAAGCTGTACCTATGAGAAGGTATAGGTAGGTACGTGGGTCGGTGAGAGTGTTGCGAGTTTTGCATTCTATTTCAAGACTGCGAATGCCAATATCACACGATATGGATAGTAGAAAATGTGCAGTAGGTATAATTACTTATAAAAAAATATAAAAGATTAAATTCAATGCCAGATATGGATCGTGTAATAGGTAAAATTAGTAGATCTAGTATAATAGGTATAATTTCTTATTAAATAAATTTAAAAGATGGAATTTACTTGATATAGAGTGCTTCGAAACAATGCTTTAACATACATACATATATCACGCCTATATCCCTTGCGGGAAGGGCAGAGCGTAAACGGCCGAAAAAACGGTCACTTACACCACGTCTGACAATCATTTGAGGGTCATTCAGATAGTTATGTATCACTATAGTGACAGGTTGTCAGCCCATCGCCTAAAATTGCAACACACATGTAACCCTCGAGTCCCTTATTCGCCTCATACGACACTCATGGGAAAGAAATGCTATTCTAAGCCGGCATCACACGGCATTCCGACTTCAACCTTTAGCAAAAGTTGGTGCAGCTACATTTCAATCTCCAGCCGCTAACCATCCGTTCAGAGTCGACTGCCAGCTGCCTGTCGAAAATAAACCTTGCTGCTCCATATTATTTTCACTTGTATCAGACACCATGTATTAGGTATGGTACATCAAAACTAGCGGCAGCTGCATTCCTTCACTATCTCCCAGTAGTCGAGGCGTCGACTGCCGGCTGCCTGTTGCAGATAAACCCCGCCGCTCCAGAATTATGCAATTGACGCAACTTGTTAACGAACCAGCCCCGCGGGTGTCGCTGCCTGGCACTGGTTTCAAGCTAATTAAAGCAAAAAGCACCACTAAACTAGCGCCAGTTCACGAAATAATCTCACGTCTTCATGCAAAGAATACACAAAATATTGGTATGCTGGATGTTAGATTAGAATCAAACTCAATGGAATATCAGTTGTAATTAAAGTTACTGCAATTAATACCAAAATCTACCGATTTTAGCTTTTTTTTCCATAGCTTGGATTACAGTGAATATTTCACAGTGATTGCTTGACATAAAATAGGAATTTTGGCATGAAGAAAGTTATTTTTTGTTATGTGGCGCTTGTTTTGCGGGACTACTCTCCTTAATGTTTTATAGCACTTATCGTGTTACGTGAATAGGACTGTAGACAAGAAGCTAAGGGTAGACCACTGGCTTATCTAAGGGATCATTTTGTGATAGGTATTAATTTACGCACTGTGGTCACAAAGTAAGTATTGGCGGCGGCGCGTTGAGCTGTGGTGCAAATTTCTGTATTTTCATGACTATACAGGAGTATATCTTTTATTTTATACTTTATTTTCTTCCTTGCCTTTATTGCTTAGAAATTTTTAAATTTAATTAAAAAATAAATTATATTATAATTTATTTATTATATTTTTAATGTTAGTACTATCCTAAATTGAATAAAGTTGGTTTCATTTTATTTCACTAGATTCGTTATCACTTTTACTATAGCTATTCAATAGGAGTGCTTGTACCTGCGACGGCATGCTTTGTCGTTTTGCTCCAATGAACCAGGGGAATTTCAATTTCAGCAGCCGAGGCACGACACCCGACACTGAAACATAACCTCGATTTCAGAGCGTTACTAGTGCCCTCATCACTTCAAATTCATAAATCGATGATATCTTGTCTCATAGTAAACTGTTCCTGTGTATGTTTTTGTGAACAATAAACGGTTAAATAATATGATATTATTCTCTTTTATTATTCTTCTGTCAGATTGAACCTAAATTATATTTACCGAAGGTCGTTTGAGTCAATTGATATTTGTTCAAGTTTGTTACAATTAGCTATAAAGTGCTAAAAGTGGTCATATAATCCAGTAGTTGTTTAATACTAGCAAGTAAGTTGAATATGAAGCGTGTATCGAGTTAGAAACGGGTCGCTGTCTGTAACTACAGCGACACTACTATTATGACACAATTCTGTGATAAGCTTAGCATCTGTTGTATGTACATTAAAGTTGACCGAAACGGATTTTCGGTAAATGACGTTTCATCGAGTTATAAACGCTACGCTCCGGAATCCCCTAGGATCAGTCTTACTGCAAACCGACGTGAGTGGGCAGTTTATTTTACGCAGACACTAAGGGCAATAGAATACAAGTACCAGGTTGTTTTCGCTGTGTCAAAGGCAAATTAAAACCTAACCGTGTTATTACAAAAAAGTTTCACGCTGTCAAAAAGCTTAAGCCGCGTCTTACTTTAACTTAGAACTTTTTTTGTGATAAGGCCGTAAAAGTTACGACCATTTATATTATTGTAATAACAAACGCAAAATGCGACAAACACCTATGAGGTAGATTCGATAATGTAAAAACTATATAGAACTGTATAATCATAAATACGTTTTTTTTTTCGAATAAGTTTATCGCAGTAGGGGAAAATATTCTTAAAAGACACCTAAGTAAAGTACTTATAAGTCGTTTCTAACTTATTGCACAACTTCAACTGGGAATTCATTTCAACTGGAAGAATTTAAGTAATTTTTTAAACAAGACTAGCATTTCCGTCCGCGGTTTCACTTTGTTTCGATTCTTTTTTCGTACGGAACACCTTGTCAACGACAGCTAGGTGGTATTTGATAACTTTAGCTCTTTATTTTAATCCCAAAATTTAACTGAGATCGCCTCAAACGCCTATAATTTTAATACCATCGTCTTTACCCCTTTTGAGTAAACGAAACGGCTAAACACGTATTCAACTATTTAAGGTTCATGATCAAATCACACATTTTGAAACAGATCACTTTAAAGACTAGGAACTTTCTCACAAACTTTTCACACTCAACATTTGTAAATGCCTTAACACGTGCTTTTTTTTCTTTCATTATTGATAGGTTTGCTCTTGACTTTAGTCTAGGTGATAGGACAGCGACAGAGTCTAAGATGGACCGAGCTCACCTAGAAGAAGCCTGTTCACTCTTACTTTGAAGAGATTAGAGTTGTATGCGTTTGGAAACACAGACGCAGGCGGTGCTTTATAATTTTCACTCCCTAGTTTAAATTATTTATTCAAAAATTGCATTTGAAAACCACAAATATTCATACAAAATATTTAACCCCCTTTTTACCCCTTCAGAGGTTACATACAAACATACAACTATAGGAAATCCTGAAACACGTATTTGATTATTTTAGTTTCTTGATGAAAATGACATTTAAGTACTTTTATTCAATGTAGGATAGTATTATCACTTATTAACGTCATGAATCGACTTCCAAATTGTGAAACAGATCTTCTCAAAGATCAGGAACTTGTTGAACAAACGTTTTATCATCTTTTTACCCCATTCGGAGTTGAAATTTAAAAAATCCCTTCTTAGCTGATGGTGGTATAGTAAAATAAACCTACTGCCCAAATTTAATGTGTATAGCATTAGTAGTTTAGTCTGTGCGTTGATCAATGAGGATATTGGACACTGCTTACCTGAAACCTTGAAGGTCTTCTTTTCGCTGTTTTCCAACAACAAGTCAAATGAAATGAAATAATCTGAAATTCCCGGCAAAAGCTTCCGGAAATCCACCAATATGACGTACTTCTATCTATTTCTTCACAAAACAATTTTGTAGCTATCCATCTGCACAATATATGGGAATTTGTGTCAAGCATTTCCCCAAAGATATATTGAAAATAATACTCAGCTGCCTTTGCAAACAATAAGTTGTTATTCAGGCTTCCGAGGATTCAGTTTCGCAATAGCATCTGTTATTGGAAAAATTATAATTATATTTTGCATTGCCTCCTCGTTTACTTTCGAGTATAATTATATATATATATATATTATCCCGTTTTAACTAGTTTTATGTAGTTTTGCGACTAACATTTCTTGAAAGTTTCATAGCTGTTGACAAGAACGATAGTTAGGCACTAGCTAGAAAGTTCTTGAGGTAATGTGGGAACTGCATTAATATAACAAAACTTGTTAGGTCTTGTGGTTTTTTAATAACCATTTCAAAGTTTGAATGGAATCGGTAATTAAACCTAGGGCATTTTAAATAAGCCATGCTTGTAATATCCTAAAACCTTACTTTAATAGTCAAAAATATCGGAACTGCTCTGTGCAACATTTTCTTGCCTTGCTACAAAAAATCACATTTTAAGTAGTCAATCAATAAAATTTGGGGCATTTTCAACTTCTTACAAAGGCGCTTTGTTGTTATAGATGACCGAGTAATCATTCAACCAATTGTTGGGGCGTTGCGGCGGTTCATTTTGAGTTTCTTCACGTGTACAAAATTACTCGAAATGATTTATACCTCGATTGAAAGGAGCATGACTGCGCAGAAACGACCTCGTTTTATACCGTCAATGTTTAGAAGCTTTTGTCGATTCCCCTCTGTTGATTTGCTTTACTTTAAATTATAGCCGACAGAATTGCCAGTGCGTCTTCGGAAATCGTTAAACCGTCGTCAAGGATTGTTTGTATAGCAGGCGATCAAAATAACGCCACGATACACAAACTATTTATAAGGAGTTCAGGTTATAAATCAGTGAGTTTGCAAACTGTGGCGCAACAGTTCGTTTTTGCGTGTGACTGTAACGTGTGGCCGCAACCTGCAACCCCGCCAGTTCAATAAAATATGACGCAGGCAAAACTTCCATCAAGGAATTTTTATTTCATTCGAGCTTCCGTTACATTTCAACCTTTCTATTGTGGGACTTCAGCAAATTGTTATTTCATTTGTATGTTTATGAGGAAATGACATTTATTTAGAAATAATTCGATACGAAAAAGCTATTTCTAAATGTGAGGCAGTTCTCCCACTGGTTGTCCGTCGCGGCGTATTTTTAATACACCGTAATGCATCGTCTCTCAGACGAAAGGAAAATGCGAATCACGAATTTATTCCCACACAAATACGGATGCGGTGATTTTTTCGGATGCGTCTTTCAAACAACTTGACAGACGCATCCGTTATGCACCGTAACGCACCGCAAACTCACCATAGCCGTATTTGTATGGAAATAAGATCGGAAATCGCGATTTCCTTTCGTCTGAAAAACGCCTACGTTACGGTGCGTTAAAAAAACGCAGCGACGAACGACAAGTGGGTGAACCGCCTTAGCTAGCATAAATATTATAAAGAAAATTACAGGTGCTTATTGCGTAGGTGTATCGTAGTTCGTTCCTCGAATAATTTTTACTTGAACGTTTTGTTATCCTCTTATTTTTAATTAGTGACTCTACAAGTACCAGATTGAGGAAGTAAAGCTCACCGTAATATGTATTTATTTCGTTCCCTCCATTATTACATTCCACCTCTTATTCCAAGACCCTTTTATGAGTCTTGATTTAAGTGGCTCTTTAAATATTTTGGGGAACATAATTTGAGAACCATGAAATATTTTTTAATTTTCGTAATTTTCGCGTAACTTTATCTTTCTGTTTAATTAAGACCCTTTAGACCTTACATTTTTATTTAATCTGGTGGGTACAATAAAGTTATTACCTACCTACAATTTAATAACATTAAAGGATTTTCAACTTATTATATCGTATTTAACTTGTCCTTAATCAAGAAGCGCTATTTTCGCACCAACGTGTGGTGACACTCACCTAGCCAGACAAATGTTTCGTAGCAAATGGCTACGAAAGTGCTACGACTTCACTTTGAGCTCGCAAGCAAAACATTTCGTCATAAATTCTACATACTCTTTTTACTTTATTTTATTAAATTGCTTACGCTGATGTTATAACGACAGCCCGATAGTTTTTAAATACCTAGGTTAGGAATAGTTATGTAAGAAATATTATTTTTTTCCTCGTAGGTTATTCATCAAAATATTCAGCCGATTTATAGTACATATTGGTTAATCATTATTCAACTAGATAACTGTAGCATGAATTTACTCGTCTCATTATAAATATTGATATTATCTAACCTCGTATCGAGTTTAATTTAAAAGTTTTACGACGCAAAAGCATTGGTAGTCTATGCAACATATAATGGTGGAAAATAAAATGCGATGCAAGTGTCCGTGTATCACACAAGGCGTAGCCGAGCATGCTGTTCACACACTATTTCATCGACACTATACTAAAATT
Source organism: Tuta absoluta (assembly GCA_027580185.1). NCBI lineage: Eukaryota > Metazoa > Arthropoda > Insecta > Lepidoptera > Gelechiidae > Tuta > Tuta absoluta. The sequence continues at coordinate 11,718,678 of JAQAHW010000003.1, forward strand.
GCAATAAACAAACTAGGACGAACAGATCGCATAACAATTCAATTCACGTACCGGATGACATTTCTTTTTCATTAGATTTTTGTAGGCACAGAATGTAAAGAGGCGCCTAAAATTCGCTTCATATCTCCATTATATTGAAAATCAAAAAGCATGATAAAAAGTCTTACATTGTACTCGAGAGCAATAGGGTCACTTGCAAAATCCTGAAAATCTCAGAAACTAAGATTGCTGGCTTGGTAAAAAAATATGTGTTTAATAGAATAATAATTTAATGTTCCTTAAATGACTGTTTTAAAATGCTTAATGTAAACATGGCGACATAAAAGTTAAATAAAAAGGGAAGCTTTCGAAGATAAACCGAAATAACTACATTCAATTTTGCTTTTATTCAAGTGGGAATGTTATGTGGGATAGTATTTGGTATATTTTATGTTAGCTGTTAGAATATCCTGCACCGTACTTACACCGGAATAATTTACCAGAATACTGATTATTCTGGAAACCTCGGGTCAGTGGGGTCCTGCCAGAACAGTACGTGTATCGCTGTCAGAAGTCCAAAAAGTTTTTGGCCACGAAGAGGAAACTGGGTCTACCCCACGTTGATGGTGTACTACAGCAAGAGAAGATCGTAAGTTGGTAAACATCCCGCTTCGTAATCGCTCTCTTACATTCAGCTCTACAAAATAAGTAATTCAAGTACATGAACAGTTACACGATAACTTGCTGATACTAACTTGAAACCACTTACAACTTCAAACAGCCCTGAAAACACCGCGGGCGTCGTTTTGCAAGAGTAAGATATTCCCAAACCCTTTAAAATTGGAGTACTGAAGATTTCTCAAGAGTTATGTTGTCGGACGGATCAAATTTGTGTGCGTTCATTCTGGGTCTTCCATCGTGCTTGTAGAGCAAAAATTTGTATTCTTTGGAGACCATAATAACTCCAGACAAATATTCAATACCTACTCCAATTTAAAAGGTTCTTGGAATATATTTTGTTCATAGGTTCAAGTTCATAGGTGGTTCTCCCGATATGACGAACTGACTGTTTTTACACCGCTGCCCAACTAAAAAAGGAGTGTCAAGTATTTAGAGTTCACATATTCGTAAGTGCGATTCTTTAAAGTAATTGAAAGTGCTGCATCTCGTTAACCACTGGACAGATTTGAATGAAAATTGTATAGAAAAATTCCTTACATTATCCCGAGTGTCTTAGGCTAGGCTTCATCTCAGAAAACAATCGTGTTTAAAAAAAATTGCACTTAACTGACGAAAGGAAATTTCGAATGCCCATGCAAAAAACGGATACCATCTTTTTTTTTTTCGTGTGTTACACCGAGTCGACGAACGACCCGATGAAAGACCCGATGAACCCTGGTGTCAGAGTATTTCGGATACTATGGCACACTTTAACGCAGGCGATTTGACCAAGGTGTTTGACAGACGCATCCGTCAGTCCTTCATAGTGTGGGATTCGCCTTACTCTTGCAGTACGATGCCCACGGTGTCTTTAGGGCTGTATGCAAGTGCTACTTACAAGTTAGCTTCAACAAGTCATCGTCTTACTGTTCATGCACTAAGACTACTTCCTCCGAGGCGTCAAAACCTTTTGTGCGTGCGATTCCTGCGAGAAAGCGGTTATAACTATGGTGTTTACCCAAGAATCTTTTCTTGCCAAGGCACACCTGGTTCTGCTTGTTTCTGGTATGCGTAGGCTGGAGCATGGGCTGGAGCCACTGTTGTCGTAACATCCAAAAGCTTTAAGTACTATTGACAGCTACTTGTGCTCTGGTGCATTCTGCAGTTGTAAATGTTATGATTGCAGCTTGAATAACAAATATTGAACATTTTCAACATGGTGCATATTAGCAGTTAAATCAAAGATAGAAAAAAAGAAAAGCACAAACGCAGTATCTTCTTAGTTCTATCCCCGAAATTTTTAAATTTTATACTTTTATTATATAATTTAACGCAACATTCATTTAAGAGGTATTAAACACCGTTTCTTTTATTCGGCTATCTTTCTAAGTTTTGAGATTTTGAGTTTTCTTTGAGTGACCCCAATTAATGCTTTCGAGTTTTTGACAAGAAAGTAATTTTTAGAGCCAGAATACATAAAACAGTTCTTTTTACAACTGTTTTCAAAATCTTAATCCGAATATTATGAAGCGAGTGTAAATAAAAGTGTTTACAGTTGATTTGGGTTAAAATAAATCATTTGCAACCCTACTTGGCGTACGAATATAAGTTTATCATGTTATAAACGAGCACGAAAGTTTTAGTTTTTCTATTTACAACAGTGTTACTTACCTCAGTTCTAGAAGATAATTATTAATCAATACATTGTCTTATCAAGAGCAATAAATAAAAGCTTAAAGTTTTGGTTGTCGTGTGTAAACTTCCTTGAGAAAAAGTTTTTAAGCATTTTCTTACTGCAAATAAAAACGTTTTACTTATCCGACTTCAGATTGATTACAGCATTTTATGTTGCTGCAAATAGCCTCAAATTACAATAATGTATGTGGAAAATGCGTCTGGAATTATTTCAACAACCTTACTAGTAATTTCTACTTACAGCATTTTTACCTTATCTAAGTTCCGCAGATTGATCTGTCATTGACTGATTGCTGGCAATGCAGTCGTGTGGTTTACCATTGAGTGCATTGTTGGATCAAGGATGTATTTATGGACTTTAAGTAGGGGAGTACTTGCAGGGTAGAATGTGGTATGTGCACTACTTTAGTACCCGGTACAAGTAGTGTTAGTGCACGCGAGAGCTATAATTTGCACTAAGAAACTCGCATTAGTAACATTTGTTATTTACGATATTTACGGTGTTTGTTTAAGACATATTGCGATATTTAATGTATGAAATCAGAAAATATAAAATGAGACTTTTCTGAACTCCAAATTTTAAAACATTTCCCGTGTTAGGTATATAATTTTTGAAACCTTATCAAAATTTTGCAAGCTACGCATTATTGGTATTACGATACGCTTGTAAAATTGGCGGCCAAGCGATGAGCCGCCGTAGCCCAGATGGAAAAAGCGTCGCCAATAGTAATGGCGAAAGTCACAGCGTTAAATTCTACCCACATTTAAAGATTTTGCAAGATGAAAAAGAAACATTTTCATTCAAATCTTCCCTGCAAGGTTTTTCAACAACAGCGAAAATTTTAACTGTCGGCCTTTTTAAAAAAAATATATTATTAATGTTGGTGTTACTTACATGATCCAACAACCGGAACACTGCTCCAATTAATTTCGAAGTCACGTTTTCATTGAAACGTAAAATTTCACAAGTGAATTGCCTTCCTGTAATTGCCCCCCAATTTGGCTGTATCAATTATGTTGAAGCGTTAAATGTAGTATTTCACCACAAATTTGGCGTCACGCAAACCTTGAAGACTTTTATAATAAAGCGGAAGAATGGAACAGAAACTTTGTTATCAGTTTCTTTAAGACAAAGCAAAACCGAAAGTTTTTAAACAAATTTTTAAAAATTATAATTTATTTTAGTATTTTGTGAACTTATTCAATAAACACCACACGCCCTTTAAAAATATTATAGTAGTTTTTTATTGAAGTTGATGACGGTTTACGGTTTTTACGGTTAAATTTTTTCGATTCAGTATTTTCATTTCTGAAAATAATATTGCACAGTGAGTGCAAAATAAACCAAATAACCGATTATAGTTTCTTGACGGAACCCAATTGGTTATTTTGTGTTATTTTAGGTTAGAGACATTCGTTTTCAGCGGCATCCGGGTAGATGGTGTCGTTTTCACACGATGTGTACTGTCACATAGACAACTGGTATATTTTTAGACTGTTTCCACAATAGGCACCGGGATCCAAAATATCTTCTTCTTTATCTTGGGGCGTTCTTGTAACAGGCACTATTTCCGTCTGTCAAAAGTCTAACCGCAGAGCCAACTGCTTCGGTCACATACTGCAAAATAATTCAAATTTTAATTTAAAAAATACTCGAAATATCTAAGTATCAAAATATAAATAAATAATATATTTAAATGCTAGATTATTAGATAAGATAATTCTTCTTTGTTAAAATAAACTGAATTACAAATAGGTACACATAAGAAATAATTATGAGGCCAGCCATTTCCTAAACTAAAAGTTGGAAATACTGTATCTTAGGTAAACAGCTAGCCAACATAACTATTACTTTATAAAATTACTGTACTAATCAATACAATATAAATTAACTTTACAACAAAGAACTTTTTAACTAACTAAATACTATTGCTGAATAATTATTTAGGTAGGCACTTAAATAATAACAACATAGATAATGTTTTAAGGTACATACAGAGAAATTTCAAAATGGTAAAAGTATTAATGTGATTCGCACGCGATATTCAATATAAAAACGTATACACAATATTTACCATCAAATTTATCTTATTTTCTGAAGAGTTTCAAACAGGACGACGGATTTTTCCTTTTTATGATAACGATACCCCGATGAATAATGTAGTATGATATGAGTAAACAAATCGCTTGTTGGTACAACCAAGCAGCAAATAAAGCTATTCCTTTAAGAGATCCACTCAAAATGGTTGTTCATACAATTTATGACAATAACCAATATTGGTTGATCTCTTATAATGATAGTTTGATGTGCTTCTGTAGCACGTTCTATAGATAGATAGAGTGCTATCATAAATCAAAGGCAACGTAATTACTATGAGAGACTGAGTATAGTTAAGTACTGAGTGACTAATTACTTAGAGGTATATTGTTTACATTATTATCAAGGACTTTTATTAACTACGGTAATCAATTTAACATACGTACACATATCACGCCTACATCCCATGTGGGGTAGGCAGCGCGCAAACGGTTGTAAAAACGAGATATAAGGCCATGTATGACATATTTATGCGGAACGTTTTAGTTTGTAGAAACTTTCATTCTTCTATCTTCTTTTTCGAGTGGGAGACCGAATCCTCCAACAAATCGTTGAACTCTGGTGACAGAGTTTTTCAACCGCCTACTACCAGTGCAGTGGTAGGCCACATACATAGTTGTGTAACGATCGCCGTCTAAGTAATCATAGACATTACTTTCATGATTATGTAAATTGCTAGTATAACTAGGTACTCACTACCTGTTCTTATACAGGCATAGTGTAGGATGTACATAAGCATGTGTTAGTGTACATGTGACGTCACGTCCGTCGCACTGACTACATAATGAACTTGATTGCCGAGGGGTAGCGCGTTCGACGCTCACTTAATTTGAACGTGAACACGCGAGATTCACAGCTATTTGATGGTCGGTGCTCAGCTGCGTATATTCCAGTCGCGGAATGTTATATTATATGACAATTTATACGAAAAATCTTAGATATCAAATTCCAACAACACAATTTTTAGACCGTGGTTTTGACACATACATACATATTTCATGCCTTTATCCCTTGCGGGGTAGGCAGAACGTAAACGGCCGCAAAAAACGGACATTTACGTCACGACTGACAAACATTCGAGGGTCATTCGGAAAACTGTGTATCGCCATAATGACAGGTTGTCAGCCCTTTGCCTTAATTGCAATGCACACCCTCAATTCCCTTTGTCGCTTTTTAAAGAATTGGGTGATGCTATTCCAAGCCGGCATCACACGGCATACGGGTTTGGACACGTAATAACAAAAATAATCGACATCATCATTATTTACCTCGGAAAAATCTTCGTTTCCAAATCTCGTATTATGCAATGCGTAAAATGTCAGTCTCAATGTAAGCATGAACGTAATGCAACGCGAGTAATGCAAGCATGGCGGCTTGATCGCCCTGTAATCAATTTACTTCCGCCAGTAAACTAACCTTAATGACGAGACGGTACATCCACAAAGTAAGTATTGGCGGCTGTGGTACATCTCTGTGATCGATGGAGGTTAGCAACCTTGATAGCAAAAATAAAACAAGTTTCAAATTAAAATAGCTGTTAATATAAAACTTTCGTTTTATTGTACCCAACATAGTTAAATTGAAAAAAAAGTGTACTTTTTACAATTTTATGGGAAAAAACATAGATGTGGCGAGGGTGAAAATCCCAGCGGATAGCGAGAACGCCCACGATTTGTAATTAACTGCGGAATTTTAAAAATGCTGCGAAACACTTTATGCATAATACTTAATAAGAGGATTGTACAGGCTTTTGTTTATCATTTTTACCTACAACAGAGTTTAAATTTCAGATTAAACATAAAAAAACAGTAAGAATGCTCTTATTGTTATGACTATGAAATTCCCTAAACAAGGATATACATCCCACTGCTGGACATTGGCCACGACTGGCAGTCAGATCGGCGCGCGCAGTGCAAGATGTTGCATTCACAGGGAACGCTGCTGCCCATTCCCTGTATGAATTTATCCCTCAGTCGCTTTTTACGACACCCATGGGTAGAATTGGGGTGAAGCTATTCTAAGCTGGCATCACACGGCATATTGAATTTAGCCAATGTAATCTTACGGATTAAATTTTATAACTTACATATTGGTTTCTTGTAATGTTTAATCATTCGTACCCTCTATGTAATCATATACTTATTTTTAAATCAAACATTTTAACAGGATCGACGATTTTAAGAGGATTGATCGAATCAGATAAAAAAGATATATTCATGAGGGAACAGAAACCGCTAATCTGATTTTCGACATCATCAATATGTAGGTAGATTAGAAGACTATTTGAAGACGTACATAGAGGTAGGCCACAAAACAGCAGTCGGTTTAGGAAGGATTACTTTTGATTATACAAAAAACAACATTTTAAACACAACATTCTGTTGCAAACAATTATTATTGTTGGTTGTTGTTTTTGTTGTACCGAGTACTTTTTTATATTATTTTGTTAATATAATTTTTGCCTTTTTTATTGCAAAGCAAATCGTCCGCTGCGGTAAAACTATTTAATTTTCCAGTGCTCTGAATTGGCTTTTCCAGTTTCCAGTGTTGACTTTATTTCCAACATTTCCCGGTGCAGGTTATAGTTTGCCCGGCTTCCACAAAGTAACTCCACGTAATTGGTATTTGGCATATGTAGCTTTATTCCCGCATTAATTTCTCAAAATTGGGATTCTTAACACGATTTTTTGTGAATCATCGGATATTATCAGGTCAAGAGTACCCTAAACCGACGAGCATGCATGAAGAGATTGATGAATGTAGAGGAAGCGAAAGAAGTATGCCAGGATCGTAGTAAGTGAAAGAAAGTAGTCTCTTCCTACCCCTCCGGGAAAGAGGCGTGATTTATGTATGTATGTATCGGATATTACAACCCTAATGCATGGGTCATGTTCACGAAACAACGGATGTTCTTCTTGATGTGGGTCTTCGTAAAATATTCTTCTATTGTAATTAAAATCCCGAGTCAAATATTTGAGACATTAAGGTAGGTATGTGTAAATCTTTAAAACAGTTTATTCGCACATTTTTCCTCATGTTGTTACGCCTGTATAAAACAAGCCTCGCATCCTGCCTCCTGCAATGTTATGACGTCATTAGCTTATCGTCCATCTAATGATCCCTTTTCAAAGCAATTCCGTTTCGCATTTACAATCCTCGACTTGACCATTGGAAGTAATCAACTGCCTCATTCTTTTGATAGCTATATAGTGCTGACTTTATTTCGAATATCTGATTGCTTCCGGTCATATAATCAAAAAATAATATTTATACAAAAAAAATTGCAGAAAATTATTCAAGATTATTTAAACAACGAACGAGACAGCGACAGAAAAAATGCTTAAATGGACCTGTAAACAAAAAGGGTTTCTAAATCGAGACGATATTAGAATTCAAAATAGGGCAAGTTCAATTGACATTTTGTCACGAGGAAAATCTTATTGGAGATAGAGTTAAGGCAAAATACCAGTGCCATACTTTAAAAATTCTGTATCTTCCACAATAACTTTCCAACTTTTCTATCCGCATAATATTCTGTTATCAAAATATTCCAAAAAGTGCCATTTCAACTGGAAACCCCTTTTATATAATACAAAAATGTTTCCTGTGTGATGCACAACTAACTGATCTTAGAACACACTCAAAGAATTCTTTCCCTAACAAAACATTGGGACGGTCGTTCCGTCTGTGAACAGTTTTATCTGGCATAAATAGGTACTATCAGCAGCTCCTCGAGTTAATCAAAGGATCAACAACTTTAAATATGTTCCTTTCCTTTCCACTAAATTGTTAAAATCGAATAGCAAATAATCTTTTAGCAAGTAAGTCTTGAAATTCAGCTGACAATCAAGGTCTCGTTTTTCAAGATTACAATTTCGAACACTATTCTGACCATTGGAGGTTCTTCCACTTGTCGTCCGTCGCTGCGTATTTTGTAACTTCAAACGACTTGAGAGATGCACCCGTAACGCACCGTAGCCGTATTTGTATGGGAATAAGACCGGAATACGTTACGTTAATTTTGTCGGACAGACGCATGCGTTATTTAGTAATTCAGGTTCATTCATAATAATAATTATATAGGCAATATAAGTTGCTGGCGATAGTTTCTAATTCTACCTATTCAGGATACGCGAAACGGAGCGCATTTTTTTGTCTGACCTTTCAAAGTACTTTTTGTTATTTTAATAAACCTCTAAATTTCTTTAAAGTTTTGAACCTTCCTGGATACTTACGATTGAGCAAGATTAGGTACCTCCTTATAGAAATCTCGCCTTTGAATGATTGAATATTGGTGTTTTTTTACTGTTTTGAACTGTAGGTGACTGTTGACATCATGTGTAGTGGGAGAAACATCATAACAAACTTAAAAGGTCTCGCGGTACGTGGATGTGTAGAATACTAAAAAAGTATCGATGCAACTCTTCGTGTAACAAACCCTCAGTTACGAATGGGACATAAAGCGAGTCGCTGTATGTACTTCATCATGATTGAATAGCCGGACAGGGGCTTGTTGCGAGGCCGTCCCACAAATACCCTATTTGCTGAGCTGATGCGCACTCAATCGGGATGATCAATTTTGCAACAGACACGCGACATATTTTATGTAGTAGTCAATCATTGTGGGCAGCTCCACATCCTTCAATCCCCAGGGATTATCAAGGACCACAAGCCCTCGTTGTTTCAACAAACAACAATAGAAATTGTATCCGACGTTGATACCTTTCAATCAATCCGGATTGTTTCATTTCAATTATGGATTTGATTGTCTTTATACGACGCGAGATGGACAAGCCCGAGCTCGACTGAACCGTGTTTTATTTTCGTCTGTTACGGATTGAAATATGGTAAATATTATTTTTCTGTGCCATTCGATGCCGGCTGACCTACAAAATAATAATTAACTGCTCGTATTTATTTATCATTTATCGAATTATTGGGTTATAACCCAATATGTATAGGTGAGAGTTATTTTAATATATTAATATAACTCTCACCTATACATTTAATAAATTGATGTCTGTGGATAGCTGGAAAAACATTTAATTGAAGAACTTAACGTATGCCTGCCTAGTTTTATTCTTTTGTTTATTATAAGATTAGAAAAAATAAATTCATCCTTCATAATAGTTGTGTCGTGTAGATTTTTTGGCAACTAACTTCAGTTATTTGAATGAATAGTATTTAGAATAGACATCGCACCAAGGTTGTACGTTCCCTATTGATCAGCGGAACAGTGATGGATGACAAGTCTGGCTATAATACTCTCATTTCTACATTTTAATAAATTTAAAAACGTATCACCAACACATCAACCTGTATCTACTTTATATCATTACTGGTTTATACACAATTTAAGGTTAATCAATAAGTAGGTAGGTTTTGCTCGTGCACTTTCTCATCACCCAACGGATGCCTGGAAAAGAATGCTAGGTAGCATTAAGGCCGCCTTGTTGTACTGTTCGTTTTCTGTTCAATAAAGAATTATGTTGCTGCTGATGTACACCTATTTTTGTTGCTTTGTAGTAGTTTTGTAAAGTTGTTCTTTTTATCGAGAAACATTACTATGAGTACAAATTTATCCTCTTATAAATATTCCTATTCTCAAATTGTGATTAAACGTAGATAAGGTGCCTCTTTCCGGATTTTCACAGTCTATTTAAGGTCCAATACAGACAAAAAAAGGATCCTATACAAACAGAGACACGAACGATCGTAAATTCTACCCTGGTGTTCGGCTACCGCCTACCAATCCTCCCGGATTGAGCGCCTGTTCAAACATCCGTAACTGCTAAAAAATCCCATTTACGAAGGCGCTGAAGGCCGATGATTGATTGTTGTAACGCGTTTTCCGGAAAGCGTTTTTTTATCAATGCCACCTGGGAAGACACCGGCCGGCATGTGTCGCCAATATTTGGGTGCTGTACACATCGAGCATAAATCACACTTCACACTTACAGTACTTACTAGTACTATACCTAAAAGAGCGGTATTTTTTTGTGTTTACTCGAGAATAAATGCGCACTATTTATAAGAACAATCTTAATGTAGGTATGTGTAAAAATTTAAATTTATATTTAATTATCTTTTACCAATTATATATATTACCTGTTTTAGACATACATACATACATACATATATCACGCCTATAATCCCTTACGGGGTAGGCAGATCGTAAACGGCTGTAATAAACAGACATTTACGCCACGTCTGACAAACATTTGAGGGTAATTTGGAATATTATGTATTAACACAGTGACAGGTTGTCAGCCCATCGCCTAAATTTGCAATACACGCCCTCGAGTCCCTTAGTCGCTTCTTACGACACCCATGGGAAAGAAATGGGGTGATGCTATTCTAAGCCGGCATCACACGGCACCTGTTTTATTTATGTACTTTTTTAATAATAAGTATGTATTGTTTAAGACAAATTATATGCAAGTCCCTATCTGTATGTATACACGGTTTTGTTATTCCCTAATATATTATTTTCTTATTCCACTGTGCAGGTTGGCTGGAAGAGATCTCTTCATAGAGTGTCACCTTTGTAACTACGTTTGATATTCAAATTTATTGTGATAATTTGGTACACAATAAAGATATAATCTAATAAAATATAATCTCTGAAACAACTGGACCGGTTTTAAATCATTAGAAATATTCATTATTCCAGGCTAACTGGATACGCTTAACCGCGGAAAATCTTTTTACTTCCGTAGGAAAAAAGGTGACAGCGTGTGAGTGAAACCGCTAGGCGCGCCGTTACATTTAAAGACTTGCAATTATTATAATAACACGAGGCTTTGCGTGCCCTCCGATATCTAAAAGCTTCGTACATTACCACTGAAATCAGAGTTATTAAAGTATAAGCGAAGCTATATACTTAAGAGCACTAAAACCAGTATTTTTTTGCGTATTGAATTGAGTATGGAACAATGTTAAACTATTCACACACATATATCACGCCTATTATCCCTTGCGGGGTAGGCAGAGCGTAAACGGCCGCAAAAATGGGACATTTACGCCACGTCAGACAAATATTTGAGGGTCATTCGGAAAATTGTGTATCGTCATAGTGAAAGGTTGTCAGCTCATCGCCTTAAATAGCAGTACACACCCTCGAGTCCTTTAGTCGCCACTTACGACACCCACGGGAAAGAAATGGGGTGATGCTGTTTAAAGCCGGCATCACACTGCATAAAACTATTGCAGTCATCGCGTCGCCGGCGCATCGAGCGGTCACGCTTCCGACATAATTACGTAATATCGTGCGAACGAATTGCCGAAACAATGTCAAAGTGCAATAAATGTTCAAAAACTGTTAACAAACGGGCTCCAGGATTGCAGTGTAATAAGTGCAGTAAATGGTTTCACTCGGCATGTCTGTCGTTGCCGAATGAGCTGCTTTTAGCAATTTCCACAAACGATGCGGTGGATTGGAAATGTCGGAGCTGTATAAATGGCGGTCAAACGAAAAAACGAGCATCGGTAATTTTGCCGGAGGTTGAAGAAGAGGAAGATGAGACTGAGATAAAAGACAACACGCCAAAGATAAAGATTGACCTTGGAAAAGCGACACCGAACCAAGTTTTAGAAGACATGAATAAAAAATTAGAAAAACTAGAATTATTACAGGAAATGAAAAAGAAGCTGGATGACGTCTCTGCATCAGTCGATTACCTATCCAAGCAGTACGATAAACTAATTGAAAATCAAGTCAAACTCGAGAAGAAGATCATGACGGTAGAAAACAAAAACGTCTATCTAGAAAAATGCAACAAAGCACTGGAGGAAAGGGTGAGCGCTCTTGAAGCAAAATCCAAGGACAAAAATATAGAAGTTTCAGGTCTGCTATACAAAGAGGGCGAGGATATCATCTCGGTGGTAAAGGAAATGTCCGTTAAACTAGAGCTAAACCCAGATTCCATTTGCGAGGCAGTGAGGGTAGTATCAGGAAACGCGGACAAAAAGCAGCGGCCACCGCCCGTGATCGTACAACTGGCTAGTCAGACCGATAAAAACAAGTGGCTAGCGAAGAAAAAAGGGCGCCTTACAAATGGACAGGTTTTCAATGTCCAAGATGATACCCCTATATATATCAATGAGGATCTGCCACGATCAACACGGCAGCTCCTGTGGAATGCCAAGCAGGTGCTCAAGGATGAGTGCAGGTTCAAGTTCGTATGGGTACAAGGAGGCCGAATTCTAGCTAGACAAGACGAGAGTGAAGAGCACAAAAAGATCTACACAATACGTACTGATGGCGACCTAGAATACCTAAAGAAAACTTTCCTCAAGTGCAACAAATGAAGGCACTAATTACATAAAACACTGAATAAGTGTTTCATTTTTTACAATGAATGACTTACTTACAGTCATACAAAACAATATACAATACACTAGATTTACCAACATAGATTCATGGGCAAATAACATAACCTGCGACGGAAATTACTTTAACATAGCACACCTAAATATCAGATCCCTACGCAAGCATTTTAACGAGCTATTGGTACTGATAAGTAGCAGTAAAGAGAATCTAGACATAATAATACTAACAGAGTCAAACATTACAGAAGAACAAATAGGATTATACTCAATAGACGGCTACGACAAGACAACCACATCTACGCGAGAGATAATAGTAAGGGAGGTGGAATACTTATCTACACAAAAAAATGCCTAAACTTCATTTCAGCTTTAGTACGTGGAAACGCAGCGGAAATCATACATGCACAGATTACTGACTTAAGGCGGTCATTGACCCTACATCTCGTAGCAGTATATAGGCCACCTAAAACGAATAAAAATTGTTTCATCGAGGACCTTCAAAAACTACTAAATTCGATACCTAATCGAAGCGAGGCGATTGTGATCGGAGATGTTAACATTGACATCACTGATAAGAGCTCGGGCAGTGCGGTGACTAAGTACAAAGACATGATGAGCGAACTCGGTTTTCAATGTGCAGTGGATGACGTCACGCGAGAGGAGGTAGTAGATGGACGACTTGTTTACTCCTGCATCGATCACATCTGGGTACGAAGCCGGCGCGAACTGGACTCCTACATATTAACGTGTAAAATCTCGGACCACTACATGGTGGGTCTGCGTGTGCTGGTGGACGACAGTGTAACTAATTCTATCAGAAATCAAGTGCAATCGGTATTAAGTGATAAAATAGTGTTCGAAAAATTGGAAAAGGTAGCTTGGAGTGAGCTCGAGGATGTTCAGTGTCCGTTGTTGTTGTATCAAAAGCTGTGTGACATTTTTGGTGAAATTTATGACACTTCTACAGTTAACCGTCAAGGAAGCAAGAAACGTAAGTCACAACCTTGGATCTGTAATAGGTTAAAAGGATTGTTAAAAAAACGAGATAAGCTATTCCGTAGATGGAAATCTGCACCGAATAATATGAACTATAGGCTTGAGTACACCAAGTTCCGAAACTATGTAAATAAGTGCTTAAATTTAGCTAAAAATAAATATAGACAGGAGATGGTTAATATGTGTAAAAATGACTTAAAAAAAGTGTGGAACTTAATAAATGGTTGGCTAGGGAGAAAAAAGAGAAGTTTGGATGATATTATTCTTAGATATTTAGGAAAAAGTGACAGTCTCAATAATGTTTGTAGTAATTTCTCAAAGACTTTTACGGAAGAGATAAGTAACATTAAGCATAACTGTACACAAACTTTCATGTTAAGATCTAGCTATGTGAAGGAAGCGGATACTTCATTAAGATATAAAAAGGCCAGTGCACATGACATTAAAAAAATTATTTACAAATTAGGAATTGATAAATCACCAGGTTTTGACAGAATTAGGGTATTTAAAATATGTATGCGAAAAAATTTGCCCTGTCATAGCAAGTTTTGTAAATCTTTGTGTTAAACACAGTGTGTACCCTCCGTTATTAAAAAAAGCTCTTATAAGGCCCATATTTAAGCAAGGTAGTCACTTGGAATACACAAATTATAGACCAATTGCAATTCTATCAGCTATCAATAAAATCACTGAGAAATACATAGTGGGCCAAATAAGTAGCTTTTTAGAAAAAAATAAAGTATTAAGTGATGTGCAGCACGGATTTAGGCAGGGTCGCAGCACGGATACAGCGCTGGTACGCTTTACAGACAGTGTAAACAGCTCGCTTGATGCTAGGAAGCAGCTGGTGGTGGTCTACATAGACTTCAAAAAAGCTTTTGATACTTTGGACCACCAGCAGCTGCTGCTGCCAATGAGTGAGTGCGGCATACGTGGGCCAGTTAATGACTGGCTTCGCTGCTATCTCCAGGGCCGTACTCTGCGCACATCTGTAGCTGGAGTAGAAGGAGCTGATGCTAATATTTTGTATGGTGTCCCCACTGGATCGGTGTTTGGCCCAGTTGGCTATGTGATGCATGTGAACAGTATGTGTCAAGTGGTTAAAAATTGTAATATGCTTATGTATGCAGATGACACATGTCTGTACTATGCTGATAAGGATCTTAATAATATAGAACAAAAAGTTCAACAAGACTTGGATAATTTAATAAGATGGGCCCACGATAATGGGATTATTATAAATATTGATAAGACTAAGTGCATGCACATATACTCTCCTTATAATAAGCAAATTAATAGAAAGCCTGTTATTATAGGTCACACCTACGACTGCTTGCATAATTTAACTAATGTCTGTGCTTGTAATAGCTTGCAAGTTGTGCCAAATTATAAATACCTAGGATGTACAGTAGACACAAATTTCTCTTGGAAGTTACATGTAGACAATGTGTGTGGAAAACTAAGATTAGCCCTAGATAACTTCTATCACTTAAAATTCACTCTTAATAAAACAACATTGTATACACTGTATTATGCATTGGCGGAATCGATACTGTCGTATGGACTTAGCAGTTACGGTAGAACTTTTCCAACATACCTAGATAAAATTAAACAAATACAAGTAAGATTCTTAAAGTCATTAGTAAATAAAAAGATAAAAGATAACTGTGAGAAAGAATATGAAAAGTTATTTAAAATCTGTAAAATTTTGCCAGTCCAGCAGAGAGTGTCGCTTCTGCTAATAACAGAGGAGTATAGAAATGATAACTTTAAGCAAATAGCTTCACATAGTCGTAATACAAGAAGTGCGCTGAATAAAACTTTTGTAGTACCCCGCAAATGTAATTACTATGGACGGAGGACTAAGGAGTACCTAATACCTAAACTACTTAACAATCTCTCAAAGGAAGCAAGTGAGGATAATGTCAGTTTATATGTGTACAAAAAGAATGTCAAAAAATGTTTGTTAGAAAATTGTGAATAGGTAGTTAGCTAACTATTAAAATAATAATACCATATCTTTGTTGGTGAATACATTCATTGTATGTTGTATAAACATAATATAGAAGTCGTGACTGAATGTTTATGCTGGTGATGTGATGATATACCTATGTACGTATTTATAACAGCTAAAACATGTGTTTGTTTCTCCCGCCAATAAACTGCTGTGCAGTTTGGCAGGTTTGTACCTACTTTCTTTGTATTTTTTTTCTTTAATAAATGCTTTTTTCATTTTTCATTTTTCATTTTCATTATTCACTATTAAAATAAGTCAATTGAAATAATTGGATTTCATGGATCAGATAAAACATTTTGATTTCATGGAATTGGTTAGTTTGTGGTATTGCGTAACCGCATACCCAATTATTTTGTTCGCCAGTAATGCGGTTCTGGTTAAACTTCATATGAATTAAGTAAAATCCGGTGCATGTTGAATTGTTGATGCCGTACAACAATGACGCCGCCAACCATAAATGGAAAACTCTGACACCAGGGTTCGTCGGGTCGTTGGACGACTCAGTGTCACACATGAAATAAGAAGTAGACTGGAAAACAGAAAAAAGCACACATATACGCTAAGCTTGAGTATGAACATCGTGATTTGTATACGTTTAGGTATGCTATAGATATATCCTTACTTGATATGGCCGTGCGTGCAAGCTAACCTTGTGAAGATAGTTTACAACCGGAAGGAGGCTTATAGCGCGCAGACATAATAAGTAGGCTGTTCGCCTAGCTTTTAACTAGTTATTGCAACGGACTCCTTGAGGCTTTCAATGGCCCAGTTAATTTATTTGTCTGTATTATGTTTTTCCCGCGGGAATGAGCAATTTTCCCAATTTTAGTAATTTCGGAGATTCGGCCGGATAAACAGATAGACAAATCCTATTTTAACATCACCTACGATAAGTTTATTGTAAATTTGTTTAATGTACAGACACACACAAGGGTTTTACTGTATTATTTTATGTATAGATTTTATTTGGTGTTCTAATTGCAAAGGCAAACATTTGAGAAGTGTAAAACACGGAATGTAATATAAGTTTAGGCGATATTCGAAAGTTGCCGCATAAAATATGTGAAATGCGAATAACACCGATGCTTTCGTTTACTTCAAAAGGGAAAAGGTTTCGGAAGTTTCGAATAGTTTAGAATATCAAATATAAAATGTATTTCCTGCGGTTTCCCGAGCGTTGATTTTTCAGACCTCACTGCGTAAAATGTATGAAATCAGAAATATCAAATGTGAAATATAAAATTCTAAGGTAATAAATAGCTAAAAGGTAGATATATAGATAAAATGTTTATTGCATAAAATTACAACACACACATACCTACATTCAACAAAGAACAAAACAGAAACAGTATAAGTAAAGTATGCTTCAAAGAACATTGTACCTATATTTTAAAATACAACTAATATATTAGGTATATATAAACTAAAAAGTTGAGGGCTGGCAACCTCACCCGAGAACAACCCAAATATGAGCCCTTCCTTATGAGTTTTTATATAAATAATAAATTTTATATATATTTATACTACAAATGATAAGTATTTAAATACCTACAACGTCTTACGTAAAGTCGCAAAATTTCGGGTTCCGATAAGCGCATCACGTTTAATATGACATCAAAGTTTCTTGTTAAGTTGTCACATCCCAAAGAAACTTCCTAAAATTCCGTGACTGGTAGTTCGTTATACCTAGATACTATCAGCACCACAGTGGCACCACATTAACCTACCCATTCAAGGGATCAACTTATTACTAGTTTCTTTCATAGTACTACAAAAAATAACCAATTTTAAGTTGATTTCTAAAATGGGTAGGTAAATGTGTTGCTGATGTACCTACCTAGGTACTTACCAATAAAATTTTGCAGGTATGTTCCAATTCTATTTTACTTAAGACTTGCTATTATGTAGAACAGATATAAAGTAAGGCCACAATATGCTATATGAATCATTGACACAACAAGCACCAAGTTAGATCGTAACACTTTCGTAGACATTTGCTACGGCACGCTACGGTGGGTAATCATTAATTAACGAGTTTTACTTCAGCTCTTAGAGGTTTCCAACATTTTATTCAACAACTAGTAAAGTTGTTTTATATCTTAATGGTTCTTTCGTCTAAACAAATATAAATCTAGTTCTTTTTATGTGATCTTAGGGCATATTCGGGTAGGAAAATAACAGTTTACCGTATTTATCTGTCGTATGCCAATTTAACGCCTAAATCTCCTATTACATATTGACAGTAGTTTTGTATAGCATCCTAACAAAGGTTTTACGCCAAAGAAAATTCCAGTCAAAAAGAAAAATGTATATTCGTTCTATCTAAGCACTTAAATACTAAGCTTAGACGTGAATAAACGGCATCGAACAATGGTATGGACGTGATTAATAGTTATAGATTAAGTCGAAGTCACGGGACCTTGCCTTTGATACCCACCCGCACACTCTAAGCACCTTTCGCACCTTTTAACAAAACTTCGTCTGTATTCTGACTCAAAGTTAAAAAGGTTTCTCGGAAAAGAATTTGTATAGCTTTTGATTGGATAGTATTTATCAATAGTGATGCCTGACAAACACGCCATTTCTTTAGAAAAAATACTCGTATTAAGTACAAAGTTGAAACTACAGTACTAAATGATAATTAAACTACTTTCATCCCACTGTTCGCCAAAATATTTGCCTTGGGCTGAACTCATAGTAGTATCAGTAAATTAATAGCCAGAACAGTCCACTGTTGGACATGAACCCAACCGCGGGGCGGAAATCTAGTAGTACTAATAAATTACTGTTGAATTGCACCTAGAGTGCATATTAGCAATCATCGGTAGGTACCTAGTGTAGGAAGATAAAAGGAAATAATATACCAGGATAAATATAAGCCTTGACGAAACTATGGAATTCAATTCAATTTTGAACGATAAATATTTTCGTGGAACTCATTAAAACAATCTAAACCTTTCATTACGCGATCTAACTTTGAAGTCAAACTTTGCCAAACTTGTTCCAAACTTTCATCTGTCGATATTTTCAGTCCTCACTTCACAAAGTTTACTTACAACAGTGTTAATTTACAGATAAATCAAATATTAATCTTGGTGTAATTCCCAGTGGTATATTAAGAAGAGAATTCAATTCGACTATAATAATTACGATTTAAAACCAAAACCAATGTTTTATTATGTCATAATAGTAGTTTATGCAACTGTCGTATAATGGGGGTCATTAGAATGCGAGTGTCTGTTTATCACACGAGGCGCAGCCGAGTGTGATAATAGTTTGACACGAGCATTCTAATGCCTCATTATAGCAGTTGCATACACTATTTTATCTACACTCTCAAAAAAAACTCAGAAACACTTTTCTAAACGTACGCACCGGCCATTGCAAGGCTCGATACAAGGTCAAATTCAATACGAGAACGTAATATGGCTTGATATGAATTTTTGAAAATTCTGTAATTTAGCAGTTGTTTAGATGTGGAGTGACTTACCTCAACAACTGAACAACATCTGAACAACATCTGAACAACATCTGAACAACATCTGAACAACATCTGAACAACATCTGAACAACATCTGAACAACAACTGAACAACATCGAAACAAAATCGGAACAACAACTGAACAACATCTGTACAACAACTGAACAACAGCTGAACAACATCTGAACAACAACTGAACAACAACGGTACAACAAATAAACAACATGTGAACAACAACTAAAAAACATCTTAACAAAAACCTAATAAAACAAACGCAACATTACCATACATCAACAATTGACAGGTGCGGCGGAAGTTGGCAATAAGAGTATTGGCAAAAAAAAACTTCGTTTCATTTCTCAACTTTATCGTATTAAGAGTTTTCTCATTAAGTCATTACGCTTCTGTAATTTATAGTAAACCCTAGTTTTTATAGGCAGAATGCATAAAGTAGGTCATTATGCATCTGTTTTCGAATTCATAATTCGAACATTATGAGACGAGTGTAGATAATAGTAGTTTATGCAACTGTCATATAATGGAGGTCATTCAATACCTTTCTTTCTGCTCCGTGTTCAATACAATGCGAGTGTCTGTTTATCACACTCGGCTCGGCTATAAACAGACACTCGCATTCTTATGACCCCCATTATATGACAGTTGCATAAACTACTATTATAATTATGACATAATTAAACATTTGTTTTTATTTTAAATCTTATGCCTCATTATATGCAGTTGCATACACTATTTTATCTACACTCTCAAAATAAAACAGTAATGCCCTTATCCAAACGTCCGCACCGGGTAATACAAGGTCAAATTACGAGAACGTAATATGGCTTGATGTGAATTATTGAAAATTCTATACTTCAGCAGTTGTTCAGATGTCGAGTCTGCAACAATAGCTGAACAACAACCTAATAAAACAACTGAACAACAACCGAAAAATTATTGTACAACAACATCTGACAGGTGCGGCGGAAGATAACGATTTGAGTATGGGCATAAAAACCTTCTTTTACATTACATACATACATACACATATCACGCCTATAATCCCTTGCGGGGTAGGCAGAGCATAAACGGCCGCATAAAACGGACATTTGCGCCACGTCTGACAAGCATTTGAGGGTCATCCGGAAAATTGTGTATTGCCATAATGACACACAATTGTGGTTGTCAGCCCATCGCATTTTAAATTACGCTTCTGTAATTTCTATAGGCAGAATGTTTTTGAGTGTTTTAGCAGGTGTTTTCGAGTTCATAATCCGAACATTATGAGACAAGTGTAGATCAAAGTATGTTACACTTTGTGTTGGTATTTCTTGATGGAATTTCATGGTAATTTATTATGGATTTAGTTTCATGTCAAATGTATCAAAATACATAGGGAATGAAAGAACTAAAAAGCACTTATGTATACAATTATCAGATAAGTTCGTAAAAAACCGTTTAGATGCTTTAGTTATACAAGTAAAATTATCACTAAGGGAGATAAATTATCGTTTTTTAGGGTTCCGTACCTCAGAAGTAAAAAATGGAACCTAGGATAACTTTGTTGTCCGTTCGTCCGTCTTTCATGACCCCTAAATCAGGAACGCGTTAAGATATCAAGTTTAAGATAGTACCATATACTCTGGTCTCAGGAAGTTAGCAGTTGTAAAAAATCAAGCTCCTAATTTAACATTGAAAAAAATACGGCTGTTTTGCTGTAAAAAACAGAATTCCTCAAGGGTACTTCCTGTGGATTCTGAAATTATGCTTGTTGACCCACTAAAACGACAAGTTTAGGAAAAAAAACTAAAAAATATTTTTAGATATAATGTTTTTTGTAGAGAACCGACAACGAACAAAATTTTAAAACTGTGGCTAGTATATCGGGTGAGTTATGATAGAAAGGACTTGATGTGCATGTTACGGAACCCTTATCGAGCGCGTTCAACTCGGACTTTTCCGATTTTTTCCCAGTTTTTTAAGTGTCCCCTCTAATATTTCAAAAGAGCTACATTTTGCCCGTGCGCGTGAAAATCATTAATACTGTGTTATTATACACCGCTACCGTAACATTATTATTACATTTATTGCTACGCCATATTGCTGCGCGAACATAATTGACGTAAGAAAACTAACATAGCTCCGCGTAAATTGCCCGTAATATTTACTATAAAAGGTGTTATGTCCTTTGTACACATAACGAAATAGATTACAAAAAAATGCACATCTTAAATTCCCTTCCATTTTTGTAAGTTTATGTACCTACATATTATATCCGGTTTCTACATGCGGTTTCATACATATCCTTTTGTCCTTATCATTGTCCCGGTAAAATACCGCAGAATAATGTGACACGTATGGGGACCAATTTCTCACGAAAAATCAGCTAACAGCGAGTATAATCGCTGAACGCTGTATCTGTGTATAAAAGTAATAAAATAAAACATTTGTATTTTTCTACCGCAGATTTTACATCCATATATTTAAGGTACAGCGATTTCATTCTATTGTTATTATGCTGTTTCTTCAAATATGGTATATTACTAAGCATTTCATAAGTTTTTTAAAAATAATATATATGTGTTATATACACATATTTATGTCTTGGTGACAAACGTTTATGATGTATTTAAGAAACCGATTTATGTGATTTTTTTGTATACGCTAATGTACCGTGTATTATCTTATAAAAAAAATAATCGGACCACTAGTATCATAAACAGTTACACCAAAACCGCGGGAGCTTCTATATTTAACGCAATTTCACGAATGAAACAGCAATTTTCGCGGCTTGACAACAATCTATCATCATTATTTTCCACCTTCAACTTGGTGAATGAGATTTCTTTTGCATTTATGCGTGTTTGAGTAGGGCTTTCGATCAAACGGGGGGGCCGCCGCCTGTTTGACGGGCAGATTGTAAGCACTTATACGCATTTTTGTTTCACGGGAAACTATTTATAAAAAGTTTGTACGAGGTAGCATCATCTTCTATGCCAAAATCACACACTTAAGTTTCTCTTACGTTTGCTCCTGCAATTATTTAAGTCAGTATCATCTTACAGTAAATTAACGTCACCTTTGAAACGTAGAGGGTCTGAATCTGATGTGAAGTAAGTTATTAAGAATGGAATGTGTGGGATGTACGCGGATCACGACAGATGGAGGTCCCAGTCCGTCATGACATCACAGATTCTGTTTGAGTCCCTACCCCGCCTCGCCCTTCACCCCTCGAAACCCGAAGTCAACCCGCATTACCGCAAACATCAGCAAAATTAAACATAAATTAAGGAAGCCAGAAAAATAGAGCACAATCCTTTTTTGAACCGAGCCTTTAGGAAATTGGGGAAGGTTTTAAGCCTTATTTATATACTTTACTACTATTATGGGTATAATGTTGCAATCATAAAAAACTAAGAGCCGTAATAAATTATCGTAACTATTCCCGACACATACAATCAATACTGGTAGCTAGATATCCTAGATCAGTGAACCTGGCTAAGCCATTTATCTCGGAGCTAAGCAATCAGACAGACGTAATGGGCTTTTGAATGTGACTGGACAAGAATTGACACTAACGTACCTAGCGTACCTAGTCGGGGCAGGTATCTAAGCCATACTCAATTGACCGTTAGTGCATGTGACATTTAGTTTTAGGTGGTCCGTTTTACATATAAACGAAAAACTGAAATTCAATGGACTTGTATATGCGATGAAGAGCATTTTTTTAACGAATGCTCATGCTAAATGATAAAGACCCACGTAGATTTGGCGCAAAACTACTTTTGGATAAAACGCAATGAACCTCGTATTTCACCTTTAAAATTGTAGCCTGTAGTTTGATAATATCGGGCACAGTTTACCGGAAATTACAGCCATGACACTACAGCAGGACGCAAAACGACTGACCTCGATTCACCTATACTATATGCACTTTTGATATCATCATTTTTTTAAACCAATTTATTCACTTTCCTAGTTTTTCATTTAATTTATTAGGGTATGCTTTAACAAACAACTAAGAATTGCTGTTGAAATATGTTGAGTAGCACTGAATCTACATACATAAATACTTAATAGCCACAACAGGCCACTGCTGGACATGGGCCGTGGGTGTCGTAAAAAGCGACTAAGGGATAATCATCAAGAGAACACTGCTGCTCATTGCCTGAAAAATATCGATATTACGATACCCGCGGGTAAAATTAGGGTGATACATACATCACCCCAATTCCAGGATAATTATCCAGCAACCGGGACCGACGGGTTAACGTGCCCTTAGAATCACGGACCCATCTTTCTATTCAGACAATCAGGTGGTTCAGCCTGCAATGTCCTTACCAGACTGGTAAATAGTTCACGAAGTGATAAATATCAACTTTGTGAGAGAATCGAACCCGAAACCTTTGCGTCGCAGGCAGTCGCACTACCACTGCGTCATCGGCCGTCTACGGTCGTCCACATCAGCTGTTTCGGTGTTTTGTTACTACTAGTAATAGTGATATCATTTATCAAACTTTTAACATCACCGTGTGCGTGATGCTGACTTAGAATAGCATCACCCCATTTTTTTTTGTCGTGGGTGTCGGAAGAGGCGACTAAAGGACTTAAGGGCTACAAGTGTAATGCAATTTTAGACGATGGGCTGACAACCTATCACTATAGCGATACACAATTTTCTGAATGACCCTGAAATGTTTGTCTGTTGTCATGCCAGGCTTGGTTGTTAATGTCCGTTTCTACGGTCGTTTACGGCGTGATATATGTATGTATGTAACTTTTTTTAAATAAATACTTAGTGAATTCAGAGATCTATATTATAAAAACTAACTCTGGGTGAGGATGATTGTGCCTGGAAAATGTATCTATGTAAACCAGCTCTTGTGGCTTCCGGAGTATAAATTGTTCTGGGTAAAATACACTGCTCTCAATTTTTATATATGGATAATGTCAACTATTCAATGGGTATAATTCAAAGCTTGCCCAAATCTATTCTTTAATATTATTAGTAACTAGCGGCCCGCCCAGCGGTTTCACCCGCTGCTAACTGATTTCCCACGGGAAACAGACCTTCTCCCGACATAAATCATACATAAAAACCTTCCTCTTGAATCACTCAATCTTTTAAAAAAACTTCATCCAGATCCGTTAAGTGGTTTTGAAGATTTAAGCATACAAACAAATAGACAGGGATAGACGTGGGAAGCGACTTTTCTTTAAATTCCGTTTTTTTTAATCCCCCAAGGTATAAAAAGAGGGTTAAAAGTTTGTATGAAAGTTCGTTGTCTTAAGTTTGATCCGTTTCAAAATTAGTGATTAGACTTATGACTAAAAATAATAATAATAAATAAACAAGTGTTTCAGCATATTTGAAATTTTAACCCTTAATAGGGTCAAAAGGGGGTTTAAAGTTTGTATGAAAGTTCGTTTTTTAAAATGAATTCGATCTGTTTCAAAATTTGTGATTAGACTAATAACTTAAAATAATTAAACACGTGTTTTAGCATTTATGAAATTTTAACCATTAAATGGGTGAAAAGGGGGTTAAAAGTTTGTATGAAAGTTTTTTATCTTAAGTGTAATCTGTTTCAAAATTTCTGATTAGACTCATAACTTAAAATAATTAAATACGTATTTCAGCATTTTTGAAATTTAAATCCTTAAAGGTGTCAAAAGGGGGTCAAAAGTTTACTACCAGTTGGGCTGCCCGTTTTCCCATGGAAATGTGACAATTTCCCGGAATAAATTATACTTATAAACCTTCCTCTCAAGTTACTCTATATAATAAAAAAACCGCATCAAAATCCGTTGGGTAATTCTAGAGATATAAGGAGACACCAAACGGGAAGCGACTTTATTTTATACTATGTAGTGATAGTGATGACAATTCAGCGTAGCAGTGAGCTACGCCGTAGCCGTAGCACTAGGCTTTTGTCACCCAGTTCCATATGTAATTCTACAAATCAACATTTTATGTTTTCCAAAACGAAGTTGTGAAGTCAAATCTTGAATAGAAAATTAGGAAATATTGTACGAACACTAAGTACAATTAAAGGATTTACCTTGCACATATTCATTATCGAGTTTGTGTAAGTTTGGCCGAAATTTGTTGGTAGACCATGCTTTGCGACAACTTTTTGCAATGTAACTCAGTATGAGTTGAATATTTTGTTAATATCATGTTAATTTTCTAATGTAGCCATTTCGGTATCATACGGACGTGCTCACAGCAAATACTCAAACACAAAAGCGTGGCGGTGTCGTTTGCCTATCAGCGATCTAAACGAGCGCGCCCTTCTCGCCGAAGCCGACCGCGAGTCTAAATAAACGCTGTTTTATTTATACATATTGGAAAACCTCAAATCTGCGGTCGCTCTTCGATTCAATAATAAATCATACGGGTTTCAGCACTGGATTAAAAAAGTTTGTTCCGAATTCTTATTCAGCAATTTGACTTTTAGATTTTAGTGGATTTCTCTCGGTAAAGTATGTATATTTATCAAGATCTTACAGATGTTTCAAAAGTGTTAGTGTATGTGTGTCTATGTTTTGAATGTGTGTACTGGTAGTAGATCGTTCGTTCATTGTAGATTCAGTTTAAAAACTATAATAACATCGTGACAACCCTTTCACATAGGTAAAGTATCTGCTGTCATTGAATGCCTACATAATGCAAGTATTTTTAGTATTAGACCGGGTCTATCGCGATAGTATTTAGGTAAATACTTATTAAGGTTGGTCAACCCGCGACCACAATACATGAAACTGTGTTGAAACGTCGGGACACAGGTAAATTACTAATATTTACCTAAATACTATCGCGATAGACCCGGTCTAATACTAAAAATGAGTGAAAGTGATCGCGAGTGCTTAAAAAGTTATATAATGCAAGTAATTACACAGGTTTAAATAAGCATTCGTTATTACTCGAATCCGTTTCACATAAGAGTAGCTTTATTTGAAAATCCAAGCTTAATAGTGCAAACAGGTCCCCTGCAGAGTAGGATTAATATCTGTGTAATTGCGACCGCGTTTGTCCTCACTCCGCCCCGCTAAATGCTTTCAAAGGCTTAGCATACGTCGCGTGGTTTAACCCCGCATTACATTGTCACATATGTACTATCAGCAGCATTTCAATTTACTAGATTAGGGATCAAGTCATTCTGGTCATTCTAAATAACTGTTGGAAAAACCAGTATAGGAGTAAGTACGTCGGGATGTGTAATTTGCCGAATAGTTAAGATCATTTCTCTCCGCTTTCTAAGATAAACTAGGTATTACAAAAGCGGTGTTGTTGTGCATTTATTCAGCAACATTTTTAATAAATCAAGGTTTATTTTATAAGTGTTTATTTTTAATATTTCTAGATTTTAATGATTTCACTTTTACACAACACCGTGTACTTATGACTTGCAAATATTTTTCGACCTCCTCCCACAATATCGCCCACGTGGAGCAACGTAGACACAGTATGATGAACAGATTGATCTCACTTTAAAATCCCGATTTGACATCTGATAGATCGATGACCATGTCCATGTTTTTTTGTGGATTATCCTCTAGTTTAGTACGAATCTGAGAGATAAGATTTGTTAGAATGGCTTAATAGCCTTAGGTGTAGCTGATATCTACATAGTAATGAAGATGCGCGTACTACATAGAAATAAAGCCCTGTGATACCGGCTTAGAATAGCATCACCCCATTTCTTTCCCGTGGGAGTAGTAAGAAGCGACTAAGGGAATCGAGCGTGTGTTTAATGCAATTGTAGGCGATGGGCTGACAACCTGTCACTATGGCGATACACAATGTTCCGAATGACCCTCAGATATATGTCAGACGTGGCGTAAATGTCTGTTTTTGCGGCCGTTTACGCTCTGCCTACCCTACAAGGGATAATAGGCGTGATATGTGTATGTATGTAATTAAGATACCATTAAACCATTGCCAAAATGTTTCTTGTTTACATTTAATTTATTGCCCCTGCACCTAGTAAGTTAAAAGGTATTCGAAACCTGTAAAATATGATTGTATCATATTTTAATGTATGAATTAAACTCGTTGGTACATCCTTTCGGATGGTGAAGACGAAATCACAGTAGCTGCTGCTGCAGCCATTGCAAGTAGATCACACTCCACAACCTCCTCAAGCAACCGACGCCACCACCGGCGTCCTTCATTTGTGCCCCATTTTGGGAACTACCGGCACGTGCCGGGTAGATTCATTCCAATCCGTTCTTCCCAGAACGTACGCCCCTAGGGTGCGTTTGGGCTGGTTGTTTGCACAACCACACAAACTTCTCCGTGTGAGCCCCAGCTCCCCACCAAATAGTCAGGTGTAGATTTTAAAGCCCCGGGACTTAAATTGCAGAGTCGTACCTTTTTAGAATGAATCGCTTTAATTTCTGGCTATACTATATTTATCAGGAAAGTAAATTAAATTTAACGAGACCTGATTCTGAGAATTACCTATTTTTAAATGGTTTATTTGTTTGCAGAATTAGGCGTAGGATTCCAGCTTAGGCGTATTCAAATACCTCCCACTGATTTTCCACGAGTTTTTGGCTCTGAAACACTCTAGAGAGATGGCTTTATTTACGTTATATCTATTATGGAGCTACAGCCAGCCCAGTGATAAATCTGTTGTCAGAGTTTCCAAGCTGCCTAATGGTTTCTGACGTGGCATTATTTATTCACAGACTTACGATGCAACGTATGAAGGTAGACTATATTAAAACTGCAGGTAGACTGAGATATAATTTAGATGCCAATTTCCTCCAACAGTTTGATAAAGAATATCAACTTTTTAGGGCAACTACAAATAAAATCTAGTTTATTATGTTTATTTTGCTTATATGTGGAATAATGTGGATAATCAGATTACACCTGCGTAAGTAGGCGTTGCTGCGTTCTTGTTTTCCATTGTTCCGGGACAACATTTCTTATCCTCAAATAAATCAAATACGTAAGTTGAATTCCAGTAAACGTTAATCAAGTATTTCTGCATACATTGTGGTTGTCTAAAAACCCGTAAGTCAATTTAGATAGTCAAAATCAATACCTATACTTAATCAGGAAGATTTGCCATAATAAATAGACTTTAATATAAAATTTATATTGCAGCAACTTAGTTACAGTAAGAGTTGCTGCAATATATATTTTTTGGGTTTCAGTATCTCAAAAGGACAAAATCGGATCCCTTATAGGATAACTATGTAGTCCGTCCGTCCGTCCGTCTGTCACGCACAACTGTTGAAATTTAAACCATATACACATGTCTACGGCCGCTTGTAGTCGTTAAACATCTGTCTGTCCACTTGTTATGATAGTAACTTGTCTTGTATGTTATGTTTCCAAATATTATTGTGATCACTTAAGAGGAAGATCATGATATGAATATAATATAAACAATCAATCAACACTTCTTCAGTAAAACATACAAGTTATTCAGCAGTTGTTCATGTTCAAGTGTTGTAAAGCTGTTGTTCAGTTGTTTTCTTAAGGTGCTTAGTAACTAAAGTTCGTTAGGAATTCAAAATATGATTGGTAAGCCTACTTTAGAACAGAGTTAATCTAAAATTTTGTTGTACCGTGTAGTAGGTACCAAATTATCAGATTTCGAAAACAGTGCTTCGAACTACATAAAGTAATTTCAATTATGCTAACAAAGAACTAAATGTTTTTATGGAAAAATTAAGCATTGTTTCAAAGTATCATGTGTTGATATTTGAAGGATCGTAATATTTTCTAGCATCCAGTTCACTTGTAAACTAAACAAACATCGAAAGGTCAAGGGCGTGTAGAAGATAGTTTCCACTTAAGGGCCAAGCCGAAGGGTCGTAAATCTTCAAGGCAGTAATGCGGGCACGAAACTAATACTTTTTACACACAAAGACATAATATGGCGTTTCTATTAGATTATTAAGGAGTTTATTGTTATTTTGGTATAATAGTTTATGCAATTTTCATAAAATGCCTAATTATATGCAGCTGCATTTTTTATCTACACTCTACAAAAAAATATTAGTAATACACTTTTCTAAATCTTCGCACCAGCGGCGATTGCAAGATCCAATACGAGGTCAAATTCAATACGACAGCGTACCTAATATGACATGACGTGAAATTTTTAAAATAGTGAGTTTTCTGATTGAGAATAAAAAAAACGTTTAGTATTCCATGAACTCTGTAGATGGCGTTGAACTGAACGCCAGTTTGCCTTAATTATGATGGGCAAGTTTATGATATCACCTACAAAGTACTAGAGTAGGTGGCATACGACCACGGCTATCACCTATAAAACACAATAAATTTATATTAAATATACATTTAAATTTAAAATTATGTGTAATATTAATATCTTCGTATAAATTTCGAGGACTATAGATATAAAATTGTTTGTAGTTAATATTCCCGATTTCTTGTTTCTTACATTTTAGAGCGCGATATCTCAGTAGTCGGGTGTTAGTTTTTGAACTGGTTTTTATTTTAATTATTTTGGGGTTGAAGGTTAGTTTAACACGGCAACTATTTTTTTGAACTGTGCTTACTAAGCCCTTTCATTTGATACCCAACACGACATTACTAGTAGTATAAACTTTTTCAATTCTTAGCTCTAGAGGGCGCCATTATGTAATGTATAGTTTTTTTTTTTTTTTTATTAATGATGGGTTTGCTATTGACTCTAGTCTAGGTCATAGGACAGAGACAGAGTCTAAGATGGAGCGAGCTCACCCAGAAGAAGCCTGTTCACTCTTACTTTGAAGAGATTAGGGTTGTATGCGTTTGGAAACACAGACGCAGGTAGTGAGTTCCACTCTTTAGCAGTGCGCATTATAAATGATGACTGGAAGCGCTTAGTCCGCATTGGTGGAATGGCTACCAGGTACGGATGATATCCGGCGGTGCGTCTGGATGTCTGATGGTAGAAGGGAGCTGGTGGAACAAGGTCGTGAAGCTCTTGAGCACACTCTCCGAAGTACAATCTATAAAAAACCGACAAGCAGGCAACCTTGCGGCGACATTAGTTAGTGACATAACTTAGCGAAATGATACCTCATTTATCAAATTCTGATAAGTTGTTTAGAAGTTAGGACGGAACAAACGTTTTCGTTTCCACATACATACATACATACCGGTCAAAACATAACCCTCCTTTTTGCTTTGCCGTAGTCGGGTAAAAATAAAAATGAAACTCCTTTTCAATAACTCAGCAGTTGTTCGGATGTCAAGTCTACCATAACATGACTGCGGCTCGTTAAAAAAAATACATTATTTATTTTTCATTTCAAATCCATTAATTTAAATTTATGAAATTTTAATATAGCCATTGTCACTCGCGCTGCTGAGACATATCTTACGACATAACATTATATCAACATCCGTATAGCCGTATCGGTTGTAGTCCGAAAAAATAATTTGCATACATATAATTATCACGCTTATTATCCCTTGCGGGGTAGGCAGTCTTACATATATTAGAGGGTCATTCGGAAAGTTGTGTATCGCCATAGTGATAGGTTGTCAGCCCATCGCCTAAAATTGCAATACACACTCTCAAGTCCCTTAGTCGCCTCTTACGACTCTCACGGGAAAGAAATTATTTGCTTGGATACATATTATACGGGGTGTAAGGGACAGCCCTCCAAATACTGATGGGGTGCATGCAGACCATGATACCGAACATCTTTCCCCAAGGAACATATAACAAGGAACAGATACAAAAGATAATCGGCCTACCATACAAAATCACGATCATCTGATTGCATTTACAATGGGAAGTCCTAATTTTTTGGCGTTGCCTGAAATATTTTCTATAGGGGAAGTTATTCAGTTTCATGGCCTAAATGCACCCGATCAATATTCGGAGGGCTGCCTCTTACACCCTGTATACTATACAACCTATACATATACATCAATACTCTGGAAAAACATTACCCTCCTCCTGAGGCAGTCGGGTAATGTTTTTTGATGATTTTAAATGATTCAGCTTATTTCATACCTTTGCACACACCTGATTTCCTGGTTAAGGATTATCTTGATCTTACTTTTTGACATTTTATGAATCGTTGGACAATATTCCCATTATGAAGTGGTATTTTCTTAACCAGCCCCGCTTTCCGCCAGCCTATGCTAATAATGTACGAGGAAAGTTATCTCAAGAACAACAGTGGGAAGCCAGGGAGCGGAACCATAACACTTTAAACTTCCCATGTTATGGAAATGAATGTTATGATTATAGGTTTTAATTAACACTTTTCCTTTTAGTGGAAGTTTTAGGTTATACGTACCTTTGTGAAAGACATTCCAAAGCTGCGATTTCAAGTTATCATTTAAATTAAGTTTTACTGAATGAAACTAATTAAGTATATCATTCTAAGCTATTGCCGTGAGATGCCGGCTGAGAATAGCATCACCCCATATTATTCTCGAGGGTGTCATAAGAGGTGACTAAGGGACTCGAGGATAACATGTGTAATCCAATTTTAGGCGATGGGTTGACAACCTGTAACCGTGGTGATACACAATTTTCTGAATGACCCACAAATGTTTGTCAGACGTGGCATAAACGTACGACCGATAGAGTGTAAACGATAGGCGTGATATATGTATGTTTGTATTCAAGTAACTGGAAACTAATTAAAAACCTAGTTATGTTTATCTGTACTCTTCTATGCTATCAGAACATAAAGCGTAATTAATTTCCGTTATAGAAACAGACGCTTTGACGTTGAGAAACTTCATCGATAGAGAGACTGAAAAACTTGCTCCGTAAGTTTATTTCAAACAAGTTTTGTTTAAAATTTCCTTATGATTTCGTCTATTAAGTATACGGCAATAAAGAAACAGGAAAAAAGACTTGGATGTCTTATAAAATGTAAATAACTGACGACTTAATAAGTTTTTTTGGAAACTTGCAAAATTTTCAGTGCGGGCAGAATTTGAACTACTAGTGGTGACGCCTCTTCCTTCTGGGCTACCGCAGCACGTTTCTTGCCCGCGAATTTTGCAAGTGTAATTAAATGTCAGAAACGCGTTGAAAATTTTGCAAGTTTTCAAAAATTGTATACCTAACGCGGGAAGTGTTTAAAACTTTAAACAACATTAGTTCTAATGACTTCTATTATATAGCAGCATTATATACTTACCAAGTGGTATTAAAAACTAAAACTTACATCATGAAGAAATAACATTACATTCTTATTTGCAATATCGATTCACTTGCTAGCGGCCCGCCCAGCGGTTTCACCCGCTCGAAACCGTTTTCCCGCCGGAACAAGGCCATGTCAGCATTTATTATACATAAACATCTACCTCTTGAATTATTCGATCTTATTAAAAAACTGTAACTTCAACTTCAGTTCTTCTTATTCTTACCAATTTGTATTTATAATAGCAATCTAGGCTTATGATAAAATATTAGGTCCTTACATATGAAATTGGCGTTTTGTATGGGAGGAACAAAAAGTCGTTTTTTTTAATATAGTATATTTATTTAATCAAAGTATGAGCCATTGTAATCTATGCACTTTTGCCATCTCATAGGTAGTTCATTGATCCTTTTACAAAAAAAAACCATTCGGACGGGAATCAATAAAATCTTTGAAGGCGATTTGGACTGCCCCATCTGAGTTGAATTTTTTCCCTTGCAAGAAGTTATCCAAATTTCGAAAAAAATGGTAATCTGTTGGAGCAAGGTCCGGGGAGTACGGTGGATGCCTTAGACATTCCAATTGAAGCTCTTCTAATTTGCTAGCCGTCTGTTGTGCAGTGTGTGGTCTAGCGTTGCCGTGAAGCAACAGTGGCGTAGAGCGATTGACCAACCTCGGTTGTTTAGCAGCTAGCTTTTCCATCATGGTTTGCAATTGCTGACAGTAGACATCTGCCGTAATCGTCTGGCCAGATTTGAGAAAACTGTAATGAACGACACCGGCGCTAGTCCACCAAACGCTTACAAGTTTATTATTTCGTTATTTCGCTTGGAGCAGGCTTTGGCTGGCTTGCCAGGGTCCAGCCATTGCGATGAGCGCTTCCGATTATCGTAGAGAATCCACTTTTCATCACAGGTAATGATTCGATTTAAAATCCCTTCGTTATTGTGCCGGTCAAGTAATGTAACGCAGCAGTTGACGCGCGTTTGCCGGTTTGCTTCACTCAATTCGTAAGGAACCCACCTTTCAAGTTTTTTAATCTTTCCAATTTGCTTCAAGTGGATTAAAACAGTTTTATCACTAACACCGAAGCCTGCAGCTAATTCGGACGTGGTTTTTGATGGATCCGCTTCCACAATAGCCTTCAATGCTTCATTATCAACTTGGGTCTCCGGCCGTCCACGGGGCTTGTTTTGTAGGTCGAAATTTCCAGAACGAAAACGTTGGAACCAAAAACGCACTGTGTTTTCTTTTGCGACACAACCGCCATACACATCATTAACCCTTCGAGCCGTTTCCGCAGCACTGGTGCCACGGAGGAACTCGTACTCGTAAATAACGCGATATTTCAAATTTTCCATTTTGTAAATTGAGCGATGCAAACAGAAAAAAGATAAGTAAAAAAACAAATGAATGACGGTTTACGAAACACAACTACATGTGGAAATAGCTGTATAAATTTGAATTTCGAATTCCTAACCAAATAGGAGAAATTTGTGATCAAAGTGGCCAGTACGACAAAACGACAATTTCATATGTAAGGACCTAATATTTACATAATCTCATTATTAGGAAAATTTGTTTCAATACAAATTATTTTTACCGTTTCAAACCGTGTTAGAATGGGCCTGGTGACCTTTGATACAGATTTCTTCCCGAAACTTAGTTTCGGCGCCAGTCTCACAACGCTGTTCAAATTGTATTAGCAAGTTAAGAATTCATGTACCTATGTATGTAATAACTTTATTGCGCCAATTAAATCACAAAAAAACACAAATAACAGAAAAAGTAAGGCACAAAGCCGGACTTATCACATTAAGGGAGCTCTCCCAGTCAACCTTGGAGAAATCCTGAGGACATGGTGTGCATGGTGGATAAACTATGGTACGAAGGAGATGCAAAAAAAATAAAAGTCATATTAGCTGCTATAGAATAATCAGTAAAATAAGTACATACATACATACATATATCACGCCTATAATCCCTTGCGGGGTAGGCAGAGCGTAAACAGCCGCATAAAACGGACATTTACGCCACGTCTGACAAATATTTGAGGGTTATTTGGAAAATTGTGTATCGCTATAGTGACAGGTTGTCAGCCCATCGCCTAAAATTGCAATACACACCCTCAAGTCCCTAAGTCGCCTCTTACGATATGGGGTGATGATCGCCTCTTACGGGCAAGATATGGGGTGATGCTATTCTCAGCCGGCAACACACGACAAAATAAGTATATGTTATATAATCCTGCTTAAATAATTAAATACCCTATCGATATAGAATCATACATAATATAATATCTATATAAATACAAGCCCTATAAACCGTCAAACTTATCAAAGTTTTCTCATGTTCGTCATGAATGTCCCGATATTTGTGCTTTTCCGAACGTCCGTCTGAACCTTGTTCTACAATCGTGCGGCGTGGATAGTAAAAGACTGAGCGAATGTTTTAGTGTTGCATGCTGATATTGCATAAATGATTTATTATTTACATGTCCTGTAACTAATGAAATATATGTTATTTGATTATTTCAGCTCCTTATTCTTATCCTAAATTTTAAAACTGATCGCCTCAAAGACCCCCGAAATTTCTATACACTCGGTTAACCCCCATTTTTACCCGTTTAGAGGTTAAAAACTTAAAACCCCTGAAACAAGAATTAAAATATTTTAGCTCTTTGATCTAATCACATATTTAGAAAAAGATCACATCAAAAACTACGAACTTTCATAAACTTTTAACCCATTTTTTCTTCAAATTTAACTTTAATTAGTTACCCCTTTTTTAAGGATTTTTTTTTGCGGTGGTCTACTCCACTTGTCTTCTGTACTTACCTCAGTACAACAACAAGTACAACAACCGGAGACCACATTGCCTGTGGATCGCTTGTTGATGTGTGGTCAGAAGCCCTTCTAGATCCCATTTCTTCGGCGGCTTCGGTCTTCTGCCACTACTAGTATCGCTGTTGCCCGACACTAGGAGAATGCTTATTGGGTATCGGCATTGATTCGATATGTCACAGAGACATCATTGGATTTGTTTGGCATTTTATAGGTAAGCCCCTCCCACAGTACTTCCCACCACCTCCTTCAATCTCTACTGCTTCTTTGTCGGGTTTTACCCCTTAAGCGTTTACAAATAAGTAAACGCCGACACACATTTTATAGTTTTCATTCCTTACCCCAATCACATATTCTGGAACGCATATCATTTAAATCCTTAATTTTCTATGCCCCTTAACAAAATGCTGAAACACATATTCAATTATTTTACCTTAATCTAATTCACAATTTTTCAACCGATTGTCTCAAAGACCACGAATTTCTATACAAACGTATTTAACTATTTTAGCGCTTTGATCTAATCACAAATTTTGAAACTTCATTACTTTTTTACCCCTTTAGGTGTTCAAACGCTGAAACACGTATTCTATGATTTCCCTTTTTAATCTAATCACATATCATGAAACAGATATTTTAAGCATTTTAAACGAATCCCGAATTTTATCACAGATGGCCATAAAGACCAGCAACGTTAACGTATCACCCACTGCTAGATACCCGTTTTCCCGGAGGAACGTCACGTTCCCGGCATAAATTATACGTAACATCCTCTTGAATTGCTCTACCTATTTTTTTTAAACTCATTAAAATCCGTTGCGTAGTTTTAAAGATCTAAGCATATATATGACATGACCCACCCTTCCGAAAAGACACCGGGGCACAGGAAACAACTTTATTTTATACTTTGCATTGATTATGTTTATACACCAACAAAATAGCAATAAGATAGAATTGAGTTTAATATGTGTATTATCAACATTTGCTAACAGCTTTGCTACAGTTGAATTAACCCAATATATTATGTAATATTCCTTTGCTTAACGAGCATAAGCACAAACAGCTATTTAGGCTCATTAGTTTGTAGATTAACCTAGTGACAGTACACATATGTACTAAGTATGTTGATTGGCAAATTATGATTAACTCAAATATACAATATTTTCTAAATTTCACGAAAATGAATGAATTAGATAAAAGTAAAAAAATGCCTTAACTTACGGCTTCTATATTGGGTTTTATTTATCAAGTGGCTGTACTATATTTGAACGCTTTGCCTACCAATACGTAAAAATTGCCTAAAAATTCACAAAGTGATATTGTAACAAATATGTATGCAGCAGAAAAACGCATGGGCAACACCACAGATGAATAAGATTATGTACCTACTAGAAACAAAAATTTGAATTTGGAACGTGAATCTCTTTTATAGTTTTGTTCTTTCGATTTTGTGACAGTAAAGATTTTTATGTAAAAAATATGGATGATCGTATAGTTCTGTTATTAGAATGGTACCACGATTGGGATTCTCTAAATAAAAGTATTTGGGTAAGTTTTTTATAGTTTTAGATTTTCTTTAATCATAGAATAATAATATTATATTCAATCTTTTTATTTTATGCAAGTATTGTTCCGGTAAAAATTCCATCAGTGTTTTCATAGCAAAGTTTTTACTCATGGTTTGACTTTAAGTTTCCAATATTTTGGATAATATGTTGCAATCATTCACCATGTTTACGGGTAGACACAGAAACAACCACGGAACTTAATAACCGATTTTTAAAAACTTTTAAAACCATTTATTTGTTACACAAACAGAACAACACCATTGGTTGGTTTTATAGGTTCTGCGTTTATTTGATTCCTAAGTATCTAGCTACTTACTTACTTCTACCACCGCCCGCCCCATTTTCTTTGATTTAAAAACGTTAATCATCTCGTCCTGATTTTATCGGCTCTACCTAAGTAGCTTTCTGCTACGAGAAGCTACGGCTCTACGAAAAAAGTTCAAAAAAACTAAAATCAACGAATTGCGATGGCTGCGTCATCTACCGGTGAAGTCTGTAAGCTGTTGCACGCAACGTCGTCGCATGGTTCGAAACGGGTTGTTGTTCTCGAAGAGCGTAGGTACTGTTGCTTGCAGTGTTTAAAAATACCGTAGGTGGCGCTACTTATTAACGCAGGCATTGCTACTAATAAGTTTATAATTCTTACATGCATGTGCAAAGGTGAGATTTATAAACATATAGAATTTTACGGTAGGTAAGAGAGCTAGTAGTTTTTTTATTTATAACAAAACCGGCAACCTATCTAATAACTTATCTTGAAAATACTTATGAAATAAATAATTTTATCTGTTGTATGTGGGTAGGAGAAGAACTTACACTAGATTAGAAACGGCTACGAAAGGTTTCTATTTGGTCTAGGTGCCAAAACAAAAAATTATCCAGCTAATAGTATTAGATATGAAAATGGAACAGAAGACTTGGCTCCCTTTATCGGACTATTATAGGTACGGAGAAAAACGGCGAAGTGCGAGTCAAATCGCGACGGAGGGTTCATTACATTATGTATAAAAATGGCATAACATTATCTTGTGTAATGAAAGCGAGAGTCCGTTACATATTAATTTTATTCTGTTATTTAGTTTAATAAGTAGGTATGTTCATCATTACCAGAAATAATGTCCATTCGGTTAGAAACGGCCGACACTTGTTAAGTAAGTGTAACCTTTGAATCACCTCCGAAAAAAAAGACGTCGCGTGCGTCGTACACCCGCAGTTGATTTTGATTTTCGCATTTTAGATCGAATCGTCATCGGCGTCGTCGCGTCGTAGTGGAAGCTTGTGTTTGTTAGAAAAAAAGGCACGATTAAAGCATGGATTCAGAACGTTCGGAGGGCACGTTAAGCCGTCGGTCGGTCCCGGTTGCTGTCTATGATTACCTACTTGGAAGGCGGTCGTAACGTAACACAACCATGTCAGAGGCCTGCCATGGTAGTAAGCGGTTGAAAAACTTTGACACCAGGGTTCATCGGGTCGTTGGACAACTCGGTGTCCCACACGAAAAGAGAGAGAGAGCGTGATTGAGAACCATTTGTTATAAATACAGATGGTTTGAAACTTCAAGTGATAAAGAATAATAATAAGTCGATAAGACTTAACTAAGTAGTCAATAAGTAAGGACTGTAAAAATAATCTTTTTAGCTTCCCGAAAATCGAAAATTTGCTGATAAGTAAATCGGCAACACAAATACGACATCATCATCATCAGCCTGCCCTTATCCCAATTTATTTGGGGTCGGCGCATCATCTTTTTTTCTTCCATTCATCTCTATCAGCCGTCAAACTTTAATCTTCGTTTACACCTTTTTGCTTCATATTATCTTTTATACAATCCCTCTAACATTTTTAGCCTTCCTCTCCTTAAAATGAAAATTTCAACACTGAACTAGGGTAGGGTAGGAAACAGTGACTCAGGCGGGTACTCTGACTCACGGCTGTATCTTCCTGATGGACAAAAGTATCTACCTGTCTTCCTCACTCATTGGTAGTTCGCGACAGCCGAACGCGCATAAACCAGTCACCCGCCTGCTCCGGCGCCGTTTAGTAGTGAAAAAAGTGTGTGATAGTTTTTGTGCCCTCAAAACAAAATTACGAGGTAAGTTACACTTCGTTTAATTCATTGATAATTAAAGATTCGTACAATTGTCATTGTTTTGTTGGATAGTGGTGTTAATATGCTAGGCAATGCGATAGATTTGCTGGCCGTACGGGAAGAATTGTAAGATGTGTCACCTATTAAATTCAAAATGGCGACGTAGCCTCACTGACTCAATTTTAGGAAGTACACAATGACTCGCGAGTCAGTGTGTACTTTTGTGAGTCAGTGTTAACTTTATATGGTTAATACAATTAAATAGAAAAATATAGTTATACGAAGTATATGTTAATTACATACTATGCGTAGGATATCAGAACGGGAAACAAATCTATTTTAACACATTTGTAACCCAAAATTGCTTACTTATACTTTGTTTTACTGTCATGTTTCAATATCGCTAGAGTAAAAAATATAGGTATGACCATGACCATATGTTCAGAGGGTATCTTAAAAGTCATTCCAAGACAAAAGTTTTCAATTCTAACAGATTATGTGGTAGCTTGAATTCTTAAAAAGTGTTATTAGTGTTATTAATACGATTGATTTCACGAATTGTTTGTGATAGCCAATTTATAATATCTAATCATTTATATCTAATCATAATGTTTTGTTAAAATCCGCAACAGAGAAATACAAAATAATTTTAAATCATAAAATATCAGTAAAATAAACATTATACATCATTTACTAAATATTTGCTTTTATTTTATTTTAGAATGCCGCGTCGCAAAAGCGACACCGGACGGAAGGTTGGAAACCACACTGAGGATGTCAAACTAGCGTGCTGTCTAGATAGCGTTTGTCAAAATCTGTCGAAATACTGTGTGTCGTGATTATGTGCTGTCAATCTACCGTCATCTACTCCTACTTTGAGAACAAAAACAATCAGGACCTTTTTTTTCAACATTATAGTTAAATAAATGATTAGATACAAAAACATGTGATTAATGTACCTAAGGCATAAGTTGTGATAATAAACATTATTTGACTGATGAAAATTATTGTTCTATTATAATGTTTTATTAACGAGCCAGTGTGTACTACTGAAATGAAATAAGACTGGTACTGGTACACACTGGCTCATGTCATTGTTGAGCCAGTGTGTACTGCAAAAAAATGTTAGAGTCATTGTGTACTACAGGGTTGAGTCATAGTAGTCTGGTACCGGTACAGAGTGGCTCATTTCCCATTTTTTTTAAAACCGTGCCTGAAAACTTTACTGCAGTGTAAATCAAACAAGTGACAATGTGAGGAGAAAGGCAAATAATCAATGCATATAAGGTATAAATTTCAGTTTGATACTTTAACGTTATCTATAAAATTTTACTCTCCGAAAAAATCCGAGTCACTGTTGCCGCCCTGACCCTACACATCACGGTTTATGAGATAAAGTTTGGCGACAGACGGATTGACTCTTTGCTTACGGAATCCTAAAAATCTGACTCTACTGAGAAACGAAAAAACTATATCGCTCCCTTTCCCTTTGAGCTCGCTAGGCAGACATGTGTCGAGATTGGGAAGTTGGCGGTGGTGGTGGGATGACGCCGCCGCCGCCGCGCCGTTGCCGTGCCGCCGCCGCCGCCGCCGCGAACAGATCGGATCGGGGGCTGGGAACGATTCATTGATCCGAACCATTCTCGGCTCCCCGACAGGGACCGACGGGGGAGGGACCAGCCCCACGCAGCCTCTCGCCCTCCTCGCTCTCTCCCTCGCGCTCGTCCGTTCATCTGGTTCATCTCCTCAATATCAACAACGTTGCGAGTTTTGAAATGCGCTATATATAATTTACAAACATACATGTTAGTAGGTAGATATATAGGACTAGCCTAGCTAAAATTACTATATATGTAGATATCTACCCAGATAATAATTATTAGGATCAACCATTGATCTACTACAACCCAACGAGATCAACGCAACGTTTTGCAAGTTGGTTAATTATCTCGTAGTCCTTTTATATGTATGTAGATACCTATTTTGCTAAACGCTTGAGTTTGCGATTGTAAAAAGACGTG
The DNA here is from genome assembly GCA_027580185.1 of Tuta absoluta. Classification (NCBI taxonomy): domain Eukaryota; kingdom Metazoa; phylum Arthropoda; class Insecta; order Lepidoptera; family Gelechiidae; genus Tuta; species Tuta absoluta. The sequence goes on from JAQAHW010000003.1 coordinate 11,759,602, forward strand.
TTGATTTTTCCGTTTACTATCAAATAGTGATAGAGAGTATGAATGATTATTGATAAAAATGAATGAAAATAATTCTCGTATTCATATTATCCAGCCAGTCCGTAGTTCCATACAAAAATCAAATTCCGTGGGTAACACGTATGAATGAGAGCGCGTCATCACTCTGTTTCTTTTCAATAGCCGAACGAGCTCAGTGTTTATTGCCATCCTTGTCGCACTCACGGATTGGCCGCATGACGGCGCTCGTTGTCGGCCACGCGCGTCTGTCCGTTGTTGCACTCCGACATCAACCGCTTCAGTGCTAGAGCGCGTTCCTCCGCGCTAAATTCACATAACCTAAAAGTCAAACAACACTGATTATTTTTTGTATTAATCATTGTTATTTATAAAATAATAATTCAATACTCATGTTTACCTCGAATTTATAAAATTAGTGTTGTGAAAGTTAACGCCCAAGCCAAGGGCGTGCGTGGAGTGTATTTTTGTGCAACACAAAGTAAATACAAACGGCAAGCTGTGGGGATCGGGGGCCTTTTTTTTGCCGCCGCAGGGGATGTACTATCCTGTGAGTATATGATTTAGTTATCTTGAGAGACGTTAAAAGGTCAATAATCAGTCCGAAGCCGCGGACGTAGATAACCCTCGCCACCACGAGCACAATATTATGGCGCATGGCGTTACTCTGATGCTATTTGTTAGATAACGATACAAAAGATCTATTTATATAGCTTTAGCAAGTTTCGTAATTAGAGAGCTTGGCGTAGATATAAACACTAATTTGCTATATCGCTCAGATAATGCCGAGGTTGCCTGGGTTACCTACCTACTATAGAAAACCATCCAAGCAGCTATCTACCTACATTATAAGTACCACGCTATAATCGGCAACATGACTTTCAATTTCAACGTTTCTTCTGCCTAACAAGTAATTTCAATCAATTTATGTTTATTTATTTAGCTATTTTTACATTTTGTGAGCTCTACTTACTAATGAATTATTATGGTTCATTGTTTGTCTTTGAGAGATGAATGAATTCTTTGTTTCCGTCCTGTTCTCTACGAGGCAATTGACCTGCATTTGTAAAAGAAAGAAAGAGATAGGTATAATAATTGATAATTTTTAATGTCTATAAACTACACTATTAATTAGTGTTGTTTATTAATAATTAAACTGACTGACTCCTTGATTAGCTATCTTGATGTTGCCTACCTACATTCCATGACCTTTGATCTTATTTTCTTGTTTAATATCCTGATATTGTTGTAATCATACTACAAAAACAAATTTATTATTATACTTGTAGTCTGTTCAGCTGTGTCACCCGCTGCTTAATGTTTAACAAGTCCCCTTTTGTCCATTGCAATGAAATGGGTATTTTCTAGCAGCAGAATTAAAATAATCCTTTCATTCAGGGTTGATCTAGCTTTGAACTGCAAATTCTTTTGCAGTTTCCAATTTTAAAATTGATATCACTATTTCAGAGACAAGACAATAGTTTATGTTGGTAGGTAGATAGATATTTGTGTCAAGTCCACATTACCAGTGAAAACATTGTAAAAAATAGTGCAGTCACTTCCATTAACCCTACATGGGGACTAAGCCCTTTAATAACAAAACTGCAACCTTATCTTTTAATAGATACCTGAATAGAATGTAAGTTTATAAAATTCATTAATATCCATGCCTGTGTTTGCAAAATAAAGCCTTCTAAATATGTTTTGTACAAAGGCTTAAAGACCCCACGCAACAACACATTTTCACACACTTTTCACACATATTTTTTGTTAGTTTAATAAGTGGAAATAAAAACCATTTTATCAAAATTCACCTAAACTTTGGGGTATGCAAAGATTCCACATGACCAATTTTATATTTTTTATAAGGGTTAAAAAAGAATGTCAGCAATTTTTAGTTATAGGTATTAGCAACATGGAACAGAGACAATTCTCACATATAAACAGATGACAGGGTGGGTGCCTGACAGATTTGAGTAAGGAACGTCAAAATATTTAGTAGGTACCTACTAATTAACTTGATAAATACAAGAAAAAAAAATACCAATACATAATCGGCTCCCGCACTAGGTATATAAACTTACAATTAAGCAATTTGTAATACATAGTATGATTCCTTATTATATTAACAATATGCCAAAGTTACATCTACTTATCTTACCTATTTTATCTATCCTCATATATAATTATATGTTAGGATAGGTTTAAAACCTTTTTATTTGTAAACGGTACCCATACATATTGAATTTCCTATATTATCTTCTTGGTAGAGAGCTATTGGTATTAATATAATGTATTGTCAGAGGCACCTCAACTCACCATTTATGGTATGAAATGAACTTACCTGTGTAGGTACCTAGGTTTTTTGAACTGCATCGCAAAAGAAGGTTATCAACCTTACCATGTCTAAAAAACAACTTGACCAATTTAATTATTATTTTTGATTTTGTTTATAAGTTATTGTTGTTTAAAGTTTTCATTGCTATCAGTTAACTAGTGTTCAGGGGACGTTCAGTCTAAATAAATAGGTAGGTATGTGAAGTCAGTTCATTTTTGCTTAGCTTCGGCTTGGGTATTTATACAGCTACCAATCAAGAAAAACTAGTAACTTGTGATGCTTTTGATAGTAAGTAGTGTAGGTACCAAACCAACCGTGATGTTAATGGTCTATCTTCCTACCTAGCAAGCAGATAATGACATCTCGTCACTCATGTGAATGAACTTTTATAGGTTCATTACCTTACGTACCTAATCACTGGACCTACAACATAAATGTCATGTTTACCATCGTGTGTGTGGTATGTTACTAAGGCGTGCAAAAATAATGCTTAAGGTTTACTAAGTAAAACGCGCAAAGTAAACAAGAAGGTTTTATCGTAACGCGCACGCCGCCGCATCATGCATAAGAAACGCGAAGACGACGGCGCCGCCGTTGAGCGGACCGATTGCCTCCATTTACCTGCGCTTTTGAAATTTTAATAAAAGAAACGGGTGTTCGCTTCGGCGTACCCACTTCCCGCGCGCCCTTGCTCCGGCGGGGAGCGTCGGGCCGGAGGGCACTCGAGGGGAGCCGCACCAATCCCGCGCCGAACCCGCTCAGCTCAAGGTGAACGCGCCGACCAGTGATGGTGATACGGACAAATTATTCGCATACCGTCCTTTGTTCGCGTTACGAGTTCATGGGCTTGAAGCTGGCCTTGAGCCGCTACCTGCTCGCCTCCGTCCGGCCCATACGGCCATTCGGCTGCGGAAACGCACGCACCGCACCGCATCGCAGGTACCTACCCATGTGCAGACGGGCAAACACTCGTGGTTTCGCATCTGCATTTGCACGGAGTACAAAAAAAAACTTCGATATAGGTACCGATCGCGGCTTTAATTTTTTGAACAATTATTGCACAAAAGATTGTTCTGTTGTTTCCTCTGTATTTTGGCATAATTCCTCTATTTACATCGTTTATATCTGATATCAGCAGCAAAAAATGTGTGTCACACTATAAAATTCTACAACAATGTACCAACGAAGTAGATATGCAAACAGCCTGGTTGTCCCGTTTCCAAACGTTTTATTATCTCACAAACGTGTTGCGTGAAATGGTTTAAAATAAATTGCTAAAGAATTTATTAGGTACCATACCTACCTACCTAACCTATTAAAATCAGAATCACTATAGAGATATAAAGCAATAAGTAAGATCATAGAAATAAATTTCAGAAGTAATTACAACCTGTACGTTGATTATGTTTACACGATCATTGGTTTACACTGTCGAGGACAAAACTGTTTACCGCCTATAAACTACTTCGTATAGATCTATAGATAGTATGGTACTAGAAAAGCAGCAAATATGGTATTGATCGTGTTTGTCTTCAATGATTGATTAAACTGCAACCTACCCACACAGAATGCATGTTTTACCAACATGAATAAGTTGCAATGAAATCTGAGAGTGGCGACCGCATACAACAAAATTACCTACTCACTTACTATCGCGTCGGCTGACTCGTGCTAATATCCGATTGTGATCATGACGCACAAGTGGCAAGCGCCCATCTTCAATTACACTGTCCAACACACTCGATTCATCAGACAAATAACGACCACTTTCTCTGGAAACATCCAGTTTTTTGCACGGCTTCTCATGCGGTATCAATGATCCATGGCGGACGTTGATTGCTTGCTAACTTCTCTCAGCGGAATAATGTCTATTAAATACAATATTTGTAAATAACTCGGTAACAACCATTGGAGCTAATTTAAAATTGATCAGGACGACATCTATAAAATATATCACTACATAGTATAAAATAAAGTCGCTTCCCGTTTGGTGTCTCCTTATATCTTTAGAATTACCCAACGGATTTTGATGCGGTTTTTTTTATTAGATAGAATAACTTGAGAGGAAGGTTTATAAGTATAATTTATTCCGGGAAATTGTCACATTCCCATGGGAAAACGGGTAGCCCAACTGGTAGTAAACTTTTGATCCCCTTTTGACACCTTTAAGGATTAAAATTTCTTAAATGCTGAAACACGTGTTTAATTATTTTAAGTTATTAGTCGAATCACAAATTTTGAAACAGATCACATTCATTTTAAAAACCGAACTTTCATACAAACTTTTAACCCCCTTTTGACCCTATTAAGGGTTAAAATTTCAAATATGCTGAAACACGTGTTTAATTATTTTAAGTCATAAGTCTAATCACTAATTATGAAACGGATCACACTTAAGACAACGAACTTTCATACAAACTTTTAACCCCTTTTTCATCCCTTGGGGGATAAAAAAAAACAGAATTTTATCTATAATAGTTGCTTTATTACATAAAAAACTTCATGTTCAAGTTTTATCTCTCTAGCTTCAGTAGTCTAGCATTTAAACTATCACGAAAACTGAGAAAAAATAATATTTTAGTTCCATAATACAAACATAGATGTCGCTGTTAGTTTTTCAAACGCACTATCGTTATGTTTTTTCAAAAACTATAAGGTACATAGTATAACGCCTGTATGCTTAAATCTTCAAAGCCACTTAACATATCTGGATAAAGTTTTTTTAAAGATATAGTGATTCAAGAGGAAGGTTTTTATGTATGATTTATGTCGGGAGAAGGTCTGTTTCCCGTGGGAAATCAATTAGCAGCGGGTGAAACCGCTGGACGGGCCACTAGTTATATATGTCGCAGTATTATGGCAGAATTAGGATTTCGGCCGAAATCCTAGGATTTCGGCCAAAAGCCGGATTATGGCAAAATTGTAGACTACATTCGACCATCGTCCTAAGCAGATCCAGGATTTCGGTCATAATCCTAGGATTTTGGTCGAAACCCTGGATCTGCTTAGTATTATGGCATTAATCGCGATAAGGGGGAATCTATGAGCGGGGAGGGAACAATACGCGCCTCCCCCGCGCGCGAAGAAAAAGAAATACGGTTTATATAAAGTTGGTACTTCAGTTGGTGTGCTAAAAGACTGGCTCCCTCGAAACAATATTCAAACATCTTCTATTGCATTTACTGATGCAGTTCCACAAAACGAAATGGGCTTACGTGAGATTGCTGGAAAACTTTCAATGTTCGGAGGACAAGGCTATAAAAAATGTGCCTGCAGCAAGTCAAAGATACAGTGCAAAACTAATAGATGCATCTGTTAAAAAAAATGAAGTACTTTGCAATTCAAGGTGCCACAATTCGTCAAAGTGCCACAATAAGTAATAATTAAGAAAAGAGTCTAACCTAATCTATTAAAGGAATCGATGTTGATTAAACTAAGACCAATCGATAAGAACAACGCTAAATTTGTTATTTTTTGTGCCGTGTGATGCCGGCTTAGAATGTGCCGTGTGATGCCGGCTTAGAATAGCATCACCCCATTTCATGCCCGTGGGAGTCGTAAGAAGCGTCTAAGGGACTCGAGGGTGTGTATTGCAATTTTAGGCGATGGGCTGACAACCTGTCACTATGGCGATACACAATTTTCCGGATGACCCTCAAATGTTTGTCAGACGTGGCGTAAATGTCCGTTCTATGCGGCCGTTTACGCTCTGCCTACCCCGCAAGGGATTATAGGCGTGATATGTGTTTGTTTGTTTTATTTGTGAAATTATTTTTCTTTCCGGAAATACTGATTTATTTTTAAAAAAGAAAAGTGTTTATTTCCATAATCTTTATTTAGATACTAGGTGATGCAAATGATAACAGGAGGTTCTGTTTACCTTGTTATATTTTGTAAAAGAGAAGACACCCAAATGTTTATTTTATTACTCATCTAATAATATTATAAACAGTTACTTATGTGATTATCTAAAAAATATTGTTTTTACAACTTGAAAAATCTTTAATGAAAGAAATGATATTTAAAAGTTTATGTTAATGACAGAAAAACTAATTATTTAATGTTTGATATATTAATCATAGTTAGAAGAGGTTAGCACTTAAATGTTTATGAAAAATGGTTAATTTTTATATCGAGACTAGATACCTAATAATAATAGTGATTAGTACATTCTATCTGGAATCAATAAAAATAAAAGACTGATTTGATTATTATAAATATTTTTTGTGTCATTTATTTTGTTTCATCAAATTTTCTTAAGTTCTTATTTTTCTCTCCAAAAGCATAATAAGAATACAAATTTAAGTAAAGACAAATAGTAATGCATGGCGATAGTCACTATTCCGTGTAATGACGGCTTAAAATAGCATCACCCCTATTCTTTCCCGCGGGTACGACACCCAGAAGCGACTAACGGATGGAAGTTTTCATGTGTATTATCCTGCCCTGTTACGCCTATCTACGTTATCTTTAGTTACATGAGTTACGCGCAACAAGCTTAATCGTATTCCTCAGGTCCCATTTATATACGTACGAGTTCATATTTACAAGAAATATAAATAATTTAAATATTACATCCAAAAAACAAAACTCATGTAACTCAATTTTTGTATGGAGTAGGTTTGCGTATCTACTATAACTCTAGATACATGAGATACGTAAAACCGTACGCATCGAGACGAGTCGCGCGGACCTCCGGCATATTGAGTTACATGAGATAGGCAAAACAAAGCTTGTATGAACTTGTCGGCGTCCGAAACAAATTGCCATTAGGAGATAGTTTCTACCCATGGGTGTCAATGAGGCGACTATGGAGTGTTATCCAGATAATGGGTAGCAGCGCTTCCTGTGAATGCAACACCTAGCACTGCACTCGCCAATCCGCCTGCCAAGCGTGGTTATGTTCAGCAGTGGACTGTTGTGTCCGTTGAAGTTAGAGTTGAAAGGTACATGGTCAATGGTGTTTATTTTAATTATATTAATTAGTACTTATTTTATTCAGAATACCTTTTGTGAACATAATATACAAGGTGTTTGTTTTAATTTATTTTTCAACCCTACTTTTTAAATCAAGGATTTAAATGATAGTGCGGTGCAATAAAAGCTTCAAATTAGTGTAAACTTTTTGATCTCCATTTTCTATAATTTTAATTCAATTGCATGTTTTAAACATAGCTTATAGAGGTAAGTATATTTTGTGATCTCTTAATACATTAATGATTGTATTGAACTGCTCATACTCATTTGAAAGATTTTATTATTATGATTATTGAGAAAAACAAAAGATTTCGATGACGTAGAACACAATAAATTATCAATCACTTTTTAATTTTTAAAATAAAGTTAGCTTTTTAATATCATTTTCTGCTCAAAGACATTATCTTATTCTGTAATTTCATTGTTTCATTGGTTATTATAATAATAAATACTTTAAATAATTTTATTTCACTTGCTTTGATTCTTTTCATAATATTCCCCAAAAATTTAATATGTCGATGATAGTAAGAAAAAATAAGAAAGGAATAGAGAAAAGAAGCGAACACAACGAAAAAGGATGAGATCCTGGATACATACAGGCACAAACGCCGTGAACATCAGGATGCCGCTAAATCAGGATCACACTGCATCAGGTCCTTTGTAGAAAACAATAAAGAATGGACCCTAAAACTAATCAACCAGCAAGTCTGGATGATACTAGAAATCACATCATAATCAAACTTTCGTCAGGATATGAAATAACACCGAGGAAGTATAACCTTACGTCAGGATACAGAACAACACGTCGTGGGCGTATAATCGAACCCTGTAGAATACTGCATCGTCAAATGCTATCTCCAGCCACTGAAATCATAAGCCACAACGTCGATACCATTACGCAGTCAATTCCCACGGTGAGGCTGTTTCGACCTGGCAGGTCATCGTCAGGCACGGTGTAACCGTACTACAACCGACCTGTCTACCAAACCAACCTAAGAATCTTAAGACACACGCTGATCAGCATCAACGTGTCTTCACATCACCAAAGATACCGATTGACACTAACCTTCAACACCGAACACTATTGAAATCCACAGCCTGCAGGATTACAAAGAGACCACAGCAGCAACTGTCACCAACCTCGTATAATCTCTGCATTTCACCAACCTCGGCTACAACCTCGGGGAAATACGACAATAACCGACACACACTTCATGATCTCCACAAATATTCCACTGGCAATACGAATCTAGGGCTCCGCCATCGCTAGACGACCACAGTTTCTCCAAACGCTCCAGGATTCCAAAGATTTTACCAGATTCTAAACCTAACTTCAAAACGACCACATAGAACGACAGACCAACCGGAACTGTCAAAGTTGTTTACTCCGTCGATCACGTTCCGTTTCTCCATTACGAACGCAGCCAACAATGAATTGTGAGAGCGCACTACAACGCCTCTAACGTCAATCCAGTCTATCTTACAGTCGATAGCTAACTGCGCGCGAATAAAGCGCATCGCCTATTTGAGTGTTGCCAGCGATTATGCGTTTCGTTTCTGCAAGAATCAAATAGCAATCAAACGGAAGAAAATAATAACAAAACGCAAACTGTCAAATAATTTCAGCCAATACCCACCAGAGCTTGATCAATCTCCGACACGGCCATTCTGACAAGTCAGACGTCCTCGGCTGATGTGTATTGAAAGAAACTAACTATGCCTAGACATAGCGCTCGTTCATCCTGACTATAACAAACTGAATCAACTCACTTGATTGAAAACAATAACCAACCAATAAATGTCACGATGTCATTACCAAAATAAATAGTCTCCAAAGCCTTGTCTGCACCGTCAGAAACCCTGCACCAGCGCCACGTCACCGTTAAAATAGCTATCGCTATGACTGATGACAGAAGTAAATTAACTAAGGCCACACCGTCAAGTCAACAGCCACATCACAACCCGTTCAGCACCTCTCACCTCGAGACAACTTCAATCTGGCATCTGGTAGATCTGAAGACAACATCCATTTTGCACCTGATCCTGTCTCAAGACAACCAGTGAGCTAAGATATCAGAGCTTTCTATCATAGCAAGGCACATAACAGAAATATGAGGATTGCCAATTATGTTCCTCTGGTCAAGAAAGTCACTGACTTCACATAACATTCCCACTAAATTTACTTCGTTTCAATCACAACTCAATTCATTTTCAGTCATCGATAAGGTCAAGTATCCACTTCATCAAACACAAAAACAACTTTCACTCCAAAAACTAGAACAATTCAATCCACTTCAGTTAAAGACTATCCGAAGTATCAGCAACTAAGCTCTATATAGCTCAAGTATCCATTGAAAATAAATAAAAACAACCACTCTTTTTTTTTCAGCTATCTCTGTAAATTGCTAGTCAGCCCTGTGACTAGCATCAATCATCTCTGTGATACAAACTTAGTCATCCCTGTAACGTAAATCAACCCTGTGATTCAAACATGTCAGCCCTGTGACAATAATCAATCAACCCTGTGATTCAAACATGTCAGCCCTGTGACAATAATCAATCAACCCTGTGATTCAAACATGTCAGCCCTGTGACAATAATCAATCAACCCTGTGATTTAAACATGTCAGCCCTGTGACAATAATCAATCAACCCTGTGATTCAAATATGTCAGCCCTGTGACAATAATCAATCAACCCTGTGATTCAAACATGTCAGCCCTGTGACAATAATCAATCAACCCTGTGATTCAAACATGTCAGCCCTGTGACAATAATCAATCAACCCTGTGATAAACTTAGTCATCCCTGTGACACTAATCATCTCTGTGATTACCAACTAAGTCATCCCTGTGACAAATCATCCCTGTGATATAAACTAAGTCATCCCTGTGACACTAATCATCTCTGTGATTACCTACTAAGTCATCCCTGTGACAAATCATCCCTGTGATACAAACTAAGTCATCCCTGTGACAAATCATCCCTGTGATACAAACTAAGTCATCCTTGTGACACTAATCATCTCTGTGATTACCTACTAAGTCATCCCTGTGACAATATTCTAATCAAACTCAAAATCAGGAATCGAAAACAAAACGATACCCAAATCAACAGACTTTCAAATTATTTTAATTTCACATTTTAAACATCAATCACAAGATACAAATTTAGACTCGGTTTAGGCTTAGTTAAGGCTCACGGACAAACATCACACTGACCAGTCTCATCGGTCTGCTTGCCCGTGTTGAACATGACGCACTTGTTCAAAGAACGGTTTCGACAAACATCATAATCTCAACAGAGCTCCCAGTCTTCGCGCAGCACGTAACCGCCATACGATGATAAAAATTTCCTTACGTTTTTCCCTCTCAGGAATTACTGTTGTTACGTTGGCTAACCACCAAGCGTAACGAGAGTTTGGCTACCCACCAAACGAACAGAGCCGGCTACCCACCGAGCCCAGGAGAAACAAACACGCTCAGTTTTATTGGCTACCCACCAAATAAACGCACTCCGTTTGGCTACCTACCAAAGGAATAACAACTCAGCTAACCACCAAGTTATCATGCAACCGCCAACCCCATCAGTGAGGCTAAATTTTAAAATGACTTTGCAGCGTCAGAATTATCATTACAAAACAAGGTTTAACTCAACTAGAACCTTTTGGATTTGACACCTTTTGTACGCGGTCTATTTGAATTCAGAGCTTTTAAACAAGTCCCTATCGCCGTCCAAATGATTATCCACAATCTCATAAGAAAACTGTAACACATGGAGTTTTCAACCAATAAAACAATGGAACACCATCACATAACAACATCTCTTTCACACACGTCAAAATAAAAGTCCACTATTGTCACTCTAGAATACCTCTCACGACCGCCTTAAATAATGGTACACTATCACACTAGAATACTCCTCACAACCGTTCCAATAAAGGTACACTATCTCATGAGAAAACTCCCTAACTCACAATCATAACCGACAAAACAGTGGTCCACCGTCTCATTAGAAAACCTCTAACGCTAGTCCAAATAATGGCTCACTATCCCAGTAGAATACTTCCTACACACGTCCAAATAGTAGTCCAACATCTCATTAGAATATCACTAACGCACGTCCGAATAATAGTTCACTATCGTGTCACTAGAATACTTCTAACGCCCGTCCGAATAATGGTTCACTATCGCACTTCTGATGTCGATGATAGTAAGAAAAAATAAGAAAGGAATAGAGAAAAGAAGCGAACACAACGAAAAAGGATGAGATCCTGGATACATACAGGCACAAACGCCGTGAACATCAGGATGCCGCTAAATCAGGATCACACTGCATCAGGTCCTTTGTAGAAAACAATAAAGAATGGACCCTAAAACTAATCAACCAGCAAGTCTGGATGATACTAGAAATCACATCATAATCAAACTTTCGTCAGGATATGAAATAACACCGAGGAAGTATAACCTTACGTCAGGATACAGAACAACACGTCGTGGGCGTATAATCGAACCCTGTAGAATACTGCATCGTCAAATGCTATCTCCAGCCACTGAAATCATAAGCCACAACGTCGATACCATTACGCAGTCAATTCCCACGGTGAGGCTGTTTCGACCTGGCAGGTCATCGTCAGGCACGGTGTAACCGTACTACAACCGACCTGTCTACCAAACCAACCTAAGAATCTTAAGACACACGCTGATCAGCATCAACGTGTCTTCACATCACCAAAGATACCGATTGACACTAACCTTCAACACCGAACACTATTGAAATCCACAGCCTGCAGGATTACAAAGAGACCACAGCAGCAACTGTCACCAACCTCGTATAATCTCTGCATTTCACCAACCTCGGCTACAACCTCGGGGAAATACGACAATAACCGACACACACTTCATGATCTCCACAAATATTCCACTGGCAATACGAATCTAGGGCTCCGCCATCGCTAGACGACCACAGTTTCTCCAAACGCTCCAGGATTCCAAAGATTTTACCAGATTCTAAACCTAACTTCAAAACGACCACATAGAACGACAGACCAACCGGAACTGTCAAAGTTGTTTACTCCGTCGATCACGTTCCGTTTCTCCATTACGAACGCAGCCAACAATGAATTGTGAGAGCGCACTACAACGCCTCTAACGTCAATCCAGTCTATCTTACAGTCGATAGCTAACTGCGCGCGAATAAAGCGCATCGCCTATTTGAGTGTTGCCAGCGATTATGCGTTTCGTTTCTGCAAGAATCAAATAGCAATCAAACGGAAGAAAATAATAACAAAACGCAAACTGTCAAATAATTTCAGCCAATACCCACCAGAGCTTGATCAATCTCCGACAAATATATTCTCTACCTAAGTAAACTAAATTTTTAGCAATCGTTAAAAATGCCCACAGCATCAATTCTACGCTCCCCAAATGTCTTCAATTGATCAACCATCAATGTCAGTGTTTTACACGATAAACAAACTAAAAGATTTGCAGCATACATTTTTTATCTCTTGTAATTTTTAATTTCCCTCAATAATTTTAAATTTACTCATAGATTACCTTATAGAAAGTAAACATCAATAACTGAAAAAATAAAAAAGTTAATTGGACCTCTTATACAAGACGACTTGGTCAGCTGACACTTTTTGAAGTAAGTTTGAAGGAAGTATTTTTTTTATATTTTGGCCTGAGTTTCATGGTAAAAGTGGTTAAGTTTTAAGGGCTGGTTTATGTCTTTAATTATTTAGGACAATTCTTTTTTACACCATGTATGCTGACCAGTCTCAACGTCGCCTCGAGACTTGTTGGACTCGGGATGCACTTGGACCAGACGAAAGTCATGTTCAATCAACACATCATCCCCGAGCCGGTCTCCATCGAAGGTATAGCCCTTGAAGTTGTCCAGAAGTATGTGTACCTTGGGAAAACTCAGCAGCTGGGCTGGGCAGCATTTGAGAAGTTGCGTCATATCTTGGAATCACCCTTGCCACAATGCCAAGGTGTTCGATCAGTGCGTCCTGCCAGACATGATCTATGGAGCCGAGACGTGGAACCTGACAGTAAAACTGGCCCACCGGTTACATGTCACTAAGAGCGCTATGGAAAGGTCTATGCTCGGTATCTCTATCTCTATAATTGATAAAATCCGGAATGAGACTATCCGCCAAAAGACCAAAGTAACGGACATAGTCTGGAAGTGTAGCAAACTGAAGTAGCAGTGGGCTGGGCACATTTGTCGTAGAACCGACGGACGGTGGAGTAAACGGGTTCTCGAGTAGAGGCCACGCCTCGGCAAGCGAAGCGTTGGACGACCTCCGGCCAGTTGGACCAATGATTTAAAAAAGGCAGCTGTAGCGACTGGATGGCGAAAACGGGAGATTGTGCCCTATGGCGTACCCTAGGGGAGGCCTATGTCCAGCAGTGGACTGCTATAGGCTGATGTATGTATGTAATAGATCAGCCTGTAAGTATATTAAAATACCAAGCTTACGTTTAAATCTGATGTATTTTCAGATTTTTCCATAGGCACTACCACACCGTAATAGATCACCCTGTATACTATCCAAGAAGTAAATAATCTGAGATAATACTGTTTTGCCCATGTCCTGTAACTAAACTTGTAGGAGATTAGCATTTCAATAAAATGTTGCTCTTGACGCGGCTATCTCATGTATCTTAGATACAGTACCACGCGTAACACGATTTGTATGAAAAATAAAGGAGCAAAATAATTCAAATCGTTATATTTTACTACACACTTGAAAATAAGAAAAAATTTAAATGAGGTTTGCATTCTATGATTGTTTTGCTCCAATTAATAAGAAAAAAATCTTCATAGAATCAATTTTATGTAAGTTATGAGCAAATATTATTTCCAAAATATAAAGTGGATTTGTGGCAAATGGCAGTCTGAGAGATACATTAGATAGGCGTAACAGGGCAGTATCATTTTATTTTTCTATAGTCATTCACGTTTTATCTAAAATAGCCCTCAAAATTGTTTATGGCCATTAAAACTCTGCATACTCCGCAAGTATTTATGTATGTATGTGTATAGTCACTACAAAATTTATAAAAAGTGTTCTGAAGCCTTCGTTTTACCATATTACTACGTAGATCCAGGATTTCGGTCAAAATCCTAGGATTATGGCCGAAATCCTAGATCTACTTAGGACGATGGTCGAATGAAGTCTACGATTTTACCATAATCCGGCTTTTGGCCAAAATCCTAGGATTTCGGCCGAAATCCTAATTCTGCCATAATACTGCGACATATATAAAGTAAAGGAAAATAACTGCAAATATTTCAAGAAGGGGTGAACCAGCCCATGAAACTGAACACCTTATCATATTTCGACCTACGAAAGTTGTTTATTTTCATTTGCTCGTTCACCCCTTAAAAATCAGCAGCTAATACTTTTACATCTTTTATAATTAGTAATCAATAGTAGTTTTGGCTATGATTGCTGAATAGGTTTAGTCAATTCGCGGATTATTCGTGATTTTAAAGTAACTTTACCCATCGGAATAATGCTTATTCTACGTGGGTATAATGTTAGCTGATGAAAGCGATTTGATATTGCTGAAACAGATACCTGGTCTGATAATGATTCATGATTATACCAACCAACCTGTTGTATTTAACTAAATTGGGATGTGGACTATAAATTCTAGTGTGTGAATAAATACCTCATAAGTTGAAAAAAGGTATGTCGAAGTTTTTCCCATAGTTAAGTAGTTCAAAATAATGATGACAAGAAAAGTAACTTGGACATGCATTACCTCTAAATTAAATTATTCCAAAATAACGAGTTAAAATTACGAAACTTAATTTCTCAGATGAACCTAATATCGTTACAAAACACGTTGAGCACCCGGCAAATGTAGATTACCTCATTGGGTTTAATACCTGAGTTCATTTCATTCTACAAAGTAAAGTGGTAATGAAACTGTAAGAATCTTACTTTATGAGGAGTATTAAGAGCAGGTACCTTATGAAAGCGCTCATTTAGGTCACACCGCGTTACCACGTCATACTTTAGAGAGGTATAAACTAAAATGTTGCCTGGTGTTCACATTTGCAGTCATTTAGAGTTCCAACGTATGAGAAGTTAACTTGCCACGCTGAGTGCTCACCCAGTCAGCCACCGACCGAGCTCTTTAATGCTGAATTTCATTAGCTTCACTGCAATGTGTTTTATCCAACTATGCAATGTGTATCTGCGAAACTTGGTCAAACGAAAAATGCTAGGATAGCTCATCATCCCCTCTTTAATGAATTTTACAAAGGAATTCAAGTATTATTCCATAAAAATCACTCATCGTGAGCTGTTTTCGCATACTTGTTTGATTACGTACCGAAGATACATATTGTATTGCCCTCGGTAAAGACATCTTTCGTTTCCCAGTCCGGGAATGACCCAGAAAGATGATCCCACCACGACAAAAAGCCTTCAGGTTTCTCTCGACTAATTCGATTGCGGGATACGATAAGACCGCTTTTAATGGCGTGCTCAGTCCATTGTACAAGCTTTGGCAAGTTACAAATTCATTTAATGTTCGCTACACGGCCCTCTTTGTTACTTATTTTCTTTGCCAAAAGTTTGTTCATAATTTCTTCAAAGTATTAACGATATTACAGAAGTACCTACTTAACATTTATCAAAAATAAAGTTATTCTTAACAATACGTTTTAAGTCCCATTTGCTACCTGTCAACTTGCAACTGTGATTTTCTCTCCCTTCTTTCTTTTTTAGTCAGTGCACGTCGCGTAATAAATAGCGCTGTAGTTTATCATGTGCACATCCATAATAGGATTGCATTGTAACAAAAACCGGTACTATTCACGTTCCCGTGAGAATGGAGTTGTATTCGCAACTATGGCGAATAGATTTCCGCCTCCCATCCCATCGCACCTCTATGTAGCTATATACCTATTATTTGTCTCTATAATACCAGCTACCTGTCCCGCCGATAAACTACGAGGGTTTATTATTTAACCCTCACTAACTAAACCAATCAAAGTTACCTCTAGAAGGGTTTTGTTGCTGGAAGGAAAATTTGATACCTCTTGGCAACCCGACGTTGATTATTTTCAGCTAACTTGCCGTAAATATACGAATAAGTCAGTAATTGGAGAAACTCAACAAAGACTGCTATGAAGCCAGTTCAGTATCTTTTATAGTTTAACCGAGTTCCTGGTGGTCGACACATTTTACTTTTAATCGTATTTCCCGTTGTAGTGAGCGATTTTCCCACTGTAAAAAGTAGTCACGATGTTGACCAAGCTAAGCATACACCACAAAAAAAACATTTTAATCCGTCTAGTACTTTCGGAGATTAGCGTTAACTAACAGACAGACACAAAACGTAAATTTGTTCAATGTGCAGACACACTGGTTTTACTGTTATATTATATCTGCCTATATCTATGTATTTGTTCAGCTTAGGTAAATTCTTAGATAGAAAATTAAATTAAAAATTAAGGCCGTACGCTCGCTTACGCGGTTTCACGCGCGGGCCAGCCCGCGCGTCAGGCCGCGCGCGGTCTTGCGGGATCCACGCGGCGGTCTGACATCGCCGCCATTATTACCCGTCCAAATTTAGAAGGCGCATAGTGCCTAGGTAGTTGTAATATGGCAAGTGTCGTCGTGTTTGTACGGGTTATATTATGTCGCGGGTTGCTGAAGCCGCGGCGCGGGTGACCGCAGGCCGCGTCACGGGGCGCCAATCTTGTGTTTTGTCAAATCTGGCCCGCGCGGGCTGTCCCGCGCGTGAAACCGCGTGAGCGAGCGTGCGGCCTTAAACATCTTTATTTTAGGCAATTATTCAGGCAATACTTTGTTAGTTTACAATTTTCAATTTATAGAAAGTCATTAGTAATAAAAATAATATAATATAATTTAGGAATTAGAAACTAAGAAGAAGATGTGGACTAGAAATTTTCAATTTAATGTTATGTCAATACTTGTCAAAAATAAACTATAGAAGGCTGAAGGTTAATAAACGTTTGATCGTTTAGCATAAATCACGACTCTTTTACTTGTGGTGTTCTAATTTAGCACGAACTGTGGCAAATAGGTACGCGAATCCACGATATTTCATTTACGCGGTAATCTAAATAAGATTACCGCGTGCATTTTACAAATAATCTCCGCTTTACTATAATACTTTTATTAACAATTGCTGGTCTGCGAGCAATGAATAATAATAACACTGCATCTATTCCAATTTAATAATCGGTTGACCAACAACCACTAAATTAACGTTTAAAAATAAATATTATTATAAAAATAATTACCTGTCCAGACTGAAAAGATCATTTATATCTAACTTTGATTGTCCTTTCTACTCCGTATAGGCGTGATATCACGTACCATATAGTAGTTCAATTTTCACCCGCCGATATGTACAAAGAGTGGATTAAAATTAGTGGTTCGCGGGCGGTAGCGGTAGGGCCGGCAAAGGGAAGTTCGCTAAGCCGCCAAGCGTACGTGGGCAGATACCGGTCCGGCACCGGCTTTAGTTAGTTCCGCACCACGTTAATAAGTAAACAGGAGCCATACCATGCCAAGATGTGTCCATTCAGCTTTACTTCAGTTCTGGCACAATTGTTGCATGAAAATATAGTGCAATTAGTTTTAAACAAAATATACTGATACTTTATACCCGCGATTTCCTTGCTAATGGGAAATTTTCTAGAGATTCTCGAGTGTCATGTAGAGGGCGCTCAGCTTAATTTAAAAAAGTTCCTTTACCATAAGAATAGATAATCCTTTACATTAAAATCAATATCACTTAACAAAATATTCTTTATTTTGTATTTATGTAATCGTTCTAAATTTTTTATACATTTTTTCTTTGCTTCCATGAATGACACTCAATATAATAGCAAGACGACAAGTTTATTTTGTAGCAAATCAAACTAAAAGAAATAAATTAGTAACGAACACAACGTGAAACGGAACCTGAGACAAAACTATGGCTGCCGCCAGCCATATTGAAACGTCAAATTTTCACTTTAGCACAGTGCCCTCTGGTTTGACATTCAGAACTATCAACAGAACTGTCAAAAGAAAAACTCCCATTGTAACATTTCTAATTCGGTGCACTTTATTTTCATTGTTTTTACCTATAATGTACCTTTGACTGAGCCTCAGCCTTTATGTAGGTATAAGCAATACAGTATCCTATTATATTTCCCCAACAGCGACTGGTCTCATAATGAGCTGATTTACTCTCACTCACAGGCTTAGAACTTTTCTCAAACGAAAACAAGGGATAAGACAACTTTTAACATAATTTACCCTTTTTTAAATGTAAGCCGTGTTTGCGAACTGCGGACTTTCAGTAAATTTACATTGTAGATCAGAAGCAGGCGTCGCTGAAAGTTGTCTGCAATGTAGAAGGCACCACATTATTATTAATCTGACCATTTCAAGGATGTAGTAGTGCATAGACATCACGTAGGCATTGTTAACGATTGTCAAAATCGTCTGCATCAACAATTCGACACTCACTGCAGACAAATATTATAAGGTCAGCTTAAGTAACCGCACTAATAAGGCTTGTTTTAGGCATGAAACTCACAAAATCTATTGGATGATGATGTATTTAAAAAAATATCTCCATATTGTCGCCGATCAACATATTTTGATTAGAATTAATTTCTTTTGAAAAGTTTTTAATAGTTCATTCCAGTTTCATGCATGCCTGATACACACATTTTTTGTTGTACTTTCTAAACTTATCATTACTTTACATATTATATATAATTTTGTAAATTAAGCTCTACATAGAGGTATATAACACAAACGTATCTTACCGTATTATTTATGAGCGTACTATGTACATCATATCAGATTCGGGTAGGATTAACGGAAGCTTAAACCGCAAAATCTGTCATTAGTATTATTTAACATGCCCTGGGGCTTGGAGGCTGTTACACCAGACGATAGGAAAGCAGAATTGCAATCGAAATTCATAAATGAGGCAAACGTGTTTTCGTAATGATTTGCAAACACGTGCTTGTATTTATTCCTAAAATAGCAAGTATGAATATTACGTTTCATGATTTCATTATCTCGCATCATTCATTATATGTATCTATGATAATGTGGTATTTTCAGTTATTACAAAATGAATTTATAAATAAGCTCTGCAATAGGAAATTATTTCTGTGCCGCAAGGAAATGTTTTTGGTCACATCATTCACCATAATTCCCTTATCATAATTATGCAAAATGAAAGATAATTGTATGTAATTAAAATATTTTGGTTAGCTGATTTTTCGCCGTGGGACTGAATATGATGTTGTATATCTTCTGTGGCACACGTATTTTACTGTCAGAGACACGTTCGGCAAGTCGTTAGTGCCGCAAAATTTACTAGACGGCGCGGCGGCTGCTGAGCAAAATTCACTCAACGATTTCTCAGAAACCTCTGAAATCTAATATCCAGTTCATGTTATTTCTAAAGTATCTAATGCAATAGTTCTACGCAAAATTAATTAGAAAAAGTAAATTACACTGAATGTATTGAGAAACCGAAGAGCTGAGGGACTTTATAATAACTAGAGTACAATTTTCGTCGCAATCGCGTCACAATTACGAGCGGCTTACAATTGGGAGTTGCTATTTAATTTCCCTTCGGCTACCTTTTGTGTGGGGCTGGGAACGGGGGACCGACCTTATTTACTGCTCGCGAACATTCGCGGGAATACGATACCAGCTGGGACCCTCATCGTTCATTTTCAAAACGAGCTATATATTGTTTTCGGTTATTGCTTGAACCGTAAATATTTGGAAACGACGTTAAGTTTATATTTTTGAACGTTGTGCACACATATGCAATGTAAGATATTGCCATATAGCGTGAGAGTTTCGTTTACATAATGCCGGGTGATTCGCATGTGTCACCCACTTTCTTTGTGCGATGTGGTTTTGTGTCGGCGCGTCTCCGACGCGGGAGGACTCGACGTCAACGTTCATTTGTCTCGGCTGCCGGTTGGTGACGGACACTAATCAACGGCCCGCCTCGCTACCCGGCAGCTAGCAGGCACCGCCACTACACGGACCAATTAGCCATTCTAACAAACTACTTTTTCCTTTGCATGTTACGAGATTAGTTTAACGAGAACTCATTGCTTCACAAATTACAGTAAAGACTGCAAAACATCTTCCTCAGCCAAAAAGCGTGTAGGAGCTTAAGTTTGCAACCCCGAGAAAAGCTTTCACGAAAACTCAACCTCGCGCTTTAGTCTTTTCTGGCAACACTTCAACGAGTTGAATAAAATATCAGGACTTAATAGAAGCTTGTACGCATTTTCAATTGCAGTCGGAAGTCCCGTTTCAAAAATCTTTGAGGTTGCGGTGGCTTTGGTTGTCGTGAACGTGTTAAGTCTATTACGATCTCTTCGCTCGCGTCTTGCGGCTTGGCATCGTTTTTCCAAAACACAACAGTAAAGGGTGTTAATTGACAGAACGTTAGAACATTAAAAGCCTGCGGTTTAACGCACGGTGACCTTTCAGAAGGCGTTAATTTTAATCAAAAGATAACACTCCCTTTTACCGCAATTTCAGCTTGAAGATAGTTAGGTACTGGAGACGTCGGCAACATAATTGAGTTTCAATTACTAGAAGAAATGGTGTACCACTTTTCCGGGTAACTTTAGCATCTGAAACGAAATAGCTGAAGTTTATAAATGTTTGGGTTTCGAGGGATGAAGATAAAGGAGTTGTTAGATTACGCTACCGATGTTTTTCGCACGTGGATGTCACAGTTGTTTACGAACGTGGATTGGTTGTAGAGCAGGTTTTGTCTTTTATTTCCAGCTATACCGATTGCATGCAATGTCACATGGATCCAGTTTTTGACAATTTCGAAGCAAGTCCGTCCTCGATTCACTGCTCGCTCTGTTCAACATGTTTCCAGAGTGTTCCTAGGGAGAATTGTTATTTTCGTCACGTTTGACAAGTGTCAGTATGGGATGGAATATGAGACCCACAATAACTAACCTACCTACTTCAGTTCATATTGGCGTAGTAACTAGTAAAAAAAAATGTTTCATGTAATTCCATACTGATATAAGTAAAAATAAATGTCATTATTAACCACGTTGAATGGTTTTGGACACTTTGGCAATTTTCCAGTAGTCGCGTATCGAGAAGTGTCATCGTATCAGCCGACTGTCCCCGACACGATGCTATTAGACATGATTTACATTTCCCCGTCTCGTTGTCAGCTAGAATGCGACGCATACTTTCAATCCAACCTTATATATTTCCGAACTGAAATACCTACCTACTTGGCAACATACCTATAGCTTAGACATATTTAATTTGGAAATAAATAAATAATTGCATGCTTACAATATTCGGGGCTTGATTAATTGCTACGAACCTAAGTTTCTGACTAAAATACGGTTTCCGAGTTGGTCAAATCGGATATAGAAAACAATAAAATGATTACGCCGTCAAACATACTTTCAAAATCAAAGATGACTTAATTTTAGTGACACTCGTTATTTTCTCAAATCTGGTTTAACGATCCAGTATTTTATTGCAATGCACAGTTTATACTTTTCCGGTTTCTTTTTAATTTATCTGAAGAATAATGTGTTTTTCTTCCTTTTATGTGTTTGTTCCAGTTGAAGGGCATTGCGTGATTGCTAATAGATAATCGGGTCATACATTTATCTCCTCTTTGTCTATACATAGGTACCTATTATTTTTCTTGTTTTTAATTGTCTCGTTTCACCTAATCGGTTGCAACATTTATTCGTGACGCAGCAAAAGGAAACTAATTATGACATCTATATTCTTTGTTATATACATAACTGAATTGAATTTATCTGTACACTAATCGTTTCTTGCATTTATCTTAAACATCCTAAATTCTGTAGTTATTTGCTGGCCATGTTCAAATTACACTAGCATGTAGATAATTAATTTAAAAAGTGAAGGTTAAAATTAAAATATTTTGCAAGAACTGCAATTATACAAGTGAGGCACTCATATGAAATCTTCTTTAATCAACCTCCTATTTGTACCGCTACTTTAAGATTCGCAAACTCGAAACCGATCTTCGGCATTCATATAAGTTGGCAATCTATACACAAAACCAACATATATGCGATTCGAATAGCTCTTGCTTTGTTCTCTTAACCTAAATGCTGACATTAATGCCGGAGCAGCAGTCATAACAGTATAAATATAATTAATTATAGTGCAGCGCACCTAACTACATAATACCTAAAACCACAACCCGTTTTTGTTAACACTCACTCTCAGAATCATTTTGAAGGACGTTCTAACAAGACGGCCTGTTAATTATCTTGATTTGTGGCAACCTCTTTACCCCAAAAATGTGAGATAAAACAGCCGGTATACATTTCTTTTGAATTTAGGTAGGTTAGGTACCTACCTAGCCTGACGTATCATTGTCACATCATTGTAAAGATTTGATTGCCCCACGTCCCGGTGCCCAGCAATAGACGAGGGGGACGCAACCAGTCAACCAGCTGAAAAGAAGCGTTTTCAATGTTTCCTACCACCCTTTTATTACCAGCGCGCTCGCAATCAACTCTATTTAGACGCGAGACTCACGTTTGTTTACCCTCTACCTATCTTTAAACTTTGAATGAAAACAGGGTCTTCTTTTTCTGTCGTAGGCATCACAGAACATTATACCCCATCTAATAGCATTCTCCGTGAGCCTTTGTCGACCATGTTTGTGGACGATGTTAATACTGTAGGTCCCATCCAAAATATGCTCCAAAGGTTTGAAGCAGTCAAGCTTGTGATTGGCTGGACATTGCTTACATAGTTAACAACTACCCCTGCCCTGCTTCTGTGGTGTGAGCCTTTCCTGATATAGGTTCAGATTCAATGGTTATCTGACAAGTAATCGGAGCTTGCAATTTAGTCAAGATCTCTTTAGTCACAAACCAAGTCATATATTCCGATCAATGAACGCTTGAAACCAAGACGACATGGATGGTACAAACCTTTTCTGTTTCGGAAATAGGTTTATGGTTGCTAGGAGATAATCATTTTCAAAGTAGCCGAGTTTAAGCCTTGCTCTAGGAGTTATCACTCCTAAAAGACTATAAACTCCGTTTTTTTTCAAAGTTATTTGTTCATAACTCGAAAACGAGAGCTATTAGAGAATAAATATCTAAGGCAACTTGGAACATGTTTCACCAAAGACAACAACCTTTTATCGTTCTTGATAGTGCTTTTAAATATTTCAAAACAAGCGCTTATACAATACTAGCACGAATATATTTACTAGCACGGCATCAATAGCTTAAAGATAAAAAAGGTTTTGGGGTATGTATGAGATTTTTGCCAGTTTGATAAGGGTATAAGGTGATGATGGTGAACTTCGGAGAGCACTTTAAGCTATAGGTCTCGGATGATTTTTTACTTTTAGCTATTAATGCCATGCTTATTATAATATTCTGAAATAAGCGCTTGTTTTGGGAAAAAATCTAAAGCATTACTCATAAACAATAACAAATTAATCATTTTATTTCACTGAAACTTCCAGTAAATTTCATAAACTTAAAGTAGATATCTTTTCTCTAATATCTATCATTTTCGAGTAATGAGCAAATAACTTATACAAACGGAGATTTTACCTCTGTCAGGAGTTATAACTTCTAGTGCAAGTGTTCAAAACTAGGGTACTTTTAGGACGGTTCTCTGTCTCCTAGAAACCTTAACATATTTTTAAAATAAAAACGGTTGTCCCTTCCATGTCGTCTTTTATCACTTATTATATTTCAGAATTCATTCAACCCAGAAAATAAAATTGAATATAAGGAGAAATTCCTTTAAAAACAATACTATTAAGGAATCTGAGTTACTACGTGTAACTTCTTACTGGAGTAGGTACTTTTGTCGAGATAAGCGACTAAGACCTTTAGACCATAAAGTTGTTTGTCTCCGATATGAGAATAATATGTCACTATCCGACGTCGTGTTAAGGTCCTTGTTATTGATGAATTGATAATAGTGTAATTATGTATATTGTTTACTAGTACTTGTCCTAATTGATGATAACATGCTAATGATCCTTGAGGGCTTCCATAAACAGTTAGAGTCTCTTAACCGGTGTACCTTCTATAAAAAATCAGCTCGGTGACCCGATAAGGGAGTCCGAGTATAATTATTTTGGAGATGGGTTGACAACCTTTTAGTTACCTATTGCCTACTGTTGTACCTACTCACGATGTTGCCTAACGTTGGTCTCTTGACATGTACAAATTCAACATTTATTAGAATTCATTGAGACACAAACCTTTTTAATAGTCAATAAGTGCATATTAAAATATTAAAAACTGTGACCCTACTTTGACATCAGGTCGGATTAAAATACTATTAAATTAAATAAAAATAAATTCTTTTGGTTTTTCTATATCTGACCTGATGTAAACAATTACATGCACTGCCTCGGGGGGCTAAGCTCAGGCATATAACTTTTAAAATTTTGGCTCAGTGGCTCATAATCAAAGGGCACATTTTTGTCTTTTCCCTAGTCGAAGTTTCAGAATCAGAAAATAATTTGAAATGAGGAGCTTATTTTAAGGTAGGTAATTAAAATTAATACAAAGGGTGAAATAATAATCAAACTTAACTAGATCAGGCATACAAATTTTCAATTCCTTTAAGTGAAGCTGCATGCAATCGCTGGCTAGGCAACAATCACATAACATTTAGAGGTGTAACGTAAGTCTTTAGGCCTTTAGGGTATTTCCAAATCTTTCTCTTAAGTTGTAATTTATCATTTGGCATTGTGATATTAATATTAATCGCGCAACTCAATGCATCTGGTATCTGAAGGCAAACTTGTTTGCATACCAGTTACCTACCAGTTATTGCTAAGCAACTAGGTAGTGGTACGCCGTGTTATCAACAGCATATAATGGTAGAAAATGTTTTACATTTTATAGCTAATTTTAGTGCATAAATTAGCAATGAACATTCTATGTAGTAGTGTGTGATTTTCACAACTAGATCACGCTAAAAAGTGTTTTGTATGTGATACATTCCTTGTTTGCGTTGTACAAAATTTTCGTCAACGCGAATCTGCAATTGCGTAGTTACTGTGGACACTTACACAATATTCTGAAGCGGAAAATCCTGAAATTGAAGTTGAATTCGGTGTTTTAACGTAAATCGTCGTTTTATCGTAATTGCTGTGTAGCTGGCAACAGTGCTATCTCCGCAGGCTCGCTCGCGGCCTTATCCTGAATCTGCGCTTTAAACATTACAGACATCCATTGCTGTTTTTATGTGACAAGTATTTCACAGATTCAAATGCAATGCGGCAATGCATATCGCATATCGAAAGCGTTAGGACCATGTCTAGCTACTCGTTGCGATCAGCGGCGCGCGTAAACGGAACAACTCTGCTGGAAAGTGGACTGGATCGTTTTACACCTACTAGCTGTTCTACTGGAACACAGGCCAATACCTACCTGTATGAAATTGGAAACCTGGCACCGATGTTTAATTGAATCGATCAAATCTGTTCGCTGCTTGTATAGCGGTCACTTGTGCAATTAAACGAAGAGATTCTGTATTTCCGGGTAAAGCTTTTACGTTTATACTACGAGAAATATCTACATTCTAAGCTTCTCTACTAATAAAACGGTTCAATCCTAAGAGCTACTTACCTAGGTCATGAACATGATAGAAGCAAAGAATGTGCAAGTTTCTTATAAACACGCGCTCACTCTTACTAATAAGCTTGACCTTATTAATAGTTGTAGGTCGACTTATATATATATTGTTTAAGCTCAGGAAGTATTATGTACCAATCATAGTTTATAGAAATCTTTGATGTTAATTCACTTTGAGAAGTAATAGAGCAACTTTCACGTATTTACGTTTATTGTTCAACCTGTTTTGCCCCGGAGCCATAATTACATAGCTGTACAATTTCACTAAACAAGCATATTACCTTCATACTCATTGTCTGTAATTTCTAAAATGTTAAATTTTGGGATTGTGAGGACTAGTAAATAGATAAAATATTATGGTTGACTGTAGTCTCTAAAGCGATATTAGAAAATGAAATTAGGGAAATGTAAATTTTCACGCTACTTATTATTATACACTCACAGGCACATTAGCCGGCCACCAATCTCGAATCGAATATCTAGTGTTGATTAGATTAAATTGCTTTTAAAAGAAAAAAATATATATATTTTTAGGATCGAAAGATTTTGTTGATCGATTATTTTGATCAATTGTGAATAAAAGCAGCAAGAGCATAGCTCTGGCTTATGTTGGATTTAGCCACTGTCGCATAGGTCGGATGCTTGGTGTTCCTCGAAAAACATAACAAGACGTTATCAGACGATTTCTTGAAACTGGCCGCTAAACTCGAAGCCTGTGCAAGGTCTACTTCGGTGTACTTCAGCTAGAGATGACCATTTTGTCGTAAGTAAAGTTCTGAGAAATCGCTTCACTGCAGCTTTTGAAGAAATTGACTCCTTTGTTAAATGAACTGCTTTTAACATACATCTGTAATTAACAATATTCTTAAGAATCGAGAATATTCCATGCTAATGCGGGTGGCCGGTTACATGTGCCTGTGAGTGTATTAGGTGGTATAGGTTGACTTAGCAACTACTCTCTGGAGAAATGCTGTACAAGTAATGCTACCTTCATGATTTATGATCGGTAGAATTCTTAGATACTGTAGCTTGTATTGTATCTTGTACAAACTAAACAACTCACACTTTCACTTATTTGTTGCACTACCGCAGATTGCGAAACTAAATAATAACTCCGTCTTAAAATAAATTTGAGTAGTTTCTTCACTGTCAATTATGAATAGCGCTTCTTACTAACCGGTTATAATTGGTTAATCGTACAAGTAAACTTTATAACACCATCTAATATTAACTCAAGTTAAAAGAGTATTTGAAACAAATATTAAGTTTTCTTTTGTTTTCGACTTTTGTAACTTTGCTCTGTTTAGGTAACAACATTAGATAAAATCTTCGACATGATAAAAGAGTTGCATGTATGGACTTTTATACTTGCATTGAAACATGTTAATTTGCATTTACAGTAGCCAGCTTAATTTGGTTGTAAAACGCTCTGAAAATGCAACGGTTTAATGCTACCAATGCATATCTAGGCGCTGCAGTCGTCCATTTTCCTAGGCGCGCGCATTTTCCTATAATATACAGGATATTACAACATTATTCTTGTTATAATATTATTCTTGTTATCATCTTGTAGACATTAATATACCAATGTACACAAACACAGAGAAAGCAAGTCAATCGCGTTGTCGTTATTTCCAAGGATATCTGTTTCGGTTATAAAATCTCGTTTCATTAACTTCAGTAGCATTTAAGAGGTAAATCTGTTCATAATCCTGGACGACAAAATAGAGAGCCGTGGCTCCGGAAACGACAAAAACAATAATACGTCTCTAGGCGGTGCCCAAAGGAGGATCAAATGTTTGTTCCCTTGTCCTTTCCGGACCCTTTTACTTCGCTTAAGTTTCATTATAATTGCGTTACGCCTAAAAGGGATTAGCGTGACTACTGTAGGTACTTCGAGATGTCTTGAATGCAATGTCTGCTGAAGACGTCATAAAATTTTTAATGATAACATACATTTGTCTATGCAATCCTACTACACAAAATAATGAACTTGTCATATCAATTACTGTTGTAGGAAACAACTTGTTGAAACTTAAAAGTTTATGCATGTAAAAGTGTGAGTGTCTGCGCCGGCTTAAATTACGATTGCGGCTCGGTGTAAAATGTATACCAATTCAGGTGAACAGAGCAAGTTATCCCGGGCTGGGTGAGGCGCATAGGAAGTATTTGGACGAGTGCCAAGTTGCCGTTGTTCGGCCGCGGGCGTCGCGACGCCGGCTCGCTGCCACGCCACGGCAAGTCTCACCGACCGACGCCATACTCCCATCCGCCTGATAGCACCGTAATGCAATACCTGACACTGGAACTGCATCATTTATCTCCCAAACGCAGCTACTACCTTAAATATACGACAACCTGCTACTTACGTAAGACACATCCCTAAAACAGCAATATAAAATAAACAACGACTGAACAATGGGCCTCGTCCTTCCTCTGTACCTCTATTATTCTTGACAAGACAGACGCCTTTTCTATCTTGGCTACCAAGTGCATGTGACATTCTTACTGTGTCGCCTCAAATTCTTAACCAACTTAGCAAGTTTACATAAAGCTCGAAACTTGAGTATTTAAGTCAAATATTATTCTGTAGACTATGTTGTGGCTGTTTAACACAACATAGTCTTTCGACATTAATTTAAATTTTCGTGTTAAAACTTGTAAACGCTATATCGTGTTTTCTCCTTTCGTTATTTAAACTAATGTTTTTCTATTTATATTCCCTAAAATGGACAGTTAACTCTGTTTTATATTTATTCTGGTTATATTTTGCAAATAAAAAGTAAGCCTTAAAGGTAGGGCCAAAGGATTTCGGTGGTTTTGCAATATTCTCCCTTTTATGACGTGGGATTCCCTCGGTCTTACCTAGCAGCTCTGCTCTATTGTGTAGGCTGTATTAAGGTAATGCCACTCACCTTTTCTCCTCTGGTAATTTGAGCTCTTGCTGATAACAGTATTAGATTTTTCTTCTGATCAAAATTGCCTTTATAATATTTATATTTGTATAATTTGAGTATTATTTTACAAACAACGTTTTCTTTTTTTGCAGGTGAGTAACGGCAATGTCATCGACACAGGAACACCAACCTTACTGGTATTTACCGTTTTACTTTTTATAGCACGGGCATGGCTGCATGTGGATGTAATGTATCTAACACCACTAAATATGATCTCATTTCCACATCTGCAAACTCACTACACTAGCCATTATTTCTCGACTGAATTCCGTGTTACCAAGCGCGATTTGGTTCTGGTCTCTGGACTTCGTATAGTTCTCTCGCTGTAAATATTTATACCTGTTCCTCTTTTAAACCGTCTTGTATGTACTAAATATTTTCTGTTCATGACTTTTATTGGTTTTCCTACTTTCAAAATTTTGTATCTAAATACCACCTGTTTTTCATAATTTAAATTGTGTTCGTTCATTTTGTGTCACACATAATATCATTTATATCTGGGGGCACGGCAGTGTCTCCGCAAGTCGAGCATAAAAAGCGGCCGTACCATTCTCGAAGTATTTCATGGACTGGTTTACCCCTTAAAATATTTGCAGCTAATATGTTTGTTTACATCTGTAATACATTCTCACCCCTTGAAATGTTTGCTGTTATTTTTTTTACACCTTAAACAGGATATAATAAATATCTGTAACTATTTTAAGAAGTAAACCAACCCATTAAACTGAGCAACTTTCCCCAAGTAATATAGCTTGAAAATACAAAATGTCCCAGCCGACCGGGTCAATTTGTATGTGAGGGCCAATTTTTTTAAATGTTTTTGATGGGATCAAATTGACGCAAAAACGGCGTCTCTAAACTATAGAAACTTATACAAAAAGCGTACCTAAAGGTATGAATGTTATTCAAATGTACAAGTTTTGATCGTGAACTTCTAAAATAGGCACGTCAAACAGAGTTTATCCTTTTTATTTGTCTGGCTCTTAATAAAAAATTCAGTGTTGTCAATCAGCCTTCGTATTTTCGTTTGTTTGTTTTGTTTCATAACGTAATATAATCTAATATACCATTATAAAACGTCAGGTTTTCGATTTTCGATGTCACATACGTTTGTGCGTTTGATGTAGGTCTATTTAAATAAAGTGATTATGTTACGAATTCGTTAAGCATGACATTATTGGTAAACTTGCCGACTGTAATTTCAATTCTAAATAAGTATTTAGATGTTAAATTTTATGACACAGTAATGTTTTGATACGATTTAACTTATCTTGTTTTTCCGTGCCGCGCCACAATCCGTTATCGCTAAAGCTCGCTTTTGACTTAATCGATACTAACTATCGCTATACTAACAAACTATTTATAATCGAGTAGCTATTCACCTCATACGTAGTATACACGTTACGGTTACATGTATCAAACATTTTTTACGTACAAACACTTATAGTTTAAGTTGAATTTAGCTTCTTGCTAAGATATTGCGCAGGCATCAGATCCGTTGTTAATAGGAGATTTATCTATCGTTTTCCTGAGAACCTCGAGATTTATGAAAGGTTTATGTATTGTGTTCGGAGATTGAGATAATATTGTCTAACCGATATGAAATCTTTTGAAAAGGATTAAGCCGGATCTTTAGTCACGAGATCTGATATAAGGATAAGAGTTTGTTTTCTACCCATTTCTACTATGTACCTACTTCTCAATTACCTTCCTAGGACGTTCATTTGCCAATTCCTACTTACTGTAACCTTAGTTGGTATTTTTTTCCTCTAAAAACTGTGTAGAGTAAAAATCTAAACATTTTTAACGGGAAACAATCTATCACAATACGAAAACATCCGAAAAATGCACAAGAAAAGTGTTATTTACTCAAATTAATATTTAAATTAGATTGGGTGGTCGCAATAATAGATGAAATTGATAATGATAAGTACTTACGCTTGTCACCTTTGAGCAGTGGCATCCGAGCACCATGAAGCCCTCTGGACCGCTGCCAGAGGTGGATATTATTAGCCCGAACAACGACAGAGTTAATCAAGCTCAAATAAGATCAATAATTTGAGTAGGTGCTGGACTCGGGGAGCTCAGGGCCGCCCGTCACTCAGGATTACTGAACCAGTAGTCTATTTGCCTGAGCGTTTGTCTCAAGATCTGAAGGACCTTGGTTCGATTCCTTGGGGTAACACACAATGTTTTTGGTTAGGAAATTGCAGGCTGAACCACCTGCTCGTAGTTGGTAAGAAAGCTCATCTCCACTCGTCGACTCGATATCCCACACGATAAGAAGAAAGCTGAACCGTTTTGAGTTGTATTCGTAACTGAATAATACCTATAAAAATGTTATAGTAATGGTAGGTAGTGTTGCGTTTGAACCTTTTTCTGCGTCCAGGCCATTTTTTAAAGTATAATATAGACATTTCAAAATTTAAACTTTTATTCTAGAATACCATGTAACCTGGGTGCCGAAAGAGGGCGCGCTAGAGAGCGGTCAGTCTATAGTTTGAGAAGTTATACCAAAAAGAAGAAAAACAATAAATAATAAAGCTTCATTTATTTTATTTTTTCATTTATTTCATCAAAGTTTATATACGATCATTTCTATTCATGATTTTAGGAGAAAGCCACGCACGCACACGTAGGAACACGTCGCAGTAGCTACCTTTTATACATATTGTCCTCCCTGCATCCCGGTAACGTGTCACACGTAGTGTTGATGTAATTACGTTGTAATTGTGTTATGATGTTCGTTGGTATACATTGTAGCATGTCCGAATCTAATACGTTATCATATTATCACTACAGGTATAACTGTAATGTTACTAGCGTTTCTACGTGTTACACGTGTAGTCTATATACAAATATAAAAGCGACTACCGTGTTACGGGAAATATCTTTCAGCTTCGCCTATAATTGCTTTATTCTAAAATCTAGCGCACAGAATGTAAAAATCTTTTTGGGCGTAAACAAAAGATAATATTATTCTTTAATACGATACCTTTGCGGTGTGGTGCCGGCTTAGAATAGCATTGCCGTGTGATGCCGGCTAAGAATAGCATCACCCCATTTCTTTCCCGTGGGTATCGTAAGAGGCGATTAAGGGGTTCGAGGGTTACATGTGTATTGCAGTTTTAGACGATGGGCTGACAACCTGTCACCATGGTCTTTTTCGTATGGGTCTCCGAGTCGTCGAATGACACGATGAACCCTGGTGTCAGAGTTTTTCACCATGGTGATACACAACTATCTGAATGACTCTCATATGTTTGTCAGACGTGGCGTATATATGTCCGTTTTTTACGGCCGTTTACGATCTGCCTACCCTGCAAGGGATATAGGCGTGATGTATGTATGATACAATACCTATATTCTTCTATCGTACGTATCGAACAATGTACAAGAGTAGTCCGAGCTCTATAAGCAATAAACTGCTCCTTTCTCCCATCAGACCTCATTTTCCCAGGATTACTTCCTTTTCCGAACATCAAAGACGCCGCGGAAACTAGTTTCAGAAACAATCCTCATAATCAAGAAACAATGTTTTATTACCGAAATTGTTTACAAAGGAAACAAAACAACATCAATTATTAAAAATCTTTAAGTACAAAAATCCATTTTATGAAAGCTTTCTGAAAAATTAAAAATGTCTAGAAGATTTTCATCTTGTAGGATAAACAATATTACTGCGATTAACGTTTCACAGCGTTAAATCGTGAGATTACAAAAACAACAAATGCACGTGGAAGAAAACGATACTAAATTAAAAACGATTAAAAAAATATAATATATACTTTCTTATCGTGTTCTAATCTGCTAACACTTGTAACACATGTGAATTAGAAACAACTAGCGGGAGCTTTTGCGAGTGAACGAACTTAAGTGCTTTTAATTCTGTTTGCAGCTAGGTGGTATATATGGGCAATTTGTTTCTCGGTACATAGTTGTTCATAAGAGATAATATTGGTATGTACCCATTTGCGTCGTCAACCCTTGTCTCATGTCATGTCAATTGACTACTAGTGTGCAAACAGTAAATTAATAATGAATGAAGCTGCGACCTTCGCAGCAAAAGCTCAAGGCTGCTACCATTAAAACGCGTAGGTAGGCTTAGCCGCTACACAAACGGGAGCAGTTGTCGTTTGTAATCTATGTTTAGTGGCGAGCTCGACGTAATTGGGTCAATATTGGTTAAGTGCAATTTTGGATACCAGCCCTATATCTCCCGACGGTCCAGTAATGCGGGTTGATAGGTAGCCCTGATGGTGCCAAATTACTAATTAGTTTTTCTTCGTATCGCATGGTCGTAATAGAACAATTTGATCATAGTTATTTAACAAGCAACGGTGAAACATTTTTTTGCCATAATAGCACGCACCTATGAGTACTCGCATTATTTTATTTTTGTAAATACTTATACGAATATTCGACAAAAAAAACTGCTACAATTTTTCAACAAGTTCCTTTTTACTGTGATGTTTATGAGAAAAGTTAACCTGTGTGGCGCCTGGCCAGAATTGTACTACCCATTTCTTCCCGCCGCCGGTGTCGTAAAAGCCAACTTGGGATAAAACTAGACGATAGGCGGCTATTGAGCTCTCTTCAAAAGCTGCATAGTGATATTTATAAATTAAACGCGATTGAAATCTCCTTTATAAAAGTGAGCGAGTGGTAATGGTGGACATCCTCTTGTTAATATATAGAGCGCCAACTAGGTCGGTCCTTGTTATGAAGGTGATATCCTTTTCTCTTTTGAACATGATACGCCTGCTCATAACACAAAACGTACCTAAAAGTAGGGGTAAGTATGTCGCGCAAAAATCCTTTGGAAATAAATAAAATATTAAGCTTACTTCTAGTTTCCTTCCATAGGTAACCTTCTATAATAGTAGTCAGGGGCTTATGTTCTTCCTACTGTTTGTACCGATAAAATGGAGATGGTAAAGCCTTGACTTTAGCCATTTTAATACCTAGTTATCATATATGTATAGAGGTCCGATGAAGGACCAGTTTATAGCTTTTAAGGTTAGGGTCGGTGTCTGCGAGAGTCGTTTCTTGGAACATACTCGTATTAGCACAGTACGGCCATCACGGCCCACTGACACCGACCATGGTTCACTTTCTTCTATCACCCCTAAACTTTTGGTAATTACATACCTATTGCTACGGGTTTTATTTTACATCAAAATTATAGAACTGAAATGAAAACTGAACCTTTCAGACCATGTGTAAGTACAAGTACCTGACCTAAACGCATGGTGCCCAAACCGTAAATTCAAACAGACATGTTCATAGTTGAATTTACGACAGGCTGATGTTGGATGTAAAATAAGTATAATTCTATTCTTCTTTTCGTCTGGGACACCGATGAATGAGTTATAATATCATTCTATTTACTTACAGATATTCAGATGACATGCAAATAATTGATTATAATGTGTGTTATTAAATGTATTTAATTTACCTGTGTTCATGTATGATCGATCAGATTGATCAGCCATCATATCTGTTCGTATTTGACACCCTACCTATTAGCTACAGTTGACTAATTAATCATAAAACTGTGCAATTACCAAAGTATTTGCCTGCTTTCATGCATGATCTATATTTACATTTATGCGTACACAGTAACTAAGTAGTCGACACTTAGCAATAATCAGCACTTTCTATCCATCCCATTCATGCGGTCGCGTGATCCGCCGGCGCCCCTCACCACCCGTACCCCCCGCACCTCGCGGCACCTCGCCGCGTGCCTGTGGAGAAATTCCCGCATCTGCATTTAACTACAACTGTGTTATTATATGCAGACCATGAGACCACCCGTCCATGGGAATTAGCTCTTCAGAAATCGCTGTTTGAATCCTGCTATTATTAATGCTCGAAGCAAAAGTTGTGGTTGAATTGCGAGATCTTCTATTTATCTGATCCAATTCAATACAGTAATTACTTAGCTACCTACATTATTTTGCCAGCATTATAAACCACAGTTACAAAGCTTGCCTTGTATCGAAGACTGTGGGTGGACTCGCTCTACATGTTTTTACAAAGGCTTCCAACCCAACGCTACTTTCCGCACGACCGGTTTCCTACTATGTTTTTAAGAGTTCGCAAGAATCGCTGGGATTGAAAAATAGGGACGTAATTAACGGGACCGGCGATCCGTTAAATAGCGTACACCTCAGTGCAGTTTCAAAGAGATGATTGGTAGGGCTACCCCCTTTCCTCCCGGTATGAACGATCCTATTTTTCCCAGCGCACTACAATTTAAAACGCTCCAATAAGTATTTTAATACACGCTGCAATGAGCTCCATAATTTATTTATAACAAGCTGTTACTGCTCATTTAAATAAAAAGCCTTTCTATATTAAATACCTTAGAATTAAACTGCAAAAGGCTGACCTTAACGTAGCTTTGGCTGTCGAGAGCGTGTTTTATAGCTCTTAATATAATTCTGTAAATATAACAGCGTGTAGGTACATAATACATTTACTTGATCCTCACCTGCGCCACTGTAAATCATGATTTGTTTGGGGCTGCGAGATGTTACGTTATTGACGTAGCCCGGGAGTTAATCTAAATATAGTGTTGAAATACTGCTACCATAATCAAGCAAGGTTCTCGAGTTGCAACATCCATCTATATCGGGCTATGAAGATACGTTTCAGGTCGCGACACGTGCTGCTTTCTCGAGTCTAATTGAATTATCATACTCATATTATGCTCTCGTTCCTTGATCAATGATACGATGCTAGTCTTGTCATCAAAGTAAGCAACTTATCAGAAGCCATACAAGTTAATCTTTGTTTTATTTAACGTAAAGTTGGGAAGTTTGTACGCGAATAATTGGCTAAACTCCGAAATTTATAGTTCTGTGTTGTCTTACATACACAACACACAAATATACACTTACATAAGTCAGATTGTTGTGAAATCTAAACATTACCGTGTCAATGAATTTCGAACTGAATTGATAAGTATTTGCTTTTTTTTTATTGCATCCAAAGCAACATACACATATCATATTCTATGTTAAGTAAACTCTGTAGTTATATCAAGCTTAACCCCAGTAGACTTGTTTACTTTATTACTTACAAACTTTGGCAGCTAGCTTCCCTAATTTAATAAAAAATATATTTTTTTACTTTTTTCCTGAGCTCTATTACGAAAAAGGCTTTGTGCTGTATCTATATTTTTCCTGCTTAAATAAAATATAAATGGAAGTGTGCCAAGAAAAGACCCACGTTGGCTGAAACTGTGAACAGTATTAAATCGTTAGCTCGGGGAACAATCGACACTAGAATGAATGGTTTTAAAAGTCCCCAATCTGCTTGCTGTGTAACGAATATTATCGATCGAATTCTTGCAGTTGCTTTTCAAAAGTTTCTAAACAGTATCCCAATATTAGGTTCTCATTTAAAATAAAAATAGGCATTCAAAAAATAAACATTAAAATAAAAAATTTGCCCCGTTTTCAATACAATCATTCATTAAATGGAACATCAATAGAAGGCAGAACATTAATAAACGTTTGATGTTTAATTTCTTGTCTTCGCGCCTGTCTTGTAATAGGACTTCCTTTCACAGTTAGACTGTTCAAGACTTGATTAAAAATATAACTGGCTTTTGACATGGAAATTTTGTCTGAGAATCCGTTTAATTTGTAGTATTGTGAACAATCCTTGCGAGCTCGGTTGCTATGAAGTGTGTATTGGAGGGCACGCGCGCCTGTTTTGCATACATAACCTAACCTGCTGCGCGCCAAGCGTACTAACCACCGGTTTCGGCAGCAGGTACCCAACTACCCACTATCTGGTTCTAGTATAATATAACCCAATAGCTTTTCAATACGAGTGCGGTAATCGCAGGCCATTGCAAAACGCCTTTGAATTGCGCGATCTCACAAAACATGGTAAATTCAGAAACTCTGTCCAATGGCTATCGACTGTGGTCGATAGAGTTTCCATCAAAGCGTTAAACTCAATTTGGTGAATATTGAAGTGGTTAACATGAAAATGGACAACGACAGGATGTCGCAATGGATTAATATGTATGACGAGTTCATAGAACAAAGACACGGTGTAGTTGATTAAATGAGCAACGCAGCAATGTGACTGTGTGGGCTCCGAAGGTTGGAGTGTACTAACTAGATCATAAAATATTCTACGATATATATTCACGTACGTGGAGACGGTAATGAGATTAATAACTATCCAGATAAACTATGGGATGAAATAGTTAAATAAACCGTAGCTTACACAGAACAGAAATATTCCAACAAAATTGATTTCTTTCGTGCTTAATAATTAACCCATGAATGAGCCTTCAAAATAGCGCCCTTTTTGCTTTCCATTCAAACGTCTTAAATCAATGATATAATCGTTTTAGGACTCTGAAAGGAACATTTTCAAAACTGGGTACTTAATGCCATTTCGCTTTTATCGTATCGACACATCGTTTCAGAGGCGGGCGGTACACCGTCAAACGAATTAGATTATTGATTTGGGGTAATTTTGGGGGCGCTACCGGCGTCGTGGACTCGTTATTACAGTACTCTGTGACTCGTAGGACGCGATGAGGCTGTAAAATTGACCTAAGCGATCGGTTCTCCTTGATCAGAATATCATTGTGTTGTTCCCGAATTCGGCGAATCTTTCGTACAGACTGGTGTCAAAGGGCAGGCTAGGATTGGAAGGCGCGAATTTTTTGTAAATAATTATGTCAGATAAAACAGGACTTTTTGTTTTTTTTCTTGTTACGGTGGAAAATAATGAACTTTTGTTATTTTTTATTTTACAAGCAATTCGTTTAAAAATTTGTATGTGTAAAAATATTTTCAGAAAGGGTGATTATGTTAAATTATGGAATCATAACTACCCCACTGACCCGCTAACGTAGCGGATAGTAAGTACCCTTGCCTTCTAAGCCGAGGGTCGTGGGTTCGATCACCACAAGACACAAATATTTAAAAAGTAAAATTTTCAGATATTTGTGTTTAGTCTGGGTGTTTTCTTTGTAAAATATGTATCTATATAAAAAAATAAGTATTTAAGTAATAATATCAACTATTAAGTTCCCATAGTACAAGTAGTTCCGTGTGATTCTGGCTTAGAATAGCATCACCCCATTTCTTTCCCATGGGTGTCGTAAGAGCCGACTAAGGGACTCGAGGGATGTGTATTGCAATTTTAGGCGATGGGCTGACAACCTGTCACTATAGTCATACACAGTTATCTGATTAACCCTCAAGCTTTTGTCAGACGTGGTGTTAATATCCGTTTTACGGCCGTTAACGCTCTGCCTACCCCGTAAGGGCGTGTAGGCGTGATTTATGTATGTAGTACAAGCTATGCTTAGTTTGGGGCTAGGTGACGCTGTGTGAAATGTCCAGGATATTTATTAATTATTATTTATATACTATAAATATTGCAAAGAATTGCTCAACAAAATGTGTCGGTACCGACCTGCGTCGTTACTTCGTAATATTTACCATCCGCCCCGAAAATTGTGTTGCTGAATTATCAGTTGTTTTTCAAATAATGACTATGTTTTAAGACTTTTTTTATATGTTCTTAATGGTTTATTATTCTACATAATTTTTGGTACTGTACGAGAAGGTCACAAGAAAGAAGACAATATTGTATGTTTATGTATGGGAGTTTTTACAGCCCTTACTAGGTGGCACAGCCTCTGTTATTGTTTGAATTAATCTGAATTCTCGATCACCTCACCACAAGTACATGACAGACCCGCAATGCATCGCATGAGCCCGTCAATTAGTCTCCCCGGGCGCTTAAACACCTTTGCTATTCATTGCTACCATTGACTGATGTGTATGTATGTACAGGTTTAACCGTAATGGGAACGTTTCTATTTGCCAGTTCTCGAGCTTTTTTAATATCATCGCAGATTTTGAATCATAAATATATTTTATCTATTTATATACGTTTCTATGGAAAGAAACTTTTTTAGTTTAGCTCAGCGCCATCTAAGTACCTATACTTGAACATTGACTAGAAAATTACACATTCAGAAAATAGACAGCATGGCAAGCTGTAAACACACGAAAGGACCAATAGCTATTGCGCGCAAATTGTCAGATTGACGGCCATGAATGACGGGCGCGTTCAGCTCGCAGCCGGGCCCATTGTAGTCCTACGCATCGCTCATTGTAGCGCAACTACCTACCGTAACTACTCTTATTGTGTGTGACCAGTGTCAGAGAGGCCATTTTGTATCCCGCTGCGATATGCTGTATATTGGGGACCATTTCTTTTCAACGGTTTTGTGGGGTTTTATTTAGAAGTGGTTAAGCGTATTATCGTATTTACACTTTATCCTATGGTACCGACTAATAATTACATTTAAGAATTCACCATATTCTGTTGTTTTTTCCACTACCCAGTATAGTGTGTAAGGAGCAGTATACCAAATTCTGATAGGGTCCATTCAACCTTATTGTAATTCTGAACTAAAATGATTGTCTAATAGTAAGATCGTTGATTGTCTGACGTAGTTATTTAAAATACCAGAAAACGTTTACACTTTTTCAAAGTTAAAGAGATGTAAAGGCTTTACAATAAAGCGGGCGTTGACGCGGATATTGGCGGTTGTCCGGCTGTCGAGCGGCGGAAGACACTCGTTCGAGATATTTACGAGCAGCATTGAGTGAGCTATTGTCCCATGTCGTACTTATACGACAATACGACGGGCTAACAACCGACAACCAACGCCCTACTTACGACCTTGGAGACATATGAAGCCTAATTACTGATACAACGACAAATAGTTCTATATCAAAATCACGATTTATGCGCAGCTAGTTCTCCAAAAACATGTTTGTTATAGTCTATCTAACTGCAGAAAACCATCCCTTGGAAGGTACCAAATTGCATTACTACCTAACTTAATTTACTTTGCTTGTGCTTTTTATGGATCTACAATTCATAGCAACGGGATGAACAAGCATAATGCAAGTTTGAAGGAAGTCTCGGAAAATAGATGAATAAAAGAAAATGCGGAGGCAAGCTGGACTTTACTTAGCACTCAGCTCAGACAATTTTCTGTTTAAAGCTTTACCGTCTCTGTTTAGCAAGTAACTCCCTGCGAAAATGTTTCTATCATCACAATATCAATTGCAGCTATATATGCAATAGCAGAGTCGCAATCATTTCCATTTTCCATCATGGTAATATCTGAAAATCGCTCCATGTTCTTGTAACGTAATGACGTTAAAGCGGACACTCTGACCGCGTTATTGCGGTATTGCCGATACGTAACGTTTCCCATCTAAATCAGTTAATTGAACTGGGAGAGTTTAGTCACGTACATTAATTAGTAAAACGATTTTCCTCTCCGTGGTATATTTTGGCGTGTGGTGTGGCCGTGCTCTGTAATCCCGGGAGATAACCGACTCGCCAATTAGTCTAATCAAACTGCGAACCGAGCGAACACTACAATCCACGTAACATACACCGATACACGCGGGTGCTAGCACTTCAATAGATCCACTTCAACTTTGTAGTTCCATTCTGTGTTTTATTCAATATACCTGAGCCAATGCAAAGCGTATACTGCTGTAAAACGCATGCTGCATCATCATGTAATATGTTGTCGTTGTATCAAAATCGGATTCGTAGCGCAGCGACTTTTTTAAATTCTGTCAGTTCAGTAAAAAACCCTCGAGCTCAGGAGCCTTTGTGAAATTGAAGAATGGGGATCGGATTTTTCCATTTTCGATTTAGTAACATCACTATATTCGCCTTTCCACGGATTGAAGAGGGTCTCTGCTCAACATACATGGGTAACTAAATACGGTACGTTGAATTTTGTTGAAACTGTAACTGTAATATGAGCAATATCACAGTATGCGGCATTGCAACTTTGTGCTAGAAAGTAGGAAGTGGATGGATAACTTGCTGAAATAATACCATCGTCCATTATGAGTAGGCAAGATCATCCATATGCATGGGAGGGAATCGCGGGCTGGGAGCGAGCGAGCGGGGCGCAGATGAGGGCCTGAGGCTGCGCGCTTCGCTAAGCACTGTAAACACTGCCTCGGTCACGTACCTCCACTGCAAACTGTTGAATATTAATACACAAAATAATATCAGCCAAAAGAATTCCAACTGAAACAGAAGCCGTTCGTGCCCGAGTGCACTGGATCCTGCCGCACGCAAACCCGCGCGCCGCTCGCCGCGCCGACTCAAATTGTGGGAAATTAAAATAACAGCTCGGTATTCCGTCGCGAGCCCGACGGGAACGGGACTAGCATAATACTGTTACGTCACGCTGCAGCCTGCCTCTTCCACGAGATAGTTTAAAGCTATAGTCCGTTAAAAAAACGCTAGCCGCTTTTAAAATTCAAATGAAACAACTACGCAAAAAAGAAAAATGAAAATGCTTCGTCTACTGGTCTGCTCTCGATATTTTTTAGCACCAGCATATAATTTATTCGAGATCCTTTGCTCAACTCAGTCATAATTCATGTCGCCACTGAAATGTTATTACCGCCGCGCCCTGTCTCGTCTTATTTCGTTAAAGCTGTGTCTGTATCACAGATGTTTTCCTTAAGCGACTTAATATTAAAACGATAACTTAATCCTAAATAGGTACGTGAGACGTACCCACAGTACACAGTGATATATGACAATAAAATTATGTTCTCGCCGTGTGATGCCGGCTTAGAATAGCATCACCCCATTTCTTACCCAAGGGTGTCGTAAGAAGCGACTAAGGGACTTGAGGGTGTGTATTGCAATTTTAGGCGACGGGCTGACAACCTGTCACTACAGTGATACACAGTTATCTGATTGACCCTCAAGCTTTTGTCAGACGTGGTGTTAATATCCGTTGAACAGCCGTTAACGCTCTGCCTACCCCGTAAGGGATATAGGCGTGATTTATGTATGTATGTATGTATGTAAATTATGTTCTTAGGCAAACCTTTCAATATAGGTAGCTGAACCCGTTAGTTTTATTATCGTTTCTCAACGGGGTTTGTGTTTACAAGACTCGGCCAGCATCTGTTGAGAGCGAGGGTGAGGGTGCGAGGGGTGGGTGGGGCCGGGGATCGGGGGACGCCACGCATTCGCTCCACTGAAACCCCATGTCATTAATCTACGGATTCGTCCCACCACTGACTGCCATGAAGTACGAGACTTTAATTTTTCTAAACAATTTTATGCTCGCGATAAAATAAACGTAGCGACAGATAACAGATTCCAGACGTGCCCAGTAGTCGTCGAACTTGGTGGCAGGTTTATCGATGTTTATAGCTGTAAGTTCGGCGGGTGACGCCCGGGCATTCGACCACGCAGGGTGTCTCGCCTCTTCAGTTCGACCTTTACGCGCCGAACTTTGATGTAAACAATTCCTAAGGGCGTCTTTACCCAGGGCAAACGCGGGCAGTGACAAATTTCGGCATAAACCCGCCTGCCATTCCGTCTCACAAATTAACATCATACCTAACGTAGTAACATAGCGCACCTCCACTAGACCCAAAACTATTTCTCTTTATGACACGAGAACAATATAGGATGGAGCTTAGTTACTTGAATGAAGATAGCCGCTGTATTCGCGAAGCTGAAAATATCACAATGAGTTGTAGAAGTGTAAAAGCTTCACGCAGGCAGTTGTTCTGTGCGAATGTTAAATATAGAAGTTTATTGAACCCACCGACAGCATTTTCAGCATTACAGCGCTTTTGAAATTGTATATAGAGACTAGAGAAATTGTAGCAGAGATGTGGAAACGGGACCTGGAGAGCGCTCTCTAACTCTATTTGTGTACAGGTCCAGATATTCGACTTCTTTGTTAGCATGCGACTCGTGGAAATAATGAGATTGCATGGAGAATCGTGCCAGCGAACCTTACAGCGCCGTTGTACGCCTTATTTTAAAATCAAACTAGTCTTTTCATCCTTATGTTTTTCGCGGTCAAATAATATACTTACAAACCGAATTCTGGGAAATATGATTGACCTGACTGAAGCTTGTAATTTGTCATAGTTTATTTCGTCTATCATGTTTGCCAGACTAATTAGATTAGATACGTAATTAAAGACTTCTCATCATTTCTTAGTTCTCGAACCTTAATAACCTTATCAACCAAACTATTAGTTATTTAATAGTAGAAAAGATACCCGAAAATCCGCGGGCTCATAACATAAAATTGTTGGTTCATTCTAGTCTAATTTGTTTGGAACGATATTCCATTCACGTCGTTCTGCGGATTTTTGCAAAGTTGATCAAGTAAATTGGGTGATTTGGTTCGACCGGGTCACGATCGACTTCAATCAGCAGCGGGAGAGAAATATGGAATTAGTATTCCGTCGCCAGATGTCCATTAGAGCCCGCAGCGGCGCGGTGTGACGCATCCGTGCCAGACCAGCGGCTCCTCTTGCCATAATTGAACTATGGAACAGTATAAATGTTCATACCTACTACTTAGCGGCCACGGCGTGACGCAGACGGTGCAAACATACGGTGTACCTAAGGCTGATCGACCACCATACAAAATGCTTAACAGGTTAATTCAAGCGTGATTTCACCTGCGTCTCATGGTTGTAAACGGCTACTGCTCGCTTTCTTACTACCGATTTTCTTTCTACTGTACCAGTGGCTCCCCTCGCGGACCCAGCCGTCGCCTTCAATTACATTTAATTGAACTCGATATAATCACCCATTTGTGAACCGGCCCAATGAGTCTTACTATCCTTCATAATGCTCCTACTCGTTTAATTTCAAAAACGTTTATTTTGTTACGTTTCTCTATTACTAACAAGCAACACCTAATTATTCGCGTTTGTTTGAAAGGATTTAAATAGAACGCTTTTTGATAAATCACCTACACAGTTAAAACAAGACTGCCTACATCTATCTTGTTAGCTTGACTACAGAATTAATAATAGTACTACAACAACATCCTAAGCATTTTTACATATTTTGTATCGTATAAAAAACACACGTTTTCTATTATAATGTAAGTAATCTGTCTCATTGTGGATTCATGTCATGAGACATGCTCGCGAGC
The DNA here is from genome assembly GCA_027580185.1 of Tuta absoluta. Lineage (NCBI taxonomy): Eukaryota > Metazoa > Arthropoda > Insecta > Lepidoptera > Gelechiidae > Tuta > Tuta absoluta. The sequence goes on from JAQAHW010000003.1 coordinate 11,803,600, forward strand.
GTCGCCACGCCGCGCCGCTCTAAGGAACTGCGGGATAGAATAACCTGCTTAGTACGCCACCTTGATCATATCGTATTTTTATACGCTATGGGTTGTTTTTTTACATAAAACAACATATTATTCAGCAATAGCACTATAATGTAAATCAGCGCTCTCTAATAAAACATTTGTGTACCTACTATCATTTGATTAGCGCTAATAAACTCTCCTTTAATTAAATTTCAAGGACTAACAAAGGAAATCGTGAATGAACAAAGTCCTCGAATTTGGCGCTATTCAATTTCAATTGTCTCTACATTAGGGACTCACGTCTAGTTGCTATTATGTTATGTTGAGCACGTTTATTTACTATCCTTTAAGACGGGACTGGCAATTGGATTAAGCCATTCTGAACACCACTCAGTTCTCTAAATAAAATAAATTTGGTACGTTGTAGGTGATCTCAAATAAAAGAAAAGAAAACAGTTCGTTCTTTTAACATCGTACGATATAAACACCATCTGTCTGGGTAATGTTTACAAACGTATGTTTTTTTGGAGTAAACTGTACTAAGAATGTGGTGGTGTGGTGCGGGCTGTGTAGCACTAGCAGGGGAGACGATACCCAGGCGCGCTATAAAAAGTCAGTTTGTTTACGCGCTCGCCGGATATGATTCGACGCGGCGCACCGCATGCATAGTGGTCATTGGAAACCTCCCGCCAACAGCGTGTGCGTCTAGCCTGCAGATACCAAGTCAAAAGCAATTGTTTCAAACTTTTCGTCTATCTGCGTTATAATAAATATCGTCTCTTTACCAAACCTAGTCAAAATCTTATTCACTCGGAATCTGTAAACCGCATCACCGAAAACTAGTTTAAAAATATATCACAATCCTTTCAGCAAACTTCACCTACTCCACAGCTCTATCGAAAATCTTGTTACTGACGCTCTTAACTCGTAGTTCACAAAGAAATGCAGTACCTATTGAAAGATCTCGGCAGCGCTCGTGTGCCACCGCTGATGATAAAGAAAAGCGATTTTGCAATAGCGAAAGGTCAGAAGTTTGGCAACTTGTTCCGTATTGTGCTTTGCAATCCAACCGCTGGGAATAGACACTACTGAAAAGATAAGAAAAGCACCTATATAAAAATAAACAAAAAAAAGAACTAAGTAATTAATGCAGGCTTCTTCCAGACAAGAGAAAAGCTACTTTCTTGACTTCGCACTGATTAATCGTAGCTTTTGTATTCACTGGTTTACAACCCACTATATTTGTATACGTACACTGGAAATTACTTGCAATAAAAGGAATTTGTTGTATCTTTTATGTTTATTTTCATTAGAACAGTAAAACACCTAGCCGTTAAGTAAGGTTTAAGATTCATTTTAAGCTCTCAGTTAAACGTTTCCGTGGCCATGGCGTGGCGAGTGGCGAGGCTGTTTGAAAATTGTGAGCACGTAGCAATCCTTTGCGCCAAGAATGAGTCACAGCTATTGTGTCGTTGTTGCCATAAATAGCGCGAGATGCGGGAGGGTGGCAGCACCAGCTCCACACAGCATTGAGACAGGCAGGGCCGCGGGACGCTCCCGCCACCGCCGGCTTCGTTGTCACGTGCACAATTAGAACGCAAAGAGCCCACTTCGTTGTCTTGAGCAGGCTGGCGGGCGACACGCCGAGAGACCCTACTGCCTAGTTTTCTCTAGCACGCTCGCTCAGATGCTTGTGAATCCCTCAACTTACCAAATATAACCGCTTCCATCCCAGCTCCTAAACAAGTGTTTATTGAAACGTTATTGAGTTATACCACAAATAAGGGAGAGTTATACGATACACGGTGTAAAACACGGTATACCGAAAACTTTGCAGAAACTGAACTGGTTTTACTATGGAGCCTATATCGGGAAACGAAAAAAAACTAGTTTCCATAGAAAGTCAGTCTAATAATTAGGAATTTTGTATGGGAGGTTAATGTTTTTTCTTGTTTGCCGATATAGCCTCCAAAAAGTTGTTACATTTCATGCCTTCAAAGGTTTCGGTTCACCGTCCCTCACACCCCGTAAATATTTTGAAAAAAATTGCAAGATATACATGGTGTAAAAAAAATTGCTGAGAATATTTTAAGGGGTGAACCAGTACGTGAAACTGAACAACTTTCCCCAAGGAACATAAATCGAAATATGAAAAAAAAATTGGCCCTCCCATACAAATTATCCCGGCCGGGTAACACACTAAGTATGGGAGGGTCAAAAGATTTTTTCATATTTCGACCTATGTTCCTTGGGGAAAGTTGTTCAGTTTCACGTACTGGTTCACCCCTTAAAATATTCTCAGCTAATTTTTGTACACCTTATATACGTATAAATATACGTATATGTATATATCTTGCTATTTTATTGAATGATGCGAATGTCATAAATAGAGTTATAAAAATCAGAGATCCTAGAAGCTTATTTCTTTTTACGGCCCTTTGATGATGCGCCAGTTATTAGTTATTACTTTCCTTAATTAACCTTTACGACATAATATTATTAACACCTATTAGCTATATTGCCGCTTCGTCTTCATGAAGGGACCGCAACGCTCCATTTCACAAACATTCGTCAGGCAAATAAATCTCTGTGAATTAACGGAGAACGTTTCGAAAAAACGTTTGAATTTCGTCGCCTACGTTCGAATTTCACCTCATAATCAGGTATCAAATATAGCGTGGGAATACAACACACTGGCCAGCGTCCTGAGGGAGAGCCTTTAAATGAAAAATCTTTTCGGAGCGAAGCAATGACTGAATAACGGACCACAGTACCACCTCGAGTGATTTATAACGTCTTCGACAGCCTGCCCGTCGCAAGCCGCAGGTATCGACTGTGTCGCTATTAGGGCAGCTTCTGAAGTACCGACCTCGCACGACCGCCACCGTTTACCTCTAATACGTTTAAAGACGCCTTTCTTTTTATATTTTAAAGATAGCGGTAAAATTGGACACTATATATTTTCTACTTTATTTTCAATATATTTTTGGTCTATCGACATTAAGATAGGCAAAGCTTCAGCTTGCGATTTACGAGACCTTTGTTGGTTAGAACATTATTTTCCTCCTTTCAAAGCAGAAGATGGAGAAAGTCCAATAATATTCCTTACTAGTCACGGTCGTGAAATATTACATGCCGAATCGTTTGTTAGTTTATTAGCCATGGTTTGACAGTTTTTAAGCGGGAACGTTTTAGCACTTTGCTCATTGATTTGATTAGTAGGTGAAAAAGTAGTAGCTGCTACATGCAGATTAAGCTCGATGTGCAAAGTTGAAACTCTCTTGACGCTATTTTTCTCGAACCCCAGGCGTCCCTTTTCTTACAATAGTTTATGCAAGAGTGATAGGATGTTTGTATTGGTTTTATCCCGGTATCGACCGAGGCAGGACGGCAGGCTGACACGTGACGACAGTAGTTATAACAGGAGACGTGTGATGAAAGACTAATAGAGCAACTTTGCGCACTGTTGTGAGGTGATAGTCGGGAAGATTAATGTGAAGCCAGAAGAGCCCGTTCGTGGCTTTGTTTTCAAATTGAATAGCCGAGTATAATCTTGCGGTCGCCAGCGGCTGACAAGCCCGTGCTAATCCTACTATCTCAGCCGCTCCGTGCGAGTAAACAAACAACAAGCCTAACTCGCTATTCTCCAACTCTGTCATTCATTAATATTAACTCAACTTTGTTGCAAGTCATGTCCTTTGTAGCTTTACTAACTGCTGCGACCGTGGCCAGAGCAAGCTGCTTATTTATTAAAACCCTTTTTTAAAGCTTTGCGGGAGAGATGCGCGTGTAGCGGTTACGTTATTTTAATAATCAAGTGTAGTTCGCAGTAGCTGGGCTATTGCGTTTATTGGCCAGCAGCCGCTGAGGCAATTGTACCCAATAACCACTTCCTAATTTTCTCGTTTCCGGGCTCGCCTCCCCCGGACTAGTAGCTGACTGCGTTCAATTCGTCGCTACGGCTATAAACTCGCAAATTTATTTCATATTACATTATAGGTAATTTGGTCCACTTACTTTATTCCTGTAATTTGTGATCATAATTTCTGAAACTCCTATAAACCAAATGTAATGTACGCTTCGTACAAAGTTTTTAAGAAGGTCTTATAATGAGGATGAAATGTGGAATAATGGGGCAAATTTTTACATGCATATATTTCAGCCTGTTATAAACTGTTATTTTGCAAAGGATGGACCGACGTTGTCGGCATGATAGATTCAACCCCAAGGGCACTTGAGTTCTTCAGTGGGTACGGGCTGGGGCTATATAGAGTCGCAATTTAATTTCATTCCCGCGCTAGCGAGTGCCGCCCATCTCGGACATAAAATAAATGGGGATGTGCTTGTGCGTACTTAGCAAAAATTGCATTCCCTGTAAATGAGCGTTGCATGAATATCGGGATTCTGGCTTCAAATAACTTTACAATGGCTACGAACTAATTAACCCGCTGGTAATTTTGTTACACGCATAAGCACGAGTAAATGTGTACACAAAACCACTAGCACATGCTTTATTTGCACTCTTACACTTTTATTCTTATCGCCGATATTTTATGTTCTAACCCTTGTTCACCCCATAAATAAGATGCATGTTCTATTTGTTGGAACCTTAGTCAACTAACTGCATTACACGATGATGTTATTCGAGCGCTTGAAAATGTCCGTTGGAATTTTCTCTGTACTCATATGAGAACCCTAAAACGCCACTTCTACTGGCCGTAGTGGGTACTCGTACGCCTCGTGTTTTGGCACGAGATCACTGTCAATATTTCGATTCGCAGCCCAGAAACGTCACCTATAAACGGGAGTATTTATTGCGACAGAATTAGTAGACCGCGTCCCTGAGACGAAATCGCTTTGATTTCTTAATATATCGAGTTGATCTATTAGACGTTGTTGACAGTGGTATTTGGGTGGATGCGTTGCGATATTCTGGAAAGATGCCGTGTCGTATATTTGGAAGTAAATATTACTAATATAAGATCTTCTTTCAGTGTATAGAAGTTGTAACTAATATGTTTTTGTGTTGATTTTTCCAGCACATGGTGCAGACGGGCATGGCGAACCCGTTCCCTGCGGCGGCGGCGGCTGCGGCCGCGGCTGCTCAGTTCGCGGCCAACGGTGACGCGATGGCGGCCGTGAAGGCGGAGGCCGGGGGCCCGCAGGCGCCGCCCCAGCCGCCGCTCGTCAAGAGTGAGGGGCCGCCCCCGCCTGCGCCCCTACCGCCCGCCAATTTCTCGCCACAACCACCGCCGCCACAGCCACACCAGCCCAATTCAGTAGAAAATCAAAATAACAACTCAGTAAGTTTATAGATACTTGGTTTACTTACTTAGTATTTACTTAACTTCCTGAAGTCGATCCTGCCCTCCCAAAACGTTTCGCAGTTCATCCCGTGATGCGCCCAGAGGTTATTTTGAACCAACAATAAACCGTTGAACCGTGGAAACGCAACGTGGATGTCATAACAAAATTCGTAGATACCAGATAGTTTCTAGTAGTAGATTCTGGCTTTGGTCATAAAAATAATGATTTTCCTGCATATTGGCCGTAAAAGAACTGCCAGTTTATTGCTTAAACTCGACAAAATCTCGCAACAATGTTTTTAATACTATCTAATGAATAAATCATCATAAGTGAACACAGCGCTTACTCTTCCTCGCTTCGTGTTATAGCATAATATGAAGTTCATTTGATGTATAATCTTATTATACATACATTTACATACACATATCACGCCTTTAATCCCTTGCAGGGTAGGCAGAGTGTAAACGGTCGTAATAACGGACATTTACACCACGTCTGACAAATATTGGAGGGTCATTCGGAAAAATGTGTATCGCCATAGTGACAGGTTGTCAACCCATCGCCTAAAATTGCAATACACACCCTCCCACGGGAAAGAAATCGGATGATGCTATTCTAAGCCAGCATCACTCGGCACGATTGTTGTTTAAGAATTTATTTCCCGAAAACCGTCTTCAAACAATGTTTAACACAAGAATTTTATGCGATTCCACAGCAAAGTGAAGGTGAATCAAACGACGAGAGCACACCAGTAAGCGCAGCGGCCGTAGCAGCACAGCAGGCCGCTGCGGCGGTCGCGCAGCAGGCGGCGGCAGCCCAGGCGGCGGCCGCGGCGGTCAGCGCCGCCGTCGCCAACGCCGCCGCCAACACCCCCGACAAAACCCTCGTGCCCGTCTCGCAGGGCTCCCAGCCCAAACGGTTACACGTGTCAAACATACCCTTCAGATTTAGAGATCCTGACCTCAGAAACATGTTCGGGGTACGTACCGCTTCTCTTCCGCTCCTTTTTCACCCCTCTGACTCTAGCACGGCATGCATAAATCATTTACATGTTAGTTTTAAGTCGCAAACCCTAATTTTAATAAGCGACGTTTTGCGTTTCAGCAATATGGCACAATACTTGATGTAGAAATAATCTTCAACGAACGCGGCTCCAAGGTAAGCATGGTTCTATCCTGAACAACCCAGTGCAAGTGGCTCTCTGAAATCCACAATATTCATATTCGGATTTCAGTGCGGCCACTTCCTTGATTAAAATATAATTATTCATAATTGAACAGTAGCATTAAGCAAATAAGGAAAATTAATTAATTAATTGTGTCTACTGAACATTACCCAAATTTTGTTTAATGCTCTAGTTTCATTGAAATATATACCTCGTAATAATATGGGAATGCACATTACCAAATACCAATAATACAAAATCTTTACTTTTCTATACAGCTTTCAATAAACACTGATAAAATAAGTACTTTTAATAATAATCAATTAGCTCATAATTTTTTGTATTATGAAAATTCTCATAGCGTATATTCCCATATCTTAGCTCAACCAGCACTCCTTAGCTTTCTGCAATATTAACTTTGTTTTACTCTTGAATATTTTTATGACTATGCTTATGAAATCAGTATAATAATTGTAACGGCAACCACTGAGGAGTGTTGCTATTGCTAAGTTAATTAAGTTAGTCATTGCTGCCCAAATCAAAGATAACTCCCCAAAAAATATATATTTCTTGTAATAATCTTAAAACTCTTGTCTTTTCTATTCATGCAAATTCATTAATTATCCTGGCTTAACCAACTCTAAAGGCAAATGGGCTTAGTTAAAGTACATAATCAAGTTCTAAATAGATCTCTTTTCTCGTAGCATATTCTTGGTTTTAATGTTTGGTGCAGTATCTTGCATTGTATATTATCATTGAGTAATATAAATAACGTCTAAAAACCGATTCTGATTTAGAAATTATCTGATCTAGTGTGTAATTCCTCATTTGCACCTTTGACATACTTTTAATTTGTTCAGCATCGATCCAGATGTTTAGACGTGGTAGTGATCCATTGCCCGCTGAGAAGTTTGTTTGTTCGATAATCACAAAAGTAAGTCATCGGTGCAAAGTCAACATTAATACATTTACATAAAGTTTAATGATACTCAAAAAACAACTCACTGTAAATGTTGATCCCCTAAACTGAAGAGAGATATAATCGAAGTGACTTATGTTATGATTGGATTGATCGCTTTTTCGTGTTTACCGCTTTCCTTGTGTCAGTTTGGTGACCGCCCCTACAGTAGTCCATGCTCGCTCATGTCAGAAATATTTTACTCTTTTCGAACAATAGCTCCAAGTTATTTTTTTCTTCAATGCCTCACATGGGATATGCAGTATTAGAGAATGATGCATCGTCACTTTAACAGCTGATATCCTAAATCATTTTGAGGACAGCTCTATTATTCATCACTAATACGGTTGTCGATCGTCCAAACTGCACCGCTTCGCCATGGATGTGATGTGCTCATCTGATTAATGTTTAATCTTACTATTTTTCAACTAAATCGATCACTCCATGTCTTGTTTAGCATCTATTAGGCGTTTTGCGTCTCCTGTTTATGTGTGTGTAGATTGGATGAGGATTCATTCTGAAGTATTTAATCTAGCCTATTAGATTGATAATGACTTATTTTCTGTCCAGTATGTAACATTACTATCAGTTTGTTAAATCATATGCTTCCTAACAAGGGAATATATTTTTTCATTAGTTTTGGGCATGTATATTTTGCTGATCCTAAGTAATGTGTTAATAAATCTTAAGTATGAAGTAATTTGAATAACTAGAAATAACCAGGGTGCATCACTTAGATTTGGCTTCACAACTTGAACGAGTTAACTCTGTTCCTCGCGGATGGCTACCGAACTGGTCCAGGCCAATTTCGATAGACACTAGTAAGGTGCAGGATTAACACGAACGAGTGTTATCCGAGATATGTCTTTATCCTCTCGAGCTGGTGTTGTGCCCTTCGGAGGGCAGCGGCCGGTGGGTTGCCCTCCCCCTACTCCCCCCATGTCTGTCTAGATCTAGCCCCCAATCCAATCCGACGTTACTTGCACTCAGAATGGTAATAATAGAGCTGTCATTGCTTTTATAAGTGTAAGCGTTTCGTACAATCAGCAACTTGTTTGCCACTTTCACAACTCGTCTCTTCCACTGTATTGTGTGCTGTGCTAGCTGCTTTTTGTATCTATGGGTTATCACCATGTATTGATAGTAGTTTAACTTTGTCTTAGCACGAACGATTGATAAAACCGTTTATAAAGGAAATGTTATCTGTGTTTTGAATGTAATTTTTTATCAAATAATACAATGATTTTCTTACTCTCAGCTCACATAAAACTAAGCAAAATTTATATAAATCCACCGAAGATATAAATATTGCTTCTAAAATGTATACTGAAAGTGTTTAGATATTTAGCACTGTATAATAATATTTGCACTTGGCATTGCGTTATAAAAGTACAAATAAATACCGTTAGTGTTTTACACAGGACTATTTTAACCGAACCCAGTTGGCAACGGTTATGCCTCATAGAAACAATATGAAAAATACATAATAATATCACAATCTGTGATAAAATCTCTGAGCCAAGTAGCTCCACCGAAACGTGTACAATTTGTTAAACAATTCGTAGTTGAAGCTCGTTTAGTTGCATGGCCGGTGATTTTTCTGTATAGATCAAATTGCAGCTAACATCCCACACCTTCGACATCGCGACTCGAACAGAGTCCATCACTCGAGAGAATTTTTAGAGTCGACTATTGTCATCGTACACTCTATATACTCCATCCAATAGATCAGAATACTAGATCGAGCGACACTGTTATAAATAATACATCGTAATCCAAAGCTTATGTGTACCCAATCAGCTAGAGTACGCTCAAAGTACCAACGTAATCAAACGAATAAGTCCTCTCGATATTTCACTAGAATATTTAAATAAAGAATATGCAATGCATAAATGTTAATTTTTGTTGCACGTTGTTTTTTGAGCGACGCTGTTTTTAATGCATGTTTTGTCTGTCTTGCATGCAGGGATTCGGTTTTGTAACATTCGCAAATAGTGGTGATGCGGAGCGAGCACGAGAGCGTCTTCACGGCACCGTGGTTGAGGGCAGAAAGATAGAGGTGTGCATGATCAATGATTACCATCTGTAGCACTATGTAACTTTAACATCCCGCCCGCCCGCTCCTGCGCCACACCGCAACCTGCGCTCGTCCGCTCAGTAGTTCCGCGCCGGCCTAGTACCCGCGCCCGCTACCCAGACCACCCCAGACCCAGTACCCAGACCATTAGCACTAAGTATGCCCGAGTCTAATCCACAAACAAACCTTATTTATTTTATCCCTTTACTCTCTAGACGGTCATTTAAAATGCCGATCGAATGAGAGAGTCTCACAGAGAAATGTAGAACGAACCGTACGTCACAATGCCGATGAGGTAAGAGTACAACACACAACTTTTAGTTCCAACTATCTATTTATCCTAAAGTTCAATCGAGTTTATTTTTACTAACAATGAGCTACAGACGACTTCGCAAATTCCTATATCAGTTACATCTTTTCACGAACCTTTATACCTTATACTAACAAATACGTGTCAAATGTCTAATATTGAAATATTTTAACAAAGTTTAGATACATTAAATTCGTCGTTCGGTAAAATTTCAGTTACTTATGAACTTATTAATTAGACATTTGACACACACTCTTGGCTGACTTTGATACTTATTGAATTTGAATTTTACTAACCAATGTAAGGAGTAAACTTGGAATTTGAAATATTATTGCTATAATGGGTTCGAATCCCATTCCTTCTAGCGAATAGACAGAACCATATAAATAAACAACAAATGTTTTTAGTTCTTTTGCATAATTTAATTTCACTTTTGTTGCATTTTATCACAAAGTCAGCCAATATTTTTGTCTGTTGTAAAAAGAGGCAAGTTCTGACATAGCTTAACTGTTTGAAACAGGTGAATAACGCTACGGCGAGGGTTCAGACAAAGAAACCACCAGCGGTGCCAAACGGTAAGTCCCATACCGATTACTACAACATACCTACTTTAGTATCTCTGGATTTAGTCGAATAATGATTAACCTGGTATGATAGCTTCCAATTCCTGTTATACACACAAATGCAACTTCTCATTCCTCACAAAATCCCCTTTTACTGAAACATTATAATTAGTGTATACCTCATATGTTTAAAATGCATAACATTTTGCGTTTTCTCTTTTAATCCGGCCAGTAATTCTGGCTAGACACGGATCAGTTCCCACTCTGGGTGAGAGAGCTGAATTAATAAAGATCGGTGTTGTTCATGTAAATGTACTTCTTATTGCGTGTTGCCTAGAGCCGTTGTCTGAATGCAAGTAGGTGAATGCTATTTAGAGAATGAGTCCACTGTCGGGCCGGAGACACTCTGTACCACGAACAACATGTCACGTCAATTCACGTCATAAGTACAATTAATAGACAGTTTGATACTCGGCCGCAGCCACGCTGGTGGAGCAGCCAGGCGCCAGGTGGTGCAAAGAGCTGTCTCCGGCAACACTTTGCCTGACGATGATACACTGTGTCTTAACAATACCACCCATGTTAGACAGCTTGCTAGAATACAACACTATGAGCTACTCGGACAAATGTGAACCTTCGCTGGAATGAACGCAATTTCGGTCATGCACTAAATTTCAATCCTGTAGTAGAGAATGTTTTAGGTTTGTCTTCTCTGTTTTAGCCATTAGAGACTCCTTTGATTCGCTCTATTGATCTAATGTGCGTTTTATGATTTTGTTTCAGTGTGTGTGCAGTGGCCGGAAGGTAAGATTCTGATAGATATTTTCTGTATGATACTTCACATACTTGGAAACACGAAGCTTACGCGTTACATTATTTTAACATTCATTCGAGCATGATCTTTCTTTAATTATGTGATGGGACTATGTGGTTGATTAGTTCTCTAGCTCGATGAAACTTGGATGTTTACGATTTGAATCGACAGCATTTGTAAATTGCTCGGCCATGCTTCTTTAGAGCCGGCAGTCAGCAGCCAGTTGAGTATGCTGTGACTAGGGTGCGCTGTAACGCAGCATGGCCCGAATACGGTACACGATATGTCAATATTATTTAATAGACTTGCTAGTCTCTAATAGTGGAAGTAACATAGATTTTTGCTCTCATGTCATTAAACGTTTGTGTTTCTACTTACTTTCTTTTCTCTGTGAATACTGTGAAGTAGATAAGTATGGTACGCAGAATGTTAATTATCAACTTATTGTCGTAGTAGTCACGGTTGTTGAAACACCGGTTACCATAAATCCCAATTATACAACAACTTCCTAACAATTTGTCATAATTTAGTTAATGTAAAACTTTATATGTAATACTCCTCTTGATATAAATTATTCTTATCAAAACTTCTTTTAAAGTTATTATTTTCTGTAAATCTCTCTGAAATATCTCTCCGTCTGAGATTATCCAAATGACGCAACTTTCCATACCAATCGTAGAATATTGATTCCCTGGTATCGGAAGAGTAAAAAAGTTGGCCATCGGTGGTCCTAGTATGAGGTGAGAGAGTATGTAGAGGTGTGCGCGTCTGGCAGGGCTGCGGGTGTCGGGCGTGTCGTGGCCGTGGCTCGGCGCCGCGCCGGCCGCCGCGCCCGCGCCGCCGCTCGTGCTCGCCCCGCGCGCCGCCCAGCGACGCAGGTACCCGCATGCTAGACTGTATGTGTGTTGCATGTAGCCCCCGCCCCCCCGCACCCGCACCCACACGCGCGCGCGCTGCGGGGCCGCGAGCCGCGCGCACTCGCGCCGGGGCTCCCGCAGCAACCCCTCCCGCACGCTGTGTTGCCCCGCGCCGCCGCCTTCGCGTCGCCGATGCACGCCTATGCACAGTGAGTACTCACATACCCTGCCCTCCCCCCAACCTAAAGGCTGATTTACACTAGGATAAGTACTGTAACATGTTGAGTGGATCTCTCTTTGTTTCCATTCAGGCTAAAAAGAGAACACTGCTTGATTCACTACTGTATTTGGTTCAGTTTACATCGGCCTTAACCCATCCACCATCCCACCTTGATACCATCCTTTGTTAAAGCCTCCGTCAAATTATTAAGATAAACATGATTGAATACAGAAATTGATACCAATACCGATTTTCTGTTTCAAAATAAAAGTAGCTAAATTCTTAGTTTTACGATACGACTTATTAAACTACGATACAACACTTACAATTTGAATATGTAGAAATCCGGCTGACCGCGCCAAGTAGTAGTAATCAAAATCGTTTTAGAACCAAAACCACTAAGGTCAAATAATGAAATATATGTCAACGTTCTCTAGTTGCTACGATACAGTTGACAACTCAAAAATTTTGATATTCGTAGGAATCGAGGCTCCTCCCACCTGTTTTGCCCTCACTGCTAATCCTTCCCACGCCTATCCCAATGCACTCCAGTCCTGATCCCGTAACATGGTATGATTAACCTTCACAATGTTATATCTAGTTTAACACAGCACTACTAGACATTCTTTTGTAACTAATTTGACGCCCTTTGCACAATCAGCCTTGCGAAGAATGAATCTGAAAATAATTTAAAATGACAATAACTCCATGGCTGTTAGTGTCCGAGGGGCAAACAATTATAACGGTTCGATGCCTTAGCTCATAGTTAGTGCTTACTTTCAACTATCTTTTGTAAATAATTTCTATAACTGTAGTTATTCTTGTTTACTGCACTTTCTTCACACCTGTGCTGACCAAACAGGTAGCACGTTTGTTTTCTATCTCTTTTGCATTGATATGGATGAATGTTTATGAACATTATTTAGTTAAAACACGCTAGACAACATGGTACTTTGATTATTACTTTCTATAATATAAACGCTTATAACTTTCCCATATCATAGGTTAGAACTAGATCATTAATTAATTACTTGAATATAATTCAATGTGTATGTGTATCTTGTCAAATATTATAATATTTAAATTTCACTTCACAGCGTATATTACGACCCATTCTTAGCGGCAGCTGCTACGGCTGACTCTAACTACAGACTGCAGGTAAAGCATTTATTTTTATTTATTCTAACAAAATACTATCTATGACAGAGATTTTCTGAGAACTAATGTTTTCATTGCTGAAATTTACATTAAACGTTGGATACATTCATCCTCAGAAATAACTCGACACTGCGGATTATTTAATTTAAATTTATTTAAAATGTTGACCAGTTTTATGGGTTTTAATTGTGGGCCGTGGGGTGTTGGGGTGTTGGCTCGGCGAGGTGGTGACATGCGTGTGTTGTTACAGGCCGCGAAGCCGGCAGCCGAGGTAATCAACCGCTAGAGCACCACTTTACACTCGCTCGATATTCGACTGTATTGTATCTGTCGCTTCCTGATTCATGTTCCACACGCTAGTTGTAAATCCGAACCGCGGAGTGAGTGCTGGGATTTTGTTTGCTCCTTATTTCATCGTCCGGTCCTTGGTACTCCACCGTAACGTAACGCCGGGTGCACTTGTGTTTGTGGTAACCGGTCGGCGAGCGACCGCCGGCCCGCCGTTTGCTTTCTGTTGAGTTATCCTTGTTCGTTGGTATTGTGGTGGGTGACTTAGTTCTAGGCGTTTGCTGCAGCTATCTGTTGAATCGATCAGACGCGCAAATCATGCTCCGAGTAGAACATTGAGCCCACAAAACTTTTTTGCAACTTACAAGTACTAACAATCACGTAGTATAGTTACGATAAGATTTACCTTTTATGTGTCAGATTCTTTTCTCTACGTATTGCATGCTCGTAGATAACACCGTACTAAAAGCATTCTCTGCATCAACGTTAGATTGCTCTGTCGGCCACAGTTTACGTTTTACTGCAGGCAAAGTCGTTAGAAGCGTGTTTTAGGAACGTTGCATGTGTATAGGTATATAAACCTTCACCGCCTCTACAACTTTGTGTTTGATAATGAAACTTTCAGTGCGTTACTCTTTGCATCATCTCGCTTGTATTTCTATGGCTAAGTAGATACAGTGCTTCCAAAATATCGAGACGTGAGGCAGCGACGCTCGGAGCGGCCAGGGTAAGGCAGAGTTGATCCGACGCCATTCTTCATATCAGACGGTCTGTCAGAGCCATGATAACCGATATAACCACTTGACTCCTCCTGTTGTGGGCTCATTGTTCATGTGACTTTAACGTCGCACAGCATAGGAATATTCCTTTTTTTACAATGAGCCTTTGTTTGCTTGGAGAGCTAATTCCATTTCAGTCCAGGAAATTTGCCTAAACAAAGAAAGTAAAGGCCTCCGTACTGTGCAAATATTTTGTCGCCGTGTCGAAAACATTAACGCACTCAAGGTTTACAACAACGTCCAATCATAGTCAGTTCTTCAATAAGACGATGTGTTGCAGGCGGCAGCAGCAGCAGCGGCTGCAGCAGCACCCTTATTGAAGTCTCCGTTGACGACGGCGCAACACGCGGCGGCGGCGGCGGCAGCGGCGAACTACGGTGCGGCGGCGAGAGCGGCCGCCGCTGCCGTCAGTGCGCAGCAGCAGCAGCAGCTCACGCCCCTCACAGCTGCCGCGTAAGTACCCGATGCATATTTCCTTTCTGAACTCTGTTAAATTAAGTTAATTAATTAATAAGTGGATGCTTCTAATTAGCCTGTTTGTACCTAAACTCGTAGTACTTTTTGTAAATTGGTGCTGTTAGCATTCCTCAAAAAATAAAAATAAATAAAATAAATAAATTCCTTTGACGATGGCGCAATAGCAACGAGGCCGGGCAAAAAGCGAAGGCTGACAACCAGATTAATATCACTATCCCCGCTGCAGACTGTAAAAGCATATTCAGGATTGCTAATAACGGTATTCATTGAGACATTGTATACTTGCATTGACCTCTTACAATCCTACCAGCTGCGCCAATATTCTAAGTTGACATTATACTTTTATCTTTCAGGTACGGCAGAGAGTACGCGGACCCGTATCTAGGTCACAGCATTGGCCCAGTTACAGGATACGGGGTAAGGATAAATCCCTCTCTTACACAGCCTATGCACAGTATAATTAATAGTACTAGCGTACAGTATGGTCACTCCCTGCCTCCCCCTATAAGCGCCGCCCACCCGCGCTCGGAGGACGCTCAGACACCGGCTAGCAAAGACGCGACGACGAAGGTCATTTCATACTGCCGCACATTGCATTCCCGATTCGCGAACGCAAAATGGCGGCAACCCTGACATGTTGTCTCACACACACAAGCATGGTCCGCGTTCACCTACGCAAGCTTAGACTGTGTGCGTAGCAACGCGTTTGATTCATACATTTGAGCGCCAGTGTCCGAGGTGTGGCCTATGTTAAGTCTCAAGAGATTTACTAAAGACGTAGTACGTTAATACCACTTTTCATCAAAGAAATCCTTGTTAATATTCGGCTAAAATTCTTGTTCGTTTGTGAGAAAAGATTTTTTATTTCCTATTGAATATTTATCTTGACAGTTATCTCTAAGAAATTCTAGAACAAGAACTTCACCCGTACCCAGCGAACTCCCATCTAATACTAGACCATTTATTATTTACAGACTGCAGTGTACAGAAGTGGTTACAACAGATTTGCGCCATATTAAGCCAGTGGAACAAAACAATTTTACTCGAATACGGAACTACCTTCTCCTCTACCCTAACATGACAATGAACTCTCTCTGTAAACGTACAAACGTAAATCATAATTTAAGGAATCAGTAATAGATAGCTGATCGAGGTGATGTAGCAAGCGAGGGCAAACACCGAGCCCTGAAATACCAAAGTCATTAACAATTCTAACAGATAATAGTTTGTTAAGTTATACTGTATTGTAAATTATTTGTGTAATGCATATACAAGTGCGAGCAGCTAAGGTAAGCGCATTCGTTCTATTTAGATATCGTAAGAATGACTATTTTACTAATCAAATCACACGAGTGCAGACACTCGGCCCTAGTTACAGTACTTTAGCGTAGTCGTTACACTTTTGTAATTGACAAATAGAACATGTCTCATATAACTGTATTTAGTGAGCTTTGCACTTGCATATCATATGAAAATTGTAAATACTGAATCATGATTACTGGTTTTAAAATCACTTATTTTATTACTTGTAAACAGTAATATTGGGATACTTTACAGGTGTTGGATAATCGTCTCCAAATAGTAATCGCCTTTACGGTGCGAAATAGTTTTGAATCTCTTTTAGTACATTTTCCGAAGTTTTAGGAACAAGTAACTTGGTGCGAATATAATGTTAAGGTGCCATTTATTTGGTTGTATTTTACAGATATATTTTTCTTATTACGACCTTCCAACCTACTTTTCGATCGATAATTTTATTAGTGCTAGTATCCCAACTCCGCTTGTAGGTTTCGCTTGGAGCTTGCACGGTGTAGTCGTGTGATGCGTGGATGCCAAACCGAGACGTGGGGAACACTGCCGCTTCCCGGATCAGTGAAATTTGTAAGTATTCGCGAGTCACTCGAAAAACAATTATCCGCTAGACCACGTCTCACTTTTTACTGATACTAATGAGTAACGCTTTAGAAGTAGATTTTTAAGTGAAGAAGGGAACTCCCTTGAGTTCTCACATATCATTGAGATTTCTCCTCGTAATTGTTTATTACTACGATTTCCCTTTACTGTATTACAATTTGTTTTAAACATTTTAATGGACAAAATTATTTAATCGAACAAACACGCGTACGGGTCCAACCCTTTTAGACGTCGTAACCTTAGGACTAACATTGGCATTAGGATTGTAAAGTATTGTATGTAACGCCTACGAATTCGCTCAACCTTTATACCAAAGCACAAAAACCCATCGATTTCATACGTATTCGGAGCATTTGCATGTCATTAACCCCCTCAATAGATTAAGTAGTCTTTCAGTTAGAAAAACTCACACAATCTATGAGTTACACGTAGATAACTCAACGAATTAGCTATCTCATTGTAGATACATGATTTATAGTTTCTCCGCGGAGAAATGTAAGTTACGGCGGTATTGACATACATATCTATTACCTATTCGCCATTTAAAGTAGTTCTATGTAAAGTATTCACTAATTATAGATCTGAATCGTTTTACCTACTGTTTAGACCTGTTGCGAATCTATCGCCTGCTATATTATTGCTTATAAGAGATAAGCTTAAAAATATTAATTTTAAACCAATTTTTGTGGAATGAAATCTGAATTTTACTTTTGTACGGCATCGGAAACAAGTATTTTTACGTGAACATATCAAGAAAAAAAAAGCTATGATATTTTAGTCGTTTGTAAAATTGAGAGTGTAATTACGGTGTTGTCCACGACCGACGATAGCTTTAACTCCGCCGAGCGCAATGCGCAGCCGCAACGCTACCCATGACATTTTTTTTATTTCGGTCTACAGAAGTTCTAGTCTTTCGCGCACAATCTAATTTTATAGTGGGGTGCTTTTCTCGTGAAGGTTCCATGTGATAATTACGAACAATTTCGTGAATCTGAATTTTGAGTTCGATGTATGCTATCTTTAGGTTCTATTTTTAAGCTATTTTGTGTCATATTTTACTGATCGCCGATTGATCGATATCGTAGTTCACTCATCTTGTAGTGCCACTGGCTTCATATACCTAAGTTATGATGATTATTACTTTATTAGTATAGTTTACTGTAGTCATGTTGCAGCTTCGAACAAATATTCGTGCTTTACTGCTGAATACTCATACGTGAATGTCTAATTTTAAGAATCCCTTAGTTTTGTAGACACAACCTGTTTTAGGTTTTTTAATGCAAGTTTTTGTATCTAAGTACATAAAAAAGTACATGTGATTCTATTTGATGATTTTAGTTTGTAGGTCATATTTTGTCTGAATCGTAAACAAGTCACAAGGAAAGGTGATTTAAATTTTTATCTATACTTATGTACCAGGTGAGTGTGGCTGGTTTCAGTGTGTAGTGACGTGTTGAACAAATGCAAAGGTATTCAACAAAGCGCCTACGCTCAATGGTCTGCCTTACCGCTTGGCTGCATTACTGAAACCTGCCCGCTCGCTTGTCTGATCTTATATACCACACAATTATTTTGTTTTTAACCATTTTAAAGTGATTTTTTACGTAATTATTTAATGATAAATCACAGAAGATCAAAGAATATAAGTTTTATATAGAAGCTTCATAATGTAAGTCGAATTGTTGTTACTTGGATAAAATCAGAATTTAAATAACATATCTGACAAAATGGTTAGTGTGCTACAATAAGATTTTGAAGAAACATCAAGAACAATGTATTATAAATATAATGATCATTAAATTAAGGATAATATGTATTTTGTAACGCAATTTGTTTCTCAGTTTTTAAGAGATGTTACATTAAATTTTCATACTATTCTCGTTTCTTTATGCTGTGCACAAATTATATGATCGATGGCTTCGATACTGTAATGATTAGATCTAAATCGAGTTGTTATATTGTGCATAATAATAAGTCATATCATAGTGTTGCAACGCAAATGCACGCGAGGAGCAGTGACTACTGTACTGTTACATGGCGCGGGCGCTCGCTTCCCGCCAACACGCACTGCCTACTGCCTCGCTCCGTCTGTCTGGCTTCAGGGTCCTCACTGGTTGACAATATTGAAACAATCGAAAGGGTGCCTATTGAGAAAAGTATTCCGTTCCTTTCAAGGGATGAACCAGGTCATAAAACGGAACAACTTTCCCTAACAAAGGTAATATCAAAACGAAATTAAACATCCCATTAAAAAATACTGTCTCGGTTAAGTCAAATTGTTTGGTTAGCACAATATTTTTTCTTATTTCAACGTATGTTTCATATGGAAAGTTAACAGTTCCATGCACATAACCCCACCTTGAGGGGAACACATTACTTTACTTAACACCCTTTATATTGTTACAAAACCCCACCTCTGGATACTTCACGTCCATCAGCTGGTGAAACACCCTCATCTTCTTCATACCGTGTGGCCGGGAGGCGCCCGCGCTGCCAACTGTAAATAGTGTTATGGCGCATGTTGTGCGTATAATTTGTACCCTCGGGTTTATATTGTTAACGTAGCCAGAGTTAATAAGTATCACTTGTTCGTCAATTGCACTCGTCGACGCTGTTCCGTTAGAGTAGTACTCAGATATTAGCAGGGTTAACGTAAACCTAATAAGTGTCAAGTAGGCACGTAAAACACGCCAAATTCCAGGTACGCCAGTACGCTCTCTCAATGAAGTGTCTCGAGAAGTGCGGCGTATCTAAAGTGAACGCGTGGAATTATGTGAACATGTAGCGCATACTGACTGTCAATGGTATCTCTAATATTTAGATGAGCCACGGCGTTTGTGCGGCTTGCGGTACGTAATCTGTAAATGCGAAATTAAATTAATTTGATATGTTTGACATGCGCGTGCGCGTGCGCGTGCCACACGTGCGCCTGAGCTCAGTCGCTTCAGTTAGTTTGCGCGTTAGTGCGGCGTGCTGCCTGCGCGCTGCAGGTGTTCCGGGCTAGAGTGTTACCGACCAGTATTTGAGATACTAATACCGTGCTCAATTTCCTTATCTACATGTTGTATAAATGTTAAAACTTAACGTTTTTGAAATTTAATATTACCTACAATAGATTTGTTACATAATGAATGTCTTCCGTTCGGCACATTTTTAGATTCACCGCACATTTTATTGTTGCACGGGTACTCGAGTGGTCACACGATCAGAGCCGTGAGTCGTAGGTACGATTCCCGGCCGTGCACAGCGAGCCCCCATACGATTTGTGATATACTGATTGGAGAACAGATTTCCTTTCTCGTGTGGCAATTTTAGTAGATTGCTGAGCTGATTATCTCTTTTTATTGTAAATATATATTTTTTTCAATTGTGGAGATTGAATGAAATGAATCATTTAAATAAAGCCTTTGGCATTGTGTACTCATTTACGTTATTAATAAATTATAGTATGAAGTTACTGTGTTTCTATTTCATAATCCAACTCAACTTGCATCAATATCTACCTCTAGTAATCGTAGAGTAACATCAAATCAAAATAAGTAAATAAGTGCGAAATTGTTATCTTCTCTAGATTTTTCATGATTTATCTCATTTAAGCAGGTGTACAGCTAGTTTTTGTTATTTTAGAAGAGTAACCGTAAGATTACAATTAATACACTTATCTGGTGACAATAAACGATCGTATCTTATTACACGCTTGTTGACTGACGACGTGTCCAAAAACTAAAGCCGCCCATAAGTTTACCAGCTATCGCAGATGAAAATTAGTTGCGGATTTCAGTTCCATCGCAGAATATTGCAGTGCCTAGACGTATCCCACGACATTTTTGTTATTTGTTTGCTACGATAAGATTGCAAGGCTCTTTGATAAATAATACCTAATCATTCCTTACTATAGAATAATTAAAACAATCGGAATGGGAGATTATCGGCGTGCGCGATAAGGGCCGCCAGTGTACCGGCCTGTAGTTGATACTCGCGGCGCGATACACGTCCACATAACCAACTATTATGAAATAATTAGAGAAAGTTCCGGAGATTTAAAACAATGGTTTTGTGCCCGCCGTTCAAGTGGTCCTCTAAGGGTGGATTCACCCTCAACAACCTCCCTCGGACGACGCCCGTCAACGCTCCTCGGGAAACCATAGCCGTAAGTAAGGCGTCATTACTTCTGTGTTTGATTGGTGCAGTGACTTGACCGTGAAGTGGCGAAACTGTAGGCAAGCATCGCTACAGTTTACTATCTGTAGGAGTAAATATTGCACTGTACTTAATAATTTTAATATTTTTCTTTTGTTTGTTTTCATTTTCTGCATCGCTTAAGGAATGATAATAATGTAGGTTCAGCTTACGTGTAATCTTTAACACAGAGTTAACATATAGAATAAATCTGAGCTTACTTTTTAATGTCAGATAATAGGGGTTTCCCTTGAGGAATCATAACATAACAAAGAATATTTTTATCAGTCAATGCCGAAGAAGTAGGTAGGTACCTACTGACTTTCATCAACATACCAGTACATATACTTACCTAATATGATAGAGAAAACATTATATAGGTAGTGTGGGTTGGTTGGGTAGTTTTAATCACAATCCTAAAGGGCCTCGTTTTTTATGGGAATACCTACTACTGTATAGATTGAAAATAACAACTGCGGTAAAAGGTTTCAAAATGCTCTGAATATTTATCAAAGTAGCTGAATAGGTAAGGTGTACCTGCCTTTATGTGTAAAATTTCACATTTAAAGCTTGGTAATAAACATTGTTAAAAAAAAATCTGTAGGTACCTAAATCAGAATTAAGTAAGTAGGTAAACAGTTGTTAACTTGTTACCTACCGCTACCATTTAAGAATTAAATTAAAAACAAGAATTGATTGATCAAATCATTGAAGCGGAATCCTTTAAGTGAGTAGATAAACGTACCTAGGTAGGTTTGGTATTCTCTGATAAGGATATTATAAAATCACGGCATAGATGTAAATTATTGATAGTTAAACTGATTAAAATTGATTCATAATTACGTAGGCATGTTGTATTTTCCTGCTTCAAGGATATAGGTACTTATTATTGAAAAAGAAACGAATTGGGTAATAATCTCTAAATTTTCTCATAAATTCTCAATTTCCGACAGAATTTTCGAAAAAGCGGACCGATGCGTAAGATTATAATATTCACTTACCTAGGTACGTACTAAGTAACATAGGGTAGGTACTAAGTAAGTAATGTAATGTTATTTATTATATTAACATAATATAGGGAGGTAAAGTAATTACCTGTTGATAATTCAAGTAGTTCATTGAAGATTTTAATCATTTTACTTGCAGAGATTACCAGACTACATAGATACCATAACACCGAGAAATGGAGACCTTAAAAATGGGAAGCCGTTATCTAATTCAAATAATTTTAGTCTATCAGTCGACCAGCCGATGTCGAGCAAAAAGAACAGTAATTTGAGTGTACATAGTATCAAGTCTATCGCATCTTCGTCTAAAGAATCTGACGATGTGGAAATGCCAGAGGAGCCTCGCAAAAGCAGTATGGGGCGTAAGACAGTGGCGCAGCTCGTCCAGGCGTCGTCGGAGACAGGTGCGCGCCGCAAACGGGGCGTCATAGCACCCCACGCACCCCTGGATACTATGCGATCTCTCACAGATTTAAGTTTTCAAAAATATGAAAAAGATAAAGCGTAAGTTAGTTTTATTGTTATTTAAACGTGAGTAAGAAAAGACAAACACAAAAGTAGATAGAAGTTCAAATCTATACCAAGAAGAAGAGTGTGGGGGGCAAAATTTTCCTACCTATACGTTTGTGACGGGCTAACCGTATGGTATTCCTGCTGTTCCAATATCTATCGATCTTGCCCCATACCTATATACAGGATTTTTAAAGGTGAACCAGCACATGAAACTGAACAGCTTTCTCCAAGAAATGTACGTCAAATTACCTATTTAAAAAAATTTACCACACGTAGGTACAAAATGTTCCAGCCAACCGGGTCGAATTTTCGTTTCGTATTTCGAACTATGTTCCTTGAGAAAAGCTGTTCCGTATTATGGAGTAGTTCACTTGAAATATTTGCCTATATTTTTAAATCCTTTAAACTGCACAACAAGCAAACTTAAACAGAGTACGGAACCACAAAACTCTACATTATTTTAGATCGCAAGAACAGATCAGCAAAGCAGTGATGGCCAACGATTTCCTCAAGAATCTTATGGATGAGGAGCGGCTAGCAGCCGTGATGGAAGCCATGAGTCCTCAGGACTATCCTGCTGGAAGCCTCATCATCAGGGAAGGCGAGAGCGGCAGTCACCTATTCGTGTCTGCTCATGGCCAGTTTGAGGTCCTGAAGGGGGGACAAGTTGTCAAGACCTTCGGAGAGGGAGAAGCTTTTGGAGAACTTGCAATTTTGTACAGAGCAAAACGATTCGCGTCAATACGATGTAAGTAATAAACAATCAAGTAGATAAAAAAATTTATAGTAAAGATTTGACTCTACATCTGATAATAAGTAATAATTTTAAAAGGGTTACACAAATAAAGTAACTTTCTTAATTGTAAACGAACGTTATTTTTTATGTATTATTTATTGCATGATCATTATTTCTCATGTAAGCGACCTTTGTGTTTTTAATGAGTAAATAAATTTCTTTAAACCTAAGTAAGAAGTTTTTACGGCTCATCATGATCGATAGTTTTTCATTTGTAGAAAAAAAAAACATATTATACAGGATTATTTTTTATTCACCCCGGAAATTTTACAGGTTGATTCTACTCATGATTCTGAACAACTTTTATTATGGGGTCACCTGCGAAATTGCGAAAAAAAAACAGCTGCTCTTTAGAAAAATTCATACCTACTCGAACAAAATGTATGGGACAGCTGGTTTTTTTTTCGCGATTTCGCAGGTGACCCCATAGTAAAAGTTGTTTAGAATCATGAGTAGAATCGCCCTGTATAATTTCCGGGGTGAATAAAAAATTACCTGTATTCAGATTATTCCCATTAGTTCTAAAAGTTTTTGTCTCAACATAAAATAGAACCTTGTTGACGGAGCATTGGCCGGTTTTGTTGATAAAACGAGTATTTTGAGAAATGAAACCTGGATTTAAAGCAAGATTGATTAATCGGCCCTGATACCCCCTGCATACAAAATTTCATAAAAATCAATGGGGCCGTTTCCGAGTTCCCGATCATAAATGAATAATAAATAAATATACAAGAATTGCTCGTATATAGGTATTATTATATATTTCGAGAATCAATTTAAGAATCTTAGTGTATAGATACCTACAATAATCTGATGGTTTTGATATGAAGGTATAACAGAAGCGAAGGTGTGGACGCTGGAGCGACGGGTTTTCCAGAAGATCATGGTGCGAAGCGGCAGACAGGAGCAGGAGGACAACGTGCGCTTCCTCTCGTCTGTACCGCTGCTGCTGGGCATACATCCCATCGAGCTCGCCAAGATCTCCGACTTCCTCAAGCGGGTAAGAAAAATATAAGTAAAATATTATAAAATAAGTCCTCGTTGCCGCTTCATCCTCTTCAAGTCGCTGTCTGAGTTGTGAATTTTTACCAGATCAGATCTTTCGTCGACTCGGTAACCCGGTGTTCCACACGACAAAATAAAAACCAGTCCAGCTTTTGGCCGCTGTTTTATTACTTGTATTACATAAAAGAGAACTTCGAATCTTCCTACTACGTAAAATTTGAGGGTGACTTTATTCTTCACTCTCTCTCTCTTTTCGTGTGGGACACTGAGTCGTCCAACAACACGATGAACCCTGGTGTCAGAGTAATTCTTCTTATTCTGTGGTTCCCGTGGGATGTCGGCTTGGAATAGCATCACCCCATTTTTTTCCATGGGTGTCTTAAGAGGTGACTTAGCGACATGTGTATTGCAATGTCAGGGGATAGGCTGACAACCTGTCAGTATTTTCTGAATGGGTCAAATCACAAAATAGAGAATGTACAGAAGGATCACTCGGCCCTTTTTTCGATTATTGCCGCTGTCGGCAAGGGCTGCCACAGTTTTCTTACCGATTTTATTCACTGGAGTAGGTACCTCAACATACAGGGAGTAACAGAAATTATATATAAACTGAACAACTTTCCCCATTTCCCCACTTTGACCACTTTTCCGTTTGGCTTGATATACCCCTTTTGTTACTCCCTGTATTTACATTACGTATACTACCTTCATAGCACAATGAGTATGAAATGGGGAATGCGAGTAGGTAAATATCTGCTCTGGGGCTGTTGAGACTGAGCATCACCCCATTTCTTTCCCGTGGGAGTCGTAAAAGGTAACTAAAGGACTTGAGGGTGTGCCTCCTATTGCAATTTTAGGCGATGGGCTGGCAACCTGTCCTGTCACTATGGTGATACACAATTTTCCGAATGACCCTCAAATTTTTGTCAGACGTGGCGTAAATATCCGTTTTTGCAGCCGTTTACGCTCTGCCCACCCCGCAAGGGATAATAGACGTGATATGTGTATGTATGTACATCAAAAATGAAAGATTGCCTTTATTTAAGTAGAAACTCAAATCACATTATAAAAAAATATATACTGATTAGAGATAATCTTGTTTGTTCTTTTATGAAAGCAAGTTTTTATGTAAGTTGGTACTAAATATTATAGGAACATTGTACAAATCACATCGTATACTAATAAACCTATTTATATTTTCGTGAAGCTATTTTGCACGTCCGCATCAAACGCGGTTGACACTCGCCTACAAGTGTGTTTGGATTGGTTTGGATTTCCTTGTAAACGGCGGCGTGTCAATTTGTGGAGAGTTTCGTGACGTTTGCTTGAAGTGAGCTCTCTGTATTGCGCGCGCAGCCGCCAATACTTACTTTGTGGTCAAATGTTAACAGACGCCGCTTAAATGTTCGTTTTTAGGATTCTAACGTACGTCAAAAGGAGAAACACGGAACCCTCATAGGATCACTTTGTTGTCCATCCGTCCGTCTGTCACGAGTTACGACTCTTTATCTCTAAAACGCGTAGGATATCAAATGACAGTGGGCAAAATTGTATGGAACTTGGTCCAAGAACCTCCACTATTGAGACTTATTGGAAATGGAAGAACACACTTATCAGATTATCCGAGACAAGTATTACCGAAATCTGCACCGGGATTCTTTTTTTATAGTCACTTGAAGTTACAACAAAAATATTCTTAAAAAAATATTTTAACAGGAGCGTGATATTTATTTTGACAGATTTTATTGATATTGCGTGTCTCTCGAATGTGCCACAATGTAAACTCCATGTAACGACATTCCACATAACGTCAAACTCCCCAAAACATTCAATTATCATGGCTTTGGTTTGAAAAAGTGGTCCAAGACCTTCCACTGTTGAGACTTATTTGAAATGGCAGTACATACTTGTCTGTGACACATTAATATTGATATTGTGTGTCAGTCGAATGTAATACAGTGTAAACTCCATAAAACGATACTTCACATAATACAAAACTCACAAAAACATTCAAATAACATAACTTTGGTTTGAAAAAACTTACACTTAGAGTGACGATAAAAATATTATAAAGTATGTACTTCCACTTTCAATAAGTCTCAACAGTGGAAGGTCTTGGACCACTTTTTTCAAACCAAAGTCATGTTATTTGAATGTTTTGGGGAGTCTGACGTTATGTGGAGTGTCGTTACATGGAATTTACATTGTGGCACATTGGAGAGATACGCAATATCAATAAAATCTGTCAAAATAAACAGCATGCTCCAGTTAAAATCATTTTTGAACAATATTTTTAAAGTAACTTCAAGTGACTATAAACAAAGAAACCCGGTGCAGATTTTGGTAATACTTGTCTTGAAAAATCTGATAAGTGTGTTCTCCCATTTCCAATTAGTCTCAACAGTGGAGGTTCTTGGACCACTTTTTTCAAACCAAAGTTATGTTATTTGAATGTTTTGGGGAGTTTGACGTTATGTGGAGTGTCGTTACATGGAGTTTACATTGTTTTACATTCGATTGACTCGCAATCTCAATATTAATGTGTCACAGACAAGTATGTACTTCCATTTCCAATGTGTCTTAACAGTGGAGGTTCTTGGACCACTTTTTTCAAACCAAAGTGATGTTATTTGAATGTTTTGGGGAGTTTTGTATTATGTGGAGTATCGTTTTATGGAGTTTACACTGTATTACATTCGACTGACACACAATATCAATATTAATGTGTCACAGACAAGTATGTACTGCCATTTCAAATAAGTCTCAACATTGGAAGGTCTTGGACCACTTTTTTCAAACCAAAGTCATGATAATTGAATGTTTTGGGGAGTTTGACGTTATGTGGAATGTCGTTACATGGAGTTTACATTGTGGCACATTCGAGAGACACGCAATATCAATAAAATCTGTCAAAATAAATATCACGCTCCTGTTAAAATATTTTTTTAAGAATATTTTTGTTGTAACTTCAAGTGACTATAAAAAAAGAATCCCGGTGCAGATTTCGGTAATACTTGTCTCGGATAATCTGATAAGTGTGTTCTTCCATTTCCAATAAGTCTCAATGGTGGAGGTTCTTGGACCACTTTTGCCCACTGTCCTTTAAATTAAAACCATAGACACAATTCCACGGCCGCTTGTAGTTGTGAAAAAATCAAGATCCTTACTTACGGGAATAAAAAAGATACAACCGTTTATTCTGTATAAACGCGTGTTTTTCAGCGTCTCAAGTCATAGGCTATCTCCCGCATACCTACTTAGAATTTTGAAATTTGGTAGAAAGCTTTGTGTTGAATAACAAATTTCTTTTTGCAATGTGATTTTTAAGGGGGCTAAAAATCTAAATTTTTAAATTGATGCTCGTAGTTTAAGTGGCATATCATATATAAAAGGGTTTGATATGCATGTTACGGAACTCTCAGTGCGCGAGTCCGACTCACACTAGGCAGGTTTTTTATGGTTTACGCTCTGACTACTCCGCAAGGGATATAAGCGTGATATGTATGTTATGTGGTTTATTGTTTTTATTTTGGAACAACTACTACGCCACAAATTTCGCACGGCGTCGATGCATAATTTGTCTACGGTTATAATAATAAACATTAAGTATTTGTATCACGTGCTAAGGAGATCTTTTCGGCAGGCACAAGAGTTTGAATTATTGTTATAGACATCGTCACGGCGAATTGTATTCTAATAAACAAAGACTCCCAACTATTTTGGCCTACTACTTAATAGTAACACGCAAAAAATGAAATTTAAATAACCTGATGTAGGTATTACTTCGTCCTTATAGGAATTCTTTTCGGCGGGTACAGCGGTGGTGCGGCAAGGCGAAAGGGGTGACAAGTTTTACATCATTCGAGGTGGGACCGTGGTGGTGACCAAGCGGGACGGAGACGGGACGGAGGAACGAGTAGCTACCCTCGGCCGCGGGGAGTACTTCGGCGAACAGGCGTTGCTACACGAGGACCGACGACTTGCTACCGTGGTCGCCCAACCGCCAGGAGTAGAGTGTCTGACGTTACAGCGCGGGTAAATTAATTATTTAATAGGGAGTTTTCTTTTTGAGAATTAAAAAAGAAGGTCGTGTGATGCCGGCTTAGAATGGCATCACCCCATTTCTTACCCATGGGTGGGAAAAAATAAATAATTCTTTACGAATCTATCCTCGTTTTTCGAGTTGAATTATTAATTAGAGATACCCTGTTTTGTTTGTACGTTGGTTTCGTTGTGGTTTTCGTTAATATGCAGAGAAATGTATGAAAGTAAAGTGTTTGTGTACAACAATGTATTGCCTCTATAAAAAATTAGTAAATAGTCTAACTAAACTGACGACTTTTTCTTCCTACTTAGAAGAAGAAAAAGTGTAATGTAGTGAATTGTATCAACAGGCCCTTCACCGAGCTGCTAGGCAATTTAGAGGAGCTGAAAAGAGTTCGACACACTCCACCGCGACCATCCCAACAGAAGAAGATTTCACACATTAAGAGCGGTAACTTAACTTTAACTTTATTTAATGTAGGATAGCATCTGAAAGTACGTGGATAGTACTATCACTAGTTGACGTCATGATCCATCATTGTACTTTTATAAAAAAAGAAATTTGTATAACAAAATATTCTTCTTTAATAACAATTTTGTATTGCCCGGAAAGAAAACCGACTCAGGCGGGATAAAAAAATATAATAAAGGCACTGCCTCGGGGTGCCTAGGTTACGTAGAGAGTATAGTAATAAAGAAGTGTGAAAGAAATATTTCTTGCCATTTTAAAATTGTTGAACTCAAAAGTCTTTCTAGATTATCTAGGTGTTATAATACCAAAAAAGGCAGAAGGAAATGACACTCGTTTAGCTGGTGAGCCGAGACCATCAAAGTGATTGATGGTTTTGAGTCATTGCCTTCACAAGAGAGTTGGTCAATTTCATCAAATCTACTGCAAGTTGCTAAATAATAGATTCAAGGTTTATCTAGCTCTGAATCGGATGCCCACCTGACTAAAGATTAAGTAGGTACCTAGATAGTTTGAATACCAAGGTTGTAGTATATACCATTAACATATCACGTAAGCAAAGATTATATACGGCGGCAGAAGCAGGCGCTACTTTATCTCCTCCGTGTGAATGTACCACGGCACATTTTCCAATTGGTCACGGTGGGCAGAGCGATGCATATCCACACAACTACCAGATCTCGCGACATGTGGTTTTAGTGAAAATCTAACTCGTTTACTCACAGCTGATTTGCGGACGATAACATTTGCTCACGTTTAGAAATGAGGGAGGAACTTAATTGAAAGCTTCCGAGACGGAAGACCGTGTTGCTCGAAGATTGAAAGTCGTTAAAATAAAAACACATGACTGAGTAAAGAGCGCGTTCTAAGTTGATGGCTAAAACGAGTTTTTACTTACTTATCCAGAATACGAGTTCATCCAGCTGAAAGACCTGGAGATCGTGGGCACTCTGGGCGTGGGCGGGTTCGGGCGCGTCGAGCTCGTTCAGTACAAGCCTGACCCCAGCCTGACCTTCGCGCTCAAGTGCCTCAAGAAGGTGGAGATGGTTCAACAGCAGCAGCAGGAGCACGCCTACAACGAGAAGA
Source organism: Tuta absoluta (assembly GCA_027580185.1). Lineage (NCBI taxonomy): Eukaryota > Metazoa > Arthropoda > Insecta > Lepidoptera > Gelechiidae > Tuta > Tuta absoluta. The sequence goes on from JAQAHW010000003.1 coordinate 11,833,595, forward strand.
ACATTATGATCACCTGCAACAGCCCATTCATCTGCAGGTAAGCATATAATTATTTTTTTTATTAATGATGGGTTTGCTCTTGACTCTAGTCTAGGTCATAGGACAGAGACAGAGTCTAAGATGGAGCGAGCTCACCCAGAAGAAGCCTGTTAAGGCACTGGCACTCCCACACACTGACGGAACGCAGCAAGCTACTTGGCGCCAGACTTCGGTGGGATGGTGGTCGCGAGCCAGGCGGCTCCTTACGGAGCCTTCCACCGCTTGGTGGGATCGTTCAGCCGGACTTATCCACAGGCAAGCCTGTGTTGCCGTTGCCCGGGGTGGACCGCTAGGAGGTAGATCCCATACCACCCCAAAATATATGGCTATAGCAAATCATACTCAACACCATGTAAAAGCATTATCCAAATGTTCCGCTATCGTATTCTATTATTCCGCTGTAATGTCCTTAATGCTTTATTTACGAAAATATATTTCCGTAAACAGCATATAGACTACATCGTGTACAGAATTTAATACAAATCCTTCAAGCAGTTTAAGCGTGAAGCATTAACAAACACACGCAAGTAGGTACAATAAATTGGAAAATAATATTTATTAACATAGATTGTAGGTCATAGACATTGTACCTAAGTACATAAAATAATAGGCACTTACTTATATTCATTTAAAGGGTTGCTATAACAATTTTATCTAGAAAACTCGGCCATTACATTGTCACAATCATAACATCATTCATAAAGGAAGGAAATCAGAATCGCTCATATAAATATTCCCGTATTTTATTTTTATCGTTCTATTAGCAATATTGAACAAAAATATATCTTACGGGGAATTCATACTAATCTCAGTCCGATTAATACATTACAAATACCTACATACAAAAAAGGACGTCTGGTGATAGCATCAACAAAGGAAATTGCATTGCAGATACTTAGATTATCCTTATTTACAATTTTGGCCAATTTATTGAGCATTAGTCAGTTTCTTTAATCTTTTTAATCCAATCTTTTGTTGGCCTAAAAACAAACATTGCGATTATAACCTGATAGATACCATTGTTTCTGTTTCTTAAACAACAAAGCAGGCCAACATTACAAAAATTTAACCTGACTGCCTAGAAGAAGGGTTATTCATAATTGTGTTTATTAGACTGTTTTATTATTTGGCACTGGCACGAACTGCTTTGGTTCTCATACCTTGATATGAGGCTGGTGCTCCTACAGCCTGCCCTGGTGATATTTTTTATTTCTGTTTCCAAGGAACTGTCATAATGCTAGAAATTGTGATAGATTATAGATGAACCACGAGTGGAATCTAACAAAAACAGTTATAATCACAGGAATCTCAAGATATCTATTGTGTACAGTGCCTATACCTAAGCAACAGCGCGGTGACCCATTTGTGTCAAAAACACCTCTCACGCTCACGTGACGTGACGTGACGTCATAAGCGTGTTTACCATCTGGCGGACAGACAGTCGAAATCACCACTAAGCTAACACATATAAACAAAGATGTACAGAATGGCAAAAATGTTAAGGTTTGGTCTTTTTGGTAAAGTAGACTTTTTGTACCCAATGGTTAACATCGACTACGGGATCCTAAAAATGACTTCTGTCTTCCAGATTATTCCGCACATTCAAAGACAACAAATACATCTACTTCCTAATGGAGCCTGTCCTGGGCGGCGACGTGTGGACCATCCTGCAGAAGCAGAGGTTCTTCCAGGAGCACGTGGCGCGGTTCATGGCCGCCTGCGTGGTGGAGGCCTTCCAGTACCTGCACAGCAAGGATATCGTCTACCGGGATCTCAAGCCTGAGAACCTCATGCTGGATAAGAACGGATATATCAAATTGGTGATTATAGATTAGAATGAATAATCAAGATTCAAGGGTCCACACATAGCAAAGGGTACCGCATGTGTCTGGCTGAGCGATCCTACTTAGGTGATGGTGGGGTAGAGTGCAACTACATTCCCATCGGAGTTCAGCATCAGACAACTTACCTTGTTGTGTTTCTTTTATAGAATGCCAATGGCTTCTGAATCAGCTCGCTCTATCGTTGACTAACATACCCATCACTACACTAATGCCATCATGAAATAATAATTAGATAGGTGAGAACTACCTACTCACAGTGAGAAGATTGTTTAAAAAAATATTTAACTGACTAATCTCAACAAGATAATTGTTTCAGGTGGACTTCGGGTTTGCAAAACAGATTACGCAGAATAGCAAAACATGGACATTTGCCGGCACACCGGAGTATGTGGCACCGGAGATCGTTCTCAATAAGGTGTGCTTACTTTTTTCTAGTCTAAACAATAACTCTATTATATTGCTGGTACAATTTGCTAGTTAGATTTAGTAAAAAAAAATACGTGTACTTTATTAACAAGTGCAATTTTTTATGATATTTGGGTTCGATAGGTAATTTAAATCTGCCCAAAGAATGTATTGTACGCTGTACAAAGAATAAAAAGTGGAAACATGGGTAAAGTCTAGGCTTATTTATACATACATGTATGTGTAAGTAGGTATATTTACAAATATAAGTATAAGTATTTATATATATATATAAGTTTATTTAGGTATATTTAATCTATTCGTGTGTAGGTTTATTTTATCTTATTATATTCTATTGTGCACGCCTAATCCGCCTATCTTATAAAGTCTCACTTTGCGTAGGTCAGCTGGAAGAAATTTCTTAGTAGAAATAAGCTGTCCTGTTGTGTCGTTATTCTTTGTATGTGTTTCTCTTGTAATGTTTTTGTGTACAATAAATGATAAAATAAATAAATAAATAAATACATACATCACACTTATATCCCTTTTGGGGTTGGCAGAGTGTAATGGCCGTAAAAAAACGAATAGTTACGACACATTTGACAAACATTTGAGGGTTATTCAGAAAAGTGTTTTTTGCTAGAGTGACAGGTTGTCAGCCCATCGCGTAAAATTGCAATAAACACATGTAATCACCCAAGGGAAAAAGATCGGGTGATGCTATTCTAAACCAACATCACACGGATGGCTTAATATAGGTAGCGAGATATAAACAAAATATAATTTCATTGTCGTGATGATATTTTCATGTTCAGCAGTGGACTGTGATGGCTGTGATAGTAGTAGTAGTAGTGACGCTAGGGACACCTTATGTGAATCATCGTTGATAGCATCTGATCACTAGTATAAATCCTAGTGCTGCTAACTGATACGTCGTAGCGATTACTACATACCTATTTATAGAAAATAATATAATATATTTATGAAACTTATGCAAGTTTCCAAAAATATATATATTTAAAGAAAATAAGTATCTATTGTTTTCGTATTATGAGCACAGTGATAATATCAGACTTTTTATTACACTTGTTTAAGATCACTTTAACCAATAAACTTCCTGAAGCAAAGACAAAACATAACATTTCTATTTTATACCGAAATAATACTTTCATTTTTTTATTTCAATTCTTACTCCCAGGGTCACGACCGGGCAGTAGACTGCTGGGCGCTAGGCGTGTTCATCCACGAGCTACTAGTCGGGAAGCCTCCATTCCGAGCCACGGGGGGAGACCACATGAAGACTTACACGCTCATTCTACGAGGAATAGATGCTGTGAACTTCCATCCAAGGGTGCCGAAGTCTGCTCAAATGCTCATCAAGAAACTATGCAGGCCTGTGCCAGCTGAGCGACTGGGGTATCTTAAGAATGGCATCGGGGATGTTAAGAACCACAAGTAAGTCATAATGGCGTAGCTAAGGGCTCTTTAACCGAAACTGTTTACAGGTCTCTGTGTATAAGTACTCACAATCATCATTGACCTCACACGTCTGTGTACTCACAATAGGTACTATATTATTTTTAAAAACTTGCATAACTTTCAAACGCGGGCTGGATTTGAACCTGGAACCCTCGCCACTATTAGTGGCGACGCCCCTTCCATTCAGGCCACCGCAGCTCGCTCCTTGCCCGCAAATTTTGCAAGTGTATCTTAATGCCAGTAACGCGTGGCACGGCTCCATCCGTTCGTCATCCGTCGTGGAAAGATTTGCAAGTTTTCAAAAACTGTATTCCTAACACGGGAGGTGTTTTAAAACTTGGTATTCAGGTTCTATATTAATTCTGCGTCTTAACCCGAATCAACTTACACTGACTTAAGCAAGCGAAAATAAACGCATCGCTGTCACAGGTCACAATATTGACTGTGGAAAGAAAACCGCGCCTTATCTTGTGCAGACTTTAAGTAACTACTCGCAAACTTGTTAGATCGATATCCATACTTACACGATAGTCTAGATACACGTAAACGTAGACTGGTACGCATACCACACATATTTTGTAGATTGGATAGATAACGCACTAATGAAAGAATGACATAGTATTCAAGGCCTTGATGAGAACGTCATCAAAAATGATAAAAAATTAACACAACGGATCACAACACAACTAAATAATAATAATAATGTAGTTTTATTGCACATAATAATATGACAACTTTCGAAAACAAAGAAAGAAACAGTACAATAAGGCGGCCTTAATGCCAAAGTAGCATTCTCTTCCAGGAAACCTTTGGGTTATATGGAGAGTGCGAACATATGAGCGGGACGACAGTGCAACACCTCCATAAATATACTACATAAAACACTCTTATATATACATAGGCAATACAATATACCTAATTCATACCTATAGTATTATTAAACTAATACTAAAATTTGAATACCAAATTTTAAAACACTTCCCGTATTAGGTATACAATTTCTTTTTTTTAATTGCATTATTTAAGAAATTAAAAAATAAGTGGTTTCGGACTACCTAATGTCGCGTGTAGCCTACTGAATTTTTTTTAGATTATAAGTATATGAACAAACAGTAATCTGCTCTTATCTACTTAGAAAATAGCCTCGTAGTGCAATGAAATCTCTCAGCAGAGGCTTTGACCGTCTAGCTTTATTCAGGAGTAGACTGGGCGAAAAGGAACAACATTGTAAAAAGAAAACCTATGAAAAACAATGTAAATTTTCAGGTGGATTTCGGATTTCGCAGGCCGATGTAGCGCAGAAGTAGTACGACGCTAGGGTTCCGGGTTCGATTCTCGGTGGGGCACGAACAAAAGTTGATGTTTATCACTTTGTGAATCCCAGTCTGGTTAGGACATTGCAGGCTGAATCACCCGAAAAGAAAGATGATTTCGTGCTTCGCAGGGCACGTTTAGCCGTCGGTCCCGGTTGTTGTCTATGGTTACTTAGACGGTGGTCGTTACACAACCATGTCATAGGCTACTAACTAGTAGTAGGCGGTTGAAAAACTCTGACTCCAGGGTTCATCGGGTCGTCGGACGATTTGGTGTCCCGCACGAAAAGAAAGAAAGAAAGGTGGATTTTAATTAGCTGGAGGGTTTGGGCTTTATTAATATTTGTACAGTTTAACAACTGCACTTAGAGCATTGTAAGCAATTTACTTCATACGATGAATTTTTTAATGTAAGCAAATATCAGTTCACGTTTCGACACTGCACGGCGTGCAACTCATTATCAATTTTAAATCAATATGTGTTAAAAATATTCATTTTTGGAACTTTCTCTTGGACTTATCAATTATCAATCATCTAAGGCTGTATTGGAGATCAAGACCAAACAATATTGGATTGTCTACATTGATTTCTTGACGATGTAATAATTGTTTGTTTGTCAGGTGGTTCCTCGGCTTCGACTGGGAGGGTCTGCGCAAACAAAAGATGAAGGCGCCGCTGATCCAGCCGGTGAACGGCAACACCGACCTCTCAAACTTCGACAAGTACCCCAAGGACAAGCTGCCGCCCGACGAGAATTCCGGCTGGGATATCGATTTCTAAAACAAAATCTATCTAAATCTGACTTCTATTGTTAAGTGGTTCCTTATATATAGCCGTGAACCGCCTCGACAGTGGCGCGACTTCATAAAAACTTGAGTAAAACATCTTCTACTAGATTGTTTGTATAAAGAGAAAATATGTTTTTATGAAGTGACGCCACTGTCGAGCCCGTTCACGAGTACACTCGCCTTAAGGCGACATTGTGGATCAGAAAATAAAAGACCGACTTATTGTGTAAAATGGCTTTTTTAGAGTTCTGTACTCAAAGGGTCAAAAGTGCACCCTATTATCGAGACTTGTCTGACTGTTCAGTGTTCGTCTGTCTGACACCAGGCCCTTTTATGAACCATGATAGATACAGAGCTTAAATTTTCATAGACACCTGATTTCTGTTGCAACTTGCAACAAATACTAAAAGTTAAGTAGTAATAAAATTAGGGCAGCTCCCACACAAAAAATATGTTTTTTGCTTGATTTTGTCTATAATGGTTCATAGCCGGTCCTTCATGAACGGTAATAGTAAGATAGTTGAAATTTTCACAGAACACGTATTAACCCTTGCTACTTTAATAACAACTACTAAAAACTAAATAAAATTGAAATATTTTAGAGGAACCTATACATAAAACGAGTTTTTATGCCATTTTGATACAAAATTAATCGGAACCCTTCGAGCGCGAGTCTGACTCGCACTTGAACGATTTTAATTTCAGCTTTGTGTTTTTTTTATCAGAACTTTTCAATACATTATTTTAATAATTTTAGCTGATTCACTGTTACTTACAAACAATGATATTAAATTGTGTTACTAGCGTAATTTATGATTCCTTATATTGTTTTTAATATTTTACATTAAGTTTGGTAAGTTAAGTCCAATTTTCCATAAAATTTACAATAAAGTTTTACACTAATATATATACTAAGTAAAGTAAGTTGGTACCTGTACACTTAAGTTTTTTATTGTACATAATTATTAAAGTCATTTTACCAGTTATATTCAGTTATTCTTTTTAAAAATACGATTTGGTGCTACAGTACAACAATTTTGAAACAATCGATACGAAATTGTAAAGTGATTAAAGTTGATATTTATCACTTTGTGAATTTGTTTCCAGTCTGGTAAGGACATTGCAGGCCACCTGATTGTCAGAAGAACGATGGTTCTGTGCTTCGGAGGGCACGTTAAGTCGTAGGTCCCGGATACTGTCTATGATTACTTAGACGGCGGTCGTTACACGGCATGTCAGAGGCCGACTACTAAAAGGCTTATGATATCTGACACCAAGGTTCATCAGGTCGTTGGACAACTCGGTGTCCCACGCGAAAAAGAAGTTACTAAAACAAAAGTTGTAGTAAGTATAGAGTAGTAAAAGCTAGATGCAGCCGCTATAACCACTAAGATTTACTACGTTGTTCAATTAACAAACATGTTTGGATAAGTGGGTTAGGAGTTGTTACTTTGAACGGTGAAAATCTAGAAATTAAGTCAAGCGGTATCTAGCTAGGTATCTAGTGGGTGGTGGGTATCTGAGTAGTGACAGGTAGGTATAGATGAGTGTCGCGGCGTCGAGAGAAAGCGGACATTCTAAGGAAATGCAGGTCACTGGCGATCCCTTACATGGCTGACAGAAAAAACACGTGACTCGTAAAAGGACCTCTCCATAACAGCAGCATTTTATGTTAGATGTCGTTATTTCAAATTGATTTTGTAAACATGATGAAAACAATGGTTTTGTCTATTTAATTTATCCTTTGAGTAGAATTTTTAATTCTTTCACGTTTCTTTGCGAATTTTAGAGTTTGGTACGAACTACTTCAATGAATGCATCTCGATCACGATGCAAAAGTAGTTAAGTGCCATTTGAAGTTAACTTAAAAATAGTTTTCGCCACAGGCTGAAATAAATTTTCCCGCAAAATATGTAACGATATATAAAACTATTCTAAATTGTAGATGGAAACTAATGTGAACTGGATGATGGCATTTGGCAGTAGCCAGTAGCGTAACAACCTTGGTCCATGTTTGGATAGGTGCGCGCGCGCCGGTGCCCGATGTCTACCATGTGTACACAAGTGGACGTCCGAATCGACTCAGATTTTTTCCTTACTACGGCTTGTTCTGAGTCGACGACCAAACAATATCCGACTTCATTCTATAAAAGCTACAAAAAATCTAATCGCAGCCGTATAAATATCATCACAATGCAAAGAATGATAAAATTAATCACAATTAATAGTGCAGCCAGAAAGAAACTTTGGGTGGTCCAAATGCAACACATTTTGTTAGCATGCCTTACATTTTTCAACATTTCTCCGAATGAAAACTGCAAACAATCTACTAGCCTACTAGGTACGTAATTGGCGTGTGAGTGTTGTGCGTCATGCATGCCGCTCGGCTCCTCTCACCTGCTGCGCCGGCATTGCGCATGCATGAAAGTGCACTAGAAAAACAACCTGTTTCGATGCTTTCATTGAACTAGCATAAATTGGAACGCGCCTGCGGGTGGGTCATCGATGCTCGCGCGTCGCATTCGCGTCTCTGGTCGCAGCCCGCAGTTTCGACTTCGCGCGGCTGTTGCGGGCGACGCGAGCGGCGGCGCGGTGGCACGGCCGGCGCGGCGCGGCGGCGACGTCCGGCGGCGGACGGCACAGCGCCACCACCCCACTCCCATGCTTCAGTCCCAGCCAGACTGCCGCGCGTGAATGTGCCGCTCACACGCCATACTCGCGTGAGCTGCCGCAGGCCGATGCCTGAGCATCGCGCGCGCATCCATTCATTAATGAAAACAACCGCCGCGATGTCATCCCAACCGGCCTAACCATTCGAATAAAGTGTGCGAAATATGTGTGTTTGTGTGTTCCATTGTGTTGCGCATTTTTAAAGTCAAGTTTTGAATAAAAACGTCCAGGTATTCTCTTGGAGGTATGTTTGACGTTTTTGTATGAAGTAGGTTATTCTGAAGAACGATATGTACCTAAATGCACTCAACTTATTTTTAAATTAACCAAACTGTCGTCATTGCAATATTAATAGGTAGCTAGGTTTAATGTAAATACTAAACCTTATAAAAGTCACCTACTGGATGAATTAAATATTGTATGATAGGTAGTAAGGTACGCGGGTACTTCAAAACTGTAACGCGATAGCGGTTGATAAAACAATCAATGAAGCTAAATAAACAAGAGGAGTGATTCAGTCTACATCCGCCGGAGTACGAGCGCTGCTGAACAAACACAAAGATTTCCTTACGATCCACATTGCCAAATACATACCTACCAACGTACAGTCACAAAGGGAACATTCATTAAAACAAGAATAAAGAATTTATAAAATTGCACTTGACCAGCGTAGAAAGTGAGGTGATCCGTTGGCTTCGTCTCGCCTCGGAACACGTGAGAGCCGTTATCATCACATCACATTACGGACCTCGCCGCCTCCTAAATAACGCCCAAGTCACTACATGTGTGACATTGACCTACCGTGCCATTGAAATTTTATTCAAAGTTGTATAACACGCAAACGCTATTTTACATATTCGAGTAAAAAGCAACGAACATAGTCCATAGATCCGGTTTAAAGAAACAAAAATAATAACATTCGATTCACGATGCTGCTTGGCAAGTCATTATGCCCGCGGAAAAATCTCAGCAGGTAGACAAAACGTAAAGTTTACATTTGATAAACAGAGGCAAATGACCTAAAACAACAGTTAGCAATTCTCTATCTAATCTACCAACATGGGAAGATTGTTGAGGATCTGTGCCGAGGTTGTCGCCATGGTGAACAAACCGACATTACGAAACCAAATCTAATGCCGTAGCTAAAAATTTCCACAGTTTTATCATTCGTTAGTTGCCGTAAAGAAAACATCAAGAAGGAAAATTTCTTAAGAGATCTTTTATCGATCATCTGAGTGTTATTTTTTAACCTAGACAGGTACGTCGGAACATGTTGATGTAGGCAACACCTAGTGAAAAATATTCTGGAAATCAGTACAAATCCCAAACATTAAATGAAGCAATTTATCTTTTCTAACACCACCCCTGTACAATACTTAGATTAAATCTTGGTATTGTCAGTTGATTCTACAATAAACTAAGTATAGTATAATCAATATCAATACAAAGTATAAAATAACGTTTCCCGTGGCCCGTTGTATGCTTAGATCTTTCAAACTGCGCAACGGATTTAGATGCAGTTTTTTTCTAATACTTAGATAAAGTTTTATATGTATTATACATGCCGGGAAAGGTCTGGTTTTTGCAAGAAAAAAGTTAGCAGCGGGTGTAACTGCTGGTGGACGGACGTAGTAGATAAGTACGGAACATAATTATAATCATTACGTTACGATAAGCCGTACGATTCATCTGAGCTCCGACTAGTTAGAGATTATAAGAAATAGAGGAACAAATTCACTAAGTATCTTCTGGAACTAAAGCAAAAAATTACTTCGATAGACACCTTTTTCAAAGGCGATACTTCTATGTATATCTGAGTATCTGTAGATAAGGAAAGCCGTCACACTTTTCCAGTTTACCAGTTTACTCGTCAACAGAACAATTATTTAGTTAATTCCACTCATTTGATCTGAGCCTGAGCTGTTCCGCTACAATTAACAAACGTTTTAATCAAGGTTTCAATGTAAACGGCATGAATATGTAGGTCCCCGTGGCCCGTATTTAGACTTGTTTAATATGTTTTGCTATTCGACAACGACACTCTTCTGTTAAAACAATAATGTCTGGACGAATCGACGACACGCATCAAGATTATACTGTGATAGTGTCGTTTGATGCATAAAACCTTAAATTCCTCAATAAGTAATGTAAAACAGCAATGAGGACATTTCCACTATCGATTCCATTAAAGTTTTATTCTGTTTCGGTACCTACTGGTAGTTACGTAGGCCATGTATTTTATGGCCATAAAATATCGAGGTCATATTCCTACATATTTATGGTATAACGAATCGTAATATAGAATTCAATTATGTGCTCTATGCCCAATTCTACTAACAATTATCTAGGTCATCCTGACATTGAAAATAAATCTAAATTGGTCGTCTTCATTAGCTATGTATTTGTTGGGCAGTTGTCAGAGAACCATAAAATATATGGTTTGGTCGTTGGTTGAAGATTCGTGAGGATCCCCGAGAAGGCGGCGGGCGCGGGCGGTGCGCGCGCGCAGCCGGCATGGAGGCGGTGTGCGCGCGCGGCGACGCGGCGTGCGAGGTGCGCGCGCTGTCCGCCGCGCTGCAGTCGCTGCACCTCTACTGCGCCGCACTAGCAGCCGGCCTCATCTGCTGCTGTGCCCCCGTTCATCCGCACTGGTTAGTGCCAATAGTCATACTATTTCTTCAATATTCATTATTTTCCCCGACTCTACAAAGCGGCACTGCTTTTTAGGCACGCAACACGCTGGCGGGGTCAGGACGTGAGAGGTGCGGCGAGTGTGGTACTGGCAGTGACGTGGTGGTGTAGCACGGCAGCCGCATGTCTCCGACCAGCCAAGACCGTGCAGCTGGTGGCTGGCGTGCTGGCGCCCTGCGCCTGGCTGGCCGCTGCCGCGCTTCACGTGGCCCTCTGGACGCGCCGCTCCGCCGCCCCCGTGCTCTACCTGGCCGTCTACTGGCTGCTCGTGGCCGTCTCCTCAGCAGCTATCTTCTGGCAACACATATCAACCGAAGCCTCTCCAGACCACATTGAACTCTACATTCAGGCCGCAACAACTTTCTTAGCGCTAGTGATATCTGCAGTGGACTGCATTTGTTTTTATGATGAGGTAATTTCTATGTTTATTTCCATCAGCTATAACGTTAGGGTAGACTTATTGGTTCCACGAAATTATTACTTGCCATGCATAGCGTGTAGCCACTAAGACCGCCCAGAACTAGAAAGTTCCTACCTGTACTGTACCAGTGTGTAAATCGAAAGCTTATAGTCATATCGTTTTTCATCTTGGGACTTAAAAAAGAAAGGCCTTATTTGCGTATTGAATTGACACAATTTATGAAGTAAAGGAATGCAGAATAGTGGACAGCGCTCGTATGCATTAGAATGCGCGGTTTGCATGGCATATCAGTTTATAAGTGGAGCTGGCGCGGGCTTGCTTTTACCTATTAACGCACACGGTGGTGCGAAACTGGCATGCGATGCACCAATACGACTGCTAGCGTTAGGGGACCACGAATGCTAAGTAGGTCGTTAATGCCTTGTCTAGCTGACCTAAATATCACCAACACGAATCTATTAAACAACCGAGATCGTTTGAAAAATAGAGCGTGGGTTTTCGACTCATCGAATATGCGAATGACTACAAAAGTATCTTTAATCGGCCGACATTTTACGAGGATTGTTTACGTGTTTAATTAATAATAAATCAAGTGTTAGCATCGTAATGTAAGACCAACATTGAAATGTCTCGGTCCAACACTTCTGTGCAGAGTATTGCGGTTGACGTGAGCGTGGGGAGAACACGCGATGTTCCGCTGGTTTGCTGATGGTAATGCATGTACTGATTCACAGCTAAATATTTATACTGTGGTTCAAAACAGTCTTTGTTAGCCGCAGACCTACGAGATGCGTTTGTCAGCTGTTTACCACTTCTAACCTTTTAGAGCATATCAACATCTTAATTGATTGGAGACACCTTTTAGCTTGTTATGTATTTATAACATTCTTCTCTTCTGTGTTAGGCTCGAGTCAACGAACATAAATTGAACTCTAGTAAACGGAAAATAGCTCCCTGTCGTTCTTGAAACAATAGTTTGTAGAATCCCGAACTATTTCCCTAAATCTCATTTCATAATGTTATAGTAGATACCTCATACCTAATTTGTCTCTATTGTTGTCTGCCTCAAACCATAATTCAAAACATATAATAAGTATTGAAATGAGAATGACGCCATAAACAGTTTAGGTAGGTACCTGCCTAATTAAAATATGTCATATAGGTACTTACTATTCGATAGCAGCTACTTTATTACTGCACAAAGTAGGTATATTTCAATAATTTAAACTAGGCAATTAGAGTCATGTTGGCTTATTAGCATCACGAGACGGGTAGATACTAATGTGAAATAATGTATTCCATTGTAACGAGAAATTATAGTATATATTCAATAATACTCAACATGTATGAGTCAGCCGTAAGTAGTTCCCTATTCGACATAGCCTCACATGCGTCAACTTCAATAATGGGTTAATAGTCTCCGGCTGTTAATCTTTAGCTGACGCCGTACTCCAGGGATAAGTTAATAGCTGTAACTCTAACTAGATGATATGCCATCGTTTCGCAAAGCGCCTCCTCGATAATTTACTTAGAAGTCTTTAGACAGCGATACTTGTACATCGGCATTGTCCAGCTGTAATGTCGTATGAAACATTAATCTTCAGTATGGCCCATTAAATATGATGAGCATCGGGCATCGGTTATAAGAAAAACGTCTCGCAGATTCGATTTTAAAAGCATTCTTTGTTCCCGACGCCAACTTGTCGAAAGTTATGGCAAAGTTCAAGGCCCGTGCACGCATAGCCGCACCCCGACGCTCCATGCAGTCGCCCCCCAGACGCCAGCCGGCAATCGACCACACGAAAACATGCACCATGTGCGAAAATAAACTTTATTTCTTTCATATAGAACGTAGAGATGGCTGAAAATTCCCAGCCATCGTCTACGAAACGGCGCCACTCGCATCTCTACGACATACAAACATTACCGCCTCTCTAATCTTGTCTGGGTTGTTGACTCTACCTACATTGCAACTCGCGATACATTCTTAATCAGGGAACAAAAGAAACGCGGAAGGAGTACAACAAGATAGAAAATCCAATCACATTTTCTTTGCTGTTTCTGTGAAGCTTTCTTTAGGAATCGCAGGAACACTTAATTATTCAATGCAACAATGATTATTAATCGTTTAGGATTATGCGATAGTGAACAAAGCGAGAGAACTTTTATAAATGCTTTCCCACGAAATGAGACACGTATGACATTGATAGAAAAAGAAATAATATGTCTTCCATTATCGCGACACTTAAAACGCGGAAGAAAATATCCAGGTATGTGTGATGCGAAATTGCAATTAAGTAGTCGATAAAGCTAAATAAGTAGATATTTATCTACGTATCTATCTGAAGGCGTGCTACACATTTTATCTCTTGGAAATGCACTGCCAATTACAATTTATCACAGAAGTGGTTTAAATTGGCTCTACCGGTGATTAACAGACATTAATTGCAATTAACAGGATTAATTACAAAATTAACTAACTTTTAGGTCACAAAGAAATCAGAAATCCGACAAAAGCCAACGACTGAGAACAACGTAACATACCGACACCACGACACACACTTTTTCTCAAAGATTTCGTTTTTCTGGTTAAATGGACTCCTGCGCAAAGGTTATGAGGCTCCACTCGAACATGATGATCTCGGAGACTTGCCCGAAAACGAAATTTCGAAGAAATATTATGATAAATTTCGCAGAATCTACAAGGAACAAGAGGTACGTTTTTATTTTATTTTATTAGGTAAATACAACAGGTAACAATCAACATTGTCTATTGTGGATACAAAAATTGTTTAGAACTAGACTGATACCCAAAACTGATAATAGCATATTACAGTGAACAATTAAAAAAGACGTAGTACCTGCCCGGCAGGTACGTACTAAAAACTTATAACTAAACAAAACAAATAAATATTATAACTTACTCATTCCAGAGTGTTTAAAACAGCTTATTTAAAAGCGTTAGTTTGTAACCCTGAAACAAAATTTAATTATCAGCAAATCGCGACCATTTCATTCAACGCTGTAATTTTTTTCAGAATTCTAAAACGTACGATGGGAGCGTGAGCGTATGGCGTTGTTACTTACGACTAGTTTGGCCCAACTTCTACCTCGCTGGCATCATGAAGCTGTTCAGTGATCTAATAGGCGTAGTTCCGCCGCTCGGTCTCGCCATTGTCATACAGTTCCTGGAAGAACCGGCGCCGCCCGCCACCGACGGCTCCCACGTCACGCTCCAAGAGTTCTTCACCAACGGATATGTCATGCTCCTCATCATAACACTAGCGCTGATCATACAAGCTTTTTTGTCGCAAAACTCGACGCACTTAGTCACGGTCGAAGGAACGAGGCTGAAAACGGCTTTGCAAGTAAGTTCCATTCGCATTGTAATTATACGGATATTGCTATTGGGATTACGTGCTCCTCATGTCAATGAACTTAGAACCGGTAGCGGTTCATGTAATAGCAAAACTGATAACGGACTAACACAAATAAAATAATTTGGTATGCAAAGATGCGTGTTATGCGTTACTGCGTTACGTCCGGGGTCCTTTGAGTAAAGTTTAACTTGGACAAAGCATTCGTTTAAAACAAATATAATATTTCAGGCAATGATTTATGATAAATGCATGCGTTTAGCTCCGTGGTCAGCTCCGGAGGTGGAGGCCGAAGAGGATTCACCTTTGCTGCACGATGAAGGTACCATTACGCAGTCAGGACTCCTCACAAACCTAGTATCACAGGACACTTATAACATCATGTCTTGCGTGTGGATCTGTCATTACATGTGGGCTATACCACTCAAGGTAAACTATTTAAAACAAATACTGTTACAAAAATAATCGAAAAAGCCATCGGTGATTTACTTGCTAATCTGCGGAAAATTGTTTTCAATGACGAATGATTAATACGCTAAAAATAAAATCAGAATAACAATAGGTAGTTAGGTAACACAATTATTTTCTAAACCGTTAAAATAGCTTATCCAGATAAACAAAATGGTACCTACTTACTGGTACTTATGGTATCGCATGCAATTGTTTTTCTGGCTTTGTACAACTTGTGAGCAGAAATAAACAATTGAGAATTTGTTTTAAGGTTTCAGTGATTCTCTATCTTCTTTACACAAAACTGGGAATAAGCGCAATTATAGGCACATTAGCAAGCATCCTCTTCATAACGCCCATGCAGTTCTACATTGGAAAGCGACTGTCAGACAACTCGAAAGATATCTCGAAGTGCACAGATCACAGGGTTTCCAAGATGACTGAAATTCTGCAGGGCATGAATGTGATCAAGTTATACGTATGGGAAGACCTTTTCAAGGAGAAAATATTAAATCTTCGAGAAGTTGAATTGAAGCTTCTGAATAAAGATTCAATTTACTGGAGTTTTTTAAGTAAGTCACCAATAGAACTCCATCTTGAATTTTTCTTTAAAATAATCAGAAATCATAAATAAAATTTTATGATTTATGATATCTAATTATTGGTTTTTCTTATTTTTCAGCATTTACGACACAAGTGTCAACCATACTGGTAACAGTAATCACTTTCACAGTGTATTACTTTTTAGAAGATAGCACAGGGTTGACTGCAGTCAATGTATTTGCTGGTTTAGCGCTGTTCAACCAACTGACGATACCCTTACTTATCCTGCCAGTAACGGTACTAATGGTGATCCAAGCTATGGTAAGCCGCAGCCATCGTTTTCGATTGACTGTAATTTGAATGTAACCTTTAACGTGAAGCTACCAATAAATAAAAGATGACCATCCACAGGTTAGCACAAAGAGAATCAAAGATTTCTTAGAGTTGCCGGAGTCTAGTAATGTGAATGAAGATAAGTTTGACACCGAACAAGGGAAATCGGACCGATTCAATGATGCGTTTGTTGGCACAACTCCAGATGATACTATGTGGGAAGAAGACGGCAAGGAAGATGGTGACGAAGCAGATCAAATCTCGGACGAAGAAAACTCGCATGTCATTGACCAGAAAGAAGATTACATAGTTAAGTTGCGGAACACCGTTTTTTCTTGGGGTATGAAGACAGATGCGCTTCTAGAAGTCGATAATCTGGATATTCCAGCTGGTAAGTTTTAAACTATTACAAGTAGCTTATTCTTTAAAGACAACAAACATGAGCTTTAATTTTGTATTAATTCTCAGGTAAACTTATAATGGTCGTCGGATCGTCTGGTTCGGGAAAAACATCGTTACTAGCAGCTTTACTTGGTGAAATGTTTTTGGAGCGAGGAGATATCATATTCAACGGGTAAACTAACAATAATTTATCTTCAATTGGCTTTGACATGTGCTCCCCCCTTTTGAGGGGTGTTTGCCATACTCAATACTCTTGGCAAAAAATCGCTAGAGCGCTGATACCGGTCACATGCTGATCATTGTACGACACCCATTTTCTTAACTTATTATTATTTTATTTATTAAATTACATGTTACAACAGGCAATGTTCGACCTGGTACGCGGGCCAGCCCCCGTGGCTGTTGGAAGGCTCGGTGCGTGCTAACATCGTGATGGACAGCGCATGGTGCCAGCGGAGATACGCACGAGTACTACGAGCGACGGCGCTGCGACCGGATCTACAACTTTTACCTGGTCAGACTTCCGTTTCAACTCAAGTAGATCTTGTTGTTAACTCGTTTAAACTGCGTAGAAGTTACCAATTAACCAAGCCCTACCCACCATGAGCGATTGGAGAGTTTAAAATTATCAGTCTGCTACAATTAGACAAACTTTCAAAACAAATAATGAAATCAAATCCGTGTAATGTTTTCAATAAAAAATAAGCAAGGACAAGGTGTCTGTGCTTCAAATTGAGTGACAAAAAAAGCAATTTAAAAGATTTTTTCAGAAAAATACCTGTTCGAAAATACTTAATTATACTATTGTTTGTGTGATACAGAGGGCGATGCAACATACCTGGGGAGCCACGGCGCGCCTCTATCAGGCGGGCAGCGCGTGCGCGTGTGCGTGGCGCGCGCGTTGTACTCCCTCGCACGTCTGCTGGCGCTGGACGAGCCGCTCGGCGCACTGGACGCACCGCTCGCCAGGCACGTCGTGGCTCGAGGATTTGTTCCGGCTGCACGGGCGGGAAGGACTGTGCTGGTGGCCACGAATCGTCTCGAGCTGCTGCACTATGCTGACTTGGTAAAAGATTCAGCTATTTTGAGGAGCTCTTCTTGTCACAGATTATTTCTGGCTCACAACTGATCATCTTTCGTCTTATCCTTAGATAATAGCAATGGAAGACGGCCGCGTGACTGGCTTCGGGCGGGCTGTTGGCGAGGGGGTATTAGGCCGCTGGGGGCAGTTAGCGGCGGAGGCAAGGGCGGCCGCAGCTCGAGCCGGTGCAGGACCTCCTGGTGGGGCGGCGAGAGAGAGGTCGAGACTTGTGCGAGCACTCAGCCAGGCGCGGTTCACGAGAAGAGAGTCCGATGATACCACGGTAAGATTATGCTACGTAAAGGGTTCGAAGTTGAAAGTCAGGATTGATTGCGGAGATACTTTTATAAGACATGAGTGAGAGCGAGATCGCCTCGAACGGTATAATTAGATACATAGTTCTAATTGACAAACCTTCAAAAGTTAATTGTACTCCAATTTAGCATATCATGTTGTGTTTGCAGGTGGGCATCCACGAAGCCACAGGCGCGCACTTGCTGTGCGAGGTGCCGACGGTGGCTGGAGGCAGCTGGCGTCGAGCGTCGCTGCGACCACGCCCCAAGCTATCGCGGCAACTTTCATCCCCGCCGCCTTCCATGCACAATTACAAGTAAGCGACTTTGTGAATCTTACTTTACTTTGAATAGCATTGTAAAACAGATGATTACTGGACGAACTTTAGTTGCGTGGGTCCAAGATCCGAATTCTGTTGTACTTAGATAAAAAACGGTTGTTTGCTCTTAGTAGTAGAATCTACTTTCTACGTAGGTACTTAGGTAGATGACGATCAGATTACTTGATCACCGTCATAAATTATAATATCCACAATCTACGCTTTCGCTATACCTAATAAAATTTCCATAACTCAGTATGCAATGGCTGTCATAAAACAATTAATTGCAGATGGCGTCGCGACGTCCGTCGAGCGGTCAGCGCGGATGCGTCCAACACAGCCCTGAGGAGGGAAGCCAGCGTACTGCGCCGGTTGCTCAGACCGAGGGCTCATCGCACACTGGCTCGGTAAGGAACAAAAACAACACAACAACTAGGTCGACATAATTATTAAACAATTCTAAAATCCTTTTTCGTGAGACTTTAGGTAAGGAGAACCAAATAAACCAGATAAATAAGTAGGTATACCATAATGCCACCTCCTCCTAATAACATGCAACCTCTGAAAACCAAACCGGTGATTCTATTCCTAAAACCTAAATAGAAACTTTTTAGGCGACGTACAGTCAAGATCAGGCTGGGTTAGGCACTCAAACTACCAATGTAAGTCTTATGCTTGCGTCATAAGAACGGTCCAAAGGCCAAACTGTCTAACCCAGTCTGATCTTGACTGTACTTACCTATTACCTACCTACGTATTATGACCCGACCTTAATAAATTTGTATTTTTCTCGAAAACAGCTTGAATGTCTCTATCCCTAAAAATATGCGGAAGAAATAACGTGATAACCCAGAATATTTTTGTCTGTCGCTACGGATTAAAAATAGTGCGACCTTTCCCTACATTCTGGAAACAAAATACAAAAATAACTATTAATGACAGACTCCGCGGCAAAACATAGTAAATTCTGAGAGCCCTGTTATGTTGCGGTTTTCATAATCGTTCGAATAAACCGCAAACAGGAATATTCATGTAGCTTAATGATCTGTGGTCACTCAGCCCCACTGTGATGGATGAAAGATGAGTCACGCACGCATTCAGCACAACATGCATCTAGAAACATGAGTGCGAGATCCCGTTACCAAACGTATAGAAAACAATTGGCTACTACATCAATATGCTCCCATAATAGCTACCAAAGATTTATGGGCTCTTGAATTTATGCTGATATAAACCAGTGGTTCAATTTAAGCGTACCTAACCTATAGGTACATTCAATAAACTCTCGCGCTTTGTGCCTATAGGTACCGGTAGTACGAGGTGACTTTGAGAAACGGGGCGACTTTGATGATTCATCAAAACTTATGGTTTTTTCTAATTATCTGCTTGAAACGAAACGTATCAAAAAAAACTTTTTTTTTTTGGCAAGACTGTCTAATCGGCCATATTTCATCGAGGTCTCAAAACGTGGGTACGTCGCGATTAGATAAAAAATTAAATTTATTGCAGTAGTCTCACAGAGTGCAAAACTTTGGGTTGAAAAACTTTAAATGTGCAGCCGTAAGTACTTTTACTGTGTTTTTTGTGTATGATTTATTTAATTATTCGTTTCTTTGTGTACACAAGCGTTTTTTGTCAAGTAATAATTCGGCGGCCATTTTGATTGCTATGATTGCATTTGTAAATACTTTGATACCATGCATGAGGCGACTTTGATAGAAATCAATTTCGCCCCAGTAAGCAATGTCCAGCTACTATTTGATCAGTGTACCACTTATCAATGTAACCCCGTTTTAATTTTCTTTGTAGGGTCAACACGGTTCGCACATACAAGAAAACGCCAGGGACGCGAAATTATAGAAATTACAGTGATGAGACTTTAAGGAGATGTGATATTGATCTCTGTAACTTTTTATTCCTGAGTCTTAATATTAATGCTCCAACATACAAAAAAGAAGGACTCCACTTACCATCAATTTCGCCCCCAGTATCAAAGTAGCCCCGAAAATATTCAAAATTAAATATTTCCGAAAGTAAAATTCTCAATTTTGTTTTTTTTTATTGTTTTGTGATCTCAAAAGGAGTGTCTTTCCAAATCCATGAAAAAATTGAGTGGTATCAAAGTCACCCCAATCGTATTTTAACTTTGATAACGAATATTTTTTTGTTTTACTCCGGAACAGGTCATGATTTTTCATTGCTTCTCATAAAATACTAAAGCAACTATTCAGTCCATCATTACTGTATTTTTTAAGTTTCGATAGAGTTAAAAATGAAGTAACAGACATAATTTTTATTTTAAAATCAATCAATTTAACCCCGTTTTACGGTACCAACGTTTTTTTATGAAATGACGGCGGCGCAACCCCTTTAAAACGTCAATGATCTACAATCATTTATTTTTTATCATTTCGTGATCAGACCCGCTATAAACATAAAACAGTAAAATAAACGTTGATAACATTTTTGTTACTTACAAATGGAAATGAAATTATGAAAAGGAAGGAATACCTACTGGTTGCCTGGAAGATATTGTTACTGTAGCTACAAGGGCGTCAATCGCACAATTTATTTTCTTATTGTGTATCTTTCTGTTGTGCAATAAATATACTTTACATTTAATTTGATATAGCAAGAAGAAAGAAACACCCTTTTTCTTATACTTGAAAATACTTATTTATTTTACAAAAGCACGAGAAAAATGTAACCGCAGCAGTGAATGGCAAACTACTAACGGCCATACGCAGCTATTATTTATTTTTAGTACCTACTACCTACATCTTATTGTTGACCGTGAAAGTCGAACGACAGAACTAATTCCAACTTTCAATTCATAATTACATGCAACTGTAGTTAATGGTCTAAAATAAAATTAAAGTGAAAGTTTAGCGGTTGAACTGAGGTTATTGTAAAAAAATAGGGACAGTATTTGAAAAAGGTAGGTCCTATTAATCACGTGACATGTTTCAGATGGACACCAAGAACACTACGTCGACTGATCAGTTCAGATTCAGACACACCTTCCGAAGAAAACAGACCAAATGGTAAGACAAAAACTATACCATCAAATGTTTTATTGTTACATACATACATATTTACATAAATCACGCCTATATCCCTTGCGGGGTAGGCAGAGCGTAAACAGCCGCAAAAAACGGACATTTACGCCACGTCTGACAAACATTGGAGGGTCATTCGGAAAATTGTGTATCGCCATAGTGACAGGTTGTCAGCCCATCGCCTAAAATTGCAATACACACTCTCGAGTCCCTTCGTCGCCTTTTACGACACCTACGGGAAACAAATGGGGTGATGCTATTCTAAGCCGGCATCACACGGCAACTAAGCCGGCATCACACGGTTTTATTGTTCCCTACTTAAAATAGCAACACCCCGTTTCTACCCGTGGGTGTCATAAAAAGCAACTCAAGTATAGACACCTATAGGGAATTGGCAGAAGCGTTCTCTCAGGTAAATCTCCAGCTGACTGTTGACAGCAGTGGATTGTAGTCTCTGTTGATGTTGATAAACGACGTACTGATACCAAAAGCGAGTTATTTCCATGAGGACAGAGAAACGGAAACAAGTAAATTTAAAGTTAGGCTCTGTATACCGTGTGATGCCGGCTTAGAATAGCATCACCCCATTTCTTTCCCATGGGTGTCGTAAAAGGCGACGAAGGGACTCGAGGGCGTGTTTTGCAATTTAAGGCGATGGGCTGACAACCTGTTACTATGGCGATACACAATTTTCTGAATGACCCTTAAATGTTTGTCAGACGTGGCGTAAATGTCCGATTTTTGCGGCCGTTAACGCTCTGCCTACCCCGCAAGGAATAAAGGCGTGATGTACTTGAATTGGGACTAAAAAACTAAAATGAATGCTTGGACAGGTGTAGGGGAAGAAACGACCTTGGACACAACCTACACGTCGATCACATCGAATGGCATTGAGACCACCACCACACCGCCAGAATTATCACCTTTCAATAAAGAAGAAGTGGACCACGATAAAGATATTACTGAGGTAACTGAGTGCTGCAGAACATAGACCGCGTTTTTACAACAACAAAAAAAGTTAGACATGGTTTTAGCTATTTTACAATGTCAAATCGTATGGATGCGTGTGATGCCGGCTTATAATAGCATCACCCCATTTCTTTCCTGTGGGTGTCGTAAAAGGCAACGAAGTGTGTATTGCAATTTTAGGCGATGGGCTGACAACCTGTCACTATGGCGATACACAATTTGCCGAATGACCCTCAAATGTTTGTCAGACGTGGCGTAAATGTCCGTTTACGCTCTGCCTACCCCGCAACGGATAAAGGCGTGATTTGTGTGTATGTAAATCGTATGGAGAAATAATTTAAGCACTGTCTAAATGCGCGTCTCACTTTTTTGTAATACCTTTTCGTAAATCGAGCAACAGGAACCGTTGCACGATATGTATTTGCCTGTCGCTACTATAAACTTTCATTCGATATGGATTTAATAGGCCCAATTTATTTTTGTGATTTGTAATAATTGTGCATTTTGTTCACAGTGTACAGTTTGGCGGGAATACGGGAAAGCGTGCGGTTGGTGGGGCGTCTTCTACTGCATAGCGGCAGTGTCAGCGCAGGCGTTAGCTTTGGGAGCAGATTGCTGGCTGACCTACACTACTGCACAGAACGCCAAAGAACCTCTAACACAAGATCAAGTAAATCCACGGTCATAAGAAACCAGCCATTTTATAGGGCGCGTGATACAATACGCGGAATTTTAACTTTATGTAGCGTTATTTTTTTTAAACTTGCAAAGTTTTCAAGCGCGTGCAGGATTTGAACCTGCGACTTTCGCCATTACTAGTGGCGACGCCTCTTCGCGGGTCTTCATCGCTTAGACTACATTTAATCAGTAAAAATAGAATTAGTCACCGGGTATTAGTTGCAAAACTAATCCGGTAGATGGAGCCGTGCCACGCGTTACTGGCATTAAGATACACTTGCAAAATTGGCGGGCAATGAATGAGCTGCGGTAGCCCAGATGGAAGAGGCGTCGCCACTAGTAATGGCGAAAGTCGCAGGTTCAAATCCTGCCCGCGCTTGAAAATTCTGCAAGTTTTCAAAAATTGTAGGTATAGGTACCTAACACGGTGGTGTTTTAAAGTTTTGTATTCAATTTATGATATAAAATTGTATCAACTCCCAGATGTGGTGGCGGGTCTGCGTGTACGCGATGTGGTGCGCGCTGGGGGCGGGCGCGATGGGCGCCGCGGGTGCTGCCAGTGCGGCGGCCGGGGGCAGCGCAAGACGGAAGTTGCACGACAAACTATTGCACGCAGTTCTCCACGCGCCGCTACAACACCGGGCTGTGCCGCCAACGGCTGCCTTGATGTACCGCTTCTCAGCTGATGTGCAAGTCATTGACAAGGTATGGCCAGGAATATATAAGTAAACTAATTAACTTTTAGCACTGCAGTGATCGTCTCCGTTAATTTGCACATTACCGATTATTTTAATTTATTGTTCTAAATCAGATCAGATGGGAATAATCATTGCCAAGGAGAGAGAGCGAGAGAGCTTGTTTTAAACTATCAGCTACATAAATAGCAGAAAGCTGATCATATATCTCTCAACTGAAAAGGATACAACTTATGAGAGAATGTCCATTGACAGAAACTGCCGACAGCAATAAGCCGCTGGATCCAGCTGGGCTTGCTATGCGGCGCCGCGATGCTCGTGAACGCAGTGGCCGCGCCGTGGACGTTACTCGCCTTGGTACCTGCGCTGCTGCTGTATTTGTTCCTGCAGACGGTCTACCTCAGGAGTGCCAGGTATGTCTAGGGTGTAAGGGCCCTCAGATACTGATAGGGACGATAGGGTACGATGACACTGAGCAACATATGTCTGCAAAACGACAAAAAAATATCGAGCTGCCATACAAAGCACAATCAGCAGACTGCGACAAGTAATTTATTTACGTATCCTGACATATATACTTACAGCAAAGTTTTGCAGTTTCGTGATCTGAATGCACCCTATCAGTATTCGGAGGGCTGTCCCTTACACGCTGTATATTTCAATATACTTTACCAAGATCTGTATTAGTGAAAAATCATTAAAATACCAAAGTTATTCAATTTAAGCATTGACAATGCATGTACGGTCTTTGTTTACGGAAATTTATTGAGACTCGTTGCGAAAACAAATGACTCGAACTACAAAAGTGAATAACACAATGTTGAATCACTTCTCAAGCAATAATTACAGGAAGATTTAAAACTTATAATTATTACATTAAATTGGAATTTGTACTTTGATAGTAATATGAGAATGGAATAAATTTATTCATAGATCGTATGTTACTTGTCACATCAACAGAGAACTCCAACGCATAGAAGGGCGAAGCGCGGCGGGCGTGGTGTCGCTATGCGCAGAAACAAGCGCAGGCGCGGGAGCCGTGCGCGCGGGCAGGCTACAACCGCGCATGCGCGCCGCCTTCCTGCGCAGACTGGACCGGAACCACAACGCGCTGCTGCTGCTGAACGCTGCCAACCGCTGGCTGGGACTCACGCTGGTACTTGTCTCATTAGCAACAGTCTCTGCAAGGGCAGGCTGCAACCGCGCATGCGCGCCGCCTTCCTGCGCAGACTGGACCGGAACCACAACGCGCTGCTGCTGCTGAACGCTGCCAACCGCTGGCTGGGACTCACGCTGGTACTTGTCTCATTAGGAACAGTCTCTGTAAGGGCAGGCTACAACCGCGCATGCGCGCCGCCTTCCTGCGCAGACTGGACCGGAACCACAACGCGCTGCTGCTGCTGAACGCTGCCAACCGCTGGCTGGGACTCACGCTGGTACTTGTCTCATTAGCAACAGTCTCTGTAAGGGCAGGCTACAACCGCGCATGCGCGCCGCCTTCCTGCGCAGACTGGACCGGAACCATAACGCGCTGCTGCTGCTGAACGCTGCCAACCGCTGGCTGGGACTCACGCTGGTACTTGTCTCATTAGCAACAGTCTCTGTAAGGGCAGGCTACAACCGCGCATGCGCGCCGCCTTCCTGCGCAGACTGGACCGGAACCACAACGCGCTGCTGCTGCTGAACGCTGCCAACCGCTGGCTGGGACTCACGCTGGTACTTGTCTCATTAGGAACAGTCTCTGTAAGGGCAGGCTACAACCGCGCATGCGCGCCGCCTTCCTGCGCAGACTGGACCGGAACCACAACGCGCTGCTGCTGCTGAACGCTGCCAACCGCTGGCTGGGACTCACGCTGGTACTTGTCTCATTAGCAACAGTCTCTGTAAGGGCAGGCTACAACCGCGCATGCGCGCCGCCTTCCTGCGCAGACTGGACCGGAACCACAACGCGCTGCTGCTGCTGAACGCTGCCAACCGCTGGCTGGGACTCACGCTGGTACTTGTCTCATTAGGAACAGTCTCTGTAAGGGCAGGCTACAACCGCGCATGCGCGCCGCCTTCCTGCGCAGACTGGACCGGAACCACAACGCGCTGCTGCTGCTGAACGCTGCCAACCGCTGGCTGGGACTCACGCTGGTACTTGTCTCATTAGCAACAGTCTCTGTAAGGGCAGGCTACAACCGCGCATGCGCGCCGCCTTCCTGCGCAGACTGGACCGGAACCATAACGCGCTGCTGCTGCTGAACGCTGCCAACCGCTGGCTGGGACTCACGCTGGTACTTGTCTCATTAGCAACAGTCTCTGTAAGGGCAGGCTACAACCGCGCATGCGCGCCGCCTTCCTGCGCAGACTGGACCGGAACCACAACGCGCTGCTGCTGCTGAACGCTGCCAACCGCTGGCTGGGACTCACGCTGGTACTTGACTCATTAGGAACAGTCTCTGTAAGGGCAGGCTACAACCGCGCATGCGCGCCGCCTTCCTGCGCAGACTGGACCGGAACCATAACGCGCTGCTGCTGCTGAACGCTGCCAACCGCTGGCTGGGACTCACGCTGGTACTTGTCTCATTAGCAACAGTCTCTGTAAACTTGTAAGGACAGACTACAACCGCCCATGCCGCCTCCCTGTGCAGACTGCTGTGGAACCGACGCTCACGCAAAAAGCAAACTGAGATTCACATTTGTAGGCATTAACACATTGTTTGGTCCACAACACAGCTGTTGCGGGCTTCATGCTTTATGTAAATACTTGTGTATGGACAGAAACAGAATATTAACCTTTTTAGGATTTCAAAGGCAGACCTTGATCGGAAATTAGAAGTCAATCAGTAAATTATATTGTCCTTGAACAACACTACGCTTAACTAGATTTATTTACAACATTCTCTGTTAAATTGGAGTAATAATATTGCGATATGATGGTAGCAAATGGTTATGATTAATGATAGATAGACTGCTTACTTTTTTATGTTGTTATTAATTGATAAGCTCTTCAATAGAACTCAATAAATAGGGACCTATATTAGTCAACATTCTGAGTTAACTTGTAACAACAATTTGACCGCAGTTTGACAAAACAAATTATCGTGTTTCAGGATTTGGTTGGCGCGGCCACAGTATTCGTATCAGTGGGCGTAGCATTATGCGGCGCGGGCTGGGGAGGAGGCGGGGCGACGGCGGGTCTCGCGGCTACGTATGCGCTACTCTTACCCGCGTATCTGGCGCATGTGGGAAAGGGACGGGCAGATCTTCACATGCAACTCGCGGCTTTGGAGCGCCTGTTGAGAGACGCTGCTATGCCGCAGGAGGATTACAGGGATGATTGTAAGTTTTCATGACTAGTATGATAAGAATTGGATATTTTGTGTACATATTATTTTATGCAGTATTTTATTCCTACCCAGGTCCAATACCGTCGGGATGGCAGAGAGACGGCAAGATTGACTTTCAGAGCATTAGTGTTCAACATGAG
Source organism: Tuta absoluta (assembly GCA_027580185.1). Lineage (NCBI taxonomy): Eukaryota > Metazoa > Arthropoda > Insecta > Lepidoptera > Gelechiidae > Tuta > Tuta absoluta. The sequence goes on from JAQAHW010000003.1 coordinate 11,860,918, forward strand.
CCGGGGGCGCCCGTGGTCCTCCACGATATCAATGTGTCTGTTACTCCTGGGGAAAAGGTACTTTTTTAGGATTGTTTTTTGACAAAACCGAACATATTCAGAATTGTTTTTTGATACCCATACTTTGGTTGGCTTTGGTTTAAATTTGAATGACATGATGAAGATGCTAACACGTTCTCTAGTTAAAATTTCGAATTGCAGGTAGCCATTTGCGGACGCAGCGGCAGCGGTAAATCAACCCTCCTTTTATCATGCGCGGGCGGCACAGTCTTGCGAACCGGCCGTATATTACTCGACGGCCAAGACGCGACCAGAGTGCCTCTGAGGGCTTTACGGCATCGCATCGTGTTATTACCTCAAGAGCCAGTGATGTTCTCCGGGACGCTGAGAGAGAATTTGGATCCGCTAGCCGTACACACGGACGAAGAGATCTGGACGAGTTTGAGAGCTGTAGGATTGTATGAGTACGTGACGGCTCAGCCTGCTGGTTTAGGTAAATAACCACATCTTACCGTTTAGGAAATCTGAGTTGCACGGCCGAAACGTAATCAATCGTTGTGTGGAAATCAGTTAGTTACAGCTAGGACTTTTAAATAAATTCCAACTATAGCGTTGATTTACTTAAATTTTTCAGAATGCGCGGTGGGTCGCGGTGGATGGGGCGGTTGTAACGGCTGGAGCGGCGGTAAGAGCGCGCGAGCGTGTGCGGCGCGGGCGGCTTTGCACGCAAGAATGGCGGGCGCGTTGCTATTGGACGAACCAGGGGCGGCATTAGATGCCCCGGCTGAAAGGGCACTGTTGACTGCGCTGAGAACCGCTCTGCCAAATACTACCATCATCACTGTTGCGGTAAGTTTTACTTTACAATGGCAATAATTCACATTTCATATAAATAGGCTTGTTTCCTACTCCTACTAATCAAACGAGCTACTTTTCAAAACTATATTTGTATGAAAAACGGATTTTGTGACGTCAGTATACACTATTTAGGATGGCTTCAAAATAGGAACTTTTAAATTGTTTCTCAGTTTAATAAATATTATCTTACATGTTGTGAAAAACAATGAATGAGAACTATTCTACTTTTAGACACTGATTTTAAACATCCAAGTCTCATATTCTTCTTCTTTTCATGTGGGACACCGAGTTGACGAACTACGTATATTATTAATTACCCAAGACACAACCCTATTATGTTTTATTGATTAAACTTTTATTTCATAGCTATATGATAAGTAGGTGTTTATTTGGTAACGTATTTTCACAGCATCGCGTGTCATGTGTGCGGGGCTACGACCGTGCAATAGTGTTGGACGAAGGGCGCGTGGCGGAGCAAGGGCCAGTGACGTCGCTGTTGTCTCGCCCCTCCAGCCGCCTCGCGCGCATGCTGGCCGCCGCCGCCGCCCCGACATCACACACCTAGATACGGCACTGGCACACCACCAGAGTAAACGACGACGCTGCTCAAAGCAGTATTAAAGTAGTGTAAGGCGTTACAATCATGTATTAACGTACCCGATCAAGGCCAAGCCGAGGGTATGTCGTATTTTTGTAATAACGAATAAATCACAAATTGACTTACGTTTTCGTATATTTCGATTGTAATTAATGATTATCAGTGCCTTGAGAATCTCACATACGAATATGCATTGCTACAAAAAGGGAGACTGAAATAACCCGCCATAATGTAACAGCTTTAGTATGATGAGAGTCTGACCGACTGCAAGTAGTGGTAACATTGTAAGTCCCACCAAGTAGCCGACACTATTGTGTAAATGACTTACTTTAAACAATTTACTGTATACGTGTTTGTTGGTTAAGAATAAACAATTAAAAGACGTTGGTTTTAATTCCAAATTGTATTTCCAATAGAACAACAATTGCACATAATTCGTTTAAAGCTCACGATCATCGCCGCCGGCTCCGCGGACAGACAACGTGTACCAGAGTCAACGATATAACATAGAATTATATCACTACATAACAATTACAACAATATTTACGTTGGCACCTATAAACAGGCTGTTTTATAGCGGCGCTGACAATGCCAGACACAAAAAAATATATACTTTTTCTTTACTTCATTTGCGTTTTTATCAATATTAACAATGATCACATCAAAAAGATTCTCAAGTATATATATGTACCTTTATATAAAATCGAAATTTAACAAACATTTACTACATAAACACGTCCGCATAACCAAACCGCCGCTATAAAAATGTAACCCTGCATAGTATATAAAAACATTTGTGTCGCCACACAGTCATATAAAAATATTTACTTACAATTACTTACGCGATTATACTTACAAGTAATTCTAAGACAAATCTCGACCGACATGTTTAATAAATTCTTTTTTTTACTTAACGACTATATTGGTATTCGCGTGTTGTCTCGAGGACGACCAACCATATTCAATTTATATATTTTACGCAGAACTTATCACCAGATATTACTATATATTGTGATTAAAAATGAATTGCATTGGTTTGTATATATCTTTGGTAAAATCTTTTATAAGTTTAACAATACAATTATAAATTTTCATGTCTATTGCAATTAAATACTCGAGTCTTCGTTGTTGCAGTATAAAGGCACTAGATCAGGCCACACGATTATAAATATTTACAAACATTTACATATATTACAATATATATTTATCATCAAACAACAATTGATCGCAGTATACAAAGCTGTGATATACAGAAACAAATTAAAGATCGTCAACATAAGGGCATGTTTCAGCATTTAAATAATATCTGAGGTAGTACATGCCATATTATATGTACTTACTGACATAATATTTTCTTGAGTTTGCACAACTATTACTCATCACAATAAAACAATTTTAAACGGATTTAAGTTGTGTTTATTTTGGATTTTACAATTGAATTTTTGGAATTGAATTTTTGGAATTGTAAAATCCAAAATAAACACAACTTAAATCCGTTTAAAATTGTTTTATTGTGATGTACTTACTGATTTTATTTGTACACTATCTTGGTTACTCAATACATTGGCTTTTCAATACATTTTGTGTCTAAACGAGTTTTTAAATTTACCCCTTACAGTAAACATACTGGAATATTTTAGTAAAATTTTGTGCGTTATTTTTTTAATAAGACTTCATTTTGCGATTCACAGATTCGCCGATCACAATCAACGATAACAATAAGAAAATCGAGAAAGGTACTTACACTTATTGTACGTTCGTAATTAAAAATAATAATAGCAAGTACGTTTTTACTTGCTAAGTAGTATAACATAAATTCTTTGCCGGTAACAAACTTTTAAACCGCTGAAAAAAACTAATAAAAAAGAGAAATTTCTGAAGAAAAGAGAGAAGAAAGGGAAGAGGAAAATCATTGTTGTGATTTAAACTTACTACATATTCTTCTAGAAGAAAACTACACTCTACAATACACGATTGAATAGATTCTAACAGGCACTTCAAAACTGTATCTACTTTGTTCTTCATACAATCAAATTCCGTACAGCTGATTTATTCAACTTTCAGAACAAAGGCCTATTTCTGAAGGAATACAAAAACAACATGAACATGAAAAACCAGTCGCAATCAGATTTTACAGGCTCTAATCAAATACGCAAAATCCCGCTACATTCTCGAGCTTCAAAATAACTATTCATAATTATTGAACTTAATTGCCGTGTGATGCCGGCTTAGATTAGCATCACCCCATTTCTCACCCATGGGTGTCGTAAGAGGCGACTAAGGGACTCGAGGGTTAGATGTGAATTGCCATTTTAGGCGATGGGCTGACAACTTGTCACTATAGTGATACACAGTTATCTGATTGACCCTCAAACTTTTGTCAGACGTAGTGTTAATATCCGTTTTAAGGCCGTTAACGCTCTGCCTTCCCCCTTAAGGGATATAGGCGTGATTTATGTATGTTATTTTAATTAGTTGTATTTTAGCTTGTGCAAGTCTGATTGCGGCGAGATTTCACGGTCTGGGCGTGGAAACGTTTCCTTGTTCTGAGCGCTAACTACACAGTTCCTTACCGGCAAAGAGGTTGGTGAGGCGGGCGGGATGGTGGCGGGATGGCAGCTGCCGCGGCCGCGCGTGATAATGAGGTCAATTCGGGATTTAAATTTTCCTTACTTGCCTTAAATTAGTGCTGTCACTTTCCGTCAAATAGGTTTAGAAAAGGCTAGAAGATATCTAAGTCCTGTCATTTTTAAAAACGTCAAGGGTTTTTTCGCCTTTCCTAGTCAATTTAGTCGCCATTGTTTTGATTGTCGCCTTATTTTGACAAAAAACACGTATTTTGCATGAAATTATAAGACATGACACGACTAAAATATCTCCTATCCTTTTCTAAACCTATTTAACGGAAAATGACAGCACTAATTTAAGGCAAGTAAGGAGAATGTACATCCCGAATTGTGGCCGTTATGTGGGCTCTTGCTTGACGGCGGCGCTGGGCGCGACGGCCGCGCGCGCCTCGTCCGGCAGCCGCTCGGGGTTTGTGAGGATGTCCGTGGACGTGCACAGCACGCGGAGGGAGTTCAGCACCGCTGGAAGCACAAACAGTACCGTTAGATACTTGCGGATACAAACGCTGTAAGATTTACTTGGTTTAGTCAGAAAAAACATTATAGGTATGTGTCAGGAAACAGGATGATTGGGATGATTACGGAAAAAAGGATTTTAATGTAATAAAAGTAGATGTTTGAGGTAAGAGGATGCCTGTGCCAGCAAATAGGATCTGTGTGCCAGAAAAGAGCGCACCAAAGAGGATAACTTCATTAAAAATAGTATATTTGTGTCAGAAAACACTAGGTTTATATCAGAAAAGAATTTTTTTTGTCAGAATAGAGGATGTTAACAATTGATGTAAAAAAATATTGTAATATTGTCTATCTCTATAGAGATTTACTGTATAGTATTCATAGTCATTCAACTCCTATTTTTGATTATTTTTCTTTCTTATCTTTCTTGGCATATCTGATGTATGTGACGGGTGGTTCTTATTTTTTTAGTAATAGAATAAAGTATATTTATGGTGGAAGATGGGAATTTAAAAATAAACACACAGATAACAGAGGACAGGTGATTATAATAGGACGAAGGTGTTTGTGAAATAAGAATTTTTGTGATGCAAGTGTAAAATCTGTTATCGCTACTAATACATACCGCGTCTCATCTCGACGAGCGAGCAGTGTTGTTCAGCCCACAGTAGCGTGGTCCGCATACCATAGACGGTGAATCTCTATAGTACGGCCATCCCAATAAGCCATATTTGACAGCTGTCAGATTCGTGCTAAAGTTATGACAGAGTGACCATTTTTCTTTGCTGACATCTCTATTAGTATGGAGATGAAAGCTGTCCAGGCTTATTATATTAATACTACGGCTGTCCAATATGGCTTATCATATTAATACTACAGCTGTCCAGGCTTATCATATTAATACTACAGCTGTCCAGGCTTATCATATAAACACTACAGCAGTCCAATATGGCTTAAAATATTAATACTACAGCTATCCGATATGGCTCATCATATTAATACTACAGCAATTCAATATGGCTTATCATATTAATACTACAGCTGTCCAGGCTTATCATATTAATACTACAGTTGTCCAATATGGCTTATCATATTAATACTACAGCTGCCCAATATGGCTTATCATATTTATACTACAACTGTCCAATATGGCTCATCATATTAATACTACAGCTGTCCAGGCTTATCATATTAATACTATAGCTGTCCAATATGGCTTATCAATTTAATACTACAGCTGTCTAATATGGCTTATCACATTAATACTACAGCTGTCCAATATGGCTTATCACATTAATACTACAGCTGTCCAATATGGCTTATCACATGAATACTACAGCTGTCCAATATGGCTCATCACATTAATACTTCAGCTGTCCAATATGGCTTATCACATTAATACTATTACATACCGGGTCTCATCTCAACGAGCGAGCAGTGTTGTTCAGCCCAGAGTAACGTGGTCCGCACAAGGTCGGCCGACGAGCCGCACGACACGCAAGCGCTGAACGAGTCCACCAGAGCCGCCGCCACTACGCTAAACTGTACACAACGCTGAGGAATATTATTGTACTTCATTTGGGATACACTGATAATAAGCTTTTCTCAAACGTTCCGCATCAGTTCTAATATTGATCGAAGAATAACAGTTTTTGAATTTCGGTAAGTAGCCATCATTTTCATTACGAAGTTTACAAACTAAGATTTAGATCGAGCTTATTACAAAAACTCACAAACTCTTCGCTTGCCAGATAACCTCTCGGCATGGCATGTGCAATACAATGTTCTATACATTGTTAATTGTAACACGGCCAAAAGTATGTGGTGTTGTCAATTCAGAGTATGTTATCTGCCATATTCAATTCAAAAAGTTGTTCAAAAGGTGCAGTAAGCCAGTGGACAGTAAAACCACCGTAAAAACAGTCCCTATGTGATCCTTACCGATCGCCAATAGGGTGTGTCACTATTATGATCATTCAATGTTATTCAAAATATGCACAGTTAGATTTATTAAACTTATAAGGAATTTAACAGTTTTCTATTTTTACGCTATATTTTATAATAGCTTGAGACGTCCCACTATTTTCATGGAAAGTATCGTTTTGGAAAGTAACTCGATTGACCAGTAGGAAAATCCTATATTCTGCTATAGAAAAAAGGTGTTCGCTTGGCAATAGCGAGCGTTAACCATTACTAACACTGTACTCATATTTAGGAAGGCGATATATCGTTTTCTTAGTAAATGCGCTAGCGTATTATATTAAGTATTATGATATGCCAGCGATGTGACTTTATGTCGACAGTTTAAATTACCGTTTAAAAATTGAAGTTTTTGTCGTGTGAATGTTCGCTGTTGGCAAGCTAACGCGCTAAACATATGCAGTATTTGAGCATTATTTATTTATTAAACCACTGTACGTTCCTTATAGCCTTACTTATAGAGATAGAGATCTTCCTTTGCAGCGATTGGTCGCACTTATCTGTTCCAAAGCTGTGTGATTGGTTACGTATGCCCCCACACCCCACCCCACTCCGACACGGCAGGGCGGGGCGAGTCGGCCCGCTTGGCTTCATTGGCGATTTTTCTTTCGCAGTGAGCGGTCGCGCTCAGAAAATAATTTTTTAAATTTCGATAAAGTTTTAAATTTTAAACTTTGAAATTTTTTTTTTCTTACAATTTGAACGGTTTTGCACCGTTCGTTTTTTAAATTAATAAATTTAATGATTTAATTGTTCCTATTTAAATAAATTTTAAAATCAGTGTGTGTATAAACTGGGTAAGTCCTTTATATTTTATTATGCATGTGGCAAATCAAATTTCTGAAGGCGGTTTTCCGTCGGACACAACTTTGCAATTTCTTACAATTTTAATAAATTATTATTGAAATCTGTCAAGACCGTTTACGAATAAATAAATTGTTCCTGGCGATCCGAATTCTGTGAACAAAATAGTTAATAATTTATGGGAATTATTTGTCAAGATCAAGAATAATGATCCCAAATAAATAAGCAAAGTGTGTTATAGAAATTTGGTTGCTATCGAAGTTTTAGTTACCCGGATTTAACAATAGTGAATTTTTTTTACGTAAAATTTTTAATCCGGAAGTAATTAATTCGTTCGATTCTTTACGAACGATCAAATGAAAATCCAATAATCATAGTGCACTTCGCACAAGCTTTGAGTGGCATTATTTTAAGATTTTCAATATAGCTTTCTTTTAGTTTTAAGTGTAACTTTCGCACACAGTTGTATTACTGTTTATGAATAAAGATTGATTGATTGATATAAATGTTCATCCCTCGCAGGTTTTTAAACTAGTTACCTTGAACTGATAGGTAGGTATTCCTCGAGAGAAGTAATACCATTTTTCTATTTATAGGTTACTATCCCGTCAAACTAGTTTCTACATATCCCCCGTGCACGTTATTCATTAATGTGCCTGATTGATTTATGGATTTTCATTTGTGAATGATTATTTTATTTTTACACGTGTTTTTGTAAATTGTTATTTGGACATAAATACATTTTTATGTCGTTTACTGGAGCTAGTAATGGTATACAGATGCTCCTTTCACGTAGCAACGTGTTATTCAAGTAACGCATCAAATACGTGATCTGTAGGTATTGTTCGGATACCTTCAAACTTCTTTAAATAAACAAATCGAACAGCGACAATTTTTATTTTAAAAGGGGGCCGCCATGACCCTGTGAAATGCTCTTAGTAATAAGAAAGTTTACGGAAGTCCAAGTCCGTAGAACGTCTTATAAAATAGAGTAATAAGAACTCCTCAAAGATCTTTTCGTTGTACCTAGAATAAACTGCAGAAAATATATATTCTAGTTGATTGCTATGATATGAAATGGCAGCATAAGCCAAGCTACATTTCGTCGGTTTTATAAGCTACCTCTGCGCAACGCAAGGTATACCCTATTTTATAACATCATCAGGAGTTCATTAGGCCGTCAGCGCATGACGTGTCCTTAGACTCCTACATCCCCGCGCAGGGGTTGTACCTTTTGATGTCATGCAGAATGCCCTCGCTTGCACTTGCAGGGCCTGAAATTCCGTCCTCGAGCCTTTCGTATACTTGACGAATTAATAAATCGACATGCGATACAAATTCCATGCATTATAGACGGTTTAGATGCAAATATTGCCAAAAATACTAACAAGTACTAAAAAGTATTTGTGTTGTGGGTTTCGGTACGATATGCAACTCAAAGAACTCGGTCCTCGTGGAGCCAAAGTTTCGAAATGTACCCACCAATATATTTTTAATACCTCGTGCAGAAAGAGTCGGCCAGCACCTTTGATAAAACGTTATTGCTTTTAGTATAGGTATTACTTTTGGTACCTACCTACCTTTTTATCAAACTTCCAAAAGTTTTGATGGCATCCGGCACATGCATGATTTGCTTTTGTCTGATCAAAGTAAAGCAGTCTTTCTTTACTTCTATGCTTATTTGTCTTCTAACGTGACAGTGAAATGCCCTCGTTAAATTTTGTCTTATCTGAAAGTACATCGTCCGGTCCACCGCCTGCGATGAGATAAAGCAATTGTAGCGAAGGGTAGTGTGTAGCACTAGTATTGATAGTGAAGCGCGCAGGTTCGAATCCTGCATGTGGTATAAAATTAGCCAAGTTTCCATAATTTTATACCTACCTAACACGGTTAAGGTTAAGTATTAAAATATATTTAAGAAATAAAAGCTTCGAAAGGTGTGTTACAGACTTGAGTACAAGGAGTTTACTGTCTGACACATGTGTTACCTCGAGCGTATTAGAAAATAGAACGCGAGGGGATTCCTAAGATGTTAATTTGAAAATATTTTTACCTTGCACGCGTTCATAAGGTCCCCCTCTTTTAGTTCCATGAGCTAACGCTTTCAAATAACGATAGCTAGATTCCACTGAGAATTTGCAAAATAGGCTATCTGTAGGCAAAATATACCTACTTAAATGTTTGAAAAATGTTTCAAATATAACATCCTAGCCCGAAAAAGTCTTGGCTATTAGAAAGTACAGGGAACAATATTCCTACGTAAGTATGAACTTTATCTACTCGGAATAAAGTTCAAAGTTAGAGAGCTGTCTAACGTTTTACAATGATTCTTAAGCAGACGACATATTTGTCGTAGATTCACCGCATTCAGTCCCATCCTAGTAACCGTTACTGCCGAGTCTAAATTCTCGCAGGTTAAGGAAAATTTATAGACGGTTTAAGTCTGAAACAGTTTTCCTTTATGATCATTTCAGTGGCCTACCGAGGCCACGCAGTAAGAAAATGAGAAACATATTGATTTATTAGGTAACTGTGAAAACGACTGAATTTATAAATTTTTCCCTTGCTCACTGTCCTAAGTAGCAATAATTCACTTCTATTTCTATGCTATCACAGACCTCGTAGTGCTAACGCATTTCTGAGGGAGATCCCTCACGCTTGTCATTTGTTTACTTCTTTGAACTATGATCAAAAAGTGGCGTAAGAGTACCTACGTTAAATACTCGCTATGATTCTGGCATCAATCACGGAAGGGAATGTGTACAATCTAAGCTCTCTAAGTGCAGAGTTGTCCTAAAATAGTCCTACGTTTTTCTTAGCAACATGGAAACAGACAAATGTGGGGAGAGAAAACGGCCTTTTTGTAATGGCCTCATCTCAAAATGGATAAGTAAATAATGAAGACCTACCCATTTAATAGATCTCACACCGAAACTATAATAATTTTTACTTTTTAATTCATCGTGCATTGAGTGTACGGAGTAAATTTCGTGAGGTGGAGATGTATGTAGGTAATTTACTTATTCCAGCATGTTGCAACTTGGGAGCTAGGTACACCCTATTGTTAATTCTGCTATATCAAGCTGTATAACATCAAAACTAGTGGAAGGTTGTCTAGCTGCTAAGGCGAGTGATGTAATATATACCTATTTGGTATATGCCAAATTTTGTGTTACCTACTCGAGTGCCTTGATCTTGAACATGATATTTTCTTCAACGGTGATCATAATGATATATAATATTTGTACGGTGACCCACGTAAGATCTAGGCTTCCACAATTAACTTGCAATGTTGCAATGTTTGTACTGTCTAATAGACAATAACGTCGTTTACCGACGTACCTTCGGATTAAATTTTCTCCGTAGGTAAGCGGTTAACAAAATGATAAAATTCTTATAATTTAAACTTTAGCTCATATTCTTTTATAGCTAGCTCGTTTTTTATTGTACATAAAATTAAAGCAAATTTGTGCCCTTTTCAAGTTTTAAACAGAGATCTGGGCTTTGCATGGGACGGTCAGAGGTAGTTATGGCAGAAAACAATTTCAATAATCGCCTCTTTTATTATATCAAGTTTAGGTAGATTTACCAAGATATTAATTAACTATATTATTATATACAATATAGTTTATTCAGAGGCCCGAGTGATGTTTTAAATAAAGCTTGACCGTTACTCCGACAAAGTAAACAAGGTTAGTTATTGATCATTATGTATTATAGCAAATATTATTAAGGCAAGCCCAAATGAATCATATTTAAAAAATCATATGAAGGTATGATTTGATAACAAATTTATGACTTTTATTCTCCTGGGAAACTAGGTAGTCGTTTGGCCAGGTTTTTTGATTTACCTGCTTAAGCCCGTTTAGGTCAATGCATATCTTAAACAGTAGTGTTGACCTTATAGTAGGAAAATTTAACCTACTTATTACGTTACCTATAGCTTGAGTGATCAAGCACAATTACAATATGTAAGCTATGTTTTTCTGTGTAAAAGAGCTATTTATTTACTATGTAAGTAAATAGATATTTAAAAGGTTTTATAAAAACGACCTGCAATGCGTATTTACCTCTAACTAAAGGATCAATATTTTTATATTTTACTATTTTGGCTATTGTTTTTCAAATTTTTTTTTGAAATTTTCTGTTTACTGTTCGGAAACTTTCAGATGAATTTCCGCGTACTTTCTATCTTATCAAAACGTATTGAGACTTACATAATGAATAACTGTATTATGTGCATTTTTTTATTAAATACGAGGTAAAGTTTTTAAAGACATTATAAATGGCATGTTACAAATGCATCATTTTCATCATTCTATTATGCTTACCTAGAATGCCGTAATATAGTACAAGAGGTTTTGAATTACATTTTCATCATAATTTATTATATTTTATCGTCATTTAAGGGTGAGTTTATGATATTACAGTATTTTTTAATAAATACAATATAAATAAATTTTCAGTATAGTGGATCAAAATCATTATTGTTGATAAAGAAATTCATTTTTCTTTTTTAAAGAATAATAATACCTGTTTCTATTTATAGTTTTTCACATTGGCGATAGCTTCCACTCCTCCAGGCGATATCAAACATGTCTCTATAAGTAAGGCTATAAGGAACGTACAGTGGTTTAATGACAGCATTTTACCTACCAATAAAATGCTTATTAAACTACTTACCTTCCTTATAGCCTTAAATTTTTAATTCTGCCTGGTGTATTTTGTAGTAATAATATTCTAATTAGAATATTATTATGAGACGCAATGAAGCCAAGCGGGCCGACTCGCCCCGCCCTGCCGTGTCGGAGTGGGGTGGGGTGTGGGGGCATACGTAACCAATCACACAGCTTTGGAACAGATAAGTGCGACCAATCGCTGCAAAGGAAGATCTCTATCTCTATAAGTAAGGCTATAAGGAAGGTAAGTAGTTTAATAAGCATTTTATTGGTAGGTAAAATGCTGTCATTTATTGAGAAAACCAACAGCTATTTTTACATAAATTGGCAGAGCACACAACATTACATCATTAGGCTATCATAGATTTATATCTATGATATCTAACCTGTCACTATGGCGATACACAATTTTCAGAATGTCCCTCAAATATTTGTCATACGTGGCGTAAATGTCCGTTTTTGCGGCCATTGCGACGGCCGATGTGGCGCAGTGGTAGTGCGACTGCCTGCGACGCAAAGGTTCCGGATTCGATTCTCGGCGGGACACTCATTAAAGTTGATATTAATGACTTTGTGAATTTGTTCCCGGTCTGGTAAGGACATTGCAGGCTGAACCACTTGATTGTCCGAAAAGAAAGATGGTTCCGTGCTTCGGAGGGCACGTTAAGCCTTCGGTCCCGGTTGCTGTCTATGATTACTTAGACGGCGGTCGTTACACAACCATGTCAGGTCCTACTACTAGTAGTCGGCGGTTGAAAAACTCTGACACCAGGGTTCATCGGGTCGTTGGACGATTCGGTGTCCCACACGAAAAGAAAAAAGAGTGGCCATTTACGCTCTGCCTACCTCGCAAAGGATTATAGGCGTAATATGTATATTTGTAAAGGATACGAGCCAATACTTCCAGTTGTGCATGGTGCGGCTGGCGACGTGCCGGGCGAACATCTCTCGCAGGCGGCCGGCGCGCGCGCGCGACACCGGCGCGCCCGTCGCCGGCAGGAGCGAGTGGCAGTTGCTGACGATCACATATAAATCAGATCGTGAGAACGTACGCTCTAATGCCTTGATCACACGTAGCGAGTACAGTAGACAGTGCATTGACTAGCCCACTGTACTCGCTACGTGTGATCAAATCATAGAGCGATAATATTCTCAGCGTTACACGTTATCAACATTGATAGTATTTACTGCGTATGTATTATGATTGTGTTAATTTTTTAATACGGTATAAATTACTACTGCAAATGCTTGCTTATCTGTTTTGATTATCTCTCTTTCAAGGTAGAGGTTGCCTGGAAGAGATCGCTACAAGCCTTTGCTTACTTACAGTTATAAGTTTTCTACATTGTTAAATGTTTTTCTTGTGTACATGTTGTAGGCAATATAGTATTCATCTATCTATCATTCGAACTGGATTCAGATAATCATAGCTACCATGACAAGCTGGCGGAAACATGATTAAAATGTTTGCCTACATAGAGGCTGATCAACTTGTTCCTCTGCTTTTTGTACAGATATAACTGCAGTAAGATTACGACTGTCTTTGTTTGTTGTAATTCAAGTGTTTTGAATAAAGTAACAAGGCTTATCCTTGTTACTACAACATATCTTGCATAACACTTCTTACAGCTGAAATAAAATTTCAAAGCTCTGACACCTATCAGAGACACTCTTTACATAAAATCAAAAATTATTCTTTAAAAACTAACTTTTATAATTAAATATTAATATAATTTTGTAATTAAATTGATGCCAGATTCTCTAAATCAAATAAAATACATGTTCAACTTACGATATAGAATTATTTAAACATTCGATTTGCTGTCGCAAGTTCTCCATCTCCTCCTTGATTTGATTCCGCTCCGCCTTCAGCTGCTTTATGTACTCCGCTCCCTTTTGCAACATCGCCGCTTTACTCACCTTAAACATAAGAGTAAAAAATAAAGCATTAATAGGTACAAACTTTATATCATTTATAGTTCGTAAAATATGACAAAAAGTAATATTTAATGTCAATTTAAAATTACATTATTGAAATTGATAATCAAGGAATAATAGTGGGCCTAGATAAAAGACCTGCGGAACTCCTAGTATTCCGCGTAGTTGATTTGCTCAAACATAATACTTAAACTTTTATAGAGCTTTCTGGCAAGTTAGAATTAAACAGGAGGCTAGACATCCTAAGAATGTGCAACTTGTAAATCAGCAGCCCATGGTTGATCCTATTAAAAGCCTCATTAAAGTCTCTCGATAATTTAAATGAATCGCTCCCGTTAAGTTTACAGGGGCATGTTATTAGAACTCGCACCTTAGTTTCTATCCTTGTCGTTACAGGATTTCATCATACGGTTTTTTACATTTTTATCATCATCATATCAGGCTATTGCAGTCCACTGCTGGACGTAGGCCTCCCCCAGAGTACGCCACAAGGCACGACCTGCCGTTTTCAGTATCGAGTCGCTACCAACCGCCCCCTTAAGTCATCGGTCCATCTGTCCGGAGGGCGTCCAACGCTACGCTTGCCGAGGCGTGGCCTCCACTTGAGAACCCGCTTACTCCACCGTTCATCGTCTCCACGACAGATGTGACCAGCCCACTGCCACTTCAGCTTGCAACGCTTGCAGACAATGTCCGTTACTTAGGTCTTTATTATGGTGATGCTTGTTACCTTAGCGGCGGGGTTGGTGCTGAGATGCGGTATGAGCGCCTGCAGCGTGTCGAAGCCGGTCTTGATGTTGCAGCGGCGCTTCTGCTCCGCGTGTAAGTGTGTGCGGCGCCCTCCCCCGCTGCCGCCCGGGGAGCCCGCGCGCTCGCGGGGGGACCCGGGGGACGTGGGGGGCGATAATGACTGCGGGAACAAAACATACTACTATGAGGTTCTTGCTCAGGAGACAACAATACTCTCTTTGAGCGAAAAGAAAGGGACCGATTACTAACGAGGATGTAATTTGAGCGCGTTAGATGTTTTTCAAATCTTTTTATATTTCGCACAAAGCAAACGCAATAAGTTGAATCAGCCATTTCAGCCAAGTCTTTCATTCTGGCTGCTAAGATATCGTTTACAAAAGTTTTCACAGTTTTATTACATCTTTTACTGCCAAGAAAAGAAAATTATTTGTATAATTAAATCCTTCCCTCTAATTTGAAACGTGAACAATGAGTCACGTTTCTTTCATGTTTGAAAAAGCGATAGCGATAAATTATTTTTCATAGAGATTGTGGGCGGACTTCTTGCTTCCGAATTAGTAAACCACTTTAAAGTGTTCAGATATAAAAATTAAGAAAACTTGTTTTTTTCCACCACAGGCACAATTCGAACCTGCCACTTTCGCTAACGCAATTTGTAAAGGGTTGAATGGCGGCTGCAAGAATGTGAATAATAAATGAGGCGTCGTTACAGCCGTATGATGCCGGTTTAGAATAGCATCACCCCATTTTTCATCACCCTTTCTCGCAGGTGTTGTAAGAAGCGACTGAGGGACTCGACAGTGAGTCAGTATTTCTGAAACAGCCTTGAAATATTTGTTACACATGTCGTTAACGACCGTATTTTTGCCGTTAATGCTCGGGTCCCGCAAGGGATAAAGGCGTGGTGTGTGTATGTACGTTACAACTGACCTGATGTGGCGACATGACGTCACTGCCTATGGGCGAGGGCTGCCCCCTTCGGACTGGAGACCTCGGGAGCTCCCCCCCTCCACTCCCAACATCTTCACTACTGCTTAGCTTATACAAGCTCTGTGCTATAAATAATATTAAAAAAAAACATGAATATAATAACTTTTCAAACACTCGCGATCACTGGCACACATTTACCTAAATATAACTAGATAAACTCGGTTTAATATTTTCTTGAGTTTGCACAACTATTACTCATCACAATAAAACAATTTTAACGGATTTAAGTTGTGTTTATTTTGGATTTTACAATTCCTACGTTTCGAGCTCTTTACAGAGCCCGTGGTCACGGATGACTAAGGTGTTAGACGTCATTATTTAGAATTGAAATTATTTTTGTTGTTCTACCGCCATCTATTTCTTAATTGCCTAGCGTAACGTCCTGGTTCCACACAAAATGCTGAAACCGTATCTTGTGTAGTAGGTCTTACAGTATGTTGGATCTGGTTCTTCTGCTGTGTAATCAGCGGAGTCCAAGTTGATGAGATTCCCCATCCAGTATCTCTGTTGAAATTCGGATGTTTTTGAATTTCTATGGCTTCCCGTACTTTCCTAGGAATGAATCTCTTCTCTCTCGCTAGGATTGCAGCCTTATCAAATCTGACATAATGGGTGGGGTTATCCATGATATGTTCACACACTGCAGACTGTCTGTCACGACGGTTTTTTACATCAGCAATATGTTCTTTTAGACGTGTAGATACATTTCTCTTTGTTTCTCCTATGTATGAGAGTCCACAGTCACAGTCAAGTTTATAAACACCAGGGTCTTGGAGAGGGATGTTGCATTTGACTGATCTGATGTACTGGCTGATCTTCCTCGGCGGCTTGAAAATGGTTTTGATTGAAGCTCGCTTCAGAATTCTACCGATCTTATCAGTTACTCCCTTCAAGTATGGTAAGTACGCTGGTTGTCGTTCGACTGTGGATGGTTTGGCACGGTTTCTGTGACGTTGACGGGGTGGCTTCAGGTTATTTTCATGGAGTACTCGTCTCACATGCTTGAGCTCATCGTCTAGGTGTTGGGGGTCACAGATACCGCGTGCTCTCTGAAACAAAGAGGTACCAACGGCAGCTAATTGGCTCGGATGATGGTGGGAGTTACCATTTAGGTACCTATCTGTGTGGGTTGGCTTTCTATAAACGGAATGACTGATTGTACCATTTGTGTTTTTAATTATAAGAATATCTAAAAATGCTAATTGATTATTTTGCTCTGATTCCATTGTAAATTTAATATTGGGATGAATTGAATTTAAATGATTTAGAAAAGCAGTAACTTGGTCTTGTGGAAGGATGGTGAAGGTGTCGTCTACGTACCTCTTATACATCTTCGGCACAGCCGGAGCGTGCCTTAGGGCTCGATCCTCAAAGTCCTCCATAAAGATGTCAGCCATCAAGGGGGATACTGGATAGCCCATAGCCACGCCGTCGACTTGTATATAGAACTCATCATTCCACAATAGGTAACCAGATGTTAGGCATCATTCTAAAAGTTCTACATATTCTATTGCTATGTTATTTTCCCGGAGTTTTCGTTTTACTATTTCGATACAATCCTTGACTGGAATGGCAGTGAAAAGGGATTGGACGTCAAAACTAACCATTACTTCATTGCTGTTTACTTGCAAGTTTTTGAGTTCTCCGACAAACTGATATGAGTCCTTCACATGTGCACTTGTTTGGCCCCGAAGCTGAGATAGTACATTAGCTAGGTGCTTGGCCAGCTTGTAAGTTGGTGTGTCAATCTGGCTCACTATAGGACGAAGTGGAACATCAGTTTTGTGGATTTTAGGTAGACCATATATTTTTGGCGGTTTTGCACAGGTTGGTAATAATGATTTCACATCTAATTCTAGCGTGTCTTTATGTTTAGTTATTAATTCGGTTGTTTTCTTTAAAATAGAATTGGTGGGATCTCTATTCACTTTTTTATAGGTGTTTTCATCCGACAATAACAAAGACATTTTGAGGTTATAATCAGACGTGTCCATCACGACAGTGGCGTTTCCTTTGTCTGCACGGAGGACGGTCAGTTCTTCATTTTTGCGTAAGTTCTTCAACGAGGAAGATCAGCCAGTACATCAGATCAGTCAAATGCAACATCCCTCTCCAAGACCCTGGTGTTTATAAACTTGACTGTGACTGTGGACTCTCATACATAGGAGAAACAAAGAGAAATGTATCTACACGTCTAAAAGAACATATTGCTGATGTAAAAAACCGTCGTGACAGACAGTCTGCAGTGTGTGAACATATCATGGATAACCCCACCCATTATGTCAGATTTGATAAGGCTGCAATCCTAGCGAGAGAGAAGAGATTCATTCCTAGGAAAGTACGGGAAGCCATAGAAATTCAAAAACATCCGAATTTCAACAGAGATACTGGATGGGGAATCTCATCAACTTGGATTCCGCTGATTACACAGCAGAAGAACCAGATCCAACATACTGTAAGACCTACTACACAAGATACGGTTTCAGCATTTTGTGTGGAACCAGGACGTTACGCTAGGCAATTAAGAAATAGATGGCGGTAGAACAACAAAAATAATTTCAATTCTAAATAATGACGTCTAACACCTTAGTCATCCGTGACCACGGGCTCTGTAAAGAGCTCGAAACGTAGGAATTGTAAAATCCAAAATAAACACAACTTAAATCCGTTAAAATTGTTTTATTGTGACACTCGGTTTAATTAAAAACATGAATATTGTTGTAATCTTTTCTTGTATTTGCAAAACCATATATCATCACAACACAACCTCAATCCTTTAAAATTGGTTTATTCCGATCAGTAATGTTTATATACAAAACATATTTAGCCTACTAGTGGAATATTTAAAGATAAAATGATGCAACATAACAAACCGCCGGTTTATCACGTGATATAAAATTAAGATAAAGAAAAAATACAAACAAAGAGTATAAAAATCGAAACGAAAGCATTGCTTACCGCTTGCAGAATAAAACTAACATTCAAAGAAGCAGAAAAACAAAGGCACAAATCAAGTACCTGTTTGCGGCGATTTGGATTTGGATATCTCATTGTTTTTTGTTTATTGTACCTACCAACCTATATATATTTAAAATGTCTGTTGCGGAATGGTGCCGAGACAAACTTTGAAAGTTTAACGGCCCCAATTAAATTATTTACTTTGTAATGTTTCTTTAATAAATGATTAATCTATCTATCTATTAAGACTTGTTTTTCATACATTGTCTTTTAATCCTTGGAGAAAATTTTATAGTTTTTTTACATCCTATATACTCAAGTGCAGGCTGGACAACAGCTGCGCGACCATGAAGCAAAAAAAGCTAATTTTATTGAGAATTTCTATTGAATATTATTCCGAGCTTTCCTATCAATCTTGACATACATACACGCCACAAATATTTAAAAAATTGAAGTTTCCACGTTAAGAAATAAGCCTAAAACACCAACCAGTATGTAGTCCGACACCACTTCATATTTTATTTTATTTTGATTATGCAAATGATATGTTTCTAGTGGAGTTTCACTGTTATTTTAATTTTATTAAGTTTGGTGTAAATATGTTATAATCAACGTAATGTACGGAAAGTATGCTCATTAATAAACTATTTAAATAATTGAATCAAACAAATACACCAGACCCTTTTCCCAAAGATGGCATACACCTAAGGCGCCTCTCACACTGGGAACGCGCCCCGACGCGTAGCGCGGAGCGGCAGATCCCGGCACTGCGCGTTGACGCTTTGTCGGTGTGTTGCACGAGGTGGTTTTTCGATACGTACTGATACGTACTTGCATACAACTTTAAAATCTGCGATCCTGCGCTACGCGACGGAGTGCGGTGCAGTGGGAGAGCCGCCTAAACAATATAGCGACCACAGATTGGGTATATTCAGCAGATGGGAAAATATGGCGATCACAGACAAATTGAGTCGATTCAGTTGTTGGGAAGATACTTACAGTGGTGGGTGGAGAGTAGCTGCGCCAGCATGACGCTGGCTTGCGGCAGCGCGGGCTCCGAGGCGACGCTGGTGAGCGGCGGCGGGCGGCGCGCCGAGTGGCTGGTGCCGCCGCTCTCCGTCAGCATGCTGCTCGAGGAGGAGCGCGAGCGGAGCCGCAAGGGGTGCGCCTGCGCATCGTGGGCCTGACGATCAACACACATATCAGGCTTTTTATCCCTTGGAAAAGCAGAGCGTTAACGAACGTAAAATACGTCTGACAAATACTTGACGGCCGTTTCAGAAAAGTCTTGTAGCACTATAGTGACAAGTTTCTTAGTATGATGGCTAATATGTTAATACACATGAAACCCCAGTCCCACAACCGCCTCTTACGACAACAGCGGGAAAGGAATGGGGTCATTCTATTCTAAGCCGGCATCACGCGGCAACACCACAAAGAAAACTTAAAAAAGGGGAAATTGAATTTAGAGAACATCTGATATTTGATACGATGTAGTTAATTATCCGGGTCTATCGCGATAGTTTGATCCGAATATTACTTTGAAACAATAAATCACGATCAATATTCATATCCCCTTACACCCCACTATGTTTTGCTAGTCAGCGTCATAATGTCTGTAGCGACCTCTAGGAGCTATTACAAGAAGCTCACTCAAAGTGGTTCAAAAACATTGCTTGCTTACGCAACAGAAGTTCCAACATATCTGCAAGATGGCGCCACGTGACAGAACAAAGAGCCTGAAACGCGGTATCGAAGTGTTTCACCGCGCAACGCATTTATACAACTTCCAATTCTATCCAGGTGGACCAGTCGCGGTCCCCTGGCCTCAACCCGCCCCAGATAGGGTAGCTACCCACTTCCGAAGGGGTTCAGGTGGACACCACCTGGACCCCTTCATTCTGCCTATTGGCATTATTCCTGTCACTGCTCAGACAATACGGCAATGTCTAGGGTTTTTGGCAAGTTTTCTGCGTCTGGAGTTATCCCGGCAGATCGGTTATACCACCAGGTTCCGATCTTAAAATTAATTAATGAGCTGAAGCTTACCCGACTAGAAGAGGCAGATGCATGCTGTTGGTGCGCGGGCGTGGGGGCGGGGGCGGGGGCGGACACCGACCAATCAGCATTAAGCTGCGCGCCCAGGGGCAAACTGTGCGAGCGAAACTGTTCCTTGTTGCGCACAATCGTCACCTGCAGAGAAAAAAGAAAGAAAGATAATCGCAAAAGTATACATTGAAACTAGCAAAGGCTAAATAAAACCGTGGATACTGATGATGAAATAAAATTTGAGTCTTCTGACTCATACGCGGCCATCATATGAAAGGGCGGGATGTACAATTGTGTATGTTACGGAAGCCTCGGTGGGCGAGTACGACTCGCACTTGTCTTTTTTTTATCTACATCAACGTATTATATTTTACTATTTTAGATAACTGGTAGACATTTTTATACTGCTATTTGAAATTGATTTCAGCTAAATCATTGTGATAGTGAAAATACAAAGATATCATTGAAAACGTCATTTGATTAGAAACAGTAAAACCCGAATAAGTGAAGGCTCGTCTACCCCGCGCACGTGCCGTTGGCGTGATTACTTATCTTCGTACAAGTGCCTTCGAATATGCCTCCAAATCATTGTTATCAGTTTAAAAACTTCAAGGTCGGAGACCACATTACACGCGTAAAAGCATCGATGTAAGATTAGTTTCAAAATTGCTTGGTATATTTATATTTGTGGAATAATACCAGGGCTGATCGTTTTAACACACTTTTTATCTCAATCATCGCCTTTCTCTAGATTACGAATATCACTATTCGTTGGTATTGCAGCGATCGTCTTTTCATAATTTCAGTTAATAACCCCTTTTTAAAAGGCATGTAATTAACGCGGCGACTATTTAATCAGATTCAAGGTTGAAAAAATAATAAAAGTGGATAGTAAATATAATAGGTTGGCAGCGACAGTGGAGTACAGTATTAGGTAAAAAGTAGCAGCGTTAAAATCTGTATCAAGGTTTGGTTTAATTGAAACTGGCTACGAGTTTTTCTTTTGTCTACTGAATTTATGGATAAGCGAAAAATTGCAAGCAGCAAAAAATTAGAAAATAGGCATTATTAAATTGTAAAATAGAAATTTAATTAAAATTGATTTGAGGTAATAATTAATTTAATTGAGATCTTATTAACATATATTATGCGACATTTTACGAGCTGCAAATAAAACAAAAAATAGCATACAATTTAATATTGTGTAAATATTAAATATAAAAATTGCATACAATTTACATATTGTGAATATTGTGATTGTGTTTCTTTTATGTCTCACTTAACTTTAAATAATTTTATTGTGTTTATATTGCTCTATTTCTTGACTTTTTTTATTTCTTTTAATGGTGAAAAATAAAGGGCATGAAAAAATTTCAAAATAGTTTTTATCAATTAATTAAAATAATTGTTACCTAGGTATTTCAATCCCTTACGAGGCATGTCGCCCGCAAAATATCTGAGCCGTTTCAATAGGCACTTAAATACTTATTAAATAATAAGGGCTGGCCTTGATTTGGTGGGGCGTCCGCGTTTTCTTTTTTGCCCTATTGGGACCATTTTTGCCTCTAAATGCGGAGTGGTCTCCACGTGTTCGTATGCACCCATTACCGGTGAATTGCACAAACAAACAACAACAAGCAACAGCTAGTGCCGTGACGTGCACTTGCTGCTTGCCATTGGCTGATAGAGCGTTTCGCCCCCCGCGCCGCTATTTTCATAATATTATGATTTCCAAAACAAAAAAAAATGATTCGTTGATACGTATTTAAAGTATCCGTTTTAATATTTACAGCTGCTCGTAAATAAGAGCCAGAAAGTGTTCTTTCAGATAGAAGCCTACAATAGCCTTGATATTTTATTTGTTATCGCACTAATAATGTTATTCGCCAACCCATGATTTTTGATACCCCGCCTATAATTTCAATTATCTATTTGAAATATAATACTACCTTGAAGTCGCAGCCGTTATTTAGCTTATTATGATGCCCTGCATTTGCAGCTTATCAAATATAATTTAAAGCCAAATTATTTGACCACTGCCCAGTTATATTTTTAGACGCTAATAGATGGTACCCCGTTAATTTGCTAGTCGCCTTGTTAAAAATATGCGTTTTTAAAATAAGGTATAATCTAGTTAGTTTATGAAACTCTTTACACATCTTACTCGTATGCAGTTAAGTAGATATTTTATGTAATTTTGATAAGCTTTTTCAAGAAAGTAGAGTCAAGTGCCGTGTGATGCCTGCTCAGAATAGCTTCACTCTATTTCCTGCGGGTGATCAGAGAATTTCTAGATAATGGTTATTTAAACGAGTCTTATCGCGATAGTTAGAAAGTAATCGAGAGTGCGAAAAAAGTTATACAGATTTTCTTTTTGAGGGTTCCGTACTCAAAGGGTAATAACGGAAACCCTATTACTGAGGCTCGGCTGTCCGTCTGTCTGTCCGTCCGTCCGTCCTACAGTTACGAGGCTGTATCTCCTGAACTGTTATACCTAAACAGTTGAAATTTTCACAGATGATGTAATTCTGTTGCCGCTATAACAACAAATACAAAAAATTTTAATAAAATAAATATTTAAGGGGGCTCCGATACAAAAAACAAGGCTGTATCTCATGAACCGCGAAAGTTAGACAGTTGAAATTTTTACAGATGTTGTATTATTGTTGCTGCTAAAACAACAAATACTAATAAATTTAATAAAATAAGTATTTATGGGGGCTGCCATACAAAACACGTGTTTTTTTGCGCGTTGTTTGGTAAAGGTATAATAAATAGTACGGAACCCTTCGTGCGCGAGTCCGACCCGCACTTGGCCGGTTTTTTAAGTCACCTGCTGCTGCGTGGCTTGCGGCGGCAGCGGGGGCGAGGGCATCTTGAAGGAGCGCGAGTTGATGGCGGCTGTCTTGGGCTTGTAGGGCTCCACGGGCTGCAGGTACTGCGTGGGGGGCGCGGCGGGCTGCGCGGGGGGCGGGGGGACTGCCGCCATCGCGCGGGACCCGGCCGGCGCCGTCGGGCTCACGGGCTGCTGCTGCAGCTGTTGCCCGTAGCCCTGCTGGTGAAGATAAGAATTGAAACACGCAGGTCAATTCAGTACATGCATGGGTAGTTACTAATTCGAAACATGTTTGCTTAAAATTATTGTCCCAATGTATTCATTATTATTTTCATTCAATAATATTTAGAATATGCAAAGTAGGAATTAATATAAAGAAAAACATTTTGAAAGTTTTTATTTTGACGACACTGTTAACATATAGTGACGTCATTATAATGGCAGATTCATACAAAATGTACCGTTATAAATATCGCTTATTTGAGTGGTATGCAAGTAGCGAATTCGGTAACTTTAATTTCCGCTGTCAGTTTCGTTAAAGAGGTCTAAAAAATATAAAAAATATGCGTTATCTGTTAAAAATATGGCGACAATTAAAACAATAACGACTAAATTAACTAGATATGACGACAGTGGCGTATACAGTGGGGTCCCTCCGACCCCCCTGAATGATGAACCATTCTACTACTGCTATAGTTAATTTCCTACACATCATCACGTCTTCCATCAAATGATCACTAACGTTAATGTGAAATGTCGAGCTCCCTTCGCTCGCTACGCGTTAAATACATTTATCTACACTCGTCTCATAATGTTCGAATTATGAATTCGAAAACAGTTGCATAAAGACCTACTTTATGCATTCTGCCTATATAAACTACGGTTTAATATAAATTACAGAAGCGTAATGGCTTAATGAGAAAACTCTTATTACGATAAAGTTGAGAAATGAAACGAAGTTTTTATTGCCAATACTCAAATCGCCATCTTCCGCCGCACCTGACAGTTGTTGTTGTACGGTAATTTTTCGGATGTTGTTCAGTTGTTTTAATAGGTTTTTGTTGTGTTGTTGTTCAGATGTTGTTCAGTTGTTGTTCAGATGTTGTTTAGTTGTTGTACTGATGTTGTTCAGATGTTGAGCAGTTGTTTAGATATTGTTCAGTTGTTATGCCGATGTTGTTCAGTGTTGTTCAGTTGTTGTTAAGTTTTTATTCAGTTGTTGTTCAGTTGTTTAGTTATTTAGTTATTTGTTGTTCAGAATCGACATCAAAACAACTGTATGTAAAGAATTTTCGAAAATTCATATCAAGCCATATTACGTTCTCGTATTGAATTTGACCATGTATCGGGCCTTACAATCGCCGGTGCGGACGTTTGGAAAAGTGTTCAACTGAGTAAATTTTTTAGAGTGTAGATAAAATAGTGTATGCAACTGCATATAATTAGGCATTAGAATACTCGTGTCAAACTATTATCACAAAATAGACACTCGCATTCTAATGACCCCCATTTTACGACAGTTGCATAAACTACTATAAAAATAGCAAATACTAGGTCGTATTTCAACACAAAATCTCAATAAAAATTTGCGTTTGATTGGCTGCAGATATTCATACCTCTTATTCTATGTTTTAAATTATATTTTACTTTCGAAAACTGGATGACTTGCCAGTTGCCAATCAGATAGATATTCTTGTTTTGTTTTACCTGATAATGCGAATTCGGTATCTGGTTTGAATAATGTTGCTGTCTTGAGCGCTGTTTGTCCCTGGAGTACCCTGAGCGCGGTGTGATGACGCCGGCGCCATACTTCGCGCTTGGCACGGGCTGCTGCAGCAACGATACCGTCTCTGGAGCCGTCGCTGACGGTGGAATGGGAGCTAGAAGGAAAATTATCAAATGTAGGTAACAAGTTTACAGAGATTGCTCGCGTAGGGACACAAAAATTTATTTTCAAAATCCCTTTGCATTGTTTACCTAAGACACAGAATTACTATTCTTAGTTTAGGAAATAGTTAAGCCTCATAATTGTTTTACCTATTAGTACATACATACATACATAAATCACGCCCATATCCCTTACGGGGTAGGCAGAGCGTTAACGGCCGTAAAACGGATATTAACACCACGTCTGACAAAAGTGTCTTTTTGTGGTGTCTTTTTACCTATTAGTAATTATGTTTATTAAATAAAGAATTTGTAATAAAAATAAACAAAACCCGTATTATTACAAAAAAGTTAGACGCGCATTGAGGCAGTGTCTAAAATATTTTCTATACAATTTGTCGCTTTCAAAACGCTTAAACAACGTTCAACTGTAATAACACCGCTTGTTTTTAGGTTTGTCGAAAATGATGTTGCGTTGCGGCGCTACCAATAACCGTTGCAAAAAAAAAAATACGTTGCCATTTTTTACGCCACGACGAACGTCACAACGCTGAAATCGTCGCTGACTCGTTTTTCGCGTAACCACCAAATGTAGCGTCATGGCAGCGCGCTTATGTGTTCAGGCTTTAAAAGAAACTGCTGAAAAGAAGAGAGGCGATGAAGACTTGTGAATCCCCGATGACACTTTTTTACCCTTCTTTTACAACGAACCTGTGTTATATTTGTTGTGGTGCTGCGTGTATGCCGCGTCCTGCGCGACGATCTTGGGCGCTGACACGTACTGTAGACGCGCCAACTTGCCAGAATATACAGTTTGCATCGGCTCCGGCGCCGGCGCCTCGTAAGACGCCCCAGGGTACTGTAGCATTTCCTGTTATAATATATTGTTTCTTAAAGCACGTTCACACTAAACACCTGCTCCTACTCCTGACGCTGTCGCTAACATTGCTCAAAATACTTCTGGTGGAGAATCAACGCGAGTCATTTTGTGAGCGAGATAGCAATACATTCCACACGCGTTCGTGCTGCCGTTCCTTTGACTCGCGCTCGAAAAGTCGACGTTCAAGGAAGCACGGGAAGTGGCAGCGGCATGACGAGTAGCAGCGTGAGTAACCTGTTTACATACTCGCGCTGCCTACTTCCCTTACTATTTCTCTGCCCATATTGGCATTGTATGAAAGTGACATTATGCTGTGTTCAAACACTCGCGCTATGGACGGGAAAATAGTAAGCGAACCGGGCAGCGCGTGCATGTCAACAGGTTACCCGCGCTGATCCTTGTCATGACGCTGCTACTTCCCGTGCTCGGAAGTCATAGGAACGGCACCACGAGTGCGAGTGCATTATATTGCTATCTCGCTCATTCGTAATGCTGCGAGAAAAGTATGACTCACTCGCGTTAATACTTCCGCGGAAGTATTTCAGGCAATATTCGCGACAGCGGCAGGAGCAGGAGCAGGTCGAGTGAACGTAGCATTAAATTCAAGTTTGGATTTTACTTCTCATTCTACTATGGGTAAGCCCAGCTACATACGTTAAGATTTTCATTTTTGTTATAGTGGGTTTTCTTGACTTCGTAAAAGTTGTAGAGTCAGAAGAAAAACAATCAGATTTAATTTGCTATCTGAAAGACTGATAAGAATAGTTGGATGTATACTTGTCATGATCGCAATAAAATTACTGATCTATCAATTCAATTCAATTACTTTATTCATTTGTTTTTTTACGTTAATTCAATTCTTATCATCGAAAGCTTTATCAAGCTTGTGCTTGAAACACATAAACCGTAACGCAAATAGACCCCTCGGGTTTCTTTTAAACCATACACGAGAATCGATCCATTTTATTATTGTCTATGGTTTGTATGAAAACCTTACCCAAAATTCAGAATTATATTGTCAACTCATATATATACAGGGTGTGGGGCGGTGTACCGAAAACTTTGCAGACATGATCAGACCCTGAAACTGACCAAATTTACTCTGAAGCCAATGTTGAGATACGTTTTTTTCGTGTTTCTATAAAAACTCAGTCACCTTATCGGGAATTTTGTATGGGAGGTGGAAGTTTTTTTCTCGTTTGCCATCATATCCGCCAAACAAAAAGTTGTTTGATCATGCCCGCAAAGTTTTCGGTACACCGTCCCTTACATCCCCTATTATATAGGTGATGTTGTGACGTTGGGACGTTGTATTCTATCATATAGGGCTTATATGCTGCCCTCATGAGATCCATCTCGTCAGTTAAACTTGCCTGTGACCCCATCATACTGTTGGCCATGTCTCCCTGAGTGTACATGGCGCGTTGGTTCTCCTCGTACATCCGCATTTGCTCATTCTTGATCGTCTGATCCGACATCCCCATCAATTGAGTATTGTTGCTTGTCCCTGTAACGTTCATTTAGGTTATTCAATTCCAAGGTTTACCTTATGAACAGATTTTGTACGTTTGTATAAGCATAGACTAATATATAAAATAGAGATTCAGAAATCGTATTCTTCAATCGGACTAGGTAGTAGGTACAGAAAAAGTGAATATCAGCTTCTATATTAAACAAAAGGAATGTCATATTTCAAACGATCTCTAATGTATGAAAAATCATTAAACGTCTTTGGCCGTACGCTCGCTCACGCGGTTTCACGCGCGGGACGGCCCGCGCGGGCCAGATTTGACAAAACACAAGATTGGCGCCCCGTGACGCGGCCTGCGGTCACCCGCGCCGCGGCTTCAGCAAGCCGCGACATAATATAACCCGTACGAACACGACGACACTTGCCATATTACAACTACCTAGGCACTATGCGCCTTCTAAATTTGGACGGGTAATAATGGCGGCCATGTCAGACCGCCGCGCGGATCCCGCGAGACCGCGCGCGGCCTCACGCGCGGGCTGGCCCGCGCGTGAAACCGCGTAAGCGAGCGTACGGCCTTTAGCTTCTGAACTGATATAATTATTTGCATCAAACAAACTAAAGCGAATTCACGGAAGTGTTCTACTGCTTTGTTGATATTACTTCAAAGGTTATCTTATCAAAAAAATTACGCATTCTGATAGTTGAACATTAGTCTGGCGTTACGCGGGGCATGCGGTAAAAACCGGATGTTCTGTACCATGTATGGACATCTGGCTGGTGGGCATGGTGGCGACGGCGGAGTTCTGACTGCTGGTGATGTACCCCTGTGACGAGTAGCTGTCTACAGGCATGCTGCGGTACGGCTCCTCGGCCGGGAGCGCGCTCTCCTCGGGCACGGGCGGGAGACGTTGGACCGAAAACAAATCTACAACAAACCATCACCATCAATCAATGGAAAGGAGAACTCAAAGCTTCTTGCAGATGGCAGCAGGCGCGACAGTGCCTAAACGCACCAATAAGAAGTAAATGAACTTTGACATTGACACATGTTCGACCAATCACAGAAAAGGCACAGTCGAATGCCTTGCATTAGCTACCTGATTAAATACTTAAGAACTTAGTGAACGTTTTGAGTCCCTGAGTGGATTTTCTCACATCTCAATTTGAACAACAAATAACACAAAAGCACAGATTGAGTATTTTATTTGGCGATATCTTACCGTGTAGAGGTTCCAATGTATCCATAAAATCATCAAGGTTAGGCTGGAGTGGACCTAAGCTTGGTTGAATAAAATCTGCCAAACTTGCGCCTCTTGCTGCAAAACAAATAATATTTAAGATAAAGTTATAGGTAATTATAAGTCTACATCTGAAGGCCACTCAAGAGTGGCGCTATCGTCCGAAGTTACCTACCTATAATGATAAGAAATTAATATGCACACAAAAATAGCATCGGTTTCCACCTGAGTGTCTGCAACAGGCGCTCTCATCAAATTTACTTGAACTTTGAGAGAACATAACAATAGTTCGCAGTTCTTTGCATTTAAAAAGAAAAATATTTACTGTGCTCCATAAAAGCCACCCAAGGTCCTATTTCTTATTGTACTAGGGCAAAATTCGCCAATTCTTACGAAGAAGAACATAAAAGAGATATATACGATCTGCGCTTGTTAAACTGACTGGTTCAGTCAAAATTCGCCGCTTCTTACGAAGAAGAACATAAAACAGAATGTTTGTAAATGGTTTTCTATGAAACGCTCTGACTGGTTCACTTCAAAAAGCTGATTAGTTATGAGAGTAGTTTACCTATCTCCCTGCAGTCGGGGAAGGCGAAGGGCTGGTGGTTGGTGATGGTGGTGAAGAGCGTGTCAGACATGAAGTTGAGGTAGTCCTCGTCTGTCAGCATAGTGCCCGCCAGATCCCCGCACTGCGACAGGGAATCGCCCGTGTCCATGTCCGAGATCTACCCGAACAACTATTATTCGTTAGGTGCATTACTTAGGAAAATATATTAAAAATTATATTTAAAACTATACCGTACTTAGAAAAGGAATAGGATAGGAAACATCGCCAGAACACTTAATAAATAAGCGCTTGCTGTATACTTTGAGGTCTTTAAAACTTAAAGAAGTGTTGTCATTTTACTATTTCATTTTGACGAGAGGCGAAATAGACTTAGAATCGGTTTGGACGCAGGATGTGGGCTGAGTATAAATTGTTAGTAATTTCAGACACAACAAGCTATACCAGTCCACTGCTGGACGTAGGCCTCCCCCAGGGTACGCTATAAGGTACGATCGCCCGTTTTCGCCATCCAATCGCCACCAGACACTCTTTTGACTGGTAGGATGCTCTGGTCGAAGAATCGAACACCTTGGTCTTAAGGCATTATGGCCAAGCTGACTCTAGAATATGATGCAAGTTCCCGAATGCTGCTCAGCCCAGTGCCCTCTGGTTGTCTATTCCCAACTTTAATGTTTGCCCAAGGTATTACATACTTCATGACAACTTTAAGGGCTACACTTTCGACGGAGACTGGCTCAGGGAAGATGTGTAGATTAACTATGGCCATGATCTTGTCCAAGTTCATCCCAAGTCCAACACATCTCGAAGGCCATTACGACTATGTCGTCAGAAAAGCGGAGATGCGTAATACAAGTTTTGTAACAGCCTTAAACAGCTCAGCGGCCACTCCGTCCTACCCGGCTGCCTTCATACATTCAATTTAAGACTTTATAATGTTTTACCCCATTTTTATATGTTCAATAAAAGATCCTGAACTGACGATGAACTTACCGAGTCCTGGACAGAGGAGTCCCCCTTGCCGAGGAGGCGCATAATGTGAAACATTCGCCATTTTTTATATTCTGCTATGACTGCCTCGGCTCTTCTTTTCCAATACTTTCCTTCCAATATAGTTGCCTGAAATAATTATATAAAATGTAAATTGTGAGGGGTAATAATTAATTATGCATACAAAAAATCACGATTATATCTTTTGAGGGATAGACAGACTGTAAACAGGTTTTGTATCGCTCGCTGTAGTGACAGGGGGTCAGTCCATCACCTACATTTGAACTATCGATACTTTAGTCGCGTTTTACGACAGCGTCAGGATTAGATATGGTGATGCGATTCTAGCCCGGCACCACGCGGACATATATTTAACTAAGGTAATACGAAATATTGTTTACCTCTGGTTTCACGTGTGTGTCAACGTCTAACGGCGACGCGAACTGGCACACAAGCGTATTTTGCTTTTTTATGACTGAAAATGTTTGCAAAAGTTAGTTGTCATGTTACCCGTGAACAAGTAACGGGGTTAAATCTTTTGAAGTCACTAAGAGGCATTTTGTCTTAACATCGGCATTTATTCTGGTCTCGCATAGATAGTTATAATATCATACCAGATATAAATCTTACGTTTCATATCATTAATGCCTACGACAAATAATAGACACATATAATCAGTACAATCACACATTTAGCTCATGAGAGATATTTTTGAGTGTCAACGGCCTAAAAGTTCAGAGTTCAAAAATTGTGTAGGTAGGTATCGTCTAGAAATATGGTGATTCTATTCTTAGCCGGCATCGAATAGTCATAGAAATGGTTTATTTCTGAATATAATTTATCTGCCTCGCAACGAATGGTTTAGAATCGCAGGTGAGCGTGAGTACGTTGCGTAGCGCGTAGCGTCGCTATCAAGGCCGTTCCTATTGCTATCAACATCGGATTCTAATCGCGTCATCCGAAATCGCGCGCTATTTGGGTAACACGCGGTCTGTTGGTGACACCTCCACCTCGGCGCGATAACGAGAACGTCTCCCTAAACTGTATAAGATATCTATCTTTACTATTATTAAATGGAGGCGAAATGACGTGTGTGTTACCAGGGGCTTATAACTACAGCTACTGAAACAATTTTGGTTTTTTCTTTCAGCAGTAGGAGTTTGGTAAAAAATATTATTAATATCTCTGACGAGGAATCGGATAACAGCAGGTGAACGCTTGACATCAAATGAGAAAGAATATTGTGATGTGACGCTCTTAAGACTTCGGATAACTATCTTGATAATATTGACCCAATTCTTGTCACCTAATATAGGGTAATGAGTAGGCGGGATTAGTTATTTACAATAAATAAATGGCCGAAACAGAACTATGAATAGATAAATATACTTCGTATTGCAAAATGCGGCGCTGTTTCAAACTAGGAATTATTAATTTTGGAAATTATACTTTTTATTTTAATACGGGAAGGGTTTTAAAATTCGGTAGTCAATAGGAATTATTATTTAGGTAGGTACCTAGTTCCTTTCAGATTAGTATCCGCCCCAATTAACAGTTTTGTGACGGATATTCAATACGTCATATTTCCGTAACAAGTACTTATAAGTCAGACAGGAGACATCCTTTGCGTATACAAATATATATACATATAATAAACAAACATATATATATATATATATAGAACGTAAGTGGTTATATGCTCTTTGTATACAAATATAAAGTTGGTTACTCTTACACGCATATTTTCACGTTACCACGAAATATTTATGGTAGGTATAGTTAAAATTAAGGGGAAGGCTACGAGTATTATGCTACTTTTCACAGCAGTAAAATATATAATCCTTTGGCCTAAACGACTAAGTCGCGTATTGCAAATAAGACCTTATGATAATTTGCTGCTCATGACATAACTGACGTGAATTAGATAGTTATATGTCGTCTTGTCTTGTTAAACACGCGCTCAGAATGTCACATATCTACGAGCACTTAATCCGATATCAAAATGATAAAGATGACTATAATTTTTATAAGTATAGGTACGTTTATGTAAACAAACCAAAGCAGGTGTTTTACTATCCACGTTTCTACGCACTACAGAATTTTATACAGGGTGTACCGTTTTAATAGCACGTTCACGCTATGCACCTGTTGCTGCTCCTGCCGCTGAAGCGAATATTGCTCGAAAAACTTCCGCGGAAGTATCAACGCGTGTGAGTGTTCACACATTGCCGTCATACTCTTCTCGCACCAATAAGAGTGAGCGAGAATGCAATACATTCCATTCGCGTTTGTGCTGCCGTTCCTTTGACTTGGGCACGAAAAACATTCGAAGGAGCACGAGAAGTGGCAGCGGCATGACGAGTAGCAGCGCGAGTAAAGTGTTTATATACTCGCGTAGCCCACTTCTCTTACTCCCTGCCCATATTGGCATTGTGTGGACGTACGATAAGATACTATTCCGAAGAATGCGGCAGAGAACGACGACCGACGGCTTTCGACCGACGGCCTCGCAGCTATCGACCGCAACTGCTCATGCTGTCGGACGTTGCGGCAAGAGTAGCAGCGGCCGTACAGCGCCGGCGACAACAGACCAATATTGCCGCAACTGCCGTACGATACACACCTATTTTACATTATTAAAAAAAGCTTCCTAAAGATTGTTAGGGTTCTTCAGTTCATTAGGGCTCTTCTGCTTGTTAGGGCTCTTTGGGGTGTTAGAGTTTTTATCATATATTTTTACTGGAAAATTATCATTACATGCAATTTTGGGTTAAACAGGTTCTTCGCGTTATAAAGATTCATCAGGACGTAAGGATTCGCCGAGTCGTTAAGGTTTTTCGGGTCGTCAGGGCTTATCGGTTCATTAGGGTTCATCGGGTCATTAGGATTCTTCGGGTCGTTAGGATTCATCTGGTGTTAGAGGTTCTTCGGATTCATCAGATAGTAAATCAGTCAGTTAGGGTTTTCCGGGTTGATCGAGACTTTAGCGATCCGATAAGCCCTAACGACCCAACATTCCAAAGCGACACAACAAACCCTAACAACCCGATAAAGCCCGCTCGACGCAGCGTTGGCGCTTACGATCCGATAGTACACCCCAACGACCCAATAAACCCTAACACACGATCAAGATATAAAGTTATTGGTTTTTTTTTTAAAGGGATGAATAACTTTCGCAATTCATGTTGGTGCGGATAAATTATTCGCGAATATTCCTACACAAAAAAATATTCAAATAATGCCCAAATGTGCATGCAGCACAGCACATGCCGCCGGCCGTAGCTCTGTGCTGCATCCTTCGACATAGCATCTGCCGCAGCCACCGACAGCACGTGCCGCAACGACCAATAGCTGCAGCACCTGCCGTCAGCCGCCGCTGTCGGCCACTTTCTTCGGAATAGCACCTTTACGTGGTCCAAGGGAACAACCTAGGTCGTGTTCATACCTGGCTGGCTACCAATCAGTGGCATAAGTGAGCCGAAACGTCTTTTCGATAAAAAGTTCTGGTTGATTTTCAGATTTTAAGTGAATTTCGGACATCGTTAGCTATTTCTTATAGTCCAAGTAAACTAATTGGTATATCATGCAATACATATATTGCAAGGGTACTGTCAATTGATATCGCCATCTAATGAAATAATAACATTAGTAATATATTAAACCTTTATAAGGCGATGGGAAGAATGTTCCCAACTAAAATTGAACCATAACTACCCGCAATAGATTTCGATATATTACCATATATCGAAATCTATTGCGGGTAGATCGAAATAGAACCAATAGAAAAAAATATCATGTTCTGCCCGTTAAAGGGATGCAAACGAATTTATTTTTAATATTTATAACAGGAAATTAGTAATTTATAATATGTGACACGTTTAGAAAATTCTGGAGAAAATAAATTGTACTGGTAGAAATGCACATTATCTTATAAAGTTACCTTGTAAAGTCAAGATCCGGCTGGGTTAGACAGTTTGGACTTTGGACCGTTCTTATCCCGCGCGCATAAGACTTACATTGGCAATTTTAGTATCTAACGCACGTGAGCTTGACTGTACGTACGTGAGGATTTGTAATAAATATTGGGTAATAATTTTATATTTTTATCTAGCATAGGCTTTTTTAATACGATTTCATTCCATAATTTACGACATTTCTGAATTTTACGAACAAAATGTAATATAATAAGGGTAAGTTCTTGCATTTGAGGTATATAAAACAAATATAGCATAAAAAACAAATTTGAGGGTCCACTTTGTTTGTGTTTTTTGGTCATTCCTCACAGTTTATTACCAATTAATTGAGAAAAAGAACGCCGATTTAAATCAAAAACAAAAAAAAATACCAAGAACGTGCCTGGCACGCACACTTAAGGTCCTACCTGACAATTTCAGGTGTTTACAAACTCTATAAAATATAGTTTAAAGAGTTCTTAAAAATACCAAATAAATATATGTTATAACTTGGTTCTGTAGATTACGGTACCGCTAAATTTGAGTGCATTTTTGCTAGAAAAAATAAAATATGCTCAAAATCACCGATACATGGCGTTGAGCATCTGGGTGGCATCCTTACTTGGGAGTTGAATATTCTTCTTTTAGTGTGGGACACCGAGTCGTCCAACGACCCAATAAACGTCCTTGAAGAATTATTAAGTTATAACTGGAGATTGATTAAATACTTGGAAATCATATTTACAGTGCTTGTGACGCTAATTTAAGCGTATTAAGATGTCACTAACAATGATTTAGTACTATGGGTTCGAAAAAACAGTTAATTGGATAAAAAATACTAATTTTATTACCTCGCGTGGCTAGGTGAGTAAGATGCTAACGCCATCCATTAATTCATTAAGCCTCATTGATAAGAACTTACCCATATATACTGTAATTATTTTTTGTCTTTCAATCCAGGAAAGTTGTAAATAAGGGAAAAAAATCTCATGTTCATCATCATCATATTATAATACACAACTTTTTTTTTTAAATGTGCATGAGCAGAGCAATTCAGCACTTAAGTACAAATTTTTACACCAGAATTTACTGAAGAAAAAACTGAATTGCTGGAATAAATCAAGAAAAAAAATATTTATAGAGAAAATACTTTTTGCACTTAAAATGTAATAAGTATAGGTACTGTCAATATTACACGGCTAAACTAGAAAAGCCAGTACTTTCATAATGTTACCTGTATTATTCATTACATTTATATTTGGTTGTTTAACTAATCTGTAAAATTTGACAAGAAATACCACTTCTTGGAACAACCTATTACCCTAAAAGCCATGGCTAAACAAATATTATGTGAATATTTTAGATATTTTGAAAGTATTATAGAAAAATTATGTATTTTGAAGGCAACTGTACCTTCACACCCTACATGGCAACATAAACTGATTGATTACTGAGCTGATTATAGGGTCATTATTATCAAAGACTTTTGACCAGGTGAATAAAGTAATAATTATTATCAGTATCAGATATCAGGAACAAGAAACTGTATAAATTGCCTACAGAACAATAGCCTTGACTTGACAGATCTTGTAAGCATGTTTCAGACATAGTATGTATGTGTTAACTGTAAACAAGGCATAAACAAATAGAAACTCACACTGCATGTGCCAGCACCTCCATATGACGTTGTTCAATCTTATCTTGTCCTTCCAGCGGAGTTTGATACCTTTGAAACGATTCCATTTTGGTGAAGTTAGTTTTTGTCTGAGAATTCAACAAAAAAATAAAAGTATAAGTATTACAAAAAATCATCTTACCCAAATTTCACCTAATCTTTGTTAAAATTTTCATAACTGGATCAACTCTACAAGTTTTTGAGCATTGAAGCATTATAATTTGAATATATTTTAAAACAGCCATATTGAAACAATTAAAGAAAATGTTTTTTTAGTTGTGTAGGTACAAGCAATGCCCAAGAAATACTGTACTATACTGTAGCCGCTGTCAGACAGTGATATTAGGGTTGTTATCTGGCTATCTGTATTAATAGGCTTATTGCAAATAGCACTATCAAATGATAAGAAATAAGTCAGCAGTCTTAGCTTCAATTTTATCAGCAGTTTCTTCTACATATTAAATAGTTAATAGAATAGAATGCAGAATAATTATTTTTTTATATGTTGATGCAATTTGGGATCAAATTAAACATTTATGACCAGAACATTAAGATATTCATACTATCAAGAGGGCAACACTTAATGGCTTGATATCTGAATATTTTTTTACCAGATTCACTCTCAACATAACTCTTAAATTATCTGAGTACAATTAGTGTGAACTTTTCTACAATAATCAATTAAATTCTCATAATAAATTATCTACAACTAGAAATAAACATTTTTCTTGGAAAACTGATAATGTACTCAATAATATAGCTTAGTTAATGACTTCCTAATGAACTTTTATAATTATGTTTTCATGAATTTCTTTTATGTACAATAAATTAATGTTTCTTACAGAGCCAGAGCTTGTAGCAAAAATATAAAACCCAACTAAACCATAAATCAGACGAAATATGCCTATCTATAAGCTCACTGTAAGAACATGCATGAGATGATCATACCCTACAAATATCTTTTTTACTCATGTCAGCCGTAATTGTAACAACAATGAAATTGTAACGCAAATTGTGAACTATTAATAACTAAGTAATAAGCATACAAGAGACTTATCTCAGACTGACCTATGTCTTTTGTGAGGTTGTGATGACCTCTTCTTATCATTGCAAACTAAACCAATGGAAACATACATGTTTCCTAGTTTTTAAATAAATCAAGTTCAAAATTCATAATTTTTTAAGAATGAACAAAATAATTCATGTAAGCCAATTGGTAATTATTACAAAAAAGAAACTGTGGCATATTATTTCTTATATCATAATAAATAAAACAATACTGTTTGGTCCAGTGTACTTTGACCACAGTGCACTTCTATTAGATCAGCTATTTTTAAGATATATAGTAAATTTGAACCTGCTGAATAAACATAATATCTAGATGAAACATGTGTTGTCCGATAAATCAACAACATGAGGATATATTTTAAAAATGCAATAACGGTTTAGAAATCTAGGTATATAGATAACAGTTACTGAAATTACCACAAAATTTTGAGTAATTTGAAGGATGCAATAAAAATCACAATTAATAATGTATAACTGAAAGCTTTCCCACGCCAAACATTTAACTTACCTGTAGGCCAGAGTCATGCATCTGAATAATTTAGTAAGAGATATTTCAATAGAAAGCTGCTGGTGTTGTTTATTGTCATTTTTATCAGTGCGCTGAAACTTCTCCACTGCGCCCGGCACTGTGTAGGTGGCCACGACCGTCGTCTTAGGGGCGCTCTGCTCCTCGTCAGGCACGGGCACGGCCAAGTCGTCGAAGTCATCCTGAGCCTCAGCCTCGAAGTGCGACACCATGAAATGCCCAGAATGTATTGTCTCCTTGCCAGGACGGGCCTGCCTCTTCTCCACGTGGGTCATCGTGACCTTTCGGTTATAAAACTTACTCCAGTTAGTATGTGATGGTAATAATTATTTGAAATTCACTAAATTTTAGTCTTAGCCATATTTTTACTTTATCACTCCACACACATTGTTTTTTCCATCTGACAAACAAAATAATGTTGCTAGAGCAAAAAAAATACTTGAAGGTCACTGTAGGCTATACACACGTGCGTCTTTCCAATAATTCTACACACTGCGACATTGCGATAGATTTGCACTGGGAACTTCTAAAACAACGTCTTTCAACAATGTTAAACACAAATCTCAAGGTAAACAATATGACGCTGTCTACCTGTACAGTTTCTCTATGTATATTTATATTATATACATGTATACCTTGAGATTATTAAAACTACACTTATATACTAACCAGCAATGTATGCCGAACCGGACCATGCACGGTATTCACACTAGTAAATAGGTTTCTGAACAAATCTTCGTTGACATGTCTAAAAAATTGACACATACGGTATTAGAAAAAATAAATACTTACTTTGGCGCCCTATTTGTAATAAATTAATATTTTAGTATAATATTTTGTGTATGTACATTGTGTGTAACGACACCATGAATTCGCCAAGCAGAAACTCGTCTCCCACATTCAAAAATCTTAAGTCAAGACACAAACAATCTCCGGTAGAGCTAAAAGAAAAAATGCGAAAGGTATTTACTTATTTGTTGGTAATTGATAAGCCCTATACAATATTTTATAGTCCTTTACATTCCGGAAGGGTCAATGAAGTATCATCTGTACGTGACTGTACTATAAAATAATTTTAGAATGTCAAGATGGCCTAGCAAGGATGGATTAGTACTTCACCTCCATACCTACCTACTGATAATGATAACATTGTACATATGATTTGCAGAACTACAAAGACAAAGTTCATAACTGCCGCGATCTATTACTGAATAGATTCAGAGGGTCTGTGGAGGAGATGGATATCAGGAACACCCTAACGGAGATCTATAAAAGCATGTTCAACTTCTCCAATGACTATGCAGTGGATGATGAGGAAACCAAACTTCTGGAGGAGATCAGGAATGAACTTGTCCAAGAGGAGTTGCAGTGGTATGTATAATGAATGAAATGGCCGATTTGGTGCAGTGGTAGTGCGATTGCCTGCGGCACAAAACGTCTGGGTTTGATCCCCAGAACTCACAAAAGTTGATATTATCATTCCTTGGTCAATTTGTTTCCAGTCTGGTTAGGATAAAGCAGGCTGAACCAGAGAGTTGGGCTTTGCATGGCACATTAAGCTGTTGGTCCTGGTTGCTGTCTATGATTATATGGATGGCAGTCATTGCACAACCATGTCAGAGGGTTACTGGTAGTAGTAGGCAGTTAAAAACTCGTAAGACACCAGGGTACATCAGTTTGTTTGTCAACTTAGAGTCCCACACAAAAAGAAGATGAATTAAATTATCTATATACTATAAAAAATACAGTTTTATAAACGTTGTGCAACTAATACTTATTTTTAATTTAAATCAATTTGTGTTATTTATTCAATCAATAATAATGTTAATTTATCATTATAATCACATTTA
Source organism: Tuta absoluta (assembly GCA_027580185.1). Classification (NCBI taxonomy): domain Eukaryota; kingdom Metazoa; phylum Arthropoda; class Insecta; order Lepidoptera; family Gelechiidae; genus Tuta; species Tuta absoluta. The sequence goes on from JAQAHW010000003.1 coordinate 11,900,547, forward strand.
CATCTTTATCATTTCTTATTTTGTGTGACACCGAACCAACAAGACAAACATCGCGATAAACCTTTAGGTATATACATATATTAATTTGTATGTTTTTTAACCCAATTTTGAATGATCTTTAACTGTTTCTAGTAATTGTTATTATAGTAAAATATAACAATTTTCTTCATTTGTGCAGGTGGCTTCAAGAATATGAGAAGTCACAGTTTGAGAACATTGACTGGTCTTCTATGGAGCAGGAGGAGGGGGTAATCTGCCCAGTTTGCCAGAAGACCAATTTAACACTTCAAAACAGTATCATACTTTGTCCAAATTGTAAAACACAAATAAGTACAACTAAAACACTTGCAGATGTGAAAAATTCAGTAATAAGTGGAGTAGAAAAACATAGTTTAATGTGTAACAATGATGTACAATTCACAGTTATTTCTGAATCAAATGAATCACATATTTACCTCATTTGTGAAAGTTGTATGGAAATGCAGGCTGTTATTTAACCATTTATCTTATCAAGACCAGTAATTGGTTGGGCAATGTGATATTTCTTTATACTTAAATTTTAATTGAATTGTTGAAATTATTTCCTTTTAATGTTTAAGCTAATTTTATTACTTATTTAACTAAACCACATTTGAATGTTGATCATAGTAGAAAATGAAGCAGCTATGATAATTTATTTGGTAAATTCCAAAGTGTTAGTGATGTGTTTCAAAAGTATACTAACAGGTTAAACTATTACCAAACTACTAGAGGCCTGCACAGCTGTTTCACCCACTGCTAACCGTTTTCCTGCAGGAATAAGACATTTTAATAAAGCCTATGTTCATTAGGAATAATATAGGATTTTAATGGAAATATATTGTTTTTAGCAGTCCAGCAGTTTCGTAGCCTATTCAATTGAAACAAACAATATAATCTTTCCACTGTATTATATAAGTGTAGATATTTGTATTAGATTTGCATGCTCAGTGCGCACTCCATGCTAATCATTTTTCTTTTGGTTTGGCCCTACAGCATAACAGCAAACTCACCTACCTATTTTATTAAAACAATCAATCAATAAAATAAAAGAATAGTGCTGAAATAGTAACATGAAAATGCGTGACCTACCTACTATCAAAGATTTTAATTTGTATCTTCAGTCAGTATCTATATTTTTTTATTTTTTGTATGGTAAGCTGTGTTTTTGTTTTTCGTTAGTTTTGATACTTTTGTTTAATATTTTTGATAGTTTTTAATACAATATGAGATGTAACTCATTTTGCTTTTAGAAATAAAACTTGGAAATATTTTTATATACATTATTCTGTCTGTCTTGTGCCTTCCTTGGAAATGGGTTGATTCACAGATGACTTCCAGCTTTTTTAAGCAGAGTCGACCGACCATCTTCTCGATCTATATTTCGTGGCTCAGCGTTATGGCAGACAGCCTGGTATAAAGGTAGAAATTTTTATAGTCAGCGATCAGTCCGCGGCGGTGCGGCAGCGCCCGGACAGCTCATCGTAGGTTTGTATGAGAATATATGCACTGCACTATTCGTTGCATATATTTTCTTGTTAGCTAGTGAACAGTGCAGGCCGAGCCGGTGACTTTAATTCAACCCTGAAAGTAAAATAGTTTCTTTTTATTTAGTGATTTTGGACGGCCTCAGCGCTGCTCTTGTATTTTGCCAAATATAGCCCGCGCGTGCAGCCCGCTCGACGCAGGGGAAATTTTCTAGGGATTCTCGAGTGTCATGTAGAGGGCGCTAAGCTTAACTTCTTACTGATATGGGATGGCGGAAATAAGAGACCATTGTACAAAATAAAAAATGACCTTTTATTTCAATTCATGAAGCATGGTAACAAGGTATATTGTAATTATTATTACTTTTTTGTCATATAGTCGGGGTTAGAACAATCTTATTACACATGATGATTAATTCCTACCAAAATATTAGACTAAAAGGTAACTTGTATAAAATGTACATTCACAATAGTATAAAACAGTACCATTATTTAAACGATTGTTACAAGAGCGCATCTCTTTTGTAGAATTCATCATTCTTATGTATAAAATGGTCAACTATGTGTATTACTCTAAGCCTGAAAATAAAAATTCTCAGTCATTTCTACCCCAGGCGACTACACAGTGCTAGTGGAGAATTCAATCAACATTTACTATCTAACACTAATTGTAATCAAACGTACTGACATCATGGACTGTACTCTGAACATCAGCAGATACATTGTTACCTATTTTAAACATTTCACTAAATTATAAGAAGTTACTTTCTCATCTAAACAATAAGCCCATAAATAATAATAAAAAATACCATTAGGAGCGATTATTTATATGTTTCATATGTAAGAGGAACAGTGTTTTAGCCTGATCAATAGAACAATGGGCAATTTAATTGGACTTTAATATGTATTTTCGTACAATTTCTTGATGCCACATGGCCATAAATATTTTCTTACTAAGTTATCATAATAGTAGTAAGTATTATCATTATCCGATCAACATTATCATTATATACCTGTTAGTATTACAAAGTAGAAATAATGGTTGGAGAACATATTATATATAACCGTTTACGTTACGCGACTAACATTACTTATAATTGCTATTATGTAAAGGATATAAGTGATGAGATACCAAACACTTTGCACAATTTTATTAAGAACAGTCAATAATTATCAGAGGAAGAAATGGATCGTAAAGCACCTAAAAATAATATTTTACATATAGTTACTTAGGAAGTGTTATGAAAATATAGTACTCTATCATTGTGATAAGATTGTAGAATTGAGTTTTATTAGATTGATAGCATATGCAGAGTATTGGGCACACCATCCTTACCCTGTATCACAGTAAATGAAAAGGAGAAGACACTTCGGCAGTGGCAATCATTACCTACGATTGGTAGGCATCCATATTGGTCGCTTGAATTTTATTGCTCTTTTTCTTTTACTGTGTCTGTATTTCCGAAGACGTGCTTATGTTGGACACTATTTAGGACATCGCACGAACATTTTTCATAATGGGACTAAAGAAGAACAATAATATAAATAATTTGATCTTTCTTACAAATAAGATATAGTATTTTCGTTTGAAACAATAAAACAAAGAGAAAGAATTTCGGTCATTAAACAGGATAAAAAGCATGCATGCATTTTTTTAAAATGTTTCCTTAGTCCGAATTGACAAGTTCAATGCCCTATACAGCAGCGTGGCCAACAAGCATTTCTTCGGAAACACGGTGTATTATCCTATCCGCGGGTACTCACTATATGGGTAGCCCCTGCACCTCCATGAGGTCCTCTTGCGGCGCGTGCGAGTGGTGCGAGTGGTGCGAGTGCGCGGCGCCCGGGATGGCGAACGAGCCGTGGTGGTGCGGCCGCGGCCGACGCGGCGAGCGCGCGGTGATGATGCGCGGCTTGTGGATCTCGTCCATCACTGACGGGGCCACGTATGTGAAGCCCTGTTACAAAATACAAGTACAGGTTTGAATTTGGAGAGAAATAACTAGTTGCCAAGAACCTACTGTTTGTATCTGGTCTGGCATGTAAGAAATACTATGATTGTCATATTGCAGGGATAGCTCGTAATAGACTATTACGACACCCGTGGGAAAGAAATGGGGTGATGCTATTCTAAGCCGACATCACAGCTTAACTCTAAAACACTTAAAATAAAGCGCAGTATAAATAAAATTAGGCGGCGCCGTGAGATTATCTTATTTAATATTGTAAATACGAAAGTTTGTATGTTTGTTTGTTACTTCTTCACGCAAAAACTATTGAACCGATTATAATGAAATTCGGCACACATATAGAAGGTAACATGGATTACGACATTGGATAGTTTTTATCACCACTTATATGCGGGCAACGCCGCGGGTAACAGCTAGTTGCGTATATTTTCCTGTAAACTGGCGGAGAGCGGTCTAGCCGACGTCGTCGAGCCGAGGAGTATAAATCGACCATCAAGCATTGTATCTGAGAATAGGCAATATGTTGCTTCTTTTTAGTCACTTAGTTTTGGAACTCTGACTACCAGTGAATGAATTTTAGCACTATTTGATTCAATAAAAGTTGAAAAAAGCAAATTCAAGTAACTAGTGAATATGCTGCCATGTAACTGGAGTGTTTTTTGTGGTTTCGGTAATTGTACATACCTACATAAATAGTCAAGGGTTTTACTGATTACATTACATAACCCCGCAGGGGATAATAGGCGCGATATGTGTATGTATGTATTACATTACAAAACGAAGATAAATACTTACCTGGAACATTAAGTTGGCACTTTCGCTAAGAGTCGACTCATCTGGTGAATCGATTGGTGTCTGGAGGGTGAATCTTGTGTCGAACTGGGAAACATCATCCTCACTTGTCTGAAAAAAATATTGTTTATGTATATTTCAAACAAACATGCTTTGTTTATATAATGATTTACCTAATTTATTTTTTTGTACACATGATAACACGAGTATTGTACAATAAGCTAAAGCCATATGTCATGGCATTGAATCAGTCACGGATTTTCTTAGCAAATTTAACGTGTTTAAGTTTTCTTTCTATTTTTGCTCAGTTTTGGAAGTTAAACGTCGCAGACAAATTAACGTTGTATGTTTCCTACTTATCTGTTTTTTCCTTTATTATAGAAATAGGAAGGCCAAAGATTATTTATTTAAGAAACATTTTCTTCTGACAACTATGCCTTATAGCACTTTCACACTATGCTCATGCTCCTGCTCCTGCCGCTGTCGCGAATATTGCTCGAAATACTTCCGCGGAAGTATCAACGCGAGTCCGTTATCATGTCCGTCATAGTCTTCTCGCGCCAATATGAGTGACCGAGATAGCAATGCATTCCACACGCGTACGTGCTGCCTTTCTTTTGACTTGCGCACGACAAGCCGACATTCGAGGAAGCACGGGGAAAGGCAGCGGCATGACGAGTAGCGTTGCGTTACTATTCCCTGCCCATATTGGCACTGTGCGAACGTGCTATTAGAACTAGTACTTTATACTAGATATCAAACAAAACCGTACCAATTTCGGCTTGATCGGAGGCTCCAGTCGTCTATTGAAGACGTCCTCCCAGTGCACGTGTTTGAAGAAGGCGTGCCCGCGGACCGCGGCGGCGCCGGCCGCGCCCAGGCGCTGCGTCTCCGACCGCTTCATGAGGCGGCGGATGAGGTCGCGCGCGTCTTGCGTCAAATACGCGGGCAACATCAGTTTACCCTTCAGAATTTTCTCTATAGTCTTTGTACGGTTGTCTCCTGTGAATGGAGGCTGCAGGAAAAAATATGTAACTATACTGTCTTTAAAAAAAGTAAAGATTTAGGTACATTTTGACTCTAATGAAATGGAATTTAAATAAAACCATATCTATTGAACAGGTTTTCTGTATGGGGGTGTGTGGTAGGAAGTATGTAGTCAGTTTTTGTGTGCACTACTTTTTTTAAATAATGTTAAAAAACGAGAACAGAAACGATTTTACCTGCCCAATGAGCATGTCATACATCAAGGCACCCAAACTCCACCAGTCTACAGCTTTTCCATGGCCACTTCGTGTAAGGATTTCTGGAGCCCTGTGAATACAGTAATTATTTGTAAACTGGTCAGATCAGTTTAAAAAATACAGTTTGTTTGACATATAGGTTTTTATTATACAATTTTTTCCAAAAATATATTTAAAAATATTCTGTCTTATAAAGTCTCACTTTGCGTAGGTCAGCTGGAAGAAATTCCTTAGTAGAAATAAGCTGTCCTAATGTGTCGTTATTCTTTGTATGTGTTTTTCTTGTAATGTTTTTGTGTACAATAAACGGTAAATAAATCATAATGGTAATAGTAAGTCCTTGACCTCAATTCTCAATAGTAACACAGGTCCTAAATTGTATAGTTTTGGCAACTAAAGTAAATAAAATGGTGAAGTTAATAATGTTCTTGTCCTTGACTCAGTTTATATTTGGTTGGCACATGTGTTATCTTTATTATATTTAAATCGTACAGTTCTTTTTTTACACTTTCTCTTTATCTAACAAGGGGTTTAATGATTGTTTCATTGTACAGCCCTATTTGATACTTACATGTACTCAATAGTACCACAAAATGTGTGTGTAACAATGCCTTCCTGTATGTGCTCCTTACACAGTCCAAAGTCTGTGAGTTTGACATGACCCTGAGCATCCAGCAGAACATTCTCTGGCTTCAGATCACGATATATTATTCCTAGGCTGTGTAAATGCTCCAAGGCTAGAATGATTTCCGATAAATAGAAGCTGAAACATAACATAGTTTGAACATAAGTGAACGACTCTACTAACAACTGAAATTAAATTAAATTTATTCAATGTAGGATAGTACTTTTACTAAATGATGTCATGAATTTAACAATATTTTGCATTTCTTGTATTCAGTCCTTTAAAAGTTTAATTACTAGCCCCCGGTTCATCCGCTGCTTACTGTTTTCTCGTGGGAATAAGACATTTTATTCTAGCCTATGTTCATCAGGGATAATGTAGGAATCTATTAGTAAAAGTTTTTTTTTTAATCAGCCAGTGGTTTTGGAACCTGTTCAATTCAAACAAACAAACAATCAAATCTTTCCTTTTTATAATATAAGTGTAGAAAACCTCAAAGATAGCAGCAACATCAGCACCACATCTTATCAAATACTTGTATGTGCCTGTAAACAAATTTCCTGATGGTTTTGTTTAACTTTGATGAATCTTACTCTCACACATGCACACATATCACATCTATAATCCCTTGCCAGGTAATCAGAGTGTAAAAGGCCGCAAAATACGGACATTTACACCATGTCTGACAAACATTTGAGGGTCATTCAGATATATTCTTAGTATCTAAATATCTAACTCTGATTGTAGTTAACCAATAATTTCTTTAGGTGATTATCATCAGTATCCATAACAATACTTGTATTGTTTACATATGGTTGAATAGCAATCAACTAACCATGCTGTGTCTTCCAGGAATATACCCTCTCTCTCCAAGTGCATGAACAGCTCACCACCGCTTAAGTATTCCAATATTAAGTATAATTTACCACCGGTTTGGAAAGCATATACTAATTCAACTATGAATGGATGCTGAAAAAAGAAATTTACTTTAGATTAAAAGGCATCTGTAGACTATAAAATGCAATCATGTCTGTCCTGTTAAATTTCATCAGTATTCAAAATTACAGACCTGTCCTTTTTCATATGTATTAAATTCACTTAATACTTCATTTTGAATTGAAATATACATGAGATTAGCTCACCTTAACAGCCTCAAGGATATTCCTTTCAGCCTTAGTGTGTGCGGTGTCTTTTTGATTGCGAACTATGGAAGCCTTCTTCAGCACTTTCATAGCAAAGTGTGCTCCAGCATCTGTCCCGCTGACTTTGCGCACTTGGAATACTTTTCCATATCCACCCTTCCCCAATACTTTGCGTAATTCAAAATCTTGGGGACCCAGACGCTTGCACTGGCCAGGGTTTACATTGTCTTCAGACAGCTGAATGGTCTCTGAACCCTCAACACTGCAATTCGGAACATTTATTAAGCATTGTGGTAATGTGATGGGAAAGTTATATTTTTATGTTTAAATTCTTGTAATACTTACTCTACAATGTTATGTAGCTCTGGGTCATAGTCAATCTGTCACAAAAAAGATGAATGAGTCAGAAAACATTAATCTTCCAAATAAGGGATTGGTAGGTAATCAATTCACAACAAACAGTCCAAAATAGAATACAGCTGATGGAGTTAAAAATACCACTGTATGCAAACTCACAGTAGATCAGTTTACACTACCTTGAAAAGCTCGAAGATCTCTTTGTGAGTAAGCAAGTTTGATTCATGAGGATAATTTATTATCCCAAATACGACGTATCCTTGGATCATTGACCATAAAATTACTTTTAGGTTAAGACTTAAAAACCAACTTTTATACCATTCTATAACATAAATACCTCGTCAACGTCGATGATATCGTCCTCGTCGGACTCCTCAATCACTTGGTCTACCTCTAAATCTAAATCAAAAACCCCAGCCATATACGATGACATTTCAAGTAATATCACATCAGCAAGACGTGCACTATTTTCGTAGAAAACAAACTTGATAACACCTTCGTATAAGATAGTACATGTAAATTATGTGTTTATTACACAGCTGAGTCCATAATTATTTATGTTTTATCACAAAAAGCTACTTTGTTCAGTCACGCAATGTTGAAAGCAAAAATTCATTGAAATGTGAGCAAATGAGCAAGCAAACGACAAGACAGCCACACGAGCGACGGACATGAAGTGCGAATGAAATAACAAATGCTTTGATAGCTATGCTAGAGAGAGATAAAGAACTGACCAATGAAAAAGAAGATACAATCTTGCGTTCGGATACGCATCCTGTTAGCGTCACGTGATAGCATATTTATTGCCTACCGATTTTGTTTCATATCGTAGGAGAATCATCGGTATCTTGTTGCCACATTAACCAGGTGCATCACTAGTACATATCAAATCCGGTTACGTTCTGAATCTATAAACAACAATATGGCTTTTTCAACACATATTATACTTTGATATAAAATATTATAAATTTATTGAAGTTATTTTACTTTTTATAAACATTCAACAAATCAATTGCTTGAGGTCGATAAAATACGAGTTCAATATTCCATCAAAATACGAAGACAACGCTAAATTTCATGATAGTTAGATAAATGTGTTTGTTTCAGAACGCACACGTGTCGTTGAGGGTGTAAACATGTATTGCTAATTAAAAAGGTGTTTTATTACTTTTATACCATTTATTCAAGAAAAATATCATTAAAATAATGTTACAGAGTGATAATATGTAAAGACTGATGTTATTGCAACTAGTGAAACGTGTAAATTTTATTGAAACCTTTCAATGGCTAGTGACAGCGACAAAAGTTCAAGTAATCACAACTTGGATGGCTCACTGAGGAGTAATAAGAAACAAGGCAGTAGTGGAATAGTTGGTAAGTTGTGAACATTATCGTTATGTAGTCTTTGGGCCTATCTCTATGCATTATTGTTGCTATTAACACACATAACCTATCATTAACTTATGTTTTCATAGTCTTGCTGTATATATTCTTATTATATTTCAAATCTTGTATTCATCAACACTGTATGAAGATAGGCTTCTCTGAACCTCGAATTCTGTTTGGTCACACATTTGACTATTTCCCACACACAATGCCACATAGTACCTATTATGTATCTACATACATATGTTACATAGCGTAGAACCAGAACATGGATTTTAAGATTCAAGTTCTTTAGACTGGAGTAGTCTCTTTTTTGTTTCTGTGACTGCTTCTGCTGCTTGGTCAACTTTCTACTTAAAGTATTGTGCTAAGTCTATACATCAAAATATCATAGGAATTTTACAATGATGAATTAGATTCTCCAACCTAACTAATACTTTGACTTACTAATACTTCAACCTATTTATGTACTCTGTACATAATTTTTATGGCCTAGTGAATTAGACTGTATTCTTCTTCTTTGTTGTATCCTCATGACTGAGGGACGTTACTTTTCTGGGCTATAATCGTCACCAGCTTCCTCCAAACTTCTCCAGACTGTATTATACCATCAAGATAGAATAAAGATTCAAGGCCGATGAAAACTGCAACTGGCAAATTAGCATTTGTGGAGAGTGTGTGTACACAACCTGTATGGTGTAGTGAGTTTTTTGGTTTGAAAATAAATTTATAAACACCAGATAGAACTGAATTAACAATCCAAGAATTTTAGTGAATAAAAATCACCAGAATAAACATTAATCTGTTTGCATATGCAACAGCATATGTATCCTGCACCATACTTCATAAACAAGCCAGCAAATGTCACTTTCAATGACACTGACATTTGATTGTGTTGTTGTGTGGTACCAAATATTTCCAATATTTTTGTGAGAAATTAATATTCCGAACTGCTCAAAATTATGATTGATTCGATCTAACAATGTTTTTATCAATAGAGGATAGTACTACAGAAAATGTGCCACCACTGCTACATTATATTGTACAAAATATTGCAAAAGACGAAAAATGCTGTGATTCTCTACAGAAAGACTTTATATGCATCTTAATTATTGTTTTGATGGTCGAAAATGGGTTCTATCCAATTAAAGGAAGATCAGCTTTTGTCCTTGATCCACGAAAAATAAAACCCAAACGATTAAAAGAATGGAAAACCTCAACCGGGCTCTATGAAGTTGGGTTTGTTATGAATGGATTTGAAACAATGCTAACCAAGTTAGTTATAAGTCCTTTGGGATCTACAGTATTGGTCAACCTAGTTATCAATGTGAACAATTTAGAAACATATTCAGTATGTCTGCCTGTAAGTCGGTATGTGGTATCACCACAAGCATCAACCATACCTATGATTTTCCGGGATTTGAAGCACTTTTCATTCACACTAAAGAATAAGATTATTGCTCCAGTCAAAAGTAGAATTTTGGGATTCCATGGATACCCTGGTGCCAGCCTGGTGGGCTTACCTGATGAAGTTATGTATCAAATTTGCCTGCAACTTTCTGTTGTTGAAGCAGTAAAATTGTCACAAACATGTAAAAGAATGAAGTTCATGTTAGATAATGATTTCCTTTGGCATGAATTTTATAAAAGAGATTTTGAAGTGACTCCATCTGCATCAATGAGCATTGAGACTGAAAACAGTGCCAATAATCCTCAGGGCGAAAGAAGTGACTGGAAATCAATGTATAGAGAAAAATATGTGGCACAGAAGGAAGCCTCTATCGTGCAAAGGGGGCGGACAGCTGGCTGCATGCATGATTTTATGGACTATGCAGATTATAGATCTTATATTGATAATCCAATGTGGGATAATATGATTATTTAAAAATTACTTACTTCTCTCTTCGCATGAAACCTACAACATCCCTAAAATTGTATTAAAACTACTGACTCACTGACTAAACATTGTTTTCTATCATTTCTTTGTACTCTTGCTTTATATCAATGTACTCTATTACAGTTTGTGAATGTATTTTCATTTATGCATGCCAAGTTAAGTAGTAAAAAACTGATAATGTAATTGTTGAATGTTCAGTTCCTTGTTTGTAAATATTTAAAATTAAAGTTAAGAAACTTGAGAACATATGAATGTTTTTGTTATTCACATCCCCATGCTATTTGTTCATATTTCATTATCATTTGGTTATTCATATAGGTGAATCTGGAGTTAAAACTTCCAATGCGTCTGTGCATCCGATTGGCAAGGGTGGTCGACATATGTCAATACCATTCGACTCATCAACAACAAATGGAGACTTAGGTGAGTACATATCATATCATTATTTTCTGCACTAGCATTAAAATAGGACTTCGGTTGTGGGTCAGTGTCCAGTGACAAACACAAAATCGTAAGTATAATAGAGCTTCTTCTGCCTTGAGTTGGGACGTCTGCAGAGCTTGCCGATGGGAAAAATATAATATAATAGAGCTACTATACTATTTAGGGCTGTCGCAGACCAAACATACGTTTTTGTGAGCAACAGCAATTATCATAGAAATTAAAAAAAAGAACCATATGTTATTGAAATTAAGGTGACATTGCCTAGAATAACCAATGCAGTCGGTTGCGACCGTGAAAACGTGAGAGCCGTTTATCATTCTAGCCAATGTCAGCTGTATTTCAATTACGATAGAGTTCCTTTTCGAATTTCTTGTCAAAAGTGCTCGAACTGTCGCTCCCAAAAGCTGCGGCTGCCCTGAGAAGTTTTCAGGCTCCTTTTTTTACTTGTATTGGATAGTTTATGTACCTACCTATATGACTTTATTACCTTATGTTCTTAAATAAAATATCAAACTTATAGATAAATAACGCTGTTTTAGACTTGTCGCTCTTATTGTGATTAAATTTGTTTGTCATACATAAAAATATCGAAATTTTCTTTCTTATTATGACAGTTGAGGACTGAGCCAAGTCTATATAATAACGCTTCCATTTAAGTACAATGAAACAAACATAAGAAGCTTATTAAACATACGCTACGTATAAATGTATTCGCGGAGGATAGATGCGAACAAACGAAGCGGCGCAGGGGTTGTCGAGCCACGGGGCTCGCACTAGGGTCGAAGGGTGAGGGGTGCGCGAGGGATGCGCCGCGCAGCCTCCGCGCGTAATCTCGCCTTTGTGGCGCCGCCATTGGCGAGTTGACGTGAGCTCTGCGGGCTGGTCGCAGGACGCCAACAGTGAAGTCGTGAAGTGTGGCCCTGTGCCAGGTTGCGTGCTGATGGCCTGGCGTAGGTGAGCGCCGCGGTGGAGGGCCCGCGGGCGCCGCGCGACCGGCCGCCGTGGCGGTGCTACGGACCCATGCTCACCCACAGCCGTTCCGACGGCGATTTCCCCATATACACTCGAGGTGAGCTCGTCCTTAGCATATCGTATCGCCACATACATTCCTTAACTATTACTCAGCAGGAAACCGATAACTATTCATCTCATAGTAGGACGATTAATGCGTCATCTTTGATTATCCTGTTGTGTTTATAATCACAACAAATATTTGTGGTATTTGTTCAAGCATGAAATGCATATGTAGCGAACATGGCTCTACTATCTCTGCCTATAGAATAATAACGTGTTACAGTAATCAATGCGTCTCTGTTGCACTTGATAGTCTGTTAAACGACGAGAGGGCTTCAATTGATATATAGTGGCGTCCGATTGTCGGATTGCCCAGTGAGATTTACAAATCAATATTCTAGCGTCCCGTGTTTACTGCTTGCAAAATGTTAACAACCCGTTTATTACAGCTCTACTTCATAAAATATTATGTCCGTTATATCTGTAAACTGTTTTAGTTTGAAGTGGGTCATATAGAACTTAATTTTTAAATTCAGGCTTCGCTGCGTGCATTACGCGCTACTCGAGCTCGTAGCATGAAAATTGAAAACCATGGTCGGCTTATTTTCTAGGACATTAGGTTGGTCTATTAATAAGCAGAGGCTGTATAATCTGGCTGTGTCGCCCGCCGCTCGCAAGCTCACGATTGAACGCGGCGCACTGTGATCGGCGGAGCAGCTAATTTAATGTTTTAATGTCACTTGACATTCATTAATTGAGCGTAATGAGTCAAACATGTTCCCAATAAGTGTCAGAGAGTCAGTTTACAGGCGCTGTAGCCAGGATCAATCATAGAATCATTTGCGCTGCCTTACAAATAATACATTTTATGAGCATTTTATGTTCTAAGATTCAGTAAAATTACCATTCACATAAACTGTGAATCATGTATTGCATCTGTGTTTATGGGATTGCTTTATAGCGGAAAGGGTAAACACTAAACATACATAGCTGTCGTTAAATCTTCTTGGATTGATATGACATAGCATTAGTACGAATCTGACAGCTGTCAAATATGGCTTATTGTGATGGCCCGTAGGGATCACAGCTCTACTACGAGTACATACGTTGTATCCGATGTATCAAGCAACCTGATCCAATGGAGTTAGTGTAAGTTAGAGAGATCACTATTGGAAAAGATGGAAACAAAGTAAGTAGGTAACGTAGAAGTGAACGTGATCCAAATAAAGCTCTTCGAAAATTACGATGAAGATGGAAAGCTTATCTACACATGCGTATCTCTATATTTTTATTATGAGCCAGACATGTCCCACTGCAGGGCAAAGGCCGCTCTTTTCTTCTATTTGTCCCTATCCTGAGCCACCTCCATACAGGTTCGAGTTTGGGAAAATAACTAATTTTTCCACTTTTTATTGAACGACTACGTGTACGACGACAACGCGTTTTGCGTTAAGGCGTCGCTAGTGGCGCTCTCATCTGTTTTTTAAATAATTTCTTAAAATCTAGAACATTTATTAAGCATCTAAGACGGACAAATTGTTGTCCTAAACGATAAGTTTATTTTAGCGCAGTGGTAGTGCGACTGCCTGTGACGCAAAGGTTCGGGTTTCGATTCTCGGTGGGAAACTCACAAACTTGATATTTATCACTTTGTGAATTTGTTCCCGGTCTGGTTAGGATATTGCAGGGTGAACCACCTGATGGTCCGAAAAGAAAGATGGTTCCGTGCTTCGGAGGGTACGTTAAGCCGTCGGCCTGGTTGCTGTCTATGATAACTTAGACGGCGGTCGTTACGCAACCATGTCAGAGGCCGTCTACTAGTAGTAGGCGGTTGAAAAACTCTGATACCAGTGTTCATCGTGTCGTTGGACGGCTCGGTATCCCACACGAAAAAAAGAAGAAAGAGTTTATTTTAAAGTAGGTACAAAATTAAGCTTTACATTGTTATGTATGCGTCTTTAAAATCACTTAAACTAAAAATGGTGGCCACTATTTTTGTTTTAGTGATTCAAAGTTAAGACACAAGAAAAAGTTTATTGTTTTATTTTGGAATAAACTTATCATTTTATATTTGTATCCGATTTGAAAGAATTAGTTAGAAACATAAGAGGGCGCCACTGGGCGGCCGGACTTCGCTAGACACAGGCATAAGAGACCCAAGATGTTGTTATTTTGGCCCGGAGTGCATCCGGCATTCTGGCAACATGTCCAGCCCAATCTAACCCAAGATATGCTGCTGCCTTCTAACCAACGTCAACTATTTTTACCTACTTTAACGCATCGTAGTATTTCTGACCCGGTCAATTTACCACTACATACATAGTATAAAATAAAGTCACTTTCTGTGTCTGTGCTCATATGCCTATGACCCTATGTATGCTTGGATCGGTAAAATTATGCAATAGATTTTCATGCGCTTTTTTAAATAGATAGAGTGTTTCAATGAAAGGTTCAGGTATATTAGTAAAATTAATACCGGGAAAGGTCACGAGCCCATGGGAAAACGGGAAAACCGATGGGCGGGCCGCTAGCATAGCACTCTATCTTTTACGCAACGCGCATTGCTTAAGTTTTGTAATAATTATCCGTCCATTTAAGTATTAGGTGTCCGTTTTAAGTGGTCTAAGGGAAGGTCGTGTCGTGTGCATCCCTGGCTGGCTACCAATCTGTGACATGAGAGACGGAAAATACCATTTCGATAAAAGTTATGGCAGATTTTCAGATTTTGAGGGAATTGCAAACCTGATTCGATATTTATTAATTACATTCTAGGTAAACTAATCGGTACCTAAACCAATTCTTCAACATTCAAATTAAGGGGTTGCAAAGTGTACGGTGTATAAAATGTGCGTGCCAGACACGTTCTTGAACAGATTTGTAGGTATTTCCCGTGACTTATGCCACATATTGGTAGCCAGAGATGCACATATCTGTTATTCGCTTGGTTCTTGCTATTAAAATTCTAGCCAGTTATGGAAATATTGCATCAAAGACTGTGCGTACTATTTCCATACAGACGGTGTACCGAAAACTTTGCAGGCATGATCAGACCGAAACTGAACAACTTGTACGATGGAGCCTATGTTGGGAAACGACTTCTTTTTAGAGTTTCCATAGAAAGTCAGTCAGCTGATCGGGAATTTTGTATGGGAGGTCAAAAATTTTCTCATTACTAACAAGTTCTCCATAGAAAATGTTGTTCACTTTCATGGTCTGATCATGCCTGCAAAGTTTAAGGTTCACCGTCCCTTACACCCCGTATATACAAGCTGTTACAAGAGAACCCAAATATAAAATAATATTCTTTTATTATCATCAGTCGTTGTAATAATCACATCACTAGTCTAGGTAAGTACTACACTTCTCTTCCAACGATATTCGATTTGGCGTACGTTGCTGGTTATCTCCAGTTTATTAAAACACCTGTAAATTATCAAGCAGTGCACACTGAATCTCGCTGTGCCGCGTTTGCAAGTTTAGATGAACTTTAAATTGACAAAATAGTGATGCGATGCCACGATATTTTTTAGTGTCATTTGATTTAAATACCTCTACATATTTTTCATTTTCTAAATTGAATCTACGGAGTACCAAATTTTAAAATACTTCCCGTGTTAGGTAAGTATAAAATTTTGAAAACTTGCAAAATTTACCTAACTCGGGAAGTGTAAATTGTGCCACGCGTTACTGGCATTAAGATACACTTGCAAAATTGGCGGGCAGGATACGAGCTGCGGTTGCCCAGAAGGAAGAGGCGTCGCCACTAGTAATGGGGAAACTAGCAGGATCAAATCCTGCCCTCGCTTGAAAATCTTGCCAGTTTTCAAAAATTTCAACTACGTCTTCAATTTATTGCGCACAAACTTTACAAGGGACTCTTTCACACCCTTTACTTGTTATTCTGTCACACGCGGTATACGTACTTACATAATCTCAATATTTACTCAACTTATTTCAAACAATTGCGGCCGGGCGCCTGTTTGATTGAGGCGCAGGCACAGGTGATAAGCGTATCAGCTGCTATTTATTATCTAATCTTACGAGTTCTCTACGCAATGTCTTAGTATTTTTTCCAATTCCATTCAACATAGTCACTCGAGATCGATGTGAAAGAATTTATAGCAAATAATAAGAGTTATTTTTGATAGTGTATAATGAAAGTCGATGGCAAAGTGCTGTCGGAGAATGGATGATCTAAAAATGTTCAGGAAGGCGAAACGGAGACCTATTGACGATGATACGAGGAGTGATAGTGGGGCTCTAGATACGGATGCTGACGAATTCAGTAAGTTTACCTACAATACTAACATACATATATCACGCCTTTATCCCTTGCGGGGTAGGCAGAGCGTAAACGACCGAAAAAACGGCCACTTACGCCACGTCTGACAAACGTTTGAGGGTCATTCGGAAAATTGTGTATCGCCATAGTGACAGGTTGTCAGCCCATCGCCTAAAATTGCTATACACACCCTCGAGTCCCTTCGTCGCCTCTTACGACTCCCACGGGTAAGAAATGGAGTGATGCTATTCTAAGCCGGCATCACACGGTATAACATACAATTAGAATACCAATTTTTTCCTCTGTTGCAGCTGTCCGAGAGCTATACGATACATTGGTCTATCCTTTGTGTAATGCTTGAATAGCTCACAAATCATATTAATGGTATGTTCAATTTCAACTGCCACAACAGTCCACTGCTCGACGTGGGCCTCCCCCAATTGAGGGGTATTTGCCATACTCACCACGCTTGCCAGGCGAATTGGCGAGTGCAAGGTGTTGTATTCACGGGGAATGTTGTTGCCCCTTGGATTCATCCCTTAGTCCCGTTTTACGACACCCACGGGTAGAAATAGGGTGGTGCTATTCCTGATTCGGCACCTAACGGCAACAATGGTTCGTAGTGGTATCCAAAAAAGACCCTTCAAACCTTTTTGCAAAGAGCCGCAGCCGGCATTTGAGACCAAATTTGTGTATAAACATGGACTTCACAAAATAAGGATATTGTGTGGAGACAATCCGTAAAGTCCACCGCTGCTACAGTACATATTTCGTGATTTGTAGAATTCCAATAAAACTGACTGACCATTCAAAACCCTGTAGAGAATACGTGGCTGTTTTGTAAATATACAGGACAAAATATTAACTGCAAATATTTTAAGGGGCGAACCAGCCCGTGAAACTGAACAACTTTCTTCAAGGAACATATAGGTCGAAACATAAAAAAAATTGAATACCAACTTTTAAAACACTTCCCGTGTTAGGTATACAATTTTCAAGGATCTACAGGATCCTGCCCGCGCTTAAAAATTTTGCAAGTTTCCAAAAAATTAAAAAAGAAAAACGAAACAGGATTGCCGACCGGGTTGATTTGTATGGGAGTTAAAATTTTATTTTTCTTATTTCGACCTATTCCTTGAGGAAATTTGTTCAGTTTCATGGACTTCACCCCTTAAAATGCAATATGTTTACATCCTGTATAACGTAACGCATCGACTCTATCCTTTGTAAACCTCCACTACTCACATTAATGACGGACGCCCTTAAAAAGTTCCGGTAGCAATCGGCACAATCGTAAGGGTAGTCTACCTGCCAGTTTCATTTACCGGTGGCCGATTGGGTAAGGGGTGTTGTTAAGCGGGTTGGCGGGTTGTAATGTACCTACTAGCTACACTATACACCTGCCGGGAAGTAAGGACCCAGGGTAGCGGGCGGGAGGGCGCTTCACGCGAACCGGTGATGTCGGGAACCGGTGCCCGCACTCAAATGACCGCTTCTTTCTTGTAATGCGTCAACTCGTAAGTGGGTAGGTATATCGCATGTAGATCGGGCAATGGTCTATATTCACCTGTTGGTCCAGATGATGTTTATTTTGATGACATGACTCTCTTGATATTTTTTCGCCGTTGCATCTGCTAAACTGACTCTAACAGGTGTTATTCTGATACGTCCTAATTTAACTCTACCTTGACTTACCTACATTAAGTACCTACCTAAACAAATTATAGTAAATAATGCTAGGTAGGAAAGGAACCAACTAATCGCAGCGATAAAACTACTGACAACTTTTTTATTCTAAGAAAATACCAACTAGTTGTGGTACAGTGATATATCTTTGTCCGTATTTAAAAAAATATATAGGTACCTATAAGGATGGTATCGTATCAACAAATTTCGCCAAACATTCCACAACGTATGCTGAGCACCATAGTTGTGTGTATGTTGACGACGCCGCGCCACAGACTCTGGTTCGGGTGCAGTGTAGAGCGCGCGCGCTCGACGAGGCGAGGCGAGTGCATTGCAACATGCAGGCACAGGCGGCGGCAGGAGCGAACCGCCGAGCGCGAGACAGGCGGCATGGCAGGCGGGCCCCCACCCTGCCCCGCGCGACGCTCGGCCCGCCAGTCCGGCGTTGTGCGTCCCTCGCGGCGCAGGCACTACGCTATGCTCGCCTCGTGATTAACGCGTCAATACCGGTTTCGCGAGTGCCTTTGTTTAGTGTTGATTAACAGTGTTGTGCGTTGATTGTATGGCGGCAATGTCGAGCGTGCGACATGGGCGCTCGTAGTTGACATGTCGCTGAGCGCGGCCGCCCCGGCCCCGGCGGCGGTGCGCGGGACCAGGACCAACAGTCTCGACGCGCTCGATTTCCAGGAGCGCCGGCAGCTGATCGCGAGCTCGCTGTCGCTCACGGACTTCTTGCACGTCGGGGCGAAGGAGGTGGCTGCCGTCGCCGGTCAGTCCCCTTCTCATTTCGTCTCGCACCCAGCCACCCGCCACCCAACCCAGCCGCATTCCTAACAATAGCTTTGCGAAATCGGCATCATGCACGACATTTGGCCTCTCAACGATGTATGCGAGGATCATGACATTCACTTGATAACAATTTGCACATACCTAGCTCTAATGCAGTGGGCGATGTGAGCTATACTTAGCAAATTAATTCGTATGCAATGCCACTGCACCACAAAATGCTGCATTAACCACGGTGCAATAACGCACCAACATTATCTTCCTCCCAGAACTTGCTGAAGCCAGAAATTCGTCATAAATTGGAAGAGCATTCACTGTTGTAATAACGAGCAATTTTGAGATACATAGGTAGGTACATAATTTCCCTGACATGTAAACACATTGAGGTAGACGAATTATTTTTATCTATCCGTCGTATGACGCTTATTGTTTACAGTGTCCAATTCTGGCATTTGGCATCAGTTTGTTGACTATCTCTCGCTTACGATGTTTAACTGCAGTGTTGATAGCTATTCTGTTGGATTCGCTCTACGAGCATGCTTTCACTTAATCCACGGAACTAGCGAGAGCAATGTTTTGTGAATAGTTTCAGCTTCAACATTGATTCACAAATCATGTTTTGTAATTGTCTATTTTGTGTTTGAGTTCACTGTAGCTGTATCGTATCTACAAAATAATACCACTACATATAAAAATTGACACAGTTCGGACTATGCACAAAAAACTCAAAAAGAAGTAGCGTCTGTACAGTCCGAAGTAATGTGTGTACAAAAAACCTCCATTTGGACAATGATATCACCCAAACTACCTGCCCTACAGGAGTGGTTACTCTGGTCACGGCATACCTATTTTACCTGCCTGCCTGCCTACTTATCATTAACCCTTGCGTGTTTCCACGTTTTTTGTTTTAAAGCCATCGCTCTACGAGGAATTCTCATAAAAACTAATACGTTTTGTTTATTTGTTGTGGTCTGTTCAAAGGGTCTAAGCTCTATAAGAATAGAGCTCATGATCCTACCTTGATAGGGTTCAAGGTTTCTTTCTGTAGGGAACTACAGAGCTTCGTACCTTTCGTTTACTTCCGTGTCTCGAGAAGGTAAAAGACACATCTCATTGAAATTTATATTGCCCAGTTGCTAGTTTTATCCTAGAACTCTAAATATGGTTGCGCAGACGTCTGATTTGACCTTAGGTTCAACATAGAACTCATTTTCAATACAGCCTTTGATGAGGTCAATAAGTAAGGTCATTTCTAGTAATCAGCGAAACCTGATCTGTGAATATACTCTGCTCGTAAGTAACATATTTTATTTACCTACACGTAGTATTTGTATTGTCTGTCTACTCTACACTCTACGTGCGATATAGCTCGTCGTCTCCGCCATTCTTCTCTAGGTACTAATAGCTTGTCTAGCAACCATGTCTATTTGTATCCATAAAGTACTTTAGAACAAAGGAGAGACTCAATTTACTCATGGTGTTCCCATAGTTAAATACACTATCGAAAGTGAAAATTACATTTTCTACTTTTGCGCGATAGCTTACGATGTAATAGTTAGATTTGGCGGCTTAGGGAGAGCGTTATGTATTGGATAAGTTGTTGAGAGTAGATAATATCTGAACGGCCAACAGTCCTGGTACTAAAGCGGGTACTATACAATACAATGAGTCGCAATCATTGATTATATCTCCGCGTTATGATCACGGCACGGTGATGTCACAGCGTTTTTTTCGCGCACACCATTTGTGTTATTGTAACGGTAAATGCTGATCTCTGATTTCACGCGTGGGAGAGATTATTCACCAAAAATCTATTGAGTTTCATTAATTTGTTTTTTGGACTCAGATATCTTATTTGGTTTTACTTAATCGATTCTTGATGGTTCACGTCCAGTATCAAAGTATAGAAAGATGGAATGTCCTATTAGTGGTATATTTGTTCGTTTTTTTGGTAATATTTCCTATGAAACTTCTTCTTATAAAAGAAAAGTCGTTTCGTTCAGAAGAATAGTTGTTTTGATTGATCATTCCATCGCATCCTCATAATATCTGTGTTTCAGCGTCAATATATCTGTGTCATATCGTCCTAGCTTTTCCATTGTAGAACTTTTTTCATCTTTTCCGCTCTCAAGTCATCTCGGAGATATTTTCCGATAGATGTAAAAACCGGAGCTAAAGTTGAAGCCTTTTCAGCATATTTTAATGAAAAAGTTTCCTGTGAAATGGATATTGCTTCGGAGTATTTAAACTGTATCTTTAACTACACCAGCTCAGCTGTATTTTTAGAATTATGTTTTGTTACTATTGACCTAATACAGTTCATTCTAGTTTTATTAGATTATTTATTTTGAGAGAACAGACATGTCTCACTGCAGCGCAAAGGCTACCATCTACTTCTTCCCTATCCTGATTCCGCCTCCATTCAGTTTTGGGCTTTTAACTCATCATTCTACCGTTTCCTTGGACGACCAAGTGCCCGTTTTGCGTGAGGGTGGATTCAAGTAGTTTAGAATATTGCCCAAAATGCAGCAGACGTTCTAGAAACATGACCAACCCAACCCCACTTAAGTAGACTAGTTCTTTAATAACAATACATCACCCGTAACAAAACACGACTTACCTTTCTATAAAGTTTGCCACCTTCGATTAATCAACTTCCCACTCAAGTTGCTACACACCAAGCTCGATTTTGGCAGCTTTTATCCGGTAAAGGAGATCAAATAGGCGAGGCGTTATTTGACTTACAGTGGATTACGGGCCAAGCCGGGGGTCAAAATAAGTTTACCTGCCAGCTGGAAGCTCTCCAATGGGTTTTTACACCATGCCTTCACAGGATGGAGGGTGTAATTTGCTAAGTAACTTTAACACTGCTAACCGTATTGCAAGCAAATTGAATTGGATGTGCAAACGTTTAAAAACCTTGATAGGGTTAGAGTTGTCTGGGTCCTGAGATGTCCATTAAACTTATCGACTAAGCATAACCACGTTAGGCACGATAGAAATATCATTTCAAAAATAATATTTTGGTTCAGTAGCTAACTGGATTTTGAAATGATTGTGATGACTTCTTCGTCTATAATGTTTAAATTGTCAAAGATGACAAATAGAGTAGGATGTGTTGCAGAATAATATGTAGACCGCTAGTTTCGATTTACAATACAATAAGATTAAAGAAGCAGTATTGTGAGCTCAGAGAACAAATGGCAAGACGACACAGTTTCGTCCACAACCATTCATTTAGTTAGATATGCTTCTCTAATGAGAATACTGTTGTGGTTATTATTCGCCTTGGAGTGCTATTTATCTCAATCAAAGAGGTCAAACGCGGGCACACAATACTGGTACACAACAACATCTAAGAGCCAGTACACCTCTCAAACTATTTGGCTTTCTACACTTTACCAAGTTCATTAAACGATCATTTGTATTCATAACCTGCAATTCTATGACGTTAAGCTAATGTTCTCTTGCGAAACGAGCTACGACACTGATTCCACATAAACTGCAAGTGTATTGAATATTGTTGTGAGCATCAGTCGCTTATTGTGCACTACCTATATCTATACAGCTAGCCGCTAAAGCATCGCCAACATAGTTGACCACACCCCGACCTCATACTGATTCAATGTCGATTCACTAAGTTTGAAACCAAAAAAGTGCTGGTCATATCAACACTGTGTCATCGATACCGTTTACGCCTCGAGGATTTTATATGTATGTATTGTATCGTCTGTCGGACTTAAATGGAATGTTTAGAATAGCGGTCACGGTCTTCAGAGGTAAGGACGTAGGTGCGTTGGTGCAGTACCATCGATCACCCGCAGTCGTTCCGACGAGACGCGTGACTCACGTATTTTACCGGCAACTCTGCAATGAGCCATGCATGCAGCTAAGCCTTTCCCCCACTTATAATCCATCCACATTCTAACCACAGGCGGTAAACAGCAGCATATCAAACGTCAGAGGTCTGTTTTAACTTGTTAAAACTATTGTGGCAGACATTAGATCCATCGCTGCTCATGTCAGGTCCCACCAACCAACACTAAAATCATTGAATACGTTTACCTACGTTCTACCTACACTTGTTCCATGGTTAAAGATTAACTATTGCTAAAGCTTCATTCTAACTTTGGTTGCCTAATGTTGGAGGAGTATTTTGTAAAGCAGTATTTCGTTTTTAACCGTATTTAATAGCATATATAATGCAAATATTTAGCCATTATCTGAACCATTCTCAGTCGGAAAAATCTTCGTTCTGAATTCGTGTTTGCTTTATTATATTGGAACGGTGGTTTATCATATGTAGTATCAGTATGAGCATACTAGGGCACATTTATTTTCGTTCGCACCAATACAATGTCCTCATAGAGTAGGTACTTATACAAAATGTTAAGTGAGTATGTAATTTCTTGTTGCGATAAACATAATGACGTAGTCCTCAAACAAAACGAGGTTTTCTTATCAGCGCTATCTCAGAAGCTAATTCCTCTTTAAACAAAATCTTGTGTTTTGTATGTGGTTTTTTAGACTTTTATTTTAGGAGACAGCTTCCAGATAACATGCAAAGTTTATTATTATTATATGTCGTTTAGTTAGTACCTACGTGATTTTGATCTTAAGTTCTTACAGAGCCTTATAGCTGGGGGATTTGAGCTGAAGTTACTTCGTTTCTGCCGTAGTAGGACTGATGAATAACAATGACGAGTCGTGATTTGTTTAATGCATGCCTCAGTGTTGGCTTTCTTGTGATCGTTCTATCCGGATGAGTAGGTATCTTTATTGTTTATCACCACCCTTTACGTCTTGTCTTAGTTTTTGTTCGTTCCTTTCTCAGGTTGGCAATAAAGGCATTCACTTTGTTCTGTTCTGTCCATCAAGAAAAACGAAAAGGTTAAAGTTCGTCAAACTAAAAACGTGTCTTTACCCGAGACAGCTGTCAAGCCCATACTAAAAGGATGTTAGAAAGGTAAAATGAGCCTATCACTAGGGCAATAAACAACTGCCAAATTGGGCTTCATAATTTGGCCTAACTGTTGTGTTGCAGGCAGACGCAAAAGGAAAAAGTAGTTTTCCTGTGCAACCACAGTTTTGTTCAGTTTGTCCAATGATATGAAACAAGCTGGTTGGTGTGTGATGAGTTTCTCTGTGTTCTCTGTGAGTGTCACGGGCTCTCGACAATGGCTGTCGCCGCAATGGGGCCATTGATTGTTCGCATACGTGCAGGCCTAGTGGGTACGTACGTCGTTGCTTGTTACCGATCGCGCTGGTCGCTTTTGTTCACGTTCACGTAGACCGGGGTCCAATTGTACTGTGAGTAGCACCCATTTAACAGATATACCTTTACTGGTTACTCTGAGGAAGTCTATGAAGCATCAAAATTTGTTGGTCCCTTAAATTGGTAGCTAGACGTGCTGCTGATAGGCATAGCACGACTACGCCTTTGAAAGTTCTCGCAAAAGTGGTTTACTCTTCATTGATGCTGAAATTATTTAGTTCGTGCGCGTAGACATTTTTACTGGTGAAGATGCATTGCTGGCATGAATGTTTACGTCGAATTTATTTATAGATGGTTGAATTAATAATACTATTAAAATTTGTTTGTCGAACATTTTTGTTTTTGTGTACGTAGGTATTTTGTTGTTTTGTCTGGCACTAATTTTGGTATTTGCCTAGGTTTTGCAAAGTAATTAAACTTTATTCACCCAAAATTCGCTAGTAAAACAAATTCAAATTTTGCGGATATTTAGAAGTAAAATTAGGGTAAAATGTGACGCAATTACACGACAAACGACCCAATTTCAGTATATTGCGGTGTTCTTTTTCGTCCGTCCGTCAAACGGGTCTCCCGGGTATTACCATAGGGACCTGCGGTAAATTAAGTGGCGAAGGTAGATGTAGATGTCCACTTGGTATAAGGATGAAACCACAAATTATACCTCCCATTTTAAAATAAGGTAAATAATTTGTTACCTAGTCAGATCTGATTATCAGGGTCAGCAGCACCGACAACAGTCTGGCCTGCTCACTTATGAGGATTGATTTGCCGTATTCGCTCTTGGTTGGCTAGCTCAGTATGAAATGTTGCATTCATTGGAAACGCTGATGCATACATACTCTGGATAGAATACCAAATTTTAAAACACTTCCGGTGTTAGGTATACAATTTTTGAAAATCGTACGCGGGCAGGACTTGAAAAAAATGGTTCAAATCCTGCCCGCGCTTGAAAATTTTGCAAGTTTTCAAAAATTGTACACTTAACACGGAAAGTGTTTTAAAATTTAGTACTTATTCAATTTATCGTGGGTTTTCATCGCTTAGACTACATTCAATCTGTAAAGATAGAATTAGTCGCCGGGTATTAGTTGCAAAACTGACCCGGTAGATGGGGCCGTGCCACGCGTTACTGGCATTAAAATACACTTGCAAAATTGGCGGGCAAGGAGTGAGCTGCGGTGGCCCAGATGAAAGAGGCGTCGCCACTAGTAATGCGAAAGTCGCAGGTTCAAATCCTGCCCGCGCTTAAAAATTTTGAAAGTTTAAAAAAAAAATACCCTGGATAGGTTTATTTCTTAGTCGCTTTGTACGACAGCCACAGATAATAATATGGTAACGTCATTCTTATCCGGCCTAACCATTTCATTGTCCACGACCCACTTAACCGAGCAGATATCACAATTGTACTAGCTCTGCGGAAAATTGCTTATATTGCCCAATTTATAATGTGGTCTGGCCACGCATAATTACATCTGCAGCACGCCAAGTTCTCTTTTATCAGTACAGTAATGTATCCGACCTTGAACTCCTGAGATATATAATACGATGGCCAGTGAAATGGTTGTCGTTTTCAAGGCAGCGTGGTCTGTGTGAGGAGGCTATTCAAGTCCATTCTACTCGGTGTCTATTCACAAGATATAATAGCACATATCAGTTTTGTCTATTTCTACCGATCTTTCAATTATAACCAGGACTCAATGACCAAACATCAATAGGTAGTTTTATTTCATTATGACTAAAATATATATGCAATAATTTATGCAAGAGAAACTAAGGGCGCACCAGTAGATTTTACGAGGTTGATCTGCGTATTTAGTTAGACACATGGTCGCGATCTGATGATTAGATTCTGGATAAGTTGAGGCAACTAGTTACCGCTACTAAAAATGTTGAACTGTGACATATCTCCCGGTAAAAACAGCATGTAGATGTAGGTATGTGTTCTTACATACACCTGTGTGGGATAGACACTTAATGTTGTATTTTATTTACTTGCAGCCAATAAGAAACAAAATGGCACGGCGGCGGTGCGGACGAATAGCCTGGGGTCGGGCGCGCGCACTCCGCCGGCCGAGCGACCCAAGTCCAAGTTCTCCGCGTTTGGTAGACTGTTCAAGCCCTGGAAGTGGAAACGGAAAAAGAAGTCACAGAAGTTCGAAGACACGTCTAAAAGTGAGTCAACTGTTATATGTTTTCTGCAAATTTTGAAGGTCTGAATAGCTTACGATACTTTCTTAATTTAATTTTACCCACGGCTACGTTTCGCTGCACGAAATACTTATGATAGTTTTTCGGGTTGTTCATTTTGATATCCCACACGACCTAAAAAAGTCGCTACATTACCAAAGCATAACTAATGATCTAACTTAAAATAAAAATTCTGGTCTAATGAAGTAGCTAAATCTACTCATTATATTAAATTATACAACCTTTATATCACTTGCACAAAAATTGATACACGATGCTTGTTTACTAGAGCAAAATCGAGTCTGAAAAGTTGCATCAAAACAAAATATACCACTTGCATGACTTGCAGGACGCAGCTACTAATTTCTACAAACGGAAATGTACAAAAATAGACGTTTGCAAACTTTTATGTTTACGATATTCACGAAGTCAAACAGAATTTATGTAGAGATTTACACTCTGTTATACCATTTATGTATGCAAAATAACATGTTATCGTCAGTATTAGAATCATGGCGTGCAATTTTAATAAACATAATCTACCGCCTCCAATACAGTTCAGCAAGCAAAACAACTGATTCATTCATGGTAAAAAATAATCGTTTTCAAAGTATAAAATATAGATAAATCGCTTTAATTATACGCTACATTTTCTGTGAATGAACAACGAATTTGACACTTTTCCTTTCTTAACTCTCAAGTGGAACCTGAGTAGCGTAAACGGTTTTTGACATGGCGACTCCTAAGTAGCGAGATTTAGAGATAATTTGTTTCGCTTGCATGAATGTTTTGTTTTTACAGTTTGGACTAAATCCAAAGCTGTTTCACTTTCTCGACAAACGGCGTTGTGGTATTCCGTTGCGAGTTTTTCCATACTAATTGTAATAATTACTTAGTTTATAAAATATAAGATTTGCTAGATAGTTCGTTTGCCAATAAGGGCAAAACGATAATACATAACACAACGATAACATTTTTTATTAAAGTAACATTGAATTTTTTATTGTGGTCACAGAACGCACGATGCCCTATGTTTCTTCATTTAGGCCGTCCGGTTTCGGTGCTATCTAAGCCATACCTGAAATATTATGTGGGTACCTATTCTTGGCAGAAAATATGCCATCAGAAAATAAAATAGTCCTTGTTCCTTGTTCATTATCATGGATTTGACGGCTATCCTTTATACCCTATAATTCCGAATGATGATCATCAAAATGTTGCGGTACTTTCTGAAGTGCTAGAAAGTTGTTCGTATGTATGTATAAGTTTAGTATACAAACAGCTGCAAAATTTTAAACCTATTACATTCCCTCCCTTTCGGCCCAAATTGGTGGGTGGAAGTTTGTATGGATCTTTCACAAGTTTTTATGCTAGAGATAAGCTATTTAGTATACGGACTTTTAGTAAGAAACAAAAAAATACCTGTATCTTTGCTAGACCTTGTCATATCAGGTTTTTTTGGCATAGATGTAGGTTGCAAGTTATACGTCGTCTCGCCCCTTATTCCCATGGGAACAGATAGTCGGTATCATAACAGATGGTCAGTAGTTAATATAAAAACCAGTTCAAAAACTAACACCCGACTACTGAGATATCGCGCTCTAAAAAGTAAGAAACAAGAAATCTGGAATATTAACTACAAACAATTTAATATCTATAGTCCACGAAATTTATACGAAGATATGACATATAATTATATATTTAAAAGTATATTTAATAATATTATTGTGGTTTATAGGTGATAGCCGTGGACGTATGCCAGTTTGCCTTACCTAATTATGTTGTGCAAGTTTATGATATCACCTACTAAGTACTAGAGTAGGTGGCATACGACCACGGCTATCACCTATAAACCACAATATTTTTTTATTAAATATACATTTAAATATATAATTATATGTCATATCTTCGTATAAATTTCGTGGACTATAGATATTAAATTGTTTGTAGTTAATATTCCAGATTTCTTGTTTCTTACTTTTTAGAGCGCGATATCTCAGTAGTCGGGTGTTAGTTTTTGAACTGGTTTTTATTTTAATTATTTTGGGGTTGAAGGTAAGTTTAACACTTTGGTATGTATTTTTTTTCTGGATAGAAATGCAGCTCAATTCACAATTAAAACATCACTCGTTAATTAAACAAAATACACTCATCATACGAGTAATCTTATCTTTGTATGTATGTATATTTGACCATGCATAACAGGGTAGGAGCCAACATGCAGCCTTGGCTAACACCTCTACGAACGGCTCGGATGTATTGCCGTTAAATACAACAGATCCTTTCATGTCCATATGGAAGGATTTAACGAGGCTCAGAAGTTTTGGCGGGCACCCGATGTTTACAAGTGCAGTGTAAAGGCCCTCTCTGCTAACGGTGTCGAAGGTTTTGTTAAGGTCTACGAACGCCACAAACAGAGGTGTTCTCTGCTCTCTACACTTTTCCTGAAGTTGGCGAAGTGTAAAGATTATATCTGTTGTGGAACGCTGGGCGCGGAATCCACATTGCGATTCGGGATATACACGATCAGCTAGTTTCTGGAGTCTTAATAAGACTAACCGAGCAAATAATTTACCTACTATACTTGAAGGGATATACCACGATAACAGTTACAGTCACCGCGGTCACTTTTGCCTTTGTATAGGGTAACGATGTTAGCATCGCGCATATCTTGTGGTATTTATCCCGCTTCCCAACATTTACACAACAGATTGTGCAGGATGGGTAATATGCACTTGAGCCTGATGATTTCGGCATGGGTACCATCATTTCAGGAGACTTTCCGGGCTTAAGCTGTTTAACAGCCTTGTGGTATTCCCTTATGGTAGGAAGGTCATCTAACTCGGCCCAGGTAGCTAGTTTTGGCATGCAGTCTGCAGCTTCCGGCATTATATTAACTTGTTCCGAATAGAGACCGATATAATGTTCTATCCATCGTTCGAGTTGGCGTTGGGCATCTGTTATAACAGTGCCATCCACTTCTTTAAGGGGGGCTGTTTTTTTAGGCAAAGGACCAAGGGCCTTTTTACTGCCAGCATACACACCACCAAAATTTCCGACATCAGCGCACGATTGGATACTTTGGCAAAGCTCGGTCCAGTATGCATTAGAAAAGTACCGTGATGTGCGTTATAATACAGCTTTTGCATTCGCTAAATCGACACGCGACTTTTCGGAAGGGTTAAGGCGATAAGTAAGCGCAGCTTGACGTTTGGACTCGAGCAGGGGTGTAATGTGTTCGAGATTTTCAGCGAACCAGTCCTGGTTTTTGACTTTCTGGTGGCCGAAAGCCGTACCGGCCATAACTGTTAGAAACTTTTTTACTTTGCCCCAGTCTTCCTCTATAGGAGCGTCTACGTCCCAGGTGGCAGTTTCATCGCGTACCAACTCTTCAAACTTTCGGACAAACTCATTATCCCTGGTTTTGGAAAGATCAATCTTCTTCTTACCGGGCAGTTTGGACGAGTGGATCTTTTTGTGAGTTATAGCAATGTGCGAAGCCACCAAGGAGTGATCTGTGTCACAATCAGCGCTATGAAATGTAGGTACGCGTGTGTAGGGTCTTGCGGAGATTTTTCTTTTTGGTTAGGATAAGGTCCAGTTGATGCCAGTGACCAGAACGAGGGTGTTTCCAGGATACTTTGCGAGATGATTTGCCTTTGAAGTAGACATTGGTAACACACAGTAGGTGTTTAGAGCATAGCTCTAATAAACGTTGGCCGTTTTCGTTTAACTTTCCTATACCGTGGTTACCTATACAATCAGGCCAAGCTACGTTGTCCTGTCCAACCCTTGTGTTAAAATCGCCCAGATTGTATAAGCGGTCAGATGGTCTTAACCCGCGTAGAGACTGGTCGAGCTGGTCATAAAACTGTGTTTTGGCTTCATCCGTTGAGCATAATGTTGGTGCGTAAGCAGACATAAGTGTTACGTATCCATGATTCGTATTTAACCGCACCAACATAATGCGTTCCGATATGCAGCAAGGAGCCTCTATTGATGTTAAGAGATCGTTGCGGATAGCCAAGCCTACACCATGCTCACACACACCGCTGCTGTCCTTTCCTTTCCAAAAGAATGTGTAATGTGTCTCACTTAAGGAACCCTCGTCAGGGAGTCTGGTCTCTTGTAAGGCACAAACAACAATGTTAAGTCTGTTGAGTTCGGCGTCGATAATGGCAGTTTTACGCAGATCTTGTGCGTCAGTAGAAGGGTAGAAGAGCCTACACAGGTGTCAGGGAGGCCTGTCCTCATAGTACGGACATTCCATGTTACAAATCGCATGGATAAGCGGTGTTGGGAATTGTTTCTATTATGCCTTTTAGTCGCAGGTGTAAAATGTAACGACGCCGATTGTCCAGTTGAGGCTGGTGCTCTCTACACCCTAAAAGAGCAAACCAGCACCGGGGCGGAACAGTACCTTATTGGTCGGGGGCTGCCCAACTTGAAGCAGGCGGTAACTGATCAGTGGGCCTACGATGGACCCTTCCACTGTCGGAAGCGACCCCTGGCGCCCGCACTTACGCCTATATGTGTGGACTTATAACCGATCACTGCCACTTCCCGTGTTGGTATCCGCGTGACGCGGGTGAAGTGTCCTCTCCACAGACACTGCATTGCCTGGGACGCAATTATGGAAAACGCAGGGCTGCCCAGGACCTGCGCCAACCTCTCGGCCTTCCTGGCTGGATACGGGAAGAGATGGGGTGGTGCTATTCTACTCTGCCGGCACCACACGGCTGACCGACCGATTTGAATAGTTTTTATAATACCGCCTGTTCTATTTGGATCGTTTGGTATGTGCTCTTGCTTAGGTATTTGTCCATATGTTTTAGACTCTGTTGAAGTGTCTATTGCATTGATCGTATAGATTTTTGTTCGTAATGCCAAGATGCGTAAGACATTTTTTTGTTAAATTGGTCTACATGTTTTAAAGTTGGAAATAATGTACAATTTCATCGTATTCAATTGTGTCGTTTACAAATTCTTCTTGTGTCTTATATTGCTAATTGCTCCATTGTCAACTTCCCTACTCTGATGCTGTTCAACAGATCAACGAAACTGTTGTCATTTACTTGTCACATATTTTGACCCAATTCACAGAAACTGAACATTCTCCATAAATGTGGTTCAGCTGCATAAATGTCAGGTTGTTTGTAACAATATGCGCCTACACGAGTTGCAGATACAGGTGGTATTTGCATTAAGTCATCAAAGACTAATAGGTTAAACCTTAAAATCGTGTTTCACTTAGGTGACAGGTTGTCAGCTGTCGCCTAATTGTAATACCTTCACATGAACTCCTCGTGTCCCTTAGTCGCCTTATACGACACCCGTCGCGTCGCCTCATACGACACCCACGGAAAAGAAATGGGGTGGTGCTATTGTTAGCTGGCATCACACGGCAACTATTTTTTTGAACTGTGCTTATTAAGCCCTTTCATTTGATACCCAACATGACATTACTAGTAATATAAACTTTTTCAATTCTTAGCTCTAGAGGGCGCCCTATGTAATGTATAGTGACATAACGTAGCCTATAACCAGCGGACTGTTTAGACGCTTCAAATGATACCTCATTTATTAAATTCTGATAAGTTGTTTAGAAGTTAGGACGGAACAAACGTTTTCGTTTCCACATACATACATACATACATACATACATACATACATACAGGTCAAAATCATAACCCTCCTTTTTGCTTTGCCGTAGTCGGGTAAAAATAAGGCGGTAACTACAGTTGTCTCACTTAAGTTTTAATAGTACAGATGCTGGCTTAGAATAGCATCACCCCATTTCTTTCACGTGGGAGTCGTAAGAGGCGACTAAGAGACTCGAGGTTGTGCATTGCAGTTTAAGGCCATGGGTTGACAACCTTTCGCTATGGCTATACACAATTTCCCGAATGACCCTCCAATATTTGTCAGACGTGGCTTAAATGTCCTTATTTTGCGACCGTTTACGCTCTGCCTACCCCGCAAGGGATTATAGGCATGATATGTGTGTGTGTAGTCAGTAATCTAATAAATTGTGTTTTTTCTATTGCAGCATTAGAGAGGAAGATATCCGTCCGAGCGCATAGAGATGAATTAGTGCAGAAAGGGATTCTCTTACCGGAGAGTCCTGCGACGCCCGTACCCGAAGGCGGTAAGTTCCTATCAATCACAATAAAACAGTAAGTCGGTCTGCATCTCGCGAATTAGTCCCACAAAGTAAGTCCCTTTCCTTTTTGCTGAGTTAAAGAGAAACAGACGATGACAGCTCACACCCGGAAAACCGAACACTTATTTAATTATTTAAATATCAACAAATATTTCAAAAAGTAAGCCCATATTATATGACATTACTTATTAAGTGAGAACGAAGAGGACATAAAATAAAACATGAAATTATGGATAACAATCAAATCGTCTAGTTTTCTTGGCCAAAAAACGGACTAAAAACGCATTCCGATTTTTTTATATCGAGGTAATTTCAATAAATCATGTTTTGAGCCCCATAGTTTTGTAGCATATAGCTTGAAGTATAACTACGAAAAATATCATCTAATAATTTGGAGATTTCAAGAAATGGGATACAAAATTCCGAACACTATCTAACAGGCGGTTGATTCTATATAAATCCGTACTATAGTAATAACCGGACCATTTGAATACACACATACGAGGCCCAATTTATTTCATAGGCAGGTTATTTTAACGATTTCACACGTATTGTATTTAATTAGTTCCCCTGATTTCTCCAAGATCCCTTCATGATCCTCACTTGGTAACCAATGGTTCATCATAACATCAAAGATCAGCCTATTGCAGTCCACTGCTGGACGTAGGTCTCCCCCAGGGTACGCCATAGGGCACGATCTCCCGTTTTCGCCATCCATTCACCAATGGGCCACTACAAGACTAGTATACCCTATCATACAAAAAATAAAATCTTTAAATCGGTCATAAACACAAATAAATTTTTCTTATTTCGAAGTCTCTTAAAACTATGTAGCTGTTTTAGGGCACTTTCCCATGAAATATGTTACGCTTTGCTCATCCTAGCATGCATAATGTTGAAACTGAGCTGACATAATGGCCATAAATAATAGTCGCTTGTCTGAGCTTCGGAGATGGACGGTAAATAATGCTCGGCTATCATATCATAGACGGCTCTTGACAATTTCCTGGTACAATGTATTTGTTCATTGATCGAAAGTTTATAAAGTATCATCGGATTTCCTATTATACAGGGAGTAACAAATAGGGTGTATAAAACCGAAAAGAGGTTGAGATACTCATGAAATTGAATAACTCTCCCATAGGTCGAAATATTAAAAACTAAATTGGACCACCCTTACTAAATTGCCGATCAGCTGGTTAATTTACTATGGGAGGGCCATTTTATTTTTAAATATTTCGACCTATGTTCCTCAGGTTTTTTTTTTGTTTATACTATTTTTGTTACTTCTTGTTTGTCTTTAAACAAACCTTCCTATAATAATATAATAATATATCTTCATGTAATTGCCTATATTTCGCACCGGACCTTTTCTAATTTAACCTCATTGGCAGAGTTTTAAATAAATTCAGGTAAAGTTGTAAGTTCTGTTTATTTGCGCTGATGTAGCTCGGTCTACATTTAAACAGCTTTATTTGCCAGGATTACTTAACTACATTCGTGGTCAGAGCGTTTCCACCGATTCAACTAGGATTCATTTTCAATATTCTTAAAATCTCATGTACTTATTTATTATAAAAGTTAGTCCAAATGGAAATTTTTGCATTAATGTAATAATGCAATATTTTAACTCGGAACCAGGAATATATTATCAAATAATCAGTCTCCACTTTTTGTTTTTATGAAGGTATATAGCAGGTACTCGCTAGTTAGTTTTCAATTTTCTATTTAAGTAGTATTAATTTATTTCTGTTTACATTAGAGTATGTATATTAATATAAGTAAGTTTATTTTAGTAAGTATTTGTGTAGGTATATTTTAGGAATGATATGTATGTTATATATTTATATTTATTTCATAGTAGTTCAATTTGTTATTTTCCATTATTTTGATTTCACACCCGAGTGCACCCGTGTATTTTTCTCTCTGTTTACCTTCTGGTTGGCCGGTAGAGAATGCCGCGTGGCATTAGGCCCGCCTTTTGTACCATGTGCAATAAAGTAAAGTATAAAATATATTGAATATACATAACTCAGGCCTCTGGAACTAAAAACGCAGTTAAATTGTAAGTAAGTACCCAAGTGCTATACCTGCTCAAGTTGCTTACTCCGTTCGATATCAAACAATCAGCTATACGAGTACATTAAATCGAGGTACTATACTCTGCTATATTGTTTTGATAACTGTATTTTGTTTGACATAACAACACATGCCAAGCAAAGGTTCAACAGTTAATTTGTTTTTTAATCATATAACCCACTAATGATTCCGAAGGATACTTTGACATAATGTGTATGTATTATTATTTATTCTGTCCGTGTACGTTTAGTATGTTTTCCTTCCTTATTGATCAACTATGCGTCATTTATGTGGCATGTGTTTGTTATTGCGTATTTAATTGTCAAATCTGTGTAGTGGCGTTATGCAATACATAATTAGGTTAGGTATATACATACATACATATATCACGCCTATAATCCCTTGCGGGGTAGACAGAGCATTAACTGCCGTAAAAACGGTCATTTACGCCACGTCTGACAAACATTTGAAGGTCATTCGGAAAATTTGTATCGCCATAGTGACAGGTTGTCAGCCTATCATCAAAAATTGTAATTCACACCCTCGAGTCCCTTCTTACGACAACCACGGAAAAAAAAATAGGGTGATGCTATACTAAGCCGACATCACACGGGAGAACGGTACGTGTATATGTATATACTTCTATACTAGTTAATGTACAAAGATCTTTGTAATTTTTCATCCATTCTCCAATTGTAAAAATGTTGATACCATTTAACTTACACCTCCTATTTTAAATTGCCGTGTGATGCCGGCTTAGAATAGCATCACCCCATATCTTTCCCGTGGGAATCGTAAGAGGCGACTAAGGGACTCGAGGGTGTGTATTGCAATTTTAGGCAATAGGCTGACAAACTGTCACTATAGCGATACACAATATTCCGAATAACCCTCAAACATTTGTCAGACGTGGTGTAAATGGCCGTTTTTTGCGGTTGTTTACGCTCTGCCTACCCCGCAAGGGATTATAGGCGTGATATGTGTGTGTGTATCCTATTTTAAAGGTGATTTAAAAATCATAGTAGTCGTAGTAGATAGGAAAATTAAGTATGAAAGTGTAATGTTATTTATCCTTATTTTATGTTTGTTGACAGATGAGTCGTCGTCTCCGCCGTACGGGCAGGAGGAGGCGAGAAGCGACGTGAGCTCGGGGGGCGGGCCGCCGACCGGCGCCGACAGGCAGATGCAGTCGATGCATGCGGCGCTGCAAGCGCAGCTGGCGTCCCACGTGGCGCATCAGCAGGCGGCGCTGGCGGCCCAGCTCGCGCACCACCAACACCACCACCAGAACAACAACAGTATCGGTGAGTACTCTTAACGACGAGCTCGCTCTACGTATTGTGTTGGTGTAGTGCAGTGTAAGCACCTCTCACAGTTTGACTGGCCCAATGGCGTAGTGGTTAGTGCCTGCCTGCTACGCCGAGGCTTCGATCCCCACGCTGTACGAATATTTGCAAGTATATTTTCAAATATTTGTGTGAAGGCTGGGTGTATTGTTTGTTAATAAATACATACATATTTAGTTCCCATAGTACAAGCGATCTAGTTCCCATAGTACAAGCTTTGCTTGGTTTGGGGCTAGATGGCGCTGCTGGGTGTAATGTCCAGGATATTTATTTCAAAACGAGCTTCGCTCGCAATACGTCTAGGTGCTTAGTGTGCTATCTGTCTCACTTATATAAATAGGAAAAAATAGCTCCAACATGGTGCGGTAAAACTTCTGCCCGGGTGCCAAATTTCTAAATACACTGCTGAGTTTAGTATAGAGAATTAGAGGTATTGTAGAGAGATAGGTGCAATTGATGCTTTGAATAGCTGAAAGCCCAGCTGGTGTCCTTCTTGGCGTATTAGCAACCAGAAAAGTTGGAACGGCTCCTTTTGACCACTTCAAGGGCCTGGCCACATTACAATACAGTAGTATCGAACATTGTTTAGCTATAATCTGCCTTGAACTCAAATCCGATTACGACTTAGTGCCTATGTTATGAAACTACAGGCTACAATTTTACAGGTGAAATTCTTAGTACATTGCGTAGCCGGTTCATATTCCTGGTATCACAATGGCTAACCGACTACGCAATGAACATCGAATTTCACCTGTAAAATTGTAGCCTGTAGATTGATAATATCGGGTACAATATTGCAGATTAGCATATACTATGAGTGTGTGCGTACAGAGTGAGTGTTTTAACTAGATGTTATTTTATGGCGCATGCATTAATAATCCTCTACACTCAGTAGTTCAATTGGCAGTTTAATTGATTGTTCTACTGCTATTTTTGTTGTTGCAACGGTTTAGTTACGCACAGTAGAACATGTCTTCTGTGTGCCAAACTTGCACTATAATTACAACAGGAATGAGTCGCCCAATAATTTCGCACAAGTCATACCAAACCAAATTAAGCTATATTTTTATCACGACAAAGTTAATGTACTAGCAGCCTGCCCAGCGGTTCCACCCAATGCTAACCGTAATCTCCTGGTAGAAGACTTTTAATATAGCCTATTTTCATCAGGGATAATGTAGGACTGTAATGGTAAAATACTATTATAATCGCTCCAGTAGTTTCCGAGCCTCTTCAATTCAAACAAACAATTAAATCTTTACTCTTTATAATATTAGCGTATATTAGTGTAGACGTAGCTACATATCACGTAGCGCATACATATCTTGTATATTTCGTAGGGATAGATTTGGCTATATATGGCATTTACGAAGTATACACAATCAGATTCCTATGGTTGCGTTGTGGCTAAGTATGGTACGTAAATACGCTATGTTGAATAGAACAACGTATTAAGCCTAACTTAAAAATATGCCTTAGGTATGGATTTCAAATTAATATTACTTTTGATAGGTAGTATCAACAGCACTTCAACTTACCTATTAAGGGGTCAACCGATACTGGTCATTTTTATCAACTCTACAAAGAACCAATATGTGTTGATTCCCTTAAAGGTATTGCTGATAGTGCGACTTATGAAATAAAGATATCTTAACAAGCTTTAATACAAATCGTGGGGCTCCAAATGTTATTCATAGTAGGTACATAATTATAATTAAGATGATTATAGTATGTTTAATTTAGCGTTGCTATGCTGGGGTAAGTTAGGTATTAATGACGGTCTATGAATGCGCCGCGATTTCGCACGCGTCGCTCTGGGCGTGTGTTGTCCCTTTCTCACTCGCAGGGCGAGACTGGCGACGTGCGCGCAGACCGCCTGACGGCGCCAAGCGGTGATTTCTGCACCGCAGTCAGTCATTCAAAACCGTTCGGACGGGAGGGTATCGCGTATTGTGCGGATTTCCCGCCACGCGTTTTGTGATGCCGCGTGTAATGGACGATTCAATTTGAGATCGCGCGTGTTGATGCATCGTATTATTGCGGTTCTCCTGGGTTATACTAGAATACCAGGCTTAGTGATAGTTGGATGTCTCGACGTCTTCCACGTGAGCGTCGCGTTGAATAGGCATCAGGTGGCCATTTTGGCCCGCGTTTGTACGGCCCAAATTCGGGTTGGGTCACGCGTAATGACTAATATCAAAGTGGAATACGAACAGAAGCTGTGAGTGGTTTGACGTGAATAACGCGCCAAGGCTGTAGTGGAATGCTGGGTGTCGATATCTTTTCCACCCAGCCCTGTAAGTACCTACCAACGGAATTCCTATTTGATCCATTCCCTGAACTTCCTTTCTCCGTTGGGTATTTATGCATTTGCGCCGGCACGTGACTGTAAGTGATAAAACTGTTTATTCGTGTTAATGGTGTGTTCCCTTTAGTCATATTTGTTGTACCATATCATTGTGACTCCTTAGTACGAATTGCGGTATTCGTGGGGTGATATAATTTGGAGGTACTTACTTATAATCTAGTGCTAATACGTGTGACGTAACGCCAGATCGGCAGACGGTATTTACTACCGACTTGAGTTATGTAAGGGTTGGAACACATCATTAGCCAATTTCACTCAACTTAGTTAATTAAGTTAAATAGATTTAGGTTCACGTTTAATTCATAGTATGCGCTGCTATATTGTGCAGCGTATGCTATTTAGCGCTGCGTAACGCGGCCATTGTCTGCCTTCAGTTGAACTCCTGGTATTTTACTAGAAATTTACCTGTGTAAATCGCTTCCACTGCGGGAGTTTAGCTTGGAATTAGACATAGTAACTTTTTTATTTACTCAGTTGAAATAGGGAAAAAACTGAAACGCGGTAGTCATCTTGCTACCGCTTGCGGTCGCGGTTTTTGCGTTCCATAATTTCTGAGGTCACTTGTGCATTCCGTTCAAATCATCTGTCATCATCATAATGTCTCGAGCCGGTTTGATATTATGTTGATTTATTTTACTTATACAAATCTTACTTAAGTACTCTACTTGCTCCTGATATTTATGCCTTTAAAGTTTTGAATAGTAGAAAGGTATTAAAAAATTGGACAAGCGCAAGTCGGACACGTTCACTAATGGTTCCATACCATGATAAATAAAATTGGAAATCACGTTTGTTGTATGGAGCCCCTGTAAATATTAATTTTATTCTAGTTTTTAGTAGGTATTTGTTGTTATAGCGGAAACTGAAATACAATACATGTTCTGTTATGACAACTATCTAACTATTAGGGTCTCAGGGTTCGTCGGGTCTACTCAAAAATAAAATTTTGTGTATTAAAGTTCTTGTATCATTCTATAGTTCTTTAGATTATTGAGATATCAAGCAACTTAAATCTTGAAAATAATGCAATGAATGGATGGAAGTTTTTTTTAACTCAAAAGTATTGCAAACGCATTCTTTTCACTGAATTTATTTCCAAATCGATTTTTGCTGAATTCGCTGGCAGATAATGTAGTAATATAATCTAACAAATATAAAAAACCTATTATTAACCCCCGATATATTCTTGATGAACCCTGGTGTCAAGAGTTTTTAACCGCCTACTACTAGTAGCCTCTCACATGGTTGTGTAACAACCGTCATCTACATAATCATAGATAGCAACCGGGACCGACGGCTTAACGTGCCCAACGAAGCACGGAACCATCTTTCTTTTCGAACAATCAGATGGTTCAGCCTGCAATGTCCTAACCAGACTAGGAACAAATTCACAAAGTTATAAATATCAACTTTGTAAGTGACCCACCGAGAATCGAACCCGGAACCTTTGCGTCGCAG
Source organism: Tuta absoluta (assembly GCA_027580185.1). Taxonomy (NCBI): domain Eukaryota; kingdom Metazoa; phylum Arthropoda; class Insecta; order Lepidoptera; family Gelechiidae; genus Tuta; species Tuta absoluta. The sequence goes on from JAQAHW010000003.1 coordinate 11,940,553, forward strand.
GCAGTCGCACTACCACTGCGCCACATTGGCCTATATATGCATTCGAGGGGTTTATTACGTAGGTAAGTAATACAAGGAAGTAACGATTATTTTGTACACGAGCCGTAATTAAAGATAAGAGCCGTATTATACTAACTGGAACAGTATCTCTAAATTGGCAGATAAGATATTAGTGTGTACTAATTACGCTCTATTTTAGATACCAGACAGATGTAATATATCTATGTCTAACTTCTACAATAGATAAACTGTACTAGGTCATTTCTAACTTTTTTAGATCTATTTATATTTACACAAAAAATAAATTAAGTAAGATCATACGTAAAGTTCTCACTAAAGGTAGCTAGCTCTACAATAAATAAGAAGAATAAACAAAAACATAGGTACATTACTTCGTATATATACTAAGTAATATTACATGAACCTACATAAAATAAACACATCCATATATGAATATATAAGATATCTATGCTAATTAGAGCACCTGTGCTGAGCTGACGGCCGACGTGGCGGAGAGGTAGTGTGACTGCCTGCGGCGCAAAGGTTCTGGGTTCGATTCCCGATGGCGCACTCACACTGTTGATGTTTTCACTTTGTTAAATTGTTTCCAGTCTGGTTAGGACATTGCAGGGTGAACCACCTGATTGTCTGTCAGAGAGATGGTTCCGTGCTTTCTATGATTACTTGAACGGCAGTCGTTACACTACTATGTCAGGGGCCTACTAGTAGTTGTAGGCGGTCGAAAAACACTGACACCAGGGTTCATTGGGTCGTTCTTCGACTCGGTATTCCACATAAAGAAAAGAGCACCTCTGTTTTAAGTCACGTTAGAAGTGGAAATACCTAGGTCTGTAACTCATGTGTAAACTTAAATATAGTACTTACTACCCCAATTTACCCCGTTTAGCGCAAATCAGCTGAACGCGATTTTTGTAAATTCGCGTAAAATTACCTTGCTTTACACGAGTACACGAAAACCCACCCTGCTTGCCTCATCTTTTTCAAAAGTAAGCCAAAAATGAAATACTTAAAAATTTATAAAGTAAAAATAAAAGACAGGGACTTGGTTTCAAAGTTGCAAACTAGGGTATGACTATTGATGTGCCTACACACACATATACGTCATCTTACATGGCCAACCAGAAAAGTCTAAATTATATTCGACACGCGTAGTGCACAACGCATACAGCTGAGATAGACTGCCCCGATGGCATAGTGGATAGTACCCCTGCCTGCTACGCCGAGGGTCGTGGGAGAGTGGTCGATCCCCATACAGCACGAGTGTTTGTAAGTTACTTTTCTAATATTTGTGTTGAGTCTGGGTGTGTTTTATGTATTGCATGTATTGCAAAAATTGTATTTATATCTACACTAATATTATAAAGAGGAAAGATTTGATTGTTTGAATTGAATAGGCTTCGCTTAATTCGGTGCTAGATGGCGCTTTATGAAATGTTCAAGATATTTATAATTTATGCAGGGTGTAAGGGCCAGCCCTCCGAATACTTATAGGGTGCATTCAGACCATGGAACTGAACAACTTCCCATGAGAAAATATTTCAGGAAACGTACTTTTTTAACTTTTTGTCATTTCCTGGCATATGTTCCTAGGGGAAAGTTGTTTGGTTTCATGGTCTGCATGCACCCTATCAGTATCCGGAGAGCTTTTCCTCACACCCCGTAAAGGACCATATTTTTCATAAAGAAAAACAATTAAGCATATTAAAAATCATTTTATATCTCAATTCAAATAGACCCGAATCGATCACGCGATTTTCACTGAAACGCATTCTAATTTCTACCAAAGAGAGAGATTATGAAGACCGTGCCTAGTGTAGTTCAAATGAGTAAGCAAAATGTTACACTGTAAAACTTTTATGACGTTGTAAATCAAATATGATTCAATATCGCGCCAGTCATTAATGGAACGTAAAATTCTACGTCCTATGACCTAGACTAGAGTCAAGAGCAAATCCATCTTAATAAAAAAAAACATACTGTACGTATTGCAGTAATTACTATATTTTACCTCGAGAGCTTTTGTCTAAACGCATGAATATTTTAAGAGTGCTGATTATTTAAACAAATTATTATTTAATATTTTATTGAGTTTGCACAACTATTACGCATAACTATTTGAGAGACATTATGACTCAAGTTAATAGGATTTTTAAAGCAGTAGGTTTCTTAAACTAGAAAAGCTCCACAGTGTATTTTTAAAGTGAAGAGTGAACATTTATAAATAATAATTTACAGTAAAACAATTTTAAACGGAACGTAGGAATTGCAAATTCTAAAATAAACACAGCTTAAATCCGTTTAAAATTGTTTTATTGTAAACTGTTATTTATTTATACTCTTCACTTTACATTAAAAAAACATTGTGGAGATTTTCGACGTTTAAGAAACCTACTGCTTTAAAAATCCTCTTGACTCAGAGTCACGAATGCCTCTCAAATTTTTATGTATTAATTCAGCAGACTGCATTGTATTGTGAATATTGAATGCTTTTGTTAAGCAATTTATGGTTATTGTAGAGCTCATTGAATCATAATTTCCTTTACATCCGTATTTTATATGTTGAGTCATTACAAAAAGAAAGAAATGAATCTCCAATGCTCGCGTTGGTTATTGCAATCTTTTTCGCTTTAGGAATTCCGTACTTATTTGTTAGCTCTTCGTTTTCTCGTTGTATTTACAGTTATTCTTCATGAGTTTCGACTTCAAAAATACACGCTCTCCTAAGTTTATCGGTCCATATTGTATTGTAATTCATATGTCATACATACATACATACATATATCACGCCTTTATCCCTTGCGGGGTAGGCAGAGCGTAAACGGCCGCAGAAAACGGACATTTACGCCACGTCTGACAAAAATTTGAGGGTCATTCGGAAAATTGTGTATCGCCATAGTGACAGGTTGTCAGCTCATCGCCTAAAATTGCAATACACACCCTCGAGTCCCCTAGTCGCCTCTTACGACTCCCACGGGAAAGATATGGGGTGATGCTATTCTAAGCCGGCATCACACGGCAAACGGCACGGCCCTTATTGTATTGTAATTTATATGTAATTTTTTCAAAATACAACTATCAATGGTCTGTATTAGCACGACTTGCCCTCTCCTGAATTATTGTCAACGGATATCTTGAATCCATTACAGGTTGGAACCATGAGTCTTATAATATCCGTAGTAAGGAATGGCGCTTGGCGGTAATTGGCTACATCCTGGCAGGACGACGCGCGTTGACCGCTAGCCACACGGCCCACGACGTCACGCGATTCAGTGACGTCACGAGTGCAGTCATCGCCTTCTGCCGCATGTTGCTAATTACAGCTTGGAACTATCAGTCCTATAATAGTCAGTAAAGAATTGCGCTTGATAAGAATTGGCTACATCCTGGCAGGACGACGGGCGATGACCGCTAGCCACACGGCCCACGACGTCACGCGATTCAGTGACGTCACGAGTGCAGTCATCGCTTTCTGTCACATGTTGCTAATTACAGCTTGGAACTATCAGTCCTGCAATAGTCAGTAAAGAATTGCGCTTGATAAGAATTGGCTACACCCTGGCAGGACGACGGGCGATAACCGCTAGCCACACGGCTCATGGCGTCACGCGACACAGAATGACGTCACGAGTGCAGTCGTTGCTTCTGTCACATGTTGCCAATTAAGACATATGGCGTGCCGGGCGTGCACTACATTATCATTTAACTTATTAAATATTTAGTTAAACGTGCCCTAATAGTTTTATTGCAGAACTAGATTTCTGCCCAGCGGTTTCACCCGCTGCCACTCATTTTCTCGTGGTAATAGTCGTTTTCCCGCGGTATAAAGTGGCCTATGTGTTATTCCAGGTTATACTTTACCTGTGTTCCAAATGTCATCCAAATCTGTCAAGCCGTTTGAGCGTGAATAGGCAACAAACTTACATACACACACACACACACTTTTAGATTTATAATATTAGTACGGATTATCTCTCTATTTGAGGAGAGTGAGTGCTATACTGACCACGCTTGGCTGGCAAACTCGTTGGCAAGCGAAATAGTAGCTAGAGCTTGCATTAACTGGAAACACTATTCCTCGCCTCGGTCCTTCCCAAAACGTAGGGTTATGCTTATCGAACTGAGACCGCAAAACGGAATAGTATAACTGAATCTTGAACCCATATCAGTTATTTTTGTCGTCATATCAGTTAATGATAAAGACAGTTTCTCGCACATTCACATTATGTCACATTATGATTCTACACCTCGTCCACTACCAGACTAGTTCCTATTTCAAAACCACCTTTTAAGCAGTCTCTATGCTTTTAACCTTCGTAGTTCCACTGCACTGTTAAACCTGATGGAGTTATGTTGTTTATTTATGTCTAAGTATTTAAGGTCAGACAGACAATGAGCATTTTATTTTAATATTCTGCAAATAGACCTTTTATAGTCGCCTTTCTGCCCTCAATTAATAGTTCTGCTCTAAATAGAAAAATTGCTTAGTTAATTTTAAGTCAGTCTATCTGAGATAATAATGAATGATGATTCAAAGACGTAACTGGGGCTGGTAAATCTTGTGCGGTACATGGAAGTGGAAGTACATACACATATCACGCCTATTATCCCTTGCGTAAACGGCCGCAAAAACGGACATTTACGCCACGTCGTACATATATTTGAGGGTCATTTGGAAAAATGTGTATCGCCATAGTGACAGGAATTGCAATACCCACCCTCAAGTCTCTTAGTCGCCTCTTACGAATCCCACTGGAAAGAAATGGGGTCATGCTATTCTAAGCCGGCATCACACGGCTCATTCTAAGTTGTCTCCAAACTAATATAATGATTTTCCAATATTTATGTAGTTTATTCCTCTGTACGATACAAGACAGCATTTTCATTATTTATAAGAGTTAAAATTAATATTTGCAACAATATTATCGAGCGGGCCGGAATCGGTGTCAAAACGGAATGGTACGACTGGCCGGGTTCTACGCAACTAGGAACTGTGGAACACTGGAAGTCTAGATCGAATGGTAATATAGGTATCCTATGTCGGCGGGACTCCGAGGGGAGGGTGCGGAGGTCGGAGGGCGAGGCCCCGCGGCGCGCGCCTCAGTCCCGAGCCGCCCGGCGACCGCGCGCCGGCATGCGACACCAATAACCTCACTCACTAAATAACATAACCACCTGTCAAATACAACCCTAACTTCCATTTCGATACGACAGATACCGAAAACCCCGAAAACGACAATAAAATGATGCTATCGGTGCGGCGGAAGAACTCGCCGTGAACGGATGTGACGTTGATGTGTTTGTTTATTTATGTTGATGATCTATTTACTGTAGATATCAGATTTAAAGTAAAATCATTAGAAAATAAATAACAACTAGGAAAATTTACTAAATTCGTCTCAGACTATTGGGATTATTTTCACGGAAACTGCTTGACGTTTGTGCCGGTCTGGTGGCAGACTATGGCACATAAATATTAGTTATTAGTTTCACTGTTAGATATGACTGTGTCCTTTTAATAAGTTGTTGTATCTACGTTACCAGCAATGGTCTGAACCGCGAGGCGCGAACGTGCGGCGTATCGATCCGGCGGCGGCACGCGATCGCGCTCGCTGCAGCCAAACGGCCCACACCACTATTCATATTCCAAACAATGCAAATACCCCATTTCTTTTTCATTAATGGCCTCTACCCCCGCCCTTGCCAGTTCGTCAGTTACAGCCCGGTAAGCGCGCCTTAATACCACAATAGAGCCTCCAGGAAGTCGTTTAGCAACCGGTCAATAAGTCGCGTATGTTTCGCTTCACAGCTGATTTGTGAAATTAAATCGATAACCGCAAATAGTACAACTAAACTAATGCACATTTAAAATTGATGCACAAAGACAAGTACTTTAACAAAAGTAGATAACGGCGTGCCTTAAGTCAGTACCTGTAGTGTCTTATGCACTGGAAGCATTGACAATAAACTAAAATGTGCGGCTGGAGAAGTGGCGTGTGCGGGGAGGTCGTGGGTGTATGGAAGACATGATGTGGCGGAGGAGCGGCCGGTGGCGGAGGGCAAGCGGTGGATGATCCCGGGCGCGCCGACTGCGCCGGCCCGCCGCCGGCGCGTGCCCCCAGCGCCGCCGCAGAGGGTCTCCGTCATGGGCTACATCATGGGCTGCGCGTGTTTGAGAGGTGCGTGCAAGCATAGAGGCCTTGGAGAGTGGTGGTTCACAGATCACCTTAGTGTAGCGAGTAGTCACGTGCCCCCAGCGCCGCCGCAGAGGGTCTCCGTCATGGGCTACATCATGGGCTGCGCGTGTTTGAGAGGTGCGTGCAAGCATAGAAGTCTTGGAGAGTGGTAGTTCAAAGATCACCTTAGTGTTGCGAGTAGTCACGTGCCCCCAGCGCCGCCGCAGAGGGTCTCCGTCATGGGCTATATCATGGGCTGCGCGTGTTTGAGAGGTGCGTGCCAGCATAGTGACCATCAGGGGTTTATTTAGTGGTAAACATTTTTCATCACGTCATCATAAAGAGTGTAATTTGGTTGAAAGTTAAGTCCTCTACGTTTTGGCTACTTAAGACAGCCTTCATCATGGAGGTCGACAGATCACATACGCCCGTCCGTCAGCTGTGTTTAGTGTTCGGCAATCACAGCTGACTTCGTCTACTACTATTACATCATAAGTGGTACTTGTTCGTTAAATAATGAAATAAAGAGTGTAGTTAATATAGTTTTAAGGCTTTTTTGATAGGGCTCGAGTAAGTATTATATATATGGTACCCCCAGAAATAATATATCTGCGGTAAGACTGGATGTATAAAAACTGGATGTTCCTTTTTTAGCTAGGTATTAAAAAGGACTTGCCTAAAATAGTATGTAATTAATGCAAGCTAACGCGACAAGGATTAGTTCATCCGTAACTTCAACTTGAATAAACTTTTTAAAAAAGTCTTTATAAGAAGCATTTTTTCTGATACAGGTACGAGTACTTTTGCAACTGTATTAGAAATAGGGTGACCCTAACACAACTCTAAATATCTTTGAATTGTAATCTTGACAATAATTTAAAGGCCTTTTGCTATGTATTTCATGCAAATTTATAAAAGTACCAAGCTGTCCGAGCTTCTCCGCAAACGGACGTTAGTTACGCATTGTTCCAGACTCTATTTACGATCTGCAGGCAGCCAAGCCACCCTATTCTGAACACCGTACAAAACGTTGTATAAGAGCACATTTTTCTACACCAGTAGCTTACTTAAAATGCAAAGTAAACGAGAAAATACGAATACACTCTCAACTCTTAATTAGTTTCTAAGTATCAACTGCAAAAACCTCAAGTGAAAAACTGAAATACAGTGTTATTAAAACTTGAGCTGTTACCATAAGAATAGATAATAATACTGCGTATAGAAACGAAACTCCTTTGTCTGGGCCCCAAAAGCCGCGCTTTAAATACCTACTTCCCCCCGCAGCCCGTAACGCTCCGCACTCTCCCGCGCTTTAAGTCGGGGCTGTCACGTGCCAATAATTTTATTCCAGACTAGCGGCCTGTCAAGCGGTTTCGACCGCTGCTAACAGTTTTCCCGTGGGAACAAAATATTTACCCGTTTTAAAGTCTTACCTTACCATTTTATTGTTAATAGGTAGGTACAGAATTTTAAAATAGGTGCAAAACATACCTACGATACGAATGTGCTTATTTATCATTATCAGCTAACAATGACTTAGGCACCTAGGTAGTTTAAATTAGAAAATGGAAACTAGGTACCTACGTAAGTAAAAATAGGAGTACACACAACAATTACGTATAATAACGAATGGAAGGTACCTAGGTATTTACTGTAAAATCATCACTTACCTTGGCTCATCTTTAGGCAAATTAAAAAAACTTACTTTTGCAGCCATACACACCACAATAATTCGGCATTGCTAAATTTTTCACAAAAAATGAAAATTCGACCCGCACGACGAACGTTTCCGTGGCGAAGCGCACTCCCGACTGAATTATTCGCTAAGAGACAGCCAGACGGATTGACCTTGAGCGCGTCTGGAGCGGGAGTGTCATCTCTATGTGATTTCTACTCTATGCTGTTACAAGGAACATGAAGATGTCTCTGCTTTAATTGCTTTTTAACTACGTAACGAGTTCAGTAAACGTGGGCTAACGACGGCATTTTCGCGTTCAATTCCCTTGAACATGATTTACGAGTAAAGTAAACATAAGTAAACGTATACAATGTAGAAAGGGGTGTACCTGGTAGAGCTTGTAAATATTCGAATAAAATACAAGCTCTAAAAGGAAAGGGGTGTAACCCGACGTTTTGTAAGTAAATAACCTTACCTAGTTAGTCGAATACGACTGATTCAGTAGTTTTAGTTACAATGGGGGAAAAATTTGTTATTGTGTGGATGATAAGATCAGATAATCTATCATATACAATTACTTCTTTTAATGTGTTTTGTTAAACATATTTTTTGATAAATTATTGGCTAGCTTATGTTTGGGTGCCGTATTGCCGTGTCATGTTACATTAGCAAAACCCCAATTCCAAATTAAAAAGCGACTAAGGGATAATTTTATTCAGGGAATGGGCACCAGCGTTCCCTTTCAATGGAACATCTTGCGCTGCGCTCGCCAATCCGACTGCCAATCGTGGTGAGTATGTGAATACCTTTCGATAATGGGAGGCCCATGTTCAGCCGTGGACTGTTGTGGCTGTTAATGTAAGGTTGGGGCTTAGCCCATAAATGTAATAGAAGTATATTTTGAAAAGTTCATAAATATTCTGGGTTTTCCCCTTAACACTCTGTATTTACAGCATTTTACTCCCACCGTTTCAGAATTATGAGTAGGCGGAATATATGCGCCATTTGGGACTTAACCGTGCGCTCGCATACATATTGATTCTAGGGAAAACGGTTCTTTAAAAATGTATGTGGGAAATTTACGCTCGGTTACCTGCGCGATATAATTTTTTGCACTGAAATTATGAATAGGCAAGTGGGCATATAAATCATCGGTGAGTGAGTACTAATCGATTAGTTTTCAGTCGTAGCTAGCTATTTGTTATTAATTTAGCAGTTTGTGACAAAAATTAACATTTATGATTTATTTTTTTAAATAATTAATAAAGTCAATATGTTTGTTTGTGTATTTTAATTTATTAAAGATACAAATGTAACTATAAAATTAATATGTATCTGACTGAATTAATCGCCAGTGAGACACAAAATCTTAAAATTACTGTAATTAGGTACCTACTATTTTATTATCATACTTTGGTCGCCTATTGCGTCAAAAGCAAGGAAAATTCTGCAGTAAACCTTAAACTGAATGCTTAAAAGACTGCTGCTGTAATCAGTCAAATGGAAGAAAGCTGTGCAGCTTCTTTTAATGTCTGTAAGAGCTGGGAATGGAACAAACAGCATTAAAGCGCCCGAGACGAGGCTTTCTTGGTCTTACGTATACGTCTCTCTTGAACGCTTTAATTATAGTATATCATGGTCTTTTGCCAAATTGGGTCGTTTAACTGTTTTACAATATGGAAATTATAGAGTCACGCATTATTTCAACCTGCATATTATGATTTAATTCAAATATTGGCTGTAGCTTATATTAGTTGTAAAGCAAATATCTCTGCTACCAGCAGTGTTAATAGAATTCGCCTCGACTCGCCGACTTTCTTTGTATCTAGCGTATAAAACGTATACAACTACACAACCGCGACAGAGGCCTACTAGTAGTAGGCGGTTGAATAATTTTGACACTTGGATCATCGGGCCATTCGTTGATTTACATGGCTTAAGGCCGGATCTCCCGTTTTCGCCATCCAGTCACTATCGGCCGCCGTCTTTAATAAGTCATCGGTCCATCTGGCCGATTACTACACTACACTCATAAGTTAATGTATGTATTCTCTACACTCTTATTCTTTTTATAACTGTATAGTTTGTGAATATGTTGAATAAAAAATGTTCGTGCACGTAACGTAACTCGCATGCCCACACCGGACTAATTCACAACGCAATAAATCTATTATTCATAATCGCAAGCTTGAAATGTCTTCTCTGGTTATTTGATGAACTTGATGAAGCTTTCTGATTGATTGTTTGAGTATTAATATTTATAACTTTGGAGGCAGTTTGCAATTCTATCAGCTTGAGTTGAGATTTAAAGAAGAATTAATTGTATTAAAATATTGTTATTAGATTAGGTTAGTTAAATGGTAAAATAATTCTAACTAAAGAGCCAGTTATTCTGCTTTCAAATAGATTGACTTCTATAAATACATTAACTACCACTACTGGCCATGGACCTCCCCCTATCTGGAATAGCTATGGAACATTTAATTTTTTTGAAAATATTACCTATAATAAAACTGTACTTTATTAACTATCCTGCCATAACTATGGCTATTCGTTAATATATTTTTTATTAAATGCAAAGTATAAGTAGGTACGTAATAATACGTAATAAATACCTAATGCAAAACAGTTGGTTTGTCAAAAATTATAAGCATACCAAAAAAGCCTAGGGCGAGGACATTCTTATTTCTATTTATGGAAGTAATAATAATTGCACCTTCAGTACAGAAGTTCTAATGCGGTTATCTTTTTCGATTCTTATAAAGATTCTGCTCCAGACACGTGCGGTGGAATCACCATTTGTCTTGTGTACCTACTCGAGCTACATTTACAGTGTGTTCACATGGTAGCGCAGTGCCACGGGAATAATAAATGAGGACACCCGTCGCTCGTCGCTCGTCGCAGGGGATGCACTTGCGAGCTCTGGTGTCGGTACGAAAGGAAATTGCCTACGTAACATGTTACAGATTTGACGTAAGAACCAATTATGCTTTCAGAAGAGAGCAGGAATGCGAAAAAGTTTTAGTTTAAAAGTAGCTAGATCACTACATAGTATAAAATAAAGTCGCATCCCGTTTGGTGTCTCCTTATATCTTTACAATTACCCAACGGATTTTGATGCGGTTTTTTTTATTTGATAGAGTAATTTGAGACGAAGGTTTATAGGTATAATTTATTCCGGGAAATCGTCACATTCCTATGGGAAAACGGGTAGCCCAACTTTTAGTAAACTTTTGACCCCCTTTTGACACCTTTAAAGATTAAAATTTCAAAAATGCTGAAACACGTATTTCATTATTTTAAGTTATGAGTCTAATCAGAAATTTTGAAACAGATCACATTCAAGATAAAAAACTTTCATACAAACTTTTAATCCCTTTTTCACCCATTTAAGGGTTAAAATTTCAAAAATGCTGAAACACGTGTTTAATTATTTTACGTTATTAGTCTCATCACAAATTTTGAAACAGATCACATTCATTTAAAAAAACGAACTTTCATACAAACTTTTAACCCCTTTTTAACCCTGTTAAGGGTTAAAATTTCAAAAATGCTGAAACACGTGTTTAATTATTTTAAATCATAAGTCTAATCACTTATTTTGAAACGGATCACACTTAAGACAACGAACTTTCATACAAACTTTTTACTCTCTTTTCATCCCTTGGGGGATTAAAAAAATACCGGAATTTTATCTATCATAGTTGCTTTGTTACATTAAAAACTTCATGTCCAAGTTTTACCTCTCTAGCTTCAGTAGTTTAGCATTTGATAGTATTATCACGAAAACTGAAAAAAATTAGTATTTTAGTTCCATAATACAAACCTAGATGTCACTGTTAGTTTTTCCAATGCACTATCGTTATGTTTTTTCATAAACTAAAAGGTATTTGCATTTACTATTTTCGTTTTGCTCGAAGTTCTCAATAAAAAATCGTTTAACTTTCTTCATACTATCATTCATCGAAATTGAAATTATGAGTGTCGTTTTTGGTATTTGTTTGGTCGTTTAGGTCTTTGGTTAAAATTGTTTGTCAAATGATTTGTTTTAAGGTTTTGAATTGATCCAAGTTGTGAAGTTTTACCATTAAAAAGGGTGGTAAATAGATCAACATGGTCGTTCATTCGATCAAATCCGTTGGGTAATTCTAAACATATAAGGAGACACCAAACGGGGAGCGACTTTATTTTATACTATGTAGTGATACAATTCTAGCGTCCACCTCCGTCAATGCATCTTGCCAATATAAAGTCTTTATTACCTCTTATCTGGGCTTCATACAAAATTTTATCTAGATCATAGCCTAATGCGTTAATGAAGCGAGACGGATTATCACTACATAGGATAAAGTAAAGTCGCTTCCCACGTCTGTCCCTGTATGTTTGTTTGTTTATATGCTTAAATCTTCAAAGCCACTTAACGGATCTGGATGAAGTTTTTTTAAAGATAGAGTGATTCTAGACGAAGCTTTTTGTGTATGATTTATGTCGGGAGAAGGTCTGTTTCCCGTGGGAAATCAGTTAGCAGCGGGTGAAACCGCTGGGCGGGCCGCTAGTAGATATACAAAATAAAGCAGTTTATAAAATATTTTCTATCAATTTAAACAGAAATTCTATTGAGTCGCTATCAGTAGCTAGCAGGTGGAGCATTCAAATATGTTTTCCGTAGTAGGCTTCAGCTTATAAAACAAAACAACGTTCTTATAAAACTTTAGTAAATCAGTAACGATTGGTATAGTTTCCAAATTTTCATAGGAACCTGAACCAATAAGAAAATGAGTTTAGCAAAGCAAAGAGCAAGTTCGATCGCTTCACTCGAGATAGAAACCTGCCAACGTCACTGCCTGCAGATAGAATTACTGCACAAAGTCAGCTTGCAGTAGCCTGAAGGTGGATTTGGTTTTCAGAGCTTCAACAAAAATTGTGTGTACGTTCTTGTTTATTAGTTTACCTGCAAAGTTTACATGTAACAGGATTATAATTTTTTGTCTTTTGTCAGCACTTGTTCAGTCTGAAGATCGTAGAGATATATTTCACTGGCCATAAATTATAGGTAAGCTTTTACACTCTGAGCTTAAACTATGAATAAATTATAATTATAATCGTAGAGTGAAATTAGAATAGACTCTTTTTATAGTCATACAATTAAATAAAAGGCAATGGCCTCAATTCGGGATATAAATTCTCTCGTCTTAAATTAGCGCCGTTACTTGCCGTCAAATATGTTTTGAAAAGAATAGGAGATATCTATGTCACGTCATCGCTTATAATTTGTTATCTGTCAAATAAGGCGCCGAATAAAACAATGGCGACTAAATTGAATAGACATAGCGAAGAACCCATAGATATTTTAAAAAATGACAGGACTTACATATCTTCTATCCTTTTCTAATTGTATTTGGCGTAAAGTGGCGGCGCTAATTTAAAGTAAATTAAGAAAATTGATATCCCGAATTGATACCATTATAGATAATTTCAACGGCTTTCTTCAGTTGGTTCAGTTTTCAATATTTAATGTTAGAGCTAACAGAAGACTTAAGAAGAACTGTTTATAGTTGAAATAAGTATTGAGCCTATCGCCTAAATTACTTTCACAAAATTCACTGCGAATAATTATTTCGTTGATGGCGGTCGTTATACAACTGTGCCAGGGGGCACGTTGGTTAGTTGGTGGTTGAAAACTCTGATTCCAGGGTACATCAGCACTATGTCGACTGTACTGTAGTACGTGTACAAAAGCAGGTATAACGTAGGATTGTGCAAAAACTTTTCCTCTTAGCTAATTTCGGTCGTCGTCACTTCTTATAGCGGTTATAATAATGAATGATCATAACTTTTAAGAGTCTTTCTGAGCTCCACCATCCTGTTTTAGTATGACTATATTTGCACATTAAAAGGTTCTTGTGTGTGACAAAGGAAGAGGTGAAAATGTTAAAATACATATTTATTACTTTTTCATTTCTCTTATAATACGCATTAGGTTTTATACTATATCTAAGTATAGGCACTGAGACCGGCACCTGTCCATAGTTCGAATTGTGTGAATATGATAAGCTTTAAAGCACATATGAATGTACATAATTCCGCGACTGTCTTTTCTGCTTATTTAGTAGATTCTTTCTTGTAATGTTTTATTTTTATTGCCAATATATTAATAAAGACCGTACCAATTGAGCTTTTCGCTTGCTCGGTGGGGATAAATGGAAATAAATGTCCCACCTGCCCCACTTCCCGAGCTGAATGCAGAGACCTCAGAGTACTATTTATTATATTATGTGCATTAGAAACAATAAATAAAGCTTTTAAGTTATTGTTCTAAGGTAGAGACATTAAATTAGTATTGAAGAAAGTAACCTCGAATAGGCTGTTTCATAATGGTCGTTTGTTGAAGCTCGCTATATAGGGTGAAATTGTAGAGTCGTGCGGTGTTTCGGCCACGTTCGGTTCGTCCGAAAGGCCGAAACGCCACATTTAAAAAAAAAAGTTCGGTGTTTCGTCCAAATTCAGTATTTGACAAATCATTGGTCGAAAAAGTACAGTCGCACGACTCAAATTGTTCTTGTGACCAAAAGCTTAATCTAAGGACAGGCTGGTGATACAGAACAACCTTTCCCCATAGAACATTACTGGAAATATGTAAAAAATATTTAGAGTTTTTATTTTAACTCAAATCAACTCATTTACAATTTGTATGGAAGGTCAATTTTTTTTTGTATTTCTACCTTTGTTACCACCAAAATTGGACCCCCCAAAGTTAATTACTAACCAGCCATTTTGTATGGGCGATCTATTTTTCTTTTAAATTTCGTCCCATGTTTCATGGAGAAAGTTGTTCAGTTCCATGAGTACCTTAACGGGCCTTGACCTCCTTTCGGCTTTTAATACCATTTTTGTTACTTACTCCTTGTATAGATTGTACTTAATTTTAATTAATATGAACCTGCAAACACACACCTACACCATGCTCAGTGTTGCAAACGAATTTAATTGGCAATTTGCGTCGTTCGTTATAAAAAATATTGCTGATAGCAGCGTCGGAGACGTAAATGCCGCACGTAGAAAAGAGTAAAAAATATGTATTTGACAAAATAATAAAAAACGGCCCTTAAATATTTGTCAGACGTATCGAAAGCGACCGTATTTTACGACTGTTAACGCGGCTCTGCTATCCTCGCAAGGGATAAAGGCGTGATATTTGTATGTGCTTCACAAAGCTCCTTATTTTTTTATCTATGCTTATTTAATACTTACCTACTTAAACCTGGAACTTATTCGAATATTAGCAATTTATATTTCGATCTCTTAAAGATTAAATTCAACGCACAACCAGACAGACTTATAATTTCCAAAATTAAACACGGAACGTTGGCGCCAAGCAAATGCACATATCTAATAATACCTTCTCTCGAAAAGGAATGCTTTCTATCTAAATGCCACGTCATTTCATTAGTTGCAAATAAAACCATACAGTGAAGTAGCGTAGGAGTATGACGTTTATTTCTGCGGTAACTTCCAACCAGAGACCACCCACACGCTCTGTGTGTAACAGAAATATTAAACCGTTGAACCATTTTTGCAATACCTCGCTTGTGCTGAGATATTGAATTTCTCTCATTGTTTTATTTCTTGCTCGGCCCTGGGGCTGGAAGAAAATGAAAAACAAACTTCATTAATCTTCAGCATGTCTGTATATAGGGTGATGAAAATTGAGTACGGGCTGGTGACAGGGAACAACTTTCCCCATGGAACATTGGTCTAAATATCATAGTAAAAGTTTGGACCTGCCATACAAATAGATTTGGTCGGCTGGTACATTTTGTATGGGTGGTAATTAAACGAAGAAAAAGTGGCATTAGTTCCATCATGCTACAGAACATTAGTGGCATTAGTTGCATCATGGAACAGTCTAATAGAACTACTGAGAACAAAGAATTTTTTTTTAAATTTCGATCTGCGTTCCTAAGAAAAAGGTGTTCCATATCACCCTAGAACCTCTAATTGCATTAAGATTTTGTGAGCTTTCTTTTAAACTTAGCTCTGGAAAGACTTGTCTGCAATAGTTCACTTAAATATTTTACTTCTAATTCGCTACGTTTGCTTTACTAGTTTACTCTTCAATTCACTGGCTCCACTTTCTATTTTATTTCAAAGCTCTAACTATGTTTTTGTGTTATTTTGCTCTAACGTTTAGACACTCTTAGTTTTGTATTGACAAAATGTTTGCTACAACTGCTACGCCGTAGCAAATGTTAAATGCAAATGACCTTGTTAATTGATTATGTTCCAAACATCTAACAAATATTCAAATTATTCACAAGACTTTGCATTCCTAAGGCAAGTTTACAAGTGGTTATATCAGCAACATAAATAGGTAATGTGTTTGAGCCCTCCGCTTGTTACGACGAAATGATTACGCCCCGAGTGGAGACCACTTCCAATTTAATAGTACTCCGGGGAAAGATAGACCTCACCGCAACAGCCTCGCCAGTCCCAGTCGCAGACACTGATAGAATTACCGCCCAGCGAATGATATCTCCAGCTCAAATTGCCGGCCAGTGAGAGAAAGATATACTAGAAAAATATGGATATTCAGGCCTATATTCAACTACAGCCTCCCTCTGTCCTTTACCTCAAGGACGAACGATCAAAGGTCAATGATCTGACTTAACGCGTGATTGGACACATTCTCACAAACCCCAATCCTCTTTTATGGAACAAAATAAGAAAGCCTTCCAACAATTTAAAGCTTTGAGCGCAGCAGGACGTTGAACCGTAGAAAGCTTAGTAAAGCTAGTTATCTGGTTAGACGCTGCACTCGTGCAACATGAATGACGATAAATTAAAAATTCAAAACAAAGCTAGGCGGCGCGTGGGCGGGCGTGCGGTTCGCTCGCAAGGCGCGAGTGGCGGAGGGCGGGCGGCGATCGAAGAGCGCGCGCGGTGAGGGCGGGCGGCGGAGCGGGCGCGGGAGGTAACGATCGCCGGCCGCAGTCTTCCAGCGAGCGCGCCGCGAGCATGAGCGACGTCGGCACGCTCGCCGCCATGGACGCGTTCGCAGGCGGCGCGAGGCGCAGGCCCGCTCGCCTGCCGCCGCCGCCGCCGTTCGTGCCGCCGCCACCGCCCCAGCGCCACGACCACTACTACGTGCGCCGCAAGTCCCCGGTGCCGCGGCACCAGCACAACCTCACGCTGTTCGCGCGCAACAATGGTACCAGCTTGCACTCGCCGGCAGCCGGCAGCTTGCAGTTGCAGCGCGGCCGTTCGCCCCGCTCGCATACGCAATGTCAATGTCACGCCACGCACCACGCTGACATGCTCCATCATCACCGCTCGCTCATCTGCCATTTTATGTTTCGCAACTTTCGCAACTTCTCTCTATCGCTCAAACTTGTAAGTTTTGAAACTTTATTCATGACTGTAAACTACAGTTTGATTACGATTAAAGTTTAAAAAGTACTAACATAAACTTTAAATACGGCTTTCACATTCTTAGTTTCACACCACATTTCACATGCTGTGCTTTTTATTAATTCTTGTTTAACTTATTTTCAACGCTTGTATTTCCTTCAGTAGGTAATTTAACTTAGTATTTCGACTTTTTGTTACTCTATCCCTCGACTAACTTAATTAGATCTTCAGACTCTTATTTCATATTCCGTCTGGCCGGCCTCTAATGTCACTTTAAATATTAATTGAATTGGCCTAAAAACCTAGTTCAGGAATGAGTGAAAATATTCACAATATCTTTTTCGTCTAACGATTTTCTGGATCAGCGGAACGCTTTATAAAATTACTTGTTCAAAAAGTGCCATTCAGTTCTTTTTCTTTCAACCTCGTCCCCATTTCAGCTGATCTCTGTACCTGCCGCAATTTCCAATTTTAATAGGCTAAAAAGTTTGAAGCCGTTTTCACGACGACATAAAACTTTGTGCAAAGACAACATTAATTCATCCACAGCTGCTTCCTGACATGAAGGCTGTTAAGAAATTTCTTTAAACTTTTTTCGCCGAAATGTTTCTAAAGTACGTAAAATATTTGTTAAAATTGCTGTGTGATGCGCTAATGCACACAGAGCAATTTTTCGTCATCCCAAATCTGTCTATAGGTTGGCGAGAATTTTAATGAGGTATCGCGATGGTTATATGGTATGATTTTATTACTAAGTACAGTTCATTTATATGGCGGATTTCTGCGCCTTAATAAATACGGATAGTTGCCCTCGTTTTCAAAAAAGCTCTGTTGTAAATACAGTGTAATTTGACCTCATGAAAAAGGGATAGTAAAGCACTAGAGCGGATAGTCGCCCAACCCTGAAAAATCGGAGGGGGGATACTTGCTCTTTGCGGCGTACCTAGTAGGTGACATTCTTTGAAATTATTTATTATTTTGATCACACCAAATGTATATCAATTGCGTATTTTAAAACACAAATTATTTCTAAAGTTATTAAGTATTTTAACTTCTGTGAAAATGTTGTATAATATGTGGAACAATACCCAAAATCCGATCACACTTGCGAACCATTTTGCCCACCTTTTAAAATACCAAAACACGTAAAAATTCAATGTAGTCAACCATCCCTCAAATAAACTAGGCAAGTTTCCTTTTTGGTACAAATATTTGCACATTAGGCGACTAAAGAACATTGTGTGTTGTGTGTGGTGTGCATTGTAATTATAGGCGATGGGCTGACAACCTGTCACTATACACAATTTTGCGAATGACCCTCAAATGTTTGTCAGACGTGACATAAATGTCTGTTTTTTACGGCCGTTTACGCTCTGCATACCCCGCAAGGGATATAGGTGTGATGTATGTATGTATTTGCACATTAAATTTAAAAAATAATATGTATAACTTATTGTACATCAATTTGTTATTGGTCACGTACTTTAAACTCCAGTGAACATATTGTTTGCAAACGTGGGCAACTATGCCCGCTGGGCAGCTACCCCCGCTGGGCATCTATCCGTACTTTACCCTTCTCGCAGCAGAACACAAGTTTGCAAAATACCAAATTAAGATCTTGAAAAATCTTATTCTCTCTATTACTATTCTACTTTCGGCAAATTCTCCTTCATTTTCGAGTTTTTCTTGGAATAGTTTTTGTATCGTATCGTATTATGTATTTTAAACTGCTGCATTGCAGGAATATAAGATCAGCAAGATATCTTGTGAGCACGAACACGGGCTTCGTTTGTTAATCTCGTCTTAACGTTTCGTCCGTACTTATTCGGCGGTCCAGCGCCAATATTTTCGTTAATCCCCTGCTATTTAATCAACAGTCCTCGGGCCAGAAAGCCCCTTGTCAAAACACACATTTTCTTCATCAAGAGTCATTGTCCTCTTTTAATAAGACTCGGCATTCTCTTGACATATACTCGTAGACAACTATGTTGTACTTTTGACTATGATTTTTTCACTTTTGACGCCTTTGTTGTGTTTTGATCTTCTCGCATAAACAACTTTTATGTTATCGACAATATTAGTTTCAATGGTTACCTACGTAAAAGGCAATTTAATAAAATAACAATGAAGAGAAAACTGAGAAATTTGGTATTCCATTTGGTTCATGAAAATAACAAATTCAGTGGGTTCCGAGGTGCGGCAAGGATTATCCTCCTACGCGCCTTTCATAACTCCCGCATAATGTATAACTCTCCTTGTGTGCACCAAACTACATTGTTGCCGAACATGTACAGTACACAAGCATATACTTTGGCAAACGAAACATTTGCTTTCATATTAGGTACAACGTACAAGTGGGAGTCCAAGTTGTTTGCGATACGTTAACTAATTATTTCAGCGACGTCAACGACGTTCCTGCCAAACTTTGACAATGGATCGAGTCTCCACGATTAATAGAACGAGAACATGTTATATATTCTCAGTAAGTAGCTCAACGAGAAGTGATTCAGATCCTGACCGGGCTTGAAAATTTTGCAAGATTAAAATAAATATTTACAAACAACGTTATGAAGCACTATCTATCACTTGAAACGATTACTAACTCGTGTGTATTGAGACCCTCAGCAGTAATTGGTCTAAAATGAACCTACTATTGACTATTGCTGAAAGCGACATACTCTCAACGGCGTAAATTCATTGCCAACCTATACGTAAAAATTAGGGCCTGCTAGTGTTTATAGTGGTGTAAGTCTTAATAAATTTAATTATGAATCACTTGAATACGAAATTTTAAAACACTTCCGGAAGTATGTCGCTTTCAGCAATAGTCAAAATAATAACGTTCAATTTTTACGCGAGAAGACAGAGACCGATTACTGCTGAGGGTCTTAATATACACGAGTTAGTAATCGCTCTAAGTGATACATAGTGCTTTATACTATTACTTCGAGAATAAAAAACCTTAACAATAGTTCAATAAAACTCTAATTATTTATTCCACGACAAATCTGAATAAATTTCGCACCCTAGAGTTTTTTTATATATCGTACAATAAGCCCATTCAGCCAAGTCTTCCATTCTGTCTGCAAAAATTATAAGAGACACGTTTCGTTTTAGAAAAGTTTTGATATTTGCATCTTTTACTGCCGAGGAAAGAAAGTCATCCGTATGGATGATTCCTTCCCGTTTATTAGAATCGTGAGCAATGACTAACATTCCTCTCTATGTTTGAAAAAGCTATAGTGACTTTCTATGTATGTGTAGTTTATATAAAAGCTATTTTTGGTCAACTCCAATGTTATAATTAAATCGGCGACACTTCTATCGTATCTGTCTTTTATTTTATCACGGATTGATATGCGTCAAAGGAGGCGGATGTTTGTGTGCGAGGATGGCCAGGCCGGCCGGGCCGGGGTGCGCGCGCGCCGCCGTTATCGATAAATTACAGCGAAGGCGCCGCCGCCGCCGCCGTCGCGCGACCTTGCTAGCGCTACTTGCTATTTACAGAGTGCTGACTGCTGTGCTGCCTATGCGTCGGTGTAATGCGTACAAACAGCGCCATTTTAATTGCCTTCATGAACGTCCATCACCACATTCCGTACAAAAATTGCGTCCATCCGTTCGTAGACGGCCTCTTGTGAAAATTTTCTTCAGAAGAAATACGCGATTTCTATGTGCCAGAAGTGTATCGCGATAATCGCGTTTGTAGGCGGTGTTTGCGATTTATAGCTTTACATTATCGTCGATAGCGTATCACAAATGATCGTTAAATTGAAAATTGCTTGTTAATGTTATAACGTTAATTAAGATAAATAGATAGCTTACAAGGAAGGATGATTACGACGAGGTACTTTCGATCCAACTCAATTTCAGATAAAAATTATGATAAAGTTAATGATTATTTCGTTGAGATAGATAGTCTAATCTAAACAAAGTGGAAATATTTCTATTTACGAATAAATAAAAGTAAGATATTTCTTTCAAAATAAAAAATAAACAAACATTCCGCTTTAAATGCCAGCTGAAATGGTTACACGAGCATAAAACAGCCTTGGAAATCGCTGACATACCCTGGAAAATATCTCTCATATTCTGGCTTGTTTCATTTTAACAAAAGAGAGCGATCCCGGGAATGTGTAAGGGCAGTTCGTTCGGGTGTCCGCGGTTCCGAAGTTCCGGCCTCGCCCTTGACCCGTCGCTTCCGTTGCAGCGACATCACAACTCGCCATCTACTGCGCTTGTTTCAACTTTCCTTTCCGTTGTTCATGTTATCAACTTCGCCTTCCGCGTTTATGTTTCCATTCGTTTGTTCCAAATGGAACGCTGTTTACGCTCCGGCCATTATTCGCGAAAACAAGTATTCATGAAGGTTAGCTAGCGATTAAAGGCCTTCGTATTTGGGTCAGGCCTGTAACGTGTGAGATGTGACATGTCGTGCGTAGAGTAGTCACACGCTGATACGATAACAGTTCCCAGGAAAATTAGTTTAAGAAGAGCCGAGATGAAACTTCGCATCCACTTAAAGTTTCCCCAGCAGTTAATTTAAATTTATCTCTGAAGTCTTCTACTAGCAAGGATGAGGTTTCACACCGTTTTATATTCGCGGCGTGATCAACGTTTCTAGGACAAGGATGACGGACGAGACACTTGAGATATTTCTGGTTAACCGATGCATTTGATTCGCCATGTTTTCAAAATAAATCACTGTTTAATCGAGTAAATTCGGCCTCTGGATTCGTATTTCGATCGCTGCTCTGTCGAAAGCGAAGTCACGTGAAACTGAAGTGTTTGCTGACACGCATTCGCGTAATGAATAACAAATAGATTACAGAATTCAATTTTGATTTGTTGGCGTGTGTGTCGCTCGAATTTCATATTCTGTCGAGACTTTGACGTAGTAGACTAATAGTACTCCGGACTCCCGTGCATTACTCAAACAATGATTCATGTTTGTATTGGATCGTAACAACGCAACAATAACAGGTGCCGCGTTTACGCTCTGCATTGTAATATACACGTGATCTGGTGCTAATCACACTAACTTTTATGTTAGGTTACACTGTTACTATTGTTTGTGACACATTTTTTGTTTAGTTTCAATATCATAATGTTGAAATTAGCAGTTTCATCTCTTAACGTACTTTACCCATCGCTTGATTTCAACCAATGGTGAGAACTTTCAGATTGAATGCATTACTTATGGCTGCCGACAATAGATTCTGTCTCTCAGTGAAGTTAGTCAATAAATTACGCTTTTAATGCTAGAGAAGTCAAAAGGAAGTTTTGATTTTCAATGGCTCCGTTCGAAGTCTGATAATTGATTGCGATAAGGAGGTGAAGAACTCGAACAATGCTATTGTATGTTAACGGTCTATGGTCACGAAGCGATTCGCGTTCCGAGCAATATCCACCACCCACGTAGCACTCATCACTGTCGCGGATTTGTCGCGAAATAACACCTACTGACTTTCCACCGGTTTTATCTACCGCTCAATATGTTTTCCAGTAAGTTCCGACGGAAAAAACTATCCCCTGTTAAGGCCTTGTTGTGTCCTGAATAATTCATATTCCTGCTGATGGAAATTGGCAATGAATTTCAGAGTCAATCGAACACAGACAGTAAAAAGTTTCGCAGGCACAGCAAATACTCAAAGCTAAATAAATACAGATTCCCTGTGATTTCCATTCCGCGACCTACTTCGATCCTACCTATTGGTTAGTTGCGCATCGTTATGTTATTTGTGTTACGTTGTGTTACTATTTTATTTATTTTTGATCACATTAATTAGATTGAACATAATTTATTTTGAATTATAAAGATAGAAGGTATTATTGTGTTGTGAATTCTGTACGTATAAATATCTTAGTGTGTTGCTATCTCCACTACTCGTAGACTATAGTATTGTTTTCTGTAGTTTATTATTTGTGTGTGATTCAATTGTGTATTGACTTTATCGGTATCGGTGTGCTGGTACTCAGTAACAGGCTTAGTATGTTTACATAGGATGTAAGGCACTTTCAGCGTGTTGTGTGTACGGAGCATGAACACACAAAGATACGGACCGAGAGGCCGATTATCCCTTTTCCATTTCAATAAATATTGCCTCTGCTCTCAAGCGTTCGTATCGGAATGCAGTAATTTTGTCGGCGACGTGTCGAGGCAAATCTATCTGAATTGGACAGGTGACGAACTCCAAACATTCGAAGATTAGGCAGATAACGTATGTAAACAGGCCAAATACCCGATGCGTCATTGAGTGTTTTTGAATCTGTCGTGCTTACTAAATGTATTTTTAACGTGTCCACTCGCGTCGTTTTACGCAGCATGACGATGTATGCTGAGCTGGCCGTGATCTGTTCGAAATTCATTTCAATCTGCAATTTATACGAAGAGTTTATTCGCCAGATATTTTAGATTCTTAACGATATCCTCACGCTACTATGATCTATAAATATCTTAAAGAAAATATTCAATGTTATTTCACGGCTCACGAGTTTCGTCAGTCAAATTACGAAAATATCAATCCGTGCCATCATCTCAAGCTATGTAATGAAAAGCGGAAATAATTGAGTTGTGGCTGCCATGGTGGCGTATTGGCGCGTGTCGTCCGTCACCCTGTCCATCTCGCGAACGTACTCTTGACATTGTACGCCGCACGCCGGCAGCTATTTACTGGTGCTCTATCCTTGCGACGTTGTTGGCATAACTCGCTCGTTACGTCATCCCACACTTCGACGGCCTTCTCTCAGACCGCGATGATTTACAAGTTGCCAGTTAACACGCTTTGAAAACTTTAATTATCTATCGTCTCGTGCCGTTAATGACTTTTCGCTCAGTATAGGAAATATTCTTAATTCAGCATCAGTAGTGTCATTCACGCATGACATGTATTCAAGATGATCTCTCTTTTCAATTTATGCTTACTTTCATGCTTCGTTCGTATTTTTATCGGACTAAAGTTATTAGATTCCGTTAACGTATGTGACATATTGTGGTAAACTTCCACGGTTGAGATGAGATATTCACTGAAGGTCGACAGTGTACAATAGCGACAGTCCATGGCCGTAGCATGGAGGCTGGAGGCTGTGGAGGTTATATAACTGCACGAGACGACGTCCTCGTCCTCGGTAAGGGAGTTTCGGCCAAGGGCGGGTGATCGATCCGCCCCCTCCCACTCTGCCCTTCAGCACAGCCTGTTGAATAAACACCCCCAACCAATGGCAATACGACCACTATCGCTAACTTGTCAGTCAATATCGCCTTTTGAGATGTTATTCTTTGTATTACTTTTTATCGTGCTCCACCAATTGGGCTTTCATAAAAATGGTTCTTAGAATTTCATAAATAAATTATCTTTGTGATGACAGAACTTGTACAATAAACAATATTATCTTTGCCTTGGTGCGTCGATCGTTAAATTATACAGTTTTAATGTTATTTCGATCCAAGTACTCCATCGGGACGATTAATTTGTTCCGAACGAAGAATAAAAGTCTTACCATTGAGAATAAGAACAAAATGGTACGGCAATTTAAAACCGCAGTCTTTCCCGCAGGGCAGAACGGAAAGTCAGCAGTTATGTACTCCACATTTTTCCGCTTGAAGTGATCGCAATAAAAATAGTAAAAAGTTTCGCTCGAGAGAGGAGCAGCGACAGCACGAACAAAGTTCAAGCAAGTCGGTTTGTGACGAAAGCTGTTTTGCGGATCTTTGGCACTCGCTTGCACGCTGAGGAATGCACAAGTACTTCTCTTGTCTGTACTTGCAGTATAATCGCTAGCAATAAAACTTGGAATACAATCAGCGCAATTCTTCTAATTACCCTCGAGATATTTTGAACATCTCAAAATCTTTTTTATAGCTTGCATGTCCTACAAAACGTGTAAAACATTCATGCACCCAATTTCATGAGCCAACTCTACGAAATTACATTCGTGAGTATCGATTTAGGCGTTCCATCCATATGTCACAATTTTATTTGAGTAATCGAAGTAGTGGGTCACGAAAATGGCAAGGCTGGTACGACCAGGTGCTACATTAGGTAGTAATGATAGGAATATTGCCTCAGGCGCCTGAGTAGATTGAGTCATTGTTTTATTTATGAGGAATTCGGCTACGAAACGCCGTTCGTGATTCGTTTCTGATATATTTGCGGTTGCTTTACTTGCCAATCATCTTTGGGATTTTCTTGGTGGCTACATAAGAAATGTATCGAATGGAATACGTGTTGATGTGTCGATCGTCACGCGATACGTTAGCTAATGATTTAGGAGCACAACTTATGCCAATAACAAGCCAAGACTACATGAATGAAGGTGCGCTCCTTGATCATGGCTCCATACTAGTAAGACAATCAAAATCGGTTGTCAAGGCATTGTTTTACATGATTTTAAGAGTTTTTTCCTCACCCGTTATTCTTACATACATTCACACATTACGCCTTTATCCCTGCGGGGTAGGCAGAGCTTTACCGGCCGTAAAAATACGGTCGCTATCTCCATGTCTGGCAAGTACCTATTTGAGGGCCGTTTCAGAAAAATCGTGTATCACTACTATTGACAGGTTGTCAATCGTTGCCTTAAATTTTAATACACATGAAACCCAGGCATCTCTTACGACACCCGCGGGAATGAAAATGGGGGAGTATCGTTATTCTTAAGAGAGTGATAATCATCTCAAGTATAAGCAGGTTTTTCTGGATTTCTGAGGCATAATAACAACGTAATGAACATCTCATCACTAGCAAGGCAGGCTGCTATAGTAATTATAGTATCCGTACCTATGAGACTTTTCTCGCGCCTCCCACATAATCTTGCGGGCGCCACCGGAAACCGCATATTGGAAAAACGTAAAAACAACCTAAGAATACAGTTTATTTTTTCCGTCTGATAACAGACAGAGACGGATTTGCCTGCTTTACTTACTGACTGATGGCGGCGATGGAAATCGAACAAAGCTTTGTGTTTTCAGCGGAAACTGAAAATATAAAAAGCGCAATTTATTTGAAAATATTTTTCTACCGCTGCAAGCTGTAGCGTGATTGATTCAGCGTTTTCAAAATCGCATTCACAGAAGTCTCAATATTTATTCGGAAAACAAAAATAAACCGAATAAAACAACCTTCGTTCAGTTTTCGCTCTAGCAAGCATATTTTTCTTTTGTACATCGCAAAATATGAATCGCGCATATCAAAAAATATGGATCGTGTCCGTATTAAAGTCCGAATGGATGAGAACATAAAGTATTGGTTATCTTCTGGTACATGCATTACTAAATAATAGTACAGAGTATAAGGGACGTTGTACCGAAAACATTGCAACTTTTACTATGGAGCCTATGGCGGGTAACTTTTTTTTTGTGTTGCAATAGAAAGTCAGTCAGCTGATCGGGAATTTTGTAAGGAATTTCAAAATATTTTCTCGTTAACCAACATAATCTCCATAGAAAAAGTTGTTTAGTTTCATGGTCTGATCATGCCTGCAAAGAACTCCGTACACCGTTCCTTACACTTCTTATTTATTTAAAAATGAGAATTGAATTATTTGCTATGTTGTAACAAAATACCTACCTGTATCTACTTATTTTATTTGCCAAGTTGATAAAATGTTTTACATTTTACCGTCTTAAAAATATATGCAAAATGGGAAAATCTGAAATGGTAATTTAATTAATATAAAAACACGGCTAAAATGTACCAAACTAAATTCCACGTAAGTTTTGGACCCGTAGTGTGTGTCGGGTTACTTACATAACGGTTACTAAAACCGACGCACACAAAATAAAACATCTATAATAAACCAAGCTTGCGTTCATATACTAGCAGTAAACGACATTGGTTCCGATCATAAAATGCATCTATCTAGCTCCAAGTGGCCGGCTCCTTAGACTGTCGCGAGCAGGCCACGATAATAAAAAATATCTAAAATGTACAAACCAACCTCATCACAACCCGAACCACATAATTTATAATATAACCACCATATTAGCGCTCATAAACAAGCGCAGTAAACACTGGATCCGGTCCTGAAATGCATCTAGTTCCAAGCGGCCAAGGCCGTGAACGGTCGCGGCCAGGCCACGCAGCCACAATGAATGGAGACGCGTGCTCCTCTCGTCTATCACCTATATTTAGCACGCGACGTCGGTGTGACGCCATCCGTCATCATCATACTTCCCGCTTGCGACCGAGACCCAGCAAAAACATTAACAGCCCGACTATACGAATACAGAGTTCACTACATGCAGAAACATCATAGATTCGTATTCAACAAACGTGCGGCTAGGACTGCACATCACTGCGACAAATTACGCCATCACATCACGATACAGTAGCAAAAACATTGAAGTGCTGTGTCAGTAGGTACACTGCTAGAGAAAAGGTCTACCAAAAGTTGGTTAGTCAGTCAACGCGGAAGAAGCCACACGAGACAGTGCAAAAATAGCGAGCAAAGTAATAAAACCTCACGTAGAACCTTTTTGAAAACAGAATATTGTAGGCGTGGCTCTACAAAATATATTTTTTAGATGAGACTTCCAATTTAATATCTCCGCCGATCTATCTTTAACGCGCGACGTTGCTGTGACGCGATAGGTAGGTACTTCCCACTTGCTCGCTAAACTGAGATCAAGATCGGATATAGCAAAACATCTTAAACAGCTTAAAACCATCTTGTTCATCAATATCTTGGATACGAATCTTCTGTGGATATTAAGAGATATGTTTATTGCCTAAACATGCTTAACCTACTTAGAACTAAAGGTGGAGGATCTTCTCTCTAATATGGCTCGACGCCTTTTAGATTCTTTTGTGACGCATTTTTTAAAACCGAAAGCAGTTACTTACCTACAAGATTACCTACTAAGAAAATAAAGTACTACCAAAAGTAATAATACACCGTAATGGGCTTGTTTATGTAACAAACAAGCATAACAATGCAATGAATACATCCGAGTGTCAGTTCTCCAATCTTCTTTTGGTCTGTAGCCAATTCGCCTGTCATTCAGTTCCATCTGTAATAAATCATGCGAGTTTACGACGGTAGCGTATGACACTGTAACACACATTCGTTCTGGGGATTACATCTTACGTCTGCTGCAGGGAAGGGCTTTTTGCTCACCTCATCACTCAAGTGTAAGCATGACGTATGAGATTTTTCTTGAAACTTCTTATTGGATGGCTGACACAGTTGCCTGAGGCAGGCCTGTGTCACTCCGCGTGTAGGTATTGAAAACATACCTCCAGGCGCCGGCCACTGCAAAAGGGCTAATCTAGCGGGCTGCTGCAAGCGAAAGAAGTCACACGCGTGCGCTATTTGTTCAACTTCCTCGACAATTTTTTGCAAGATGGACAGACGAAAACATACATACATACATATATCACGCCTATAATCCCTTGCGGGGTAGGCAGAGCGTAAACGACTGCTAAAAACGGACATTTACGCCACGTCTGACAAACATTTTAGGGTCATTCAGAAAATTGTGAATCGCCATAGTGACAGGTTGTCAGCCCATCGCCTAAAATTGTTCGTCGTCGCCCTTTACGACACCCACGGGAACAAAATTAGTATACATTATAATATTATTATTATTAGTATACATTTTATTATTATTATGTTGGTATTCTTTTCGGATCTCGGGCCCACAAGGACCCGGTCCTTTGAGGCATGTGTGGGGCCAAAGCCAAGCACAGAGGCCTTTTTTATACCAAATAATGTGTTGTGATGTGTACATCAAGCGGATACTTGCTCTGTCTGCACTATAGAAGTACTCGTACACCCAGAGCCAGCACCCGCCTCATGCAAGGACTATTGCAGGTTTATTACTTCATTGAATTAAATCATCGGCAATAATCGTATAGTAGGAGTAAACGCTCGTGTTGTGCGCTAGATGGCGTAAGTAGTTTCTCGAAGTAAGCAACCCTAGACCGCGGCTCATATTCCCTCAAAAAAATATTTGGCAGGTATGCAAATGAATACGTGGTTGACTGGAACGCGAGCTAAATTAAATCATATTGTCTATCAGATTGAGTACATATTTCTTTGAAAACCATTGCGAAGTAAAGCTTCTGTAACGCTAGTTACTAGTTATTATTCTGTGCCTGAGGGAAATATTTCTTAGTTTATCAAGACCTAATTTTGAGTTTAGAGCAATACGAGTACTAGATGTGTCAAAGGTGTGCGTTACTTAGAGATTTTAATGTGTGACATGCTCCTATTGGTACCGTATGTTAGCGTGAATATGTATTTCAAAGTGGAGAAAGGGGTACATACATCTTCCCATATGTAGATAGACATAGACGGTAGATAGAGACTAATACAAATATTGAATCAATTATGTGTTTGGCAAATATCGTATCGTAGAACATATGCCAAGTGAGATTTCTTTGTGTCCGGGTTCAAGTCGTAATTACGTACCTACCTAGAATAATCTATGGAAAATTACATACCCATTATAATACCTTCTACGTTCAGTTTTTTTTTTCAAAGTACTTTTCATGATCGTCGTTTGCGTGTATTTGAAACTAATAACAAAATTGTTTTGTATGGCTTGTATAACGAAAGCATTCTCGTGTTTCGGATATTCAGGAATAACTTTATGAGCGGAATACTTGGCAGTAATTTGGAATACTTTGCTTCAACGAGGTTGTTGTTTTGTTTTCAGAACCAAAGAAAGACAAGTTGGAAAACGGAGGCGAGCAGCTGAGGCCTGAGAGACCCAACTCGCTGAAAGGGCAGCTCCCGCGGCGGATATGTTATCAGGACGTAGGTCAGTAAAGTCAAATATCTTTCGTTTTTAATTATACACGATCTTACTTATAGCTTCCTGAGCACAAATTTTTGTGTATTTGGTTCACAGTCCTTACGATATTAGTACAATTCAAAATGTCATTCATTATGCACTCTTTTCTTAATGTGGTTTTATTCAATGCCTAGATGGATAGGTACGTAGTGCGTAGTCCTGTTTTCAGCATAAAAATTTTTACTTTTTCAGAGAGAGACAAGCATTTACACTTGAAAATTTTGAAATGCTTTTGGTAAAGTTCAATTATGTACCTAATATTTTCGATTATTTTAACATCAAAAAAGTCAAGTGGCTTTTAAACAAAGTATTAAAGGGTTTCAAAACTCAAGTCAAATTCCATCAGCAAAGAGAACCTTTGAAGTCTGAGATGTTTCAAATTAGCGTTATTAGTGCGTGGGTATTTTTGTGTGCGCCCTTTGAGGACTGTTCCAGTTTCAATTAGTTTTTATCTTAGTGCAATTTAAAATGCTGGCTTCGTAACGGGCGGGGCAATTATCCCAATTATGGTAATGCTCCTATTACACGGCGCTGGATAAGCCTACTGCCAAATTAAATTCCGTTTTAGCTGGGACTAACCTGGATAAAATTGGCTAGTTGGACAAAATGTCAGGTATCGGCCGTACGTACACCGCTGGAATAAAAATGAGACGGTTCCCGGGCAACTTAGCGCTTGTGTGTCATCAAGGTTAGATAAGACCTTTTTAAGTTTCAGTTATTAATAATATTAACGAATCCGTTTCCTGAAGTGGAACCTTTTAACGAGGATAAGGTTTATCTTTAGCAATTTTCAATTCTTCAAAAGTATTTGCTAAATAAAAGCCTGGTTTCTAGTCAATACGTTTCAGATTTCTATTTTGATTAATGTTATTAATATTATCTGTCATAGGTCAAGATGATACGCTATTTTGACCTTTCCTTTGTGATATCGACTTCGGTTTAAAATAATCTATAAAGCTTTATAAATTCTATCGCGTATTTAGTGTGTTTCCCTCCATGAAACTAGTCTGGAAACTACTGTGAACTAAATTAACAGTATTCATACCACGTTAGTAGTGGCTGCAACTCTGTCTGGCTACGAAACCCTGCGCCACACCACCGCCACCACGTCCAACTTTTAATTATCAATTTGCTTGTGTTTAAAATAGCATGTACAAATTCTGGTGGCTGTAACTACTTCTCGTCAATGTAAAAGACACGGTTCAACGAGGCGTTAGACGACTCGGTATCACAGAGACTTTAAGGCAAGACAGGAACTAAAGTATGTTAAGATTATGTGAAATAATCGTTGCCGTTGATTTATACTGTCAAAGTTACTCGTAAACGCCATAAACGTTTCCAATAATATTATAAATAAGGGATTTTTTTGTTTATATGGACTAGCTGGTTTGAATACACCGTTAAAAATTATTAACCTCCGTTTTTTTCTATTATAAAGATTTATTTCAACAAAAACAACTTAAAAAAACAAAAACACAAACACAAATAAAAAATATCCTCAAATGCTCTGCATTGAGGCAACGCCCCCAGCAGGCTAGCCGCGTTCCCTCTTTGCACAGCCAGCGAGTGATACGCTGTGCAAAGAAGTAACCTGCTCTCTGGTCTGACCTCGTTTCGATGAGCCGCACTGAAATGGTTATAGGAAAGACCGCGCGCCAGGACCCCATGAACCCATGGTCTCTATTCCAAAGTTATCTCAGTTGATTGAAACTTTTGTTCTTGTCAACCATCTTTAAACTTATGAGCTTAAAAGTGATGTCGACACCGGAACGTTGGTTTATCGTTTCCTGGAACCGGCTTATAACTTGGTTTACTTCTTAAATATTTTATTTTTTCTCAGTTCATTGAAACTTTTCGAAGGGACTCGAGGGTGTGTATAGCAATTCTAGGCGATGGGCTGACAACCTGTCACTATGGCGATACACAATTTTCCGAATGACCCTCAAACGTTTGTCAGACGTGGCGTTAATGTCCGTTTTTTCGGCCGTTTATGCTCTGCCTACCCCGCAAGGGATAAAGGCGTGATATATGTATGTATGTATTGAAACTTTTTATTCTAGTCAACCATCTTTAAACTTATGAGCTTAAAAGTAATGTCGTTACCGGAAACTTGGTTTATCGTTTCCTGGAACCGGCATTTAACTTGGTTTACTTCTAACTTTTAACATAATCACTAATTGTAAATTATTAAAACTTTTGTTAAGCTGAGTTTGGGATGCTGAAAGGGTAAATTTGATTTTAACAATCAATGTTTAATTAATTCTGATGAATAATAATAACAAACGAGAAACTGTTGTCTATCTAAAGTCCCGATCGAATAATAATTACTGACTTGTTTAACGTTATGAAAGGAAGGGAGGCTTCAATAAACGGTTTTGTTTGTCTGAATGGAGAGTTAGTTAAGTACTTACTTTATTCATGGTGAAACGATTACAAGAGATCAATAACTAGAAATTGTACTGCAGAGCACCAGAAATTAGGACATGCAGGGGTGGGATTATTAATGCCCCATGTAAACCATCATCATCTTGGCATGAGAAGTGTGCAGGATTTTTGGAAATGTTTTAGTTTTCTTAAAACCGATAATCTCCAAAATCTTTCGGCGTTAGGTAACCTCATGCTCACAGGGCAATAAGTAGCAGGCGTCGCTCGTTTTCTAATAAAGGTGTGTTTATTTTCCAGTGAGCAGCTACGGACAAGACGGGCAGGGGGGCACGAACGAAGAGCAGCTCGTTCTATCAGAGCTGCCGGAGCCCCCCATAGCGCTGTCGGAGATCGGCCCCATCCCACCGCCGCCCATGTTCAGCTCGCCCAGCCCCACGCGCCACCACCACCACCAGATGCACCCGCCGCCACCACACCACCTGTCCGACTGTGAGTATACTATCATACTATACTTTACATCTAAATCGGATGACCCGGATAATCTGAACTTCTTTCTACCCAAGACTTCGAATCCCGCGAATGGCTAAGACTGTCTCGAAAAGACAATATCAAGAGACATTTCTCCCCAATGTTACATAGATTTTTCCCCAATGTGTGCGTGTGTGATTCTCGACAGGCTGAACGCAGTGCTGAAAGCTTATTCATATGCCATGCAAAGTGCCTTTTCCCTATCTAGGGAAGGATTTGAGGAAGTGATTAAAATCAATCTCAAGATAATGCGGAGCTCGGAGAATGCTGTCTCTATGAAGTTTTCATTAAATTTTTTGCTCCAGCCGAAGACGAGGACGATCAAGACGACGACGACGTGGACTCTATAAACCTGGCAGACACGTCGCGCGTCGAGGAGATCCCGACTAAAGAGCCCATCTTCAACGCAGTCCCGCTCAAGTCCGCGCTCAAGAAACGCCCCGCGCCACAAGCCTCCCCCGCCAACACCCCGCTAGCTACCCCGCTCGCGAACCGACAGGACCACCACCATGCCAGCTTCAAGTCAGTACTAGTTCGAATAGTTACTACTGCGAATCAACTCTGCACCTCATTTATGTCTATACCTTGGCCGATTACATTCACGAGTTGAAGAGTTGACTCGTACAATTATGTACCTATAGACTAATGATTTGATCCCCTTAGCTCTTTTGGAGATACCTAGCTAACGCTTGTGGAATACGAGCAATATTTTGCGAAACGCACAAAATGCTAAAATTGAATCGATACAACTTCCAAGGCTATAAAGAAATTATAGATTTTCCGGACTTTATTTGGCACAAACTTTTATTGCTGTAACAATCAAATCGTCCAAAAATTTTATAAATTTAAAAAATCTGTCTTTAGGCGTTCCACGTACATAATCAAAATTACCGTCATTGCCAAAAAGTCATCGGTCGATTGTCTAATAAAAATTGCTTATAATTGGATGTGATTGAATGTGGGCGTGATTGTGAACTTGTCCATTTATTTCCACCATGCGCCGCCGAGCAGACGGCCGCCGCCCAAACCGAGGATCCGCATATGGTAACAGTCTCGCAGTTATCAGTGTTGTGACCATCAGCGCCACAGACGGCCAGCTTCTCTACAAACCATGCATCGTGCATTGCACGCTTTCTATGGCCGTAGACACACAGGGTCGCTTCAATTTGCGCTTAAAACTGAAGTGACGGTTGAGCTTGAACAAAAAGTCACTTAGGTTCAAAGCGTTGTAGAGAGGTGCTACATCTTGCGGCGTCGAATCGTATTTTTCCGCTATCTTTTACTTTCGCTCAGAACAGCAATTTAAAGAAGGATAAGGCGATCAGGATTGCAATAGCTCTTAGTTGAATCCTCGATGAGTTCTCGCTCCAGAAAAAAGCGTTTCTGTGCAACTAAAAAGTATAAGGTGACGGAAAAAGGCGATTTGTTGATAAATGACTGATGTGGTCTGACTCTGAAGCGACCAGGTGGGGCTAAGGCTTCTCATCCAGTCAATGTTTATTCCATCTCTATCCTTCCAAAACACCTCAATATTAACATGAGTTTAACAGACACTGTGTCACGTTATAGCGGTCTACCATGGCCGACATACTGTCGCAAATCATGAATCATTTATTAATCAAGTTACCTCATTTGAATGGCATTCATTTATGTTGTGAATATGGTTTAATATGCCTTTATCGTTCTCCTCTATGTTGCATGTCAATGTTATGATAATTTCGATGTCTATAGTGAAATGCCATCGTTTATATTTTTTTTATCTTTTACTTATTTGAATGCGTTTAGATATTATAATTTTGCGTTTCTTTTTAGTTTAATAAGCATCATGTTTCTATGTTTGATGTTACGGGTCTATGTTAGAGACGATAAACGCAATATCATGTGCTAATTCCGAATGAGGTACTGACAACACCGTGTAACACTACACCCAAGGGAAATGCACGACACGGCAACGGAAAGAAGGGAGCGGATAATCCTATAAGCGCGTTCAAGTACAGACGGCAAACGCGTCACATGTTATTCTCGCAATTTATATGTACCGAAGTGAATCGTCGCTCTCTTCTTTGCGTTGTCACAAGAACCTTTCGGAGCGAATAAATAATATATTTGTTTGTATAGTACGCGGCCAGTGCGGCTCGGCAACGCTGCGGAGAACAAAGAAAACGCTCGGCCCAGCTGGGAGGAGCCGAGCGACTACGGCAGTGAGACCGAGAGCGTCGCCGCCAAGCTCGCGCGCAAGGAGAGCCTCAACATCAAGCTGGCGTTGCGCCCCGACCGCCAGGAGCTCATCAACAGGTACGTTTTTACGGCAACTCACTCATTTCGTAAGTCACACAATCCACGCCTAGCAGCCCGATTCACGAGCGCAATGCAATATGTTATGGAACCCTTCTGCCCATTCCCGAGATGAATTCACCCCCATGGGGCCTTGTACGACGTCAACTGGTAAAATGAGGTAATGATATTCTACTACACAGGTACAGTAATAAAGCTTTAAAACTTTATTTAAGTAAGTAATAAATGATAGAAAGTAGTTCGGAAATATATATGAAACAACGACCGAGCATATCTGTTTTTTTTTACAGGTGAACTATGAATGTGTAGAACTATGATAATTTCAAGCTGTATAATTTTGAAATTAATTGAATTTTCAGTTAGACAAAGCCGCCTTCTAAGCACATGGTTAAATGTATTAGATAAAGAGTAAACAATGCATTTCTAATCAAATTACTCTAGTGGCCTAGTTTATACAACATTGACTGAGTGTAAAACAGGCGCGAAGGCCAGCCTTTTTACGACGGCCATATTGTACGTACATCTGAAGATGCGACTAGTCCTTGACGAATTATTGGTTGTTTTTAAAACTATTATGATCTTGTGGCGCCGTCTGCGCGAACATGATGAATGAAAGTTTAGAATAGCTTTTAATTTCGTTTCTAGCTTCACTGGTTTCTCGTGTATTCAAATTGTAAATTATTCAGTTGCCAGTCTATCTTGACGAAAGTCAAGTGTGTTCCAAATGTGTCCGTGTAAATATGAAAAGTGACTGTTGCCCCGTCTTCAGGAAAATGCCTGCACCGCCTCCTCCGACCAGCTCTTTGAAGAGACCTCTTGCTCCAAACCAATACATTGTTAACAACGGGTACTGACTGATTTATCTCCTATGTGTACTAAACCTTGAGTGGTGATAGCATGCTGTACTGTCAACTCAACATAGTGTTGGCATCATACCTTAATATCAAAATAATAATTTGGCATCAGTCACCACACAGAATCATAAATCTATTAACATTGTTATATCGGTCATTGTTATATGTTTTCTGGTCAATGTTGCATGAAAATATTGGTATAAGATACATCTATATCAATTGGAACATTGATCAACATTTTCAGTATCTACATTTTGTGATAGTAAACCCTCCATGACCCTATTCTGTTCTAACAACTTTTCTGGAAGCGAGCCAGCTTTGAAAATTACATTCGTATCTAAGTAATTCAATGTGACCTACATTACATACTTTAGATATTAATCTGACTCGAGCGACTGGCTCAAAGGATACAATAGTAACTTTGCAACGCCTGAGCCTCATACCTGGGAATTCAAAGCCAGTATACGCCGCGTTAGAAATGTAAAATTAACTTTAGTTCGAGTTTGAAACTAGTTTTGATGTCACTGAAGTGAACGTTGAATAAGCTGAATGGTTTTATTCGAGTTGTGTAAAGTTTAGTTATGGTTGCGAGTTGATATGATTTAAATTTACGACCGGAAATGTCGTAACATATGTTTTGATAGCTGCAAGTTTATGACTACCATTTATTTAGCAATAAATTAATCTTGTAATCTGTAACTTCCTATTTGATGAGCCAAGCATCTGGAGCCAAGTAAACAACAGAATATTGTTCCTAAAAATGGTGCGACAAGTGCAATGTATGAAATAAGCTGCAGAAATAATTATGGGAATGTACACGCAAAAAGTTAGTAATCTCGGAAGCCATGAAAGTATGTATTTTCAGCGCGCTAATAACAGTTATTGCTTCCTGCCTCGCGCGGCGCGCTCTTGGCACTGACATTGTTACATTATAACCTGATATTGACATTCAGCTATTTCCTCGGAGAGACATTTACACCACGTACTGTGCTCAACGTTATTAAACTACGGTTCATACAATCGAACTATTTTATAAATATCGCGTGCTGTGACCCGATGAAACTATGCCGTGAAAAATTTCCCCATACGTTTCCTATTAAAAATAATTAATTTAATTAACCTACTTCTCGCCTGGGATCCAGCCAACCTTAAGTCGATAGAGTATTATGAAAATATTGCTAGCATAAGCTTTGGCATATTTCATCAAGCCAGCGACGTTGGCAGGGCACGCTCGCAACTGGGACGAGCATTTTATTGTTAGTGTTAGAAAAGTTACGTCAGTTTGAGCTATCTTCATGTAGCCTGAGCTCACTAGTCACCACGTGCCAATAGGCGTAAGTGTGTTAAATAATCAGTGTAATGTTCGAAGCTGGCTAGTTTTTATTCGGCTCGTTTGTCCGGCGTGGTTAGCCACCATTGACAACTCCTTGAGTGATTTGCTAGTGTTGTGCCGCTTGTGAATGTTTGACAAGGTTGTGAACTGTGTGTAAAAAAATGTCTCCGGGTAAAATCTAGGCCTGTATTTCGGTGTCATAACATGGTCATAATACTATATCATTAAACAAGTGTGAACTGTAATCTGCCGTGATTTGCCGCCAGTGCTCTTGTTTGTTTTTTGATGTGACTGATTGAAATTCTGTATGTACAACAAATCCTAGCAGTGTTCTGTGGTGGTAATAAAGTATTATCATCGAATTGCTCGACCCTGTTTTATATTTCTAACTACACATTAGACGGCCGAATAGTCAACCCATGCTATTTCAATGACGTTGTCTCTATTTCAACATTGTGCGATTTGCTTCTTACGAAAGTATTCTGATACAGGAATATCCTGGTGGTGCAAAGCGACCACGAGCGCCAGGAGTCGTGGGAGGCAATTGGCGCAAGACTGATCCGCCGCCTCTCCATGCGCCCCACTGCCGAGGAGTTAGTAGAGAGGAACATCCTCAAGAGTGAGTATACTGTCTCATCATTTCATTAGGTCATAATTTCGATGCAAAACGTATAATTGTTATCTATAGGAGATAATGTCGTACTGCAGAACGACTCATGGCCTGGTTACCTAAAATTGGTATTTTGAAAAATAATTTAAGATAATTATAACAACTAATTCTAGGTAATAAAACACTTTTTTACACTAGTTCCACAATATATTAAATTAAAATGCTTTAAAGCGACCGGTTTCGTTACATCATCGTCATGCAACAAATTTAAAAATCAAAACAAATAATCGCAATCTGACAAAATCGAGATCTGACATACGTCCAACAGTAAACTGTAACGGGCTGATACTGACTCAACAGAGCAAAATATCAAGCATACAAGAGGCCGATGTGGCGCAGCGGTAGTACGACCGCCTGCGATGCAAAGGTTCCGAGTTCGATGATCGGTGGGGCCCTCACAAAGTTGTGAATTTGGTCTCAGTCTGGTTAGATTAGGTTAATCGATGGCCGATGTGGCGCAGTGGTAGAGCGACTGCCTGCGACGCAAAGATTCCGGGTTCGAGTCTCGGTTGATATTTATCACTTCTGGTTAGGTTAGGTTACGTAAAGCCAGCGGTCCCTGTTGCTGTGTGTGATTGCTTAGACGGCGGTCTTTACACAACCATATCAGAGGCCTACTAGTAGGCGGTGGAAAAACTCAGAAACCAGGGTTCATCGGGTCGTTGGATGACTCGGTGTCCACACAAAAAGAAGACGATTAGCTATAAGAACTAAGCCAGTATGAGTAGAGGACAATAACATACTTCTACACAGTTCAAAGACTGCCTTTTGCAATGTCTACTTTAGTTCCTCCCATCATTACATTAGCTGTCAGACTATACATCTATACCCATTACTCTTTCTTTTTTATTTTAACGGAAAATGTTGTCGATCTCCAGGTCAATCCCCCGCTGAAGAGAAGAAGCAGAAAGAAGAGAAGAAACGTTACCTCCTCCGCAAGCTGAGCTTCCGACCCACAGTCGACGAGCTCAAAGAGAAGAAAATCATCCGCTTTTCCGACTACATCGAAGTGACGCAGGTATGCGGGGTATGCGACATTCCATTACTTAACGTCTTGTGCTTTCGATGTTTTTTTAGGATCAGAAAAAACCTGGTGAATAAATTCTCATCAATATTTTTTTTGTGTCCTAATTTTTGTTTTAAACTTCAACGTAGAGAATATAATTTTTTGAAGACTTGCAAAATTACACCGCATTCAGGGAACCTGCGACTTTCTGTATCAGTAAGTACTACCGACGCCTCTGCCGATTGGGCTACCGCGGCTCACATGCCGTTAGTAAAATTATGCAAGCATATCTTAATGCCAACAACGCGTAGCATGGCTCTATGGTAGTTTAGAACTAATTTTCAGCGACTAATTCATTGTTTAGTTTGAATGTAGCCAAAACGATAAAAACTCGCGATAAATTGTGTACTAAATTTTAAAACACTTCAACGTGTTGGGTATTCAATAAAGTCTATGTTACAGATCAAAAAAGTCTCGATTTATAACTCCAATAAATGGCGTTAAACATTTGGGGGTTCCCCAATTAGCCACGCAAAAGAAGCTCCACTGAAAATGAAATTTCTTTATTTAATGTTGTATTATCACTTATTGACGTCATGATCCGTCTTTGTTAAAAAAAGAAATTTGTATAACACAATTTTCTTTTTTTTTAATGATATTTTTGTATTGTCCTAATAGAAAACCGGCTCGGGCGGGATATAAAAATAAAAATAAAGGCACTGCCACTAGCCACTAGCATCGCAACTACTATGTCCAAACTTACAATTAAACTCCAATTATAACTTCTTAATAGATCTTCAAGGTCGTTCATTGGGTCGTTGTACGACTTGAAGTCCCGCATGAAAAGAACAGGAATCAAACTCCCCAGCAAAGATGCCACCCCAAATGTTCAACGCCATATATCGATGATTTTGAGTACTTTCTTAGAATAGAAAAAGTTTATTTCAAGATGGTTCCGTACTTCGGAGGGCACATAAAGCCAGTGGTCCCGGTTGCTGTGTATGATTGCTAAGACGGTGGTCTTTACACAACCATATCAGAGGCCTTCTAGTAGGCGGTGGAAAAACTCTGAAACCAGGGTTTATCGGGTCGTTGGATGACTCGGTGTCCACACAAAAAGAAGACGATTAGCTATAGCTCTAGTACTTTTTTCTTTTTTAAGGAGCTGTCAAAAAAGGCCTCATTCTTAGAGGACAGGCAAATTGTAAAATAATGCCTGCGGTTCAAATTTTTCAAGTTCTCTAAAAATTTATATATAATCATGATTCAAAAGTTAGTCAATTTCATATCTGTCTCGTCTATATATCAGAGTCTACTATCCGGTGATTAGCAAGAAGGTTAGAATAACAGATGCAACAACTAAGTTTTCACGACTTTTTTGTAATCGGGATCTAGTCAGCTGAATAGACAATTAGTCGGCTGTTATTATGATATTAAATTACATTGATAAATATGTATCAAATGACATCACTGCTGTTTATTAGTAGAAAGGGTTAAAACTCGTGTAACGATAATTTCCAGACGTCGCCGCTGAAATGTCGGGTAAGCCAACTAGACGGCCATTTCTGTAGTCGGTGACTAGTCAGGTACTAGTCAGCAGATTTAATGCCGATAAGTCGGTAGTCGGTTTGTCCGCCAAAGCCATAATCGGTGCTTTAGAATGTTATTACTACTTTCGCTAAACATAACTTTATAAAGAGTCTTGGTGTTGGCCTCATGTAAAAACTATTATTTCCTGCAGCCTTTAAGCTGGAACGGCAATCACAAGCCTTTGTAAATTATCATATTAACTAATCCACGTTACCCACATCTAAATCTTTTGTCGTTGCATCTTTTATCGTATTAGTGTAACCTTTATCCTTTTGTCGATCTTCATCAATGATATTTTTTTCCAGGCGCACGACTACGACCGCCGCGCCGACAAGCCGTGGACGCGCCTCACGCCGCGCGACAAGGCAGCCATCCGCCGCGAGCTCAACGAGTTCAAGAGCTCCGAGATGGCCGTGCACGAGGACAGCAAGCACCTCACCAGGTACTTAGTCATACTCTTGCTATACGTTCCCGACTTTAATTGACCACACGGACAATGTAGAGTCGACGATAGACCAATGTGAAAGCTTACCCAAAAGACTCTTAATAAACGGTCTAGGCCGTCGACCGTCAGTGTATTCAGCCGACTCGACAAGCTTTCAGGTATGAATCTAAATCGTACTACTTATATTGGTGAAAAATGTACATTCACTCTTCTTCTTCTCATTCTTTCGTGTCGATGACTCAAATATATTTCGACCAGAAATTTGCCACGGCTACGGCGCAGTCGGTGGCGTCATACAAGTCTGACAAGGTGCAGGTATTGGGGCACTGACTGCAAGACATCAAGTGTGGCATAGTCTGTAAGGCACAGTCGCAAGATGGGTTAGAGCTATATCTCCACTTATTTAGATTAAACCTGCAACGGCCAACTTGTGTTCGCAGCCGATTTAGAGTTTTCCAGGTTGACCATGGAAGTTTGTGACCTTTTGGAAGCTCTTAACAATAATAGAAAATTCAACTATGCGTTAGTGTGACCAGTAAAGTCCAACCTTCTCATAAATAGTTAAGATATTCATGTTGTCCTGAGTGAGAAAATATATAGCTTAGAAAGGTAACGACAAATTCCATAAAACATTTTAAAAAGAAAGGGGCATAATAGATAGCCCTGAGGAATAGCTTATAGTTTTTATTCCCAATATCATTATATATTTTTTTTGCTGCTATGTCATATCGTAGCATAAAGTAGGAACCTAGACTAGTCAAGTAATTGTAGATTAATTTCAAGAACTAGAAATTTAAGCGAGAGTTTTATATCTATACATATAATAAAATTATAACAACCTCATGTCTGTACATTAAAGATATTAAAGAAAAATTAAGATGGGGGATCTTCATACAACCAATAGAAGCCAAAAATATAATTTATTTATTTTTTGTCTGTCTGTCTGTCTGTCTGTCTGTCTGTTTGTTGTCCGCTTTTCACGCAAAAACTACTGGACGGATTTTGACGAAACTTTTTTTGTTACATAGCTATTAGTCCTCGCTAACATATAGGCTATATTTTTTCTGGAATTTCGCTCTTTAAGGGGGTAAAAAGGGGTGGGTAAGTTTGTATGAAACTCCGTCAGTTTTGAAGCTAAATCTATGAAAATTAAAGCTGTTTACGTGAATACTAAGCTTTTCTGGCCTTCGTTCTGTGACGGTTACCTGTTCAAAGAACCATAATAATATAAGCTGGTACCTCGCTAGATGACGATCGAAATTGACGACGACAACGACGACTCTTGAAGCGGTCTTAGTCAGCGACACTCCCAGGCGGTTGCGACATTTGTTTATAATCATGATAATGTTTTGCGGACTTGCCCATCCAATGCAGCTATGAGAAAAATACCAACGGCATCTATCAGAAGATTTTCTTTTAGCGGCTAGGCGCGCTGGTGGAGATAGTGTAGCAGAGTCTGACGAGCGATTATTAATCGTTGCCTTTGCTCTGTGATTCTCAATAGATGGCAATCCTTTGAGTCATTGTGGTCTTCCAGAGCCGCAGGAAACCACTAAGAACGGCGTGTTGGTCGATAGTATGCAGCTGAGACAAATCATTATCGTGCCGCGATGGCCGAAATTGTGAATAATAATATTGTCACCCTTATACATGAACAAAAGTCTGTATATGACCGAATTTTGAGAAGCGTCGGTCAACAGGATGGTTGATTATTTTCCTCGACGCCCCTGGTGGTACAGGCAAAACTTTTTTGACTAGAAAAATTGCACTAGCGGTCACCTCTTCGGGTATTGCGGCCACTTTACTTCCTGGAGGTAAGACCGCCCCATTCCATGTTCAAGATACTTTTGGACCTGGATATAAATGAAACAACAGTTTGTGCCGTATCCCGAAAGAGCGAAAAGGCAAATATTCTTGCAGACTGCTGCCAAATCGTTTGAAACGAGTGGACGATGGTAAACAAGAAGGCCGTGAAAGCCGTCAATCGCACTCTACAAGACATCCGGTGAAATGATCACGTTATTGGAGAGGTAACAGTTTTATTTTGCGGTGATAAGACTCTAAGCGTGATTACCAGAAGAACTAGAGCTGATGAGGTTGGGGCATGTCTAAAACGCTCCGTGCTCTGGCTTCGGATAGGAAAATTGAGTTTGACGCAGAACATGAGGGCTTAGGTGGAAACCCCCGAGCGCAAGAATTTTCATTGATTTAGTTTACAGCGATGTTTCTCAATTAATGAAAGTAGAATAAATGCGGTAGAAATGAAAGCACTAAGAAGTATGATTGGTGTGAAATTGAGTGAAAGGATAAGGAATAGCGTGATAAGAGAACGCTGCGGTATAAAAGAAAACGTAGTGACTGGTACAGAAAAAGGAATGCTGAGATGGTTTGGTCTTATTGAGAGAATGAATGAAAGAAGATTAACGAAACAAGTGTATATAGCGAGTGTGGATGGGAAAGTTGGAAGGGGAAGACCAAGACGCATGTACTTGGATCAGATCGCGGACGTTCTAAAGAAAAGTCAGGTCAAGAGTACCCTTAACCGACAAGCATGTATGAAAATATTGATGCATGTTGAAGAAGCGAAAGAGGTGTGTCAGGATCGTAGCAAGTGGAAAGATGTAGTCTCTGCCTAACCCTATGGGAAAGAGGCGTGATTA
Organism: Tuta absoluta; assembly: GCA_027580185.1. NCBI lineage: Eukaryota > Metazoa > Arthropoda > Insecta > Lepidoptera > Gelechiidae > Tuta > Tuta absoluta. The sequence goes on from JAQAHW010000003.1 coordinate 11,984,398, forward strand.
TTTGTATGTATGTATGTTCTTAATTAATACATCAAGACAATTCATGGCTTTGTAGGAGAGCAATACTTATGCCCGAAACCGACCAAGCCGCTGCCATCAACCAAACTATTCTCGAAAGAATTGAAGAAGACCAAGTGGTATACCAGTCTATAAATACAGTGGTAGACCAAAGTGACTTTATAAATTACCCGGTTGAATTTTTAAACTCTCTCGCCGCACTTGGACTCCCCGCACATAATATTACTTTGAAAGTAGGCATTCCCATAATGTTGCTTCGAAATTTAACACCCCCGAAGCTGTGCAATGGTACTAGGCTAAAAGTAATTGCACTTCGAAGTAATATCATAGAAGCGGAAATTCTTACGGGTTGTGGATCTGGTGAAGTAGTATTTATGCCATGCATACCGCTAATCCTAAATAATTTCCGATTTCAATTCAAGCGCGTGCAGTTTCCCGGTACTCCATGTTTTGCGATGACCATTATCAAGTCGCAACATTCGCAAGGTCAGACACTTCGTATAGTTTTTTATCTTCTGTTGGCGCATACGAGAATATCCCTTGGCGAGACGAAGTTCGCGGGCACCAGCTAGTAGTGAATATTTGTCGAAGGTCCTTGTTTAGTCTGTGAAAACAAGTTTTTAATTTCTCCAATTGTTTGTAAAAATTAACAACAAATACTGAAAAATTAAGTTTGAGAGCCGACTGGGGATCAATTCCAATTTAAAATGTGAACAGGGATTTAGAAAATACATTTTGTTTCTGAAAAATAAATATTTCTGCGCTTTGGCAAGTTATCGACGTAACTACGTAACTTGTATATTGTTAATTTGTATTGGCTTTTTAAATGTTATGATGAAACAGAAAGAAAAATAATCACTTACGGTATTAACTTTGCTACAGGATTTACGATTAAAAACATGGATAACGGGTATGCATCACCACCTTTACGATTGCCTAAAAAGTAAGGAAGTTTTTTTCGGATTTGCACAAATCCTGTTCCAATTGTCGAGTGTTCCTTTATTATAGCAGTCTTTGTTGGGTGTTGCTGCAACTCGATCTCCTGACTGTTAGTCGATCTATCCCAGCAAGTTTGTCTATTTTTCCCCACCCTGTTTGTATTTTTATCCTTTGGATTGAACTCAAACCCTCGCAAGAACTCCCTCCCTTATAATTTTTTTATTCACCTGCAAATCGAAATCTTGCACATTACTTACATGTGTTAGTTTAATGAGTCGAAACAAGGGTCAGGAGTTTTTTTTACATTGCTGTTTTTTTCCTCAGGTTCCATAGACCATGACGGCTGTGCCTTACACCCGGACTGGAGCTGGCAGAGCGGGCGCGCGGCGAGTAGCCGCCCCCGCCCCCGCGAGGCGCCCCCGCCCCCGCGAGGCGCCCCCGCCCCGTGGCGCCCCCTCGTCTCCTCGAGGGCCGCGCTGACGTCCACACGTCACTATTGACTACTTCCGCTTCCGGAAGATTCGTATGCAATAACTTACCAGCGATCGTCGGTAAAGTGTTGAATATTCTAAAGTCGCTTTATGCCGCCGTTTCGACGTTACATTTTGTAAATGCGTACCGTGAGTGCAATCTTGTTTTATTTACATTATTATTACGTAGTTATTGCCGAGTACAATTTATTATTATGGTATCGTTTTATGTTAAGTTGACGTATTTTAAGGATACTATACATTCTTTTGATTGACCTTTTGGAAAGGTTAGTGATAATGATTATTGTGTGCGAGGCTGTCTGCCGGCGCCGCCCCGCGCCGCGCCGCGGTCGGGAGCGTGAGATTGCGACTGGTTTGGTTCATAGTTATCGATTGTAGACTTGTGATTTTTCTTATATTGCTAGCTTTTAGCTTCGTAGTCATTAAGCTAGATTCGATTTTAGTCGTATTTATTTCACAATATTGATAACTTTTGGTCACAATTTTTATTCTAATAATTCTTTCAGATATTATTAGTGCAGAACATATTTCAATAATCAGAGAAACTTCGGTTTTAATGCCCCTAATTTAGTAATTTTCAATGGAGCTGGAAAGTTTCTCCTAGTCGTGATTTGCATGTGTTTTGTGCAAAAAAGTGTATTAAACTCGTTCAGCGATATAGTTTGCGTGCTATGTGACGAATGCATTCTTTAAAAGTACTTCAGTTTTTTGCACTTATTGATTAACAATAATTTATGTTTGTCGTTTATAATAAAAAGTTAAATATTCATGAAAAAATACATGTTGTCACAGACTTTTCTATCGATACAAAATAATATTATCTAGTTGTAAAATCCTAACGTAAATAACACGTATTCTTTTAAAGTATCAAGATAAAGAATTGCATACTGTATAAAAGTAAATATAAGGAAATAGGTGTTATATTGTGTACTCGTGGTTTTTTTTCTTTTACTATTTAGAAGTGCTTCCAACTCCAAATGCTGTGCAACGTAACAATAAATGTTAGCTAGAGTCGGATAGACCTCTTAGTCACGTCTAAGTTCTTGTTACACTCATAGCGTGCACGACTATTGATTTGCTCAACTTAGAAAACACATTAAAAAAACTGGGCAATACTGGGCAAAGGGCACGGAAAATTAAAGTAATATTACAAGCACTAATATATCACCTATTCTCAATGTAAGCATAAGTTAAAAACACTAATTAACATTGATTAAAATATTCTCATAAAACACTAATTCAATTTGTAGCAATTTATGTTTGTGATAATATGCTTAGATAAATTGGTCCATAAATGCAATTCCAAAGTACAGGGAATAAGAAAACCGCACTTAGCTGTTGTGATAGTCTCGGACGAGCTCAACTAATAGAATCAGGTAGATAGGCGTATACGCATGGAGGCACTGCTGCCTCGTTGGCTCAAAGTCACATCGTAGATAAAATATTATACACGGCAAGTGTCTTTAACACGGTTGGGCAAAATTGGTTCTGAAAAGATTGTTGCTTCTCGTTGGCTTAACATCATATCGTAGATATCAACGTCTCTATAACATGATTGAGCAAGATTGGTTCAGAAAAGATTGTTGCTTCTCGTTGGCTTAACATCACATCGTAGATATCAACGTCTCTATAACATGATTGAGCAAGATTGGTTCAGAAAAGATTGTTGCTTCTCGTTGGCTTAACATCATATCGTAGATATCAACGTCACTATAACATGATATCAACATTTCTATAACATGATTGAGCAAGATTGGTTCAGAAAAGATTGTTGCTGGTCGTTGGCTCAACAGCACATCGTTGATATCAACACCTCTAAAACATGATTGAGCAAGTTTGGATCAGCAAAGATTGTTGCTGCCTGGTTGGCTCAACAGCACATCGTTGATATCAACATCTCTAAAACATGATTGAGCAAGTTTGGATCAGCAAAGATTGTTGCTGCCTGGTTGGCTCAACAGCACATCGTAGATATCAACATCTCTATAACATGATTGAGCAAGATTGGTTCAGAAAAGATAGTTGCTGGTCGTTGGCTCAACAGCACATCGTTGATATCAACATCTCTAAAACATGATTGAGCAAGTTTGGATCAGCAAAGATTGTTGCTGCCTGGTTGGCTCAACAGCACATCGTTGATATCAACATCTCTATAACATGATTGAGCAAGATTGGATCAGCAAAGATTGTTGCTGCCTGGTTGGCTCAACAGCACATCGTAGATATCAACATCTCTATAACATGATTGAGCAAGATTGGTTCAGAAAAGATAGTTGCTGGTCGTTGGCTCAACAGCACATCGTTGATATCAACATCTCTAAAACATGATTGAGCAAGTTTGGATCAGCAAAGATTGTTGCTGCCTGGTTGGCTCAACAGCACATCGTTGATATCAACATCTCTAAAACATGATTGAGCAAGTTTGGATCAGCAAAGATTGTTGCTGCCTGTACCCGATATTATCAAACTACAGGCTACAATTTTACAGGTGAAATTCGATGTTCATTGCGTAGCCGTTTAGCCATTAAGATACCAGGAATATGAACTGGCTACGCAATGTGTTGAGAATTTCACCTGTAGACTTGTAGCCTGTAGTTTCATAACATAGGCACCTGGTTGGCTCAACAGCACATCGTTGATATCAACATCTCTATAACATGATTGAGCAAGTTTGGATCAGCAAAGATTGTTGCTGCCTGGTTGGCTCAACAGCACATCGTAGATATCAACGTCACTATAACATGATATCAACGTCTCTATAACATGATTGAGCAAGATTGGTTCAGAAAAGATAGTTGCTGGTCGTTGGCTCAACAGCACATCGTTGATATCAACATCTCTAAAACATGATTGAGCAAGTTTGGATCAGCAAAGATTGTTGCTGCCTGGTTGGCTCAACAGCACATCGTTGATATTAACATCTCTAAAACATGATTGAGCAAGTTTGGATCAGCAAAGATTGTTGCTGCCTGGTTGGCTCAACAGCACATCGTTGATATCAACATCTCTATAACATGATTGAGCAAGTTTGGATCAGCAAAGATTGTTGCTGCCTGGTTGGCTCAACAGCACATCGTAGATATCAACGTCACTATAACATGATATCAACGTCTCTATAACATGATTGAGCAAGATTGGTTCAGAAAAGATTGTTGCTGGTCGTTGGCTCAACAGCACATCGCAGATATAAAAAAAATTATATGGCAACGTCTCTATAACATGGTTGAGCAAAATTGGTTAAAACGATTCAGAAAAGATTGTTGATATTATATTTATAAATTTGATTTTCTTATTGTTTTTGCTACTAGGTACGAACTTATTTAAAAAGAAAATGGTTTCACTCGAAATAGAGATTTTTAAGCGACTATCCAGCTTGTACGACACGAGCGGCTTTGGCGGGAACAACTTGTTAATCATCTCGTCTCTTTCTCTAGCTTACGACTAGCGTAAGGTATTCAAGCGTTAAACGAACTTTTTATTAAAGGACTTATTCACTAAGCTCTGTAGCTAGCGAGTATATTGTGCGTGATTGTATTGTGATGAGATGACAGCAGAACTAGATCAAAGGTTATGATCATGAGCGTCATGAGCATGAAGCTTTGTTATGTTCATGGTCTCATGATATTTGCATTCACCGTATTGAGTCTAGCTGTCAAACATTTCACGACTTCTGAGATTACACAACACGATAAGAACGTTACTTATTTTACAAAACGATAGATAGGTATAGAGAGCAATAATTCAGAATGTGTTATTTCGATTGAATGTGGACTTTTGGATGATTTAGTGTTGAAAACGTTTTTTACATAACTGTATAGGTAATTTCTTCGTAGTGTTACTCATAGATAGGAATCAGTTTGATATAATGTAAAACATTTTATAAAGCAATGTATTGTTCAGTAGCGGTGCCATTTTGTGTGACTTGCTTTCTAAAGTGAAAGAGGGAATCCTATATTTTGTAATCATCAGTAATATGTAAATTCCTCAAGCCGGCATTAAGATAGGCCAAGGGTCTTGAGTCACATACATAAGTTGCGCGATAGATCTGCCAACGCAAATTCCCTATTATATTATACACATAACTTTTAATAAGAAACTTAATATAAAAAACCTAAATAAGTATCGTGGTAAGAGCGTATCCACAGTACATTACGAGACATGGATATCAAGCTGAAAAATGTGAATACAATGGTGAATCCTTGCGACCATTCCATTATAGAATAATATGGAAGCCAAAATGACGACTTATTTTTCTATAAACGATTTTGTTAGATTTGCAATTAAAATATTAGATAAAATGTAGATGTTTATCGATATTATAATATGTAATAAATAAGACATTCATATTTCCAAAGATTAAGGCTCAACTAAATTCTGTTAGCTAGGTAGCATTGCCATCGTTACAGTATCACTTGTGTGTCTGCAGCTCGTACTTATGCCAACATTTCACATACTATTATTTAATACGAAAAAGAATCGTAAGCGAGGAAAGATCTAACAATAATAAAAAACGCACAATCATTAGAAGGTCTAGTCTATAGAGACTAAGAAGATATGAGATTAAAAGTTTGAGATTGGATTAAAACGGAGATTCATATTATAATTTTTTTCGTACGTCTGCTAAAGCTAAAGATGTTTTGTCTTGTTTTCTATTGACCATGTTGGCGCGGAATTCCTGTAAAAGTCACGTCTGTAGTCGAGCTATCCTCACACGTGTAAAATAATCAGCATTAGATATCTACCAATCAAGCATTGTGATACGACTTTTCTTATAGTATGTATTTAGAACACGTCAGTTATGTATTATTTTATGTTAAATAAGCAATTACCTATTATTGGCATTGCAGAAACTTTTATGATATTGTTTTTTACCAGCAAACATGAAATTATTCATATTGTATACCATTAGTTCATGGCATAGATATTTATAAGCAATCAGTTTTAAAATTTTTGATTGAATAGTTGAAATAAAAACATTAATATTTTTTTTATTACTAAAAATTTAATTAATCAAGCAAACGCAATCATTATCATTAGTGTTGGTAGTGTTTCCGGTTTTTATTACTGTTATTATTTTAAATTTGTTGGTATTAAAATGTATCGGGTCTTTCAGTTTCTTGCATATTAATCAAGTATTACGTGCGGATATTTATAGGAAACTCTTGTAACACTAGGACGATTCTAAAGCAACTATATCGATAAACGTTGTTTTAATTGTCTGTATATATTTTAATGATGTAAATTATGGAATCTCTATTATTTCCATCGTATCGCGATATTTTTGTGCTATTCGATTTATGTATTGCTATTTCAGTAAACATTTTGCTGTTAGCTTTTATTTTAAATATTGTGTAAATTATTGATGACATGTTGTAATAAGTATATTTAATGATAGCCATAAAATTACTTGTTTTATATAACATAAGTTTGTAAATACCATGATTATACATTAAGTTTTATACTTGATTGTCTTTGTTTTATCTCCGACCAACCCCTTTTCGTTATTAATTATATTTATACATTTTTTTTTACAAAATTCGTATAGGTACCACATAACTGTGTAAAGTTAACAAAACAAATACAAACTCGTATTCAAAGCCTAATCAAAATACTGGAAAGAATCGATTAAAACTACCGTTCGTTAATTACCATTGACCAATCAAAAATGCATTCTAATCCATAAAGCACTATCGAGAGGGCATTGTTGCCGTCCAATAGAATACTAATGAAGGCTTTGACCTGAAGCTGCTGCGACTTTCGATGGCGCTAAACCTATGGCTGTACCGCGGATGGAGAAAGTTAACCGTTGTGCGTGCCCGTTACCGCGCGCGAGCCTCAGTCCGCACCGAGCCTTGCGCGCGCGCGTACCGCCGCGTTACGCCATTCGAAACAACATGTTTACATACTGTGCTACGGTCCCGATGAATGATAACAGAAAGCGACAGTGCTGAGTGACTCGTTGTCAACAATATCAATAACAGTGGACAGTGTCAAACTTAATGAAAGGATCAGTGTAGTGTTAGTGCACCGAACGAGTCCTTGCGATGACGGTCTCTGGAAGTGTGAAGGAGAGCAAGCCTCGCAGCGTCAACAAAACCTGGGAAACCGACGTGAGTAGATTTCCAGATTTCTATCTTATTATTGTCTCAGTTTCGTATCTGCGCGTGTGATTCAGCATCTTATTGTTTACATCGCGTATTCAATGGGGTGTCTTTCTCATTAATGCGCAACAGATATCTCTCTTTTGATAGCTTTCTCTTCATCACTACATCGTGATTATTCGTGCTGGTATGAATAGGTCATCTAGGTAGAAATGGAGAGTCAATTAGATAATAGCTAATTAGAATCTGAGTCACATTTTACGCGATCAGATGACAAAATTTCTTAATACATTTGCATATATCGCGCCTTTAACCCTTGCGGGGTATGCAGAGCGTAAACAGCCGTAAAAACGGACATTTACGCCACGTTTGACAAACATTTGAGGGTCATTCAGAATCCGAATTGTGTATCACTATATTGTCAGGTTGTCAGCCAATCGCCTAAAATTGCAATACACATGCAACCTTCGAGTCCCTTAGTCGCCTCTTACGACACCCACGGGAAAGAAATAGGGCGATGCTATTTGAAGCCGACAGCACATCAATTTCTAAATTCAGTAATGTTATTCAAAGATGTATAGCCACTGCCTAATTTTATTTTATAGCCGATTGTTTGAACTATCTTATTATTACTAGTCCAAAGTCACATTTAGTATTGTGGTCTGTCTGTAGTGCGGTAATATAGTACTGTATTGTCTTAACTTATCTCTATAATAATAATAATAATAGTACTTTATTTTGCCAACTCAGGACCACTTGTTAGTATTTACAAACACACTTAAAAACTATGTTATATAATTAAAAACTTAAATCTAAAAAGAAAAAAAAAACATGAAAGAAAGGCCTATATATGTTTAATGCCCCAAGCCCTTCTCACCAATGTATTGTGCCAATGTTCAAGCATTGGTGAGTCTGGCAAGGCAACCAAGCTTTCCAGAATGCTGCTGCTGCTGCCGCTGCCGCGCAACCTGGCAAGAACAGACGACGTTCTTTTGCGTATTATAGCAAAGAAATCGTCCGTCCTCGCCTCCGCGAACATACCCGATGCGCTGCAGTAGCGCGACAGCCCGAGCAGCATTCTGAAACCGTTATTATACTGTATGCGGAGGGAATTGAAAGCCTTCTGCGTATAATTGGTCCACAGGCTGCACGTGTAGAAGGTTTGACAATAGGTTTTAAAAAGCGTGATCTTGATTTCTTGACTACAACGTGCAAACCTGCGGGCCAACATATTGCATCTAGCCGCCAACGCCTTCCGCTCCCGTTCTATGTCTACATTGTCCTTAAGGTCCTCAGTGATGAAGTGACCTAGGTATCTGAAAGTGTCTACTCTCTTCATAGGGACACCATTCAGCCTGATTATTGGGTCATAATTTACTTTCCGACCTGGGGCCTTAAGGACCATGTATTCACTCTTCTTCACATTATAGAGCAGCCCATGCTTCTTGGCATACTCCTCACACACTCCCAGTAGGACTCTGATTGAGCCAGCCGTGGGACCCAGCAACACCTATATATCTATCTATCGGACATAATGAATAAAACTACTTGTTTCCAGAATACATTATCTTACGTACCTAGGTATTTTAAATATACTGTCTGTATTATTTTCTCATTATTGTGCTACCACGATCAGACTGTCGATGCCCTGTCTACCCTGTAAGAAATATATCCGTGATTTCAAAAAAATTTACATTTATTTATTAACATTGTGTTATTAATAACAAGTCTGGCATAATAAATAATTTGTGATTGCTATTATAATTGCTACGTCGTAGCAATGGGCTACACATTTGAATTTTTGGATCAAGGAGCTTAGTGTACGTTAAAAAGAAACGTGTTCTTCTGTCCTGTGAACTAATAGATAGAATAGATAACCAGAAAAAGAAACGTAAGTACCTATTATTGATAACAAAGAAGGTAGGTACAGTTACGGGTAGTTACTAGTTCTGAGTAAAGCTAAGCCTTACTAAAGTTCATAAACACGCTGCAATTTGTAAAACCTAAACCAACGCACAGACAAATTAGTCTGTAGGTACCTTGAAAACATTGATGTCGATCGTACAGTTTTTAAAATAGTTAATGACTTTCATACGTGTTCGGAAACCCTAACTGGAGCAAAAGCTTTTTAAGTAGATCTTAAAAACATATTGCAACTTCGTAGTATATTAATAGGTACGTGTCGAACTATAGAACTTATATTTTAAAGTTGGTTAATAACAACATCGTCGCCTACCTTCGTGACCACTGATCAGGAAATTAAAATGTGGTCGGGTTTGGTCTGCTGCATTGGGCGCGAGCATGTTTCCGTCCTTGCAGTTTGTCGCACTCGCCTCTCACTCATTGCCGGGCATGTAAGGGCCTTTGTAGACGCGCTGCATACTAACTGCATCGACACTACAAACGATTTGAAAGTGAATTACTAAATTCAAAATGTTTGAGATTATAGTTCTTAGTGCTTGTACCCTAACAAGGGAGATGGAACTTTAAACTGCCATTTCAGCTCAGTTGCACAAGCTGTGTTTACGATCGAGAGAAGAATAAGGGTTTACCATAGAATAAATATACTACCGTGGGTTTAGCCACATTCTTAATAGTTTTAATTGTTCATTAACATTGCACTAGGCCTATCCGACGATAAGCTCGATGATAATCATGGAATTCCGTGCTGAATATAATCTAAATCCAGTCCAGAGACGTATAACTCAGAGCCGGGTTTAGATTTACCTGTTTGGGTTATGGTAACAACCATAAAAATAAACATGAATGAATAATCGCGAGTGCGTATCATATGGAGGTTAATACTTATTGCAGCCAGTCTAGTTTTATCTCCCTAAACCCTAAACTAAACCGGTGCCTTTAACTACCATACCCGGCTTAGACTAAACTAGTTTTTGTATCGAAGCAGGAAATGCTTTAATTAAACCGATCACAGTATTTACTTTCGAATAGGTTCATGTTCATATCTCGTGCTTGATCTTAGTATAAGCAGAATAAATTTGAATAGAGTATAGTGAACAAGTGTTGGAGTTTCGTATACTATAGGATATGTACGAGTTGTACTAGTAAAAGAAAAGATGAGAGATACAGTCGCGATCTTGACAGACTAGACCCAAGCTCAAATGCAAATTTAAATCTTATTAACCTAGCATTAAGGCGATCCAAATTCAAAACTGTATAGCCTGTCAAGGTCGTGATCTACGTAACCGTTTTTCGTAGAACTGACAATTCAAAGTTTTCTCTTATGAGGGTTTATGAGCACGTGAAAAAGAAAATATTTCTTTGGACAGACCAATGGGACGGACATAAATGAGTGAAGATTTGACGGCTGACAGATGAATAAAACGAACTAACAACTTAAAACTTTTTGTTTATTTTATGTTAGTATATGTTTAATATCCGTTCATGATATTTATGTTATGTATATATCTTAGCAAATCTTTTAGATATTTAGTTTTTGCGTAAAGTCTACAACCGATCAATTGCCAGTTTCGATCTTTTTCTCTTTTTAAAGTTGTAACGTGTATCCCCAACTTAGACATTGGCAGTATTGTCCTTTGCCGACAGAGGCCATTAAAAAAAAAGAATTGAATTGAGTTGAATATTGAACTAACAACTGCGCCGATCTGCACCTGCCATAATTTTGAGCAAATAAATATACGGGGTGTAAGGGACAGCCTTCCGAATACTGATAGGGTGCATTCAGACCATGAAACTGAACAACTTTCCCCTAGAAACATATGTCAGGAAACGACAGAAAAAATCGACCTCCCATACAAAATCACAATCAGCTGACTGCATTTACTATGGGAAGTAAAAAAAAATACGTTTACTGAATTATTTTTCATGGAAATTTGTTCAGTTTCATGGTCTGAATGCACCCTTTTAGTATTCGAAGGGCTCTCCCTTACACCCTGTATACTTATTTCTATTTCTTGCATCTATGACACCTGGTACTATCAGCAGCACATCAACATATCCATTTAAGGGATTAAATTAAACTGATAGTTCTGATAAATAGAATGTATAAAAAACGTATGAATGTAACGTTACGTAAGTATGTCTTTATGAAATTGTGATATGTTCTCTGTACCTAATTAAAGTCATGGCAATAAATACCAAAAGTGGCCGTTTTTACGCACTTTTTGCCATAACTTTAAGTACAACGAATATATTTCATTGATGTTGCAGGTTCTAATATTACTTAATACTAAAAACTTGAGCAACGGACATTCTGATAGATTGTTTGTATAAAGATAACACTTTTTTTGTGAAATGGCACCACTGCCTTAAGTTCGGGATAGGTTGATGTGCTGCAGATAGTACATTTTCTTTTGACAAGTCAGAGATATTTTTTGGTAATTTCTCGTGTTTCAAGGATATTGAGGCTTTGTAGTGCAATCGTAAATATACATTTCGCTGCATAATTACCTACACCACAAACCACAAGCAGTGTTTTTTTACATTATAACGCAACTACTTTACGACTAGATGTCTGAGGTACTTAATTTTCACAGGGGAAATCATTCCGCAACTTTTTGTTAATAATTTTGTCGTATCATCACAAGTTAAAAGGTCAGTAGCCCATCCATGAGCTTTCGAAATGGTTCTGAATCACTGAATTAGCTTGTGTTTTATGAAACTATGCGCATTATATCAAAAACCCTATTTAGGGATAAACCTAAAGTACCTAGTTATTCTCAGTAATTCTAAAGAAATTTAGTTTATATTGACCTCTTAAATGGGAATTTCAGATGCTGCCGATAATACTAACTAGACGTACTAAAGTGGTACTAGAAAAGGTAGGCAAATTGTAATTTATCTCGGTGACTAGGTACTACTTCTCTACACACGAAATTGATAAGGTATAGGCAATGTACATCTTAATTACCTACCTGCTTGTTACGTAGATACAATAACTTACACGTTTACCATTTTTTAAGAGTGAAAAGATAATTTTAGGTACTTAAATAATCCGTACTTAATAAAATTATAAAACTAAGAGTTTGTGTGTGTATGTATGTATGTTTGTTACCTCTTCACGCTCAAACGGATTGACCGATTTGGATGAAATCTAGTAATTAATAATTTGATTTAAATAATAACTTAATATAATATTAGTAAAATATTGAAGTGTTTTTAAAAAAAATTAAAACTTTTCATCGAGAACTTTCTTCAAAAATACTAAATTCGAAGAGTTTTATTATTATATAAACTGTCTATTCTATTGCTGTTTACTATCACTTGTAGCTAAACCAGAGTCAAGTATAACGTTTACTTACCTGCCGATAATATCTGACTTACCTATCTTAGTTACTAACATGCTGCGTCGCCGTTACTTTTTAAAATAAACTGTTAAACACATATTCTATTACATCAAATACAATTATTTATATCTGTCTACGTCAATAACTTACCAAAGTATTTGCAGTATTAAGGTAAATCTTATTAATTAGTAGGCACTTCGTATAACTTAGCCCGTTCTATGATAATAACGTTGTAACCATAACCAATCAAACAATATTCCCATGACTATTTTCCAACAGAAGTTTGATTGTTAGTAACTGTATTCTGTTAGTTTTATCTTGACTTTTCATGTTCTAATATTGACTTTACATTCGCTTAATACAGAGTTCATACAAGGTTATTGGCGCAATATTTTGTACATCTTCAGCGCATCAAGCCAAAGGCCAAAAGCTTGATCTTTTGTCTGTATTCACTAAGACCTCCATCAATTCTACCTGACTGTACACCTGTCTTCCTTCCACCTGCCCACATGGTGGGTATATTTATTTGTGTAGTTACTTACAATACAGTAAGCGTGGGTTGTACGAGAGCTTCTGATGTGCATCCTACGGAAGACCTAGACCCGTTTAAGAGCTCATCTATTAGTAGTTTTCTGTAATAGCTTCCCACAACATTGTATCAGTGTCTTAAACCCATCTGCTACGGCCTACGACTCTACCATACGATTAGTATTCATTTGTCTGGAAAGATGTGTCGTAGGTAGAAACGAATGATTCAGCAGCCTATTTAAGTTGGATGTAAACATAAAATTCGTGAAACAGTCCCTAATCAATAATAGAAAGTCATTAAAACGGTGGGCTCGTGAGTACACAATTTTCAACCATGATTAGCATCGTTAATGATAGTCGTATTTAGAAGACATAATTATCGTCAAACGCCATACAAAAGCCGTTTTTGGTATCAATAGTTATGTACTTCAATTTACCACATAAATAAATGATTGGTACTTTGTCATTTTAATAATAAGAAACAAAATGCACCTCAATATCATATTCATGTATGTAGTAAAAGATTCGAAGAATCACGTTCGTTCACCTGTCGAGAATTGAGTTATCATCGCCGAATATTTTGCTTGGTCATGCCCATTCATACTACGGGTCAAGATGCGGAAGTGTGTCACTGGTCGGTCGGTAACGGCCCGGCAGCGTCCGAGATAGCTGACCAGAGATACTATCCGGGTCAGCGCCGGACCGGACACGCGGTCACCATCATCTAAGGTTTATGTAACTTAACATTTTGCTAATAGGCCTAATTATGCGCTATGAATTGGCATTTAAGTGCTCGTAAACGGTTATTATGGCCTACATATAAATAACCGTGGGTTACTCACATACTAGACCAGACAGCCGAACTCATTATTACTGGGATAACTGCATTTTATAACACGACATGACCACTAGGTATAATTTCTAATGATTATAAATAAGATGAAATAATAATCAAATAAATAATAATCTACCAATGTTTATAGCACTGTTAAGTAAATGGTTAATTGTGCAAGCTGTTACCTCACTTTATTGCTTACTGTGAAGTGCTGTAAGACAATTTGATTGTCTTACACTCCATTTTATTTGATACGACTCGTTATTGCGAATACTTAAGGCCCTGATTCACCTGAAAAGTTTGTCCCTTTCATTCGCGCTGCGCCAGAGAAAAACAGACAATCATTTTTCGCCAAGAAACAGACAAGATTTTACGGTTTTTCCGACATAGAAACTAGAGAAATACCGTTACAATGTTTAATTAAGGTATTCGTACTATGTATCTAAATTATAGCATATTTTTTGTCATTATCATTACTTTTAATCTAAAATAAATAAAAAAATATTGAAATATTTATCAAAGAGAGGTTACTTTGTTTTTTTTTATCTATCGTGTTAAATTTGACCAATTGTGTTACTGATAGGTACTTATATGTTATCTGTTAGATCCTCGACAATCACACATATTTTTTTCAGAATTGTATGGCTGTAATTGTCTAGATAAAACTGGTTTAAAAATCTTGCTCGCGCTAAATCCTCGCCTTAAGTACTGGCTGTTTAGCGACAAAAATGATTACGAAAGCAGTACAAAACTAAATATAAATATATTCTATGTTTTTTGAAAACTGTATTTCACAAACTTATTTTCTGGTTAAATCCAGCCTGCAGGTACAAGATAAAATTTTAAAAAAAAAGATAATAGTTTAGCTTGCGACATAAAATTAAAATTACAAAAGAGTTGAGGTAAAGCATTCACTTCAATTAGTAAAAGTTCAAATCACGACCTTCCAAAGATTTGAGGTCACGAAGTTTGAAGATAAAAATAATTAGTTTTTTTCTGAAATATGATTCCGTCGTTTATGAAATACTTTAGTGTAATACAATATTACCGTCGGTGGCCAGCTAGTATTGCAATAAGAACGAGGGCTTGCTGGGCTGTGAATACTGCCAACTAGGTAATGGATATCCACGTTCCACGTCGCGTATTTGCACTCTGTACCTACTTTAGTTACATAGTTCATTTTATTACCTAGACAGTTTAAAAGGAGTCATAAGGTGGTCTTTTATGGCGTTTTAGCAGCTGTCGTCAATAATCATTCGACGTTCGTCATCATCACTAGTTACGTCAAAGTCGGAAACACATAGCACATGAAACATATTTTCATTTTAATATAATAATCAATTAATTTTATGTCTTATACCTAATTGAATGATATTTATACAGCCGTAAATGGCCGTAACAATGAAATTATTCGCGCGTATTGTTTAAATTAACTGAATGGGAATATAGCCAACTGTAACTAATCTATGAAATCAACAGCGATTAGAATAATGGGCAGAACAAAAGACGTAAATGTTGCAGATCATTCGAACATTAGTTTAGAAAAGTGTTTACCAAGTGCTTACTTAGGTTAGGTACTTAATTAGAAAATAATTTCTTTAGTCTTAGAAAGAAGTTGTGTCGTTTGCTAACTTATGTTGTATTTCTTCAACTTTATTTGAATTATAGTCAAAGCAAGCCAACAAAAGCAAAAACTCCCCTCCCTCTGCGATATGATGACCGCCTTTGGCTCGGTGTCGAACATTTCACCAGATCTAAAGAATAAGAATTAAAAATAAACCTTCGTTCACCCTACTTATATAAACGGCAACGATCTTCGTGTGAATTGGTCCGTGGCGGCGCGGCCCGGCAGCCTATTCGACGCTTCTTTGCCTTGAGATGATATTTGCCAGGACAGATATAGATGGCAGGAGAAAAGGGATGCCTTTGCCCAGAAGTAGGAGTAGTAAGTAAGTAGGCTAGCTAGATAACTGCATAATTATGTAACCCTTGCAAGACCTACGTAGGAAAAACAATACACACACATACATGTTAATTCATATATATTCTTGATTTCAGTAGATGCCAGATGCTTCCAAAACTAAGGCAAAGTAAGAACATGCCTACTTAGTAGGTACCTATCATCCATGTCTGCGAACTTGTTGCCTCTATATTTATGGAAGAGTATAGAATTGTTGATACAAATAACTCCTTACCACTATGAGTAAGTTAGAGAAATTTTAAATGTGAGAGCGCCAATAGATTATTATTTTGTTTAATTTAATTATATAGACGGTACGAGTTCCGTTTTATAATGCTTGGGAGTTGTGAGGTAGGTAGGTAATCCGCTTCTCACATGAAAGCTTTAATTTATTCTGTTTTTGCTATTCTTATTAACTGATGGTGGTGGCAGGGAAAGTTTAAGTTTGGAGAGAGTGTATACTGTTGCAGCCATCATCCATCCGCATCAATATCTGCATATTAGGTATCATTCTTTTGGATCTTTGTGTGAGCTATAATTATATAATTAATATCAGTTTTGCTCTATTTATCGGACAACCTACTTAATTGCTTTTTTTAACTATCCATAAAGCCCACAAATAGGGTGATTTTTTACTAGTGACCGAAAGCGAGATCTGAAGTCGGGCTGGTTATAAGGAACAACTTTCCTCTAGGAACAGGTTGAAATATGACAAAAATATTTTGAGTTTCAATTATACTTGAAATCAGCTGATCGGCAATTTGTATGGGAAGGTCCTAGATTTTTGTCGTATTTCGACCTATGTTTCTCAGGGAAAATAGTTCCTCATGTTAGCTCGTCTTGAGTTTTCGCTTTCGGTCACTAGGTAAATTTCACCCTATATATTCGTACAATCCTGAATCCTTTTTCGAAAATATTTTATTTAGGTACAGTTAGCCTTATTTTAAATTTAATCGTTTTAATACTGCACAAAGCCGTAACGAAAACGACCGACGATTTGAAACTTTGAAAAGACAGTTGTGAAATTGCTGTAAACGCCATTCCTATTAGAAAATAAATAGATTGTCGTGATAGGCGGTAACTGCGCTAACCTCAGGCGGTTGAAAGTTTTTCTCTATCTTGTTTGTCTGCCTGTGGCAATGTTTACATTAAATTATCGGGTGCTGCGAGAGCATCGAGCCGTATTATCGGAAAATGAGCACGTTTCGAACAAAAGTGAGGGCGTCCGCATTTTAAACTTAGCGATCTTAATAGAAACGTTTGAAAAGTCGTGTTTGCGACTGCGCTGCGTCGCGGGCGCAATGCAAAAACGTGCGGCAATGTAGGTTGCGAATCGCGTCTTGCGGCAAGTGCATGCCGTCGCTTGCGCCTGCTTAATGCACTCTAAATACATCTATTCTACAGCTGTCTCGTGACAACATTTCCTAGATTTAATAGAACTTATAACTGTTTGTACTTCATTACTTCCTCTAGTGGCCTACTTTCCAAGAAAACCCAATTACTGAGTTTTATTGCTCTTTCCTATTATATTGTGACTTTATGTGAGGCCCATTAAGTTAGTTTACACACACATACACATATATCATGCTTACATCCCTTGAGGGGTAGACAACAACGGCAAATGTTGCCGACTCATGGGAAATTCCTTACCATTTTCATTGCAGAGTTGCTTTAGGAGTTCAATTAACCTATTGGCGACATAAAAAGCTTTTTATGGTGGTGGTAATTTGAAGTGACCTTATTTCGCAGAAGCAAACGAAGGTCTCAAGTTCTCTTTGTTCGGTATGTTTGTGTCCAAATGTCTGAGGTATGTCGGAAAGTCACGCTTTTGCGGCCTCTACATTTCAAGCGTTTAGTTTCGCTTGTCTGTGTTATTCTTCTAGTCGCCATATGCTGCCTTTGCCATGTTATATTTAAAGTATTATGTTAGGAAATATTGAGCACGTATTTAGAAAGGGAAATATTTACTATTGTTCTATGAAACTTAGCCAATAGCAACACAAGCCACATCTAAGAATTCGTGTATTGTAAAATTGTATTATAAATGTAGTACCTAAGATGGCATTACACAATAGTTTAGAACGGAAAGCACTTTAGATTGTATTTGCCTGCAGGAAACTGCTTGCGGTTTTTGCTGTCTCTCCACATGATATTGCAATATTACAAATAGGCTTTTAAATAACAAACAGTCAATAAATTGTTCAATTTTGCTGCAGGCAGACACAAACACATAATTGTTACAAAACTGAAGGCAGTGTTGCAAGTTGAGCTTACATCCCTCACTCACTCCAACTTAGATGAAGCTCAGAGTGTTGCAATGCTAACAATTTCGCTGTCTATTCACGTTGAAGATTCATTACACGAAATTACTGCTTTTAAGTAAATTGCGTTTTGTCTCCATTAATCCTTGATGACAATGGCTTGATAAGTTTCTGATTACTATTTCTTCAAGTGGTAAACGTTACTTTAAACAACTCCGTTAAATTGCTTTTTTTTTATGTGGAGTACTTATTTTGCAAATAATTTTAGTCTTTCGCTGAATACGAGTGAAAGGAACAACTAAGTAAATAATACTGATAGGGTGCGCATGATTATCTAAATAGAAACTTGGCAACATATGTCAAACGACAAAAAAAGACCCATCCATACAAAATCACAATCTGTCAACTGCATGTACTCTAGGAAGTCTATTTTGTTCCTTGAAATGACAATATGCTAAGGGGAAAATTTTTAGTTTCATGGTCTGAACCCTATCAGTATCCTGAGGACTGTCCCATACACCCCGTAAGTATATGCTTATACGAGTAAGTAACTGAATAAGAACTTTGTGTAGGTACTTTATCTCGTAACCTGTGGGTACAACATATTCCCCATTAATTATTCAGAATCCGTACTGATCATGTCTGACATTTAATTAGTGGCATGTTGAACCCAGCATTGTGGTCTTGTCTTTTGTGACGCAATCGCCCATTTGCCGACAGCTCGGCTATTCAACGCCATAACAGACCGCAATATTATCGATATTGTAATGTTTCGAGACGTGCACTGCACTACTTAGCTACAGAGCCTTACAGAACACAAAAGTTACTTAACTTGCCAAATGTGATCGAGATAAAAAGCTGTGTGTAAGGCAATCTTTTGAACTGTAACATGAAATTAAATTTGTATGCACGTACCGATCTGCTTATCAGGCAAAAACTAGACTTTAGTACATTTATTTCAGAGAGGCAATTACTAGACCAAAATTTACGAAATAGATCCGAAAAAAGGTCGGTCACATTTTATCTCTCTCTCTCTTCGATCAACGTGGCCTTTCGTCGGAACGTGATGGAAGACCACGTTGGTCGAAGCTCTCCACGAACGATACCCATCGTAGATTCTTACTTTGTTTCTAAGATGGATGGATGGATGATACAACGTTTACAAAACAAAGTACTTAAGTTCCCATCACTTTTACATAATAATGGTTAAAGTAGGTCTATTATCGAGATGGCGCCACTGCCACGTGAATGTCTGCTCCGTACATAAATATTGCTTAAAAATCAAGATTAAAAGTTTTCCAACCGTTCGTTTAATTAGTGTATTAATAAGCTAGTAATTAACACCTGGAAGCGTTTGTGACAATTTTTATACAATATTGTTGTGGTTGTGTAACATTATTTACCGGACTTGCAGTAACACTTAAAGAAGGTGAATTAGCAAGTGCTCATTAGTGAATTTTACGGACACTTAACATTCGGTAAGCAGTTAATATTTTATAAAACAAGCTGTGAAAATATAAGTGCGTTTTATACAGAAAATCAAGAAATTCGATTCTGTTAAATCGTTGACAATTCAAATGCAAAGAGAATATAATAGAACTAGCGTTTTAAGAGTTGGGACTCCGAAGAAAAAAAATGAACGACGCAAAATGTCAAAACGCAGTTCCCAAATCATTGCCAACATGTCAAAACAAGTCAATTCTAGTATAGCCAACATAAAGAACACACGTAGTGATGTACCTACGCGACAGCCTGCAATTTATCGATATCGACAACGTAGCTGCCGAAACGGTGCGGCAGCTCAAAATAATATTTTTATTTTTATAATAATTATGTTTCAGCAATTTAGCAGGTAAGTTCCGAACAACCGACTTTTCCGAAGACCCTCAGCTAAACCCGTCAAACTTAGCAACTTTCCCCGAGGATCAAAAGTGATAGACAACATTAAAACAAATTACCTCCCATACAAAAATTAAGCTGACCGAAAAATACTCTATGGGAGGTAATTTTTTTAAAGTTTTGACCTATGCTTCTTGGGGAAAGTTGTTCAGTTTAGCCGGTGGAGCTTAGCGTTTTCGGGAAAGACGGTCGTTCGGAACCTCCCCGTATTTGAATATTATCGAAACAATTTTAACTCAATAATTCAATAGCAATAAAGTTGCCGAAACATAATTAATGGACTTTTTTTCTAAGTAAAACAAGCTAAAGGATTTCAATAATTATTACTTTTGTAAAATTCTAAATAAATATAATAAAACAGTAAGTCAACCAAGTGTGTACATTTGAATACTTAAAATTCCGTTCAAGTTATAGGTCTCAAAACAATAGTAAAAAAAAAATACTGTATCTATCTGTCTATTTTTCCACGTTTTAAGCAAAAACTACTAGACGAATTTTTACCAAATTTTGTATAACTGGTCACTAGAGGATACTTTTTACTTCAAAAAAGTCCCACACACCCCATTCCCACAGGAAAACAGAGCAACTGGTTTGGCGGTGTTCATACAAGCAGTCAGTCCATGCATTTAATCGTCTACTATTATTAGTGAGGTCCTTTTTATTCATCAAAAACTTTGACCATATTTTCAATCATTGCACATAATTTGATTGTAGGGTAGATCGAAGATTTTTTCTTGTACCATTCGTTTAGGACTATATATCGGTACATTTATTCTTCACCTGAAACATATAATAATATCTTATCAAATAATAAATACATTTAATTTAATACCAAATTGTTAAAACACTTCCCGTGTTATGTATACAATTTTGGAAAGCCCGC
Source organism: Tuta absoluta (assembly GCA_027580185.1). Classification (NCBI taxonomy): domain Eukaryota; kingdom Metazoa; phylum Arthropoda; class Insecta; order Lepidoptera; family Gelechiidae; genus Tuta; species Tuta absoluta. The sequence continues at coordinate 12,005,580 of JAQAHW010000003.1, forward strand.
TTTTTTTTCAACCGTGGCCATGATTTGAACCTGCGACTTTTTCCTTTACTAGTGGCGACGCCTCATCTATGTGGGCTACCGCGGATCGTCCCCTGCCCGTGAACTTTGCAAGTGTATCTTATCTTACGCGGGCAGGGTACGAGCCGCGGTAGCGCAGATGGAAAAGGCATTGCAAATGGTAAATCTCGACGTTTCATAGGGCCCAGAAGCGTTTACTCCAATATCCCCCCGCCCCGAAAAACATAGGTACTCTAACCCAGAACTCGGTTGTAAGGAAATGTTAGAAACATTCTCCATTAAAAAGAAATTTGTGACAAGTGACAACGCATTGTATCGATATCGATTATACATTATTTTTGGTCGCACTATATAACAGCAACTTCTTCAACTAAATAATAATATCAACTCAAATCAATGTTTATTGCTATAATGACGATGTTTATGAGTCATATTCCAAGCATTATAATGATTATCTTTACTAACCTTTCTTCATCCAGAGGAAACTGAGCCATGAAATGCCGTTTCTGTCCATTCTTTCTTGCGGCTTTTAATCTACAAATTTCACATTTCCTACACTTCATTTTTCCTTGGTTTAGCCAAATACTAAAGTTTTGTAACTTTTGAAAATGAAACAAAGCAAAATAAACTAGGAACTTGAAAATAATTTCACAAACAACAATTACTTCGTTTTAACAAACTTGAACTGCCAAATGATGTCCACAGATCAACAGATCAAATGATGTTGACATTATTGACAAACAAAAGAGAAAGAAAACGGAAATGAGTGAAACAGATATAGCCGCCATGAAAATGCTATTGCGTTTCATACATTAATTTTTTTGTTTGAAGTTTCGATAGACTGTTCAAATGTATGTAAACATTGATCAGCTGACCAATCAGTAAACAGCACTGGATATTATAGTACCGCCCTCTGTTGCTGAGTAGCGGAACTAAGAAAGACAGCGAAAGTGACTCCCTCTAGCAATTTGGCCATCTCTCGACGGATAGTGCAACTAACTTAGTACTTGAAAATCACACAAGATGTCTCGATATCAAATTTGTAGCTCATGTAATATACAATGCAGAAGGAATGACTACCTACAGTGCGCTTCGTGCAAAGGAATATTATGTGTAGACACGAAAACTGCAACGAAATATTGCTCAAGAGTATCAAGGAAAAGGTATGTCCTTATGGACGTTAATAAGAGAAACACTTGGAAGTGTGCTATATGCATTGAAAAGATACGCACCACACCAATCATCAATTACCCTAAAAAAGCTAACTCCAAAAAACTAATAAAAATTAAAAGTCCTACAGCAAGCTCAAGTAAAAAATATATTACCGATACAAATGCCGGGCCATCTTCGAGTACACCAGTCCAAATCAATGTAGCGAATAGTGTCTCAAACATTGCAGAGATCGCCGACCTGTCACCATTACCTGACAAGCCAAACATTGACATCCCATTGGCGGTGGAAGAAGACGAAACCAAAACCAGAACAGTAGCAGTAGTGAATATTCCAACAAGTAACTCCTTCCAGTCGCTCGCCGATTCTATTGATTCAGATGATGATTCATTTTCGGCACCATTAAGTTACTCAAAGTACGATAAAAAAAATAAGATTTATTCATCTCATAGTAGAAGCTGTCCGGATCTACACGACATAATTGTGACGAACGAACTTGAACTACTTGCTAAAAAAGTAGAGAGCCTACAGATGCAACTTGCATCAGCTGAAACTGAAATAGAGACGCTGCTGTCTGAAAAATATAAACTAAAATCGGAATTGACAAGCTGTGGGAAAAAGTTAGAACTATTAAAAAGACTGTGTCTCACAAATACAACTAATCCCAAAATAACTAAAGCAAAACGAAAACAACTTAGCAAAACGATGCCGAATTCAAGCTCAAATCAGGCCCAAGCTGAATCATCATACCACCAAAAACAAGCTGGAATTACATTTAATAGCAGACCGGATGACTCTAGCAGGTCTAACTCTAGCACTGATTCTACTCTACTTTCTCCATCGAGCAATGTCGGTAAAAATGAATCACCAAAAGTGGGCGCACCTCACCACCATGAAGATCAACAATACAGGAGTAAGGTACTATTACTAGCAGATGAGTCTGGTAGAGGTTATCGTGATACACTTGAAAAGCTCCTTGGGGAGAGGTTTGAAGTTAAATCCATATTGAAACCATATGCACCCTTAGCTGAAATAATTGTAGGCTGTAGTCCGTTGTGTAAGAGTTTTACTAAGAAGGACTATATAATCGTATTGGCTGGTTCACACGACAAAAATGCTATTAAATTCCAATCAGCATTATACTGTTGTGAAAAAGAGTGGGCCAATACCAATATTATAATAGGAAAAATTTATAATAACGACCATTTAAATGAACTAAAGTTAAATGAAATGATACAAGTAATAGAGTTCAATTTGAATAGTATCCATTATTCAAAACTAGTTCCCTCGATGTATATTAATAAAAGGTTAGATAAATTGAATACATGCCGATCATTGGTATTGGATATTATTTCGATCAGTCATAAAAATAAAATGTACCGTCAAGCACTGAACTTACACCCTAAAAACGTTTACACCCAAACAGAGAGCACATTTTTTCGTAAATAATAGTAATAAGGAGCATACTGCAAGTAGAGTAAGTAAATTCAATGTAAATATATATTATCAGAATACGAGAGGACTTCGCTCAAAAATATCTATTTTTCATGAGAGTATAAGTTCTTCATCGGCGGATCTATGGGCAATTACAGAAAGTGGTCTGAACGAGTCAATTCATGATGGTGAACTTGTTCCACGCGGTTATAGTGTAATGCGCTGCGATCGAACTGATGGACGAAAACTTGGTGGAGCGATGCTTATTGCGAGTCCAGCGTTACATATTCAATCTCTATCTGATATTCCCAATACTAATGGTAATTCTTTTGAAGTAGTATGTGCACATGTCTTAAAATATCACAAGAGATTATTTACATGTTGTGTGGTATATATTCCACCACAAAGTAGCAATAGTGAATATTTTCAATTGTTTAATATAATCGAAGGACTGTGTATTAAGTATAAGAATGTATTAGTTATAGGTGACTTAAATTTATACTCAGCCACACAAGATATACAATTTTATTTTGAATATATGTTAACCTATTGTGAATTTTCCCAGTACAATGAAATAACAAACTGTAAGAGCCGTATTTTGGACGTCGTTCTATCAAACGTGTCCAACTATAAAATATCCGTTAGCGAAGAGTGTGAGTGTTTGGTGCCTATTGACAAACAACATCCTCCATTACATGTCAAATGTTTAGCAACCCAAGCCACTGCTCCCCCTATTACGACAAAACATGACACATTAAACTGTAAGCAAAAATGGGACTTCTATAAGTGCGACTTCCTATCCTTGTACACATCTCTGGGTTCCTACGACTGGAGTTTTCTGTATAGTATTAAAAATGTCCAAGAAGCAGTAGAGTTGTTTTACAAATGTTTTAATAAATTAATTGAGGCAAGCACTCCCCGGAAACGACCGCGACGAGGTTCTTCAAAGAGCTCTTATCCTGAATGGTACACAAAAGAAATAGTCGGCGATATACAGAAGAAAATTGAGTGGCATATATCATATAAAAAAAGTAACTCTACGTATGATTACAACGTATATTCTTATTATAGAGCCCGAGCAAAACGTAAAATTTTCTTAGCTTATGAAGATTACAAGGCACGGCTGGCATGCGAGTTTATAACGAATCCGAGATTTTTTTGGAGTTTTGTTAGCAATAAAAAAGAGAAACGAGGTCAGCCTTGTATAACGAAGGGCGGTACACTCTTGGGCGATCATGAATGCGCGAGTGCATTTGCACAGTATTTTGGGTCAGTATATGGTACTGATCCTCCCCGCTTAAATGCTAAATTAGCAGCTGCTGCAGCCGGATCGAACGCTAAGTTTGTACACGTGCCCAGTCTTACGTTGGCTGAGGTTTTGTCTGCTCTAAGAAGTTTGAAACCGAAAAAATCCGCTGGACCAGATGAGGTGCCACCATATATCGTTAAGGACTGCTCATCTGCCTTAGCTGAACCATTGCTGCACTTATTCAACTTATGCTTAGCAGCCGAAGAATATCCCGAGTGCTGGAAAGTCACAAAAGTAACTCCGGTTCCAAAAAGTGGCTCTACTACTGAGATATCAAATTACAGGCCGATAGCTATGCCTTCAACATTTGCAAAAGTGTTTGAGTCTATACTTTATAGAAAGATATTTAAACAAATAAACTCGCAGCTCTCTGATCACCAGCATGGATTCCGCCCATGTCGTGGAACTCACACTAATCTGCTTACTTTCACACAATATGCGACGCACAGCTTAGATTCTCGTATCGGAGGTCAGATAGATGTAGCATATTTTGATATCAAGAAAGCATTTGATACAGTAGATAACGATATCCTCTTAGAGAAATTTGCCAAATTTGGATTCACAAATTCTTTACTTAGTTTTTTTGCTAGCTATTTATTTGGTCGAAAACAGTATGTAGAGTATAGGGGATATATTTCGGACACGTATCTGACGAATACGGGGGTAAGTCAGGGTAGTAACCTAGGGCCACTTGAATTTTTAATGATGATAAACGACTTACCTGATGTAGTACAGGGGGTCGGTTGCTTGCTATTTGCAGATGATCTCAAATTGTATACGTCGGTTAAGGATATTGCTGATTGTGAGCGTTTACAAGACAATATAGATAGAGTTGTGAAATGGAGTCAAGAAAACAAATTACAGTTTAACGTTTCTAAATGTAATCTGATGTCTTACACGCGAGCTCAGCAACCTTGCCAGTTTAACTATAATGTCGATGGAAAGGAGCTGGCTAAAGTAAAGTCGGTGCGGGACCTGGGAATTCAAATGACAGAGGATTTGACTTTTCGAGATCATATAACTCAAATATGCAAAAAAGCGTACAGAAATTTGGGATTCGTATTGCGACAAACACGGGATATTAATAACATTCTAGCCATAAAATCCCTATATAATGCTTTAGTCAGAAGTCAATTAGAGAGTTGTTCTATTATATGGAGCCCCCATGAAGAAAAATACATTTCTATGATGGAAAAAATTCAAAATAAATTTTTGAGGTGTATGTATAAGAAGCAGTTTGGAGTATATCCATCTTATCCAATAATTTACCCTACTCTCTTTCTCCTCGGTATGATAGGCTACAATAAACTAGAATTGAGAAGAAATGTAGCTCTAGCCACATACGTGTTTAAAGTAATAAGGGGAATGCTTGAAAATAGTATTTTCTTGGGAGCAATTAATATTTATGTACCCAATAGTCGTTTACGAAGAGCACCTCGACAACATACATTTGTACTACCACGAAGCAGGACTAACGTTCTCAAATACGCACCGATCACAGTGGCGCTGCGCATTCTCAACCTTACTGGCGAACAGGTTGACTTATTTCATTGTACTATACCCGAATTCAATAAAGCTGTGATAGAGTGTTTAAGTAAAACTAAATAGTAAAGTATAATAAGTTATTTGACAGATTAGTTGTTGTTGATTTACTAAATTCAATTTATTAGTGTTGTTTTAGGTAATTACGATTTTAGAATTTATTAGTGACTTTATTATGTTAAATTATTTTATAAGACATTTTTTATTGACATGCCAAATTGTACATGTGTTGTTTGTGATTTATTTATTGTGTAATATGTCCATTATCGTTTTAGGTTAATACCTGTTGATAATGTTTGTGATTATTAGAAATAAATGAATTGAAATTGAATTGAAAATTATAAAGTAGAGTAAGTTAAAACAATTTAAATTTTCTATTGTTATCTCAGTTTCACGTTGAGCTATAAATAATCTCATCGTAAAAGTAAAACGAGGCTGTAAATCATTAAAGTAATTGAATAACGATGTCGATTCTGAGCCAATAGACGCAATACTGATACTTGGATGGCGAAGGTTAATGATCTATTAAATAAGTAATCTTATTGTTAGTACAATCTTCTTCTAAGGTAAAAAACCACTAGTACTAGATCTTTTTTCTTTTTACCATGGTTTTTACTTTTCCCTGACATTTTACTTTTTGGTGGTTACGCTATTTTATTTATTATTTCTCATTAAAATTATATAAAAATAATATGAGATCAGAAAAAAACGAGTAAGTTTTGGGGTGGTATGGGATCTACCTCCTAGCGGTACACCCCGGGCAACGGCAACACAGGCTTGCCTGTGGATAAGTCCGGCTGAACGATCCCACTAAGCGGTGGAAGGCTCCGTAAGGGGCCGTCTGGCTCGCGACCACCATCCCACCGAACAGTTAGTACTAGATAAATTTCCATAAAATAAACTGATGTCAGTTAATATAAAACAGACCTTATGTCAAATTATGTAAGTTAAAATGTAAACAGTAGTGCCCTCTTTTATACTTCATATACTTTATATTCTAAGTGTTGCTATACCCCGACGGGGTGTCGTAATTAATATATAAGACCTATGTAATTATACATAATACTCGTAAGAATGTACATTATTGATTATGATATGCAATAAAAATTATGATTATGATTATGATTATGAAGTCTGGCGCCAAGTAGTTTGCTGCGTTCCGTCAGTGTGTGGGAGTGCCAGTGCCTTAACAGGCTTCTTCTGGGTGAGCTCGCTCCATCTTAGACTCTGTCTCTTTCCTATGACCTAGACTAGAGCCAAGAGCAAACCCATTATTAATTTAAAAAAAAGTTGCTAAACAAGATCGCTTAGTATATATGTAGCATGTAATCCAATATGTACCAAGTACTATACTCAAACATAGACGTGATGTTTTGAACTGCTTTTGTCTGTGGCGCGTGCGCTGGTCTTTGTTCGATTGATCTCGTCCGAATTGAACAATTGGACCCTAATTGGTTATGGACGTCACGATTCGCTATTTATACCATACCGACAAGCAATTAGCCCGCTGAGGTAGATGACGAATTCTATTTTAGAACGTTTCAATCTGGAACCCTCTTATGCAATTAATGAAGAAATTCCTTTTTTTTTGCAGTTGGGCTACGGATGGACACGGACAGGACAGCGACAATGCAGGATACACAGGCCGCCGGAGTCGACGATGTCAGTGAGCAGCGACATCCGTTTCACGCGGCGCAAGCTCAGCCGTCCCTGCCGCGGCTGCTGCGCTGCACTCGCCGCGCTGCTGGTGCTGCTGCTGCTGGCAGCTGTAGCCGTCTACCTTGGACGTGAGTATTCATACATAGCAAATACATATCTAACACAGTTGCCGGTGACCATCATCAATAGATTAATTGACCCCAAATTCTAACGAAATCAAAAATTTGTCTAGAGTTTCAGTTTATCACTATATAGTTTAAAATAAAGTTGCCTCCCGGGTACCTGTCCCTATGCTTAGATCTTTAAAAGGACGCTTCTGATTTGAATGTAGTTTTCTTTAGTAAAAATAGGTTATTATTAGAGCACGGTCTTTATGTATAATTCATGCCGGAAAAGCTTTTTTTTCCGCAGGAAAACGGTAACCATCGGGTAAAATATGATATCTAAATAATGACAATAAGACTTAAATTCCGAGTAAAAAACGATTTACGAAATCCGCATTCTTATTCACTGCATAAATAAATCTCCAATGCAAACAGTTAAGCCGCTGCTGGAATCTCAAGTGATTTATTGCTTAAACTATGTCTTACATGACTGACTTAAGATTCCAAGCCACCTAACATCCTCTAGAACTAGTTAATCTCTCGTAAGAGGTGCTAGAATAACAGTCATAGCTTAAGTTCTAGTCTCCTACAATTATTAGGTGAATAGTTCCGAGTAAGGCTCGAGTACTTGGAACTTAGTAACCTACATAGAAGGAAGGATTTCAACATAGTCGTTTTCGAGGCTAGGCGTCTATGAAAAGTTCACCATAAGGTGAACGGCACCGTAAAAGATCAAGTGTGTTTTATATCGCTTTTAGCAATATACCACTTTAGTAAATATAGGATAGACCGATCCCGTGTCTTATCATCATCATAGCGTAGCCTACAGGCAATATCGAGACTAGGCTAGAGTGCATTTTCCATCAAGCCCATACTTATTTAAGTAGCGTTACATTCAACACGTTCACTTATTTTCATATAAGTTAAGTCATATTTAGCATAAGCATTTCAACAAAAGTACCTATATTTATGCACGTATGCTTGATTTACCTACCATACACATACATAGTTTATTCAAACAAACATATTTTTGCACCTAATAATGATGTTGCCTCTACACCAGCCTTTCATTGCGTAAGGAAATTTCGTCTCATGATGAATGATGCTGATGCTTTTTGGCTCTTCAGTTGCAAATAGTGTGAGAACAAGGCACACTAGGTAGGTATACATACAACAGTGCAGTTTGTGGTTTAATGTTTGTTTTGTCGACTCTACCTGTTCTAATTCACGTACGCTACAAGCGTTAAGTATTGTTTTAAACTTTCACGGTCAGCAGTTTACACACACTGAGAATAACGAATGTGGTGACATTTTAAAGAGAAAACCTAATATAAACTGGCACGTGCAGTTTGTTGGTTTTCTCTAGCCAGTATTGTTTTAATAATAAACAATAGTGCAAGAAGACAGCATAGTATTCACATTTGTCTCAGAACATTAGATTATTCATTACCTCGTGCTATGCAGCTATCTACGCCACCACTTTTTAACAAGTTGTTTTTTATTGTTGCTATAAAACTATTGTATCTATTATAAACTAGATACTTATTTTAACTTTTCCATCTACGTTAGAATACGATTTATCTTTACGTATGATAAATCAAGCGATTGCGATTGTTCTATTTTATATTGTAAATTTGCATTGGAATTCGTTTAAGATCGATCAATCTCTTCAACATTCTCAAAACTCTCGCTGCGCTGGAAAGATAGCATTTGTATAGAATCTTATCTTCCAGATCTATTAGATTTTATTTTTAACTTGAACAGAGATTTTCTACCAAGAAACTTAATTTAATAAGTAATTTTAACCTTCTTTTGGCGACAATACAAGCAAGACAAGCGCCCGTCACCATTTACCTTGGGGCGGAGCGCCCGGGGCCCCGAGACAAGTGCACGATCTAATACATCAAGATCGTGATCTAATTCTGATAATATTATTCAATATTGTTATGATAACCTTTGTTTATGTATAAACATGAACCTGGTGCATATTGTCGGGCCATACAGCTAGGTAATAGGTACATAATGGCTTGTTTTATTGGCTGTAAAATGTTTTTACGCTTGTAGATCTGATAATTTATGCATTACGTCATCGCCTCGTTAGTCGAGACTTCAATTTTATGCACGACATTTATCTAACCGACTCTTGAAGCACAGAATAGATAATTAGTAACTTTAATTAGAAGGAGTGATGATGAGGCCAATTGGTCGAGGCTTAAAAGTGATGAGCGCCACATGGAGTGATGCGTCGCCATATAGAGTGATGTGGCGACGCGCACGCATGCGCTCCACATTACAAGTTATTGTTATATATATTGTTAATTTAGAGTAGATGCACTTCTGGTCAGGTTTTTTGGGGGGTTTTTCCTGTTCAGGAGTTCCGGTTAATTATACGCATATAAACTACACGCTTTAAAAATCTTGACTTCAATTTGAAACAAATATCGTTTTCAGGTGGTGGTGGCGTAAAGTTACATGCCGTGTGACTAACTTGGTCAGCCCCGTAGCAGTCCTAAAACGAAGTGTTTCCGCCGGTCGCTATCATCATCATTGGACTCACACGTCTATGACAGACGAAATACCTATACAATCCCAAATATTTCCGGAGGAACCAGACGGTCCCCTAGTCACAATACCCGAACAGGCCGGGTAGCCTACTCTTATCTCTTTACCGTCGTCACTCGGCTAACTGGCCTCATCATCACTCCTCCTGAACTGCGCGCAGCCACATTACTAGCTAGCGCTGAAAGTTCCTAATAATTCATGTTAATCAATTATTATTTTTAAAGTCATCCTCATAACATCAGTCATTAAAGTTGGATTGCTATGTTAGTGTTCTTAATCCTTATAAGATAAGTATTTAATTCACCGATAAGTACATGTAGGTATCGGAGAATTCTTAAGCACTCAATACACTCATTATACATATGATCAGATCGGAGAAATCCTAAGGTCATTAACACTAACCAGTAACGTAACATCTCGTTTCGCAGACATGTACCTGTTCGGTGACCCCCTCAACCGGCAGACGTTCCGAGGGTCGTTCGCCGTGGCGCGGTGGGGCGGGGGGTGGGGCGCGGGCAACCGGACGCGCGAGGGGGACGTCTCCCGCGCCCTCAGCGACCTCTACCGCCGCTCCGACCTAAGGTCCTGCTTCACGGGCGCTGAAATCCTCGCACTCGACAGGTGAGTTACGCCTTCCTTTCGTAGCGTCCCTAGGAAACACACTAGCTGAGCGTTGGATGACAAGACGGCTGTACAATACAAGAAAAATTTTAAACATCTTATGCCGCTGGCAGGCAACGAATTTTTGAGTTTTTGATCCTTATTACCGCAGGCCACCACTGCGATGCGGTGCGATATTGAATAATACTTGAGTTTTGATTCCAAGCTGGCGCTACGTTAGCACATTCGTTGTTAAGTTAATAGCTATTTACAAGAAAAACAAACCACCATTCAATACCTATCTTCTCATTCTTGCAGACTTGCTTAGTTATTCAACAATCGATAGGTAGGTACCCACTCACTTTTTGCGCACTGAAAAGATGACACACATATTTTTAAGAAAATGAGCTTTTGTGAAACAGTATAGATTAAGTAGCACAACTTTCACTTCAAAAATCTGTCGATATTTCCAAAAAACACTACTTCCGAAGAATAACTTAAAAGTTTGTTCGGCTTCGGTTCTATAAATATTGCATAACCGATTCATATACTGGTTTAGATAATCTTGATGCGTGAAGATCATTTGGTTTCGTAATCCTATTCACTTAATTTTTAAGGTTTGTTCTGATTCTGACTCACTTCATTCATGTCAATAAAAATGATGCATAATGTTGCTCCATTTTAGTTAATAATTATGTACGCGAATTCAATGGGAGTTTTTCTATTGACAGTTCTCTTGATAGTTCTGAATGTCAAACCAGAGGGCGCTATGCTAAACTGAAATTTTGACGTTTCATTATTGTTGGCGGCAGCCATAGTTTTCGTTCGAATTTGTGTTCGTTACCAATTAATTATGTTTGTTTGATTTAATACAAAATAAACTTATCGCCTTGCTATTATATTGAGTGTCATTCGTGTAAGTAAACAAATAACCAATAATACATCTATAACAATTCAATAAACACAAAATAAATAATAATTTATAAAGTGGTACAAATTTTGTGTAAAGAAACGTTATTTCAATTAAGCTTGGCGCCCTCTACATGACACTCGAGAATCCCTAGAAAATTTCCCATTACAATATGTAGAGTATTCGGCCACCGCTCATTTTGTGTTGTAGATTAAGACTCAGAAAAGAGTTATGCTTGATCTAGATTCCTTTATGACCCGTTGTGTTGCGCAATGCACTGAGGCAATGCCCCGGAAACCTAAATTCGTTTGCGGTTTTTGGCGAATATAATGAGTTCCTAACTTATTTATTTCTATATGCAACGACTTTAGTGATTTCGTTTTATTGGTGCAATAAACACTTAAGTACTTAATTTATTTACACCACTTTTACTTCCGATACATACTTAGCAGATATAAATAAGTACAGCCTGTCCAGGGTATAGGTTCGTATCTGCTTTTAAGTGGTAAAACGGGTGATTACAGGAAAAGAAGAAAACCCTACATGCAGCTTCTTAAACATCTTATTACTGCTTCGAATAAGGTAAATGTTGCTTGATAAAACGAACATGCCTAAATATTACCGAAGTCGCAATTTTATTAATTAAGTTACAATACCAGCAATCATGTAAATAAGTTATCGAAGTAAAGATATCACCACAATATAACAAAATGAGTGGAGAAAGTATACTTTCTCGAAACGGAGCTTGATCGTGGATCGCGATCGTGGGCTGGAGGAAATCGCACCTGCAGCGCTTCACAATGTTATCTAACTAAGGAAACAAAACAATAACAAAATAAACAAAAACAAGGAAAATTCAACTTAATTTGTTTTTTTGAAGAAGTCATAATTGATTAACCTTGATATCGATCACGTAGTATTCACTTTCATTTCGCATTTGGTTCGCTCGGCTGCTCTCGTATGGTGGTTTGTTCTCGAACCAGTTTTCTTGGTAAACCTCTTTAAATTTTTACTTATAGTGGAGCACTTTTAACATTTATGTATAAACTTAAACAGGTACTCAGTATTATACGACTTTCCGAGAAGCCCTTGAAGGAAAACTCATTACCCATAAGGTATCTAGTTGAATTAAATAATATAGGGTGAAATTTTACTAGTGACCGATAGCGAAAACATGGCGAAAACTCAAGACGAGCTGGTGATAAGAAACAACTTTCCCCACGAAATATAGGTCGAAATACGAAAAAAAAAACGATATCCCACACAAAATTGCCGATCAGCAGATTTGAGATGCTATGAAAACTCAAAATATTTTCGTCATATCTCAATCTATGTTTCTTGGGCAACATTGTTCTTTGTCACGAGCCCGTCTTGAGATTTCGCTATCGGTCACTAGTTAAATTTCACCCTCTGTAAAGATATAGTGATTTGCTCGTGATGTTTACTGAGAAATTGATGAAAGCTAGAATGATAACTAGTTGATTATTACTAATTTTACGTTGTGATTTACGAACCTCTCTCTCCATCATCCTTTATCTAAAATAATTGCGAGCAGGTCTAATCTGCAGACCACACGCGAACTCTAACTGACACAACACGAAATTTTAATTAATCTGGAGCGTGATAAAGACTGATTCTATTAGAACCGCATCGACGAGATACGTCTGATATGGGTATTATGGTTCAATATATTGACATGTGAAAGTTTGTTCGCGTTTCGTGTAGCTTACGCTTTCTATGGTGCATGCGTATGCGCATTGTTCCGGCCAATATTGTGCCAAGCCCTTTCTTCTTGTCAGTTGCCTTGCCGCTCGCATGCAAATTGCCTCATAAGTCAATTTCGTTTTGAAAAGGAAATCGGTAAAATTTGCATGGCTTGGTTGGTAGTGATGAAAAGATCACTGCGGGTGTAAATCTATTCTTTCTTCGAAACGCCAAGGTAGGATAATTATTCACCTTATTAGGACCTATACCTATAGTATCATATAGTAACCTATTCATCAATAGGTATATCAACTTTATTTGGGTATAAACTAACAAGCGTTTTAAAAGTATTTTGTACTATGCTACGTAGTTCATCGCTGTTCATATAAAAGACATCAACGCGAATGGATAACGAAGTGCTGCAGATAATTTATGTTTCCTTTAAAACATCAAGTGAGTGAGCTTTCTAAATAAATTCTGCATACTCTTACAATCAAGCATTTAAAAGTCACTAACAAAAAGTTACTAATGTGTGCTTTTGCTGAGCTGAAGGGTTCATTCAAAGATACTTAGCGTAGGATAATTATTCTTACGGTGTCATTACAAAAAAGTTACACGCGCGTTTAGGCAGTGTTAAAAATATTTTTCACACGCTTAAACCAACTCTTCACAGTAAGTCTTTAGAAACCCCTGAATATTTTAATTTTATTCATATAATCATCATACTTAACTTATTTTCTAGTGCTGAAGATGATGTGAGAGTGCACTTCGAGGTGTCGTTCGAGCCCATCTTCACCTCAGTCAGCACCAGCGAAGTGGCGGAGGTCCTCACCAGAGAGATGGCCTCGCCTCTCATGTTCCTAGATCTAGACATCGTTCCTGACTCCTTACACATTGAGGTATTGTTAACTTATCTTTACCTACAGTAACTATGTACCTACTATTATTGTTTTTTAAGTTCTAAAGTAAAAGTTAAAAATAAATATTGGTTTTGAATATTTCAAACAATATAGTATGGGAGGTCTAAAGGTTTTTCTTACCTCCACTTATGTTTCTTGGGAAAAGATGTTCCTTATCACCAGCCCGTTTTAGGCGACTGGCTGACAACCTGTCACTATGGCGATACACAATTTTCCGAATGACTCTCATGTAAATGTCCGTTTTTGCGGCCGTTTACGCTCTGCCTACCCCGCAAGGGATAAAAGGCGTGATACGTGTTATCTTATCTTATCTTAATTAGCCTACATCGTCCCACTGCTGGGCAAAGGCCACCCTCTTCTCTTTCCATTCTGTTCTACTATCTATTTTAATATAAGTTTTATTATTTTATTTCCAGGAGAGTTCAGTTATTTCACAAGCTCTCAAGGAGTCCGACACGACGCCGTTAGTGTCACCGACGACTGAGCCAACACCGGAAGTTGAAGAAGAGACCAGAGAGTGCTCATTAGTGACACTTACCCTTTGTTCCCACCTGCCATATAACTCCACTACGTACCCCAATCTAGTGGGTCACGCGTCCAGAGAGGCGCTGCTGAAAGATCTCGTCGCGTTTAGAGAGCTGCTGGACGCGGAGTGCTCGCATCTTGCTCAAGTAAGTAGAAGATCCATGGTTATCAAACTTGCTCAAGTAAGTAGAAGATCCATGGTTATCAAACTTGCTCAAGTAAGTAGAAGATCCATGGTTATCAAACTTGCTCAAGTAAGTAGGAGATCCATGGTTATCAAACATCTTTACCATGCCCGTGGAAACCAACAACCATATCGTGTTCCGCGAGGAAGTAATCAGTAACCACTGCATACGCAAAAGATGTATAATCAGTGGGAACAATGATGTTTGTTTGTGTCAGTAAATTGACGGCCGATGTTCCGGGTTCGATTCACGGTGGGGACACTCCCAAAGTTAATATTTATCACTTTGTGAATTTGTTCCCGGTCTGGTGAGGACATTGCAGGGTGAACCACCTGATTGACCGAAAAGAAATGGTTCCATGTTTCGGAGGGCACGTTAAGCGGTCGGTCCCGGTTGCTGTCTTTGATTACTTGGACGACGGTCGTTACACAACCATGTCAGAAGCCTACTACTAGTAAGTAGTAGGCGGTTGAAAAACTCTAAACCAGGGTTTATCGGGACGTTGGACGACTCAGTCCCACACGAAAAGAAGAAGAAGTGTCAGTAAAGGCGATTTACCAAGGTATAATTTTTTACTTTCCAGGATTTCGTGTGCCAAATGCTCCAGCCTCGCTGCGAGGGGCAGCGCGTGGTCCGACCGTGCCGCGCATACTGCCGAGCGTTTCATGCAGGCTGCGGATCGAGGCTGCCTGACCGATTGAAGCCGCATTTTGACTGCTCCAGGTTCCCCAACTTTTTCGGCCCTGGAACTTGCATGCCTGAACCAGGTATGAAACAGTTCGCGTGTTTGTTATTGATCAGCAATGCTGCAGTCACAAAGCGAGTGGTGCGTGCATTGTAATGAGAATGAATGGACGGAGTCGGTAAATGATCCAATGCATACATACACATATCACGCCTTTTATCCCTTGCGGGGTAGGCAGAGCGTAAACGGCCCTAAAAATGGACATTTACGCCACGTTTGACATATATTTGAGGGTCATTCGGAAAACTGTGC
This sequence comes from Tuta absoluta, assembly GCA_027580185.1. Lineage (NCBI taxonomy): Eukaryota > Metazoa > Arthropoda > Insecta > Lepidoptera > Gelechiidae > Tuta > Tuta absoluta. Next base: position 12,021,219 of record JAQAHW010000003.1, read on the forward strand.
ATCGCCATAGTAACAGGTTGTCAGACCATCGCCTAAAATTGCAATACACACCCTCAAGTCCCTTAGTCGCCTGATGATCCAATAACCTACCTATACAACAGCCTCCTTATACATATTGCAGGTTGCAGCCAGAGTCTACAGCGGCAAGCTTTATCCAGGCGCGCTTGTGACGGCGTTCCCGACTGCGCAGACGCGGAAGATGAACGAGGTTGCGCTCAGTGCGCCGCTGCCGGCCCGGCGGGGCTGCGATGTGCGCTGACTACGAGGTGTCTACCACCTCACTTGAGATGTGACGGCACGCCTGACTGTCCGGATGGCAGCGATGAGTCTGGTTGCCGTAAGTTCCTTGTTCAAAACAAGTGTTTAATGATAATAACTATCGGTGCTGTGGTAGTGGTGGTAGATATCGAATCCCACCGATACAGAAAAAAGTGGTACTTGGTTACCCCTCGTTTCAGATATCGCCATCACCACACTAACCTCAATCTATCTGGTTATATTTTCAGTATGGATATCGAGATCCCTATCCTGGTGGAAACGTGAAACGGCTGAGGCGACAATGGGAGCGGTGCGTTCACGCAGCGGTTACGCGGTGTGGTCGGAGCGAGGGCGTGTCGGCAAGATATGCGCCTCGCCTTACGAGACTGACAAGCGAGCTCTGTCTGGGCTATCGACGTCGCTGTGCAGAGCTATGACCTACAAGTAAGTAACCAATGAATATAAAGCACTGAAGTGTTTTTATGTGATTTTTATGGTCTAGTCAATACGAAAGAAACAAAAACTAATCAACTTATCTGCCACTACCTAGCCACACTGAGCTCGCTACGGTAGGAAAGGAAGACAGCAAGGGTCGACTCGTAGGTATAAACAGCAGCGGTAGATGTTCAATAGATGTTTCTTTATACAGAGTCACCGCGCCGCCAGCTAGTCTACATATAGTTGATTTGTGTTTGTGGCGCCGCCGCCAATACTTACTTTGTGACAGAGATGTGACGTTAGTTACACACTGACCAAAAAGATTTCGAAACGAGAACGGCTATCAAATCTTACTTCACTCGTAACTACTTAAATTTTCATCCGTGGCCGTGATCAATGGACATTTTACTATTAATGTTCTTTTTTTTATAAACAGAGCAGCGATCAGCGCAGAAGTGGTCCCAGACCTGGAAGAAGAGGCTCTCGAAGACCTAGACCCTCCTATCCAGAGGGACCCTCCGGAGTACGTGGAGGTGGTTGACCCGTACGCGCCAGAGATTTCCTTCCGCAAGAGTAGCTGCCCTGAGAGAAGGGTTCTCAAAGTTGTCTGCGATCAGTTCGGTAATATTTAGGTTATTTACACACATACATATATGACGCCTATATCCCTTGCGGTGTAGGCAGAGCGTTGACAAAAATGAGCGTTGCCACGTTTGACAAAAAATTTAGGGTCATTCAGAATATTGTGTAGCACCATAGTGACAGGTTATCGATCCATCGCTTATAATTGCAAACGCCTAATTCTACTCGTACCTTCGTAAAACGCCGTATACCCACGGTAAATCCGAAACCGGGGTTGGAGTCGCTTTGTGTACAGTAAGTAGCGGACGTAAAGTAGCAGTTGGGTTGGCACCTGTTGTAAGGGCGGGGCTTTTCTTTTCATTACCTACTTTATATAATAGGAAATTATCATATTACCACGGAAAAACTGGTACCTTATTAACGGGTGAAGCTAAATATTCCTTGTTTGTTTCCAGAGTGCGGTCTGCCAACAGCGCGAGGTTTCAGATCTACGAATGGGGTGGATGGATTATCGCGGTCCGCTCAGCCGGGCGACTGGCCGTGGCACGCCACTTTACTCCGGCAGCACGTGCACGCGTGTGACGCGGCCCTTATACACCCCTCGTGGCTCATCACCACCGCTTCTTGCTTCCAGGTGAGATTAGTCACAGTTTACTAACCTAAGAAATCAACTTAAAGCGGCTTTTCTTAATAATTGTATAGAATACATATACACATATCACGCCTATAATCCCTTGCGGGGTAGGCAGAGCGTAAACAGCCGCAAAAAGCGGCCATTTACACCACGTCTTACAAATGTTTGAGGGTTATTCGGAATATTGTGTACTATCGCTATAGTGACTGGTTGTCAGCCCATCGCCTAAAATTGCAATACACACCCTCGAGTCCCTTAGTCGCCTCTTACGACTCCCACGGGAAAGATATGGGGTGATGCTATTCTAAGCCAGCATCACACGGCAATTGTATAGAATACCAGTATATATTAGCTCGCTTGAGATAAATAAATAAGGTATGTACATATACATAGCCACAATGATAGCTCCAAGCTAAGACAGAATGTTGTACAACTTGTGGGGTTAACGGTTCCTAGGTATTTCTTTGTCCGTTAAACTTATACCTATCTAAAATATAAATTCACTTCTATGTTCTATCTATACTAACTAACATCGACAGCTCTCCAAGTTAACACAGAATATTGTAGAATTCACGAGGTAGACGGTCTCTCGTGGTTTGCTCTGCTTTGTGGACTTTATTTCTGGATCTCCAAGCTAGCTAGGAACAGATAACGAAAACAGTTACCTAAGTAATGACAGCTCCAAGTTTGGACAGGATTTTGCATGAAGTTAACGAATTACGCTGAACTTCCAGGGTCAACCTAAAGCCGAATGGACCGCCAGGCTTGGAAGTGTGCGAGTACAAAGCACGTCTCCATGGCAACAGGAGCAGCGCATCGTGGGGATGGTGCGCTCGCCGGTAGAGGGCAGCACGCTCGCGCTAGTGCGACTGGAGGAGTCTGTGGAGATGACGGACTTTGTGAGACCAGCGTGTCTGCCTGAAGCGGGCCTCAACAACGACCACAGGTACCTCAACATTAAAGTAAAGCCATCCCAAAAAGCCATATTTGACCGTTATGAGTTTCATACTAAAAGATATGTCATCAAAGGAAAATGGACCCTCTGCCATAGCACTAGCACGAATCTGACAGCTGTCAATATAGCTTACTCGTATGGCCGTACTTTACCTTCTCAAATGAAGAATGTTACTAGGGATTCCAAATCGCTTAAAATTTTGCCTTGGTAAAGCCTGTATGTATACATATACACTAGTTTTTATTGTAGTCAAAAATACCTAGTAGTTTTGATTTTATAGGCATTCAAAGTTTCAAAAAATATCGAGTCCCGCAAACAGCCACGTGACCGCTTGTGACGTCATATCACAACGCGCGCCGCGCTCCGCTTAGTAGGTCTCAAGTCACCAGCAGCGGTTATAGTAGGTGTAATAGCTTGTACAGTATTTTGTTTGTGTTTGCATCCGTGTAGGTATTACGTTAATAGTCTTTTAATAAACGTTAATAGTAAATATTATTCGATTCATAAAATGGATGAAGGATTCGAAAAAGGGCTATCGGATAATCTACCTAAAATAGATGCGTTAATGGTTGCGCATCCACACTAATATTATAAATGCGAAAGTAACTCTGTCTGTCTGTCTGTCTGTCTGCTACGCTTTCACGGCCAAACCGCTAAACCAATCTTCATGAAACTTGGCACAGAGATTGCCAGCATACCGAGAACGGACATAGGCTACTTTTTATCACCATTCGAGGGTCCGGAGTACAGATGTACCCCACCAGGTACCACCAGGAGCCCAGCTAAACTATTAGAGATACAGGCATGGTTCTAAAACAAAAGTTGTTCAGTATGATGGGCCGCTACTTTTCACAAGGACATTGAGGATCTGGAGTACCTTATGTAGACCACCAGGTGTATTATCAGGAGCCCAGCTAAACTATTAGAGATACAGGCATGGTTCTAAAACAAAAGTTGTTCAGTATGATGGGCCGCTACTTTTCACAAGGACATTGAGGATCTGGAGTACCTTATGTAGACCACCAGGTGTATTATCAGGAGCCCAGCTAAACTATTAGAGATACAGGCATGATTCTAAAACAAAAGTTGTTCAGTATGATGGGCCGCTTCTTTTCACAAGGACATTGAGGATCTGGAGTACCTATGTAGACCACCAGGTGTACCATCAGGAGCCCAACTAAACTATTAGAGATACAGGCATGGTTCTAAGAGAAGCGGTAAGTAAAACGATCCTTCAGATACGGAGGAGCGTGAGGGTCGTTGAGGATTTTGAAAAGGAGGGTAAGGAGATGGGAACTACGACGCAGTCGGATTGGCAGCCATTTTAATTTTGCGCGGTATTCAGATACATGGTCATATTTCCGTAACCCGAAAATGAATCTAACAGCCATGTTCTGGAGCCTTTCAAGTTTATTGACTAGCACTTCGTTCGCGTCGGTGTAGCAAGGAACAGCGTAGTCTAAAATCGGGAGTAGCAGGGCTTCAGCAATCTCTTTTTTTGTAGAAATTGGTAGAAAGTTTTGCAGTCGCTTAAGAGAGGCCATGGATGCGAAAACCTTCCTACTAATTTCTTCGATGTGTCGCGACCAAGAAAGCGTGCGGTCAAATATCACACCTAAGTTTTTGACTCTGTCGCAGTAGGGTATGGGAGTTCCCATGAAGAGCACGTTTGGGAGGGAAGAGATATCAATCTTGGCGAGTTGTCGAGAGCTACCTATCAAAATAGCTTGTGATTTAGAAGGGTTGACCATAAGGCCATACGAAACTGCCCAAGAAGCTATCTCCTCCAGGTCGTGGTTCATGGCGGATATGGCGTTATGGATATCATCAGTTGATGCTTGGGTGTAGAGCTGCAGGTCATCGGCATACAAATGGTAGGAGGAGGACAGTCTGGTGGAGATGGAATTAATAAAAATAGAAAATAGGAGTGGGGATAGGACACAACCCTGTGGAACCCCGGATTCAATATCACACCAGTCCGAGGTTTTGTCCTCAATCTTGACGCGTTGTCGCCGATCTGTCAGGTAACTACCGAACCAGTCAGAAACGGTGTCAGAGATTTTAAAGGATTTTAGGAGTGCAAGGAGGATTTCAAAATCAACCGTGTTGTTGTATTTCTAACAAAATAGTTAAGAGGGCTATCACCTTTTTCTAGCAAATTACCGAAAATAGGCGTTATAAAGAAGCGTTTTTAAGTTAAACTGTTTGGTAAAAAAATAAAATTTCTGGTATATATTATCAAACATATCTTTAACTAAAAATTGTATTATGAATATTTTGATATTTTAGATTGTAACTTATAATATAAAAGCGAAAACTAAATCAAGTTACTGAAAATGAAGAAAAAGACCTTAAATTAGGGAAGTGTCTATACAGCGGGGCGCCCTGCCATATAGTGGTTTAATCTATGTAGCAGGGCGCACTGTCATATAGCGTTTTGTCTGTGAATTGGCTATTCATCGGTGCTCTTATTGCGCCTTGTTAAATCTGTAGGCTGAATCACCTGATTAGATTAAGGGTCTGTAAGAAATATGGTTCCGTGCTTCTGAGAGCACGTTAAGCTGTCAGTCCCAGTTGCGTCATGTCATCCCTGGTGTTAAAGTTTTCCCACTAGTAGTAGGCCTCTAACATATTATGGTTCCGTGCTTCGGAGAGCACGTTTAGCTTACAGTGCCAGTTGCTGTTCATCATTACTAACACGGCCGTTGTTGCATATGTCAGAGGCCTACTACTAGGGGGAAAACTTTAATACCAGGGATGATATGACATGACATATGACATGACATATGACATGACATATGACATGACATATGACATGACATATGACATGACATATGACATGACATATGACATATGACATGACATGACATATGACATGACATATGACATGACATATGACATGACATATGACATGACATATGACATGACATATGACATGACATATGACATGACATGATATGACATGACGAAACTGGGACTGACAGCTTAACGTGCTCTCCGAAGCACGAAACCATATTGTTTACAGACCATTAATCAGGTGGTTGAGCCTACAGGATTTAACAAGGCGCAATAAGAGCACCGCTGAATAGCCAATTCACAGACAAAACGCTATATGACAGTGCGCCCTGCTACATAGATTAAATCACTATATGGCAGGGCGCCCCGCTGTATAGACACTTCCTTAAATTAGGCCTGGGTTTTAGATCTATGGTACACTGTAGCTAAATACTAATTTTACATATAAATAGAAGATATCCTCGAGAACAAACTTTATTTTGTACATTTTTCAAATTCATTTTAAAACATAGTTTAAAATTTCGTTTTCTCATTCACATTTCGTTGAAATATCTTGCTGTTTGAATGGCTTCTGTAGGAAAAATTTGCCATAGGATTACTTCAAAAAAAATTATGTGTTAGAGGAAGGTGTACTAAATCAAATTGTCAAAAAAAAATTTCTTTTTTTACTTGAATTTTTTTGTTCAAAATATTCAAAAAATCCTATATATTTCGCGCAACGATGCTCCGGACCTCAGTATCGCGCCAGCGCTTTTAGAGGTAGGATCTGTGTCGCTCGTGCTCTTCCCGACACGCGGACGTATTTCGACAGCTGACGCGACGTTGACCTGTGAGTATTTATCAAATATAGGGAGAATAATGTGGTTCTATGATTTCGCTGTGTTGCTGTGCATTCGTTCTAATTAAAAAAAAACCTTTATTTCCAGGGAAAATAAAATTAATGTTTTAATTGGATCGTAAACTCAACAAGAAAATGATTTAGTAACGTGAGTATTTATTGTATAATTAATATACCCACTAAATAACATTTTGAAATATTTTGATTACTAAGAGTAAAGTAAGTAAGTTAGAAGCTGAGTCAGTAATATAGTAGCTGAATTAGATTTTTAGAAGCTTTAAATGCTGTTTAAATGAAGCTAATCTGATGTAAAGTTCAGTTGATCAAATATATATAACACGTTTCATCTACAGTATTTTTGATTTATCAGTTATCTATCACCATGTCTTGATTTTTTGTTGAACCAATCAATAAAACAAACTCATACACTTCACCTGTTATAGACAACCAGACGAGATACAACATAATGAACAATCAACTTCTGCATTCGTCTCACTAGTGTGAGTACGCTTGTATTTCTGAACTGTAATTTATAAGAAGGATACTTAAAAAAATTGTGGCTGAGTAGCCGAGTTACATTCTTAGAAGCTAAAATGCTGTAAAAAGAAGCTTGTCTGATGTAAGTTTCAATTAATCAAATATTTAATAATACGTTACACATGCCGTTTTTTTTAATCTGTTACCTATAACCGTGTCTTGATTTCTAGTTGATCCAACTAATAAAACGAAGAAGTATACTTCTCCCGTTATAGAGAACTGGGTGAGAATCAACATAATGAACATTCAACTTCTGCAGTACGGATCAGTAGTGTCAAAATCATCAAGATTCAGAAAGATATTTTAAATATCCCCAAACACATATTTGGCGGTCACGGAGATTGTGAAGTTTACTACTGCACCGAAGATAGGAAAAAAGAAGAGGATAATATTTTCTTGAGTTTGCACAACTATTACTCATCACAATAAAACTATTTTAAACGAATTTAAGTAGTGTTTATTTTGGATTTTACAATTCCTACGTTTCGAGCTCTTTACAGAGCCCGTGGTCACGGATGACTTAGGTGTTAGGCGTCATTATTTAGAATAGAAATTATTTTGTTCTACCGCCATATATTTCTTAATTGCCTAGCGTAACGTCCGGGTTCCACACAAAATGCTGAAACCGTATCTTGTATAGTAGGTCTTACAGAATGTTGGATCTGGTTCTTCTGCTGTGTAATCAGCGGAGTCTAAGTTGATGAGATTCCCCATCCAGTATCTCTGTTAAAATTCGGATGTTTTTGAATTTCTATGGCTTCCCATACTTTCCTAGGAATGAATCTCTTCTCTCTCGCTAGGATTGCTGCCTTATCGAATCTGACATAATGGGTGGTGTTATCCATGATATGTTCACACACTGCAGACTGTCTGTCACGACGGTTTTTTACATAAGCAATATGTTTTTTTAGACGTGTAGATATATTTCTCTTTGTTTCTCCTATGTATGAGAGTCCACAGTCACAGTCAAGTTTATAAACACCAGGGTCTTGGAGAGGGATGTTGCCTTTGACTGATCTGATGTACTGGCTGATCTTCCTCGGCGGCTTGAAAATGGTCTTGATTGAAGCTCGCTTCAGAATTCTACCGATCTTATCAGTTACTCCCTTCAAGTATGGTAAGTATGCTGGTTGTCGTTGGACTGTGGATGGTTTGGCACGGTTTCTGTGACGTTGACGGGGTGGCTTCAGATTATTTTCATAGAGTACTCGTCTCACATACTTAAGCTCATTGTCTAGGTGTTGGGGGTCACAGATACCGCGTGCTCTCTGAAAAAAAGAGGTTCCAACGGCAGCTAATTGGCTCGGATGATGGTGGAAGTTACCATTTAGGTACCTATCTGTGTGGGTTGGCTTTCTATAAACGGAATGACTGATTGTACCATTTGTTTTTTTAATTATAAGAATATCTAAAAATGCAAATTGATTATTTTGCTCTGATTCCATTGTAAATTTAATATTAGGATGAATTGAATTTAAATGATTTAGAAAAGCAGTAACTTGGCCTTGTGGAAGCATGGTGAAGGTGTCATCTTCGTAACTTTTATACATCTTCGCACAGTCGGAGCGTGCCTTAGGGCTCGATCCTCAAAGTCCTCCATAAAGACGTCAGCTATCGAGGGGGATACTGGAGAGCCCATAGCCACGCCGTCGACTTGTATGTAGAAGTCATCATTCCACAATAGGTAACCAGATGTTAGGCACCATTCTAAAAGTTCTGCATATTCTATTGTTTTGACGTCCAATCGCTTTTCACTGCAATTCCAGTCAAGGATTGTATTGAAATAGTAAAACGACAACTCCGGGAAAATAACATATCAATAGAATAAATTGTTTTATTGTGAAAAGAAGAGGATGTTACGACAAAAGTAAAGGCATTAATGTTAATAAGAGAAAAATGTTCGACAACTTGCTATATATAGCAATTGAGCAGAACAGTTCAATAGCGTGGTGGCAAAGACTGTGGGTGGGAAACGAATATCTTTTTTCCTGAAAGACTCATTTTGTATAGGTAGTATGTGTATGTATGTGTGATAAGCATGGACGAAATACAAAGAGGACATGGCGCAAGTAACTCAAGACATAAGAGGGGTTGTCTCCATTGGGAGGGGTGAAAGGGAAGGGAAATTTAGCCTGCCTGCCCAGAGTGGCGAGTTTAGCATTTACCCTAAATTAGTAAAGTAACTTGTGGCTAAGAATTAATAACTCAGCCACTAACCATTTGTCGCAAAATACTCGGAGTATTAATTACAGGGTTATTTTTTATTCACCCCGGAAATTTTACAGGGTGATTCTTCTCGTGATTCTGAACAACTTTAATTTATGGGGTCACCTGCGGAATCGCGAAAAAAAAATCAGATGTTCCATACATTTTGGTCGAGTAGTTATGAATTTTTCTATGGAGCAGCTGGTTTTTTTTCGCGATTTCGCAGGTGACCCCATAATAAAAGTTGTTCAGAATCATGAGTAGAATCGCCCTGTTAAATTTCCGGGGTGAATAAAAAATAACCCTGTATGTTTCCTTACTATTTAGCGACAACTTTGTTTGTGGCTGAGTTATTAATTTTCTGCCTTAGATTCTTAGAGGCCGATAATGCTAATATAAAAGGTTGTTTTATTAGTAAGCCTAGAAATTACGTACCCTACCTGCTACTGCCTACTTTTGACATGTCTAAAAATAATACAAAAGTTATCCTATCTAAGGTGTATATATTGAATTAAAATTTCATATTTTTACCATACTGCATTATAATTATGAAACTCAAAACACCAATATAAACCACAAAGAAAGCGCAGCGGCGGCGACAGCGGGTCAAGATAAGTTGGTTCTGGTCGCGCTGGTCGCACGGATCGCGGGCTGGCCACCGAGTCGTCAAATACCTACAATGCGGCCGGGCAAATTCTTAATAGGACTCTTAAGGCCAGTTATTTATTTTTTCTAAACTTATTTCAGATCGGCAAAAGACAGCTATGGCGATGAAGCTATTGGTAATGTTCAAGTTAAGAGAGTAGGTGATACATAACGGTTAGTAGGCGGTTCTCTCTTCTCGTGTGGGACACCGAGTCGTCCAACGACCCGATGAACCCTGGTGTCAGAGTTTTTCAACCGCCTACTATAGGAGATACAGGCATGGTTCTAGAACAAAAGTTGTTCTGTATGATGGGCCGCTACTTTTCACAAGGACATTGAGGATCTGGAGTACCTTATGTAGACCACCAGGTGTATTATCAGGAGCCCAGCTAGTAGGCGGTTGAAAAACTCTGACACCAGGGTTCATCGGGTCGTTGGACGACTCGGTGTCCCACACGAAAAGAGAGAGAGATAACGGTTAAATGTAGAATCACGCCAGAACACCGCGTATGTACCACACTTTATTATCATTGCAGTTTAGAATGCAATGAAAAGGTTTTTTTTCGCATTTTAACGACCTTTGGAACTATAAAAAACAACTTTTCGGTGAATTGATAGTTGTATTTTTACATTTAGGCACAACGCATGATTTCCTAGTATTTGGATTGGACATTTTCAAAATTATTTAAGTAAAATTTCGACGGCACGGGCGCGCGACCGCATGCGGACGGAGTGAGCCAGACCGAGCGTGTTGTACGATGACGTCACAGCGTCACCGGCAGCCGCGTCGTGCGGTTGCACCTTGTTTTACTTCTAAATCGGAAACTAATTGACGTATCGAAGTAATTCTTTCACTAGTATTTTTTATTTTTGACAGAGAATATGGAGTGCTAACAATCAAAATTAGGTAACATTATTCATTGTCTGAGGCCTTCTGAGATGAGCTGTACTTACTTGCAAGAAGGTACTTTATATTGTATAGGGGCTTGCTTGCGTCAGCTCGCGATCCTGGACGGCGCTGTCACTCCCGACGCTTGGGGACTTGGCAAGCGACGGTCGGCGACGTCTCCGATATGTTTACATATTCATAAATTACTCGGTCGATTGTTTCCAATAACATCAAGGCTTTATTTAAATAAACCATTTTTATTACTCAACGAACAAGTATCACTCATGATCATGATGTAGGTTTTCGCAACTTACTTGTTTTCATGATTTGGTAGAGTTTAGCCCTCTGTGTTTGGTATGTGATCTGTCGATCTCTGGAGAAGGCTGTCACGCAGAGGGCTAAATTCTATACCAAATCATAAACAATTAAGTCGCGTAAACCTACATATAATAGGCCACTCCAAAATCAGTCATTTTTGGCTAAAGAAATAAAACTTTGGTAATAATTTACGTTTATGAATTCGCAGCACGTGTAACACGCTGGGCTGGACTAGGAACAGGGACCAACTGCAGCGGGTGCATGTGGTGATGAGTCCCATGCACAACTGTGAGAACGTCAGCATAGCCACCGTGAACGGACTCTGCGCTGAGCCGTTGTACGACCAGGACGACTGTGATGTAAGTTCTAATATAAGAAATAAAATAAATAAATATACTGGACAATTCACACAGCGCCTTCCAGCCCCAAACTAAGCATAGCTTGCACTATGGGAACTAGATAGTTGATATTAATACTTATATCTATGGAACAAGAGAGAGGATGCTTATACCCAGCAGTTAGTGGATAAAGGCTAAAATGATGATGATGAATACTTATATACTTAATCTGTAGGTATAGGTAGGTAGATACCAACTATTTTAGTTGAAATTCAGTAAGTACTTACCTATTTTTATTTCTTACATAATTAACGCACATAAAATTGGTGTCCCTTTAGGGGTACACAGAGCGTCATCGGTCACAAGTTACGGACGCTTTGGTTTCCGCGCGTAGGGTAGGGTAGGAAACAGTGACTCATGCGGGTACTCTGACTCACGGCTGTATCTCCCGAATGGACAAAAGTATCTACCTGTCTCCCTCACTCATTGGTAGTTCGCGACAGCCGAACGCGCATAAACCAGTAACCCGCCTGCTCCAGCGCCGTTCAGTAGTGAAAAAAGTGTGTGATAGTTTTTGTGCCCTCAAAACAAAATTACGAGGTAAGTTACACTTCGTTTTATTCATTGATAAATAAAGATTCGTACAATTGTCATTGTTTTGTTGGATAGTGGTGTTAATATGCTAGGCAATGCGATAGATTTGCTGGCCGTACGGGAAGAATTGTAAGATGTGTCACCTATTGAATTCAAATTGGCGACGAAGCCTCACTGACTCAATTTTAGGAAGTACACAATGACTCGCGAGTCAGTGTGTACTTTTGTGAGTCAGTGTTTACTTTAGATGGTTAATACAATTAATTAGAAAAATATAGTCATACGAAGTATATATTATGTTAATTACATACTATCAAAACGGGAAACAAATCTTTTTTAACACATTTGTAACCTAAAAATGCTTACTTATTCTTTGTTTTACTGTCATGTTTCAAGATCGCTAGAATAAAAAATATAGGTATGACCATCCATGTTTCGTCATTTCACATCCTTTCCGCTTAGTTTCATTCACACACAATACATCTATACGCCTTTCATCCATCTCCTGACATACCTCATCTATTTTATCTATCAGAAACAGGTGTATATGGCGAGTGTGGATGAGAACGTTGGAAGGGGAAGAACAAGACGCACGTACTTGGATCAGATCGGGGACGTCCTAAAAAAAGGTCAGGTCAAGAGTACCCTAAACCGACGAGCATGTATGAACAGATTGATGCATGTTGAAGAAGCGAAAGAGGTATGTCAGGATCGTAGCAAGTGGAAAGATGTAGTCTCTGCCTACCCCTATGGGAAAGAGGCGTGATTATATGTATGTATGTATGTATGGTATGACCATGACCATATGTTCAGAGGGTATCTTTAAAGTCATTCCAATACAAAAGTTTTCAATTCTAACAGATTATGTGGAAGCTTGAATTCTTAAAAAGTGTTATTAGTATTATTAATACGATAGATTTCACGAATTGTTTGTGATAGCCAATTTATAATATCCAATCATTTACTAAATATTTGTTTTTATTTTATTTTAGAATGCCGCGTCGCAAAAGCGACACTGGACGGAAAGTTCGAAACCACACTGAGGATGTCAAATTAGCGTGCTGTCGAGATAGCGTTTGTTGAAAACTGTCGAAATACTGTGTGTCGTGATTATGTGCTGTCAATCTACCGTCATCTACTCCTACTTTGAGAACAAAAACAATCAGCACCTTTTTTTTCAACATAAAAGTTAAATAAATGATTTGGTACATGAACATGTGATTAATGTACCAAAGGCATAAGTTGTGATAATAAATATTATTTGACTGATTAGAAAATTGTGGTTTTATTATAATGTTTTATTAACGAGCCAGTGTGTACTACTGAAATGAAATAAGACTAGTACTGGTACACACTGGCTCATGTCATTGTTGAGCCAGTGTGTACTGCAAAAAAATGTTAGAGTCATTGTGTACTACAGGGTTGAGTCATAGTAGTCTGGTACCGGTACAGAGTGGCTCAATTCCCATTTTTTTTAAAACCGTGCCTGAAAACTTTACTGCAGTGTAAATCAAACAAGTGACACTGCGAGGAGAAAGGCAAATAATCAATGCATATAAGGTATAAATTTCAGTTTGCTACTTTAACGTTATCTATAAAATTTTACTCTCCGAAAAAATCCGAGTCACTGTTGCCGCCCTGACCCTATGGTTAAGTTGTATACGCTTAAATACATTAAGAATCACAATAGTCCACTGCTGTACATGGGCCTCCCCCTTTTCGGAGGTACTGCCATACTCACCACGCTTGGCCAGCGGATTGGCGAACGTTGCTACCCATTTCCTGGATAAATTTATATTTATTTATACCTCAGTCGCTTTTTATGACTGTATTATTGTGATGCTATTCTACGCCGGCATAAGACGACGATTTTTTATATCATGCTTAGGTACATATTTTTAATCCACAGGAGGAAGAATACGCGGGCAGCTCTATGATGTGCTTCGACAACAAGAGCAAGCACTGGTCGCTGGTGGGTGTGAGCGGATGGCGCATCGCCTGCTCAAAGATCGGTCTCGGCCGTCCGCGAATTTACGACTCAATAGCGTCACACGTTGACTGGATACGACGAACCATCGCCAACACCGGCAGCTGACCGCCTACAAACTAAGACCGTGCGCTACGCCAAACATGCTAAAACTGCTCCAAGACAACTAATTCGTTGCATGGGCGGGGTCTATTAAAAATAATTGGTTTCTTCAATCAGTTCTGATTAAATAGCCAATTTCAATAGGTGCCAAACATTGGTCTAGTAGATTTGGATATTTAGGGAAACTTGGCGAATGCCCGCAGATTACGCGTACAAAAGCGGTTTGCAATCAGATTTGCCTAAAGAAGTTGAACTGCAAGATTGTTAGATCCCCCTTTGTATGCAGCATAACTGCATAATTCAAAGACTGTAATGGATATGCCACCATCATGTGTAGTTTGATTAGTCATAGGAATTTTAGTCTTTCAACCATTTTTAATATCTACAACCTTGCAATAGCATAAGAACATAGGCACATAATAAGTATAAAAAATCGGATATATAGGCTGTAAAAAAATATTATTAATATATTTTAAGAGGTGAACCAGTCCATGAAACTGACCTTTCCTAAAGGAACATAGGTCAAAATATGAAAATAAATTGGATCTCCCATGCAAATTGACCCAGCCAGATGTACTCAAGTGTATTTTTTTTACATCCTGTATACATTGATATTACAAAATACCTACCTACTCAAATGATATTGAAAAATAGTCTAAAGATTTGTCAAACACAATATTGATAATAATGAATAAGTAGGTAAGTACGTAAGTACCTACTTATTTCTCTTGAAAATTAAGAATTGATGATTTAATGATAATTTTAGATTTAAGATAATTTATTAATACAAATGAAAGTGTACAATATAACAAATTGTTGTAAATAGTATATGAAGATAGTTTACCAAATTTTAATAAATTTATTTTATTATACTATTGTGTTTTAATAATCAACATGGAACTGACTGATTTTAATTAAACCTTTTCAATGCTAATAATTTAATTGCTAATTAATTACTACTTTAGTTAGGTGCTATATCTTATAATAAATTATCATGTTGTGTCTCATTTCTAATGAAGAAAATAACTGATATGGGCGTTCGGTCCCAACATCAACATAACAATAAAGATTTTGGGGCTAAAAAATGTAAGAAAGCTCTGGCGGCAAAAGGTTCATCTAGAAAAAAATACAATGTTCTCATACTTTTTTCTAATGAAGTAATTATATTTATTCACATTTCAACTAACAAACTCTTTACATTAAATTAAATAAGACTACTTTAAAACCCCTTCCTCTCTTAACTCTTTCCTTATTTTTGTCTGCACATGTTCAGGCAAATTCTTTAATTCTCGCTCAATATAATTGTTCAAATCCTGAAGTGGTTTGTAGTGTTGATGTACGATCTGTGATCCAGCCAGCATTGATAACATAGCGGCCGCCGAGAACGCCAAATACTGGCCCCACGTTACTCCAGCAGGCATTTTTGCACAATTTATCTTTAGTTATTATGTACTTGCGTACTTCCTTATTTTGTCTTCCACAATGTCGTGAGCTTGTCTTCTTTTAAAGGTATTGTAAAAATTTACTTCCCCAACTCTCCAGTTGATCATAGAAAACTCAAGAGCTGATCCAAGAACAAAGAACATAGGAAGGAATCTATACATTCCAAGTGTCTTTTTTCCAGGCCATCTGTTTACTAGCCGATGTACCCAACCGATCCTCATTGCAAGGAGAAGTGTTGTTTATTTATTTTGCATGATACACTATTCACAAAACACGTAGAAAGAACTTAGTCAAAAATATAAAATTACATTACGAACATAACCTAAAAAGCAATCAATCAGCTGTAATGTGTCAAAATTGTGGACACGTTCGAAAACTTAACTTACCTACTTTGTCTTTGCAGACGTGCGACACAACGACTTTTCACTTTTTTCTCACGACTATGATTGAAGACTACGAAGAGAAGAGAGAGATGAGAGATGGTGTGACAACTAATGTCATGCCTTGCCTGTACTAAGTAATCTGTGATCTGTGGTTTGATTTGATTCAGTTTGTTTTGTTAGAAACATTTTATAGAATTAACTTTTTCTTTTTACATACATAAAAAAATACTAATCGATTTCATGAACCATCCAAAACAAGACCATTATCATAAAAAGTTCTTTGAAAATGTCGCTCCAACTAGGCTAACAGAAGGCAGGCGAGTGAAATTGAACACCGAAAGTTGGGGACTCCTATACGATTATTATCTGGAATCGGTGAAGATCACTTGGGTAAGGACTGGTGCCGTGCACTCGACAGCTACCCTCAAAGTTGGCGACAGGTCAGGGCGGTCAGTGTGTGTTGTGAGAGGACCATCAGTTGGATTGTTGTTTGGCATGTCCCCAGATGAGTGGAGTGAAGTTGAGAAGCTATGTGGAAACCGGCAGCAGTTATTCTACAGATACTTCAAGGACGGTATCAGTCCAAACTTTAGTTTAGAACATAGGATGTTTTACAGTTTTTGTTTGAGTAATCAAAGAACTGATTTATTTGTGGTTGTTTTCAAGAGAGGTGTGAACATGAGAAACAGGGACAAAAGTGATGCCTTTCTAGAAATAGTGGAACTGAAAAAATGTGAAAGTTGTATTATGGACTTGTACATAGATTCTCTTCGAAAAAGTACAGAAAACTTGCAAATGTCATAAGGAGTGATCTGATAAGATAGCAGAGACTATATTTTACCTACAGGAAAGATAACCAAATTTCATATTTGAATGAATAGGTACCACATAGAATAACATTTGTTCAATCACAGTTATCTTTTAGGCTATTTCACTATTTTTTTTGTTAATTCATCAATTTGTTGTATTTAATTCAACTTATATTAAATGATTATGTTATCAATGTTATCATAGAATTGTTGTACAAATATGAATTCTAAAACCTTTTAATCTACACTTAATGTAATATTGAATTTTTAGATCTTTATGGAATATTTATCGCAATGGTTATTGAAACAATGATTTGTTTTTAGTAAGCATACTTCTTAAAAAGTATGCTTACTGCATGTGATAAATTGAATTGAATGTATTATCTAGTACTAAGCAAGTTTGATAAACCAATAAAGTGCTGTGATTAAGTGAATTGGAAGGTTTTATTTTATGTGTAGGTAGGTAAGTAGGTACTATTGTCAAAACAATTTGATGAAATATTTCCTAATAGGTACATACAAATTTAACTGAAATGTTATTGTATTAAGTCAAGCTTCAATACTTACAAATAAGAAGGAAATTATTAGAATTAGTCTATGTAAACATGGAGAGTAGAATATAAAGCAAATTGAAGGAAACAATAGAAACACTACCTACCTATTTGCTTTTTCTAAATATTATAAAATATGAGAGAAGTAAGAGATGAGCTGCGGTAGCCCAGATGGAAGAGGCGTTGCCACTAGTAATGCAAAAGTTGCAGGTTCAAATCCTGCCTGCGCTTGAATATTTTGCAAGTTTTAAAAAATTGTATACCTAACATGGGAAGTGTTTTAAAATTTGGTATTCAATTATAAAATATGCTTTTGAACCTAAGATTTCGTAAATCTAAGAACATAAGATTTTGGTCAAAACATGAACAATGCCATTAACATCTATAACTTAATTAAGTTCAATCAACTTTTCCAGTGTATCGTAAACCACAGCTCTCATCATTTTTAGTTTTAATTGGCGTGGGCCGGCAAGCGATCGTCTGGCTGGAAATTTAACATCGATCGTGGGCGGTGGCACTGAGTAGGTTCGGTTTTTTACCATCGGAAGGCAATATTTAACGATATTCAAATTTGTGGGCTAAGGCTGCGCACGCGCAAGTGAGACTGCGATTCAATAGCAACAGTCAGTAGGTGTGAGACCGGCGCGCCAAGCGGACGTGACTCGCGCGATCCAACGAGCTCGGGAGCCCGAGCTTGAGCCTCGAGTGTAGCTGCAACGAGACGACTCGCAATCGCAACATGGAAGTGGCGGGGCACTGGCGGCGGCAGTGGGCCGGGACCGCTGAATATGGCAAGGTGAGGACGCCGACCCTCTACTAAACGAGCTTACAAGTTTGCGAACCGAAGCTTTTTACCTTACTGCTTCCTTTTTGTGTGCGATTTCCTTTAGTTTTTATTTATGTTGTCCCTTATACCTAAGCATAAAACAACTGTATTGAGCTACTTACCCAAAAAGCTTTCTGAAGACAAGTTATGTATAATCATTAATCACTTATTACATAAACCTAGACACAGACCTAGATAAACGTACATGTAGACTGAATTATGCTCATGTTACTCATTGTATCTATAGGTCGGCACAATGTATAGGTACCGAATTTGAATATATACCTACCCAGATAGGTCTAAGTAGATAGATAAAGCGTTTATTTCAAAAATACACATCTAGTTTACATGCAGGAAAAACAATTTTCAAAACAACAAAAACTGACTACAATTTATTAACTTCAGCTAGATGTGTACTGCAGAAATCAGGCCATAGCTCAGTGGGATTTTTGCCTGCAGGAAGCAAACAAGCAATTAAGTAGTAAGTCATTATTATTAAACTAGATTGTTAGCACCAATAGCCTTGATAAAATACTTATCTAATTTACATAAACGCTTCACCTATACCTAACTAATTAATGAATGAACAAAAAGAAAGGCGCAATGATGTACCTAAGCATAGCGGTAGGGGGTTTTGAGAAGTAAGTAGGCAAGTAAAAAACTCCCGACTCAGTATATCAGACCGTTTGTCGACTAGACGTCCCACACGACAAGAAAAAAAAAGTTCTGGAGGCACCTACCTAAATAGGTACTACTGGGGTCTATTTGGTCCACTTGGTTGGGGCTTGTTTCGTTTGGGTAGCCCGTAAGCTCTGAACCGCTTAAAACCAGATTAGGAAAATATAGTCGGTCATTGCCAAAAGAGTTAACTTGTCGTTTCCATAAACAGAGTTAAACCTTTAACCGACAAGCGAATGCGATACCTAGGCCATTGGTTTCGAAAACAGCACTTGTTTAATGGAAGGAAAGGTTCAATTTAGCTATAGGTATTTGTAACATATATCACAAACCTGTCTGAGCGGTTCGCTGCGTTTTTATTTTATTTCTTCCTTAATTTTTATCGAATCGTGTTCTTTGATGGATGAGGTAGGTATGTGCATAAAATAAAATTCTTTCTAGACCAAATCCTAAGCACGGCTTCGATCGTGATTGAGCTGTTTTTTTTTAAATACTAAGTACCTACAACCGATTTTCTGCTGGACTTGTTGGGATGCTGGGCTGGATTTTTGGCAAAAGCCATACCTACTCATATTAAGGAACCTAAGTCTGTTAAGAATGCGAATAGACCAAGTGGAGATGCATGACCCTCAGATAGTCATGTCTTCATTTCTTACCGCTTTTATCATATCATTATGTTTTATTTATTGTTTATTGGTTTATCAACATCTTACATATATATACATCATCAGTGTCTTAAGAAGTAATAAATCTAGTTCTTATATGTAAGACAGTTACAGACAAACACAGCATTCTAACAATATCTATCAAATAAATGTTTGTTATCTATAGAAAGTTTTAAAACGCTTTATAAATTAGGCACTTAGTTAGTTCTATGTGACGACGGGTGTTTCCGTCAGGCAAATGATTGCATTGCGTGACAGGAAATACACGAACATATACAGGAAGGAGAGATCCACCTCATCTACTGGAGTTTACGCTAGGAGACAATAGCGAGATAAGTACTCTTTCTCTCACGGTGAAAGTGGAATGGAGGAAGTTTATTGGATCATACATTTTTCTTTCGTTAGATAAAGATTATGAATTTACCTTACTGATAGTTGAGTCATATTACTCGGTCTCTTGTTTATTTATGTACCTACCTACTGATGGAATACATAGTAGATACGTAGGTATGTCTTGCCTTAAATATAACTTCACAATGTAGGTGTGGTAATTTATGTATGGCTTGACACTCCCAAAACTTAAATATTTTTTGTTTGAACATGATAAGTAGAGTAGGTACCTACATACTTAGCTTAGGATAAAAAGATGTCAATGTCCGTAGGTAAAGTAAGTAAGTACTTAATATTTACAAGATAATGGTCTAAGGCTTAATTTAAACTGAGATCCCAGTTTAACCACCCCAGATTCGATTCTGTCGGGAACTATATTGTCAGTTTAAATAAGCAAACGAAAAGAGATAATATCAGTAAGGCCATCCAAATAAGCCATATTTGACAGCTGTCATCTCCATAGTAAAAAGAGGTGTCAACATAGGAAAATGAACCCTCTACCACAGCACGAATTTAAAAGCTGTCAAATATACCTATGTCTTATTGGGATGGCCGTAAACCTACTCATTAAGCGTGAAATATAAATATGTCAAATATAGTACTTACCTACATAAAAATAAATAGTCATTCAAATAACAAAATTGATTTAGAATATTTCAAATGTCAACAAATTAAAAATAATCAAGACGCTCCCTGATGCTTTATGCTGCCCTGATCACGTAATAAATCATTACTAGTTGAAAACGTAATTTATCGAAAATCCGCTGGAGGAGATTCAAGTTCTTACGGATACCGAAGATAGCACTCTCAATTCACATTTACAGCTTGCATGATAAAATTGCAAAATTAGATAAGGTAATGTCCTGTCAGGATTAAATCTAATAAATGGCCTTTTTTGGTAGGTTATCTATTCGATTTTTAGATAAGTATAATGCGGGTATTGGGACTGTCAAGGATAGAAAAAATAATGACATCGATTGGGAAAATAAATATAACAACTTCTCTTAAAGTTTCTGTTAAAATAAAAAGACGACAAAAACTGGAATGAAATATATTTTACATACTTAGATACCTTTTACTTTTACATACTTAGATGGAAAACTACCTACTTGCCTACTGTTTTTTCCCATTAGTAAATAAAAAAAGTAACTAACGACTTAAATATTGGTTATATTTATATATTTTTAAAAGTGATGCCACGTACGTATCATAGATGAGTTCATGACTTCCAAGCAAACATCTCTGAGAATAATAATGTACCAAATTGCTCTTATTATGCCGATTAATCGTCTAGTTAACATGAAATTGTAATTAATTATTCGATGGCTATCGCTATCACTGCTATCATCAAGAGATTTCTTTTAGAAAACTGATTTCACTGCAACTTTATTTCTTTTAAATCCGGATGTTTGTTTTGTGACCGTTTTTGTAATGGAATAAATATCGCGTTGATGTCTTTTATTTGTAAGTTTGGGTTTTCTAAGAAAAGAGTTCAACGGGATAATTTTTGGTCAAAAGTGTAGAGGAAGGTGATAATTTTTTTTAATGTGATGTATTGATTTTGTTTTACTCCTATAATAAATAACAAGTAAGTATATTAAATCAAAAAAATTAAAACACGACTGCTTTCTGAGATAAAGCCTAGCCTATTATGACACTCGGGATAATGTAAGGATTCTTCCGATACAATTCCCATTCGAATCTGTTCAGTGACTTAGTGGTTAACGAGTT
The DNA here is from genome assembly GCA_027580185.1 of Tuta absoluta. Classification (NCBI taxonomy): domain Eukaryota; kingdom Metazoa; phylum Arthropoda; class Insecta; order Lepidoptera; family Gelechiidae; genus Tuta; species Tuta absoluta. The sequence goes on from JAQAHW010000003.1 coordinate 12,042,811, forward strand.
TCAATCCTTTAACGAATCGCACATATGTACATACATACACATATCACGCCTTTTATCCCTTGCGAGGTAGGCAAAGCGCAAACGGCCGAAAAAACGGACATATTCGCCACGTCTGAAATACACTTGACGATCGTTCGGAAAATTGTGTATCGCCATAATGACAGGTTGTCAGCCCATCGCCTAAAATTGCAATACACACCCTCAAGTCCCTTAGTCGCCTCTTACGACTCCCACGGGAAAGAAATGGGGTGATGCTATTCTAAGCCGGCATCACACGGCTAATGTACCTCTATATACATGAAGTCTAAAAACATTACACTTATTTTTTTGATTCGTTCATTCGGGCATTCGTGTAAAAATACTATTTGTGGGAAGATCAGTTTTCGGGCTGGTTCATCCCTTGACAGGAAAACGTGACAAAGTACTGAATAGTAACCCTGTATACCTAGATATCCATTTTCTATGCAATGTAAACATCTACAATTTCAACTTGTTAATCCGTAGGTATCTTTACTTTAACACAGCGGACCTGACAGTGATATCAATACCTTATTTACTACACAAAGAACACTTGTCTTTCTGTCCGTCTGTCTTCCATTGAAGTTGAAGTGGCCGTCCTTCGTTCACTCCCGGACAACTTCATAAGCTCATCTCATATTGAGTCACGAATACTAATGAGATGACTTGAGCTTTTAAAGCTTCCTTTACATTTGCAATTCAGATCTCAAAGAATGTTTTCTTTAGCCGAACAATCTTTAAGATTTAAACACAAAAGGGTTTAAAAATAAATATCGAGGACAAGCTTTGAACCAATATCTACTTGTAAAAGTAAATGTAAGCTTGTACCTAATGCAAATTAACCACGATAAACATTCTTATACAAATACGTGGTATACTTACTTATGTACCTATCATTTGGTCTGGTGCACGTGTGTCCACAAAATAAAGCTGAATTCTTAAACAAAACACCAACTAAGCTTGTATAGACTTGTACCTACATAGCACCTTACATGTAGGATTAACTTATCAAACTCCAACAGTGATTTTGAGAAAGCGTTAAGCATAAATGGAACGAATGGGTACCGTTGCATTGCTGTAGCGGGTACCCCACCTTGTTATTAAAAAGAAGACAGTCATTAATCCAAATCCGCTATAAAACGAAGGCAAAAGAAATGAATACACCAGGTTTAACGCTTTTGTGGGAACCGAATAGCTGCAACATCGGTGAATCCACGGCTTTGAACCCTAACTGTAGTTCATCATAATAAAGTAAGCCGTCCAGGCATGAAGAGTTAATTAGATACTTAACAGATATACTGGGTACAAAAAAACTGTCTAGTAAATCTCTAAGGGTTATCTCTACTTTTTAAATAGTTAGCCAAAAAAACAAAACCAACCTTTGAAAAATTATCAAAATCACGTGAAGTATCTACTTAAACGTGTACCTAGGTTCGTAATTTTAATTCGTATTCTGCATGAGGATTGGCAGAGGCCTGGAAACTGTTGTAGCTACTTCTAACCGAGAAAAAATATTCCTACCTGGAATAACCTGGTAAAACGCGGAAAGCTACTAGAAATACATAAATGCAAATGCATATATACTGCGTTAAACACAAATGTACCACAAACGTGTTATTCTACATCCAGTATAAACAAGTAAAGGCATTCAGGTTGTTGGCTTGGTTTCGCTCTGGTCACTGCGCAGGCTGGCTGCGCGCGAGCCTGGCGGGCGGAAATCCTGCACGAGGCCGCGGCCGCCTCGCGAGGCTGCGTCTGCGCATCCGCCGCGCACCCTCCGACTCCATTTAAACGACTGGCTCAATGTCCTCCATTCACAAATCACACACATTAAATTATGCTTCCTCAAAGTCCCTGTAATAAATTTGGTAATCCTATTTCTAACAGTCTTTCCTTTAATAGTGTAATGTTCGGTAGAAGTACTTACCTACCTTAACGCACGTTATTTCCGAGATGTACCTAAAATTTAAATTTTGCGTAAATACAAATAGTATTTACCTAATTATGAGAAATCAACTGCGAAAGGTTGGATAGTGTTGCGAATTTTGAATTCCATATCTTAAAATTTCCAAAATGTTATGACGATATTTCTCTTAGTATACTTACTTCAAAATATACAGGGTGTAAGGGACGGTGTACCGAAAACTTTGTAGGCATGATCAGACCATGAAACTGAACAACTTTTACTATGGAGGCTATGTTGGGAAACGATTTTTTTTTCCGACTTTCCATAGAAAGTCAGTCAGCTGATCGGGAATTTTGTATGGGAGGTCGAAAAAATTTTCTCGTTTACCAACATAGCTTCCATGGAAAAAGTTGTTCAGTTTCATGGTCTGATCATGCCTGCAAAGTTTTCGGTACACCGTCCCTTACACCCCGTATGCTACAAAACTATGGGGCCCAAAACGCGATTTATTTAAACTAGGTAGAAAATTTAGCAAAGTAATCTCTAATTTTGCATTTTTGGTCTGCTTTTTAGACTCAAAACCTGAATGATTTGATTGTTATTCATTATTTAATATTTTATTTTGTGTCTTCTTCCTCATTACATGAGTAATGAATCTATAAGCATACCTTTTTATTTATTTTTCATATATTTTATTATACAAATGTTCAGTTTTCTGGACCTGATCCGTTATCTTCAGTTTTTTATAACGCAACGAATAAGAAAGGGACCTACTTTCTGGGATTGATGCGGCGTTAAGGGCGCTTTGTGAGAAAAATGGGTATTTTTGGATGCATGTAATCTCTTTGGCGTAAAAATAAACACCTTTTGATGTTGTAGCTACCTACGTCACCTACAACATTCATCAACTGCATACGCGAGTATCTTCCTAAGTAAGCGCAAATGCAAGGCGATTAAACGTTACCTACAAGCTTATCGTCGTGCGTTCTACATGCAAATTGGGAACCTACGCGTGTGACGTCACATCTATCAAGCAAATACAGACAGGCTTAAAAGCAAGCGGCGAAGCGGCGATTGATTACCTACGCACATACCTACATACTGCGCACTATCAAGCATGTACTACTTCATATCTACAGCTACTTACATATCAAGCACAAGCATCTGCAACTACATATCTACAGCTACTTATATACAAGCACAAGCACTTCACTACAAGACGTAATAGTTTCACTGAAACTTGTTGCCACTCCATGAGGGAACGGCAGATAAGACGCACATTATGAAACTTGTAGCTGTCCACTATGGGAGCAGCTGAACACGGACGTGTCACATGAAACTTATGATGGAGCTCTGAGAAGAGCTGTTTTGGAACACCAGCACACAGCATGCGAGCACCATCACAAAACACGGCGATCCACAATCAGCACTCCACTCCACTCGAAGATCATCATCTGCAAGCATCATCTTCATCTTCGAGCAACTTCGTGTCATTGCGCGGCGTGACCGACAGAGCTGCACCGACGTCCTTCCTCCACGGCGACCGGCGAGCGAAAAGAAAGCGCGGACGGCGCCGCCTATATTTATACACTCGGTGTCGCGACCTCGAAACTCCTTCCCGCGCGCCGCGGAATTTGCATATGTGTGCGCGCATTATTATTCATGTGTGTGTGTGTAGATTTCGTTAAGTAACAACTCGTTTTGTAAATAGCTCATTCAGAACCTATTTTTGTACATATAATTAGGCATTATTTTACAATAAATTATTCTATTCTATACCATTCCATTCAGTATTCATTGTTTGAATTATTAGCAGTATCCTCCTACCTAAGATATAACCAGCTGCTAAAGCTAAAGTGATAACAGCCAAAGTGGTGACACCCTTCAGAACACTCTGCGACTCTGCTGCCAAATCAAGATCCTGTATCCCGGAATCTCAAGATGAACAACGACGGAAAACCTACCAGCAACCCAAACGAAGGCAACGGAACCGGCAGCGGCTCAAGAGCTGAAACTCCGAAGCCACAGCCACGCACCGAGCTCGCTGGAATAGCCCTCTCCATGCGCATACCCAAGTTCTGGCGCGACCGCGTCAGGCTCTGGTTCATCACCTTTGAAGCTGTCACTGCCGACACCAAGCGAGGGGAGAAAGAACTAGCCCAAATGGTCATCGCACAACTTGAGAAACAGGATATCGAGCAGATCGCGGACCTTCTCTACACACCATCCGCTACAAGACCGTACAGCGAGTTGAAGGACCGACTCATTTCAGTCTACGAGGAGTCAGAAGAACGGCAACTACAAAAGTTACTCTCAGAAATGGAGCTCGGCGACCAGAAGCCTACACAGCTACTTCGCCGCATGAAAAGCCTAGCAAGGGGAAAAATAACGGACGAAACGCTAAGAATGATGTGGATGAACCATCTACCTGCCCACGTTCGCTCAGTCCTCGTCGTGAGCGACAACATCAGCAGATCAACGGCACTCGACGACCTCGCACTAATCGCCGACAAAATGATAGAGCAACAATATCAGCAAGTCTCTGCAATCTCGAGCCCGTCAGAATCGAGTCCAGTGAAGCAGTCTGAAACGCAAACCTTGGTCGACGAAATAAGAAAATTATCACTAGAAGTCGCCGAACTAAAACGCCAACATCGTCCACGCGCACGTCCCCGCTACCGAGAAAAGTCCCCGCACCCCGCACTGCCCCCGCACCCCGCGCGGCACCGCTCCCGCTCGAGAGATACCTACTACCGTCCACACACCGATGGCATGTGTTACTATCACTCCAAATTCAAACAATACGCCCGCCGTTGCAACTCACCGTGTAACTACAAGAAAAATACCTACGAAAACCAGCAACCGGAAAACTAGAACGAACGCTGGCAGCGGCGGACTCCAGTGTTCCAGATAAAGAATACCGCCTACTCATCCAGGACAAGAACTCAAAACTTACCTTTTTGGTTGATTCCGGAGCAAACATATCCGTACTACCTAAAAGGAAAGGATGTACCGCACCGCCGCTATCATTCAACCTTTACGCTGCTAACAACACGGTAATACCTACCTACGGAGAGAAATCGCTGGAACTCAACTTGAACTTACGAAGACCATACCGCTGGAAGTTCATCATAGCAAAAGTCAACAAACCCATCATCGGCGCTGATTTCCTTCATCATCATAACCTACTCGTCGATGTCAAGAACCGCCGACTAGTTGACGGCCGAACACTACTTGCCGTGAACTTACCTATCAGCAAAACGAACGAGCCACGAATCATGAGCATCGACGAACAACAGAGCTACCACGATATTCTCGCCGATTACCCCGGTATCACTCGACTAACTTCGATGAAACTCAGCCCGAAGCACAACGTTGAACACGTGATCGAAACAACTGGCCAGCCACTACACTGTCGAGCGAGACCCCTCCCACCTCACCGCTACGAACAAGTCAAGAAGGAGTTCGAAAACATGATGTCCCAGGGCCTATGCCGTCCAAGCAAAAGCCCTTGGGCCAACCCTTTACATGTCGTACCGAAGAAAAATGGAGATCTACGCGTGTGTGGCGACTACAGAAGGCTCAATTCTATAACCAAAGCCGATCGCTACCCAATACCGCGAATCAAAGATTTTACCTACCGTCTCGCCGATAAGAAGATTTTTTCTACACTCGATCTCAACAGAGCCTACCAACAGTTACCGGTAGCACCTCAAGACATAGAGAAGACAGCCATCATTACACCATTCGGCTTATTCGAATTTCCTCGAATGTGCCCCGGTTTAAAGAACGCAGGCCAAACATTTCAACGGTTTATTCATGAAGTACTTCGAGGCCTAGACTACGTGTTCCCATTCATCGACGACCTACTCATCGCGTCGAATAACGAAACCGAACATCGAGAACACCTACGCACCGTGCTATCAAGACTCGATGAATATGGCATCACTATCAACCCGTCGAAATGCGTACTAGGGAAGAGCGAAGTCACATTCCTCGGTTTCACCGTGAACACTGAAGGCATCAAACCACCACAAGAAAAAGTCAACGCCATAGTAGAATATCCCAAGCCGACGACAGTCGAACAGCTAAGAAGATTTCTCGGCATGCTAAACTTCTACCGAGCAAATATTCCGAACGCCGCCACTCTACAAGCGCCATTATGTAAATACCTACACAACTCTAAAGAAGCGCGACAAAACAGAGATCGAATGGAACGATGAAGCAACGCAAGCTTTTACGAACTGCAAACAAAGCATCGAAAAAGCTGCCCTACTCTCTCACCCGCATCACTCTGTTCCGCTCGCACTCATGTGTGACGCGTCTAACACATCAGCTGGCGCCGTTCTACAACAACGCGTGAACAACAGATGGCAACCCCTTGGATATTTCTCGAAGAAATTCACAGAAGCACAACAAAAATATTCTACCTACGACAGAGAGCTACTTGCAATCTTCATGGCGATAAAACACTTTAGAAAGATGTTTGAAGGCAGAGAACTCATCGTGTTCACCGATCACAAACCTCTAACCTACGCATTCAAAAAGATTGGTTCAGACAGCGAGACGCCGAGACGCACACGACAGCTACTTTTCGTGAGCGAATTCACAACTGACATTCGCCACGTCAGCGGACAAGATAACGTCGTCGCGGACGCCTTATCACGAGTAGAAGAAATAACCTGCCCGTCACCTATCAACTACGACGAACTAGCTAGTGCCCAAGAGCGAGACAGCGATATACCTACCTTAATACAACAAGATAACATCAAACTGAAGAAAGTCACGCTTCCTACTACCAACCAACCGATCTACTGCGAAGTATCTACGAGCAACATTCGTCCATACCTACCACTTGAGTATCGTGAAATCGCATTCAAAGCAATTCACAATCTCAGTCATCCTGGTACGAGAACAACACGCAAGCTACTTCAAACTCGATACTTTTGGCCTTCGATGAACGCCGACGTCAGCAAATGGACCAAGACATGCCTACAATGTCAACGAGCGAAGATAAATAGGCATACACAGAGCGCCGTATCTACGTTCCCGGCATCCGCAAGGTTCACTCACCTACACATCGATATCGTTGGACCTCTACCTACCACTGCTGACGGATACCGCTACGTCGTAACAATGATCGACCGAACGACACGTTGGCCCGAAGCTTACCCAGTTCAAGACATCACAGCTGAGACAGTCGCAAAAATCGTTTATGAAGGCTGGATAACTCGATTCGGATGCCCACACAGGCTAACTAGCGACCAAGGAAGACAATTCCAGAGCGCCCTATTCACCTGCCTCACTCGCATGATGGGTATCGAAAAAATTCAAACTACAGCCTACCATCCGCAGTCGAACGGAATCATCGAACGCTGGCACCGATCCATGAAGACAGCACTCAAAGCTCGACTCACTACCGCCAACTGGGTGACCGAGCTACCTACCGTCATGTTGGGTCTTCGCACTGCATCACGCAGCGATACCGGTGTGAGTGCAGCCGAACTTACCTACGGCTGTACGATCCGATTACCCGGTGATTTTTTATTCCAACACCACATGATGTCACCATGGACCACACCTACGTTGACCAGCTACGAGAAGCAATAGAGAAAATCAAGCCAGTACCTACAGAACCACATAGCAACAGCCGACCGATTTTCGTCCATCGAGATCTACAACACTGCAACAATGTGTTTGTCAGAATCGACGCCGTGAAGAGACCACTCTCACCGCCATACGACGGACCCTACCGTGTGCTGAAACGAACGGACAAGTTTTTCACACTACAGTTACCAGACCGTCAAGCAACTATCTCGATCGACCGACTGAAGCCTGCATACTTACTAGCAGATTACGATCAAAACACACCAACGACAACCGCCGTACCTACGCCGACTGCAGTACCTACAACGCCTACTACGTCAGATGTACCTACAAGTTCGCCCGACGCTACTACCACGAAGCCCGTATCGCAGAACGCCGAAAAGAAAACTCGTTCCGGCCGCACCGTCACACGGCCAGTACGCTTCGCTTGAGGGGGTGCACTGTAGCTACCTACGTCACCTACAACATTCATCAACTGCATACGCGAGTATCTTCCTAAGTAAGCGCAAATGCAAGGCGATTAAACGTTACCTACAAGCTTATCGTCGTGCGTTCTACATGCAAATTGGGAACCTACGCGTGTGACGTCACATCTATCAAGCAAATACAGACAGGCTTAAAAGCAAGCGGCGAAGCGGCGATTGATTACCTACGCACATACATACTGCGCACTATCAAGCATGTACTACTTCATATCTACAGCTACTTACATATCAAGCACAAGCATCTGCAACTACATATCTACAGCTACTTATATACAAGCACAAGCACTTCACTACAAGACGTAATAGTTTCACTGAAACTTGTTGCCACTCCATGAGGGAACGGCAGATAAGACGCACATTATGAAACTTGTAGCTGTCCACTATGGGAGCAGCTGAACACGGACGTGTCACATGAAACTTATGATGGAGCTCTGAGAAGAGCTGTTTTGGAACACCAGCACACAGCATGCGAGCACCATCACAAAACACGGCGATCCACAATCAGCACTCCACTCCACTCGAAGATCATCATCTGCAAGCATCATCTTCATCTTCGAGCAACTTCGTGTCATTGCGCGGCGTGACCGACAGAGCTGCACCGACGTCCTTCCTCCACGGCGACCGGCGAGCGAAAAGAAAGCGCGGACGGCGCCGCCTATATTTATACACTCGGTGTCGCGACCTCGAAACTCCTTCCCGCGCGCCGCGGAATTTGCATATGTGTGCGCGCATTATTATTCATGTGTGTGTGTGTAGATTTCGTTAAGTAACAACTCGTTTTGTAAATAGCTCATTCAGAACCTATTTTTGTACATATAATTAGGCATTATTTTACAATAAATTATTCTATTCTATACCATTCCATTCAGTATTCATTGTTTGAATTATTAGCAGTATCCTCCTACCTAAGATATAACCAGCTGCTAAAGCTAAAGTAATAACTGCTAAAATGTATAAGTAATGATATATAATTACACTATCTGGATTCTGGTCGCAGGAAAACACGTTAAAAGAAAGTTTGCTCGATAGATTTATTTTTCAAAGTTTGGTCTAATTTCACACTTATTTTTATAAACATAACAAGTTATTTTTTTCGAAAACAATACGTCTTGAACATTACTTATCGTACAGTTTTTTGATTAAGTACTTGTTTATTTAGGGAGAAAATGAATACCAAATCTTAAAACACTTCCCGTGCTAGGAATACAATTTTTGAAAACTTGCAAAATTTTATATTTTTCTGAAGAAATTTCCGAAAGAGTGAAAATTCGTCTAAATATAGCGATCCGGCTCTGTTCTCACACTAAGGATTTGCCGTTAGTGGGAAAGGGACGTTTAAAAGTTCACGGCAGGCCCCTATGTAGTATTGAAAGAAAACTTGTAACTTGTAAGCTTCTCATGGAATGGAACTATTCAAATGGTGTGTTCTTTTCAGTCACGACGTCTACTCATTTTGTTTTTGAATATTCAGTATTGTTTATCTGTTCTAAAAGTGATGAATGATTCATAAAGCGCTCTACCTATTTGAAATACGTTTCGACCTGAATAACACTAATAAGTTCTCTCTCCCATTATTAAATGGCTACAATAAAATCCATTTAAGCCGATTAACAAACCGTAGTCTGTCTAGTTTTTTGCCCGTTTTACTTTAGGCTAGTATTAAAGATTCGTTCCGTGCTGATGTAACAATACAAGGCTTTAATTAAACAGAGCGGTTACGAAAAGAATTATAATTTTGTAAGGTAGGTATTTTGATTGTTACTAAGATAAATGTCGGAATGAGTCATTATGTAAGTAATAATAATGTAGGTTCATCGACTCTATCAGATCTGTAACCAAAACTCATCATTTTATTTCGCAATGGTCTTACGATATGGTGTAATTTATGGTGAAACTGTTTTTCTAACGGTGCTCCCAAATTGGTCGGAAATCATAACTTACGTTGTGACTAATCATATTTCGTGAAATTATGCAAATGCTTAGTGTAAGTATTAGTCTCGAAGATCCTTCGATTAGAACCACAACAAAGAGGTTTCTCTCGGAAAGGTCGTGATGAATCAGCCTGGTTTTTGACGGCGGGTATAAACCAGTTAACAACGGGTATTTCAGGCCATAAAGAATCAATATCATCTTATTTTGGTCGTTAGGATTTCCCTGAGAGGAAACAGTTCGATACTGCACGTTTCCGCCGCGGGCAACGCAAGAGTCGACGACCGGACACGTTATCCCCCCGCACCGCAACCCCCTCTTTTCTATGCACAGCCTAATCATTCCTTCACACCTTCTCAGTTCTAACAAACACTAAATGTATAACAAGCTGACCGTTATGTCCTCGACACGTAAGCTGCCGCCGGTGCAGTGTTTTGCTTTGTCAAGCAGTGGGCTGCGGCCTCACTCTTGGTTTTGGTTTGAGCTGACGTCAGCCAATCCTCTGAAACCGCTGACCTTGATCCATAATAATGACAGTAAAAGGCTGCTGGCTTTGAACAATTAACAGCGCACTGCTACTTGCCCGGTCGGTTAATAACTTGCTTACGGTACCTACCGTGTAAAAACGTTTCACTTATGTATGTACTTGTTTGTTTTTAACCGACGTGACTGGCATTAAACACAGTGCCATACATAAACTATTTCCTTGTCAAAAAGTTATGCGGACGAGCTAATAATGTGTTCGTTTTTTATCAATAGGCCAACAAAGGTGCCGCTTTGTCAAAAGCCTTGATACGAGTACTAAACTACTTAAATCCATACTAAATCTTTATGCTGTTTTGAAATGTTTCATACACTTCCGTCGACTGTAGAAGTTCTGACTACAATTCAGATTAGATAGAGTTTGTTGGTAAAAAGTAAAATAGCACGCATAAAAACAGCCCGTTATAAACAGCCCGTTATAATCATGATTGGAATTTTATTATAAGTTGTTCGCTTTACAAGTTACCTTGTAAGGGACCGTGACGTATTCTTTGAATGAGTCAACCTGTGGACTCAACAAGTATTTTTATGTATTCTAGCCATCGTTTCTCTGCCAATTCGTTCGATCTCTCATAAAAAAATACTGTTGTGGCTGTTATAAATTAATGAATAGTAGTAGAGTCACGTCAACGAATAGGTACAGTGAAGAGTTAAGTTGCCTTCATAATGTTAAATACTTACTGGTCGAACTCGCCGTGCAAACTAAGAAAAAAAACACACTTTACAAAAAGCGGTGACTATCCCATCAAAAGGTTTAACCGTGTGACACATAGCGAATAAGTGACGACATGTTCAATTGATTTCAAGTTTAAAGCAAACTAGGGACATTAGTGGGATAGTAGGCGCATTGTAAACATTTAAATGTGCGCCTACGCACGCCAAAAGCAGTGGTTCATTGGAAGATCGCTATCGGCGGCGGAGTGCTCAATTTCATCTCACAGGTATCGCCCCCGCGAGGGAATCACGTCAGCAAGGCATTCGCTGAAGGCCGGCTTTGTATGCTTCTTCGAATGTCTTCGATACATAATAAAAGTTTAACCTCATTTATTTATTTATTTATTTAACTTTATGCACAAAAATGTACACGGGCGGACTTAACGCCAAAGGCGTTATCTCATCTTCTGTATAAAGGCGACAATCAGTGTATTTTTTATTTTCTTATTGTTCAATTAGTATATTAAACAGTCATTTCTGGTTCCGTCTGAAAATATATTTTTATTGCAATAGCCTTGAGTCGTAGGTGTCAAATTTAATTACAACCTTAAGAGCCGCTTTGTCATTTGGGCCTCCAAGACTTGATACAATCCGATATAAAGTAATCTTAATTACAAATCAGTGAAAAGAAATTGTGTATTTGACCATGTCGAACAGGTTTATTTTTTGGATTAGGTATTTGATTTCGCATGCGCCAGTTCATACGTCTGCTACGAATTGTAAACGCTGCTTAAATCATACATTTTACTATCCGAAGCGAATAATAGAGCGTGTGTAACCTAGATAGTTAGGTCAATCGCTGCAGTTTGGCACATGCGAAATCTGATCACTACTGATTCAAAACTATGCCTCCTGATCAGGCCTACCTATGATTCACCTCAAAGATTCAGGTTGTTACTGTATTCTCTTCAAACATAAACGGTTTTGATGAATTAGATCACTTGCGGTTTCTGCGCCTAATGGACCTTTAATGCTAATTGGCAACTTGACAGCTGGAAGATGTTCTTGTACGAGTAAAGATATCTAAAATTATCAACAGTGGGCAGCACAAACGGATGACGTAAGACGTGTAGGTACACTTAACACCAGTAAGCCATCTAAAGCTATCAGATCACTATTGAGCAGTAAGTGCCAAAAAAATAAGTATTTATAGTAAATATCAACCTCTCGAGTTTAACTCGTTAGATGTCGTAGGTAAGATGCTTTAATACCTACCTAACCAACCGAAATACGACTTTACTCTCAGATTTTACGTTTGCTTCCTTCGTGTTGCCTACTTGAAAATTATAGACTTGTACGCACCTACATATAAGAAATCCAATGTACCTCTAGATACTGTTAGTAAAATACGCGTTGAGTGATAAGGTGTTGAGGTCACATTATGTCGTCACTTGCGGCTAGTATTCCCCACCCATCTGTAGCGAGAAAAATAGTGCTCGCTTCGCTCGCAAAAGGTGACAGTTTAAGATTGTTTGTGGCTTGTGGCAAGTTTTATGAGTCCTCACTCATCTGAAGTGAGATATGTCGAGCTCGCTTCGCTCAAAATAGCGCCGTTTAACACCCGTGGCTGGCGTTTAAACTCCTTGCCTACTTTAAACGTGAATTCGCTTCGCTCGTGATACATGCCCTGTTACACGATCGCATGTAGGTATTAAGCTCATACATTACCCATTTGTAGCATAAAACCTAGCGCCTGCTTTGTTTGCGACTCGCGATACATGGTTAGATTAGGAGTAGATGTGAGGTAGCCTTTTTAAATGGAAAATTTCATCTCGTTATTGTACAGTGCGCAAATGAATAGGCTGCACAGGTCTAACTAAAACTACGAATAACGCCATCTATAATAAAAATCAAATACCTCTGAGCCGGCAGAACTCAGAGAACCTGTTTTACGCGCACGCATATCATGCGCAGCCGCATACATCATATTCGCACTTTACAAATTATAGCAAGGGTCGGTAGGACGTCATAGGTAAGTAGTTAAGTGGTTTAAAAATTCGATGCACTCGTCACAGCTGGCATAGCCGAGATAGTATGCGTCTGGATTTAGAGCGAGTTAAAATTATGGTAGGACACTGGGTCGATCCCGCCCCCCATGTGTATTGTTTTACGTTTTTGTTTTTTTTATGTAAGATAATTTTTAGTTAACGGCCCATTTGTTATTTTGAATGAATGATGTTTGTGGGTATTGCACATAATCATTATAACTATTAGACGGTAAGTAATAAGCACAGTCATCTGATCTGTATCGACTACTGCCTACGTATCTAACCGTTAGCTTTCGATGTTTCTTTGTGTTGTTGTTTGCTATCGTTTTATCGTAATTATGTCTACCTATAGTATGCTCCTTTGTCTACATACAGTGCTTAGAGCAAAGATCATAGTGCTATATGAAGATAATCTTAGTGTTATGAAATTTCTCGACGTCTTCAATTAAATGTAAGTTAAATATTTTTATTTTAAAAAATTAGCGCAAATGCTTCAGGTCAGGTCGTTCATATTATCCAAACATTAAGTTTCTAGATAAAGATACCTACTACATACTACCTGCCATACGTTCATTATTTAAAATGTTTAAATAGGTATTAGATTGCTTATTATATTTACTTACTTAGTTTCCTATTTATTATTATTGGCATTTACCTACATTAAATACTTGTAGATTGACTAGGTATTTTTCTTACAGAAAAGAACTGTTACGCTGTGGGTTACGTTACGCCGATACCGGTGACATCCTGCCTGCCCGGAAAGGTCGTAAGGCCGTGATGTTCACGGATGCATCAGCGCGTCACCGAGGGATAGTTGCCAAGCATGCTAATACCCCATTCTTGTCAACTCGCTCAACAGCAACGGAGTTCGGAGTGACATTACAAACTGTAAGGACCCATTTACACGCAGCTGGTATAAGTTGTTATCGGCCAGCTCAAAAAATTTGCTGTCAGCTGCTCATCAACAAGCACGAGTCCGATTTGCATATATTTATAGAAACTTTGATTGGGAGAATAATGTAGTAATATTCACTGATGAAAAAGCTTTTAAATCGGATACAGATTGGACGCAAGATTTTATGGCGCTGGAGAGGCAAGCGTTACAGACCAATTCACATTCTCCCAAATAGAATGAGTGGGACTGTGGTGTCTTCTATGGGACCTAGAAAACTAGTTGAAATAGAAGGAAGGTTCATTAGCGAGAGTTATGTGGAAATATTGTAGGACGTAATGTGTATTGCCTACAGTGCGTATTGCTTACCCAAATCAGTACATTTATTTTGTGCATGATAATTGCTCTGTGCATAAAGCCCGTATCGTCCAGGATTGGTTGCGAACCCAGCACGACGTGACTGTTATTAACTGGCCGTCAAAGAGTCCGGATTTAAATCCCATAGAAAATTTATGGGGTCAAATGGTCCTTAACTGGGACCCATCTGAAGTCAGGACCAAGAAAAATTTACGCGACTTAGCCATGTTCACCTGGGAGTCCATGCGTGGTAAACCAATGTGTTCGAACATGGTAGCTAGCATGCCAAGCCGTTTAAATTAAAATTAAATTATTATTAAATTGAAATATTTAAATAGGTAGATATTAATATATTGGGTTGGGAATTTTGCAGAAGATTTATTTTATTCGATACTTACTGCTTAGTTAATTTCTGAAACTGTTCAAGCTCTCAAACAATCAAAATACCAAGTTAACCTGTCACTTAATACCTAATTATTCTGCATAATTATTTAACTTTGTTTACACAATCTAACGAAGAATGTAAATGAATTGATCCCCTGGTTCAGTTTAGGCTTAATGTGTTACCAATAAAAAATATGTTAAGTGATGTTATTGTTACAATAAATGCAGAAATGAGGCTACCTCGTTATCTCATTTACAACATGTTTATTCACTTTGACATACCTATTTATTGTTGCACATTAACAAACATTATGCAACCCAACCCAATATCATTGAATAGTTAAAAACCAAAATAAATACCTAACTGATAAATATTATGGTAGTTTTATTCATTTTACCTTATATCCTCAAAACTACTATATTTATTCGATATCACACACTATACTACACAGATAAGTATAAAAACTTATCAGCAACAGCAAAATAATCATTAAAAAATAGTAAGTATAACCTATATAAAAAAAACAGGCCTAGACCTGCGACCAACCACGACTCGATCCTTAGCTACCTGTTTCCAAAGTCCGCTATGTTAACCATTGAGCTACGACTGCTGTGATGCATGCAGCGAAATTAAGGTTTAAATTATTATTAGTCATCAAACTGCGCGTCTTAAATTCTAGTGTGTGTGCGCGCCAGTCAATGTGTGTTTTTTAATGTGTCTATAATGGTATTCAATGAATTCAATTTGTCGTTAAAAGATGGCGTTGTCTGGCTGTGCAGGTTTAGACCACTTCGTGTGTACCATACAACAAACGAATATTTTTCTTAGAATTCTAGTTTATATACGGATAGGGCGTCCACATGCGTGGATTGCTTAGTGCACCAAAAAGCTTTAATCCGCTCCTGCCCAGACAATGTAGATTGCAATTAAAATAAGTAACTTATCCAACCTCTCAAATTTTTGCGAAGATAGACACTATAAATGTCGTTACACAATATGTTTTCTGTGATCATGAGTTAAGGCATGACATCGCATGGAAAGAACGACGACGCATCGCAAAATGCCTGAGCATAAATGTTTATAAACTATATGGGTGATTGATGAGATCAGACTGTTGTGTTGTGATATTGAAAGTCTACAATGTTCTCTCACTTTTCCAGGTGACAGAAGGTGGCGTGACGAGACACATGGCGCGCGCGATGGAGGTGGTGAACGCAAGCGCACCAGGAGCGCGCATGCGCGTCGTGCGCGCCGCCTACCACTCCACGGCCGGCCACGGAGCGCCCGCGTCCAGCTATCTGATGCATTCTTCACGTACGGTAGGTGCTAGCCACGATTATGTCCACCATACATTCATTAGTACCTATTACCTATAATTACTTTTATGCCCTACGTGCTTATATTAATATCCTTAGCTTTGATTCATTATTATTTTCAAGTAGTCTGATCTACTCGTCTCGACATTATGTCGGTATCTACAAATTCAAGTAATACGGGCTAAGTCACGTGATTCGATTCTGATGCTATATCGATGCGAAGGCAAAGCTTTGATTAACGTGCGTTTTTTATGGGTAAGAACCGCAAAATAATGCAAGAACGAACCAATTAATTACCTTCTTATAAAACAAACTTGTTTTCTCTGTTTCAGGTGCTATCATCAGGCTTCAATTTATTAGAAAGTCCAACATACCCTTCCATTCCATCAAAACCTTTGGAAATATCTTCAATGCCCTTAGAATCTTCACCAGAACCTAACACGGACACAGAAAATTACAAGGTCACCGAGCCAGACGACTTCGAGATCTCAGAACCATCGAAATGGAAAAGCTCCTCCAATAGAAACTCATTGCGAATGCCAAGCGAAGAATCTTCATCCACAGACAATGCCAGCGTCATAGACCTCGACTCACGAATGAATCTGCTAAGAAAATACTCCTACGACTCAGAAAACAGCGACATACCGTCTTTCAGAAGAAATAGTTCACGAGATTCACCACTTTTGGACCCTCCAGTAGCTCTAAGCACGCTAAAATATAAATCCCTACTCAATGGTAACAGTGATTGGAACAGTAGGAGGAAAAGCTACAGTTTCGAAGACACATCGCCGTTAAATGAAACTGTCGTACATAGCAATGACACCCTAGCTATGGAATCATCGACAGACAGCGGCATTTGCAAGTCTACAGAAATAGTGAACGATGCAGACGACAAATTTTACGACAAAATAGAAAGAAGGTTCGATAGGCATGAAGAAACATTCAAAGACTGGCTAAGTAAGAATAGGTCAAACTCATCCTTTTATAAAGGAAAACCAACCAAATCTTCCAGAGAGCACGGTATTGTCATAGAAGAGCCGCTCGAGAATACCATCGCATTGCAGTCAAAGGGAAAGGTATCAATTACCGTGCCAATAACCGTGGCGGACGATTACGAGTACAAGAAAACTAACGCAAGCGACGATGCAGACCGCAAAGTTAAGAAAGTCGAGTTTTGCAAAACCGAACTACACTTTACAACGGACACAGGGAAAGTAAACATTATAGCAACCGATGAAAAACCTCCACCTTCCAACGACTTCCGAAAAAGAAGAAGTGCTTTTGTCCCCATAAACGGTAAATTCGAAAAACCAATAACGCTATTTGGTGAAAGTACTAAAGAATTTTCTGTCATTGAAGCAGGTTCATTTACTAATACTACTAATGAAATCAACGAGTTTGAAGAGAATACAGCAGCTACAAAAAGTATTCTCAAAAATAAAATTCCGAAACCCAAACCATATCTTTTAGGAGAGAACATGGCATTTGGGTGCTCAGACGATGCTACTAACAAGAGCAGAGATTCTACATTTGATTCTCCTGTGCCTTCAGCAGTGTCGCTGATAAACAGACAACTTTTGGAAAGGATAGGCAGCGACGACAACGCGCCTATGTTTTCAATTGACAGAACTTCAAACTTCTTGAATAAGGCTTCTAGGACAACAAGCACAAGTATGTATCAATGAATTATTTAATTATATCAAGTCAATTAGATCACTTTCTCTTTTATTTATTGTTATTGTTAAAGTTTATGCTAGTCAAATTAATATTTTTTCTAATGTTTCAGGTCCTCAGCCAAGTGATAGTTTGAAGCAAAGGAGAAAAATGTTCGAAACTGCCACTGAGAACGCAACAAAACCAAGGGAGATGAATTCATCCAGCGCAGTAAAGATCAAACTGAGGTCTATACCATTATCTCCAGTGGATTCGAGGGCTAAAACTAGACAACTTCGAGATACGGAACTGACTTATTTTGGCGTAAATAAAAATTTAACAACTTTCAATGAATCGAAAAAGAAAGACCATACAAAATCTATGTCTGCAAGTAGCAGTATTGATGATCTATTTCAATCTGTCAGTTTAGTACGAAGAGCTTCAAATAGCGTATGCAACAGTGAAGCAGAGTCTGAAGATTCTCCCGAATATCAGAATATACCATTGAAAACAAACTTTGCTCCCATTCCAACACCAAGAACACGATCAAAGTATGATACCGAGAATGGTGAAACAAAAGTATTGAAGCCTGTGATAGAACAAGAAGACGAATCTAGTGTTTATTCAAAGGAAACGCGAAGGTCTAGGTTGAGAAGACAAGAGGAAACTAGTGCTGCAAATAGAAGTATTTCAGAACCTCCAAAGCGTGGTGCTGTTGTAAAGTCACATAGACGGGAAGACCAGTCTCGGTAAGTAACAAACCCAAAATAAATTCACCCCTCACTTCTCACTTCATGAAAAACGGTATGAATTAATCAGTTGTCTTTTTTTTTCAGTGAAAATAAATACAGTTCAGCGGGCCAAAATAGCATCGAGAAGAAAAAGGTTTTGACTGTAAAGAAACACCCTAACATAGATATAACGGAAGAGGAGGAACCAATGTACGTAAATTACGGAATCAAACCAGAACCCAATTCTCAACTAAACAATTCATTTCGACGTAAGGCAAACAAGTCCCCCAATAAAATGCCTAGTTTTACGAAAGAAAAAGAGATTAAGACAGACAGCATCAAAGCAAGACGTCGTATTTTCGAAAAAGAAAACAAAGATAAAATATCCGAAAAAACGCATCGCGTTGATGTCGATATTGTGAGCACTGCAGAACAGAAACCAACAAGAAAAGTTAGAACGGAAAAACTTGCGACGCCCGATTATTCGAACGAAAAATATACCAATGATAAAATCTACGACAAATCTTCAAAACAACTCAAATTATCGAATGAGGTAAACACAGGAGAGGATTCATCACTTCGAAGTACAAAAGTTGAACACAGGAGTCGGTCTTCACAACGCAATAAGATCAAACCGGAAGATGTACCACTTGAGGAAAAAATGAAATTTCACGATGTTAAAGCTGCGCATCATAAAGGAAATATTGTAAATGGCGATACTAAATATAATTCCAGAACTTCTTCACAAGATAAAAGTGCAAAAAGAGAATCGTCTAACACACGTAAACACGTGGACAGTTCTAATGATAATTACAGAAATTCTACAAAATCATCAAAGAGCAAAGAAATAAGTATAAGCGACAAAGTTCCAAGCAGCAAAGATGCTTACAAGACATCGAGGAGTGCATACGTTATCAACTATGACGACAAAAATGGAACTGTATCGTCAGTGTGCAAAGTGAAACCGGGATTCACCTCATCAAGAAAAAAACCGAAAGAAAAGACTAAAGAGAAGGAATATAGAAATAAGCCCGAAAAAAATGCTTTGCGTAAGTAAGTCGTGTACATGCATGCTCTAATCCACAAAATAACAAAAGCTAAAATCAAAAAATTTAAAAAACGTAAACATATTTCAGTGCAGTACCCAGACGAAGTGAGTCCTTACGCTGACAGAAAATGGAAGAGAAAAATGCATGTACAACGATCTTGCCAACTGCTGTAGTTCTTCTTCCACTAGTCTCCGTTTGAACTGATGATAATAATCACATTTGATTCCTATAAACGCTTTTACGAACGATGTAAATATAGTTTATAACAATGATCTCACATTTGACTACATAATTATGTAATAATAACTTTTTTAATTTGCGAATAATGTAGTAACGTATTAACAAAATAAAATTATTTATAGAACTATAAACGTGTTTTATTAAAAAATAATTGAATATAGAGATGCTATTAACAAGTTACCAAAGGATCCCTATCGCAATTGCTGACGATGACTTGAACTTGGCATTTTAGTGCTGTCTCAAGAAGAGGGGCATATACCTTTAAGAATCCTCTTTCCGAGTCCGAATGATTCGTTAGAATAACCGAAATTCCGTTTTGGGCTGCATCGAGTACGTCGTGGTGAGACATTTCCCCTGAAATCAAGAATATCGTAAGTATTTCAGATTGATACTGTTATTGACTAAGCGCCCGTTGACAAAGTCTTACCTCACAAGTTTACTGAATGAAAGTATATTATAGCAATAGATAATATTCAGGAAGTCAGGAAATAGTAGGTTGCCATCCGATATCCTGGTAGATTTTTTATTCAAGTTTAAAAACTAATAATATATCCATGCATTACATTACACAGCTGTACCGTTCGAAATGTTTCCCTATCTAAAACACGCCTTAGAAGATAAGAACCCGTAAAGGTTGCCAGCAACAACCCTGGCAGCTTTCATGGTAAGCCACATTTTATGAGCCGCATCGGGATACCGAATGAAATTATTGCAGATCGTTAGCTCAAGGCATATTTCTGCCAGAGTATTGGATGGCAATCTACTATTTTCCTGATCTCCTGAATATTATCTTTCGCTATTATATACTTCCGGTAACCTTATGAATGAGACACGACTTTGTTAACGGGCGCTTAGCCTGTTATTAAGAGCACATTGTCAAGCCGAAAGAGAACTTGTAAAAGTAAATCTAAGATAAAAATCCCACAAGCGGGATTTTAACCCACCATGACCGCAATGTTTTGTTTTAAAATAGAATTCAGAGATCATATTAACAAATAATTGCCGTGTGAGAGCTTAGAATAGCATCACCACATTTCTCTCCCACGGGCGTCGTAAAAGGCGACTAAGGGAATTCAGGGTTACATGTGTATTGCAATTTTTCTCTATTGCGATTTTGCGATACACAACTTTTTGCATGACCCTTAAATGTTTGTCAGACGTGACGTAATGATCGTTTCTACGGCCGTTTACAGTTTGCCTACCCCGCATATGTATGTATAGCTGAGTCAGGGCCGGCCCACGTATGAGGCCTATTCGTGGCTGGCATACAGAAGGTACTCTTCGGCTGCGTGCACTTCTTGCAGCTGTTGTGTTGCTTGTGTTCGTTGTGTTTCTAAGTATTTCGTTCGTTACAATCTAAATTAATGAGCCAAAATCTCACCAGTGAGATACAGATCTGCACAAGCGCCCTTTAGCACGGTAGATCCCGACCCAGCACACAGAGCCACCGTATGCACAGGATCATTCATGTACTTCCCTCGACCTATGGCGAAGCGAACGTAACATAGTCCAGTCAACATCTTCACATGACAAACAGCACTCTGCACAGTCACGCCGGGTTTTAGTTGCAAGAGCCTGCAATGATAAAGTTCATTCGCTTTAATAGTGATCGGTACTTACTTTTATGTGAGTGGATTATAAAGGTTTAAGGTAAAATTAAGAAATGTTAAATCAATTATGAAATATTTAAATCGTGTTACTTTCCCAACTGTCACTGTTAACTTGCAACATTTAAAACTTTACTTGTAACACTTAACTACTCCGCTCGTAACAGCACACATGTGTGCTTGAAGTACAATACAAATCTATTGTTGCAAAATTCGACCTGAGCGAAGTGGTTAAAACTATAATTTATAATTACCAACCATTTATTGCACACAAGAAACATTACAAGAGACATATACAAAGAATAACAGGACAACTTCATTTCAGATAACTATCGACCTATATGGTTTGAGGTTTGGTATAAATGGTCAAAGGCAGTTCCTATTCAGGGTAATTGGTTATTCATCACGATCCCGTCAAGGGTTAAACCAGCTCATGAAACAGTACACCATTCTACAAAAACAATATATATTGAGGCTTAAATTTTTTTTATTCCATTACATTAACTGCCACAACATCCACTGCTGCATAGTTTTTTTTAATATTATGCCATTAATATTTCCAAAATAATACATAAAAATAGCTCCTACACAAATAGCGTCTTATAATATGCGGTATTTTTTTTACTTCAAAAGTATTACTTTTACTTTTCACTTTAAAACTTCAGTTAATTGAGCTGGTTGGTTCACCCCTAGATGGGATCGTGACGAATAACCAATAACCTTTTATATAATATCCAGTTTTTAATATTCATGTTGGGTGATCTGTGTTGTGCAGTGAGTGGTTTCCCCAGAATATATTTTCGTAAGAATAGCATGTATCGCGTCTGTAGAAGTCTATCTAACACTTTCACAAATGATCATGATAAATCTTAGGTAGTTACCGGCCAGCTCCACCACTAGAGTCACAAGCGCCGGGTATGATGGGAACACTCTTGCTGAAAGGGAATGCAGAAGACAACCAGTCGTTCACTCCACCTTGCACAGCATCCCAACATGTATGAGGAGAATACAAGGCGATGCACCTTTCTAATAAGAATGAAATAGCACGCTCTTTCCATGAACTGCAACAAATATATTTTTTAAGTTCAAAAAGTATAGCAGTTGATTATCTTATCAGCAACATTTTCGATATTTAGGACGTAAACAAGCCCTCTTACCTTTGGACAATGGATTTCAATGGCGCGAATATCGGCGGGTGGTATGAAATTATCATCTGGCAGCACTCACCCACAGCTTCTAGAGCTACATCTTCAGTGAGATCATTTGTTAGCATGATCTTTGTTATTGCCCTGAAAATGATTTTTTCAGATATTCAAAAATAAATTGATTTAAATTTGCATACATCAGAAGTGGGATTTAAAGTCAAGAACTATTTTAATACCTACCTTGGTGTATAAGGTTCCACCAACAACCCAGTGTTATCCCAGGACTCTGAAAGTTGTTTTGGTGCAAAGGTCTCCAGTGCTGCCAGTACATTGGCCAAAGGAACACCACAAGGAACACCACAAGATCCTGGTGGCGAGGAAGGGCGAGTTGATGAGGGTTCGCCAGCAGACATGGTAGGTTTTGTACTTGAAAAAAACCTTAAACTGAATGCTTTTGGAACAAAATATCTTCCTAGTTTTATAAGCATCAGTTGTGATCTGGAATAAAAAATAATAATTAAGTACACTTTCGAAATAATTGAGAAAATACAAACTCAAATATTCATCTCAGTACCTACCTTTAGATAATTTTTTTAAAGAAAATTCAAGGAAAATATGCGTATGATATACAATGATTTATTAGTTAAAATCTAAAATGCTAAATTATCCAATGAAAAACAAACAATAAAATATTTCTGCTTATAAGTATTTAATTATTTACAACATATTTATAGGTTTACTATTGATCGGAATAATGCCACATTCTTATTTCACCATCATCACTACAAGACAATAGGTCACCATTTCCTGCTGGATTCCACTTGACACAGTTGACATCTTGGGCATGGGCACTGTGTTTTGTGCAGACAAGTTCAAAGTTAGGAGCATTTGGGTCTGAATCTTCAGTTTCTTTGAAAATCCTAACAATATCATCTCCTGAAGCAGTGGCTAGCAGCCCAGTTTTGTGACACCAAGCTATATCATAGATGCATCTAGTATGGAAACCTGACAATGTACAAATGCACTTCCAAGTGGATTCTTGATCTACCACAGCAACACCTTCTTCATTATTTGGTTTATATTCCTTCCAAATTTTGACAGTTCTATCATCACTGCATGAAGCTATTCTGTCCCCAGTCTTGTCAAAGGTCAGACTCCATACTGTAGACTCATGGGATTCTAGTGTAGCTATACAAGTCCAGTCATTGTCTACTGGGTCCTCCTTGTACAACTTTACTGTGTTGTCATAGGAGGCTGAGGCAAGGATGTCTAGGTTGGGATGCCAAACCACCTACAAAAAATCCATTATTATCAAAACTGCAATGATATAAAATAATGTAGGTAAAAACAATATTTTTATACAAACTTTCTTCACATCTTGATGGTGAGCATTGAGTACAGATGCACACTCATATTCATCATCTCCAGCTACTTCCCACACCCACACAGATTTGTCTCTGCCACAAGTAGCCAGCAGTTGTCCTGAAGGTGACCAGGCTACACTTTTGACTTCATTCTCATGGCCTTCCAATGTTGCATTGCATTCAAACTGACCTGATGAAGAGTAATCATTATTATCGTGTGAACCATTTTCATGCTTTGTTTCAAATTATACTATGGCTAGCTATACACACCACTTTTCTTGTCCCATATGGCTGTTGTGGCATCAAAACTGGCTGAAGCAAGGAGGTTGCCACACGGTGACCATGCTACTTCTCTGATTGTGCGCTGGTGTCCATCAACTAGAACTGCTTTTACAGCCCACTGCTCGCCATCTTTACTCCATAGTTTGATAGTCTTATCTTCGCCACAGGATGCGAAAACATTTCCTTGTGGGTGCCAGGAGACATTCCATACTATTCCTTTGTGGCCTGTCAGACACTGAACCAGTTCCAATTTAGCCATGCTTCCTGAAGAGTATCTACACTTCAATAAAATACGTAAGCACACGCGAAAATGCAAATAAAATCGACAAATGAAACACGAAGTTCTCCGATCTTCATGTGAGGTTAGCTTTCAAGTTGTACTCAATGTTTTCAGTTCGGTTTTCAACGCTTACCTTGTTATTACTTCTATTACAGTAGTTTAATAGAATAGAAAAGGGATACTCACTCAGGGATTAGTCTAGTTTTATAAAAAAATCACAAAAAAATACTCTTCTGAAACAAAGATGACATGAAAATTAAGTCTTCTGACTGACCACAGATTGTTCTGACAGGTCAAGGGGCCGTTCATCTGCTCACGTTGGAACAAAGAGGATATACCTAGTAATACCATTGGTGAGTATGGCAATGGCATGGCAATGGCAATGCTGACAATACCCCCCGATAGAGGGAGGTCCATTTCCAGCAGTGGATTGTTGTGTTGTGACTAGTGCCTCACCGAGAATATTTTATTAGCACCTGTTTTGAATGCTACTATCCCATCTTGCTGCACACTGTTGAAAAATTTTAGTCGCCGTTAAGAAATTCGCTCAAAGTTTTCTTTAAGAAGGTATGATTGTTCAGTGAATCAAGTTTTGTAATAGTTAGGAACTGTTTACATTTATCATAGTTAAATGTATTATAGCTGGACAATCTGATTTGTGAGTGCCACAGTTTCTCGATTAATTTTTAGGCTGTGCCTCCGCTGCCGGTACCGGTTTCTAAAATAAAGATGTCCATGTCGCTGGCTCCCCAAAGTATATATTTTGCAAAGCTGAGAGGCTCAAACGTTTGTGACGAATGGATGGACTCTTATTTTAAAACTGGTTTTCAATGTGACGCTACCTAGACTGAGATCTCGGGTCAAAAAATTTGGGGAGCCAGCGACATGCTTTTAGGTTAGAATTTCAGAGAAATCATCAGATTACTTGTTAACGGCGCAATGTGCCAAAATGATGGCTATGCCAAAGAAATGTGACGGAATATGTGACAGCTACAAGCACATTCAATAGCTATGTGACTCAACTGGAGCTGAGAAATAAGCCATGGAATGTTTCCAACCCATGTCGCTGGCTCCCCAAAAAACCGGCATCCGAAATCTCTGCAAGTATGACCTAAAACTACTAACCAAAGAGGAATTCTAGATCGTAATGTAGTAAGGACTCGTTCTTCAAACAATCTCCTCTAGAATCAGCTTCGTTTTTGAGAAAACACAACATTTGTTTTTGTATGAATATAAGGGTGACTACATCGTTCAACCCTTTTTGGGACAGTTTCAGAAACTCATGGTTTAATGGTTTCCGTACAGATTATACTAAATATTACCTTGAACAGTCTCCGCGAAGGGCTCTTAGTGTTTATATTGTGCTGGTTCTAATAGCAGCACATCAACTTACCTATTTAAGGTACTTAGATTTTGACGGTATTTCATACAAATACTAAGTATAATCAGCAATTAAAATACAACATATGAAAAAAAAACAATATT
The DNA here is from genome assembly GCA_027580185.1 of Tuta absoluta. Taxonomy (NCBI): domain Eukaryota; kingdom Metazoa; phylum Arthropoda; class Insecta; order Lepidoptera; family Gelechiidae; genus Tuta; species Tuta absoluta. Next base: position 12,068,787 of record JAQAHW010000003.1, read on the forward strand.
TACCACGGTTTATTATTATAACATTTATAGTACAAAATCATTGTAGTATGCCAATATGCTTGTATACACGATCTCATTGTTGTCGTTCGGGAGAAATCGTCACCGGTGCGGCCGGCGACTTATCGGGAGCACATCGGAAGTCCCTTTCATTTGCGTCGAAAAGAGATCTTCATGGATAGGTAGGTCCGAATGTACCTATATTTATGAATTTACATTATGATGCGACCGGTTTCATTGCACCATCGTCAGGAAGTAACTACTTTAAAAAAACTGGTTACTACCTGAAGACAGATTACAAAACAAAAAAAAAAAAGTACTACCACGAGCCCATCAGGTAACACAACCAGTCGTATTATAATTTGATTTTATAAATATTTTAGTGGAACTACTGTAATCAGTTTTAATTTACCTATCATATCATCATCTCAATCAACTAGGCATTTATTGAGAGTGAATGTACAGTCGGTTATAGCACGTAAGGTACCAGGGGTACTCCAAAAGGGCTGAATCATTTTTGTCCTTAGCAATATTTTTTTCTTGACATGAATATGTTTTAGTAGAAAATTTATTCTTTTATGAGAATAAGTTTCAATTTTGATTATTTAATTACTGGAGATAAAAATTATTCAGTTCTTTTGGAGTATTCCTGTTACCTTATGTGCTACAACCGACTGTACGGTCGCGTTCTAAAGTGGAGTCATAGTTAACACAAACCTCAGAAAACAAGTCGCTCGCACCCGCGGCGACACTCACACAATGACACAAATGACGTATAACATACTATTATTTGACGAACTACTATTGTATAATAGGCTGAGTAGTATTGACTATTTCACTACATGAATCATTAGCTTCGGTAGCGTGGTCAGTAGCGCGGTCAAGCAAATTCTTGACCGTTATTGTGGAGACAATGGATCGAATCCCGATTTCTTCGTTCTAGTTTTTATTTTATCAAATGAAGCAAAATTTAGTAAATTTTGAATTACATTTTAGTTGTTGCTAGATCGTTTGCGAGATAGTGCGTGTGCTAAGTGATTTTTTTTTAACCTAAGTTTATTTATTAAACTTCAGTGTTTTTATTTCTTCGAAATGCATACTATTATCAGTTTGCAGGATAAGCAGCGTATTGTTGCGCTGCAATTATCTGTGGCGCTGCATGATATTGGATTTAATTTAACTCAAATTGCTAATCAGACTGGTCTGGCCGTAAGTATAGTTTTATTTCATTACAATTGTATTTTAAATATTAAAAACTTTGACTCATAGTATGTTGGTAGCTGTGAACCGATTAGTATAAACTTTTTTATTAATAATGCTACTTTGTTTTAGTGGAAGACTGTTAAACGTTGGGTTACACGTTTTGAAGAGGAAGGTAGCGTAAAAACTCGACTCGTCTTATTAATGATTCACAGCGGAGGATGATGGTGTAACAATATGAAGAAAATGGTTCTGCCGCTGGTCCAGGCAAATTAGTAGCACAAGAAAGAGGGCGTGCAACTGCCGCTAATTATGTTGATATGCTACAGGAAAGCATACTACCGACGACGGTGCGAAATGTTTAACTGTTTATCCTGCTAGTGAAGTTCCTCGTTTTGCATTTGTCCAGGATAAATTGTCCAGTGCATCGAGCTGCTGTGGTGTATAATTGGTTTAGCCAGCACCCAGATATCCAAGTTATTCGTTGGCCAGCAAAATCTCCGGACTTAAATCCCATGGAGAATTTATGGGGTTTAATGGTGCAAAGGTGGGACATGCGCAATGAAAGAACTACAGAAGCTTTAGAGGCTCACTGCCTGGGAGTGTGGGAGAGTACCAGAGGAACAGATATATGCACTTATTTGATCGAGTCTATTAAGTGTTTATTAAGTGTTGTTGAAAACAGCGGAGGTAACACCAAATACTAATTATGTAAGCGGCGATTTTTACTTAAGATCAGACCCGATCTAGCATACATTGCTGATTATCTTGTGTATTTCATTATAATATATGAATATACACAAAATAATCAGCAATGTATGCCGAAGCGGGCCTGATAAATCGTTGCTCACTCAACCTCTGTTTACCTGCTTACCCGCCTACTATTGCAGTATGTATTTGTGGAGCATTACATTAGCAATAAAATTATGCTAAAACATCGATTTATATTTATATAAGATTGATAATTATTAGTCAGTTATCTTAAGGCCTTGCTTCAATATCTTTTCATTACGAAAACGAGTACTTAAGCTTAAACCTTGAGATGTAGGCAAATAACTGATTTATTATTATTACAATTACTTTTACTTCCGAGGAAAGTGCATCATCGTTAAACATAGAACAATAAAATAATTACTAACGAAATTATTACTTAAATAACTTTATTGAAAGATTCAATCCAAGATTTGGATCATTCCTATGATCTTATAAATAATTACCTATCGATGTTTCAGCTAATGAACACTTAATATCATTTTACATAATATTGTGTTTTATCATTCAAACAAAACTATTAACTAAGTATTACGACAGCAAGTATTTTATGTAGTTTTACATACTCGTATCTTATGGTTACCAAAAGTTCTCATTCATGTCATTATGTTATTTACATAAAGTATAAATATATATAAATACCATACCTACCAATAAAATAATTTCTACCTTACTTTTTGTTTTATTACAATATTATAGGTTTATGTTTTTAGATATAATATTTTGATACATAATTTACAATAAACATTTATAGATATAATACATAGATGAATATATAGATCAATATTATATAAAATAATTATTACTGGAGAAAATATGGTAAAAACATTTAAAAAAACATTATTCAACATACAGAGATCGGATGGGAACCCGGTTCCGTTCTGATTAGAAGGTAAGAACTATTACCGCTAAGCTACGGTAGCTTGTGATCAATACGACGAAATAAAGATATGTAATCTATTGCTTTACTACAAGTGAACGAATAAGGATAACTATAATACGGTTTTAGACAAACCAGTGTGATGTATGCTTTGTGGTGATGTGGTGGCGAATAGGCAATCACCGAGTTATTATTTCAAAGATTACATAGATGTCGCTTATAGGTGGTAATCTGTTTAAGTTTTAATGCTACGCCTTAAGGAGAACTTTTCTACTTACAGTCGATAATCTTACGTGTGTGCGTAAGTTAGTAAAGTAAGTACAGAGGATAATAACCCGTATTGCAATCTGTCAAGTGGTCTAACTATGACTCCACTTATGAATCCGACCGTACCTACATACATGTTGTATAGACTAAAAAATGTAACTACGCTACAGTTTTATGAGATTAAACGATATTTATTTATTGATTATAGGAATCGATTCAAGCGAGGCCTTTTCTTAACATTATTTAAGGTAATATTTAGTATAATCTGTACGGAAATCATAAAACCATAAGTTCCTGAAACTGTCCCAAAAGGGGTTGAACGATGTAGTCACCCTTATATTCATACAAAAACAAATGTTGTGTTTTCTCAAAAACGAAGCTGATTCTAGAGGAGATTGTTTGAAGAACGAGTCCTTACTACATTACGATCTAGAATTCCTCTTTGGTTAGTAGTTTTAGGTAATACTTGCAGAGATTTCGGATGCCGGTTTTTTGGGGAGCCAGCGACATGGGTTGGAAACATTCCATGGCTTATTTCTCAGCTCCAGTTGAGTCACATAGCTATTGAATGTGCTTGTAGCTGTCACATATTCCGTCACATTTCTTTGGCATAGCCATCATTTTGGCACATTGCGCCGTTAACAAGTAATCTGATGATTTCTCTGAAATTCTAACCTAAAAGCATGTCGCTGGCTCCCCAAATTTTTTGAACTGAAATATCAGTCTAGGTAGCGTCACATTGAAAACCAGTCTTAAAATAAGAGTCCATCCATTCGTCACAAACGTTTGAGCCTCTCAGCTTTGAAAAATATATACTTTGGGGAGCCAGCGACATGGACATAAATAAAGCAGGACGGGAACCGAGACGAAACAAAAAGTGGTCTCTATGACGAGATGAAAAAAAAGGATTATCTACGGACGGGTACTTTTGTTGTTTGGGGGGAAACGGTGTGATGTCCATGTCGCTGGCTCCCCAAAGTATATATTTTGCAAAGCTGAGAGGCTCAAACGTTTGTGACGAATGGATGGACTCTTATTTTAAAACTGGTTTTCAATGTGACGCTACCTAGACTGAGATCTCGGGTCAAAAAATTTGGGGAGCCAGCGACATGCTTTTAGGTTAGAATTTCAGAGAAATCATCAGATTACTTGTTAACGGCGCAATGTGCCAAAATGATGGCTATGCCAAAGAAATGTGACGGAATATGTGACAGCTACAAGCACATTCAATAGCTATGTGACTCAACTGGAGCTGAGAAATAAGCCATGGAATGTTTCCAACCCATGTCGCTGGCTCCCCAAAAAACCGGCATCCGAAATCTCTGCAAGTATCACCTAAAACTACTAACCAAAGAGGAATTCTCGATCGTAATGTAGTAAAAACTCGTTCTTCAAACCATCTCCGCTAGAATCAGCTTCGTTTTTGAGAAAATACAACATTTGTTTTTGTATGAATATAAGGGTGACTACATCGTTCAACCCTTTTTGGGACAGTTTCAGGAACTTATGGCTTTTGATTTCAGTATAGATTTTACTATAAATGACCTTAAATAATGTTAAGAAAGTGCTCCGCTTGAATTGATTCGTATAATTAATAAATAAATTTCGTTTATTCTCATAAAACTGTAGCGTTGTTACATTTTCACAGTCTGTACAACATGTATGTAGGTACTGTCGGTTGTAGCACATAAGGTAACAGAGATACTCCAAAAGAACTGAATTATTTTTATCCCCAGTTAATACATAATCTAAATTTAAACTTATTCTCATAAAAGAAGTAATTTTCTACTAAAACATATTCATGTCAAGAAAAAAATATTGCTAAGGACAAAAATGATTCAGCTCTTTTGGGTACAGTGCTATAACCGACTGTACATTCGATTTTTTTAAATATTGGACCTGTGTTCCATGGGAAAGGTTTTTTTGTTTCATCAATACTTGACTAGACTTGTATAAATATACTCTACACACATTATTTCAATTTAATAGTTTTATACATGAGAATAATAAAGCACTGTTAGTGCATAGAACTCTAAAACATTAATACCTAAACTCAGCCTTATACGCGCTAGCGCTCACGTGCAACTTTATTGCCGGGTGAAATTCGGACCTATCCATGAAGATCTCTTTTCGATGAAAATGAAAGGGACTTCCGATGTGCTCCTGATTAGTCGCCGGTGACGATTTCTCCCGAACGACAACAACAAGATCGTATTTATACTACAATGAATTTGTACTATAAATGTTATATTAATAAACCGTGGAAAATACCGTCAAAAATCTAAGTACCTTTATTAGGTAAGTTGATGTGCTGCTAATAGTACTAGCACAATATAAACACTAAGAGCCCTTCGTGGACATTGTTCAAGGTAATATTTAGTATAATTTGTACGGAAATCATTAAACCATAAGTTCCTGAATCTGTCCCAAAAAGGGTTGAACGATGTAGTCACCCTTATATTCATACAAAAACAAATGTTGTGTTTTCTCAAAAACGAAGCTGATTCTAGAGGAGATTGTTTGAAGAACGAGTCTTTACTACATTACGATCGAGAATTCCTCTTTGGTTAGTAGTTTTAGGTGATACTTGCAGAGATTTCGGATGCCGGTTTTTTGGGGAGCCAGCGACATGGGTTGGAAACATTCCATGGCTTATTTCTCAGCTCCAGTTGAGTCACATAGCTATTAAATGTGCTTGTAGCTGTCACATATTCCGTCACATTTCTTTGGCATAGCCATCATTTTAGCACATTGCGCCGTTAGCAAGTAATCTGATGATTTCTCTGAAATTCTAACCTAAAAGCATGTCGCTGGCTCCCCAATTTTTTGACCTGAGATCTCGGTCTAGGTAGCGTCACATTGAAAACCAGTCTTAAAATAAGAGTCCATCCATTGGTCACAAACGTTTGAGCCTCTCAGCTTTGAAAAATATATACTTTGGGGAGCCAGCGACATGGACATACGGTGTGAAGATTGTTTGTTTTGGTTGTAAAATTTTTAAGGTTTTGATCATAAAGTTTTGATTTAATCGTTATCACAGATGAATAAGATAATGTACTAGGGTACAGATAGGAATCGGACCAATCATAGGCGGAGACGCTAATTATAGTTCCAATAAATCAAGTGCATGTCGCTAGTGTACTCATAGAAAGAGACAGGTATATATAATGCTATCTCTTACCACCTGCTAGTGTTGCTAGTGATGTGCCACTACTATCGATATGCATACCACGCTGTTCACTTAGTGAACTTGAAATAAAACTATGTAAGATTTGTTAATTCGTTTATTAACTGTTACATATATCTAGACATGCGGTAAGCGTGTAATATAAGAATGATTTATTTATTTTATTTTATTGAAAAGAAACATAGTCTTATTTTCTTATAAATATTACAACTTACATAAAGATTTGTTTGCATGTTAAAACTATCCAAGGCAAATTTTATGGTATTGTAGAATCGAAGATGGATATATTTTACTAATGAATGCTAACGATCCTATACCTGAATAAATTAATTTCAGAAGTGTCTACGCAAACATTTTACATATCACTACTTTTGTGGGTTGTACGATGAACTTGGCTTTTAACGTTTACATTTATGTTTTTGGTGGGAAAATAGTATACTTTGCCTGAGATTTTTTTACATGATATAAAATGAAATTGACAACCAAAGATCTCTGAAGAAATACTTCGTAGACTTACATTTAAATTAAATAGTCCCATATTTTACTCAAAGACTCCAGGGTTGTGATTGATCCAGTTACGTAAGGAAGGAACAGTGATAATTTTTTGGTTACCTTGCCTATCATGTGTCACGCACGTATTTCATATTTTTAACAACTTTATAGCATCTTTATCTCCAAAACTCAACGTGGCCGTTATTGACTGCAACAGGAGTACGCATTTTTCCCTTGCATCAAAGCTCCTTTTTGAGGAATGTACACTGTCGAAAAGCTTAGCATAGAATAGTAGCAGAGCAGCGGTGTTACTCATCGTCGAATATTCGTCATTTTTCGCAGCTTAAAAGAAAAATAAATAATTAGTAGGTACCATTAATTTGTAAAGTGGCTGGAATAGACTAAAATAAGTAAAGCAGTGTTAATTTCTAATTGACCACATTATATTCCGTATTTTCAAGTAGCGTATTATGCCATTGTCAAAACATCGATAGTCGATAATTTTTTAGACATCCCTATTTTTCATACTTTTGTACTTTTGGTTAAAAATAAATATTATTATTTGAAACAAAGATGATGATTTGAATGAAACACGCATTTAATACCCTGACCAAAGTAGACAGAAGAATATAGACAGAAATCTACTTACTTTTTCCATTTGGAAAACCACTGCTAATTTCTGCCGCCGTAAATAAAGTTGGCTGGGCAATCAAGGAATTCAGGCGATCGTTTTCGTAAAATTTACGCTCGAAACGGATTTTTTCTTCATTATTGATTAAAATTAAGTGAATTTAAATATTTACTGTTGATTTTATTCAGCCACAAAGTCCGCCGACTTGGCGGTCGCGGAAAATTGTGCATTTTGACGCCACTATTGCTTTTGGTTGAACAATTAGGTACAGTGCGCAAATGAATAGGCTGCACAGGTCTAACTAAAACTACGAATAACGCCATCTATAATAAAAATCAAATACCTCTGAGCCGGCAGAACTCAGAGAACCTGTTTTACGCGCACGCATATCATGCGCAGCCGCATACATCATATTCGCACTTTACAAATTATAGCAAGGGTCGGTAGGACGTCATAGGTAAGTAGTTAAGTGGTTTAAAAATTCGATGCACTCGTCACAGCTGGCATAGCCGAGATAGTATGCGTCTGGATTTAGAGCGAGTTTAAATTATGGTAGGACACTGGGTCGATCCCGCCCCCCATGTGAATTGTTTTATGTTTTTGTTTTTTATATGTAAGATAATTTTTAGTTAACGGCCCATTTGTTATTTTGAATGAATGATGTTTGTGGGTATTGCACATAATCATTATAACTATTAGACGGTAAGTAATAAGCACAGTCATCTGATCTGTATCGACTACTGCCTACGTATCTAACCGTTAGCTTTCGATGTTTCTTTGTGTTGTTGTTTGCTATCGTTTTATCGTAATTATGTCTACCTATAGTATGCTCCTTTGTCTACATACAGTGCTTAGAGCAAAGATCATAGTGCTATATGAAGATAATCTTAGTATTATGAAATTTCTCGACGTCTTCAATTAAATGTAAGTTAAATATTTTTATTTTACAAAATTAGCGCAAATGCTTCAGGTCAGGTCGTTCATATTATCCAAACATTAAGTTTCTAGATAAAGATACCTACTACATACTACCTGCCATACGTTCATTATTTAAAATGTTTAAATAGGTATTAGATTGCTTATTATATTTACTTACTTAGTTTCCTATTTATTATTATTGGCATTTACCTACATTAAATACTTGTAGATTGACTAGGTATTTTTCTTACAGAAAAGAACTGTTACGCTGTGGGTTACGTTACGCCGATACCGGTGACATCCTGCCTGCCCGGAAAGGTCGTAAGGCCGTGATGTTCACAGATGCATCAGCGCGTCACCGAGGGTTAGTTGCCAAGCATGCTAATACCCCATTCTTGTCAACTCGCTCAACAGCAACGGAGTTCGGAGTGACATTACAAACTGTAAGGACCCATTTACACGCAGCTGGTATAAGTTGTTATCAGCCAGCTCAAAAAATTTGCTGTCAGCTGCTCATCAACAAGCACGAGTCCGATTTGCATATATTTATAGAAACTTTGATTGGGAGAATAATGTAGTAATATTCACTGATGAAAAAGCTTTTAAATCGGATACAGATTGGACGCAAGATTTTATGGCGCTGGAGAGGCAAGCGTTACAGACCAATTCACATTCTCCCAAATAGAATGAGTGGGACTGTGGTGTCTTCTATGGGACCTAGAAAACTAGTTGAAATAGAAGGAAGGTTCATTAGCGAGAGTATGTGGGAATATTGCAGGACGTAATGATGCCTACAGTGCGTATTGCTTACCCAAATCAGTACATTTATTTTGTGCATGATAATTGCTCTGTGCATAAAGCCCGTATCGTCCAGGATTGGTTGCGAACCCAGCACGACGTGACTGTTATTAACTGGCCGTCAAAGAGTCCGGATTTAAATCCCATAGAAAATTTATGGGGTCAAATGGTCCTTAACTGGGACCCATCTGAAGTCAGGACCAAGAAAAATTTACGCGACTTAGCCATGTTCACCTGGGAGTCCATGCGTGGTAAACCCACAGACGTATAAAGGGTAGCAGACCAAACATTTCGAGAAAAATGCGTGCCAATTACGCCCACATATAATTTTTACGCACACAAATACATTTCAAGGGGTCGGATTTAGGGACCAATAAAAAATAAAACCGTTTTCCGGTCACTCCAATCTGATTTTGGGAAACGGATGTCCTACCAATTCATTTTTCCATCCTAGATAAGGATAAAAATTATGTCCTAATCCTAACACGCGTTTCCGAGAATCCACCAGAGGGTGGATACTTTGAGGTGGCAAATGGATTAATCAGCTTTAGAAACGCCAGATTTATTTATATCCTCTTTTTCTTTTTGTTAATGAAAACGGCTCGGGCTAAATGGCGCTAGGTTTGGTTGCCCTTATTATTATCAAATCACGATGGCGATGGACCATTCAGGGGAAAGGTGGAAATTAACAGACAAGTTCGGGGAATATTTCAGATTAGTAAAATAACATAAAAAATATTAAATTATTTATTTAACCATATATAGTACAAAAACGTATTATTTACAAAAATAATTAAGGCTTAACTTACAGCTCACCTAAGCCTAGGTAAATTAACTTATTTAATGAAACAAAAACAAAATAGTAAATAAAGAAATATGTAGATGAATAGAAAAAGTGATTCATTTAAACCTAAAGTGATAAGTGATTACGATTACGATATCTAAAGACTATACATACATACACATATCACGCCTATTATCCCATGCGGGGTAGGCAGAGTGTAAACGGCCTCAAAAACGGACATTCACGCCACGTCTGACATAAATTTGAAGGACATTCGGAAAATTGTGTATAGCCATAGTGACAGGTTGTCAGCCCATCGCCTACAATTGCAATACACACCCTCAAGTCCCTTAGTCGCCTCTTACGACTCCCACGGGAAAGAAATGGAGTGATGATATTCTAAGCCGGCATTACACGGCACCTAAAGATAAATAATAGTATAAATATAAGTGGATACGTAAATATGAATACCAAAATAAAATATACAAAGCCAGTTCGATATTATATATTATTCATATCTTACGTACAATAAATAATACATATTTATTTATGGATCACTTATATACATAATTATTTATTTTTAAACAAAATCATTTTCTTAAGGTAATTTCTGTCAGATAGATTACTTTGTCTTGCTTTGTGTTTCATCCTTAAATCTACGTAAAACTTAGCAATAACCCTAACTAATAAATGCAGATGATTGGTATCATGATCATAATCAGTTTTTAATTCTATACAATAATTTGATGAATCAGCTATATACATAATTAAACTAGTAATATTTACATTTTCATGGTACATTTTCAAAAACTTTTCGCATGATTGAACTATTTTAATCAGACCAGGTGAGGGGTAAATCAGCCCTCCCCTATCCTTTTTTTTAATCAATGAATTGAAAAAGTTTTCTTTGTCTCCTATCATTAGCATTTGGCATATTGTGCAATTAACCACTTTCATAATTTTTCTAGCTATAAATCCTGCTATATATATAGTGACGTGGTAAGTGTAATCATCCAACGGGCTTGATAATATATCATCTAAAAAAAAATCAATTTCCTCTTCTTTTATGTTATGAAGTTCCATAATGTTTTTTTCAAAGGTGGGCGTTGTGTTGTTCACGATCTCTATTGCTTTTATGGTGGAACTTACAGTCAATATTGGATTTGGAATTTTGAAGCCATCCGCTTGCATTTTTATTTTTATTCGGATTATATTTTTTTTATAAGCAGACCTAAATTGCATGACATTAGGGTTGTCGTTAAAGCCGCCCTTTGCCCTCATTTTGCCAAAAAACATTTCCAAAAAATCTTGGCTGACTTTATATACGCATAAAAATCTTAACTTCCCTTTAGTAATTAAATCCTCGTACATATTGAGTGCACTATGCAGGCAAACAATAAATCCTACGAACCCTGTCTTACGCGGTGAATTAACTATTAATTGGCCGTTTGGAAATTTCAAATTCATTATATAATCCTGCCATTTTGCAATAAGCTCTTTAGCGTTTTGAATATTAGCGCTACATAGCGCTTTTTTTAGCCCAGGGGCAAGTGTAGAGCGGCTATTTAGAACGTCGAATGCGTCATTAATAGTATTGATAAATTGTATCGTCGCTTCACTTCCTTTGAAATTTTCAAAATTATCATTACAGAATGAGAGGGCATCGGCAACCGATTTACTTAATAATTGTACGGCCAATCGAACTTTCATTTTTTGTTTGCCGAACAAAATGTGTGCTTGTTTTACTTTATTAGCCAAATGTAACTCTTTTTCGGATTGTAACTCTAGTAAAAGGCCGAGATATTTAAAATTGATTAAATTTCCATCTTTGTCGATCAAGCTACCAAATTCCCCCAGAGTATTTCTAATAAGTTTGATCATATGGCACGGGTCATAAAAAACATTAATTCTCCTATTTTCGAAAAGGAAGTATGGTTTTAAATTATGCAAATTAAAATCACACCCTAAATGTGTCGCCATACTGATATTGGATGCAGCACCATCAAATGTTAAGCCGCAAACAAAAATATTAATGTCAAACAACATTTTGATTGCCATTTTGACGATATTTGCCCGCTGTTCACCATTCATCGCGTGAATGAAAAAATATCCGATTGGAAGTATCCAATTAGAATTAATTGCCGTTAATAATAATACTAAAGCCTGTGTGGCTAACGGTAGGCTATCATCAGAAACGTTCGTTCCTGTATCAACATATCCCTTGAATTTGTTTACGGACCCGTCCCATACTAACCCTTTTCTTATGGCCATCTCATCCAAGCTTAAATTAACAAAGACTTCATGATCGCAATTCTTTGCTAATTCCTCTAATGTTTTAAAACTTTCAGAAGTGAACCCCGGTTCTGCATCAACTTTTTTATACCACCGTGATAATGTGGCTGGGTGAGGTAGGACTGTGTCGAAAGTATCTCGGACAAAATTATATGCTCGGGGTGAATAGAAATTTAATTGTAGAGCAAAAGCCCTCAATTCGGGGGAAAATGTCTTGCTAACAGGAGCTTTTTTTGCTTTTTTTAAATATCTCACAAAAAATTCTTTGTTGTTAACGTTAATGCCTGATATTATATGCAATTCATCTTCATTTATTTTATCTTTTAAGTTGCTTATTATTTCTGAGAACTTAGAAACTTTATTTTTGAGCCGTCTATTTTGTTGTTTTAGTGCTTTTATTTTTTTATTTTTGAGGAATGTTTTATGTTTCAATTTGTTGATTTCTTCCTCTTTTCTTATATCTTCCTCCTGAAAAAGTACGAAAATCATTAATGTAAAAGTAAAATTATTATAAAATAATTTCGGGGGCATAAAGGACCTGTCGCATGTCGTTCCTGTTTAGCCCCAATATTCAAGGGTAGGCGGCAATAAACTGTCTACAGGTTCACGACACTACCCCAGTACTTTTAAACTTAAAAAGGTCCAAGATTATACTGAAAATACTATGACATAGGCAATGTCATAGAATTTGTCCCCGTCACGGTTTCTTCATAATTACAAAAGTAGATATCTAGTATATAGGAGATGTAGGTAAAAGTTTTTCCTACATTTGTCTGCACTGACCCCATCATCAGTCGTGGACATCAGTCATACTTATATTACTTACATAGTGTGGTCTTGCACTAGACGTACTGGGCTGTATATTTTGAACTTCCTGTAAAACTTGTTTTACACTAGAAATTGTTGATGAAGGTATAGCCTGAAAACAAGGAAACATTAATATAGTAGTGTCGTACCAACTAAGTCATAATTGATTGATCATAAACAGATCATTTATATGATTTCAGAGATGAGGCACTGCACTGCGTGTTATATTCTACAACTAGCTGGTGCCCGCGAACTTCGTCTCGCCAAGGGATATTCTCGTATGCGCCAACAGAAGATAAAAAACTATACGAAGTGTCTGACCTTGCGAATGTTGCGACTTGATAATGGTCATCGCAAAACATGGAGTACCGGGAAACTGCACGCGCTTGAATTGAAATCGGAAATTATTTAGGATTAGCGGTATGCATGGCATAAATACTACTTCACCAGATCCACAACCCGTAAGAATTTCCGCTTCTATGATATTACTTCGAAGTGCAATTACTTTTAGCCTAGTACCATTGCACAGCTTCGGGGGTGTTAAATTTCGAAGCAACATTATGGGAATGCCTACTTTCAAAGTAATATTATGTGCGGGGAGTCCAAGTGCGGCGAGAGAGTTTAAAAATTCAACCGGGTAATTTATAAAGTCACTTTGGTCTACCACTGTATTTATAGACTGGTATACCACTTGGTCTTCTTCAATTCTTTCGAGAATAGTTTGGTTGATGGCAGCGGCTTGGTCGGTTTCGGGCATAAGTATTGCTCTCCTACAAAGCCATGAATTGTCTTGATGTATTAATTAAGAACATACATACATACAAATAATCACGCCTCTTTCCCATAGGGTTAGGCAGAGACTACATCTTTCCACTTGCTACGATCCTGACACACCTCTTTCGCTTCTTCAACATGCATCAATATTTTCATACATGCTTGTCGGTTAAGGGTACTCTTGACCTGACTTTTCTTTAGAACGTCCGCGATCTGATCCAAGTACATGCGTCTTGGTCTTCCCCTTCCAACTTTCCCATCCACACTCGCTATATACACTTGTTTCGTTAATCTTCTTTCATTCATTCTCTCAATAAGACCAAACCATCTCAGCATTCCTTTTTCTGTACCAGTCACTACGTTTTCTTTTATACCGCAGCGTTCTCTTATCACGCTATTCCTTATCCTTTCACTCAATTTCACACCAATCATACTTCTTAGTGCTTTCATTTCTACCGCATTTATTCTACTTTCATTAATTGAGAAACATCGCTGTAAACTAAATCAATGAAAATTCTTGCGCTCGGGGGTTTCCACCTAAGCCCTCATGTTCTGCGTCAAACTCAATTTTCCTATCCGAAGCCAGAGCACGGAGCGTTTTAGACATGCCCCAACCTCATCAGCTCTAGTTCTTCTGGTAATCACGCTTAGAGTCTTATCACCGCAAAATAAAACTGTTACCTCTCCAATAACGTGATCATTTCACCGGATGTCTTGTAGAGTGCGATTGACGGCTTTCACGGCCTTCTTGTTTACCATCGTCCACTCGTTTCAAACGATTTGGCAGCAGTCTGCAAGAATATTTGCCTTTTCGCTCTTTCGGGATACGGCACAAACTGTTGTTTCATTTATATCCAGGTCCAAAAGTATCTTGAACATGGAATGGGGCGGTCTTACCTCCAGGAAGTAAAGTGGCCGCAATACCCGAAGAGGTGACCGCTAGTGCAATTTTTCTAGTCAAAAAAGTTTTGCCTGTACCACCAGGGGCGTCGAGGAAAATAATCAACCATCCTGTTGACCGACGCTTCTCAAAATTCGGTCATATACAGACTTTTGTTCATGTATAAGGGTGACAATATTATTATTCACAATTTCGGCCATCGCGGCACGATAATGATTTGTCTCAGCTGCATACTATCGACCAACACGCCGTTCTTAGTGGTTTCCTGCGGCTCTGGAAGACCACAATGACTCAAAGGATTGCCATCTATTGAGAATCACAGAGCAAAGGCAACGATTAATAATCGCTCGTCAGACTCTGCTACACTATCTCCACCAGCGCGCCTAGCCGCTAAAAGAAAATCTTCTGATAGATGCCGTTGGTATTTTTCTCATAGCTGCATTGGATGGGCAAGTCCGCAAAACATTATCATGATTATAAACAAATGTCGCAACCGCCTGGGAGTGTCGCTGACTAAGACCGCTTCAAGAGTCGTCGTTGTCGTCGTCAATTTCGATCGTCATCTAGCGAGGTACCAGCTTATATTATTATGGTTCTTTGAACAGGTAACCGTCACAGAACGAAGGCCAGAAAAGCTTAGTATTCACGTAAACAGCTTTAATTTTCATAGATTTAGCTTCAAAACTGACGGAGTTTCATACAAACTTACCCACCCCTTTTTACCCCCTTAAAGAGCGAAATTCCAGAAAAAATATAGCCTATATGTTAGCGAGGACTAATAGCTATGTAACAAAAAAAGTTTCGTCAAAATCCGTCCAGTAGTTTTTGCGTGAAAAGCGGACAACAAACAGACAGACAGACAGACAGACAGACAGACAAAAAATAAATAAATTATATTTTTGGCTTCTATTGGTTGTATGAAGATCCCCCATCTTAATTTTTCTTTAATATCTTTAATGTACAGACATGAGGTTGTTATAATTTTATTATATGTATAGATGATTTTATGATTATATTTTACATATTTTATATTCCCATCTACCACCGTTTTATTATTTAAGGACATTCGCGGTGGCAGATGGGAATAGACATACACATAAACATAGAAAAACTTTATTCACAACCACAAATACAATAGTAAAAATATATTCAATATAAAACGAAGTGTAAGAGTTGATATAAAAGAAAATATAGTAACACGGTGGGTAAGGATCAGCAAAGTCAAACAAAGAATAAACAGAAACAATATTTAAGAGCAAATAATATGTGTAGGCATGGAATGATCAGTCCATAATTTGTTTAATGAACAAATATATTTACAAAAACAAAAGACTGACTGAACCAACACCATCTAGGAATCACTATTCAGAAAATATTGGGGGATTTGTATATTATTTTTAGGTTTACTTACATACTGACATGGCGCAGTAGATGTACTAGGCTGTGTCTCAGGCAAAAGATAACTCCCACTAGCACTCCTTTTAATTGCAACTTTAGGTGCAGCTGGTGTTGGTACTTCCTGAAACCAAATAATATGTATTGAAAATAATTTGTCTTATTTGATAATATTATTGCTGTTTTTTTTTACTCCACCATAACCATGACCACCAGTAGAATTAAAATACAACATTCATTATATCTGCCTAGCTATAAAACAATCCTGGGACCATCGGCACAGAGGCTAAAAAACCACAGAACAATAACACAACCACTGCATCAAGTATGTAGTAAATTTAATTTTATAGAATTATACTTACTTGCCGGGGAATAACATTAGAGGTACAAAGCTGTACATTATGCACGTCTGGCAGAATATGATCACCAGGCGCAGTAGGTATACTCTGAAAAACATAAAAGGTCCTTTTATATAAAAAAATAGTTATTTTTTTAATAAATACACTTATGTCTCGTTTGTAATTTTGTAACAATATATATATAATAATATCTTGTTTCTTATTTTGTAACAAAATTATTTAAAATATTTTTTTGTTGTGTGTAAAATTTTGGATAACGGAAAAACACAACATTGCAAAGTGCAGTCGAGTGCAACTCCGGATAAACACTTTGTTTTTTGTACTTTGTGTATTTAACTGGAGCTATTTCTGACTGTATAGTATTTACACATTACCATAATACTATAGCGATCTGTGACTGTGACCAATATCGCTGGGCTAACACTAATAATCTAGGTGAAAGTAGACAGACCAGACTACAACTATATATAGCAGGAGAAGGCCACACAGGCTTCCACATACTGACTAGTTCTAGTTCGGTTCCAACCCCCATTATAATATAATGGGGGGATAATACCTACATACTGATAAAATTTTCACTTTTTGCTAACACGCTGAAATAAAAAAAGGTAGGTAAGTACTCACCTCAAAAATTGTTGGAATCGCTCCTGGTACAAGCACTGTGCGGAAGCCACTATTATCTATGAAGTGAGCTTCAAAATGTTTTGAACACAGCACACTACACTTTGACGGCTGCCAGTTTGGTCTCTTCAACTTAGACACCCATACTGACTTTAACCTCTCATCCTTTGGAAACCTGCAAACGATTTATGTTAATGTAATTTCCATAAAATTAAATTCAACAAGTGGAACTAATTAAGTAAAACTGAATCCGGCCCCTCAAAAACATGCGAGTAAATGAAACGTCAAAATCAATCGGAGTCAATGGAAATTAATGTAAATCCGATAATATTTATCAAAACAAGCTGATAGAATGGAGATTCACGACATAGGGCAGTTAGCTAGAACGTCAGATCGATTAATTATCAGCAAAAAACAGTAGTGTACAAAAAACAAATGACGACGTAGAAATGCACAACAAACTTACTGGTGGAAAGTAATCCCAGGTGTTTTCTTATAAGTTGCGTTGCCGCACAGAAGCGCACAACACTTTCTCATCTTATGAAAGTCTTTTTAGCACATATAATGCAATGATGCACAAAAAAAACGAAAACGAACACGGAGCCTCAGACGTTTACCAGTGTTATTTACCCAGTGGCAAAATGGCGACGTGCTTCACTCCCTATTTTGTCTATGTGTGCGTTCATGTAGCAACAGTATGAACGAAAGGGATGCAATCATTGATTTTTCGTTGGAGAAACAGAGGAGAAAATATTAGTAATCCTCATCTATGTGTTTGTGAAACTTATGTTTGGTCTGCTACCCTTTATACGTCTGTGGGTAAACCAATGTGTTCGAACATGGTAGCTAGCATGCCAAGCCGTTTAAATTAAAATTAAATTATTATTAAATTGAAATATTTAAATAGGTAGATATTAATATATTGGGTTGGGAATTTTGCAGAAGATTTATTTTATTCGATACTTACTGCTTAGTTAATTTCTGAAACTGTTCAAGCTCTCAAACAATCAAAATACCAAGTTAACCTGTCACTTAATACCTAATTATTCTGCATAATTATTTAACTTTGTTTACACAATCTAACGAAGAATGTAAATGAATTGATCCCCTGGTTCAGTTTAGGCTTAATGTGTTACCAATAAAAAATATGTTAAGTGATGTTATTGTTACAATAAATGCAGGAATGAGACTACCTCGTTATCTCATTTATAACATGTTTATTCACTTTGACATACCTATTTATTGTTGCACATTAACAAACATTATGCAACCCAACCCAATATCATTGAATAGTTAAAAACCAAAATAAATACCTAACTGATAAATATTATGGTAGTTTTATTCATTTTACCTTATATCCTCAAAACTACTATATTTATTCGATATCACACACTATACTACACAGATAAGTATAAAAATTTATCAGCAACAGCAAAATAATCATTAAAAAATAGTAAGTATAACCTATTTAAAAAAAAACAGGCCTAGACCTGCGACCAACCACGACTCGATCCTTAGCTATCTGTTTCCAAAGTCCGCTATGTTAACCATTGAGCCACGACTGCTGTGATGCAAGCAGCGAAATTAAGGTTTAAATTATTATTAGTCATCAAACTGCGCGTCTTAAATTCTAGTGTGTGTGCGCGCCAGTCAATGTGTGTGTTTTAATGTGTCTATAATGGTATTCAATGAATTCAATTTGTCGTTAAAAGATGGCGTTGTCTGGCTGTGCAGGTTTAGACCACTTCGTGTGTACGCAACATTTCATTACACCAATTTTAAACAAATTTTGGTGTAATATATCTGATTTAACAATAGAAATAGCACACAATAAGAAACTGCAAGTAACTTTCACCGTGATAAAACTTCAGACCACAGATAACTAGTAGGCGTCGTCTGACAATTCGTCAAACGTCATTGCATTGAACACTAGCGCTGCCTTCTTGAGATCCATGTACTACGACCTGGTAAAAGTGATTATGAACTCTATGACCAAACTATTAATGATTAAAATTGAGTGTGGTAGATAATGTCACCCGATTCTAGTATGGCGATTCAATAGCGTGATCGTTATAGTGAAAGATGAAAGTCGGGGACCTATTTAAGATTTCAATGAGTCGTTAGAAATAAATATAAAAGAATCATTTAATGAATATTACATTAGGGATGCTAAAGCGATAGAAACACATAAAATAAATTAAAGAAAAAGCTAATTACGCATATTTAGAAGAGGAGTATTTATATGACAGTGAAGAAAATGTGGAAAATGAATTCTCAAATCAAAATACTATCACTATGGAAGAATACATTGATGAAAGTGAAGGTAATTTAGCAGAGAATTATTCAAATGATAGTGATATTAATATGGAAGAAGAGTACAGTGGTGAAAATAGTGAAGAAGACTAACTTTAAATTATATAAGACAAACTTTGATAAAATGATAAAAATGATAAAAAATATTTATTGTCTCCCAGTAATTAAATTAAGTTATTACATTTGTTAAAGTGTATAAATTCATGGTTGTTTAATTGAAAGGGAGATAGGAGTCCAAACTAGGTGAACCTGTGCTATGGATCTCCTAGCTCCAACATTCTGACATCAGCACACACTTATAATTATTTAGACCAGTAGTTTAATTAACTTATAACTAAGTAGAATACAATTTGAATACTTAGTAAGAGTTTATAGTTAAAATTAGTAAACTGATTATTATTATATTTTAAATAAAAGTAATAAATATTTAATAAAAAATACTTTGATATAATAAAGTATTAAACCACTGTACGTTCCTTATAGCCTTACTTATAGAGATAGAGATCTTCCTTTGCAGCGATTGGTCGCACTTATCTGTTCCAAAGCTGTGTGATTGGTTACGTATGCCCCCACACCCCACCCCACTCCGACACGGCAGGGCGGGGCGAGTCGGCCCGCTTGGCTTCATTGGCGATTTTTCTTTCGCAGTGAGCGGTCGCGCTCAGAAAATAATTTTTTAAATTTCGATAAAGTTTTAAATTTTAAACTTTGAAAAATTATTTTCTTACAATTTTAACGGTTTTGCACCGTTCGTTTTTTAAATTATTAAATTTAGTGATTTAATTGTTCCTATTTAAATAAATTTTAAAATCAGTGTGTGTATAAACTGGGTAAGTCCTTTATATTTTATTATGCATGTGGCAAATCAAATTTCTGAAGGCGGTTTTCCGTCGGACACAACTTTGCAATTTCTTACAATTTTAATAAATTATTATTGAAATCTGTCAAGACCGTTTACGAATAAATAAATTGTTCCTGGCGATCCGAATTCTGTGAACAAAATAGTTAATAATTTATGGGAATTATTTGTCAAGAATAATGATCCCAAATAAATAAGCAAAGTGTGTTATAGAAATTTGGTTGCTATCGAAGTTTTAGTTACCCGGATTTAACAATAGTGAATTTTTTTTACGAAAAGTTTTCAATCCGGAAGTAATTAATTCGTTCGATTCTTTACGAACGATCAAATGAAAATCCAATAATCATAGTGCACTTCGCACAAGCTTTGAGTGGCATTATTTTAAGATTTTCAATATAAATGATCATCCCTCGCAGGTTTTTAAACTAGTTACCTTGAACTGATAGGTAGGTATTCCTCGAGAGAAGTAATACCTTTTTTCTATTTATAGGTTACTATCCCGTCGAACTAGTTTCTACATATCCCCCGTGCACGTTTTTCATTAATGTGCCTGATTGATTTATGGATTTTCATTTGTGAATGATTATTTTATTTTTACACGTGTTTTTGTAAATTGTTATTTGGACATAAATACATTTTTATGTCGTTTACTGGAGCTAGTAATGGTATACAGATGCTCCTTTCACGTAGCAACGTGTTATTCAAGTAACGCATCAAATACGTGATCTGTAGGTATTGTTCGGATACCTTCAAAGTTCTTTAAATAAATGAGTCGAACAGCGACAATTTTTATTTTAAAAGGGGGCCGCCATGACCCTGTGAAATGCTCTTAGTAATAAGAAAGTTTACGGAAGTCCAAGTCCGTAGAACGTCTTATAAAATAGAGTAGTAAGAACTCCTCAAGGATCTTTTCGTTGTACCTAGAATAAATTGCAGAAAATATATATTCTAGTTGATTGCTATGATATGAAATGGCAGCACAAGCCAAGCTACATTTCGTCGGTTTTATAAGCTACCTCTGCGCAACGCAAGGTATACCCTATTTTATAACATCATCAGGAGTTCATTAGGCCGTCAGCGCATGACGTGTCCTTAGACTCCTACATCCCCGCGCAGGGGTTGTACCTTTTGATGTCATGCAGAATGCCCTCGCTTGCACTTGCAGGGCCTGAAATTCCGTCCTCGAGCCTTTCGTATACTTGACGTATTAATAAATCGACATGCGATACAAATTCCATGCATTATAGACGGTTTAGATGCAAATATTGCCAAAAATACTAACAATTACTAAAAAGTATTTGTTGTGGGTTTCGGTACGATATGCAACTCAAAGAACTGGGTCCTCGTGGAGCCAAACTTTCGAAATGTACCCACCAATATATTTTTAATACCTCGTGCAGAAAGAGTCGGCCAGCACCTTTGATAAAACGTTATTGCTTTAAGTATAGGTATTACTTTTGGTACCTACCTACCTTTTTATCAAACTTCCAAAAGTTTTGATGGCATCCGGCACATGCATGATTTGCTTTTGTCTGATCAAAGTAAAGCAGTCTTTCTTTACTTCTATGCTTATTTGTCTTCTAACGTGACAGTGAAATGCCCTCGTTAAATTTTGTCTTATCTGAAAGTACATCGTCCGGTCCATCGCCTGCGATGAGTTAAAGCAATTGTAGCGAAGGGTAGTGTGTAGCACTAGTATTGATAGTGAAGCGCGCAGGTTCGAATCCCGCATGTGGTATTAAATTAGCCAAGTTTCCATAATTTTATACCTACCTAACACGGTTAAGGTTAAATATTAAAATATATTTAAGAAATAAAAGCTTCGAAAGATGTGTTATAGACTTGAGTACAAGGAGTTTACTGTCTGACACATGTGTTACCTCGAGCGTATTAGAAAATAGAACGCGAGGGGATTCCTAAGATGTTAATTTGAAAATATTTTTACCTTGCACGCGTTCATAAGGTCCCCCTCTTTTAGTTCCATGAGCTTACGCTTTCAAATAACGATAGCTAGATTCCACTGAGAATTTGCAAAATAGGCTATCTGTAGGCAAAATATACCTACTTAAATGTTTGAAAAAATGTTTCAAATATAACATCCTAGCCCGAAAAAGTCTTGGCTATTAGAAAGTACAGGGAACAATATTCCTACGTAAGTATGAACTTTATCTACTCGGAATAAAGTTCAAAGTTAGAGAGCTGCCTAACGTTTTACAATGATTCTTAAGCAGAAGACATATTTGTCGTAGATTCACCGCATTCAGTCCCATCCTAGTAACCGTTACTGCCGAGTCTAAATTCTCGCAGGTTAAGGAAAATTTATAGACGGTTTAAGTCTGAAACAGTTTTCCTTTATGATCATTTCAGTGGCCTACCGAGGCCACGCAGTAAGAAAATGAGAAACATATTGATTTATTAGGTAACTGTGAAAACGACTGAATTTATAAATTTTTCCCTTGCTCACTGTCCTAAGTAGCAATAATTCACTTCTATTTCTATGCTATCACAGACCTCGTAGTGCTAACGCATTTCTGAGGGAGATCCCTCACGCTTGTCATTTGTTTACTTCTTTGAACTATGATCAAAAAGTGGCGTAAGAGTACCTACGTTAAATACTCGCTATGATTCTGGCATCAATCGCGGAAGGGAATGTGTACAATCTAAGCTCTCTAAGTGCAGAGTTGTCCTAAAATAGTCCTACGTTTTTCTTAGCAACATGGAAACAGACAAATGTGGGGAGAGAAAACGGCCTTTTTGTAATGGCCTCATCTCAAAATGGATAAGTAAATAATGAAGACCTACCCATTAAATAGATCTCACACCGAAACTATAATAATTTTTACTTTTTAATTCATCGTGCATTGAGTGTACGGAGTAAATTTCGTGAGGTGGAGATGTATGTAGGTAATTTACTTATTCCAGCATGTTGCAACTTGGGAGCTAGGCACACCCTATTGTTAATTCTGCTATATCAAGCTGTATAACATCAAAACTAGTGGAAGGTTGTCTAGCTGCTAAGGCGAGTGATGTAATATATACCTATTTGGTATATGCCAAATTTTGTGTTACCTACTCGAGTGCCTCGATCTTGAACATGATATTTTCTTCAGGTGCGTTTATATTGCCCGAAATATTATGAATGAAATGCATATTACGTGATATTACATAATTTGTATAACAACCTCCACTAGAGATGAAAAGTTCATGATATATTTTTCAGGTGCTTTCATATTACCTGAAATGTTATGAATGAAATGCATATGGCGTAATATGTATAACAACCTCCTCTAGAGATGAAAAGTTTTAGAGCGATAGTGGCAAATAGCAATAATGCGACACTGTCCCAGACGATATTAAGTTTTTATTTCCTCAAGTGTAGTCATGCTTACTACACCTACTTTTTCGATAATGAATGAAAGCTTTTGGGCAAGTAAACAACAAGTACCCACAGTCTATGTGGGTATTTTAAATAAATATACAAAAGGTTACAATCAGAGGGTACTTTTGCTAATTGATATTTGTGTAAGTGCCCTGTCTGCCTTGTTTGGGTTTGAAACACGAGTATCTACTCCTGTGTATAACATTGTTAGATGGTTGTTAGAAACGTACGATAGTGAACATAATTGCCTATCGTAAGACGTCAGCCTAAAATAATAATACCGTTGTTCCAATATATTTGCTCTGAATGTCGAGCACAAGACGTTGTTAAAAAATGCTTGAATGTACCTACGTACTAGGCAAATAGTTTGCCTATCAAGTAAAATATTTTCAGAATAGATACCTAGCGAGAATTATATTGGGAACTACCTACTACGTTCAATAGCTAGTATATTTTACCAACGGTGATCATAATGATATATAATATTTGTACAGTGACCCACGTAAGATCTAGGCTTCCACAATTAATTTGCAATGTTGCAATGTTTGTACTGTCTAATAGACAATAACGTCGTTTACCGACGTACCTTCGGATTAAATATTGTCCGTAGGTAAGCTGTTAACAAAATGATAAAATTCTTATAATTTAAACTTTAGCTCATATTCTTTTATAGCTAGCTCGTTTTTGATTGAACATAAAATTAAAGCAAATTTGTGCCCTTTTCAAGTTTTAATCAGAGATCTGGGCTTTGCATGGGACGGTCAGAGGTAGTTATGGCAGAAAACAATTTCAATAATCGCCTCTTTTATTATATCAAGTTTAGGTAGATTTACCAAGATATTAATTAACTATATTATTATATACAATATAGTTTATTCAGAGGCCCGAGTGATGTTTTAAATAAAGCTTGACCGTTACTCCGACAAAGTAAACAAGGTTAATTATTGATCATTATGTATTATAGCAAATATTATTAAGGCAAGCCCAAATGAATCATATTTAAAAAATCATATGAAGGTATGATTTGATAACAAATTTATATGCCTTTTATTCTCCTGGGAAACTAGGTAGTCGTTTGGCCAGGTTTTTTGATTTACCTGCTTAAGCCCGTTTAGGTCAATGCATATCTTAAACAGTAGTGTTGACCTTATAGTAGGGAAATGAGTGATCAAGCACAATTACAATATGTAAGCTATGTTTTTCTGTGTAAAAGAGCTATTTATTTACTATGTAAGTAAATAGATATTTAAAAGGTTTTATAAAAACGACCTGCAATGCGTATTTACCTCTAACTAAAGGTTCAATATTTTTATATTTTACTATTTTGGCTATTGAGTTTTTCAAATTTTTTTTTGAAATTTTCTCTTTACTGTTCGGAAACTTTCAGATGAATTTCCGTGTACTTTCTAACTTATCAAAACGTATTGAGACTTACATAATGAATAACTGTATTATGTGCATTTTTTATTAAATAGGTACGAGGTAAAGTTTTTCAAAGACATAATAAATGGCATGTTACACATGCATCATTTTCATCATTCTATTATGCTTACCTAGAATGCCGTAATATAGTACAAGAGGTTTTGAATTACATTTTCATTATAATTTATTATATTTTATCGTCATTTAAGGGTGAGTTTATGATATTACAGTATTTTTTAATAAATACAATATAAATAAATTTTCAGTATAGTGGATCAAAATCATTATTGTTGTTAAAGAAATTCATTTTTCTTTTTTTAAAGAATAATAATACCTGTTTCTTTTTATAGTTTTTCACATTGGCGATAGCTCCCACTCCTCCAGGCGATATCAAACATGTCTCTATAAGTAAGGCTATAAGGAACGTACAGTGGTTTAATGACAGCATTTTACCTACCAATAAAATGCTTATTAAACTACTTACCTTCCTTATAGCCTTAAATTTTTAATTCTGCCTGGTGTATTTTGTAGTAATAATATTCTAATTAGAATATTATTATGAGACGCAATGAAGCCAAGCGGGCCGACTCGCCCCGCCCTGCCGTGTCGGAGTGGGGTGGGGTGTGGGGGCATACGTAACCAATCACACAGCTTTGGAACAGATAAGTGCGACCAATCGCTGCAAAGGAAGATCTCTATCTCTATAAGTAAGGCTATAAGGAAGGTAAGTAGTTTAATAAGCATTTTATTGGTAGGTAAAATGCTGTCATTTTGTTAATTATTAACATGAAAACATGAAAGTATTATTCTTGTTAGTTGAATACACTATAGTAGTAGGTTCTAATAAAACATTTGTGATTCAAATATTTGGTTTGAATTTATTTAGGTACTATCCTCATTTTAGCTTTAAAAAAATACCTACATACATACTACCTGCATCTGCTATGCATCTAAAAATTTAACTAAAATATACAATAATAAACATACATGTATAATTAATTATAAATAAAATATTTATTAAGAAAATGATTTGTAATGAAAATGATTTTATGAAACTTTACTTCCTCATTAATCTACTTTACTACCTAATTTATTGCATAAACTATCTTCTTTCCAGTTAATATTATTTTATTATGTACCTTTTTTACTATTTGCTATGCACATTTATTAATATACACGTATTATAATCTAAAAAAAGCATACATGCATTTTGAACATGCTAACTGCAGTACTACCTAAGACGTATGTACCTACTAACTACATACGTCTTAGGTAGTACTGCAGTTAGCATGGTTGGGCCGGTGCGTCCGGGCACATTCAAGCGGCGCGGCAAGATTGCCTGCACCACTCGGTAGTTGGGACACGTGTGTCCGTCCAAGAACTTCCTCGCGTCGGGTCACCAATTTGGAGTAGGGTGTGGTGACGGAGGAAAAAGGCACTAGTTTGTATTCAGAGTTTAATCCTGTCACTCACAAATCTCCTTATATGAATAGCTAGTTATACTTAAGATAGAGTATGACTAAATTAATTACAAAGCGCGTTATAATAGAAGTTCCGTCGGCGGACAAGTATCAGCGAGATGTTGTCCGTGTCGCGTCTCGAGCCGGAAGAAGAGAGAGTACAGTGTGCCGTGCCGACCGACCAGATCGGAAGCGGAAACTTCCGGGCGGGTCCGTTCGGTACACGGTACACTGTTCAGTCAGTTCCTATAAAAGTGAGTGGTGTTGCCATTATAACACCACATCACCCCCCCACGGAGAATGAAAGAGTATACAAAAAGAAACATTGATTATATAAACAAACATTAGTACAAGAGACAAAATGTATACCTACAGTTAACTAGCTGTGTTATGCAAATTATTAACTGAATAACATTTATATTTACAATCACAATCTAAAATGTCCCTAAATCTAACTGTTAACATATATATTTACAATCATAAATCTAAAATGTCTCTAAATCTAACTGTTCTACCTGCCCTGGTAGTGACAGGAGCAGGAGCAGGAGGTACGAACGGGGTGGCGGATGAAGCAGGTTGAATAGGTTGTGAGAGGGTTGTAGGACCTGGATCAGGCACAGAGGAAGGCTGAGATGCTGGTGTTGAAAATGCTGGTGCTGACAATGCGGTGTCAAGAGCGTCTGAGTGCGCTGGCTTGACGCGGTCAATGCTCACCGTGTGACTCCTACCTCCTGTGTCGAGGGTGATTGTCTTGTCAGTCCTAGACAAAATTTTGAACGGCCCGGTATATGGAGGCTGAAGAGGTCGACGGACGGTGTCGTCCCGCAAAAATGCGTGCGTGGCCGTCGTTAGATCTTTAAAAATGAAAGTTGACGGCTGCGAGTGACGCGAAGCGGGTGAAGGACGAATTGTAGCCATCCTATTCTTAAGTTGTACTACAAAATCGTTAGTGCACCTGTCAGATCCTTGTTGTGACGAACCTAGAAAAAATTCGCCAGGTAACCTCAACGGTTCACCGTAGAGCAGTTCGGCGGCAGAGCCTCCGAGATCTTCTTTCAGAGCGGTCCGCATCCCGAGGAGCACGAGTGGTAGAGCTTGAGACCAGGTGTCCTGGTGACACATCAGCGCGGCCTTCAGCTGCCTGTGCATCCTTTCTACCATACCGTTGGCCTGTGGATGATAACTCGTAGTGCGGATCCGTTTGCAACCACAAATGCGCATAAGGTGCTGGAATAACTCGGACTCGAATTGCCGACCCTGATCTGTGGTGATCTTGCTCGGTACACCAAACCGGGATATCCATCCTGCAACAAGAGTGTTAGCCACTTCTTCTGCTGTCATAGATGCCATAGGCCATGCCTCTGGCCACCGTGAGAATCTGTCAACCGCAGTTAGACAGTATGAAAAACCATTTGAATATGGAAGAGGTCCGACGATGTCCAGGTTGATGTGGCTAAAACGAGCAGATGGACTAGCATATGTACCTAGCGGCGAAGAGATGTGTCGCGTGACTTTGCTCCGCTGACATGCAACACACGAGCGCGCCCAGACGCTGCAGTCCTGGCGTATGCGAGGCCAGACGTAGCGCTCAGCTACCAGGCGTGCGCTCGCGCGCGCACCAGGGTGGCTGAGGTCATGCAGGCGCTGAAATGCAGGGCGGCGGAACGACTCGGGTAGGTAGGGTCGCGGCTTGCCCGTGGAAGTGTCGCAGGTGATATGAATGTCAGTGCCTGGAATTAGAACAGATTCCAGTTTAAGCGAAGAGTTAGAACGCAACCTATCAATTTCGACGTCTGCTGCCTGAGCAAGGGCGAGTGCAGCATGGTCGTCGGTAAGAGAGATGGTCTCTACGCGCGACATGGCATCCGCTACAATGTTGTCTTGACCCTTGATGTAGACGACGTCGGTAGTAAACTGGCTGATGAATGACAATTGGTTAAGTTGTGCCGGTGGTAGCTTGTCTCGCCGTTGTACGAAAGCGTATACAAGTGGCTTGTGATCGGTATAGATGGTCGCATGTTGAACCTCTAGTATGTGCCTGAAGTGTTGTACACTTTCGTAAACAGCGAGCAGCTCACGGTAGTAAGTAGGCCACTCCATCTGCTTCTTAGTCAGCTTTCGACTGAAGTAAGCTAGAGGCTGCCAAGGTTCATTGTCATCCGAGCGTTGTTGTAAACAAGAGCCAATGTGAGTACCTGACGCATCAGTGAAAAGTCCCAGTTTGGAATTGGGGTCGGGATGAACCAGCATTGTAGCGGACGACAAACTTTCCTTGCAGGTGTTGAAGCTCTCCTCTAGCTGCGGCGTCCACATGAAAGGTTTCTTGCCTTTGCCTTGCGTTGCCGTGACTGCATCGATGAGAGGAGCCTGGAATTTTGCAGCATCAGGTAAGAATCGGCGATAAAAATTTATCATTCCCAAGAATCGGCGCATGCCTTCAACTGTCTTAGGAGGGGGAAAATCTACCAGATCTTTGATGCGGTCTTTGGGAGGGCTGGTCCCTTGGGCAGTTACTCTATAACCCAGGAAAGACACTTCCTCGGCACCAAAGACACATTTGGCTGGGTTTATCACAACTCCATACTCGTTTAGACGGCCGAAAAGGATGCGCAGGTGTTCTGCATGCTCAGTGTGATCCTTCGAGTAAACGAGTATGTCATCAATGTAGGCAAAACAGAATTCCAGGCCTCGTACCACCTCGTCCACGAAGCGCTGGAATGTCTGTCCTGCATTCCTCAATCCAAATGCCATGTACGGAAATTCGTACAAACCGAATGGCGTTATGATTGCTGTTTTGCAAATGTCAGGTGGGTGAACCGGGATCTGTTGGTATGCCTTTACCAAGTCTATGGTACTGAATACTGATGATCCAGCCAAGTTGTGGTTGAAATCACCAATGTGTCTGACAGGGTATTTGTCAGGAACAGTCCGAGAGTTGAGACCACGGTAATCTCCACAAGGGCGCCAGGTCAGGTCCTTTTTAGGGGTCATCTGGAGGGGAGAGGCCCATGAGCTCATGGAAGGTCGAGCTGTACCTGATTGTACCATCTCAGCAAACACTTTCTCTGCAGCTCGCAACTTGTCGGGGGCTAGGCGGCGTGGGCGGGAAGTCACAGGTGGTCCATCAGTAGTGTTGATGTAATGGACTGTGGAGTGCTTAATTTCCCTGTTGATGCCAGGGGGTTTAACCAGATCTGGAAACTGAGCAAGGATTTTGTGATAGGGTTTGTCCTCAGCAAGAGCTACAGTTTTGACACTAACCTGAGCTGAGTTCATGATAGAACAACTTGATCTCAAGCCGGTCGTACCATCAACTAGACTACTGTAACGACAGTCTGGTAGTAGGTGGTAGTGTGCCAGGAAGTCAGATCCGATGATAGCTGTCTCCACATCAGCTACTATAAAGTTCCATTTTAAGTCTCGCCTCAAGCCTAAATTGAGACAAAGTTGCAAGGTACCATATGTGTTTATACTTGTACCGTTTGCTGCAACAAGATGGTATGATGTTGCTCGCCGTCTCTCCCTCAGAGCAGTCCTGGGAAAACAACAAATGTCCGAGCCAGTATCAACAAGAAACTTCTTGTTGGAGTACCGGTCGGTTATAAACAGACGGCGACTGGGTTGGAGGCAGCCAGTAGTCGCCATCACTGACTGCTGCCCTGGTTTCCCGAAGACTGGTAGCTACATGGCTGGATGCATTTAATTGCTTTCTGGCCGTACCTGTCATGGTACCAGCAAAGGTTCTTGTCTCGGGTCCTGGAGCGGCTGCGACCACGATGGCGGCTGCTGCTGCGGTCACGTTGCTGTGAGTGTATGTGTGTGCCTCCAGTAGAAAGTGAAGCCACTGCCTTCGTAAGCTCAGCGACCTGCAGCCTGAGGGATTGCAGTTCAGATGGGGGCACCGATGCCACCTTCACCTCGTTCACCGCTGGGGAGTAAAGCGAATGGTGAGAGTCAATCTCCATCAGCTTATCCGCAAGCTCGCAAAGCTCTTGTATGCTTTGCTCCTTCTGAGCTGCCAGAACTATCTGCAGTTGCCGTGGGAGCCGGTTGGTCCATATAGTAACAAGCAACTTGTCAGGGAAGGTGGGGCCGGCCTGTGATCGAAGGTGTCTCATGAAAGAGGATGGCTTTCGATCGCCTATCTCTTGGTTCTCCAAGAGACGCCGCACTTTCTCCTCGTAAGAATCTGAAAACCTAGTAATAATTGTCTCCTTAAGTCGAGTATAGGGCTCGTGCTTCGGAGGATTAAGTATTAGGTCATCAACCTCTTTAGTGGCATTAACGTCAAGATGTGCAACCGCATAGTGGAACTTGGTGATTTCGTTTGTAATATTATTGATAAAGAACTGTGATTCCAGGCTACAGAACCACAAAGCTGGCCTATCTTTACAAAATGGAGGGGTTCTGATTGTCACCCTAAATACCTGTGATTCAGGGTTAGTTGGCTTATTATTGCCAGCATTACCATCACCAGCATTCTCAGGGTTAGGGTTAGGGTTAGCAGGGTTGGGGTAAGCAGGGTCTTCGTACTCACTGTCGCTCATTTTGTGCATAAAATATTAGTACATACAAAACCTATGAGCCCTCAACTAAATGCAGATGCTTAAAAAACAAAGACAAAAAAACGAACCTTCTAGTCACAAAAGATGCTGTTAAACTAGCTATAGTAACTTGGTCACACACAAAACACAAAAATATGTAATTAGTTCTAATAAGATAAGCAAAACTTTAAGAAGTTAGAATTACGTAAATGTTTGTAAAAATACTTGAAATTAGTAGTAAAATGTCCTTTGGCGTTAGTCCAGCAACGTTGAAAACACACTTCAAAGTTTGTTAATTGCACCCAATATAGCAAAAAAGTTCATGCGCACTCGATGTTAACACGTTAAGTTTGAAGATTGAGGTTACCTGTTGTGTTGACTTGATTTTGACGTTGACAGACAGTTCGTGTTTCGTTCGGAAACCCCGAACCGGTCTTTTGTCGGTCGCGGAAGTCGTTCCCGGAAGTTCTCCAAACAGTCGCTGTGAGAATGGCGCCACTATCAATGCAAATTGTGCAAACACGTGCTGCATGCAAAATGGCGTTTCCGGAAAAATTTTCACAACCTCAAAATTTATGATTTTATCACCAAGTATGAATTTGACGATTTTTAGCACTGAAGCGAATGGGAAAAGGCGTGGCGAAGAACGATCTGCGCATGCGGCGTCGCATGCAGGCCGGGTTCGTAGCGTAGCCGGGAGCGCGGTCTGCGCGCCCGCACGTGCCTCGACGTGTCGCAGGGCTTCGCCCTCTCGTACCGTTGGATGGGCCGGTGCGTCCGGGCACATTCAAGCGGCGCGGCAAGATTGCCTGCACCACTCGGTAGTTGGGACACGTGTGTCCGTCCAAGAACTTCCTCGCGTCGGGTCACCAATTTGGAGTAGGGTGTGGTGACGGAGGAAAAAGGCACTAGTTTGTATTCAGAGTTTAATCCTGTCACTCACAAATCTCCTTATATGAATAGCTAGTTATACTTAAGATAGAGTATGACTAAATTAATTACAAAGCGCGTTATAATAGAAGTTCCGTCGGCGGACAAGTATCAGCGAGATGTTGTCCGTGTCGCGTCTCGAGCCGGAAAAAAAGAGAGTACAGCGTGCCGTGCCGACCGACCAGATCGGAAGCGGAAACTTCCGGGCGGGTACGTTCGGTACACGGTACACTGTTCAGTGCAGTACCTATAAAAGTGAGTGGTGTTGCCATTATAACACCACATCACCCCCCCACGGAGAATGAAAGAGTATACAAAAAGAAACATTGATTATATAAACAAACATTAGTACAAGAGACAAAATGTATACCTAAAGTTAACTAGCTGTGTTATGCAAATTATTAACTGAATAACATTTATATTTACAATCATAAATCTAAAATGTTCCTAAATCTAACTGTTAACATATATATTTACAATCATAAATCTAAAATGTCTCTAAATCTAACTGTTCTACCTGCCCTGGTAGTGACAGGAGCAGGAGCAGGAGGTACGAACGGGGTGGCGGATGAAGCAGGTTGGATAGGTTGTGAGAGGATTGTAGGACCTAGATCAGGCACAGAGGAAGGCTGAGATGCTGGTGTTGACAATGCTGGTGCTGACAATGCGGTGTCAAGAGCGTCTGAGTGCGCTGGCTTGACGCGGTCAATGCTCACCGTGTGACTCCTACCTCCTGTGTCGAGGGTGATTGTCTTGTCAGTCCTAGACAAAATTTTGAACGGCCCGGTATATGGAGGCTGAAGAGGTCGACGGACGGTGTCGTCCCGCAAGAATGCGTGCGTGGCCGTCGTTAGATCTTTAAAAATGAAAGTTGACGGCTGCGAGTGACGCGAAGCGGGTGAAGGACGAATT
Organism: Tuta absoluta; assembly: GCA_027580185.1. Classification (NCBI taxonomy): domain Eukaryota; kingdom Metazoa; phylum Arthropoda; class Insecta; order Lepidoptera; family Gelechiidae; genus Tuta; species Tuta absoluta. Next base: position 12,101,680 of record JAQAHW010000003.1, read on the forward strand.
GTAGCCATCCTATTCTTAAGTTGTACTACAAAATCGTTAGTGCACCTGTCAGATCCTTGTTGTGACGAACCTAGAAAAAATTCGCCAGGTAACCTCAACGGTTCACCGTAGAGCAGTTCGGCGGCAGAGCCTCCGAGATCTTCCTTCAGAGCGGTCCGCATCCCGAGGAGCACGAGTGGTAGAGCTTGAGACCAGGTGTCCTGGTGACACATCAGCGCGGCCTTCAGCTGCCTGTGCATCCTTTCTACCATACCGTTGGCCTGTGGATGATAACTCGTAGTGCGGATCCGTTTGCAACCACAAATGCGCATAAGGTGCTGGAATAACTCGGACTCGAATTGCCGACCCTGATCTGTGGTGATCTTGCTCGGTACACCAAACCGGGATATCCATCCTGCAACAAGAGTGTTAGCCACTTCTTCTGCTGTCATAGATGCCATAGGCCATGCCTCTGGCCACCGTGAGAATCTGTCAACCGCAGTTAGACAGTATGAAAAACCATTTGAATATGGAAGAGGTCCGACGATGTCCAGGTTGATGTGGCTAAAACGAGCAGATGGACTAGCATATGTACCTAGCGGCGAAGAGATGTGTCGCGTGACTTTGCTCCGCTGACATGCAACACACGAGCGCGCCCAGGCGCTGCAGTCCTGGCGTATGCGAGGCCAGACGTAGCGCTCAGCTACCAGGCGTGCGCTCGCGCGCGCACCAGGGTGGCTGAGGTCATGCAGGCGCTGAAATGCAGGGCGGCGGAACGACTCGGGTAGGTAGGGTCGCGGCTTGCCCGTGGAAGTGTCGCAGGTGATATGAATGTCAGTGCCTGGAATTAGAACAGATTCCAGTTTAAGCGAAGAGTTAGAACGCAACCTATCAATTTCGACGTCTGCTGCCTGAGCAAGGGCGAGTGCAGCATGGTCGTCGGTAAGAGAGATGGTCTCTACGCGCGACATGGCATCCGCTACAATGTTGTCTTGACCCTTGATGTAGACGACGTCGGTAGTAAACTGGCTGATGAATGACAATTGGTTAAGTTGTGCCGGTGGTAGCTTGTCTCGCCGTTGTACGAAAGCGTATACAAGTGGCTTGTGATCGGTATAGATGGTCGCATGTTGAACCTCTAGTATGTGCCTGAAGTGTTGTACACTTTCGTAAACAGCGAGCAGCTCACGGTAGTAAGTAGGCCACTCCATCTGCTTCTTAGTCAGCTTTCGACTGAAGTAAGCTAGAGGCTGCCAAGGTTCATTATCATCCGAGCGTTGTTGTAAACAAGAGCCAATGTGAGTACCTGACGCATCAGTGAAAAGTCCCAGTTTGGAATTGGGGTCGGGATGAACCAGCATTGTAGCGGACGACAAACTTTCCTTGCAGGTGTTGAAGCTCTCCTCTAGCTGCGGCGTCCACATGAAAGGTTTCTTGCCTTTGCCTTGCGTTGCCGTGACTGCATCGATGAGAGGAGCCTGGAATTTTGCAGCATCAGGTAAGAATCGGCGATAAAAATTTATCATTCCCAAGAATCGGCGCATGCCTTCAACTGTCTTAGGAGGGGGAAAGTCTACCAGATCTTTGATGCGGTCTTTGGGAGGGCTGGTCCCTTGGGCAGTTACTCTATAACCCAGGAAAGACACTTCCTCGGCACCAAAGACACATTTGGCTGGGTTTATCACAACTCCATACTCGTTTAGACGGCCGAAAAGGATGCGCAGGTGTTCTGCATGCTCAGTGTGATCCTTCGAGTAAACGAGTATGTCATCAATGTAGGCAAAACAGAATTCCAGGCCTCGTACCACCTCGTCCACGAAGCGCTGGAATGTCTGTCCTGCATTCCTCAATCCAAATGCCATGTACGGAAATTCGTACAAACCGAATGGCGTTATGATTGCTGTTTTGCAAATGTCAGGTGGGTGAACCGGGATCTGTTGGTATGCCTTTACCAAGTCTATGGTACTGAACACTGATGATCCAGCCAAGTTGTGGTTGAAATCACCAATGTGTCTGACAGGGTATTTGTCAGGAACAGTCCGAGAGTTGAGACCACGGTAATCTCCACAAGGGCGCCAGGTCAGGTCCTTTTTAGGGGTCATCTGGAGGGGAGAGGCCCATGAGCTCATGGAAGGTCGAGCTGTACCTGATTGTACCATCTCAGCAAACACTTTCTCTGCAGCTCGCAACTTGTCGGGGGCTAGGCGGCGTGGGCGGGAAGTCACAGGTGGTCCATCAGTAGTGTTGATGTAATGGACTGTGGAGTGCTTAATTTCCCTGTTGATGCCAGGGGGTTTAACCAGATCTGGAAACTGAGCAAGGATTTTGTGATAGGGTTTGTCCTCAGCAAGAGCTACAGTTTTGACACTAACCTGAGCTGAGTTCATGATAGAACAACTTGATCTCAAGCCGGTCGTACCATCAACTAGACTACTGTAACGACAGTCTGGTAGTAGGTGGTAGTGTGCCAGGAAGTCAGATCCGATGATAGCTGTCTCCACATCAGCTACTATAAAGTTCCATTTTAAGTCTCGCCTCAAGCCTAAATTGAGACAAAGTTGTAAGGTACCATATGTGTTTATACTTGTACCGTTTGCTGCAACAAGATGGTATGATGTTGCTCGCCGTCTCTCCCTCAGAGCAGTCCTGGGAAAACAACAAATGTCCGAGCCAGTATCAACAAGAAACTTCTTGTTGGAGTACCGGTCGGTTATAAACAGACGGCGACTGGGTTGGAGGCAGCCAGTAGTCGCCATCACTGACTGCTGCCCTGGTTTCCCGAAGACTGGTAGCTACATGGCTGGATGCATTTAATTGCCTTCTGGCCGTACCTGTCATGGTACCAGCAAAGGTTCTTGTCTCGGGTCCTGGAGCGGCTGCGACCACGATGGCGGCTGCTGCTGCGGTCACGTTGCTGTGAGTGTATGTGTGTGCCTCTAGTAGAAAGTGAAGCCACTGCCTTCGTAAGCTCAGCGACCTGCAGCCTGAGGGATTGCAGTTCAGATGGGGGCACCGATGCCACCTTCACCTCGTTCACCGCTGGGGAGTAAAGCGAATGGTGAGAGTCAATCTCCATCAGCTTATCCGCAAGCTCGCAAAGCTCTTGTATGCTTTGCTCCTTCTGAGCTGCCAGAACTATCTGCAGTTGCCGTGGGAGCCGGTTGGTCCATATAGTAACAAGCAACTTGTCAGGGAAGGTGGGGCCGGCCTGTGATCGAAGGTGTCTCATGAAAGAGGATGGCTTTCGATCGCCTATCTCTTGGTTCTCCAAGAGACGCCGCACTTTCTCCTCGTAAGAATCTGAAAACCTAGTAATAATTGTCTCCTTAAGTCGAGTATAGGGCTCGTGCTTCGGAGGATTAAGTATTAGGTCCTCAACCTCTTTAGTGGCATTAACGTCAAGATGTGCAACCGCATAGTGGAACTTGGTGATTTCGTTTGTAATATTATTGATAAAGAACTGTGATTCCAGGCTACAGAACCACAAAGCTGGCCTATCTTTACAAAATGGAGGGGTTCTGATTGTCACCCTAAATACCTGTGATTCAGGGTTAGTTGGCTTATTATTGCCAGCATTACCATCACCAGCATTCTCAGGGTTAGGGTTAGGGTTAGCAGGGTTGGGGTTAGCAGGGTCTTCGTACTCACTGTCGCTCATTTTGTGCATAAAATATTAGTACATACAAAACCTATGAGCCCTCAACTAAATGCAGATGCTTAAAAAACAAAGACAAAAAAACGAACCTTCTAGTCACAAAAGATGCTGTTAAACTAGCTATAGTAACTTGGTCACACACAAAACACAAAAATATGTAATTAGTTCTAATAGGATAAGCAAAACTTTAAGAAGTTAGAATTACGTAAATGTTTGTAAAAATACTTGAAATTAGTAGTAAAATGTCCTTTGGCGTTAGTCCAGCAACGTTGAAAACACACTTAAAAGTTTGTTAATTGCACAAAATATAGCAAAAAAGTTCATGCGCACTCGATGTTAACACGTAAAGTTTGAAGATTGAGGTTACCTGTTGTGTTGACTTGATTTTGACGTTGACAGACAGTTCGTGTTTCGTTCGGAAACCCCGAACCGGTCTTTTGTCGGTCGCGGAAGTCGTTCCCGGAAGTTCTCCAAACAGTCGCTGTGAGAATGGCGCCACTATCAATGCAAATTGTGCAAACACGTGCTGCATGCAAAATGGCGTTTCCGGAAAAATTTTCACAACCTCAAAATTTATGATTTTATCACCAAGTATGAATTTGACGATTTTTAGCACTGAAGCGAATGGGAAAAGGCGTGGCGAAGAACGATCTGCGCATGCGGCGTCGCATGCAGGCCGGGTTCGTAGCGTAGCCGGGAGCGCGGTCTGCGCGCCCGCACGTGCCTCGACGTGTCGCAGGGCTTCGCCCTCTCGTACCGTTGGATGGGCCGGTGCGTCCGGGCACATTCAAGCGGCGCGGCAAGATTGCCTGCACCACTCGGTAGTTGGGACACGTGTGTCCGTCCAAGAACTTCCTCGCGTCGGGGTCACCAATTTGGAGTAGGGTGTGGTGACGGAGGAAAAAGGCACTAGTTTGTATTCAGAGTTTAATCCTGTCACTCACAAATCTCCTTATATGAATAGCTAGTTATACTTAAGATAGAGTATGACTAAATTAATTACAAAGCGCGTTATAATAGAAGTTCCGTCGGCGGACAAGTATCAGCGAGATGTTGTCCGTGTCGCGTCTCGAGCCGGAAAAAAAGAGAGTACAGCGTGCCGTGCCGACCGACCAGATCGGAAGCGGAAACTTCCGGGCGGGTACGTTCGGTACACGGTACACTGTTCAGTGCAGTACCTATAAAAGTGAGTGGTGTTGCCATTATAACACCACACGTCTGTGGGTAAACCAATGTGTTCGAACATGGTAGCTAGCATGCCAAGCCGTTTAAATTAAAATTAAATTATTATTAAATTGAAATATTTAAATAGGTAGATATTAATATATTGGGTTGGGAATTTTGCAGAAGATTTATTTTATTCGATACTTACTGCTTAGTTAATTTCTGAAACTGTTCAAGCTCTCAAACAATCAAAATACCAAGTTAACCTGTCACTTAATACCTAATTATTCTGCATAATTATTTAACTTTGTTTACACAATCTAACGAAGAATGTAAATGAATTGATCCCCTGGTTCAGTTTAGGCTTAATGTGTTACCAATAAAAAATATGTTAAGTGATGTTATTGTTACAATAAATGCAGGAATGAGACTACCTCGTTATCTCATTTATAACATGTTTATTCACTTTGACATACCTATTTATTGTTGCACATTAACAAACATTATGCAACCCAACCCAATATCATTGAATAGTTAAAAACCAAAATAAATACCTAACTGATAAATATTATGGTAGTTTTATTCATTTTACCTTATATCCTCAAAACTACTATATTTATTCGATATCACACACTATACTACACAGATAAGTATAAAAATTTATCAGCAACAGCAAAATAATCATTAAAAAATAGTAAGTATAACCTATTTAAAAAAAAACAGGCCTAGACCTGCGACCAACCACGACTCGATCCTTAGCTATCTGTTTCCAAAGTCCGCTATGTTAACCATTGAGCCACGACTGCTGTGATGCAAGCAGCGAAATTAAGGTTTAAATTATTATTAGTCATCAAACTGCGCGTCTTAAATTCTAGTGTGTGTGCGCGCCAGTCAATGTGTGTGTTTTAATGTGTCTATAATGGTATTCAATGAATTCAATTTGTCGTTAAAAGATGGCGTTGTCTGGCTGTGCAGGTTTAGACCACTTCGTGTGTACGCAACATTTCATTACACCAATTTTAAACAAATTTTGGTGTAATATATCTGATTTAACAATAGAAATAGCACACAATAAGAAACTGCAAGTAACTTTCACCGTGATAAAACTTCAGACCACAGATAACTAGTAGGCGTCGTCTGACAATTCGTCAAACGTCATTGCATTGAACACTAGCGCTGCCTTCTTGAGATCCATGTACTACGACCTGGTAAAAGTGATTATGAACTCTATGACCAAACTATTAATGATTAAAATTGAGTGTGGTAGATAATGTCACCCGATTCTAGTATGGCGATTCAATAGCGTGATCGTTATAGTGAAAGATGAAAGTCGGGGACCTATTTAAGATTTCAATGAGTCGTTAGAAATAAATATAAAAGAATCATTTAATGAATATTACATTAGGGATGCTAAAGCGATAGAAACACATAAAATAAATTAAAGAAAAAGCTAATTACGCATATTTAGAAGAGGAGTATTTATATGACAGTGAAGAAAATGTGGAAAATGAATTCTCAAATCAAAATACTATCACTATGGAAGAATACATTGATGAAAGTGAAGGTAATTTAGCAGAGAATTATTCAAATGATAGTGATATTAATATGGAAGAAGAGTACAGTGGTGAAAATAGTGAAGAAGACTAACTTTAAATTATATAAGACAAACTTTGATAAAATGATAAAAATGATAAAAAATATTTATTGTCTCCCAGTAATTAAATTAAGTTATTACATTTGTTAAAGTGTATAAATTCATGGTTGTTTAATTGAAAGGGAGATAGGAGTCCAAACTAGGTGAACCTGTGCTATGGATCTCCTAGCTCCAACATTCTGACATCAGCACACACTTATAATTATTTAGACCAGTAGTTTAATTAACTTATAACTAAGTAGAATACAATTTGAATACTTAGTAAGAGTTTATAGTTAAAATTAGTAAACTGATTATTATTATATTTTAAATAAAAGTAATAAATATTTAATAAAAAATACTTTGATATAATAAAGTATTAAACCACTGTACGTTCCTTATAGCCTTACTTATAGAGATAGAGATCTTCCTTTGCAGCGATTGGTCGCACTTATCTGTTCCAAAGCTGTGTGATTGGTTACGTATGCCCCCACACCCCACCCCACTCCGACACGGCAGGGCGGGGCGAGTCGGCCCGCTTGGCTTCATTGGCGATTTTTCTTTCGCAGTGAGCGGTCGCGCTCAGAAAATAATTTTTTAAATTTCGATAAAGTTTTAAATTTTAAACTTTGAAAAATTATTTTCTTACAATTTTAACGGTTTTGCACCGTTCGTTTTTTAAATTATTAAATTTAGTGATTTAATTGTTCCTATTTAAATAAATTTTAAAATCAGTGTGTGTATAAACTGGGTAAGTCCTTTATATTTTATTATGCATGTGGCAAATCAAATTTCTGAAGGCGGTTTTCCGTCGGACACAACTTTGCAATTTCTTACAATTTTAATAAATTATTATTGAAATCTGTCAAGACCGTTTACGAATAAATAAATTGTTCCTGGCGATCCGAATTCTGTGAACAAAATAGTTAATAATTTATGGGAATTATTTGTCAAGAATAATGATCCCAAATAAATAAGCAAAGTGTGTTATAGAAATTTGGTTGCTATCGAAGTTTTAGTTACCCGGATTTAACAATAGTGAATTTTTTTTACGAAAAGTTTTCAATCCGGAAGTAATTAATTCGTTCGATTCTTTACGAACGATCAAATGAAAATCCAATAATCATAGTGCACTTCGCACAAGCTTTGAGTGGCATTATTTTAAGATTTTCAATATAAATGATCATCCCTCGCAGGTTTTTAAACTAGTTACCTTGAACTGATAGGTAGGTATTCCTCGAGAGAAGTAATACCTTTTTTCTATTTATAGGTTACTATCCCGTCGAACTAGTTTCTACATATCCCCCGTGCACGTTTTTCATTAATGTGCCTGATTGATTTATGGATTTTCATTTGTGAATGATTATTTTATTTTTACACGTGTTTTTGTAAATTGTTATTTGGACATAAATACATTTTTATGTCGTTTACTGGAGCTAGTAATGGTATACAGATGCTCCTTTCACGTAGCAACGTGTTATTCAAGTAACGCATCAAATACGTGATCTGTAGGTATTGTTCGGATACCTTCAAAGTTCTTTAAATAAATGAGTCGAACAGCGACAATTTTTATTTTAAAAGGGGGCCGCCATGACCCTGTGAAATGCTCTTAGTAATAAGAAAGTTTACGGAAGTCCAAGTCCGTAGAACGTCTTATAAAATAGAGTAGTAAGAACTCCTCAAGGATCTTTTCGTTGTACCTAGAATAAATTGCAGAAAATATATATTCTAGTTGATTGCTATGATATGAAATGGCAGCACAAGCCAAGCTACATTTCGTCGGTTTTATAAGCTACCTCTGCGCAACGCAAGGTATACCCTATTTTATAACATCATCAGGAGTTCATTAGGCCGTCAGCGCATGACGTGTCCTTAGACTCCTACATCCCCGCGCAGGGGTTGTACCTTTTGATGTCATGCAGAATGCCCTCGCTTGCACTTGCAGGGCCTGAAATTCCGTCCTCGAGCCTTTCGTATACTTGACGTATTAATAAATCGACATGCGATACAAATTCCATGCATTATAGACGGTTTAGATGCAAATATTGCCAAAAATACTAACAATTACTAAAAAGTATTTGTTGTGGGTTTCGGTACGATATGCAACTCAAAGAACTGGGTCCTCGTGGAGCCAAACTTTCGAAATGTACCCACCAATATATTTTTAATACCTCGTGCAGAAAGAGTCGGCCAGCACCTTTGATAAAACGTTATTGCTTTAAGTATAGGTATTACTTTTGGTACCTACCTACCTTTTTATCAAACTTCCAAAAGTTTTGATGGCATCCGGCACATGCATGATTTGCTTTTGTCTGATCAAAGTAAAGCAGTCTTTCTTTACTTCTATGCTTATTTGTCTTCTAACGTGACAGTGAAATGCCCTCGTTAAATTTTGTCTTATCTGAAAGTACATCGTCCGGTCCATCGCCTGCGATGAGTTAAAGCAATTGTAGCGAAGGGTAGTGTGTAGCACTAGTATTGATAGTGAAGCGCGCAGGTTCGAATCCCGCATGTGGTATTAAATTAGCCAAGTTTCCATAATTTTATACCTACCTAACACGGTTAAGGTTAAATATTAAAATATATTTAAGAAATAAAAGCTTCGAAAGATGTGTTATAGACTTGAGTACAAGGAGTTTACTGTCTGACACATGTGTTACCTCGAGCGTATTAGAAAATAGAACGCGAGGGGATTCCTAAGATGTTAATTTGAAAATATTTTTACCTTGCACGCGTTCATAAGGTCCCCCTCTTTTAGTTCCATGAGCTTACGCTTTCAAATAACGATAGCTAGATTCCACTGAGAATTTGCAAAATAGGCTATCTGTAGGCAAAATATACCTACTTAAATGTTTGAAAAAATGTTTCAAATATAACATCCTAGCCCGAAAAAGTCTTGGCTATTAGAAAGTACAGGGAACAATATTCCTACGTAAGTATGAACTTTATCTACTCGGAATAAAGTTCAAAGTTAGAGAGCTGCCTAACGTTTTACAATGATTCTTAAGCAGAAGACATATTTGTCGTAGATTCACCGCATTCAGTCCCATCCTAGTAACCGTTACTGCCGAGTCTAAATTCTCGCAGGTTAAGGAAAATTTATAGACGGTTTAAGTCTGAAACAGTTTTCCTTTATGATCATTTCAGTGGCCTACCGAGGCCACGCAGTAAGAAAATGAGAAACATATTGATTTATTAGGTAACTGTGAAAACGACTGAATTTATAAATTTTTCCCTTGCTCACTGTCCTAAGTAGCAATAATTCACTTCTATTTCTATGCTATCACAGACCTCGTAGTGCTAACGCATTTCTGAGGGAGATCCCTCACGCTTGTCATTTGTTTACTTCTTTGAACTATGATCAAAAAGTGGCGTAAGAGTACCTACGTTAAATACTCGCTATGATTCTGGCATCAATCGCGGAAGGGAATGTGTACAATCTAAGCTCTCTAAGTGCAGAGTTGTCCTAAAATAGTCCTACGTTTTTCTTAGCAACATGGAAACAGACAAATGTGGGGAGAGAAAACGGCCTTTTTGTAATGGCCTCATCTCAAAATGGATAAGTAAATAATGAAGACCTACCCATTAAATAGATCTCACACCGAAACTATAATAATTTTTACTTTTTAATTCATCGTGCATTGAGTGTACGGAGTAAATTTCGTGAGGTGGAGATGTATGTAGGTAATTTACTTATTCCAGCATGTTGCAACTTGGGAGCTAGGCACACCCTATTGTTAATTCTGCTATATCAAGCTGTATAACATCAAAACTAGTGGAAGGTTGTCTAGCTGCTAAGGCGAGTGATGTAATATATACCTATTTGGTATATGCCAAATTTTGTGTTACCTACTCGAGTGCCTCGATCTTGAACATGATATTTTCTTCAGGTGCGTTTATATTGCCCGAAATATTATGAATGAAATGCATATTACGTGATATTACATAATTTGTATAACAACCTCCACTAGAGATGAAAAGTTCATGATATATTTTTCAGGTGCTTTCATATTACCTGAAATGTTATGAATGAAATGCATATGGCGTAATATGTATAACAACCTCCTCTAGAGATGAAAAGTTTTAGAGCGATAGTGGCAAATAGCAATAATGCGACACTGTCCCAGACGATATTAAGTTTTTATTTCCTCAAGTGTAGTCATGCTTACTACACCTACTTTTTCGATAATGAATGAAAGCTTTTGGGCAAGTAAACAACAAGTACCCACAGTCTATGTGGGTATTTTAAATAAATATACAAAAGGTTACAATCAGAGGGTACTTTTGCTAATTGATATTTGTGTAAGTGCCCTGTCTGCCTTGTTTGGGTTTGAAACACGAGTATCTACTCCTGTGTATAACATTGTTAGATGGTTGTTAGAAACGTACGATAGTGAACATAATTGCCTATCGTAAGACGTCAGCCTAAAATAATAATACCGTTGTTCCAATATATTTGCTCTGAATGTCGAGCACAAGACGTTGTTAAAAAATGCTTGAATGTACCTACGTACTAGGCAAATAGTTTGCCTATCAAGTAAAATATTTTCAGAATAGATACCTAGCGAGAATTATATTGGGAACTACCTACTACGTTCAATAGCTAGTATATTTTACCAACGGTGATCATAATGATATATAATATTTGTACAGTGACCCACGTAAGATCTAGGCTTCCACAATTAATTTGCAATGTTGCAATGTTTGTACTGTCTAATAGACAATAACGTCGTTTACCGACGTACCTTCGGATTAAATATTGTCCGTAGGTAAGCTGTTAACAAAATGATAAAATTCTTATAATTTAAACTTTAGCTCATATTCTTTTATAGCTAGCTCGTTTTTGATTGAACATAAAATTAAAGCAAATTTGTGCCCTTTTCAAGTTTTAATCAGAGATCTGGGCTTTGCATGGGACGGTCAGAGGTAGTTATGGCAGAAAACAATTTCAATAATCGCCTCTTTTATTATATCAAGTTTAGGTAGATTTACCAAGATATTAATTAACTATATTATTATATACAATATAGTTTATTCAGAGGCCCGAGTGATGTTTTAAATAAAGCTTGACCGTTACTCCGACAAAGTAAACAAGGTTAATTATTGATCATTATGTATTATAGCAAATATTATTAAGGCAAGCCCAAATGAATCATATTTAAAAAATCATATGAAGGTATGATTTGATAACAAATTTATATGCCTTTTATTCTCCTGGGAAACTAGGTAGTCGTTTGGCCAGGTTTTTTGATTTACCTGCTTAAGCCCGTTTAGGTCAATGCATATCTTAAACAGTAGTGTTGACCTTATAGTAGGGAAATGAGTGATCAAGCACAATTACAATATGTAAGCTATGTTTTTCTGTGTAAAAGAGCTATTTATTTACTATGTAAGTAAATAGATATTTAAAAGGTTTTATAAAAACGACCTGCAATGCGTATTTACCTCTAACTAAAGGTTCAATATTTTTATATTTTACTATTTTGGCTATTGAGTTTTTCAAATTTTTTTTTGAAATTTTCTCTTTACTGTTCGGAAACTTTCAGATGAATTTCCGTGTACTTTCTAACTTATCAAAACGTATTGAGACTTACATAATGAATAACTGTATTATGTGCATTTTTTATTAAATAGGTACGAGGTAAAGTTTTTCAAAGACATAATAAATGGCATGTTACACATGCATCATTTTCATCATTCTATTATGCTTACCTAGAATGCCGTAATATAGTACAAGAGGTTTTGAATTACATTTTCATTATAATTTATTATATTTTATCGTCATTTAAGGGTGAGTTTATGATATTACAGTATTTTTTAATAAATACAATATAAATAAATTTTCAGTATAGTGGATCAAAATCATTATTGTTGTTAAAGAAATTCATTTTTCTTTTTTTAAAGAATAATAATACCTGTTTCTTTTTATAGTTTTTCACATTGGCGATAGCTCCCACTCCTCCAGGCGATATCAAACATGTCTCTATAAGTAAGGCTATAAGGAACGTACAGTGGTTTAATGACAGCATTTTACCTACCAATAAAATGCTTATTAAACTACTTACCTTCCTTATAGCCTTAAATTTTTAATTCTGCCTGGTGTATTTTGTAGTAATAATATTCTAATTAGAATATTATTATGAGACGCAATGAAGCCAAGCGGGCCGACTCGCCCCGCCCTGCCGTGTCGGAGTGGGGTGGGGTGTGGGGGCATACGTAACCAATCACACAGCTTTGGAACAGATAAGTGCGACCAATCGCTGCAAAGGAAGATCTCTATCTCTATAAGTAAGGCTATAAGGAAGGTAAGTAGTTTAATAAGCATTTTATTGGTAGGTAAAATGCTGTCATTTTGTTAATTATTAACATGAAAACATGAAAGTATTATTCTTGTTAGTTGAATACACTATAGTAGTAGGTTCTAATAAAACATTTGTGATTCAAATATTTGGTTTGAATTTATTTAGGTACTATCCTCATTTTAGCTTTAAAAAAATACCTACATACATACTACCTGCATCTGCTATGCATCTAAAAATTTAACTAAAATATACAATAATAAACATACATGTATAATTAATTATAAATAAAATATTTATTAAGAAAATGATTTGTAATGAAAATGATTTTATGAAACTTTACTTCCTCATTAATCTACTTTACTACCTAATTTATTGCATAAACTATCTTCTTTCCAGTTAATATTATTTTATTATGTACCTTTTTTACTATTTGCTATGCACATTTATTAATATACACGTATTATAATCTAAAAAAAGCATACATGCATTTTGAACATGCTAACTGCAGTACTACCTAAGACGTATGTACCTACTAACTACAGCAACTGTAGTATTGTACCTTAGTACCAGGTTCCGGCAGCCGTCACTGCAACCGGTACCGGCAACTGTCCTGGGAGCCGGTACCGGCAACTGTCCTAGGAGCCGGTACCGGCAACTGTCCTGGATGCCGGTACCGGGCACAGCCTAATTTTTATTCTTAGTGACAAATTTTCGTCCTCTTCGAATAAATCCGATACCTAATACAAAATAAATGTTTTTTTTTGTATAGAGGCTGTATGTCATGAACCGCGAAAGTTAGACAGTTGAAATTTTTACAGATGTTGTATTTCTGTTCAAATACCAAAAAAACTAGTAAAATAAATATTTATGGGCCTCCGTACAAAACACGTGTTTTTTTGTTATAGACAATTACGGAACCCTTCGTTCGCGAGTCCGACTCGCACTTGGCTGGCTTTTTTTTTCAATCTTATCATATAGAGTTGAGGTTGTTGCACTAAAGAAGATTACTAACTGAAGACGAGGCTGTATGGTTTTAAGATCTTTGCCTGTCCCATGGACAAATAGTTTAAAAATAAAATTTTCTTTCGCTATTTTGCTTCTTTCTTTGCTTCTTAACCTCAAAGAACTTTATATATTATTCTGTCTGATAACACAGCTAGTTCTATTTAGATTCTCTTTGATAACACAAACAAAATGGAAAACAGCAATAGAGTTATTCCACCGCATCTAAATGCAGAAATTTATAGAACCAACGTAGCCGACTCAAGTTCAGTGTCCTGTTTAGACTACATCCATCTTCACAAAGGTATGTTTATCCCGAGTTAATTTATCTAATATATTTTTTTAAATAAAGCCTATTAAAATAACTATTTCGTGCGCGGGTGAGTGCTCCTGGCCAGCTGCAGCTGGTGTATGTTTTTTTTTATTATTATTAATGATGTGGTAATATAGTGGGCAAAATTCCGTCTATCGCCTTGCTAGAGCAGTGTTTATTTAGTCTTTGTGTTTTATAGATGGAAGTGTACTTGTTGGATGTTCGGAGCTCACGGGACGGTATTGGAATGGTGGTGTCGCCATCTACAAGGATATAGCTGAAGCGCAGAAGCAGAGTCATCAACTTAAAAAAGACATTCCTCTTAACAGCGGAACTAATGATGGTTGCTTTATTGATGGTTCAAATAAGGTAATTTTGAACATGATAAAATAATATTCTGCAATTTATATACTTAATGTTAAAAAAATATTGCTGATAAAAGTCCCTGATGAATTGAGAACCTCCACCATTCTATTTTCCTGGGTCAAAAATATTCCTGAATGCCCAAAGTAGTTCATAATATGACCCTGTAGCAACATTGTATTGCAACATTGTATGTAGTCAGCAAAATAGCCATGTGTTCCATGCATAGGCAGTCACTACCTAACCACCGGACGCGACGGCAGGTTACATAGCCCTATATATTTGTGTGACGTCACAATATTAAAAGTATATTTATATATATCCCGGACTTATTATTCAATCATCCCTTAGTGAATAGTGAACACACCCCGTACACAAGAACACAACCCTTAGATAATGTTCTTCAGTTTAATGGGATGAATAATTACCACTTACAATAAACATACTACCAATATTTCTCATGAGATTTTAAATATTTCAGGTTTTGCTATGTGAAGACAATGGAACACTGAGTGTTTGGGGCTCATTACCAGATGATGCTTGGAAGACCTGGACCCAGGAGGTGATAGTGGCTGAGCATGATGAAGCCATCCTGGCTGTGGACTGCCTTGATCCTGGCCAGGAGTATGTTACTGCTGGGGCTGATGGCAATGTCAAAGTAAGCATATCATTATTATTATCAGATGATGCTTGGAAGATATGGAATTCTGGACTTGTGTTATAAATAGAATAATAATAAAACTATTTATCTCTGTGGAAACTTATAATTGGCTGTTTGTTTTAATAGTTTTTAAGTGCTTTGTTGTGTTTGCTGTTGGTTTTCCTATCAAAAATAATAATAATAATAAAAATGAAATATAAACCACTTAAATTGATTAAATTAATATCCTATAAAATTACAGTGACATCAAAACTTTATAACATATCTGATGTGATGCATCATTACTATATATTCGTGAATTACATTACAGTTAATAAGTTTGTATAGTTTATTTTTCTCTTGTTTTCATAGGTGTGGGATATAAGTGATCTGATCTGCATCAGGAACTATGGTGGGGCTCACAACATGGCTGTGAGTGGAGTAGCGTCTAAGCCCAACTCCAAGACCAGCTTTGCTACTGCCTCTCTAGATGGCTATGTTACTCTGTGGGATGACAATGTAGCTAAACCAGTTATAGGTAAATCCTTTTTAGTAGAAATAAAAAAAAATTATACTGCTCCAAGCTAACAGAGACTGCTTATAATAATATAAAATTGATTATGTTTTTGTTTTCTTTAGTAATTTTTATATTCTCTCACTATTACTTTTTGATTTCAGCCAGTCTTACAAATTAATACAGACAGATAAATTTATAGTTTATAATGCAAATATTTTCTCTAAATTTCTATTGCTTAGTAATCTACTGCCACGAATAACGTTATTGTTTTTTAATGGTTTACAGATATAATAAAGAATGACTGTGGAGTGCGTTGCTTACAATGGGTGGACGAGAACAAAATAGTGTATGGTGATGAGGCCGGTGCTGTAAGAATAGTGGATGTGCGGAACAATGAGACCAAGCAGAGCCTCGCGCAGTTCCCCGCGCCCGTGCACAGGATCGCCGTGCATCACAAGTAGGTCTTCAATCTAGTGTACAGTCGGTTGTAGCACATAAGGTACCAGGGGTACTCCAAGAAAACTATAATATATTGATGAAGCCGGTGCTCTAAGAATAGTGGACGTGCGGAACACTGAGACCAAGCAGAGCCTCGCGCAGTTCCCCGCGCCCGTGCACAGGATCGCCGTGCATTACAAGTAGGTCTTCAATCTAGTGTACAGTCGGTTGTAGCACATAAGGTACCAGGGGTACTCCAAAAAAACTATAGTATGGTGATGAAGCCGGTGCTCTAAGAATAGTGGACGTGCGGAACACTGAGACCAAGCAGAGCCTCGCGCAGTTTCCCGCGCCCGTGCACAGGATCGCCGTGCATTACAAGTAGGTCTTCAATCTAGTGCACAGTTGGTTGTAGCACATAAGGTACCAGGGGTACTCCAAGAAAACTATAGTATGTTGATGAAGCCGGTGCTCTAAGAATAGTGGACGTGCGGAACACTGAGACCAAGCAGAGCCTCGCGCAGTTTCCCGCGCCCGTGCACAGGATCGCCGTGCATCACAAGTAGGTCTTCAATCTAGTGTCGGTTGTAGAACATAAGGTACCAGGGGTACTCCAAAAGAACTATATTATTTTTGTCCCCAGCAATACCTTGTTCTTGATATGAATATGTATTAGTAGAAAACTACTGATGCCAGCTTAGAATAGCATCACCCCATATCTTTCCCGTGGGAGTCGTAAGAGGCGACTAAGGGACTCGAGGGTGTGTATTGCAATTTTAGGCGATGAGCTGACGACCTGTCACTATAGCGATACACAATATTCCAAATAACCCTCAAACATTTGTCAGACGTGGTGTAAATGGCTGTTTTTTTGCGGCTGTTTACGCTCTGCCTACCCCGCAAGGGATTATAGGCGTGATATGTGTGTGTGTGTGTGTGTGTGTGTGTGTGAAAACTACTTAGTTTATGAGAATAAGATTTTTTTTTATTATTTATTAATTGGGCATAAAAGAAATTCAGTTCTTTTGGAGGACCCCAGTACCTAATATTATCAAACTACAGGCTACAACTTTACAGGTGGAATTCGATATACATTGCATAATCGGTTAGCTATTATGATATAGGAATATGAACCGGCTACGCAATGTACTAAGAATTTCACCTGTAGACTTGTAGCCTGTAGGTTCATAACATAGGCACCTGGTACCTTATGAGCTACAACTGTCTGTACATGGTGACGAGCCCAGAGCTCTAATGTTGCTTTCACGGACTCGAGCTATGGCTAGGGAAATAGTAGAGGAAGTGGGTAAACAGGTTATTCGCGCAGACGCGCTGCTACTCGTCATGCCGCTGCCGCGTCCCGTGCTCCCGCGAGTAGCTTTTCGTGCTCGCGTCAAAGGACCGGCAGCACCAGCGCGAGTGAAATGTTTTGCTCACTCGCTCACGCGTATTGCTGCGAGAAGAGTATGACAGGAGCAGCACTCACTCGCGTTGATACCTTCGCGGAAGTAATTCAGGCAATATTCGCGACAGCGGCAGGAGCATGGTGTGAACGTAGCAAAAGAATAGTGGTTGAGACTAGACAGAGCCTTGCGCCGTTCTCTGCGCCCGTGCATAGGATGGCCGTCTCTTACAAGTAGGACCTTGCAGTATAGAAGATCTGCCTTGGCATATTTTTTGTCCTTCCATACACAATTTTCAGAATGTCCCTCAAATATTTGTCAGGCGTGGCGTAAATGTCCGTTTTTGCGGCTATTTACGCTCTGCCTACCCCGCAAGGGATTATAGGCGTGATATATGTATGTATGTATCTTGCCAATTAACTGTTGTGACTGAACTTTTACTCTTTTTAGTTTTTCTGCACCTAGTTAATGCATAGAAAAAAAAACTAACTACCATTTCGATTGGGTAGTCTTTTATATGTTCTCCTGTGGATGCATTTTCTTGTTACGCAAAACTGATATAATGTAACATTTTGTTCCAAGATTTTACAAGCACTATGTTTCTTTACAGATCTGACAAAGTAGCAGTATGCTGTGATAACAAAACAGTCACCGTCTGCTCACTCACAGTTCTCGATGGACCCACAACTTTATATCAGGATAGGTTAAGCCATACCAACTACGTAAGAGGAGCTGCCTGGGACCACAACGATCAAAACCTCTTGTATACTACAGGATGGGACGGTGAGATCAAATCTCATACAATATGTAGTTAGGATATAAG
Organism: Tuta absoluta; assembly: GCA_027580185.1. NCBI lineage: Eukaryota > Metazoa > Arthropoda > Insecta > Lepidoptera > Gelechiidae > Tuta > Tuta absoluta. The sequence goes on from JAQAHW010000003.1 coordinate 12,119,912, forward strand.
GAAAAAGTGATTTGTTGAGCATTTTGAATACATATTTCCCACCAATATTGAACAAGATTTTTCTATTTACCATACAACTCCAATAGTTGTAATGATGTGCTTATCTCATCATTATCTTCCTGCCTCTCTCCCTATCCACCTATGTCATATCTAAAATATATTTTATATCTCTGAACATGTGCAGGGTGGTTCATCCAGGTTGTTGACATTGACCCAAGTTCTAGATATATTTTACCAAATAAAACTTCACTGATGAATGCTGAACAATAATAGTATTTATAGTAGTTGAGTCAATTTAAAAGCTCCATTTGACAATGTCAGTTCCCTGCTAATGTAATGGCACGAGTCGCATTTTTACTGCGAGGGGGAGGGGGCGCGTCGCTCGGGGGAAGCGCAGGGGGAGGAGCCGCGTCGCCCCGCGCTCGGGCTCTTCAGGCGGACCATCGTGTCCAGGTGACGGAACCTGACGGAAGAACAGAAGACATCAGCATGAGAATACACACACACATATTTCATATTTATTTATTTCGTTAACAATAATTAATTGTGTTCGAAAATAATGTTAAATTACATTAAAATAAAAAAAAATAATTAAAAGAAAATTACACACTAAAAAATAAATCGAATTATCGAAAACTAATCTGGTTAATCACATTTAAAAATAATAAAGTAAATTAAGAATCAATTAACTATTGAAATTATATTACAACTGAATTAAAATAAATACAGTTAAAATTAAAATCGCATGATATCTTCCATCGAATAATAAAAAAAATCGCAAGAACAGCTTTAAGTTTCGTAGTAAACCTTTTCACGCATTTAATAGTTTTACTTTCTACAGGTACCTAACTTGTTAAACTGTTTGGTATCGTACACTACTTTTGGCTAATTTAAGTTTTGGATCAAAAACATTATTTGAATCTTTTCGTCTTGTTTTTTCTCTCTCTCTTTCATCTCCTCTTCTGTTTCATAATTATATCAAGCCTCTATGCATCTATCATATTTATCATTTTAGTGACAGGTTGGTAGCATGTCGCCTAAAATTGTAATGCACACGAAACCCCCGAGTCCCTTGATCGCCTCTTACGACACTCGCGGGAAAGATATGGGGCGATGGTATTCTGAGCCGGCATCACACGGCATGTTTTTTTTTAACTAATAGAAATCCGATTTTGCGAACAACGAGTGGTTTAAGCATTTTTATCACACATTCTTACTCAATCCAACCACAATCAATTCATGTAAAATTCCTAGTGACTCAAAAGTACAACTCAGAGGCCGGCGCTCTTTGCATATAGCACTTGTATTTCTTGCCGGCTATCATTATGCGGTGTGGCGCCCATCTAAATCCACAGTGAGACATTCTAACTAATTTCCAACTAATGGCTTTCTCTATTATCTCTAGCTATATCAGCACGTTCACACGATGCCAATATGGGCAGGGAAATAGTAAGGAAAGTGGGCAGCGTGAATATGTGAACAGGTTACTCGCGCTGCCACTCGTCAAGCCGCTGCCACTCCCCGTGCTCCCTCGATTGTCGGCTTTTCATGCGCGAGGCAAAAGAACACGGCAGCACGAACGCGTGTGGAATGTATTGCTATCTCGCTCACTCATATTGGTGCGAGAAGAGTATGACAGCAGTGTGTGAACACTCACTCGCGTTGATACTTCCGCGGAAGTGTTTCGAGCAATATTCGCGGCAGCGGCAGGAACAGGTGCATGGTGGGAACGTGCTATAAGATATTTAGTAACTTCACTTGGCCTATTTGCGTTTATGTATCTCTTTTATTGAAACCGATAGAACTGAAAGAGATAGAGAAACACAAATAGGCCAAGTGGAGTACCAGCATGAAATAATTAGTCACTCCCGTTGATTAGTGAGTTGTCTTATCCTCTTATCAGACTAACCTAAGTGGCAGGTCGTTGGCATCGTGATCAACGCTCTGGAAGAAGAATGCGAGCGGCCAGCTGATCCACGACGACGGTTTTCTGAAAAACACACCAAGTTAGGTTACTTTCTCTTACCTTTATGTTCTTGATTGTAGATTATAGTTCAGCAAGATAAACGAAGTTTCTTAAGCGCTTATCGCATTGAAACAAGCTCATAAATCTTCGTCTGTTGTCTCATCTGTTCAGTTGTGTTAATGTAATCGGAAGGGCGGATCTTAAGTAGATTCCTACAGTAAGAGTAGTTCTTACGATCCCTGTAGATCCATAGTGGGGTCTTCATTGGGAGTATCACTTGTTCGCGCGACGCGACGGTAATCAGTAGGAACATTAGTGACGTGAGCGCGGGGGAGGGTTTGTTGATAGCAGGGTTGTAGATCTTCAGTAGACAGTATAAAGCGGAACTAACGGTCCCTGTAGATCCATAGCTAAGTCTACATCGGGAGCAGGGATCGTTTTAGGTTAAGGTACAGGGTTAAGCTACCGGTATAATAACGGTACCGGTATACTTTTTAAAGGTAGACGGATAAAGGTTATGATAAAGGTTATGGTACCGGTAAAAAATTACGGTACCATTATTTTATACCTGTAGCGTTATAAATTTATTTAACCTTTATTTAACCGGTATTAATTTTGATATCGAAAAATGGTGTGCTCGCGATGTATTTAGCGACGCTGTCAGACCTAAGTTCCACGCGGTTTTAACGTTTCCTTTGTTTCTAAGTTGTCGTCGTTGTTCGCTTTCACTTTGGGCGTTGGCCCCACGTGCTTCGCTTGTCACAGTGAACCGATGTTTCATGTGCTGTTTGGCAGGTGTCACTGATACCTGTCGGTCGATTGTGACATGGGGCTGTCACTCACCCCCCCCCGACATATCTCGTCCCCCTTAAACATCCCGGTCTTATTTTTTTTGGCATAACGGGGTTGCCCCCCACCCCGTCCCCCCTCTACCAAAATTTTCGATCGGCTATAACTTTTGAACCGCTTGTCAGATTTCGACCGGGTTTTCACCTAAACTCTTATAAAAAAAAGCCGTGCGTCGAACCCCTCCCCCTTGCCCCCCCGAACCCTTGCCTAATTATTGACCCCTAAGTTCTTGGTAATGGCTGGTCCGTGTTGCACCGCGTTTTCTTCAACGGCTGCGCCAAAACAAGAATAACTCATTTCGTGCATCACAAACCACCCTGCCTCTTGCTGCCGCGTCCCAAAATACCCCTTTTTGGGACCAAACTTTAGAAGCGTATTTCTCGGCATCGTAGAGGCCTGCAGACCAACGGTTTACATCCCAGTTTTGAACAGGATACCCAGTCATATATTGACGCCTCAAATCGCCCTCCTCCCCATAAATATTTCAATTTTCAACTTTTCCGGATTTTATGCGCACGAAAAGCGTGCAGGGTTGTTAATCAGCACCTAGTACGACTAAGCTATCGGTCTAGCGCCTCGGCACGGACCGCTTAGCCATGTCAGATGACGAGGATGCTGAAAGCAGGGCCATAACAGAGGTTTTGGCCCAGAAGGAGGCTGAGCTGTAGTTGCTGCAGAAGATGGCTGCAAGGAACCCGTCTTCTTACAAATATCTCGGTACCCGAAAAAACTACGGTGCTAACGGCTATGAGTGGTGGAACCCTGCGCTAGACCGCGTGCGTAGGGGAGTCGCAGCAGCGCGCCGTAACTGGCAGAGTGCAAGAAAGCGACGCAGCCCTAATCATGGAGCATTTACTAACCATTCTTCGGGCTAAAAGAGGTCAGTACAAAAATGCAATGAAGCTCCCTGAAATCAACCATTTTCGCTCGGTGGCAGATTTTGGGAACGAAGACAATTGGGAGTTAGCATATTAGGCGGACTCCGGAAGGTCGCGTCCACCCATGAATGTGCTCCATTGTGTAGTCCTTGTTCAGGTCTACATCACTACTGCGGACGGAACAATGTCTGGCTGGATTATTGACGGCACGCTGCCCGGATGACTACCCCTCTAGGGACACGGCCTATGATCGCGTGATCTGCGTCACCGCCGCGTGTGCTCCATCAAGTGACGACTCCAGATCGTCTAATTTCAAGACGCTCGAGAACATCATCAAGGAACTCCCGAACACTGCACCTGGTTGGTACAGACGCCCGACAGTCCATACAGCCCGAATCATCAAGCACGCCTAGAGGGTTAGTAGCAGTGAGATGCTGCTCATGTACACGCGCTTGAAGGTTGGTTCTTCCCAGACGCACGGAAGGTCAGTCAACTTCTTGTTTTTCCCAAAGTAAACGGCAAGCCCCCATCTGATCAGAAAGCCTATAGACCCAATAAAGTTTAAAATCGTTTGTAATATTTAGTTGGGAAAGGTCAAATCTGTTAAGTATTATGTTGTCATTATTTGATGAGGTTGAGGTAAGCCAGGGTCAAATGGTAACTCCGAATTATCGCATGTGTTGTATAGAGCAATGAATTTCCCTTCTAAAGATCCCTTTTTGAAGACCAAAAATTACAGGATTTTTCAGATGGATTTGGATTTAAAAACCTTAATCGAAGAGGCAAGCCTTAAATAGTGCTCTTCATTTTAAAATTCTCTCAGTCAAGGTAAAAGGTATCACCGAAATATACCATATTAGTTCAATAATGCAGTTATTTACCTGATGCAAGTGATTTTTAATTTTGTGGGAGGGGGGAAAGGGTATAGAAAGGCGGAGGTATTTATTTGGGGAACGAGCGCAGCAGGGAGAACGGTGAGCAACGTGGGAGTAATGAAAGTAAAAAATATGTATGAAATTTTCGATCATTTTAAGGTCAAGGTCAACCTAAGGTCAAAAAAATTAAGAAATTAATAAGTTTACGGGTTTTAAAGGGGTTTTGAAAATCTTGTTATTTTTTCGCTGCGACGTACCGTTTTTAAAATACTTGCACTTGCCTTTATTTTGTTGTTTATTTTACTACCACCTAGTATTAAAAATCGGCTGTATGATGCGACTAAGGGACTGTATTACAATTTTAGTGACAGACTGACAACCTGTCACTATTGTGATACACGTTTTTTTCTGAAACGGCACACAAATATTTGTCAGACGTGGCGATAGCGACCGTATTTTACAGCCGTTAAAACTGCCCAAAGGATAAAGGCGTGATATGTGTATGTATGTAGTATTGAAAATGCCAATTTATGTGATATTATTAATATCCTCAGTCCAGTACATTCATTATAATTATAGCCTACGCTCTATACCATACCAAACATACTGAAAGGTTTGACATTTTAAGTAAAGATGCACAGCGGCTCACAGCGCCGGCACGCGCGGCGCGGTCGTGGCTGCTGCCGCCTCAGCCGCTTGGAAATTTCGACCGCGCCGCGCGTAACATAATTCATTGCATACATTTCCTTGTAAACTCGCGACCCTTAATAGTGGCACCGATTTAAATGGGATTTGGCACAAACATAGGTTAGACAGTAAGCAAGGACATGACAATTTTTTGACGCGAAAATATTATCAAACTACACATTTCATGTATAGTATGGTATTTTCGGTGATACTTGAATGAAAAAATTTCAAAATCAAGAGGACTTTAAAGGCTTGCCTGTTCGACTAAGGTTTTAAACCCATTTCCATCTGCAAAATCTTGGAATTTTTGGTCCTCAAATAGGGATCCTTAGAAGGGGAATTCATTGCCCTGTACAACACATGCTATATTTCGAAGTTACCATTTGACCCTGGCTTACCTTAACCTCATCAAATTATGACGACATAATATTAACGGGCCTACTTCCATGAAGTGAGGTGAAAACGAGCTACGAGAATACATTTTATGCATAATCTAAGGCACATCACTGTCAACAAAATTTTGTTTTTTAATCTTCAAGATATGAGGAATACGCCAGGGCAGCGCAAAATCTCATTTTATATTTAATTACGGAGAAATTAAAATTTGAAGTTACCTCTATTTTTCAGTGATGAAGCGTGGCGTAAGAGATTTCCTCCGCCAGTGCTAATCGAACTGTATTGATCTAAGTATGATTATTAATGGCAATTTCACGTTGAACCCGCCCGGGCGGTTATTTTTTGACAAAACGTCTTAGTTATTATGAGATTTAGCAAAACACCTACTGTTTCCGGCTGATTTCCTTGGGAATAAAAGGTTTTTGTTTTGATGTGTTTCCTCTGCTGTCAAAACTAACGTGGAATCGATCATAGATAAACGGAATATGATGCAGATGCGACACACACTACATTTGTTCGATATTTTGACCGTGAAAAATTATTGTAGCTAGAATTTTGCCGTAAAATATATCAACTATCTACAACAACGGCATTCTATCCGCTATGGATAATTTTGCCAATGTCAATACTACGTTGATTGATACATCGAACGAAACGCAAAATATGAACCGATTAGACGTAGGTATTAAAAATATTTTTACGATCAAATAATAGGATGACGTGGTTGTTAGTGCAGATTAGTATGAAGTAGTAAGGTTCGATTTATATGCAACACTAGACGGCGGCACGGCGGCACAAAAGCAGTTTTTTAACCGCGGCGGAAATTTTTAATTGTAAATATGGAGCGCTGCGCATACGATCACCACCAACCACAGTTTTAGGATAAATTATAAGAAAGCAAGGATAATAATTATGTACATGTACTTACGTACATACATACATACACATATCACGCCCATATCTCTTGCAACTTGCGTACCTAGTATACAAAAGTATTATTTATGTTGTAAAAGATTTTTGTCAGATTTCAGTTCAAGAGTGGGATCAATTGATTCGGAAGGTTTTTAGTGTTATGGGGTAGAAGGGTTCTAGAGTGGCACCGGGTCAAGATGTTCATGCTAGTGTAACACTGGGTTGAAAGGTTCTAGACTTATACCTAGCTGGAAAGTCCTAGAGTGTCACAGAACAAAATGCCAATACTAATGTTAAAATTTCGGGAAGGTCGAGAGTATCATTATATTAAAGGGTGTGGTCACCCTGGTTCGTTGGTAACACCGAAATATACCAAAAATTGTATAGGGCTATAATGGTCTGATGGTCAACAAATATTGTTCAAAACCTAATGAACGGTGCGAGAATGCGACCGCTATATATTATCTTATCATAATATCATACTCGAATATATAATGGCCGTCGCTAATTGGTTTTTGCTATTTATATTTTGAACTTACATCTATGTATACTGATTTATGCAATAAACGTTTAAAATTTAAATTTAAATTTAACAGTATTAGTTGCGCTTAAGGTGCACGCAATGACGAAAATGACAAAGAAATATCCAAAAAAAGTTTCTTAATGTCAAAGTTCGCAAAAAAATTTACAATACCAGGATGGACAAAAACAAAACAAAAATATGTTCGCGCAAAGTGCGTAACATGATACTGGCCACTTGCATTTTTAAACCTGAACTAATAAGTTGGCTTTATTTAGTTTAATGACTTTGCTTCTTCTGTAATAACGTTAAACTAAAAAGTTGTAAATATGATTTGAGATGTTATGAAGATAAGTGTTTTGTGAACTGATTAAGCCCTTATTTTTAGATGAATTCTTTTCATGTACTGAAAGTGTAAGAATAACAAACAAACAGACAGTACAGTTTATAGAGTTCATAATTAATATGGATACTATGCGTTCATCTAAGTCTTGGCGAATGGTTCAGCTTATTTCAAAATATGGTCCTTATAATATAATGTAGGTTAATATTCCTTCCAAGTTATAATATCAACTTTGTGAGTAGTCCACCGAGAATCGAACCCGGAACCTTTGCGCCGCAGGCAGTCGCACTACCATAGGTCGTCAAGTATTGTATCAGTACCAGTTAGACTAACATTATATGAAATGGTGACACCTCTATAATATACTCTTTGACATGACTTCCGAATTTCATTTGAATTTCGTTCCTTCCGGCGAAGTAGGACTCTTAAACAGATTCAACCTTTCCCAATTAACTATTACAAACGATTTTTAATTTTATTGACATTCATTTGGTGGCACTTCAGTCAAAATAGAATCATTCAATTTACAGCCAATCTAAATCTAGTGCCACTTTAGAACCTTAGGAACCTGAGCCTCAAATGATCCAACTTATTTACTACTAGCTTTTACCCGCGACTTCGTCCGCGTTAGATAGTTTTTTTAGGTTGAAGTTCAGAAGTAGGTATGTGTATTCATAGTAAGTGTGACAATGATATTAGAACAGTTCTTATCTCTACTGTTTAAAGATGACTTGCTTGCTTCTGTTGTTAAAGGGACAATTCAAAATTTGCTATCCGGCCTGAGAGAGCAATACTTATTACCATTGAATACAAAAGTCAGTAGATAACAGAGTACTTACTCCAGAGGTGCCGATTTGAGCACACTTAAATAGTCAGCATAAGTAGATAAGACAGATAAAAAGGTAATTTAAGTTACTGTAATACATTTTTATACCTCTATACCACATTTTTTGTTTTTCTGTCCTCGGTAAAGAATTAAGGCAATGTCCTTTCTCAACTTATTTCGATCATACTGAACAACTTTTGTTCTGGAACCATGCCTGTATCTCTAATAGTTTAGCTGGGCTCCTGGTGGTACACCTGGTGGTCTACATAAGGTACTCCAGATCCCCAATGTCCTTGTGAAAAGAAGCGGCCCATCATACTGAACAACTTTTGTTTTCGAACCATTTCTGTATCTCCAATAGTTTAGGTGGGCTGCTGATGGTGGACCTGGTGGTCTACATAGGGTACTCCAGATCCTCAATGTCCTTGTGAAAAGAAGCGGCCCATCATACTGAACAACTTTTGTTTTGGGACGATGCCTGTATCTCTAATAGTTTAGCTGGGCTCCTGATGGTACACCTGGTGGTCTACATAAGGTACTCCAGAGCCCCAATGTCCTTGTGAAAAGAATCGGCCCATCATACTGAACAACTTTTGTTTTGTAACCATTTCTGTACCTCCAATAGTTTAGGTGGGCTGCTGATGGTAGACCTGGTGGTCTACATAGGGTACTCCAGATCCTCAATGTCCTTGTAAAAAGAAGCGGCCCATCATACTGTTTTTTTTTTGTTTCGGAACCATTTTTGTATCTCTAATAGTTTACGTGGGCTCCTGATGGTACACCTGGTGGTCTACATAAGGTACTCCAGATCCTCAATGTCCTTGTGAAAAGAAGCGGCCCATCATACTAAACAACTTTTGTTTTGGAACCATGCCTGTATGTCCAATAGTTTAGCTGGGCTCCTGATGGTACACCTGGTGGTCTACATAAGGTACTCCAGAGCCCCAATGTCCTTGTGAAAAGAATCGGCCCATCATACTGAACAACTTTTGTTTTGTAACCATTTCTGTACCTCCAATAGTTTAGGTGGGCTGCTGATGGTAGACCTGGTGGTCTACATAGGGTACTCCAGATCCTCAATGTCCTTGTGAAAAGAAGCGGCCCATCATACTGAACAATTTTTGTTTCGGAACCATTTTTGTATCTCTAATAGTTTACGTGGGCTCCTGATGGTACACCTGGTGGTCTACATAAGGTACTCCAGATCCTCAATGTCCTTGTGAAAAGAAGCGGCCCATCATACTAAACAATTTTTGTTTTGGAACCATGCCTGTATGTCCAATATTTTAGCTGGGCTCCTGATGGTACACCTGGTGGTCTACATTAGGTACTCCAGAGCCCCAATGTCCTAGTGAAAAGAAGCGGCCCATCATACTGAACAACTTTTGTTTTCGAACCATTTCTGTATCTCCAATAGTTTAGGTGGGCTGCTGATGGTAGACCTGGTGGTCTACATAGGGTACTCCAGATCCTCAATGTCCTTGTGAAAAGAAGCGGCCCATCATACTGAGCAAGCAGTTAGGCTGGCTTCCCATCCGCCAGCGGAGACATCTTCGGGTTCTGACCACCTTATACACGGTTCTGTATGACAAATTTGCCCCTGACTACCTGAAGTCCTGTTTCCGTTATCTCTGCGACGATCATTCTCGAGTTACTCGCTCCTCAAACACCCTCGAACTTGCCTCACGCGTTTGTAAAACAGCTTTTTACAATAATTCGTTCACTGTAGCGTCAGTCCGACTTTGGGATTCTTTGCCTGTTGATATCAGGAAAGCTGGTGATCGGGGTGCTTTCAAGAGGCTGGTATATAACCACTTCAATCGACGTCTTAATAATTAACACTGTCAACACTTCTTTTACCTTTTTTTTTATTATTGTTACGTGTGGGTATTTGTTTTTCCTGATCATACAGAGGACCAAAGATCACTTATATACATACATGTTCTCAGAGTACTGTCAAGTCAAACTCAGTAAATGTCAAACATTTTAGAATGTTAGATGGCGTTCATCCTATCTCATTTCTGTTAGCTTGTCGTTGGTATATTTTATTTATTTATGTATGCATGTATTTATTTTATGTATTTTTATTTTTCATGTTAAATTATTAAGTATAGTATTTTAGTTTATTCCTTCTTATGTATTGTAGTTTAGTGCGAAATTTAAGTACGATTATATTTCTTTTTTTTTTTTTTTTGTGAATGGGCACCCGCTTTTGCTCTTTCTGTTTATCTTTTGGTTGGCCGGTAGAGAATGCCGCGTGGCATTAGGCCCGCCCTTTGTACTTTCTGTGCAATAAAGTTTAATAAATAAATAAATAAATAAATAAATACTGAACAATTTTTGTTTCGGAACCATTTTTGTATCTCTAATAGTTTACGTGGGCTCCTGATGGTACACCTGGTGGTCTACATAAGGTACTCCAGATTCTCAATGTCCTTGTGAAAAGAAGCGGCCCATCATACTAAACAACTTTTGTTTTGGAACCATGCCTGTATGTCCAATAGTTTAGCTGGGCTCCTGATGGTACACCTGGTGGTCTACATAAGGTACTCCAGAGCCCCAATGTCCTAGTGAAAAGAAGCCGCCCATCATACTGAACAACTTTTGTTTTCGAACCATTTCTGTATCTCCAATAGTTTAGGTGGGCTGCTGATGGTAGACCTGGTGGTCTACATAGGTTACTCCAGATCCTCAATGTCCTTGTGAAAAGAAGCGGCCCATCATACTGAACAATTTTTGTTTTGGAACCATGCCTGTATCTCTAATAGTTTAGCTGGGCTTCTGGTGGTACACCTGGTGGTCTACATCTTTACTCCAGACCCTCAAATGGTGATAAAAAGTAGCCTATGTCCGTTCTCGGTATGCTGGCAATCTCTGTGCCAAGTTTCATGAAAATCGGTAGAGCGGTTTGGCCGTGAAAGCGTAGCAGACATACAGACAGACAGACAGACAGAGTTACTTTCGCATTTATAATATTAGTGTGGATTTGATCTGACCGAAAATCAGACGAGAATAACATGTACGTTGATCGATGACAAGTTATGATGCACACGACCGTACGCACGCTTAATTAAAGTAGTACAACCCGTACGATACGAACACGACGACTTCTTGCCCTACCAAGCTACCTAGGCACGATGCGCCTTTTTAATTCAAAAAGGTTAGAAGAATGGCGGCTCTGTCAAGTCAACACGCGCGGGCAATTTGCTTGATGCGGCATTCACCCTTCCACCGCATGCACGGAACGGCAACGCAGCGTAGGCTATGGTGGCCGAATTGTCGGAGATGACCTTGCAAAACCCTTTTGATAGCGGTTTTGGTACCATAAAAATACCGGTACCGGTAAATTTGCGGTAGCAACAAATTTCCGGTTCCGGAACTTTATGGTATCGTAATATTTCGGTATGACGTCATACCGTTTACCGATTCAACCGAAAAAATATCGGTTATACGATCCCTGATCGGGAGTGTCAGGCCGTACGCTCGCTCACGCGGTTTCACGCGCGGGACGTCCCGCGCGGGCCAGATTTGACAAAACACAAGATTGGCGCCCCGTGACGCGGCCTGCGGTCACCCGCGCCGCGGCTTCAGCAACCCGCGACATAATATAACCCGTACGAACACGACGACACTTGCCATATTACAACTACCTGGGCACTATGCGCCTTCTAAATTTGGACGGGTAATAATGGCGGCGATGTCAGACCGCCGCGCGGAACCCGCGAGACCGCGCGCGGCCTCACGCGCGTGCTGGCCCGCGCGTGAAACCGCGTAAGCGAGCGTACGGCCTCAGGGGTTCGCGCGACGGTTGTCAACGGGAACATGGGCGACGTTGGCGCGGGGGGAGGGGTTTTGTTAAAAGCAGGGTTGTTGATCTTCAGTAGACAGTATCAAGCAGTACTTACGGTCCCTGTAGATCCATAGCTAAGTCTTCATCGGGAGTGTCAGGGGTTCGCGCGACGGTAATCAGCGGGGACATGGGTGTCGTAGGCGCGGGGGAAGGGTTTGTTGATAGCAGAGTTGTAGATCTTCAGTAGACAGTATCAAGCAGTACTTACGGTCCCTGTAGATCGATAGCTAAGTCTTCATCGGGAGTGTCAGGGGTTTGCGCGACGGTAATCAGCGGGGACATGGGTGTCGTAGGCGCGGCGGAAGGGTTTATTGATAGCAGAGTTGTAGATCTTCAGTAGACAGTATCAAGCAGTACTAACGGTCCCTGTAGATCCATAGCCAAGTCTTCATCGGGAGTGTCAGGGGTTCGCGCGACGTCAATCAGTGGGGGACATGGGTGTCGTAGGCGCGGGGGAAGGGTTTGTTGATAGCAGAGTTGTAGATCTTCAGTAGACAGTATCAAGCAGTACTTACGGTCCCTGTAGATCCATAGCTAAGTCTTCATCGGGAGTGTCAGGGGTTCGCGCGACGGTAATCAGCGGGGACATGGGTGTCGTAGGCGCGGGGGAAGGGTTTATTGATAGCAGAGTTGTAGATCTTCAGTAGACAGTATCAAGCAGTACTTACGGTCCCTGTAGATCCATAGCTAAGTCTTCATCGGGAGTGTCAGGGGTTCGCGCGACGTCAATCAGTGGGGGACATGGGTGTCGTAGGCGCGGGGGAAGGGTTTGTTGATAGCAGAGTTGTAGATCTTCAGTAGACAGTATCAAGCAGTACTTACGGTCCCTGTAGATCCATGGCTAAGTCTTCATCGGGAGTGTCAGGGGTTCGCGCGACGGTAGTCAGCGGGGACATGGGCGAAGTGGGCGCGGGGGGAGGGGTTTTGTTGATAGCAGGGTTGTAGATCTTAGGATCGCTGACCATGCGCACGAAGAATGACCGTTTGAGCGCCAGTTGTGCAGCGCGGTTGCGTTTCGCGCGAACCTCGTTGAGTTCCTGTGGAAATAAAATAGGTCTGATTATCGCCCTATCAGCACTCTAAGTACTTAGAGTATAAATTACAACGTACTCTTTCTTTGTCTGGTCCTTCAAGCAACTCCGTGGCGAAGTCTGTGATGATTTCCCACGCGGTTACTGTAACAAAAGTAAAGGTGTACGGTACCTACTGGAATACACGAGCTTCTGATGCAGACATTGTGCCCGACATCAAGGATAGTAGTGGATATATTATGGACATAGTGTAAAAAAGGTGGTATATACAGATATCGTCCCGCGTGGCGTCCTGTTTGACGACGCAGAAGCGTATGACGAAGCGGTCGCGCACGCAGGCCGGCACCATGTGAAGCTTGCCGGAAGCGTTGATGGTCGTCAGCAGCTTCTTGTTCAGCTCGTCCTGCTGTTCAGGCTTCTCGTCCGACCCGCCGACCAGCCGGAAACACACCAGCCCTAACTGGACATAAGGGAACATGGTTCTGAATACGTAGGTACATTAGTACTATTGCAACTTGGGTGAAACATAAATGTAGTTTCTGGTCTGAATACGTCGCGATAACGCGCAAAAAAATAACAGTGAGTTCGATCAGCTTTTTATTAACGTCCATTAGTTGTTGTAAGCAGTTGTAGGGTTTCGTAATTATAAGTTTTTGGATTGTTTCGTTTCGATCGGCTATATTTTAATTTGATAGTAGGTGTAACTTCATTTTTCGTTTTTTTGGGCATGATTTTTCGTGTTTTTGGCATTTTATTTAAAACAAGTTCTAACTTACTTATGTAACTGCTCAATACCTACTTCAAAATAATCAAACTAAGTTCGCTAATACTCAAATAACTTGAAATTATTTGTAATTAATTCTTACCCGAACTTCATTGCAGACTTCAAATCTGTCATCCTTTTTGACTAGTCCCGCGAACAACTTGGCGAGCTCGCAATGCCGTTTGACGTACTTCTGCAGCCCACTGATGCCATAGTTCCTCAACATAAACCACAGCTTCAGCGATCTGAACCGACGACTCAGAGGAATCCCCCAATGCCGGTAGTCAATCGCAGTGTGGTCATAGCAGTGCTGGAGATATAGAGGGTCTACCACAAGCGCTGATGTGAGGAGATATCGGTTAGTGACCCATAGTAGTGAACAATCGAAGCTTGTCAGCATGAATTTGTTAGGGTTGGTGTTGAAGGAGTCGGCGTATTCTATCCCGGCGAGGTAGCGTTTGTACTCCGGGCAGAGGAACGCCCCACCGGCATACGCCGCGTCTACATGCAGCCACACGCTCTCGAAGCTCCGGACGACTGGTCCGATCTCTGGCAGGTTGTCGAAGGAACAGCAGGACGTTGTGCCGAGTGTGGTTTCCACGAAGAATGGGACGAGGCCTGCTGCTACGTCTTTCTTCATCGCCTGTAATATTCAATAAAAAAATACGAGCAGTAAAATAATACGTTACCTATATGCGTTTGCCAAAGGTAGAGAATTTCATTGAGGTTTTGTACGTGATACTCGTAATATCGTAAAAATGATTATCAATTACTAACTATGTTCATAACTACGATAACGATACCACGTAAAGTCGCCATTTCGTTAGTGTAAACCTAGGTGAGATGAAAGCAATCAGAGATCACTAAAATTGAAAAAAAAAAACATTGAATCATTTCCAAAGGGTCTCAATTAACGGCGATTCTTTAATAAGAGGGTGGCATGAACTTTTAGTATTCGTGGCATAGAAAGTGGGCCACAATGCGGGTTTATAGCCGCGGGGCGCGCGACGTATTCCTGGCATCCGTGGAGTCATTAACGCGCGCCCCGGCCGCCCGTCTGTCCGCCCCGACCGCCCGTCTGCTCGCCCCGCTCGCTCAATTACCGTCCGATTATCTCTGCCACCGGTTAGCGCCGTAACCCAATTAGAAGCGCAAGCAATATTCGACTTTTATGAGGAATTTAAATCTAGGTAAAAAATTAGTAACAAAACGAATAGTGTGAGTGACGTCACCAATATGGGATACAGCTTAATTATTCTCTGGTTTTATTGGCTCTGCATATATTTTTATTTCATTCAGCGCAAAATATTTTGGGTCTTCTGCCTTTTGGCTAGTTTCGTACTACATTTTTTTTAATTAACTTTGAGTATCGCTCAATAGCCATATATACCTTTAAATAACATGAAAATTTATTGCTACAAGTAATTAAAAAAAAGTGAGAGTTTTTAAGCAGTGTGCAAACTAATCTATAACCGCTAAATGCAAATGAAGCCGTAACCGCTTACTGAAGAGGCCTCTTTAATGTCCCATTATATCTAACCCAGCGTCGTGCTCAACGGACTGAAAAATGTGAAGTTTGATAAATCATGGTGGCTTTTTTCACATGGAAATTTTCTGGTACCGTCTTAATGCCCTGCGAATATACCAGCTACTTGATATCTTCCCTCTTTCAAAGACTCCTCCCTAAGCGAGCCCTGCTCTTCCGGCTGTAGACTGTGTAGTTTGTCAAAGCAGCCATTTCCTCACAAGCGTGGACTTCTTTGGAATTGTAAGCAATGAGCTTCGACAGCAGTAGGCCTTCGTGAACATCGCCTTGCAATCCTGTGAATTGTTTTATATCCTTACCTCTCTCAAAGTCTCCCCTCTAAGCGAGCCCTGCTCTTCCGGCTGTAGACTGTGTAGTTTGTCAAAGCAGCCATTTCCTCACAAGAGTGGACTTCTTTGGAATTGTAAGCAATGAGCTTCGACAGCAGTAGGCCTTCGTCAACATCGCCTTGCAATCCTGTGAGTTGTTTTTATATCCTTACCTCTCTCAAAGTCTCCCCTCTAAGCGACCCGTGCTCATCCGGCTGTAGAATGCGTAGTTTGACGAAGCAGATCATAGCGGCTTTTTCCACGCAAGAGTGGGCTTCTTTGGAGCAATAAGCGATGAGCTTCGAGAGCAGTAAGCCTTCGTCGACGTCGCCCTGTAGACCCTTGAGTCGCTTGATCCCGCTCGCTCTTGCGGCCAGCATGGAGACGAGCACGCATTCGCTTGCTGATCCCTAATCATAAAAACAAATGTGAAGTAAAAGCTAAGTATTTGAAAACTAAACGATTTCAGTTGATGCGGCAGTCTTCTTCTTGTCGGGTCAATGGCAAAAAGTGGATTTTGTACCAGCGTAGGTACCATCCTCAAAAATTGTCACATCTATGGCACGTTGGTGGGCGCTGAAAGGGTCATCCTTGGTACAGGTGAACGGAGAGGTGGGGCACGACAATAAGTGCGACATAGATTCTGCACTCAGTAGTAGATGCGGCAGTGATATCTTATGACATCTGTGTCAAGCCACAAAGGAAACTGCATTCTTAATACTTCTTCAATGACGAACGGAACAATTACATTTATACAATCGATGCTACTTTGCGACTTTTACCTTGGCTATAAAAGAACGTGCAGACACTTTAGTAAAAAAATATCTTTTTCTATTTACTTCAGCCGCTTGATTCGTTTGCAGCAGGTTTCTCATCAAATATAAATTTCTCAATCTTAGCGGAATTAGTTCAGGTGGTAAACAAGGGCTCACCTCGATGACCCCGCCTCCTTTGCTGCCCTCCTCGAGTGCTAAAAACTGGGGCGGCAGGCCGATAGCTTTACCTGTAAATTCAGAGGTAAATTAAGACATTAAATAACTGATTTGTATTGTATTGGACATCAGTATTACCATTAATATCCATAACCACTGGTCCGATTTTAATGTAGTTTTCAGTGATGGATTTTGATATAAAATCCTATTAAACTGGTTATTTATGATACCATGTGACTTGAGTGGACTTGAAATTACATTTGTCACTTCAGTTTTTCCAAATTTCCACCAAAATCACTGCATTTTACGACAAAAGTTCAGCGCGGCTAATCTGCAACTTTTGTCGTATCGGCCACGCCCCCATTTCACATCGCCCTTTAGTATATAGGATCTGTGGACATTTCCATATGAATACATAGAACTCGTACTTTTAATGTACAACTTTATAACCTGTCAAAAGAAATTAAACAAAATTTGACACGAAATGCTGATTACCACCTTGAAATGTGAAGCTGGGTTTACGCAATTACTTAGAGTAATACGGTCCTAAAGTAAAACTTGTTATCTCTGACTACGTAAATTGTTGTAGGCACTTGCGATCTATTATCTTGCAACAAAGGATCTATTTGAATAAGAAAGGGTCAAACAGATTGTTATCAAGACATCTATTTGACCCGTTCCATTACAACACTAAGAATATATCTTACCCATCCAATCCAACATGATTATTTCTAACTCTGTACAGACTGGGCTCGCCGCCTATAACAAAGGAAAACATATTTAAACCGATTAAAAAAAACTTTATTTTTCTTTTGTGTGCAAGACCCCAGAAGTTACTATTAGGGTAAACCACTTGAAAAAGAAATACTTCTTTTTCAATTTGTAATGCGATGCAAAAACGGAGAGATTAAAATATCATACCGGTATCGATTTTTGTACGACGGAATGAATTTTTTAATACCTAGGTTCCATTACATGACAATCGATACATTTAGCTTTCTACGGCATTCACAATCGCTGCGATCGATGCTAATGTAGTTATGCATTCAATCAATCAGTGGAGATACTGCACGTAATGTATTTTGCGTACGAGGGCTTATTTTGGTATCCTAGCAAATTTTTATAAATAGCTGTCTTTTGAAATATTCATATTCAGATTAGATTTCCAACTCGCTTGTAGACTTCTGCTACGGCGTAGCGTAGCATACATACATGCACATATCACGCCCATATCCCTTGCAAGGTAGACAGAGCGTAAACGGCTGTAAAATACGGACACGCCACGTCTTGACAAACATTTGAGGGTCATTCAGATAATTGTGTATCATCATAGTGACAAATTGTCAGCCCATCGCTTAAAATTGCAATACACATGTAACCCCCGAATCTCTGAATACCAACAACGAGAAAGAAACGGAGCGATGCTATTCTAAGCCAGCATCACACAGCATGGTAGCGTAGCAAGTCGTAGCAAATCAGACGTTTTACCACAAAATAGAGAATGTACAGAAGGATCACTCGGCCCTTTTTTCGATTATTTCCGCTTTTGGCAAGGGCTGCCACCAGTTTTCTTACCGATTTTATTCAATGGTGTAGGTACCTAAACATACAGGGTGTAACAGAGAGGCAATATCAAGCCGAAGGGTGCTCATGAAACTGAACAACTTTCCCCATTTCCTCACTTTGACCTGCTTTCGGCTTGATATACCATTTCTGTTACGCCCTGTATTTACATCATCTATAATAACTCCCTGTCGCCCATCCACTATTATTGGAACGTATACTATCTACATAGCCCAATAATTATGAAATGGGGAATGACGAGTAGGTAGATATCTGCTCTGGGGCTGTTGAGACTGAGCATCACCCCATTTCTTTCCCGTGGGAGTCGTAAAAG
The DNA here is from genome assembly GCA_027580185.1 of Tuta absoluta. Taxonomy (NCBI): domain Eukaryota; kingdom Metazoa; phylum Arthropoda; class Insecta; order Lepidoptera; family Gelechiidae; genus Tuta; species Tuta absoluta. The sequence goes on from JAQAHW010000003.1 coordinate 12,138,491, forward strand.
GCAACTAAGGGACTTGCGGGTGTGTATTGCAGTTTTAGGCGATGGGCTGGCAACTTGTCACTATGGCGATACACATTTTTCCGAATGACCCTCAAATTTTTGTCAGACGTGGCGTGGCGTAAATAACCGTTTTTTCAGACGTTTACGCTCTGCCTACCCCGCAAGGGATAATAGACGTGATATGTGTATGTATGTGTATCAAAAATGAAAAGTTGCCTTTATTTAAGTAGAAACTCAAATTACATTATAAAAAATATACTGATTAGAGTTATTATTCTTGTTTGTTTTTTTATGAAAGCAAGTTTTTATTTAAGTTGTTACAGAATATTTAAGGAACATTGTACAAATCACATCGTATACTAATAAATCTACTTATTTATATTTGTGTGAAGCCATTTTGCACGTCCGCACCAAACGCGTTTGACACTCGACTACAAGTGTGTTTGGATTGGTTTGGATTTCCTTGTAAACGGCGGCGTGTCAAATTGTGGAGAGTTTCGTGACGTTTGCTTGAAGTGAGCTCTCTGTATTGGGCGCACAGCCGCCAATACTTACTTTGTGGTTTTACGTACGAGGGGTTATTTTTCTTTTGAAAAAAATGCATTTTAGATTGGCTTTTAAACTCGCGTTACGGTACGACTGTAGCCTTCTGCTACGGCGTAGCGTAGCAAATCATAGCAATACCACACGCTATGCATTCAAGGGGTTATTTTTTAATTTCAGCACCATATTCTTATTTATAGCTTTGTTTTGAAATAGGTAATGCGTTGTTTCAGATGAGCTTTTCAACTCGCGTTCTGTTATGATTATGGCTGTAGAATTCGGCTACGGCGTAGTAACGTAGCAAATTGTAGCAAAACCTGTTTATGTCTTAAATGGGTAAGTCGATGAGATGCTGATAGTACCTGCAACTAAACATTTGCGAGTTTCTGCTGCTGATCCTTAAAACCGCTTTGTGAACTGCCGTTAAACAATTGTTACCTTTATAATCCTTTGCAAACTGTATCGTTAAAGCATAGAGGGCAAATGTATACAGACAAATAAAAGTTCTACAAGCTAAACTTACTCAAGGAAGTTACTGTTTGTTATCGGTTCTGGAGATTTTTATGATACTGTCATTGTATTAGAACTTGAAAGAGACATTTATTAAAATAAGTACGTATTAACATTTACTGTAAGTTAAGGTAGCAATGATCGTTAAAGGTTCAACATATTTGTATTATGTAAAAAAGGTAGTACCTCCCTACCTACAAGCTATGTATCTTTAGATTTATAAAAATTTTGATCTCCCCAACCAGGTAAAATTTTTATCAGGTTTATTTAATAATAAATTTTAACAAAAATATGAAAATAATTTATTATTAATTTTGTAATTTGTCTTTTTGAGCGATTGTTCCTGTAGCATAATCTTCATGATAAATACTTTCTTGTGTACAAAAAAAGGAAAATAGCCTCTCAGTAGAATTTTTCCCATACAACTTTAAAAGTTGAATAAGTCGGTAACTACAAAAAATCGCGGAAAATACATGGGGGTGATTCTGATACCCCTCAGTGTACGGCATTTAAGTTTTGTTTTGTCTTTAGACTTCACTCTTCGAGCAACACGGTCTCGGAAGGCCGTCGTTGCTCGAAGGACTTCACTACTAGGCTCACCCGGTATATATAAAACTGTAATTTATTTAACATAAAACTGTTAGCATTTTCTTAAAAGAAATTTATTGCCCTTTTACAAATATTTACCAAAATCAAATTGAACTTTCGCGCGCAATTTTTTATTGTTGAAAATCAGAGAGGAAATCAATCGATTAGTATTACGCATACACATTATTGCACGTGTATTTTTCCAGTCGATAGAAGGTATATCGTCGGACGAATAGAGCAAGCGACGTTACAAGGCATAAGACGAGTTATGTAGAATTAGTTACTAATCCATAGTCCGTGTGATGTCGGTTTAGAATAGCACCACCCCATTTCTTTCCCGCGTGTGTCGTAAAAGGCGACTAAGGGACTCGAGGGGTACCTGTTTATTGCTATTTTAAGCGATGGGCTGACAACCTGTCACTGTGTTATTACATTATCTGAATTATTGTAAAAATTCTGTCAGACGTGTCGTAAATGTTCGTGTTTTACGGCCGTTTACCCCAAAAGGGGTTATAGGCGTGATGTGTGTAATCCACAAAACGGTTCGGTTAGTTAAGATAAAATACCACATTCTGAAATGTAGTTGTTTGCGAAAATTGAACCACCTTGAATGTTTATAAATTAAAGCCAAACAAAGCAGCAAACTTATCAAATTGTTGTTTTTTTATTCAGGTTGCAAAAAGTTTCTTTTGTTTGTGTTTTTTTACTCTGTTGCTCTAACAAACATAATTAACCTTTACTTCTTTATCTAAAGTTATATCGCGGGGCTTTTACATGTATATTCCTAATATTTGTCAAAGATAAATTAACTTTTGCACAAGGTTGCCGTGTGATGCCGGCTTAGAATAGCATCACCCCATTTCTTTCCCGTGGGAGTCGTCAGAGGCGACTGAGGGACTCGAGGGTGTGTATTGCAATTTTAGGCGATGGGCTGACGACCTGTCAGTATGGCGATACCAGTATGGCGATACCCCGCAAGGGAATAAATGCGTGATATGTGTATGTGTGTGTATGTAAATTAACTTTTACTTTCTGCTCGGCTACATAAAAAAAAATGCATGTGCTTTGCCCTGAGTCTGTTTTTAGGGTATCGTACCTCAAAAATAACTATGTTGTCCATCCGTCCGTCTGTCATTCTGTCAAGGCCCTTTATCTCGGGAACACGTAAGGATATCGAGTTGGTACCACATATGACCTCAAGTCTTTGGTCGTTTGTAAGTAGTTGAAAAAACGCGTTTTTGACTCTCTCATGGGAATTAAAAGTCAGAGGGTACTTCCCGTGGAACGTACTATAAAATTTGGCAAGCAACGTCGATTGGAAGTACCTACAAGTTTAAGAAAAACTTCAAGAATTTGTTTCTATTTTTAAAATGTTTTTTAGGGAACCAAAAAGAACAAAATTTTGAAATTGAGGCGTGTAGTTCAAGTTTAAGGTATCATATAAAAAGGCTTCATGTGCAAGTCACGGAACCCTGGGTGGAAGAGTAATCAATTCAAGTGCTTTAAACTTTATTTGCACTGACCATTATTTTTTCTATATAATATATATTTCCTACTCGGATATCCAGCAAAATATACAGAAGCTTACAGGGGCAGCCATCGATCAATCAAACGTGTCCAATACTAAAAGATAAGTTATGTAGAGCTGCAAGTAAAACGTGCTGGAGAGGCGACGGCTGGCACTACGCGGGAACTATGTCATTCACCACAAACACATCAACACATGTACCCTAGACTCAGTAGGTATTAATATCTGTAAGATCAATTTAAAATCGTCAGTCAGTAGGTTGTAAATAAGTGCTTATAAATAATTTTGTTCTACTTAGTAAAGTTATCGAGTGTTCTAAATAAAGGTGCTCTACGTGAAGTATGTTGGAAAACATCACAGAACTAATCTGGGAAAAATTAACGCGTATCCCAACTAATGTGGCCTGATAATAAATGGTCTTTAAAAGACTCGGGGATTCTTAAAGATATATTTGCTATTTATTTACTTGAAAGTACTTAAACAGTACTAGTACTAAGTGATAAAGTTAACTTACCGTTATTGTTTGTCCACCATCCGTTTCATGGTAGGTAATTTTTTTTACAGCCTTGTATACTTTATTTAAAAAAATAAGTTTTTTTATGAATGTAACATTTTTGTTTAGCAACAGTAAAATTAGGATACCTATTGCGATAAAACTAATACAGAGAGGTCAAACGAATATTCCGAATTTTTCATAAGATCGATCAATTTATGTTACAACAGCGCGCGAGTCGACTTGACCGAGTAGGTATTCTGACAAACAATTCTACTCACTCTCTACTTACCCATGAAAATCCAATGCATCCAATGCCGGCAGACAGCATATCTCCCAGGATGGAAGGGTAAGCGTTGCCAGCTGGAAAGTAGGCGTGGAACCGCGGGTGCTGCCAGTGCGTCACCCCGGGCATAATCTTCTTCTCCACGTCATCCATGATCTGCTCCCAGGGCTCCGGGTGGAAGGGTGCTTCGGCAGGCAGCGCCGCGCGGAGGTACCCGGGCTCAACCGACGGCGTCACCCGCCGCGTGTGCAGCGTGTTCATATACGTGCAAATGTAGTCCACCATCTCCTTGCCGTGAACGCGGAACTCGTCGACGTTCATCTTCGCGTGTGTTCTGTGGTATTGTGATGGTAGCAAGCGTGTATGGTGGCACTGGTGAGTGGTGTGTGAGATGTCAGCGCCGCGGCGGCTGGCGGCTGACTCGAGGCGGCTCTCGAGGCCGGCAGCGCTCGAGGGCGGAGCGCGGGGGCGCGGGGCGGGGCGGCTTCGCTACTCCTCAAGCAAGGGGGTGTGCCCGCTGTATTTATATTTCTCTATTTCTGAATGGGATTTCTGTCTGTATGAATGTTCGACAGGTAAAGTTATCTGTTGTAATTTTACGTTGAGTTACCTTGAAACATTTTTTCCCTTTTTTACATCTAGATGTAGTTTTTCTACTTCATTAATCTCGCCGCACGTAAATGTGGTAGGGTTTTCTTAAAGCTACTATTATTTTGCGTTCTTCTTCTTTTCGTGTGGGACACCGAGTCGTTACGTTTAAGCAGATGTAACACTATCGTGTTCCGATTGACGTGGGAGTCAGCGAAATTACCAGCAAATACCACATTGATGCACCTTAAGTATTCCACTGGTGTTATATGTTGCTCTATATTTAGTATATTATCTACGTTATCGCTAACCATCATCAGAGTAACCATAATGGACACATGGCTATTCTCCTACTTGACGTCCGTCGCTGCGTATTTTTAACACACCGTAGCCATATTTGTATGGAAAAAGGATCGGAATTCGCTATTTCCTTTCGTCTGACAGACGCATGCGTTAAGGTGCGTTAAAAATGCACAGCGACGGACGAGAAGTGGAAGACCCGCCACTTATTTACCACTGACTTCCCTGTATTAAAAATACACTCCTATAATGCCCTAGGAAGACAACCAAGTACTATTAGATTTGTTCACAGTCAAAGCATTCATACATGCATATTTATCGTTCGTTATCCTAACAATTATTTATTAGGCACTGCTCGTGTCCACGTTGTATTTGTAGCACACAGTTTGCTAAAAGAATCATAGAGTCATTTTAAACAATATGAAATCTAAAGCCGCAGACAGCAGCAGCGGAGTAGTTTACTCGTATAGGGTTACGGATGGAATATTTTATTATCGGTAAAAAACGGTATTTTGCAAATTTCGTATCAAAAGTCTTAATCAGGTTAAGGAACAGGAAAATCCTCTTCGTGATCCGCAAAATAATATGTAACAATACAAAAAAAAGAAAACAATTCAATAAAAATAAAACGTTCTTTATAAGGACAATATAATTTGCTAAATGGTGCTGCTTATGTACTTCAGTCATATTAAAATGGGTCTGTGAAATAATGAACTTATCGTAATTTAATTACAGATAAAAACAGACAGACAGAAACTGTTTATTAATAATAAGTAAATCCTTTTTTCAGGCAACAAGGCCCGTATAATAAAATTAATATACCTAATTGCTCAACTTAATAGAACAAAAATAAAATGATTAATTAAAATATAAGCCTTGGGTTGGGAGAGAGTAAGCGTAGAGTGATCGCGTTGATGTCTTTTAAAGAAACATTAACGATACTTCAAACTTTTATAACGTAACAAATTTTAGGATTAATGATGTAATAATGAAAGATTCCTCTAGAGAAACACAAAACAAATAAAAATGGTTTTTCTTCACCTGTGTGTTGTAATTTAATCGCCTATATTAGTTTTAATAAGTGAATTTGTAGGAACAAAATACCTAGATAACCTACCTTTAAATAGTATTAGATACGAACCTACGAATTTTGCCCCTAGCACCTCCATATTTTTAGCAATGCATATTAACAGGTATACATAGTAAGACTTCTTTCAATATTCCCGCTTCTTGAATAAAACTGACTAAAGTGCTGACTGAGCTTGGATTACGCCTGTCAGGTTAGTCAATTTAATATTGGTCAAGTGTCGGCCGCTTTTACCCCACTACTGTCCTCCATGAATATTCAGACGCTTTAAATATCTCCTTCAGGATATAGTATAAAATGAATTTGCAAGAAAGTGGAAGAGTCTCATTGCAACATTGTCAGTCATTGTAAGGTACATATCAAGTTGGTATGTGTGTATGTTTAATTGCGTGATTTGACAATGAAACATAGTGAATAAGTTTAATCAACAATAAAAATCAATTTTCCCTAAGAAAGTCATACCAAACATAAATAAATTTCGAAAGGATTTTTATGGAAGCTATATACACTCACAGGCACATTTAACCGGCCACTTGCATTAGCATGGAATACTCTTGATTCTTTAGATTATTGTTAATTACAGTAAAAGTAAATTAAAAAGCAGTTAATTAAACGTTAATTAAAGAATTGGTAGCTTAACTACAGTAGGTCTTAAATAAAAAAAAACATGAAATAAAAAAGTATAATTTTTCAGAAAGTCTCTTAAGAGGTGAATGTTAACAAAATGTTAAAAAAATGAAAATGAGGACAATCTTAATAGTGAGTATTGCCTCCACGAGCTTTTATGACTTCACGCATACGTTCAGCCATCCCGTCTATGACGTCTTGGATATCTGACTGCGGGATATTGTGCCACTCTTCTAAAACCGCACTTGTTAGGTCACGGAGTGTGGTTGGCACTGGATAACGGCTTCTGACTCGTCTTTTTAAGTTGTCCCAAATGTGTTCAATCGGATTAAGGTCCGGACTGCAGGCTGGCCAGGGTAATCTGCGTATACCAACAGCATCGAGGTAATCATTTACTTGGCCGGCAACGTGTGCTCGGGCATTATCGTGCATTAGCATAAAATTTTCTCCAATAAATGGAGCAAATGGTACCACATGGTCTTGAAGCACTTCCTCCTCGTATCTTTGAGCGGCCATACTTCCTCTGGAAACGACGACTAGGTCCGTGCATGCTTCATAAGAAATTGCTCCCCACACCATTATTGAGCCCCCCTGGTAACCAACAGTTTCAACTATAGCACATGAAGCAAACCTCTCAGATCGACGTCTGTAGACCCGCTGGCAACCATCTGGAGCTTTTAAAGCTATTCTGGACTCATCACTAAATAAAACGGTCTTCCACTGCTCCGTAGTCCAATGCAAGTGCTCGCGGGCAAATTGTAGTCGAGCTCTTCGATGATGTGCCTCCAATTTAGGAGCTTTGGAAGGTCGACGTGCTAGCAAGTTTTGTTCAGCTAGTCTTCGTCTTACCGTTCTCTCACTTACACTAACGCCACCAAAATTCAAAAAGATGATTACGTGCTTCAACAGCTGTAGAGAAGCGATTTCTCAAAACTTTACTTACGACAAAACGGTCATCTCTAGCTGAAGTACACCGATGTCGACCTTGCCCAGGCCTTCGAGTATAGGGCCAGTCTCACGAAATCGTCTGATAGCGTCTTGTATTGTTGTTCGAGGAACACCAAGCATCCGACCTATGCGACGATGGCTAAATCCAGCATCAGCCAGAGCTACTATGCTCTTGCTGCTCCAGCAGCATCCATGGGCATGTCGTATGAAAAAACTGGTTCTCCAATTCACAATTGATCAAAATAATGCAGTGCACATCCAAAACAAATGAATACCGAAACAAAACCATTCGATCCTAAACAATTTGAAACTCAATGATTTTTTACTTTTTCTTTTTATTCATAAAAACACAATTTACAAGTTAACAAATGAGGTCATATGTGTTTGATTTATCATTAAATTAAATCCTGCCAATTTACAACATATTACGAACAGCGTTATTTCTAATCACCACGAGATATACCATTCGAGGGTGGTGGCCGGTTAAATGTGCCTGTGAGTGTAGTACTACATAAACAGGAAAAAAATAATAATAATAAACTTACATGTGAAGCAGTACATACAAATCGTTCTATAATCGAGAAAACAATTATCCTCGAACCCCTTTTACTTTGCCACTGTAGACGGACAAATCAATTTAAAAACAGACTGTGAGAGATAATTCTGCATCTACAGGGAGATGGGAGTAACAAAAAAGGTATAAACATGGGTCGGCCTATGTGGAATATATAATATGGAAAGTTGTTCAGTTTCATTAGTAAGTACCTTGACCTCCTTTCGGATTGTTATACCCTTTTCATTACTCCTTGAATAATGGAATAGATGTTTCTTTTTCCAGAATAAACTAAAGCAATAAACAGCAGTTCTTTTGTTTTGATCTATTTTGCGTCTTCTCTGCCGCCTGTATCTCATCGGAAAATTCAAATGAAAAGAAAAATAAGAAAATGAAGCAAAAAGAAGAACTCACAAACTGGCACATTTATCTAAAGATTTCTCAGGATGCCTTTAAATAAAAATATAAGCAAAAATGATTTTACTCTTTAGTTACGAAAATTTAATGGCTTTTTGACAGCCTTTTTCATATCTATCTAGTTTTCTGTAGCCCGTTCGTGTTACGTTTATGGCTTCATTTTTATGAAATAGACAAGAATGGAACCACAGATTTCTGCTCTGTGTATGGAACAACCTACTTTACATGATTTCCATCCGAAAAATATTTAAATTTATAATTTGTATTCCCAATTCCCAAAATTTCTAGTAGTTTTAAAATAAGCATATTATGCTATTTATTTACTTTAGCTCACTCTGAACCTGTTATTGGGTTCAGTAGGATTTCGATGAAATACAGTGAGATCGGAGAAATCGTAAAAAGTGAAATCAGTGTTATCTCCCTGAAAAGAAGGAACCTTCTTCTATTTTTTGTGCCCACTAGTAGTGGAGAATAGACTGGAGATAAGTTAAATTTAAATATATTCAGGTATGTATTTTAAAGGCATGCCAGATGCTACAAAGATAGAATTCTTCAAAATCTTCTCACAGTCACACATACTGAGAATTGATAGAATATTTTCACCGTTCACCCATTTTCAAGTGCGAAATGGTTTGCATACTTGGTCTTTAATCCAGGTTAGAAATAGGGTCAGGTCAGGGAGCCAAGTCCTGTAAGCGATGAGGGCAGGGGGGGGCGGTGATGACGAGGGGGGAGGTGAGGGTTGGAGCTGCAGGCACGCCTGGGAGTCGCCGGCTCGTTGGAACGCGCATTCTTTGCCACGAGGAATACGGGTTGTTCTTGTTAACTATATTTTCAATCACGGTTTCAAAATAGTATATGTATAAACTATTTTAATAAGTATTTCGTGAAGTATTTTTTTTTTCATGTAAACAAGGGTAAAATAAAGGAACAAATAACAATTTAACTAAGCTAAACAAGACTAAAATTAAATAAAGATCCTAGTCACTAACCTTCTACTACTAACTACTACTACCTACTAAATTTAAGCTAAAAAATAGTCGTCTAGTGCATTGAGGTCTAGTGCGCCTCCATGATGTATTTCTTCTCTTAGGTCAGAGTCATAAGTAGATCTTTGCATAAATAATGCATATTAACATGTTACGCATATACCTAGATTATTTGTAGTAAGTATTAATATTTACTTAAGATGTACCTATACGTATCGTTTTTCATACTACGGTTACTAGACAAAGATATTTCCCATTTACCTTTTTAAAACCGCTTTATTGCAGAATAAATAAGCTTTTTTCAAATAATGAAAACTAATAATTGCCTCACTCGCTGTCTGCCTTCTTAACTAAACCTTAAGACACTTTGAAGATCACTGTTTTTTTTTCTAACCTTGCAACATTTTCTAGTGCGGGCAGGATTTGAACCTGCGACTTTCGCATTACTTGAGTATTTATTATTATTAAATGAGCTGCGGTAGCCCAGATGGAAGAGGCGTCGCCACTAGTAATGCAAAAGTCGCAGGTTCAAATTCTGCACGCGCTTGAAAATTTTGCAAGTTTTCAAAAATTGAATACCTAACACGGGAAGTGTTTAAAAATTTGGTATTCAATCACTGTGTTATTCATATTGCAGATTGCTTAATTTCTACAATGTATGTTAATCCTCACGAGATTGATGGAGTGCTTGAGAGCAACCCCACTGAATACCGATGCCATATTATTATGTGTGACTCCCTCCATTGTGGAATACACCACTATATTGTATTGTACGCCCCCGCTAACATCTTATTCCGCACTTATAACCCTGATCACGTAGGCGACGAATTATTCAATATTAAGTCTTCGTAAAGCAATTGGTGGGTAAATAAATGGGTCTCGTTTTTATTTCGACGAATTTCGGTACAAATATTATGTTCATGGTCATCAAAATGTGTACATAAGGGTATAATACATACATAAATCGTAAAAAAATGTAACCTAATTAAAGCCAAAGACTTGCAGTTATTTTGATACATTAAACCGATATCGTTAGCGGCGCCTGCTACGGTTTTGCTACGGCGTAGGCCAAAATTAGTTTTTGTAGCAATTTGTGATTGGTTTTAATTAGATTAGTGATGTTTTAGAGTTCTAGATGAAGTATTATATCATACATATACATATATTATGTCCCTTGAGGGGTAGGCAGAACGTTAACGATCGTAAAAAATTACGCCACGTCTAAGAAATATTTGAGGGTCATTCAGAAAATTGTTTATTGCCATAGTGACAGGTTGTCAGCTCATCGCCTAAATCTGAAATACATACGTAACCCTCGAGTCCCTTAGTTGCCTCTTACGACACCCACGGGAAAGCAATGGGGTGATGATATTCTGAGCCGACATCACACAGATACCTCAGAATTTAGAATTAGTTCTTCTTCTTATGGTGTGGAACTACGAGATAAACCCTGATGTCAATGTATTTTATTATATCTTTTCAGTCAGTCATCAGGGAAACACATTTTGCAACAGCTGACCTAGCCGACCCTTAACCCGAGGTTGAAGGTGTAGGCTGTAACCGATCTCCACTAAAACAATTTCAAGCCGTCTCCCTAATAATTCAATTGTTCTCCTAGGCCGCCTCCAGCGCATTCCCTCACAATTACTCCACCAATTCAGTTACGTCGCCGACGTTTTATTGGTTAACTTCCTCATTTGCCCTCAAATTTAAAATATTTAGCAGTGTTATATTGGAATTGGATAACACTATCACGCTTAGAAGTAGGTAGGTATGTATTATCCAACATATTTAAAAGGTTTGTTTGTTACTTGATCACGCTAAAACGGATGCAGCGCATTTTGTTGCATTTTTTTCTGAGGGAGAAGCTACGAAGTAGTAGAAGAAGTAGCATAGAGTAGAAAGTATTATTATCTATTCTTATGGAAGTAGGTAGTCAGTTTATAAGGCTTAAAATTATACCATAGTTTTCATATTTACTAGGTGTATAGCATCTTACACAAAATTATTTATAGGCGCTAACTAGCTACTTAATTTAATCATACTAATAGGATCCCAGAGTCTATTGATAAAATTTCGAACTCCAATTTATATAAGTTTAGAACTGCGGCCACCCAATACCGATTCAGTGCGGGCGTCTGTTCGACAGATATCAAGGAAATAAAAGATGGGCTCGTAGGAGAAAATAGACTCGTTGAAATCTAATTTCTCGTAGCATAACGGCCAGACACTTGAGTCCGATGAGCCATCGGCGACAGACACCAGGCCACAGAGCAAGAATGTTTCAGAAGAACCGTATGAGCGTGCAGAATGAAGCCATCAAGACTCGTCGCAATAAAAATGAGACGCGTTTAAACACCACTAAATACATAGAAATACAAAATATAAAATGAAATTTTACTTGTGACCGATAGTGAAATCACAAGACGGACTGATGATAACGAACTACTTTCCCCAAGGAACATAGGTTGAGATATGTCATAAATATTTTGATTGTCCATAGTAACTCAAATCAGCTTCACGACAATTTTGTATGTAAAGTCTTTTTCTCCAAATTATAATCATTATTACAGTACATTTTTTTTTATTCGAATATCGACCTATATAATTCTTTGGAAAAGTTGTTCCTTATCACTTAACCCCAGCCCGTCTTGAGTTTTCAATATCGGCCACTAGTAAAATTTCACCCTATATTAGAAGGCTTACTACCTCTATAAAGCAGTAAAGCATGTGTTGAACGCATGTCTAATGGTTTATTGTATGGAATTTATATTTAAACACGAATATACATAGGGTGTTTATGTGTTTTGTTGTGATTTAGCACTCCCCAAGTGTGATTGTGTATTTTTATTGAATTTATTTTCATAGATGTATGACATGATGTTTTCCTTTTGTATTTTCATTTTCACTTCCTAGTGCACCAGCTATTCTTTTTATCTCCGTTTACCGTCTGGTCGGCCGGTAGAGAGTGCCGCGTGGCCATAGGCCTGCGGTACTGGGTATGTGCAATAAAGTATAAAAATAAATAAATAAATAATTGTATATTATCTATTATTGAGTGCATATTAACCACTGTGTCATAATTAAACAGGACACATTTACAACATACGAGCTAATAACAGGTTTCCCTAATTTGACAAGGTTTTCATGGCTTTATTCTGTTTTTTTGTAGAATTCGTTCTCTCTGAAATATTTCCTTGCACTGAGCTCCCGGCTCATATCAATTCCATAATTGAGGCGCGTTGTCGGTCGAGCGCGTCTCAAAAACCGTCTTCTTTCGCACTTTTCTTAGAATTTGAGTGATTTTTTCATAGAATCATTACATTTTTGCGTAGAGAAATTCATAACGGTTTTCAGTAGCTATGATTTAATCTTCAAATATATTATATTAAAATCATTAATGATTTCGATACAATAACTTATATCTAAGTTATTAATTAATAAGTAGGTTGGACGTACTAATTTCAAGTAATTATATCATTTCGCATTTTTTATAGGTTTGGGATTGGATTTGATTTTAAACTTTTATAAATCGATTATTAACATTTCGTGATCAATAACTACTTACTTACCTACCGACTTACTTCTTTACGTAAGAATGTTTGTGTGGCATTATTTGGGTACTTAACTAAAATCCTAAGATATGATTTAAACACAGAGAGGGAAAAGGAGTAAACTTATTTTCAAATGCTGGTATAAAAAATAGAAAGACTGTATACGATACATTTTATCTGATTCATTAATTTTCGTGGTTTTTAAGAAAAAACAATGAAGTTGAATATTGCTTTCCTGTATAGTTTCGATTTTAGATTTTAACCTTTTTAGTACAACACAAGAGGCACAGAATCTGAGGTGTGGTGTCACATCACTTGGAAAGAACCTAACTGCGAAACACGAGGGCAAAGCCTCGGGAAGGTTACAACTAAACTACGCAGTCTAGTAACAGAATTCTTGCCTTTTCTTCTGGTAGGAAATAAAATAATTATAGCCGTTAACGCTGTAACCACACAGAAGACAGGAGGATTTTAGGCACAAACTAAATTAGGCATTCTGGTTTGGGACTGTTAGTTCTGTCGGTCTTACTTACTTTAAATTAGTCCAATTCGACTAATGTTGGGAAAAAAACACTACCTACAATTATCATCGTTGCTAAGTACCTACTCTATTTTTATGCTAGTAGGTATACTATTTTATAATATAACAAAGTTAGTTGACTGCATTCTCGTTTTCATCTGGCGATGTGTTGGGGTAGGCAGCGCCTTGGTAGATATACGGTCCTTCGTTGCAGTGTGGTCCGTCGCAGGAAAAGTTATCGAACTCGCAGTATTCCCCGATGATCACCTAAACAGAAAACATTAGTGACTTATTTTATTAGTTATGTCTCCGAAATACTTCTACAGAGATGTAGCTCGGTGACATTAGCATATAGCAGGTCTTTACGGTTTTTAGGGTTCCGTACCTCCAAAGGAAAACCCTTAATAGTATCAGTTTGTCGTCCATCCGTCCATCTGTCACGACCCTATTTATCTCGGGAACTCGTAGAGATATCAAGGTAAAATTAAAACTGTATACTCAAATCTTCGGCCGCTTGTAAGTAGATGTAATTTTTTTTTTACGCAAGTGTAGTCGTGAACGGCCTCGACAGTGGCACTTCATTAAAAATGATTTCTCTTCATACAAACAATCTATCAGAATGTCCGTTGCTCAAGTTCTTAGTACATAGAAACTAATGAAATCTTTGCTGTAATTAAAGTTTTGGCAATGAATTAATACCAAAAGGTGCAGTTTTTAGGCATAACTTCAATTACATCGAATATTTCATTGAGTTTGCAGGTTCTAATTTCACTTAAAGATCTAATTTTACTAAAAACTTGAGCAACGGACATTCTGATAGATTGTTTGTATAAAGAGAACATTTTTTTTTGTTAAGTGGCGCAACTGTCGGGGCCGTTTACCTTCCATTCACCTTAACGTTAAAAAACGATATAGCTGTTTGCACTGTAAAAAAACGCGTGTCTTTGACCCTCTCAGGGAATCAAAATTCATAGGAATTTACTGTCAACTAAGAAATTTGTACCTAGCCAGTAGCTTCGTTATAAAGTACAAATTTAGAAAAATTCCAAAAGCAAAATCCGCTAATGATTTTTTTAAATAGTTTAAGTGGGGTTTCATATAAAAGGCATGTTACGGAGCCCTCAGAGGGCGAGTCCTACTCGCACTTGGCCGATTTTTAAATAGATAGTGTTCTAAGAGGAATGTTAATATGTACCAATAGGTAATTCAATCCAGGAAGAGGTCATATTCCCTCGGGAAAACGGGTAGCAGCGGATGAGACCGCTGGGCAGGCCGCTTGTAAATGAAGTAATACTTATTATTCTATTATCTATTACGATTACCTTGGAGGTATGGTTGACGTCAGGGGTAGGGTCGCAGACACACCGACCGCACTCACACTTGCCACGACCAAAACATTCGGGGCCATCCGTCATTCCAGGGGGGATGCAGTTCTGTTCCAACTCGTCTCCTAGGCATGCGCATCTGGCGTTGCCTTCCATGCTCACTAGAAAAAAAAATTATGTATAGATAATTAATTTCGTTACCTATAGATAAGGACACATAAGTTAAGATTAGGAATAAATATGGATAAATATACCTAACAATAGGAAAAAGTCTATAATGTAATATAACACCTACCTATAAGAAAATTGTAGTGCCCTACCGGGTTCACGCAACTATGTTTCTAATTAAGTCCTTTGTAAAACCCCGTGAAAGCAATAAATGCATACCGAATAGTTTTATTTTGAATCTTGATCGTGAGTGTGAGTTAATCTTTTGGGATCCTAGACCATTGGGACAATAGACACGAAGGTAAAAATTGCCAATAAAGTAGGTAAGATAAATACGAGTAGTAGGTTCCCCTAGCTGCATAGTAGGTAAAGGGTACCTACCTAAAAGGTGTTTTAATTCAATAAGTAGGTATGAACCAAGTTAGTAGTATCGTAAACTCAGAACTCAACTTACATCCATAGTCCACGAACAAAGTAGCATTATCTTTACAGTAATCTTCGTGGTCCGGCGATTTTTTGGCAAAACATTTCATCTTTTCCCCACACCACGTGCACTGGGGTAATCGAAGACACTCCACACAAGTATATTTCACATCACACACAGATTTTTCATCAATTACTGTTATTATGCCCGAAGAAATCAACCCCACTAGCGAGAAAACAAAAGTTATTAGGACGAAGTTCTTCATTGCAAAGTGTTGGTAAGTGGTCTTAGTTGAAAATATTTTGATAACTGGGATATAAATACGCATATTCAAATGCGGTAGAGCTGTGAGATAGATAACCTTTACTCCGCATTATTACGCAAAATGGGTTTGACCTATACTTTAAGTTTATTTATTTATGTAATTTATAATTTACTTTTATCGCTTGCTCTACCAACCTACCTAGAAGGCCTCTGATATGGTAAACGACCGCAGTTCAAGTAATTAATCATAGATAGCAACCGGGACCGTCAGCTTTACGTGCCTTCTGAAGCACGAAACGATCTTTCTTACAGACAATCAGTGCCGATATTATCAAACTACAGGCTACAATTTTACAAATAAAATTCGATGTTCATTGCGTAGTCGGTTAGTTATACGCCAGTATTATTATCTATTCTTATGGTTATATTAAGAATTTATGATACCTACCAGTTATATTAACCGGCTACGCAATGTACTAAGAAATTCACCTGTAGACTTGTAGCCTGTAGTTACATAACATAGGCATTGGTGTTTTGGCCTACAATATCCTAACCAGACTGGAAACAAATTCACAAAGATAATAACTTTGTGAGTGTCCCACCCCCACCGAGCACAGTTATGCCGCGCCCGCCCGTATCGGCCTTATACAACCATGAAAAGTCTTGCCTCAGACACTGATTAAATCGTCTGTCACAGACGTGTGAGGCCAATGATGAAATGATGATGTCCCACCGAGAATCGAACGAAATGCCATTCAAATCAATGATTCAGATTAAGTTCGTCTAATAAGATCAGATTCAATCTAAGATAATGAAGCACACGCACACTTGGCCAAACGAGCCAAAAATCGAGTAGTCAAACTGAATTCCCAGAAAAAAAAACTCAATTTTAACTTTGACATTTTGAGGTTATAACATAAGAATAGATAATGTTGTAACTACACAAAAACATAGAATTCACTCCAATAACTTATCTATGTTCTAATGATATACTCCTTTTTAATTTAAGAATAATTAAATGGAAAATTATTTTAAAGGTAAAAATGTGGAAGAAGAATTGGAAAGAACTAAAATACCCATTCAAAACTTGCCCGCTGACTTTTTGTGGATGCAGGTAATTCATCGTTTGTTTTGTGGTCGTCTACTTAGCTAGAGCATAATTGTAAATTATAAATGTTTTGTTTTATTCTACTTCTTGTTTTGTTTTACTTCAGGTAAAGGGAGGCAGCAAGATGACGAATCTACTGTCTCATGCATCTGGTATACTGGAAGATAAGGCAGCAACAGCTGTGGTATGGAGTGGAGCGGGCGTTGCTATTTCAAAAGCAATATCTTGTGCAGAAATACTGAAGAGACAATTTTCTATTGAACATCAGATAACAAAGCTCACATACAAAAAGTAAGTTGGTCTGGCGTAAATAAATTGGAATGGTTGGACTGCATTTGTGATGATCATAGATTCCTTTTATTTCCATCTGTTCTATCTATCATTCTAAAGTACAGAACCATTTCACAAACAAAAGCGATGGACCTTGGCCGATCTTTTGAGCAAGCTGTGGTAGCAAGTGACATTCAGATTTTCTGTAAAATACAAGGTCACTTACATGGGGTTGCATATTGATATGACCTACATAACATTACAATAACAGCCACAACAGTCTACTGCTGGACATAGACTTTCCCCTATTGGAAGGTATTGCTATACTCATCATGTACAGGGAATGCTGCTGCCCATTCCCTGGATGAATTTATCCCTTAGTTGGTTTATCTGATACCCCCATGTAGAATTGGGGTGATGCTATTCTTAGCCAGCCACACATGGGAGACATCACACATAAAATGACCTAAAATAGGTAAAAATACTAATAATTGAATGTTGTTAACAGATGTTTGATAAATAAATGTTTATTTTCAGAGTTGATGAATACTGGGAACCAAAAATTGATGGACTGGAAACCATAGTTGTAAAACGGCAAATACCTGTTATTCATATACTGCTATCAGTACAATCTATCTCAGAAACGGATACTATAGGGTTTGTGTTTGACTGAGAATTGCTTCATAATTTTCCTACATGATAACATCATAAAGAAATTGTTTTTGTAGTGTGTGTAATTTTGACACGGACTCCATGGAGTACCATAAGTTTGATGGTGTGAAATAATTGTCATCTAATTGACGCACAAGTAAAAACAATTGTCTCCGTACTGTTAAAAAGATAAGTGTCCATGCCAAAATGATGTTTCTGTGGCTGGCTGGGCCACCATAAAAGCAGCCACTTGGAGGAGATCTGATTATTCCGAAAATTGGCCATTCAATTGACCATAACTGCCTACTCAATCAAATTGTCTCGGCTTTGTTTACAACATAATTTCATTTTGTGGGTGATCAATGTCAAAGATCATGATTTTTTTAAGAAATCCAGGGAAATTGAAGAGTTATTCTAAATGTTGTCACAAATGTAAAAGGTTAGACAGCTACATGAAATAAATTGTGTTCATCCTTGATGTTATATATATATTTTTTATGTGTGGCCTATTTCAGATACATAAATAACAGCCATGTATTTATTTGCTTCTAATGTCACAAATAATAATGAATTTTATCTTATTTCAGGTATCAGTCGCTTTCAGGAAAAAAGTTTTGGCAAAAAGAAAATACCAGTGTCAATTCTAAGCAAAGTCAACAATACAAATCAAGAAAACCTTTCAAACATAAAAAACCACAATAAGTTAATAGATCTTTAATTGTAATAAAAAGCAGTGTTTATGCAAGAAAATAAAACAATGTTTACACATACAGGTTGTATTCTTCACAATGATGTAATTAATGGTGGTGTATGATATTATCAACTACACCTACAGGTGTATAAGATATCCATGCTATGGTACACTTCTTTATATTTCAAGTTAATAATTTAGGTATGAGATTACCTTTATTTACATTAAACATGGTGTGACAGGCAGTAAGATAGGGTAGAACAACAGACACCTTTCTTGTGCCTTGTTTGCTAATACTAGCTAACCCACACAATTCTCGTCACTAGTCCAATTCTATATTACATTTGGTCAGAGTTAATTTTTGGGACTGGAAGGAGCGTGGAGCGAGAGGTGCCGAAGCGTATACTCCAACACCCCAAAAAACAAAATATTTCTTGGAATTAGAAAAATTTCAATCAATTTTTTTTTTCTAAACCTTTATAACCTTGAAGGGTGAACTCTGACCAAATATTTTAAATAGAAAGTTTAATAATTATGTCTAATGATTACACAGATAAATGCTACAATAGTTAAAACCTATTGCATTGTAATTACACGAGCTCTCATTAAATCTCAGGCCTCTGATTCGCCGACTTGTGGAGTGATGGGTACCTCATCATCAAGCTTTGGCAATATCAATATCTCCTTAGAAATAATAGAATACTTGGTTACAAAATAAGTAAATCTTTTGCATAAGTGGGTCTCCTTCTCAAAAGCATCAAATATTGCTCTGTGGTGGAAGTAGGCATGTGAGAAAATTCTGTATACTCTTCTGCAAACTGAACCAAGCTTGGCTACAGAAGATTCTTTGATGCTCACCCTGAAGCAAATAAAAGTATAATTAGTTTTGTGGTCTCAGTATTTTTAAAATTTCCATGGATGAAAAAGATTTATTGATTACCTGCTTGGAAAATATTTATTGCTGTTGAGAAGACAAGCAGCTCCATCAAGTGTGTGCCTAGTGTAATCAATGGCAGGACACTCTTTAGGTGTCTTGTGGGCAGCACACAAGAATATCCACTGTTCTGTTGCTGTCATCTGAGTGCATGTTTCTGGCTTGCATTCGCTCTGCAGTCTCACTGCTAGACCATTGAGCTCCATACAGAATTGTCTGAAAACCAATAATGTATTTATTGTACCTGATAAAAATTATGATTGTTTAAGATATCTAAGATATATGGCACTCAATAAATTATCAACCAAAGCAAAAACCACAGTTGCATGGGTCCCAGGACACCAAGGCAACTTAGGCAATGAAGCAGCAGACAAACTAGCCAGGCAGGGAGCTGATGAAACCTTCATTGGCCCTGAAAAGGTGTCATCAGTATCAAAATCAAAAATGAAAGCAACAAAAGATGGAGAGAGTTGCAAACATGCTGTCAATCCAAACTCTTTATTAAGAGCATGGATCCCAAAAGGACGCCCAACTTTCTGCAACTAAGCAGGAAAAATACAAGGTTGATTATAGGTTTATTGACCGGACACTGCGATCTCAACAAACACCTATATACTATGAAACTATAAGACAACCCATCTTGCCCCGAGTGCAGACAGGAAGAAAGTAGTTTCCACTACTTAGCGGAATGTCCAAGCTACTTGCTGCCAAGATGGGAATATCTAGGTAATGACAAACTTGAAGAAAGGGAATTAACCAACATATCTCTAAAAGATGTCCTGCATTTCTGTAGGGCAACAAGAAGATTCGAGGAGGTGACGCTGCCGGAGCACCAGTGAACCCAGTGCCCCAAACCTGGGAATTGGGTGAAATGGTTCCCGCCTAATGGAGCTGATCACCCGTCTGCGAGCTCCGCATACGTCCCAACCCGAGGAAGAAGAAGAAAGAAGAAGATATCTACGATAATACCTCAAGTGTTCGTATTTCCAAACACCTTCGTCTTGAGCTTCAGGCATCTTCAGAATAGCTTCGAGATTGGAAGGATCTTTTTGAATGGTTTGTTGTATGAACTGTTGCACGGCAAGGGTACTGTCCATCTCTTCAAAGGGTTCTTCTGGCCACCGGCAGAAGTCCTGTAATCGTCACAAGGTATAATAAGTAGATAATTCCTTTATATTTTACGAATATTCATTCAAACATTACCTTAGCTTTGGTACCAGGCCGATTGCGCCGTAATATTTGTACGCCGTCAGCCATAGTGGTTAGTCACGGAATGGTCAGTTCTCTCTATAAACGCTATAGAATTTTAATTACAAAAATGTGTTTCCCAAAGTACTGGTAAAATAAAACAAGAATTATTTCGGAATAATTCTATAGAAACGCCGCCATTGCGTTAACTTGACTGACGTATTGATTGACATTTGGCAAAAAGGTTGCTTACAGACGAGCGACTGGAATCGTTGGTTGTTGGTTTGAAGCGCCAAATCATTGTCGCCCGTCTATCTGTGCTTTTTGGGAAAAGTTTTTGTTTATGGTTTTTCGTGGTGTTGGGTTTTCATTTTCTGTCAAAAAATCAAAGAAAGAGGTCAACAAACAAATTTTCCTCACTGAATTTTGTTCATTTTGTGTTTGTGTGCTTTGTTTTTCTGTGTTTATGTTACTAAATTGGGAATTTCGGAAATTTTTACATGGAAATACAAAATGTATTTACTTGGAGTTTATGCCATTGTTCTACATTTAACTTTCTGTTTTGCTATAAATGATATGACTGAAAGCTCCTTTGGTCAGTATAAAGAAGGCATATTGGCTGCATTTGGAGATTTTAATTCTGACGAATTAACTGATGCCTTCCTGATCATAAATTCTTCAAGCATTGAGGTGTTCTTAGCACATGACAAAGAACCTTTCTTGAGGCCCTCTAACTTTGCTTGTAACTTCAGCAACGTAATTGTGACTAGTATTGTACCAGGAGACTTTGACGGAGATGCATATATGGACATACTTTTTACCACCCAGATATTGAGTAATACTACATCAGATCAGCATGAAGTCCGGATCATTTGGGGTGGTATGTCCAGCTTGAATTGCTCTGATGCACTCCTCATAAAAGCAATTTCCATTGGCCAACCATTAGCAATTGACTATAACCGAGACATGACCTTAGATCTCTTTGGATTGAATGCCTTATATGAAAGAGTGTACTGGATATTTGATAAAAGTCGATCTGCTCCCATTGAAGTAAAAATGGAAGATAGTAATATACATAACTTAACTAAACAAATAAAAATGCCTCATTCACATTCATTCCTTGATGTAAATGATGACAATGCTGCTGATCTACTTGTTACCACTGATTTGAATATAGAAGTATGGCTGAGTAAAGAAAACAGTGGATTTGAATACAATAACACTATTGAATTACTAGTTGGACATCCAGCTATCTATGGACAAGCTCTGTTCATAGATGTAGCATTATCTGGGGAGTTCTTCTTAGTCATACCTGTATGCTATGACGTTGAGTGCTTCAACAGTACTATTCTAATCAATGATAATCACCAATGGCATGATTTGCAAGTTGATTTCAATGATGGCAAGGGTACACTATGGAGATTCACACCACCTAAAAATGAAATTTATCTTGATGCTATCACAATGAGAAGTGGGGATTTCAATATGGATGGATACCCGGATATTCTAATGACACTCAGTCCAGTCAACAGTGATGAAACTAAAGTGTTCCTCTTCCACAATAATCCATGCAGTTTACCAGGATGCAAATTCCACAGAACATTTGAAATATTATGGGATAAGTTTGATTCCTTTGGGAGCAATATTATAATGGCAACATTTTATGACTTTTACATGGATGGTGTTTTGGACATTGTGTATGTGAAAAAAAATACAACTACCATGAAGTATACCATGCATGCATTCAAAAACGAACTGGACTATGACACAAATTTTATGAAAGTCATAGTTGTAACAGGATTATCTAATGAAAGGGTGCCTATTCTTAATGGAACCCTATATAACAGAAAAGTGACATTTGGTAAGAAAATAGATTAATTACTAAGTATCAGTATCAAGCATGAATATTAACCTAATTTGTGATTTATTATTGATGCTGAATTTAATATTTTCAGGAACAAATCTACCTGGTCCAAAGATTGGATACAACACTTGGTCACAAGAAGGCACCTACAGAACAGGGGTTTGTGCTCAACTCTCTCAATCAGCTTACTTTGCCCTCCAGCTGCCTTATTCCATATTTGGACTGGACAGGACACCCAACTTTGTAGATACACTCAATGTGGGCCTTTCTGGTGGGTCAAAGAGCTGGACCCAGATTATACCCAATTCTCAAATAGTTGTGATTCCTGCTCCACCAGACGACCCGTCTCAGTGGAGAGCACAGTTGTTTGTCACTCCTAGTAAAGTAATTCTAAAAAGTGTATTTGTCTTAATGGCTATAATCATAGTTATTACTTGTTTTGTATCATACTTGCATTGGAAGGAAAGAAATGACAGACAGGATATCATTGAAATAGACGATAAGACTTATGTTAAACTGTAAATAATTGGTTAAGTATAATTACTATAGTTAAGTAAAAAGTAAACAATTAAGTACCTAATAGTAGTTGATAAGTAATTATGTCCAATTTGTGTTAATTTCGTAGCTCTTTAAAGTTCTTGTGATATATCTATGGCATCATGCTCTTGTCTATTTTCCTTTGTGCAATAATGATGATTCGTGAAAGGATGGAACAAATTGCCAGATGAAGTGGTTTCGGCACCAAATGTAAATAAATTTAAAAATTTGCTTGATAAATACACTACAGGCATCAAGACTACCTAAGTAGAGCAAGGCTGGATGCGGGCAATTATCAGTTGTACCAACTGCCTGCCTGTCTACAAATAATAATAATAATAATATTTTTGTGAGCATCTCAACCACACCTTATAATTATAACTTGTAAACAAACCAGAAACAGTTTGGTAAAGAATGGTTCACATCTGTGATATTTTATTGATAAGCTTGTATCAAGTAATAACTTTGTTGATAAGCTAAATTGTTAAATAAAAGTGCTTATTTATATATATGCTCCATTTTATTTTGAGTTAAAATCAAATAGGTTTACCTACATACATGTTTTAAACACACAATGAAAGATAAAGTAAGAGCCAACTCTGCGTTGAGCGGGCTGCAAGCGCAGCGAGCTGGCGCGTCTTGACATTATTATCCGTCCGAATTTAGAAGGCGCATCGTGCCTCGCGTGTTGGCTTTGGCTCACGTGATATTCCAAATCTAGCCCGCTTGAGGCAGCGTTGGTGTTAAAAAAGATTCAAATAGGTTAGTACTTGATTATGTAAATTTTAAATGTTTGCACTGTTTAGGACAAATTAATGCTTAGACTTCTTATGCTTCTTGTCCTTTTTCTTCTCCAGTTTTTCAAGTTTCCTAAAAACAGAAAAAAAAATGTTGTTAAAAAAGCTTAATTTAGAGGATGAAGAAGTTAGAATTCTGTTCTAATAAAAAAATATAGACTGTATAATAAATTTAAAAAATTACTTCAATAGCTTCTTCTTCTGCTTAGTGGTAAGGTTGCTGATGAGATCCATTTCTGAAAGGCCTGATGTGTCATTCTCTTCAATTTTTGTGGCAGCCAAGGGCAGAGCCCCAGGCTTCATCACCAGGCCAGAGTCACGCATGTGTTGCATTAGTGTGGGAACATCGGGTTTCTCTTCTTCTTCTTGAGGTGATGATGAGGAGGCTTGCAAGGACCGGGCTTCACTCATGGAGAGGCTGTACATGGAGCATTCCTTATCTGAAAAGTGAAATTAATTATAATTTTGGTGATCATGAAATAAATATTCAGTTAAAATGTTACATTGCCTATCATTTTGTTATACCTGTATTGATATGGCCCCATTTATGACATTTGATGCATCGCACATTCCGTACAAGTATACCAAAGGGCTGGTCTCGGATTTCATTGTCACCCTTGCAGTAGCTTTCCCTGGGTGCATTGTATTTGCGCTGCCACTCAAACTTGTATTCAGGTTCATTGTCCTCTCGTTCTCTTTCTTTCTTCACACCTGGTGGTGGTTCATACATGAAATTCAAGCTCAGTTTATCTTTACTGTCTTTACTTAGAAGAGCCCTGCAAGAAAAATTTGTATAAATTAGGATACTTAGCACACGAGAATTATTCATCAATTTCTCTTTTACTAGATAATGTGAGATAGCAAGATTTGATCAGGGTATCAAGTTTGGTGCAGGGTTTGACATTGATACATACAGCATTTGGAATGGCTTCTAACAGATCCTCTAGTGTGCAGCAAACTGAGTATATAAATAAACGTTTATCTCCTGTGCATGTTTCTTTATCAAACAAAAGGCAGAAACATTGATACATTATGGCATGGCCATTTTGGCCATACACATTTCAATTTTTGTTTTCTTGGACCAATGTATGTATACTCTTTGATGGACAGTGCCACAGAGGCATTACGGACTTGATACCCTGATGCCCTGACCCCGCACTTTGCTAAAAGATAGGTAGTCGATAGGTCAAATTAGCAAAATGACAGGTAGGTTTGTACTTGTTTTCATGCAGCTCTTGTTCTTTTTCATACTGTACACGCAGTTCTTCTTGTTTTTTCTTGTAAGCATCTGTTTTCTGTTCGGCCATCCATACCTATAAAATAAAACAAGGCAGTTGGTCAAATTTTGGAAAAATAAACAGCTCACAGAAAAAAAATTGCGACATACTTTGCATGGAAATACGAACCCTTTTCAAGTTGTCTCTCGAGGCTGGATGGAAGAATTTCTTACACATGTAATTATTGAATCCTTTACCCATGATGAATTATTATATTCTACCACACACTTAATGATTAAGCAATCCGTATGTTCAATCAATCTAACAAACAAAACAATTAACAGTATCGTATGTATGGATGGTCTGACTCACAGATGAATAAGATAATGTACTGTCTGACTGAATTCACACCCGGTGCTGCCAGACAGTTCTGATTTTGGACAAAACATTTAAAAAATATAAGTTTTTTTTTAGATTGTACGTGTAATATCCACACTATCCACACTAATCCACACTAATATTATAAACGCGAAAGTAACTCTGTCTGTCTGTCTGTCTGTCTGCTACGCTTTCACGGCCAAACCGCTGAACCGATCTTCATGAAACTTGGCACAGAGATTGCTAGCATACTGAGAACGGACATAGGCTACTTTTTATCACCATTCAAGGGTCTGGAGTACAGATGTAGACCACCAGGTGTACCACCAGGAGCCCAGCTAAACTATTAGAGATACAGGCATGGTTCTAAAACAAAAAATGTTCATTATGATGGGCCGCTTCTTTTCACAAGGGCATTGAGGATCTGGAGTACCTTATGTAGACCACCAGGTGTACCATCAGGAGCCCAGCTAAACTATTAGAGATACAGGCATGGTTCTAAAACAAAAAATGTTCATTATGATGGGCCGCTTCTTTTCACAAGGGCATTGAGGATCTGGAGTACCTTATGTAGACCACCAGGTGTACCATCAGGAGCCCAGCTAAACTATCAGAGATACATGCATGGTTCCGAAACAAAAGTTGTTCAGTATGATGGGCCGCTTCTTTTCACAAGGACATTGAGGATCTGGAGTACCTTATGTAGACCACCAGGTGTACCATCAGGAGCCCCGCTAAACTATTAGAGATACAGGCATGGTTCTAAAACAAAAAATGTTCATTATGATGGGCCGCTTCTTATCACAAGGGCATTGAGGATCTGGAGTACCTTATGAAGACCACCAGGTGTACGATCAGGAGCCCAGTTTGAGATGTGGTGTTGGAGAAGGATGGAAAAGATCAGTTGGACAGAGAAGAAGACAAACGTAGAAGTGCTGGCACTGGTAGCGGAAGAGCGTTGTCTTCTGAAGACCATAGAAAACAGGAGAGGGAAGATGATTGGCCACTTGCTACGACACGACAGCTTCATTAAGAACATTATTGAAGGGAAGGTGGAAGGAAAGAGAGGCAGAGGTAGACCTAGACGTTCATCGGGTCGTTGAACGACTCGGTGTCCTACACGAAAAAGAAAGAATACAAAACGAATTGCGAGCGAAGCGAGCTCGACTTTTTACGTTAAAACTGGTGTGGTGCAACCAACACTATGGGGCAGTGAGAGACGCGGGGACCAAACCATCACAAAACGAATTGCAAGCAGAGTAAGAGCGATCAGCACTAAGGAGCTACACCGCAATATAACATAGTACAAGGAGCGCATTTGCGAGCGAAGCGAGCTCGACATTTCACGTTGAAATAAGTGCCCGTTCCTGCTTTCGTCGGCTATACATATAATTTATATAATTTGTGACTGTAAAGGCGATTAAAGCTCATATGGCATTTGCTTTAGAGGCTTTCGTTTTTCTCCGTAAATATAGCGGTACAAATATTATGGAACAAATCCCAGTAAGAATACAAGCGGTGCATTACATTACATAGCTACAACCAAAAAGCCATATCTTTCTAATTTAGAAGAGAAAACAACAATGTTAGATTTAATAAATTTGAAAGAAAATGATAGGTATGTACATGACCAAAGCTAGGCCACAATGTTCCACTTTTAAACGTTTAATATGTGGATTGTGGATTATAGATTTCGATTTGCACCTCATACCGACCGAAATATATTTAATTTTCTTCTAAGTAACTTATAAAGATGGACCGTTAAAATGTTTGTGAATCGTAAAATAAGCTGTAGACCTACCTTATCAATAAAATAGGCACAAAATGATTCTTTCGGGACAATCTGGCATCGCTCCCCAAATCACAGACAATATAGAATTTGACATAAGCGTTTAATGTTGCCAAGCTCATATAATTCACCACCAGACCACATAATATTTGCTATCGACACGCTAGAAGAAGAATGTTGCCATTTTTAAAACTTGTAAGGTAACGTTTACACTTTGCGACAGATGCGACAGAGCTGAACTATTAGAATAATGAAAATTAGGCTGCATAGGTTTTGGTCTCTATGCCCTTCTCGAAAGAGAAGAAAGAAGAAACAAACTGTCAAGTCGTGTCGTGATTGTTTGTAAACTCCGTTTATTTAAGGATGACCAATAATGTAAACAAACTTTGTATGTAACTGACAGTTGCGAGCTGTCATTTACATACAAAGTTTGTTTACATTACTGGTCATCCTTAAATAAACGGAGCATAGAAAAGCAACAAGTTTTTTGCGTTGCTCATAGTAAAAATTTGCAATTTCTTTGCGTTATAAGAATTATTTCCCTTTTTTATTTATTTTATATATCTCGCGAGACGTAGGTGATAAGTTATAACTGGTGTACGACTTTATAGTGTGAGCCTAATACTAATGTTTTAGTGTCTTGATAGTATCCTGTGTCAAATAAATAATTTTCCAATTATTCGATAGCTTTGAAAGATTACAAGGTATCAGCTTGTTGTATGCAAAACGGGCACAGTTTCTGGCATATACGTAGATCGTTATCGTGTTGTACATTCGGCAACACGGCGTTTTCACAGCAGATCATTGATTTTAGTTTTATCAGTCATTCGGAGCACCGCAGGCCTATCACACACATGTGTAACGCCTCAGTGGTTAATCCGGATTGTCGATCCACATTCACTTACCGTCATCATTGTGTTGCTTGTGTTTAACACATTCATACTGTTTTATCATGTTAAAGTATTTATAGAACAGTACTGGAGCTTGATGCCTGTGTAAACATTGCTTATGAACACATATTTTGTTAGTGCAAAATGAAAATGTATTCAGTGTTTTTCTAATTGGATTGGACCGTTGTGATGCAGTGACATGGATTTATGAGAACGGACAGTGATCAACAGTTGTATCCTGCTATTTATGGTAAGTTTCTTACTGTTTTTGTGATTTTAAGTAACATTATTTACCCAGTAAACAGTCAGGTAGATATATTAGCAAAAATATTATTTTGTACATATATAGTGTTTTTGATATGTTAGACCAAGTTTCTGAACAATATTTGTACATGTTTCATAAATTTACACTTCTGTGAAGTTGTATAATGAATGTGACATACAATATTTGCCTAGCATGCTTGTAAGATTTCAAAACTCCTTTGATTTGTAAATTCTTTACCTACACTTAATTTTACATGGGATTTTATGCTAAAAAATAAAAAGGTATTATATTTCATAGTCATATTCACATTTGCACTTTTTCATAACAGTTTATTATTATATATAAGAAAACATACTCATCTTTTGTTTGTATGTAATCAATAATATTTGCATCTACTATACAAATAAAAAAACTTCCATTTTCAAAAGTATTGCCTTTGGTTAATTCACATAAGCTTTGGCAGAGTTATTTCTAATAATAAATGTTACTGAACAACTTTAACTATTGGATAAAAGACAACTATTTCAAAAATCTTATCCTATGCTAGTCTTCTCTTATAGTGATTTTTATTACTTGAATTATTATACTGAAATTCAGTTCTGATCAACTTCCTGGACCTACCAACCTATTTGTGTTTAAACAAAGACAATTTTTGTCTTTATTCAAAATTAGTCAGTTAGTAAACGTTGTTTTAACCTTTAAGATTCAGCTTATTTGTTATTTCTTATCTTTATCTACATCTTCTATTACATTATTTTAGAGTCATGAAGTGTTTTGTACAAAAAATTTATGTAATAACTCTTTAAGGTTGTTTATCAAAATTGTAATGTTTTAAAAACAAAGTAGGTACTTATTTCAGAATTTTAAAACAGTACATAGGTAAGAATGGTATTTAATAGCTATGATATATTGATTAGAATAGCAACACCCCAAGTCCCCAATACAACCTATGGGTGTTGTAAAAAGTAACTGAGAGATATATTCAATATTTTGCATTACACACGCCTAACCGCTTGCAAACCATATGGCAATATCCTCCAATAGAGGCAGGCCCAGGACTAGCAGTGGACTGTTGTTGCTATCAATATATGTATATTTATAAATTGCTGGGCATGTACCACTTCCAGGAACTTCCATAGATTGCGATTTTTGACTGACTGCATCCAACTTGGCTTACCAAGTTGTTGGTCCACCTGGTAAGAAGCCATCCATAAGAAGCAATACGAAATACTTTTAAAGGTCTTTGAAAGGGATGCTGTATAGTAAGTTCATAATAAAAGTCTTATAAATTAACAATACCAGGGAATTATATATATATATATATATATATAATACTTACTAGACTTAGCTCCAAGGCACTTCAGTCAAGTTTAGAGTAACTTGGCTCGGCCACACCGACAAATGTTTTCATATTTATTACGCTTTCTTGAGCACGGAAAGTGCGGTAGTCGCTTCGTAATTGGAAGAGAGGGATCAATATTTAATTTAGTTTTACCTTTGTATAAATAAAAGTACGAAACCAAATAATGTGCATTGTATGCTCGAACGGCGGCCGGTCCAACTCTATTTAGACGGTATCTAGAAATACCGCTTAATAGAATTGAACCGGCCGCCATATTTGTTATGTTAAAACTCTACCCTTCTTCCACTTGCGAGACGACTACCGCACTTTCCGTTCTCAGGAAAACGTATTGAATGAGAAAATACCAAGTTACGCTAAAATCTTTAATTGACAATTAATAAAAGATCGGAGCTTGAGAAATCCTATTATAAGTAAAATTTACAATTTGAGATTGGCTGAGTGTTTCTGTGACCTTAAACATATGTTGGACTTTTGCACTTCTTTCTCAATTGATCTGAACAAGACAAAAGCATTTTCTGAAAACTGATGAATTTTGCTTATGTTTAAATAATTCCTCAGACACATCCTATCTCTATCATAATCAGGGTTACATTTCCACTAAATACGCCAATCCTTGCAGTCCCTTGTTAGTTGGATCTAGCTAGTGAGATCTCGCCATGATCTCGCGTCAGCTCAGCCACTGGAATACTACCGACATTCGCGATATCGATAGACCACAGAGTTAATGGTCCGCCGCGCTGACTCTGTCTCTTTGCTTGGTTCACCACTCTGTGACTGCTTTCGCCCACCGTCCGTACGCTGCCTGCCCTTCTGGGCAATTATCCTGTCCACCAATCCTTTCGGCGCGGCAACCATTTCGGCGCATTAATTGCGAGCAGTACAAGCGTTCTGCGGTGTAATGGCAAAAGGTCTTCGGGCGTGCAGGGATATAGATGCCTTTATTTCCTTTAGGCACATAAAGTCCATTTTACCAAAATGACCACTTTTTCTTAAATCCTAATTTGTGGAGAGGCATCGCAATCACAGTGGCTTCCCGTGACCCAACACACTGGCACAAATTGTCTATACAGCGATTGACCCAGGTCAAACCCAGGTTTGAAGTTTTTATTTTCAACCGACTTGTGTGTAGGTAGTTTTTCTTCTTTTCTAGCCTACCACCACTATAACAACGTTAATCGCTTACCTACGTCTTCGACATTTGTCTTACGTCCAATTGTGGTAAGATCAGTGAGGAAGAAGCCGGGTGTAGGTATTTCAACTGCAAATAATGTTGTGCATGCTCTGCGTAGTAACCTTCGATGTTGTTTTTGAAGCATCCTATGATAAGATAGATTATACTATGATAGATTGGCAAAAGTAACTTTTTGTGGGGCTGGCCTCTGCAATTTTAGCACCGGGGCTTTGAAATCTACCCCTTGGGGCGCGACTGGGCTTAGGAGTTGTTTTGGGAAGAACGTATTGGAGGGCAAAAGACAATGAATAGTTCTGTCTAAGCCTTATTTAGCTTAAATATTAATCAAAAGCGAACCTATCGTGAATACACCGTCCTATGTTTATTGAAATACACTAAAACCCCTTGTAGTAGGTAATTGCCTCGTTCTTTGTTAATTCAATAGCAAATACCTACCCTTGCTACGAAATCAAGTAAAGTAGGGTTTTGTCATCCTCGGCTTTGTGTGCGTAAAACCGAAGAAGGCATTAAATTAAGGTGGAAATAGCGAGTGATTATGATTTTAAACCGGTTTACTTAGACAATTACAGCCATAAAATTCTCAAAAAAATATATGTTATCGTCGAGAATCCGAGGATTTAACAGATAATAGATACAGTCTGAGTGGAAAAAGAATCGTCGCGGGTGAACAGATATTTTTTTCATAGGTTGCTAATGTTGACATAATATTTCTCATACTGAGGCACGAGGCGCCCTCAATTACCACGCCTATTCTCTTTCCGCACAGACTACCTATCAGTTACACAACTTGACACTTGAATAAAAAAAAATACACTTGATAGAAAACAAATCTAAAGTGACCTCTATTTAAAACATTTCTTCAAATTTATGTCTAAGTTTATTGTTATATAATTTAGATACATACTTTTTCTAGTACGAACGGCTAAATGAGACATTGTAATTGTATTTCTCTAGTTCCTATGTCGAAATAAAGAAAAATCACGCGAATTATAGAGCGCGAATGATTGGCTGTTTCCCTCTAGCGCAGCGCAAATGAAAGGGACCAACTTTTCAGGTGAAACAGGGCCTTAAGGGATATGTACGCCAAGTTACGAAGTCTTGTCCAGCATGTGAATACGGACTACTTTCAATTCGAAACTGCTGGTAGAGACTAAATAGACCGATGTACATATTGAGATAAACT
Source organism: Tuta absoluta (assembly GCA_027580185.1). Lineage (NCBI taxonomy): Eukaryota > Metazoa > Arthropoda > Insecta > Lepidoptera > Gelechiidae > Tuta > Tuta absoluta. The sequence continues at coordinate 12,170,520 of JAQAHW010000003.1, forward strand.
CTTGGTTTGCAATTTAGGCCTTGGACGATTTCAGATGTTAAATTACTGAATGTTGTATCATGTTTCTTCCTCAGGTTAAATACTAAGAGTTTCATATTATTACATTTCGCGTTTACCTTATTGGTTAATGTGTCATCCTTCATTATTGTGAATCGAATGTGGTTAAATTTGTATGTAGCTTAATTGTTTGCTACGTAATTGCAAAAATGATAAATAGGTACGAGTGTTACCAGAAACTATCACGCGACATCTGACGTTGTAGCAACAAACTTGCTTTAAAGCTATAAGAAAAGATACACCAAATTGTAATATTTTTATTACTTTAATTTACGTAAGTAGGTACGTTCGTTACTGAATTTGTACGTACGGACGTAGACTAAAAATTCTGACAGTAAGGTTCATCGAATCATTCGTTCGGATCAGTGTCTTATATAATCTAAGAGATCATACAGGCGTTTGCTGAAATCTTACGCTGAAATAATAGAAACGGGTGTCGGTGTTACCTTGGATAGCAATGTAGATGGCCGGTCGATTTTTATTATCTTGCTCGGTGGGTGCGTTCGACAGGAGCGGTCTGCAAATACCGCCCGCGGCGCCGCCCGCGCCCGCCCCGGATCGATAACGTCCATGCCGATATTGGCTACTACGTACCTACAGTTCATGATCCAAAGTAGATACCTACCTAGACTAACTTGGTCGACGGATCAACAAGTTGGCGTTGTCGAGGGGCTATAGTTAGTATTATTTGACACGGTGTAGCCTGGAAACCTGAAAATTTGCAGTAGTAAGAACTCACGAAATCGGTTGCACTCAAATTTACCACTGAATAAAGGCCCAGAATAAATAATGAGGCCTTATTGGTAAATGGTGATCTTGTTCATGACACCATGTAACTTCAAACCATGACATCACTCTCGTTCTTGGTTTTCTCGAGCTTTAAATCGGTCTTAGCAGGTAGTTTAAAAACCGACATCAGGCTTCATTGGGTTGTATCGTTCGTCAACTCGACGGCCCCACACCCACACGATAGAACAACGATAAATCCATATTATTGGATTCCATTATAAGGTCCGGTCCGAACGTCCGAAGGCATTAGCTGCAACAGCAGCATATACGTATAAAATTCAGAAACAATTTGGCGTCATTGATTTCCCTATAGAAATTGAGTCAGATTGATTCAGAGCGTGGATCAGAGTAATCCGCTTGTCTCTTGCGACACCTCTCCCCAACATGACTGACCGGTCATGAAATGGTGACAATGGATATAATCACCTGTTTCGAAATAGCATAGATTATTAGTAGATAGGATAACTTCCAAGTGCTAAATAAGTTCTAAGTCATTCTTAATTACGTTGTGTATCTACGTGCATACTTTAGTGTACATGTACCGATTTATAAGCGCTCTGCATAAGGTAGGCGGAATATGTACGCGCCGAACAAAATACAAACCAACGACCTAACTTCATAGATTTGACTTACCAGTAAAAAACAGATGTTACACTATGAGACAGTCTGGGGTAACAAACATTTTAGCGTATTATAGTATAGGTACAACATGTTTTCGTATATCCACTGCGACATATACATGTTTGATTACTTTTGCAGACACCAAATGTAATATATAGGGTGAATTTTACTATTGACCGATAAATAAAACTCAGTTCGGTCTGGTGAAAAGTTATGGAACTTTCCCGAAAGAACATAGGTGGAAATATGGAAAATAAAAACTGAGCATCCTGTACAAAATGCACCATATGTCCGAGTCAATTTGTATGGCAGGTCCAAAATTATTCTTTACATTTCGACCTTATGTTCCTTGGGGAAAGTTGTTCCTTATCACCAGCCGGTACTGAGATTTTGCTATTAGTCACTAGTAATATTTCACCCTATATTTCCACGAGACACGAGCGAGCACGGTTGTGATTAAGTTATAAATAACATATTTATTTAGGTTCAAATTGTAACACTACTGCATTAATTTGTTCAATTTATAATTTAAAGGTCCAGTGTCTTTATAACTTGCAGACAGAGAGAGCGACCTTATCTGTACTTGCAAAATATGAATCACGACACGAAACAAAGATTTTTGATGCGCAGTTTTACCCGCTGATAATATTTCAGATGCTCTAAGTATATTTCGTCTCACCTTCCGTATTTTTACGATAATTTATGTGTATCAGAATCTAATTTATGTGTATATGCCGTGTGATGCCGGCCTAGAATAGCATCACCTTATTTCCTACCCTTGGGTGTCGTAAGAGACGACTACGGGACTCGAGGGTTAGATGTGTATTGCAATTTTAGGCGATGGGCTGACAACCTGTCACTTTAGTTATATACAGTTATCTGATTGACCCGCTAACTTTTGTCAGACGTGGTGTTAATATCCGTTTTACGGATGGTAACGCTCTGCCTACCCCGTAAGGGATATAGGCTGAGTTTTTTTTTGTATGTATGTATCGGAATCTAATAATACCATATCGAGCGGGTCATTAGGAAATATGTATTAGTAATAAATTAACTACAATTTACCTACACACTCAGCTGGAATCTAAATTTAGAAACCTAAATGATAAAATATTTATTTTTAGAATAAGTACTTTAATTTTACACGCGTGATGAGGAAATATTATGCGGAATAAAATATTTACAAGAGTCTATAGGGCGAAATTCTTATTTACATATTTGGTACTGTACAGTACAAGTTTCATGATGGATCAAATATTAACAAACCTTGCCTGAATGAGTACTATTAGAGCCACCCACTTGAGGAATAAAATTCCATCTAATGTATGTAATCTTAATTTGACTATTACAGTTAGATTGAATAAGCAGTTTAGCCACTAATCATCTGTTCACAGACAATACATTTTGTTGCCTTTTGTTGCCGGCATCACACGGCGGAAGGATGAAACTAAATATATATTTTTTCTTATTCTTTTCTTTTTTTTCCGTTTTTTTTGGCAAAGTAATAGCTTTTATTTGTGACGGAAATAATTAATTGCACTGAAAATATATAAGCCTTTTGGATTGAAAGCTCGTTCGAAAGCTCGCATATGTGAGCGAGTACAGAATGCCGGAGTCGTGGGTTCTATTCCACTCGTGTGGTTTAATAGATAGGTCAGTCCTCAGTAATACTGAATACAATCACGAGAGTGGATTGATTAATATTAAAAATTAATATGAGAAAGGCTTAAATCTTGGTCCAGCGCTCCTCCAAGGTTTTTAAATAAATCTACGATTTCGGTAAGAGGTCTTGTCCAACCCCTCAAAACAGGCGTCTACTGCGGCAATGACTTCATTATTCGGCGAACACCTTGTCTAACTAGCCATTTTAAAAGATGTAGCGGGTTATAAAAATAAAGGAGGACATTTATGTGGATAGTATATTAAACCTTTCTCATATTCATTTCGAATACTTATCAATCCACTCTCGTCTTTGGAGAATCATCCACTCTCTGGGCTGTATTTTAATATTTACAAAAAGTATTTAATTTCGGTTACTCATTTATCAGCCCTCGTACATCCAAATCTGTTTCATCTTTCACGGTTCCATATCCAAATAACAATACAAACCAAAATACATCCACATTAAAACGAAGGTTTTTCAGTTAATATGATCACCGGTCATCCGTCGAGCGAATGTCCGCCTCTGAATCAGCTTGCCGTGTTCGCTGTTGCTTATTTATTCGGTCGACGCTATTAATAACTTCGCAAATATGTAACCAAAGTCGAGGTTACAACTTAACTCGTATCGGTACCATAATCGGTACTGCGGCGTACTTGCGTACGGCGCGCCTATGCAGATGGGTCAGTTAATACTACAGGCCTTCTCAAAAGAATTCAAGATTCAAGGAAAAATCCTACACGAGTGTGTGTTATGATTATTTTTATTGTGGCAGTGATTATGTAGCAACCCTAAAATTTATTTGCTAGTTTCTAAAATTGCCGTAGTAGTGCTAGTGAGCCATCTGTAAACCTCTGTATTATGTGCTACAGTATTGTGTCGCAAGGACGTAACTCCCTTATCTTGCTAAGGAATGTAGCGACTGTTATACTTCAATATTTTTAACGGGTTTATACAGAGCCGTGTGATGCCGGCTTAGAATACGATATACAATACAACTCGTAAGCGACTGGGGGCTAAATTCATCCAGGGAATGGGCAGCAGCGTTTCCTGTGAAAGCAATATCTTGCACTGCCCTCACCAATGTACTTGCCAAGCGTGGTGAGTATGGCAATACCCCCTAATAGGGGGAGGCCCATGCCTAGCAGTGGAGTGTAGTGACTGTGTATACAAAGCGACCTATCAAAAGTAGAGCATAGAAATGTTTTCTTCTCAACTTCCTTTCTTTCATGTACAAAATAGGTAGAAGTCCTTATCTGTATCAGGCAGGACTAAAGAAGGCACTGCAGTGAGTAGCTAGCTATACACTTCCCGATTTTTCATTGCCCGTTCGCAGTATTTTACGTGATTCTTTTATTTGCAGTAAAAGATAATATTATTATTCTGCGCTTCATTAATTCAATTACATTTTCCTTATTACGGCTGTATTTATGTTAGGTTAGGTTGGTTATGTATATCTCAACGTCGACTGAATGAAATAAACGGATGATTCTTAATTCCTTTATCTCTCTTGACCTCCGGCGGCGGTACACTACTGTATCGTATGTGCACAGGAAACAAAAAAAATGCAATGGAATACATTAAAACTTGTTAATATACATGATCGCCGATCGTCTTTACATTCGCTGCTAAAAATATGAATGTGCTAGTAATATCATGAAGCTACGTAGAATACTCTTTCTCCTGTGCAGGATCTAAAGCAAGAGTATTGTTCTGTGCAATACAAACCAATAAGAAGAAGTGAAGAAGTAAAATTCGCTAACGAAAAATAGATTCGCGGTTACAGGTAAAAGCATTAGGTAGGTTGGTACTGCGGGTTCAAATTAGGCCGTGTGTTTCATTCGGTGCAACAACGAATGTCACCAATTTGTGTCGTGTGAACGGTAGACGAAATCAGAATCACATTATCTTTTTATGATGTTCTATTTTTAGTGAGAGCGTTATCGCGTACGCTACGTTATCTCAAGGCGAGGACGGTGCGCGAGTAGCGCGCGCACCTCTGCTGATGCGCGGTTCCTTCGATGTTCTCAACCTATAGGCACTCTTGCACGTAGTCAACTCTCGTCATTCGTAGGCTTTACTATAGGTGAATCAAGATCGATAGTCGCCACATTTACAAATCTAGTTAGTATTAACAGCAAAGCAAATATTAGTTTCCTGATAATCCGGTAAAACTTAATGTAATTTGATCAAACGGTTGATTTATCTGATCCTTAAATTGCTGTTCACAAACTAAATTGAGTACATAGACCTCCCGTCGTTTAACCTTCACTATTAATCGTTTCCCCACGATGCTGCGCTGCTAGTGCTAATATGTGGCTGGTATCAAACTCATTGCGCCTATACTACATTTCAATCTTAGAAGTGTATAATGAAAAGCTGTGTAAAATAGGTTTCGAAAAACAAAGTTTTTTTTCTGTCCCATTAGAATAATGTCTTAGACACTGTTAAGGTTATTTTGAGAAATCATCTTTGTAAACTAATATTACGATAGTATTGCATCGTGAGTATGTATCGAGCCGTTTACACATTGCAAACAGAATACGCGATAATTGACCACGACTCGGGTCAGGCAACTCGAGGACTTATGGCGCCTGGCTGCGCCTGGCCACCTGAAGTCATTGTGTCGTGGCTTATAGACAGAGGTATGTTGTCAAAACAGCGGCACGTCAATTGGTCTAATCGCCGGCCGGCTGCGAGCCAATTATTTACTTGACAGCGTGGAAGCAATTCCTACATTTGAGGGCGGAAAGCCGTTCGCGCTGCAGGAAGACTTCCCTTTATTGAGTGACAGAAATAGACACGCTTATTGTCGCCCGTCGGCTGCATCACGCGGACTTGACAGCGCGGCTCCAACTTAGACAGCCATGGAGTGTCCTTAGATCAAGGTATTGAAATTATGGTGGTTGTGACGTTGATAGAACAGTGATGTTTAAGTTAAACCATAAATTGAGCGTGTCCTGTCATGCTTTGTTCTTTTTGTCATAACTTTTTATATGAAGAAGTCTTGATTAGGATTACTCTTTTAAGATAACATTGACAAAAAGATAGATGAGTAGTAATTTTAATTAATGGTGTTTGGTTTGTGTTTTCGTTGCTGACGAATGGATTGTCACATAGTTCACGAAACTGCAAGTTTGATTCGGAGTAATATTGCAATATTTGTATTTCTAATCTTTACATTCCACTCCTGCACCAAAGCAATTTCTTACTAACCCTGTAAGTTATGCATGGGCATTCTATTGAATAGTAAAGAGGACATTGACATCGTCGATTTTGCGTAAGACATATTGCATGTTTCCTTCAGATTTGACATAATAATTATGCAGCAGATAGGAACTCATCAATGACTGCTTATCTATCCAACCCATCAAAGATATACAGTAAGCTTCTGTGCTCTAAAAAGACGACAGCAGTCGGTCTGTGTGTACGTATAGAGTATTACTATTATCTTATTGATCCCTTATCATTATCGATGTAGGTAGGACAATGACTTGTATTCTATCCAACCGAGAACATGTTGATCAAATTGTGGCAAGAGCAAATTACAAATGAATTTGTAGTTATTAATATCTAATGGTCAGTTTATCGAATTGATTTAATAGCTATGTAGCATTTTATCATACCAATAAAGTAAGATAATGTGGAATATTTTTAGTTGTAGATTATTTTGGATGTTCCAACTAATCTATGTAATGATTGATTGGAAGTATACTTGAAAGTATCTTCTAATCTTTTGCATTCATTCATACCAAAGTTTTTATCGAAATGCGGTTATAATTTAAGCTTATCATAAGTTGGAATTACCTACGTTTCAGAAGACAAAGACAAGTCGAAATGTATTTTCCGAAGCTTCTCTAGGACATTTACAGGTTACTGTGATAGGCGCAGTAGATTTTTAATCTTAACCTCAAGTCTCGCTTGCTTCAGACGGGTCAGGGCTCGTGAAGGCGGCGGCATGAGGCTTGGCGCGCGGGCGCTGGTGCTCGCGGCACTGTGCCTGCTGGCCGGCCCGACGCTTGCCGCCAAGAAGTACAACATCACCGTCGGCTACCTGCCCTCCATCAAGGGCACCGTCCGCGACCGCCAAGGGCTCGCCATCTCCGGCGCGGTCACCAAGGCTTTGGAAGACGTGAGTTATTCTCATTACTCTCAGTTCCCAAACGCTTGCCGCCAAGAAGTACAACATCACCGTCGGCTACCTGCCCTCCATCAAGGGCACCGTCCGCGACCGCCAAGGGCTCGCCATCTCCGGCGCGGTCACCAAGGCTTTGGAAGATGTGAGTTATTCTCATTAGTTTCAGTCTTGCTGCCAAGAAGTTCAACATCACCGTCGACTACCTGTCTTCCATTATGTTAAGTGTCACCAAGGCTTCATAAGATGTAAGTTACTCCACCAGTAGTATGCTGTCTTAATTTGCTTCATAGGCATGTGTTTTATCAAATCAGTGATAACGAGTTTAAACGGTCTAAACATCATTGGCGCCTTTACAATAATTGTTGTCTTTTCGCTAAAACCACAACTAAGTATATCACGTGGAAGGAAGAGAATGAAAAATGTTAGCGCCTGCCAGGGCTTGAACCGTCCCACTGCTCTACCAACTGAGCTACCGGCGCTTCATCCGATACTTCTAAATCTTCAATATCTTGGCACTCGTCCTAAAGTGCAAGCGACATCTAGTTTAAGTAATTGGAACTAATACTTTTGATTGTTCACAATTACAATATTATTAGGAATAATAAACAATACGATTAAGCTTTGCTTAATTTAATGTATCTTCTATGGTTTTTTATGCACTTACATATGAAAAAAAAACTGAAATATATCGCGTGTGCTATCATTATTCTGTGATAAGACTCGTTTTGCCAATTCTAAAGATTTATAACATTATTGTATATAAGTCATTTGTTTAAATTAAATAAGAAATAATTTTCAAAACATCATGTTTGGGCACCTCCTAATATGATTATCATTGTTTCTGGAATATAGGTAAGTACCTAATATGACGTGTAATATCCTCAAATCCAACCCCAAGAAAGCACTTTTGGAAATATTTACACAAAGTATTAGCTTTTAAGTTTTTCATATTACGATATGTAATTGAAGTTACCGTTTTTTTGAAATAAGGTAATTATCATACATACATACATAAATCACGCCAATATCCCTTACGGGGTAGGCAAAGCGTTAACGGCCGTAAAACGGATATTAACACCACGTCTGTGAGTTTGAGGGTCAATCAGATAACTGTGTATCACTATAGTGACAGGTTGTCAGTCAGTAAAATTGCAATACACATCCAACCCTCGAGTCCCTTAGCCGCCTCTTACGACACCCATGGGTAAGAAATGGGGTGATGCTATTCTAAGCCGGCATCACACGGCATCGGCAGGTAATTATCGTTTATTTTTAAATGAGTTAATATTTTCGAGCCCAAACTTGGTATGTTTTGAAAATTATTTCTTATTAATTTTAAACCCAATCCGCTTGCCAAGCGTGGTGAGTATGGCAATACCCCCAATAGGAGGAGGCCCGTGTTTAGCAGGTGAATATTGTGGATGTTAATGTAATTTTAAATGCATGATTAACATGCAATTATTAGGTATCGAATAGGATTAACATAGCCTATCATTAAATACCACACAAGATTTAATTAAAAAGTTTTTTTCTCATACAAAAAATAAGACTTTATACTTATGAGGATCACAGACTTTCTAGAGTGTCATTTTAGAAGCTGTATTCCAAAATATCCGCCACAGTAATTTTAAACATCTAGGTCAAATGCTTCTTAATATATGTAATAAATCAAATCTTCAAATTTGTTTTTAGATTCGAAAGAACCCAGAGCTCCTTCCTGACGTGGAGCTGCTGGTGGAATGGAACGACACGCAGTCCGACACGGTGATAGCGACGCGGCTGATCACCGACATGAGTTGCTCGGGCGTCGTCGCCTTCTTCGGGCCCGAGGGGCGCTGTCACACCGAGGCGATCGTCGCGCAGGCCAGGAACCTGCCCATGATTTCTTACGTAAGGACTTACTTACTTTATAGAGGCTTGTCACTCACGGCCCACCGAAGCACTGAAAGTCGAATGCGAGTCGTGAGCGATCCATCTTAGACGTTAAGGTATTGTGAAATACGTCGGCATTGGCATTCTATTGCAGGTAATCAATCACACAAAGTAATACAAATATAAAAAAATAATAAAATTTTGGGGCTGAGCTACAAACGGGGTCACATATGGCGGATAGTGAATATCAGATATGGTGGTAAGTTGCGAATATTAGAATAAGCAGTCCTCGACCAAGAAGCGGCAGAAATTGAATTAGGTGGTGGGAAGTCCTGTGGGAGAAGCTTACCTATACAATGCCAAAATTACTCCAAAGATGTCTCTGTGACATAGCGAGTAAATGCCGCTATCCAATAAGCATTCCTCTAGTGTCGGGCAACAGCGATACTAGAAGTGACAGAAGGCCGAAGATATGGGATCTAGAAGAGCTTCTGACCACACATCAACAAGCGTTCCACAGGCATTGTAGTCTCCGGAACCATCGCACAAAACTTTCCCCAAAAAAGGAGTATTTGAAGTTGTTACTCCACCGACAATATTTTGACTCTTAAATTTGAGGATGTAAAACAATTTGTTTGAAATGCACCGAATGCGGATTTTGAAAGATCTATGTATTATTGATACATGTGTTGACTCTCCATATTATCGAAAATACTTGAGCTGATCCCCTGTTAGATAAATATGATATATGGCACCTAAAATATTTGTATTTGATCCCTATTGACAATTCTCTGATAAGATTGCTACTACACTGTTAACAGGTGGTCTTAAACAGATTTTCGAATGATATATGACATTTGTCAAACTATAATTTGTATTTACAGAAATGTTCCGACTACCAAACATCTACAATGTCAAACTTTGCCAGACTGGAGCCTCCAGACACGCAGGTAAATTCAATTTTAAAACGATCCCTATTAGTAGAAGAAGAAAGTTTAAGATCAAATTTACTTTCACAGGCAACAAAATCAGTGATATCTCTACTGCGGTACTACAAATGGAACAAGTTTTCTATCCTATACGAGGAGTCATGGGTGACCGTGGCTCTTACCCTGGAGAACCACGCGAAGAAAAATAACATGACAGTGAACCATCAAAGACCAGTTATTGACTCGTTCAAGTGTTGCGAGGAGAAGATGTCATGCTGTGCGCCTGGCTTCTGGTATTCCTTCATACAGGACACCAAGAACAGAACTAGAAGTAAGATATTTCTTTCAATTAAATATTAACAAGTTTTTAATTTCATTAGACCGTAATGAGTGGAAAATCGCGGTGGAGGCTTTTGCCCAGCAGGCTAATTATAATAATATTAATAGTTCCTCAATTCTTTGTTACTTGTTGGGTCACTGAATGTAATTGTAAGAAAACACAGTACGTTTGGAAAGCTTATTCATAGCAAAAAAACGTTCATCTCACGGGAAAACAGGTACCAGTGACTGAAACCGCTAGTATCATATAAAGTATAAAGAGTCCGGTAGTTTCGTTGTATTATAAAATAGGTGCTAAGTTAGTCACCTGTGATTTTAGCGAGCGGTACAAAATATGTTATGAATTCATAAAGTAGTAAAAGTTGACAGAAGACGAGAGAAGATTAAGAGTTAAGACTCTTAATAGATTATTAAACTGCTTTATCTGAGTCATTCCCGCTCTGTCTTCACCTTCAATACATAGTATAAAATGAAGATACTTTCCGTGTCTCCTTGTTGTCCATAATGCATGATAAGATCTCTAAAAGTACGCAACGGATTTTGTAGAGTCTAAAAAATAGATGGAGTGACTCAAGCGGAAGGTTCATATATAAGATGACATATGGTTAATTTATATAAACGTTTTCATGCCGGGAAAAGGTCTTATTTCCGTGGGAAAATAAATAATAATAATAATAATAAATTTCATTTATTTTCTCACAAATAAGTAAAAAAGTTATATATAACACAATAAAATAATAATTATACACTATCAATTCTTAACTTGCTAATACAATTTAAACAGACTTGTGAGACTGGCGCCTAAACTAGGTTTCGGGATGAAACCTGTATCATAGGTCACCAGGCCCCCATTCTAACACGGTTATAACTATAGGTAAAAAATAATTTGTATTGAATACTAATAACATTGTTCTTAATAGAGAGATTATGTAAATCTTAGAATTAGATTGCTATTATAGATAGTAATTGGTAAAAATAAGAAGTACCTGAAGTTATTGTGCAGCGATAGAAAGGCTAAAAGACTTCAATTACACGGTTACTTGCAACAAGTCTTCTGTCTCATCATAATTGAGCTGCAAAAGCCAAGACGTAATTTTTTTCTTACATTCGAACACAATAAGTGAGTACAGGTCAAAATTTCTACTCGCCTGATTGTATAGTCTAGGGCCTAGGACCCAACACTGGCGGGATGCAAAGGTTGTTCTATGACGTACCCGAACACATACGAGGTCTATCCTGCGGGATTTAGTAAGATGACACGGGGAGTATTCAAGATTTTTATGGCAATGAAGGATAGCCTGAAGTGCAAAAAGCTGCCGGACTGTAAGGACTCGGTACTCAGCATAAAGCTGATGTGTCGGGTAAAGGAAATGCTTTCTGTTGATCACTTTGATTACCGCTCTTTGCGCTCTCTCAAGCGGAAGTAACGTTGTTTTGGCGGCTCCTCCCCACGCGGAAATGCAATATGATAGCAATGACTGTACAAGAGCAAAATAAACCATTTTCATGATGGAGGCAGTGGGTGAAACAGCTGATATAAACGTGATCTACAGGTAATAATAATATGACGTGTTTCCGTTCTCTCAAATATTTGTCAGTTGTGGCAATAGCGACCGTATTTTTACGGCCGTCAAAACTCTGCCTACCTAGCAAGGGATAAAGGCGTGATATGTGTATGTTCCGTTCCAGTATACGTGTTCCTGGGTACGTCAGCTGGTCTGATAGAGATGATGTCTGCGATGGAGTCGCTTAAGCTCTTCGAGAAGGGGGAGTACATGGTCATCTTCGTGGACATGACCACCTACTCCGATAACAAGGAGTCACTCAAGTATTTAATCAGTAAGTGATGCACGTAAAGACCTCATCCACCCCGGTACAGCATGTGTACCAGTCCTTTTAAACCTTACTACCCTCACTTAAAATTAAAACCTACGAGAAAAATATAACAATAGTGTGTACACTAGGGATTACATAATATGCTATTTTAATTGCTTCGGCGTGTGCTTAATTTTAATTTAAACTATGTATGTAAAAGTCTGTAATAAAAAATAAAAAAAATATTTATTTATTTATTATTTATTAAATCAATCCGAGGAAAATGAGTTTAATGCTGACTGTAATAAGTTAAGATAATCTTACAAGAAAAAACCGCAGCCGAACGCTGCGAAAGAAACTTGCGAGATCTTTTAAAAATGAGGCAATCTTTGTCTAGATGTGCATTTTTTATGTTAGGAGCGCTTAGTACAGACTCTCATACCAGAGTTCATCGGGTTGTTCGTCAACTCGGTGTCCAACACGAAACAAGAACAATGTAGGAAACGTAGTAATTGTAAAATCCGTACTAATATTATAAATCTGAGAGTTTGTGTGTGTATGTATGTTTGTTACCTCTTCACGCTCAAACGGCTTGACCGATTTGGATGAAATTTGAAACACAGGTAGAGTATAACCCGGAATAACGCAAAGGCTACTTTTTATCACGGAAAAACTACTATTACCACAGGAAAGTGAGTGGAAGGGGGTGAAATCTAGTTCAAAATAAACACAACTGAAATCCGTTTAAAATTGTTTAAATGAAATGCAGAAAACATATGATTTTGGGTTTCAGCTCTGAATTTCTGTCTGTCTTACGTGCACTTATGATATCAGCAGCGATATAATGACTCATCAGTTGAGCAGTAATATAATACTTCCTTCCTTATTACATTTACCAAAAGTTTTTTTTTCATTTTCTACAGACACAGAAGAAAGAGGCGTATCAATAATATCGTGTCCGAACACAACGGAGTTTAGACGGCGAGCGCAATCTCTCCTGGTGGTGGTATCTTCGGAGCCGAGCGCAGCGGACTACATAGACTTTACAAGGGACGTGCGGGCGTACAACGACAAACCGCCCTTCGGCTTCGAGTTGCCCGCAGTTATACAGAACTTGAACTACAATAAGGTAAACATCGCAGTTACGTATGTTTGCGTATTGTATAAGCGTGCGACTGTATATTGTCTACTCACACACCGGCCGATGTGGCGCAGTGGTAGTGCGACTGCCTGCGACGCAAAGGTTCCGGGTTCGATTCTCGGTGGGACACTCACAATGTTGATATTTATCACTTTGTGAATTTGTTCCCGGTCTGGTTAGGACATTGCAGGGTGAACCAGCTGATTGTCCGAAAAGAAATGGTCCCGTGCTTCGGAGGGCACGTTTAGCCGTCGGTCCCGGTTGCTGTCTATGATTACTTAAATGGCGGTCGTTACAAAACCATGTCAGAGGCCTAATACTTTTGGAGGCGGTTGAAAAACTCTGACACCAGGGTTCATCGTGTCGTTGGACGACTCGGTGTCCCACACGAAAAGAAGAATAAGACACACCTTCTCAATACCCTCCGCAGTTACAGACACGTTCAGTATTGTGTGTACTCATCACTTAGCTTCACGATCTACATAGGCTACCTAGGTTCCCAGGGCTCAGAATACGATGGACAATAAAGTTAATATCTGACTTCATTGCTGCTTAATTTAAGTTTTTCTGAAATTATGCTCTTAAATTTTCTAAAGTCACTTTAACAGGCTTAAATTGAAGTAATACCTACTGTAACTTATTGAACACAATAAATAATAATTTAAAAAGTTTTCTGTTCGATCATCAAATAGTACTACAACTGTTTATCCACTGAACAGATTCGAATAGAAATTATATCCGAAGAATCCTTACATTATCCCGAGTGTCTAGGCTTTATCTCAGAAAGCAGTAGTTTTTTTAATTTATTATGCTTGTTATTGCAGTTCGTATCAATCTACGCGGCCCACCTGTACGACTCCATGATGATTTACGCAAAGACGTTAGACTCGTTGATCTCAGAGCACAAGAGCCGCAACACCGAGTTCACTCGTGAAATGCTCATGAGTATTGTCACAAATGGCTCCAATATCATCGCGACTATGATCAAGAAATCTCCCTATACAAGTAAGTCGGCTGGTCATGAAAGAATTTCAATTAAATATCGTAACCCATTTTAGTTGTATTAGGAAACAGTTTTTTTAAGGATGGTCATTCATAATAAAGAGTTCTCTGTAAATAAAAAATATGCGAATAATTGCCATTTTCAGCACGTCGGCTATCTGTAAATACATTTGACCAATTATTATAAATATGGCATACTAGCGGTTACTGTCGCCTGCGTACTCATAAAAATGTTAATCCATGTAACCTTCTATATGTGTGCCAAATTTCATTACAATCGGTTCAGTAGTTTTTGCGTGAAGAAGTAACAAACAAACAAACTTTTGCTTTTATAATATAAGTCGGATTTTGCATTTATAATATTAGTAGGATGAAATGCTTGAAACTACTTTCGGTATTCTTTCTCACTGATCAAAACGTATTTTACGGGACGTTTATTTAGACATACAATTGTGATGTGAGCGAACGGTCAAAGTCTTGAAATGCTTAGGTAAATTTTGTATGGGTTTGAATAACCTTTTGATACTTTACATACATTATAAGTTTATAACAGAATATATAGTCCGTAAGAATTTTTATATAAAATAAACTACATCGAGAATATATTATAAGGTCTAACGGACCATACATACATTCATTCTGTTATAATGTATTTTAAGTATCAAAAGCTTATTCCAATTCCAACCCATACAAAAATTACCGAAGTTTTTCAAGATTTTGACCGTTCACTCATTGCACAAACAACAAAATTAACAACTACTAGGTGAATTGAAGAGCACAGAAAACGCTTATGTCTATCCCCTAAATTCATCCCATAGGCGTTCATGCCTATGGCAATAAATGGGGTGATGCTATTCTAAGCTGGCACCACACGACACAGAACATCAGGCATATTTACTTTTTGTTTTCTAGGGTAGGTTTTACACAATTTTCCAAATGACCCTCAAATATTTGTCAGACGTGGTGTAAATATCCGTTTACGCTCTGCCTACCCCGCAAGGGATTATAGGCGTGATATGTGTGTGTATGTGTGTTTTCTAGGTATAGCGGGCCACTCTATCCGCCTGGACGACCGCGCCGACTCGGAGGGTAACTTCTCGGTGCTCGCGTTCAAACCGCACAATTTCGAGGACAAATACATCAACTGCTCGTACGGCATGGTCATCGTTGGACACTTCCAGCAGAGCACCAGAGAGTTCCCTGTAAGTTAACACTTTAACACACCAACAGCCACAACCACAGACCTATGACTAAAGCTATAGAATAATACAATATTAAACTTTAAGACCAACGAAAATATCTCAAGAAATATATCTTATTCAATTCTTGAAAACTTGCAAAATTTTCAAGCGCGGGCAGGATTTGAACCTGCGACTTTCGCATTACTAGTGGCGACGGCTCTTCCATCTGGGCTACCGCAGCTCATTCCTTTGCAAAACTAACCCGGTAGATGTAGCCGTGCCACGCGTTACTGGCATTAAAATACACTTGCAAAATTGGCGGGCAAGGAATGAGCTGCGGTAGCCCAGATGAGGAAGAGGCGTCGCCACTAGTAATTCGAAAGTCGCAGGTTCAAATCCTGCCCGCGCTTGAAAATTTTGCAAGTTTTCAAGAATTGTTTACCTAACACGGGAAGTGTTTTAAAATTTGGTATTCACTATCTTATTTAATTTTGCTACGTATAAGCAAGATGCAAAAGATTTACTGTTTTTATTATTTCCGTTCATGTCACCAGTTTCGACCGGCCAGAATGGAGTCCATGCTATTGTAAGTCCAATTAACCAAACAATTTAAGAAGTTAAGTAAAAACTCCTTGTAGTGCTACTGGCGATGTGTCAAAGTATATCGTTGTTTATGACAACTGAATTTTGACGTATAGTAAATGAAACTTGTGACAACCTTCTAATTGGCGATACAAATAACCTAAATGTATCCTTTTTCAGCGCATTGAAAGAGCAATAAGTTAAAATAGGGCGGAATGATTGTTGTTATTTTAGTCTGGTTTCTATAGCTTTAGTCATAATTGTGTGGCTACAACAGTTCACTGCTGCACATGGGCCTCCCAAATGGGGGGAATTGCCATACTCTCCACGCTTGGCAGGTGGATTACGGAGGGGAGAGGAAGATGATGCATTCACAGGGAACACTGCTGTTTATTCGCTGGATGGATTTATCCCTTTCGCTTTTTATGACACCCATGGGTAGAATTGGGGTTATTCTAAGTTGTCATCATCGAACCATGATAATTTATTGTACAAGAATAATCATTAAAAAACTAAAACCTGACTGCGGTAACCTTTTTAAAAGGTTATAATTAGGTTTTGCGTTTAAAATCTGCCATACTGAATGAATGAGCAACCTCATATGTCAATATCCATCTAGCAGCTTAGGCTGTAGCCCGTGAAAAATAATTAACTTGTCCACATACATACATTCTTTTATACTCTCGAAGAACAACCTCCTTCTGAGACAGTCGGAGAAAATGTTGACAAAGTTGTTTCACAAAGTGAGATTCTCTTTATTTCGTCATTATTGACTAATTGCCGTGTGATGCCGGCTTAGAATGACATCACCTCATTTCTTTCCCGTGGGAGTCGTAAGAGGCGACTAAGGGACTTGAGGGTGTGTATAGCAATTTTAGGCGATAGGCTGATAACCTGTTACTATGGCGATACACAATGTACCGAATGACTCTCAAATATTTGTCAAACGTGGCGTAAATATCCTTCCCCGCAAGGGAGTATAGGCGTTCATTGACATTGACAGGTTTTGATTATTACAGGAATACAAAACAGTGCCGAAGAACCCGATCGATTGGCCGGACGGCGTGAAGCCCGAGGACGAGCCAGTCTGCGGGTTCCTCAACGAGAAGTGTCCCAAGGACGAGTCTCAGCTGACCTCCCTGGTAGTCGCCGGCACCTTAGCTGTCACTTTATTCTGTGCTCTAGTAGTGACAGCGTCAATTTACCGCAAGTGGAAGATCGAGCAGGAGATCGAGGGGCTGCTGTGGAAGATCGATCCTGAAGAGATCAACTGCTTCCGCGGCAGTGGACTGGTCTGCTCTCCTAGTAAGGTACTGGGTACTTAGTTGAAATTTTAAGGTTAAAATTGTTGTTTGTCTTTGTTCTTCCCACTAGACATTAAAATAACAATTAGCCGCTTAAAAAACTCTCGTAGGATACAAGATATTAACAGAAAAATGAAGCTGACCATGTTTCAAGCAACCCAGCTGTAATATTATATTATAAAAAACTTAAATTGGACCTTCCAAAACCGAAAAACCGTTTTGTTTATGACATTGTAATTGATAATTTTTTGATATTGTATGACATATTGAATTATTTGATATTTGCATGATACGATTTACGTGACTGAAAATGTAGAACTCTAATTTTAAGCCTATCATCTGCAGTACTGTACTATTTTCTTGGCAAATAAACGTCTGAATCTGAATCTGAATCTGAAAACTTTGCAGGCATGATCAGACCACGAAACTACATTTTTTACTATGGAGCCTATGTTGGGAAACGTTTTATTTTTCGAGTTTTCATTGGAAGTCAGTTAGCTGATCGGGAATGTTATATGGAAAGTCGTTTTTTTTTGTTTACCAACATATCCTCCATAGAAAAAGTTGTTCAGTTTGATGGTACGAACATGCCTGCAATACACTACACCGTCCCTCACCCCGCGCATAATGTTTGGTTGCAGTTAAGTTTGGCAAGTGGCATCTCGGGCGACAGTCGTTGTTGCACGCAGATATTCACGCCGACTGCGCAGTACAAGGGCAACGTGGTGCGGATAAAGGAACTTAAGTTTAGTAATAATAAAGATAAGACAAAAGTGAGTATTATTATTGTTAAATTTCCGAAAGGAAATTTGAGATCATGGAAGTAAACTAAGTTGTTTGATGTATCATCAACAGAATATTTTATTAGAGTAACAGTTTTGTTTTGTGTCATAGTTGACAAACATAAATATAAAAATATATAGTGGCCAGGGTGTCTCAGTATTTACAAAAAGTATTTACAACACCTCCCCGTAATGGGGCACCCTGTACCTGTATAAAACTAAGATAAGACATATCAAAGATCACTATAAACAAACACACGATAACACAACAAATTAAAACTATACACAAACAAAAAAAATACATCAACCTGTATATACACTTCACCAAAAAAAACTTCAACCTGTATATACACCTAAACCTAGAGAACTATTTACATACCTAACCATGATCTGAATCCTAGCCTAAACCTAATGAACATGAAAATTTACAATGTTTGAGTTTTGGTAGAGGCTTGGTGAGGATGTCTGCGATCATGTTGTGTGTTGGTATGTATGTGATTATGTAGTCCTGTTCTGAGAGTAGGCGTATGAAGTGATGTCTAATGTCGATGTGTTTTGTGCGTGCATGGAATGTGTTGTTGCGAGTGAGTTTGATTGTGCTTTGGTTGTCTGTATGAATGGTGAGTGGCCGTATGACGTTGTAGACTTCTTTGATAAGTGTGCGGAGATAGATGGCCTCTTTGCAGGCTTCGCCTAGGGCCATGTATTCGGCCTCTGTGGTACTCAGTGCAGGGGTGCGCTGTTTCTTAGATTCCCAAGAGATGGCAGCACTGCACATCTTGAAAACGTACCCCGTGTATGAGCGTCTGTCTACTACGTTGCTGGCGTAGTCGGCGTCAGCATAGCCGGTTGGATAACCGTCACCATTTTTAAAGTTTAGTTTTAGGTCCTTAGTTGCTTTAAGATACCTTAAAACTCGTTTGGCAGCTTTCCAATGCATTGAATTCGACAAACTTTGAAAACACTTCACTTTTTGACTTTAGCAAGTAGCCAAAAGTTTTGCGCGTAAAGTCATCTGTGAAAGTAAGTAAGTAGAGCGCGCCACCCCATGAATGTGTACTCATTGGTCCACAAAGGTCGGAATGAATGAGCTCACACTTTTTGAAAGACTTACTTTTCGACTTTTTGAATGGACTTTTTGCTAATTTTCCTTGAAGGCAAGGAATGCAGGTTTCATCTAAACCCGAACTATCTATTTGACAGTTTATGCCATTCGTTCTCTTTTTCAGAGTAGACATCGCTTTGACGTTGAGATGTCCGAGGCGTCTATGCCACAGAACAGCTGTTTCATTTCTGACATTTGTCAGCTGTGCTTGTTGTTGTGGCTCAGAAATATCTAATTTATACATGCCCTTATAATTTTGCCCTGTTGCTACTACTGTTCCCGAAATTTTGAGCCCTTTTTCGAGATAGATTTGAGCACCTTTACTAGTAAAAACTGTAGCATAGCCCTTCCCTGCCATAGAACTAACAGATAATAAATTAGCCGAAAGTTGTGGTACTAATAGGGCGTTAGAAATTTTGTCAATATGGCCGCTATTTACACAAATTGTACCTGTTCCTTCGCTTAAAATCTGCTGGTTGTTGGCTACGGTTAGGCTCTTTTTCCACTGCTCCGATCCGTCACCGGATGACGGAAGTAGCCTTCAGTAAAATATCGATAGACCGGTCAACGCTTTTCCACCTATCCGGTAAAAAACGGACGTTTAAGTTTCATTATATCGACGGACGTGGTAGAATTCAGTAGGTACCGATTATTAATATTCAGTATCTTTTTTTAATTATTCTTCATTCGTGCCATCCGAAATGTGTCCTGCCTTCAATCGTGAACAACTTCTAGCGATTTTGTTATAATATGCTAGGAGACTAAGAAGACGGAAGCGGTATTGGATACATCCTCTGTTTAGGAACAGATGCCTAGTAGGAGCATATTATACTTCCCATGAACAATTGTTGGAAGACGAAAGAAAATTTTACCTTTATTATAGAATGACGCCTGCTACATTCAATTTTGTTTTACATCACATAAAACTATCAATTACTCGACATGACACTAACTTTAGGTATTGCATTACTCCTGAAGAAATGCTCTCAGTGACTTTAAGGTAAGTAAATGACACAAAATGGTACAAAATCAACAACATTTATTTTAATATTTATTGGAACAAAGATAGCATCTCTTATAACTAGATAAGTATACAGTGTGTTTGTGAATCGACTGGACAAACTTTCAGGGTGTGTTTTAATCGTAGAACTTCCCATATAAAAAGACAAATTTTTTGAACATTTTTGTATGGGTGAAATAGCCTAACCTCAAAAGCATATACCGGCACTCGTTTGTATCTAACTGGTAAATGCCGGACCGGAAACAGGTGGTGCAAAAGCATGCATAGATTTTGTACGTCTGCCATTTCGGACCGATAAAATACGATTCCGGTTTGGCAAATTACCGTTTCGATAAAAATCGGATACCGGTGCAGTGGAAAAGCGAGTATAGAAGTTTAATAGATTTCTAAATCGGATTGGAAATTACTGTTTCGATAAAAGCCGGTTACCGGAGCAGTGGAAAAAGAGCCTTACTGTGTCTGACTGGGGAGAAAAATTGCTGAATGATTGTATGTTATTGCACATATGAGATGTTGCGCCAGAATCTATGAACCAATGGGATGGGTTTTTGGAAGAATGAAAAGATGAATAAAGTGTAACATGTGTACTGAAATTAGCCTTATTCTTCTTTTTGCGGTTCCGGCACTCCGAGACGACGTGTCCATGTCGCTTGCAGAATGTGCACACATGCTTTGGGCGCGGGGGCACAGGCGTAGTCTTGGACGCAGGCGTAGGCTTCGATGTATACAGAGCACTGTCTTTCGTCGAGGTCGATGGCCGCTGGTCCTCCTTCAGTAACAATGTAGCTACGGAGTCCGAAGAGATTTTAGTTCCCGATCCTTCCAATGCCATTACCATAGGGTTATATTTTTCAGTCAAACCAGTTAGGATTATAACTCCTACAAACTCATCATTGACGGGAGCCTTTATTTCCGCTAGTTGCTGCTGCGTGCTGCGGATTCCGTTAACATATTCGTCCATGCTGGTACAGTTCTCCAGTCTTGTATTGAAGAGTTTACGAAGTAGGTGCAGGCGCCGTAGAAGGCCGCTGTCAGCATAAGCTGCTTGTAGCTTTTCCCAGGTTTTCTTGGCGGTGGTGCAGCTCATTATCACAGGGTACACCGATGTTGCTACTGATAAGCATATTTTTGCCTTTGTTTTTGCATCAAGCCGCTTGAATTGCATGTCTCCAAGTTGCTGTATCATAAGTGCGGGACTTTCTATAAAATCCCACATGTCACTCACGACGAGTACGTTCTATTAAAGTAAAAATATAATCTTGGAAGGTTTTGATTGAGTTGTTTATTTTCTGTAACTATGTAAGTGACAGTGTACCACATGATCACAAAGGAGGCTTATATCCTAACATCCACCCCTGTTTGATGCTATTCCAGCCATTCTTTTAAGATGCAGAGTTCTGGGGCCATATAAAGCTTTAGTTAGCATGTCAGCTATTTGCCTGGCTGCAGGCACATGGTGGATATCGATATTTTTATCTCGAGAACATTCACGTACAAAAAAATGTCTAATTTGTATATGTTTCGTTCTCTGATGAAACTCCGGTGGGTTTTTAGCTAGTTTGAGCGCAGACTCATTGTCCACGCAGAGAGATGCTTGGCACTCTTTTCCAGTTATGTCTTTGATGACCTTCTGTAACCAAATTATTTCCCTCGCGGCTTCACTTGCTGCTACAATCTCGGCTTCTGTGGATGAGATAGCAACGGTATTCTGGCGCTTGCTACTCCACGATATCGGACCTCCAGCGTATAAGCAGATGATTCCGGACGTTGACCTACCGGTTTCTGTGCACCCACCATGATCAGCATCACTATAGCACTCAAGGTGGAGGTCTTTATCTGGGCTGTAGATAATGCCTTCTTCAACAGTTCCCTTAAGATATCTCATTATTCTCTTTACGGTGAGAATATCTTTTAGTGTAGGTTTGTCTAAATTTCTTGAGACAACGCTTATAGCATATGCTATATCTGGCCTTGTGCCTGTCATCAAGTATGCTAGACTCCCAACAGCTTGCCTGTATGGAAAGCGCATATTAGTTTCTTTTTCGCTGTTTGGTTGATCATTCGTTAGCTTAAGAATTGGCGTTGCTACCGGTTTACATTTGTCCATGCCAAACTTTTCTAAAACTCGAGTAGCGTATGCTTTCTGATGTAGCACAATGGAACCATCAGAGTATCTTTTCATTTCCATACCAAGGAAGTAGCTTGCGGGTTTCACTGTAATCTTGAAACGAGCTCTCATTTCATCAAGAAAACGGTCAGCCTCTTTCTCACTGCTGGATGCTATTAGTCCATCGTCAACATATAATGCAAGCAAAATTTTCCGCTCTGCTACCATATTAAAGTAAAAATATAATCTTGGAAGGTTTTGATTGAGTTGTTTATTTTCTGTAACTATGTAAGTGACAGTGTACCACATGATCACAAAGGAGGCTTATATCCTAACACGTTCTTCATCGAGAAACTCCAGCTGGTGAAGTTTCTGGCACCCTCCAGTTTCTCAATCGTGGGCACCCCAATCTGTTGTGCCATCGGGAGAGGCTGCTGTCCACTAGGTGTAGCTGTAGGTTGCGCTGGTGCCGGCAGTTGTCCTGCCGATGAGGGGTTTTGGGTGTCACCCTCCATAGCACTCGTACCAAATTATATATTCTTACACAACTTAGGTTAGAGGGGCTCTGGGCCCATAACCTGTTAAATTTCCGAAAGGAAATTTGAGATCATGGAAGTAAACTAAGTTGTTTGATGTATCATCAACAGAATATTTTATTAGAGTAACAGTTTTGTTTTGTGTCATAGTTGACAAACATAAATATAAAAATATATAGTGGCCAGGGTGTCTCAGTATTTACAAAAAGTATTTACAACAATAGTATTTTTTTTTGTTCTAATCTCTATTTTGTACATGTAAGATTTTCAATTCGGAAATCATTTTCATATCTCATTTTAGCTATTCCTAATACGTTGAAATATAATTCTCATTGTTTATAATGAGAATAATATTTTCATCAAAATGGCGTTTGATTCTTAATTTTACATATTTTTACTAAGGACCATCAACTATATACGGGGTGTAAGTGACAGGCAGGCAGAGCGTAAACGGCCGCAAAAACGAACATTCACGCCACGTCCGACTAACATCCGATTATAGGCGTGATATGTGTATGTGTGTGTATGTAAGTGACAGCCGTCCGAATACTGATAGGGTGCATTTAGACCATAAAACGAAACAACTTTCCCCGAGGACCATATTATGTACTTTACGTTTCCTGAAATATTTTATCATGGGAAGTTGTTCAATTCCATGGTGTGAATGCACCCTATAACTGTCCCTTACACCCTGTGTAATATAGGGTGAAATTTGACTAGTGACTGAAAGCGAAAACACAGGACGGGCTGGTGATAAGGAACAACTTTCCCCAAGGAACAAAGGTCGAAATACGAAGAAGAAATTGGATCTCCTATACAAAATTGCCGATCAGCTGATTTTATTTCTATATAAACTCAAAATATTTTTGCCATATTTCAACCTATGTTATTTGGGGAAAGTTGTTCCTTATCACTAGCCTATCTTAAGATTTCGCTATCGGTCACTAGTAAGATTTCATTCAGTATACATATTTCCTTATTCGTTCCTTTAGCATGCAAAATTAATGATTTTTCCTGCCTCTATTTCTGTTCATAAGAAAGCGAATACAAGGAAGTTACAACTTACTGTACTGGCTTAGAATTAGCGAATGAACTGCCCTGTTGGAATCGAAGCCACTGACACCGTGATGAATGTTAGTGACAATGTTTCAGGATATATCTCGCGACGTGATGAAAGAGATGCGGCTATTGCGCGAGTTGAGACACGACAATCTTAATTCCTTTATCGGCGCCGTCGTGGAGCCGCAGCGCGTACTTTTGATCACCGACTACTGCGCTAAGGGCAGTCTTTACGTGAGTTTTAGTTCTAGGTTCTACACGCTTTTTTATACAGGGTTATTTTTTATTCACCCCGGAAATTTTACAGGGTGATTCTACTCATAATTCTGAACAACTTTTATTATGGGGTCACCTGCGAAATCGCGAAAAAGAAAACAGCTGCTCCATAGAAAAATTCATACCTACTCGAACAAAATGTATGGAACAGCTGGAATTTTTTTCGCGATTTCACAGGTGACCCAATAATAGAAGTTGTTCAGAATCATGAGTAGAATCGCCCTGTAAAATTTCCGGGGTGAATAAAAAATAACCCTGTATATAAATACAGCACAGGATTGTCTTAACAATTTTTTTTCCTTCGTTTCAGGATATAATTGAAAATGAGGATATAAAATTGGATAACATGTTTATATCTTCATTAATTCATGATCTCATAAAAGTAAGTATAAATTTATTCTCACACGCAATAATTTATTATCAGTAATTTCGTTTTGCTTAATTCCGTGTATTCCTTGCAGGGAATGACGTTTATTCATTCTTCGCCACTGATTTTTCATGGTAATCTCAAATCTTCGAATTGTGTTGTTACATCGAGGTGGATGTTACAGGTGAGCGTATCATTCTTACAAGTTATTTTATACGACGATTTAGGCGTTCTATACGAAGTTTGTAAAGATTGCGACTGGCCCGATGGTGTAGCGGATAGTACAGTCGGTTTTAGCACATAAGGTACCAGGGGTATTCCAAAAGAACTGAATTAAGAAATTTAAACTTATTCTCATAAAAAAAGTGATTTTCTACTAAAAAGTACATATAAGTGCAAGAAGAAAATGTTGCTCGGGACAAAAAAAAACAGTTTTTTTGGAGTAGCCCTGGTACCTTATGTACTATCAATTAAACTCTGTTCATGTGCTACAACCGTGTTACGCCGAGGGTCGTGGGTTCGATCCCCATAAGACATAAATATTTGTAAAGTAATTTTCAGATATTTGTGTTTAGTCTTCTATGTATTATTTACAAAAAGAAAGTATATAAGTATTAACACTAGCTGTCTAGTTCCCGTAGTACAAGCTTTGCTTAATTTAGGGCTAGATAGCGTTGTGTGAATTGTCCAGGATAATTATTTATTTATGATTCAAACGCCTATAAAATATGAATCAAAATTTTCAGGTAACTGATTTTGGTCTTCACGAATTAAGGTATACCGCTGAAACTGACGCAAAAACCGAAATTGGGGTTCATCAATATTATAGAGGTAAGATTGTGAAAGACCCCAATACAACTTAGTTCAGTGATCTAGACAAAAGGATGCGATAGATTTATAGAAGGATGGAAGGTCATTTTTATTTATCTTACATAAACTGCTGTGTTTATTACATTCTTATCAAATCATATTGGCAAATTTTTGAAAACTTGCAAAATTTTCAAGCTCGGGCAGGATTTGAACCTGCGACTTTCGCATTACTAGTGCCGACGCCTCTTCAATCTGGGCTACCGCAGCTCGTCTCCTGCCCGCCAATGTAAAAGTGTGTCTTAATGCCAGTAACGCGTGGCAATCTACCTGGTTAGTTTTGCAGTCGCAGGTTAAAATTCTGCCTGCGCTTATTTAGATTGTTTGTTTATACACTATTATAAAACAATACGTGTTCTGGCACAACATTGGAACTTCGCCGATCGAGTTCAAGACAAAATAGCTCGCCATAAGCCTTGTGTTTTTCTTGTTCTCTATATTATCATGTATTTTGTAGGGTTATTGTGGAAGTCTCCAGAGCTGCTCCGAGGGTTAGACGACCCTAACGGCACAGTGGGGGGCACGCAGAAGGGCGATGTGTACGCATTTGGTATTATACTGTACGAAATCATCGCCAGAAAAGGGCCCTTTGGCCCAACAACATTAGAACCTAAAGGTGAGATCTGGTTTTTTAGTGTATATTCAGAAAGAAATTAACAAACCTGAGGAAAGACTGTATGTAACGAATAAAATACAGGATGTCAAAATATCATAATATGCCGTGTGATGCCGGCTTAGAATAGCATCACCCCATTTCTTGCCCGTGGGAGTCGTAAGAGGCGACTAAGGGACTCGAGGGTGTGTATTGCAATTGTAGGCGATGGGCTGACAACCGGTCACTATGGCGATACACAATTTTCCGAATGACCCTCAAATGTTTTTTATTGGACGTGGCGTGAATGTCCGTTTTTTGCGGCCGTTTATGCTCTGCCTACCCCGCATAGGATTATAGGTGTGATATGTGTGTGTGTGTGTAAAAATAAAGCTGCAATATTTTAAGGGGGACCAGCCCATGAAATTAAACAACTTTTTTTTTATATCTGACCTATGTTCCTTGATGAAACTAACAATATACATCCTGTACAATGAATGACATTCTCTTTACGGTTGAAGAAACCAACTCTTAAGTATTTATTTAATTTAAAATATTTCTGAGTGCGGATATAATTTTGGTTATAATTTCTGGCAGATACATCTAGTGACCTTTGTCAAGAATGTGATGCAATATTGCGTATGTATTCGGTTTATCATATGTTTGCAATCGACTAAATAACAAATACATACATTGCATCATAGCTATTGTGTTAATAATTTCATCTCTCATTTAAATGAGTTTGTGTAGTTTTTTTCTGATTTTTTTATACACGAAACATAGCACGAATTTCATTAGTAGATTCTATGTTTTGGAAGTTGTTGAATTTGTATCTTTTATTTTGTATATTAGATACAAAATACGAGAAGCTATATTAGCTATGAATTTTCCTGATATTTTGTTTACGCTATTTTTGTGCAATAGTGTTTTATTTTCTTGTGGTAACACCGAGTCGTCCAACGACCCGATGTACCCTGGTGTCAGAGTGACTGTACTTACGATTTGTTTCGCAAATTTAACATGTTGTATTTCCTTACAGACATAGTAGATTTAGTGAAGTATCCCAAGAAAGGCGAGGAGGTGTTCCGACCAGATCTGAGGGCGTTAGATGATGTGCAGGACGACTTCATAGTGGCGGCGATGACGGAGTGCTGGGCCGAGGACCCGGCGCTGCGCCCCGACTTCCCCACGCTGCGCTCCCGACTCAAGAAGATGAAGTCTGGCAAGTAAGTGCTCTTAATAACTCCCTCTAATGCCACGTTCAGACTATGCCATTATGGGCAGGGAAATAGTAAGGGGCAGCGCGAATGTGTAACCAGGTTAGTCGCGCTGCTACTCGTCATGCCGCTGCCACTTCCCGTGCTCCCGAGAATGTCGGCTTTTCGTGCGCGAGTCAAAAGAACGGCAGCACGAGCGCTTGTGGAATGTAATGCTATCTATTATCTATTATTAATACATTCCGTATTGCTATCTCGCTCACTCATATTGGTGCGAGAAGAGTATAACGGCACTGTGTGAACACTCACTCGCGTTGATACTTCCGCGGAAGTATTTCGAGCAATATTCGGGACAGCGGCAGGAGCAGCAGCATTTGTATGGTGTAAACGTGCTATAAGAGAATCTTCCCTCAACCACAATATACCAAGGAGCAGTAGTTGAACTTCATACTAACGCCCGGTTTGCGCACTCACACATGCTCACGCCCGACCGACCTATACGTACACGACTACTACATTGAATCTCGTGCCGCTCGCGAACTGTACTGCCGCTGCGCGTTTTTGTTTGAGTATCTGGAAATCAGGAAACTTAATTCCCTAGAAACCTAACTACTCATTAAATTATAAAGTCAGTTATTGTTTTCTTACTGTAACTTAGCAATAAGGTACCTAAGTGTGACATCACATTTTTTCTGCAAAGCCAATTTTTTGACATCTCTGCTAATGTAGGTAGTTTCAGGCGGAAAGGTGCTCGAGTTAAACTACTGCTCCTTGGTTTATTGTACTTTAACTTTGATAGTTATTGTTACACATGAGTTCTGAGACCGAATAATAGGATTGTACGTTCTAATTTCGTTATGTTATATAGAGGTAGTAGTGAAATTATAGACAAGAATAAGTTTGTACTTAAATCTAAAATCGCTTAAAATCTCGCTTACGAATCCGATCAATTAGATAAAGTATTCAATCTTTAGAGGCACATTAAAAGTCTGGAAATCGTTCTACTTATATTTTCTTTTGCAATTTACCCAGGTCAAGAAACATAATGGACCAAATGATGGACATGATGGAGAAGTACGCCAACAATTTAGAAGAACTAGTCAGCGAGAGGACGCGGCTCCTCATAGAAGAGAAACAGAAGACGGAAGACCTCCTCCATAGAATGCTGCCCAAGTAAGTGACGCATCTAGATGTTCCTTACTCTATGTCTCATGGCGGTACAACATGGATACATTTTCTGTTTCATTCGATTCGAAATCAAGTCCACAACATCAAGTTCTATTGTCTTAAAAGCTTCAATACATTCTTTACTACCAATATTGTGTCTGTCTCATTTACTTCACATGTACGTAGATAGAAAGATATTGGTATATATTGTTCAGTAAGAATATTTTAGAAATTTTAGGACGCAAATACAACAAGTATTCCTGGCCTGGATCGCTAAGAGTGTGCACACTGGTTTACGTTCAGTCCTATGGAACTTTTGTGCATTCATCTTGATGCCGTGATAAAATTATCTCGAATTTTCTATTCTAAAATATACGTATTTTTTATAACTAGGGCTGTCAACTTTAATCACAAAGTCAACTATTTAAACAGTCACATTCAAGTAAGGTAGTTTAGAAACACGTAAATAATTATGTGTGTATTTTTTCTCGTTGTAAGTATACTTTAGTCAGTCTCGTCATTTACCCGACACTCCCCGACATGGACTTGATGTACAACAGTGGCACACGACGTTCCAAAACAAAAACATTAAAAGAATAAACATTAAAAATGTATTCACTTTGTTGTACTTGTGTTCTTTTCCAGATGTGGAGGTTGAATCGATTATAGAAATGTCGTGAAATGTCTTGAGGTAATTAACTCCCTACTGGTGAATGTAGATAATACGGTTGTACGGGATGTACTCCCTTCTTTGATAACATTGCGTAATGCGTAGCGGCACGCTTGCTTGGGGTGTGGGTGGGGGGAGTGGTTAGTGGTTGAAGTGGGCTTAGACGGTGATGGTGGGGATACTTTGCACAGTATGAAGGAAAGATTGATTGAAATTTTTTGAAACGATCGCGTGCTAGTATTGCTTCGCTCTTAATCTGACCGATGGATTTAGATAGGGTAACAATACAACTGAAAATATAAATGCATAGTTTCTGAAAGTGTTCTTGAAATTGATCAACTTTTGTTTATCAAAGACGACTCTGGCTGGCCATCTTAGCCACTCCTGGCTGTCACTTCTTGTCCAATAAGAAAAGAAAAAAATAAATAAAGTCTTGCTGCCACTTTCTGCATAGTGGCATCAAGACTATTTGTAAGATGCAGTTAAATTCGCTGTAAAATTCCCATTTGTACTATTTATTATTATTAATTAAGAATTAATTCTTCCATGTTCTTGCTATTTATTTTTTGGGAACTTGATAATATTTTATTTATTAAAGTACATCAAAATTTAAAACAAATCAAGACAATTTCTAGTACACCAAACCAATGTGAAATGATTAGATAAGCTTTTTCAATTTGTGGATTTGTACTATTAGCAGTGATGTAGTATTTAGGCACTTATACTTGGGCTTTAAAAGTAGTGTGAAGTTTAATAAGCTTTTTGAAATGGGGAGCTGGTGGTAGTTTGCACTTATTTTCTAAAAAGTAGCATGCAACGTAATTATTTACACATTCGCCTCAATATCAAGAGGACACTTAATTAGTTAATACTGTTATATTCTTAAATAAGCGAAAGAAAATATACAGGAAACTTATAGGTGCAATTTGTTTCCTTTAAGTAATTTTGATTTCTTGTACTTCCTACCCGTAGACTAATTGTCTATAAGAATTATTTAGTCTATAAGAAGTCCAATGTCAAAATAAGGAAACAAATTGTCACATATACTTCTACTTTTACTTATTCAAAAACATGACAAGGAATAGCTACAAAGAAGCTAAAGAAATGTCCCCTCCAGAAATTGAGAGCATATTAGTGTATTTAATAATTTTAGTCATGGAGCTTTGACTTTGAATTGCATACCTACTTTACGTTTTTAAGTATAAGCTTAAATTGGAATCCATTTTCAACTTGTGGCAATGGATTCGTCGGGAATGATAGTTTGCCCACAATATTCCATTGTAAAGTACCTTTCCTTTGATTCCATTTCAACATCGATGCACGATTTCCAAACCAAATGTATGCATGTGCGTGCATATGTTTATAATACATATTTTTATGTACATACATACATACACATACACATATCACGCCCCTAATCCCTTGCGGGGTAGGCAGAGCGTAAACAGCCGCAAAAAACGGACATTTACACCACGTCTGACAAATATTTGAGGGTCATTCGGAAAACTGTGTATCACCATAGTGACAGGTTGTCAGCCCATCGCCTAAAATTGCAATACACACCCTCGTATTCCTTTTTATGTAACGTGTTTGAAATAATATACCTGAGTAACACAAGAGGTTAGCTCTCATTCTCTTGTCATGTGGGACACCCGAGTCGACTGATGAACCTATACACTGATATAATCTTGACTTTTATTTTTAGCACTCTTTCGTAAGCAACTTAGCCTTTGATTTTGTAGAAAATCCAACATTCAGCATATTTGAATCTCCTTAAATAACACGAATTTTACACATATAGCATAAACCGTCGCCTATTTCGTTTTTATTTAAAATGAATGCAGGCATTTGTCTGCCAAAATCTTGATTTTTTATCTTATTATTTTATTTTATTGCTTGTATTTTAAGCTGCCAAAGTGCACAGAGAGGTGATTCTTAGCATGCTCCGTCCATATTGTTCCAGATCTGTGGCGAGGAACTTGGCGCGCGGGGACGGCGTCGAACCTGAGTCCTTCGACTCTGTCACTATCTACTTCAGTGACATCGTCGGCTTCACCGCCATGTCGGCGGAGAGCACGCCGCTTCAGGTAAAAACCGCATGGTTTTCCTTAGAGCTACCGTAACTTCATTTGATGAACGGTGAATGTCAAAATACATTTATTTGTTGAGATGATAATATTCGTGTTGATTTTGACAGGACACTTTTTAAGCTAATTCTCAACAGTTCCTATACGTTTTAAAAAGCAAAAGCGAAAAGGGACGGGTAATTAAATTTGCAGCTATTATTTTCCCTAAAATATATTTTTGTTTCGTTTTATAACGCATTTTAAACAAGATCATAAACTCTTATTATGCTCGATTTGAGTGATGAAACGTTTAGCATTAACGTTACCTTATTAATCAATGATCGAGATTTCCTCTCTTTTCTATTGGTTATTTATGAAATGAAAGAAACAGTTATGTGGTACATACATACATTACCTATTGCAGTCTTCCGCTGCACATAGGCCTCCCCCAGGGTACGTCATAGAGCACGATCTCCCGTTTTCGCTATCCAGTCGCTACCAGACGCCTTTTTTAAGTCATCATTAGCCGGAGGGCGACCAACGCTACGCTTGGTGAAGGGTGGCCTCCTCTCGAGAACCCGCTTATTCCACCGTCTGTCGGTTCTACGACTGATGTGCCCAGCCCTCGGCCACTTCAGTTTGCTACACTTCCAGACTATGTCCGTTACTTTAGTGTTTTGGCAGATAGTCTCATTCCGAACTTTATCCATTAAAGAGATTCCGAGCATAGAGCTTTCTTTAGCTCTCTGAGGGACATGTAGCCGGGGGGCAGTTGAACTGTCAGATTGTACGTCTCGGCACCGGCTATTTTGTGCCAGAACGTTATTAACAATAACTGTACATAACATATTACAGGTGGTGAATTTCCTGAATGACCTGTACACAATATTCGACAGAGTTATCAGAGGCTATGACGTGTACAAAGTCGAGACTATCGGCGACGCTTACATGGTGGTAAGTAAAGAAAATTTTCTAGGTAAAAAGAAAGAAGTTTTCATTGAAAAGATCATCAAAGCAATTGGCAATTGGTATGGAACATTAAGTTGCGGTTTTAAAGTTTAATAGCACTTTCACACCATGCAAATGCTCCTACTCTTGCCGCTGACGCGAATATTGCTCGAAATTATTCTGCGGAAGTATCAACGCGAGTGAGTGCCGTTATACCCCTCTCGCGCCAATATGGGTGAGCGGGATAGCAATACATTCCACAAGCGTACGTGCTGCTGTTCCTTTAACTCGCGAACGAAAAGCCGACAATCGACGGAGCACAGGAAGTGACAGCGGCATGACGAGTAGCAGCGCGAGTAACCTGTTTACATGCTCGCGCTGCCCATTTCCGTTACTATTTCCCTGCCCATATTGGCCTTGTGTGAACGTGGTATTAGAACTACTTTTGTGTTGTGGGTTAAGTAAGCCTTATGTTCTATGATTTATTTTGCACTCACAGTGCTATATTATTTCCATAAATGAAAATGAGAAATTGGAATAAAGTTATAGCCGGCCGGGACTTGAACCCAGGACCATGGAGTACCGTCCCACTGCTCTACAAACCGAGCTACCGGCGCCTCGACCAAAAATAACCAATTTCTCGAATCTTATTTTAATTTATAAAGCCCATTGTTTACCTTACTGTAGTTTACAATGCCGTGTAATGCCGGCTTAGAATAGCATCACCCCATTTCCTTCCCGTGGGTGTCGTATGAGGCGACTAAGGGACTCGAGGGTTACATGTGTTTTGCAATTTTAGGCAATGGGCTGACAACCTGTCCCTTAAGTGATACATAATTAATGTACGTAACGTACGCAACAAACGAAAAAATAAATAAAAATGAATGGCCCCTAAAATGTTTGTCAGACCGTTTTTTCGGCCGTGTACGCTCTGATAGATATGATTAAATGTTTGTTGCATAATTAACAACACACACATACATTCAACAGTATAGGAAAAAAAAGTGTAAATACATTTCAGAATAAAATCGGGTAAATACATACATACATACATATATCACGCCCTTATCCCTTGCGGGGTAGGCAGAGCGTGAACGACACGTCTGACAAACATTTGAGGGTTATTCAGAAAATTGTGTATCGCCATAGTGACAGGTTGTCAGCCCATCGCCTAAAATTGCAATACACACCCTCAAGTCCCTTTGTGGTCTCTTACGACATCCACGGGTAGGAAATGGGGTGATGCTATTCTAAGCTGGCATCACACGCCAGGGTAAATACTTACACAGTTAAACGCACATGTGTGCTGCAGCGATGCAAAGGGCCAAGGCTCAGTGCACGGAATGCCCAAAAGAGGGCAGCACTAGTTTTCAGCCATTACCCCAGAGTGCACGTTGCGAGTGTCTGTTTATATCGCGTGTTAATGGAAAAGATTTATGTGAGATAAAAAAGTGTGCGCGTGCGCTGTGCCTACCCCGCAAGGCGTGATACATGTATGTATGTAGTTTACAATTCCTTTGTCCAGGTATCGGGTCTGCCCATAAGGAACAACGACCGCCACGTTGGCGAGATTGCGTCCATGGCGTTAGATTTGCTGAACGTTGCCAAGACGCACCGAATATCGCACCGGCCCGACGAAACACTCCGGCTGAGGATCGGCATCCATACCGGTGAGAGACAATAACAAATTACTAATAGTGTTGGCACAGAATAACCAATAGTATGTAGTACATATTGTACATACAGAACGGACACTCACCTCCACGCGCCACAGCCCCCGACCCGCCCTCACCCGAGAAATGTCAAAATACCAGTGGAGATTTTAGTAGAAACTAGCGCTAGGCTTGTTACATTATTTTTGGTGTATTCATCAGGTTAGGTATAAAAATCAACGTGCATGCCAACCCTGCACTCACACATTTGTGATCACCCACACATGCACATGTAGAAATGACAGTTGTCTTTAAAGAGTCCGCGGTATGGAGTGTCCGAGGTGTGGTGTTGCTCTTGAGTAGTTAATAAAATACGAGACTTGGATTGAATACCAAATTTTAAAACACTTCGCGTGTTACGACTTCGCATTACT
The DNA here is from genome assembly GCA_027580185.1 of Tuta absoluta. Taxonomy (NCBI): domain Eukaryota; kingdom Metazoa; phylum Arthropoda; class Insecta; order Lepidoptera; family Gelechiidae; genus Tuta; species Tuta absoluta. Next base: position 12,204,816 of record JAQAHW010000003.1, read on the forward strand.
AGTGGCGACGCCTCTTCCAGCAGGGCTACCGCAGCTCGTCTCCTGCCCGCCAATTTAAAAGTGTGTCTTAATGCCAGTAACGCGTGGCAATCTACCTGGTTAGGTTTGCAGTCGCAGGTTCAAATCCTGCCTGCGCTTGTAAATTTTTCAAGTTTTTCAAAAAAACAAGACCTGATTTTTAAAATCACATCACTGTCCAAAAGTATAATGTTTCTTGTTTTTCTGAACCATACGCACAGCGCCACATGCAAATCTGATCGTTCTGAACCAAATCTCGTATGTTTAGTTGTAAAAAAGTGCCTGACACAAAAAGCAAAGCAATCCACACAACGTCGCGTCTGATGATTTTCTTCGGCGTTATGCGCTATGTTTTTTATGATTTACTTTGTTTCCCGTGCGATTGATAGGTTAAGCCGTGAAAACTTAACAGTCAGACAGAGTTACTTTTAAATTTATAATATTAGTATGTATTAGATAGTTTTACAAACATTTAAGACTTGTATAACCATTCTTACTGAAGTCTGATTACACCTGAAATGAATTATTTGTTCTACAGGAGCGGTGGTAGCAGGCGTAGTGGGTCTAACCATGCCGCGCTACTGTCTATTCGGCGACACAGTGAACACAGCTAGTCGTATGGAGTCCACAGGGGAGCCCCTCAAGATCCATATATCACCCGCTTGTAACAAGGCGCTGCAGATACTAGGAGGCTACGTCACCGAGCCGAGAGGGACCATACTCATCAAGGGAAAGGGAGAGGTAGGGACAATATGTATCATTCACTATAGACACAGTCAACACAGCCAGTCGTATGGAGTCCACAGGGGAGCCCCTCAAGATCCATATATCACCCGCTTGTAACAAGGCGCTGCAAATACTAGGAGGCTACGTCACCGAGCCGAGAGGGACCATACTCATCAAGGGAAAGGGAGAGGTAGGGACAATATGTATCATTCACTATAGACACAGTAAAGGTGGCTGTAGTAAAATCGCGGTAGCTTGGCAATAGCCGACGCGACTGGTTCCAAAAACTATCACGTTTCATACAAAATATTTCATTACATTTTACTAAGAAAAACGATATATCGCTAACGCTCTTTTATTATAGTCATATGGAGACCACAGACTAGTCTCTCAAGATTCATATATCACCCGCTTGTAACAAGGCGCTGCAAATACTATTAGGCTACGTCACCGAGACGAGAGGGACCATACCCATCAAAGGAAAAGGAAATCGGAACTCTTGGATACCATTTCTAAATTCCACGGTGAAACTTTTGATAGTGATCAATCGCACATTAAGGCAAAATCTGGCCGAGGTAGCCGCGATTTCAAGGGGGTGAAGCAGCCGCGCGAGCGGAGCAGGCGCGGGGTGTACCCCCCGCACGGACAAGTAGCAAACGCAGCGTATCAGGCTCCCGCGCACGACAGTATAGTATAGGCGCAGGGTAAACGTGCTAATAATTGAACTATTTGTTTCATTGAAAGGTTGTCTTTTTTAATGTTAAATGATAAACCTATTCAATGTTTTTTAGACATGTAAATTATTTTAAATCAGTCATAGTTAGGTAGGTACAGAATTATTTATAATGAAACTACCGGCCCGCCCAGCGGTTTCAACTGCTGCTAACTGATTTCCCACGGGAAACAGACCTTCTCCCGACATAAATCATACATACATACATAAAAACCTTCCTCTTGAATCACTCTATCTTTAAAAAAACTTCATACAGATCCTTTAAGTGGTTTTGAAGATTTAAGCATACAAACAAACAAACAGACAGGGACAGACGTGGGATGCGACTTTACTTGAAATTCCGTTTTTTTTAATCCCTCAAGGGATGAAAAGGGGGTTAAAAGTTTGTATGAAAGTTCGTTGTCTTAAGTGTGATCCGTTTCAAAATTAGTGATTAGACTTATGACTTAAAATAATTAAACACGTGTTTCAGCATAATAAATATTTGAAATTTTAACCCTTAATAGGGTCAAACGGGGGTTTAAAATTTGTATGAAAGATCGTTTTTTTAAATGAATGTGATCTGTTTCAAAATTTGTGATTAGACTACTTACTTAAAATAATTAAACACGTGTTTAAGCATTTTTGAAATTTTAACCTTTAAATGGGAGAAAAGGGGGTTAAAATTTTGTATGAAAGTTTTTTATCTTAAATGTGATCTGTTTCAAAATTTCTGATTAGACTCATAACTTAAAATAATCACTCGTCTGTCGCTTCATACTATAACAATTTCATTGGTTTTGAATTTTATTGTGGGTAGTTAAGGTTCAAAATTGTTGTCCGGCTCCCGGTACGTGACAGACAAGGGGATAATAAAATACGTGTTTCAGCATTTTTGAAATTTTAATCCTTATAGGTGTCAAAAGGGGGTCAAAAGTTAACAACCAGTTGAGCTACCCGTTTTCCCATGGGAATGTGACGATTTCCCGGAATAAATTATACTTATAAACCTTCCTCTCAAGTTACTCTATCTAATAAAAAAAACTGCATCAAAATCCGTTGGGTAATTCTAAAGATATAAGGAGACACCAAACGGGAAACGACTTTATTTTATACTATGTAGTGATGATAATGTCTAGGGATCCGTATCATGGACCAATTAATACTAGAGGACTGGCAGCCCCATAGTACCTTACTGTTTTGGTCTTAAACCTAGATGGCGCTAAAAAATAGTTACCCAATGAATAAAACTTGCGTATGCTCATGAACTGTAGCTAATTTTTTTAATTTTACCTAACAAAAAGTCATTTTGGAATTATTTAATGTCACAAAATACTCGGAAAATCATTATTATTTAATTTTGTTGTAACAACCCATTTCGCCGCATTAGAACGAATATCAATAGATGGCGTTGTAAGCGCTTAGACAGCTGCAGGTCTCAAATCATACTCAATATAAGGATAGATGGCGTGTATACATAATTTCAGTTCTGTGTTTTGCTCTAGAAGGGATCTGTCATCTACACTAATATTATAAAGAGGAAAGATTTGATTGTTTGTTTGTTTGTTTGCATCGAATAGGCTCCGAAACTACTGGCCCGATTTTAAAAATTATTTTACCATTAGAATCCTACATTATTCCTGATGAACATAGGCTATATTTTATACGAGAAAAAATAGGGATCCGCTTGAAAATTTCGATAATGTAACCCAACGTGTGAAAAATGTACCAAAAAAATATCTTATATCGCGTACGCTGTGGAAATCATTGACAATAGAGCAAAGTGATGTACTACAGTTTTATAGAGGACATCAATATCTATAATAATGTCCGCGATACCATATGTCTAACTATTACAGTTATGCCACAATAACTACTTTTTCATTTAAAAATGTACCATCTACGCCACATTATTCGTACCAGTGTAATGATTACATTTAATCATTACTGTATTAAAGGGTGTAAGGGATAGCCCTCCGAATAATGATAGGGTACATGCAGACCATGCAACTGAACAACTTTCCCCTAGGCACATATTTCAGGAAACGTAAAAAATCTGACTTCCCATAGTGAGTGCAGTCAGCTGATTGTGATTTTGTATGGAAGGTCATTTTTTGGCGTTTCCTGACATATGTTTCTAGGGGAAAGTTGTCGTGTGATGCCGGCTTGGAATAGCATCACCCCATATCTATGCCGTGTGATGCCGGCTTAGAATAGCATCACCCCATATCTTTCCCGTGGGAGTCGTAAGAGGCGACTAAGGGACTCGAGGGTGTGTATTGCAATTTTAGGCGATGGGCTGACAACCTGTCACTATGGCGATACACAATTTTCCGAAATTACCCTCAAATGTTTGTCAGACGTGGCGTAAATGTCCGTTTTTGCGGCTGTTTATGTTCTGCCTACCCCGCAGGGGATTATAGGCGTGATATGTGTATGTATGTATGGAAAGTTGTCCAGTTTTATTTTTCATGCACCCTATCAGTATTCGAAGGGCTGTCCCTTACTCGGTATAAAAAAAGACGCCAAAATACATTAAATAATGCATTAAAAAAATCTACACTAAAATAATACATACATACATACACATATCACGTCTATTATCCCTTGCGGGGTAGGCAGAGCGTAAACGGCCGCAAAAACGGACATTTACGCCACGTCTGACATATGTTTAGGGTCATTCGGAAAATTGTGTATCGCCATTGTGACAGGTTGTCAGCCCATCGCCTAAAATTGCAATACACACCCTCGAGTCCCTTAGTCGCCTCCTACGACTCCCACGGGAAAGAAATCGGTTGATGCTATTCTAAGCCGGCATAACACTAAAATAATAATAATATAATCTACACTAATATTAGAAACAGGATTTTTTTAATTGTTTGATTGAATTGAATAGGCTCCGAAACTATTGACGTCATGACCGTCATTCTAAAAAAAGGAAATTTGTATCACACAATTTTCTTTTTTTATTACAATTATGTTATGATCTAATAGAAAACCGGCTCGGGCGGGATAAAAAAAAATTAAGGCACTGCCATGGGGCTGGCCAGGTTAATCACACGGCATGTAACTTTACGCCACCACCATCTGAAAACGATATTTGTTTCAAATTGAAGTCAAGATTTTTAGAATCCTACATTATCCCTGATGAACATAGGCTATATTAAACTGTCTTATAACCGGGGGGAAATTGTTAGCAGCGGGTGAAACCGCTGGGCGGGCTGCTAGTTCATTATAAATTGGACGTAGTTATGCCATAATGATCCAAGTGACTTTGGATCAAAAATGAGTTAGGGACACCATCAGGCTTGACGTGTTCTAATCTAGGTGCTCTCTAACTTTCATTAAGATATATTTTAATCTGTAGAAATGGTAAGGTGTAGGTAAGTGTAACGCATATTGGCGAAATGGATATTTTTTTGTATAATGATTCGAAATACAATAAATCCTTTTGGAAAGCATGTATTTCGTAAGCACATTTTCAAAGTCACTTGAATCATGTCCATGTCGCTAGCACCCCAAACAAAGTATTTATTTTTCAAAGCTGAGAGGCTCAAACGTTTCTGACGAATGGATGGACTCTTATTTCAAGACTGGTTTTCAATTTGATGCTATCTAGACTGAGATCTCAGGTCAAAAAATGGGGGAGCGGTCGACATGCTTTTAGGTTAAAATTTCAGAGAAATCACCACCTCTTTATCTGTCTACTAGCTAGGTCTATTGCCGCCTTTTCTAGTTTGCATGCCGACTAGGTCAGACAAAATGATTAAAATAAGGAGATAAACTTTTTTTTATTATATTTATACGCATACCTTGTATCCTTTTCAAAATGTTTATAGATATTAAAACAAGCATTTTAATTACCACGAATGACGAATACATTATTATAACAAAAAAAGCATCTAGATAATTTTAGGAAATTACTGAAAATTATGCACCATAAGAAAACGTTTTTTTTACCAAACGATCTAAGTGAATTTTTTATAATAAATATATTTGGAAAACAAGTTTATTTGGAAAATAAGGTTATTTTCGAAATTTACGAACAAATCATATTTTTAATTATTAATATAAAAATGTGCACAATTATCTACACTTGCATGGTAAAATCATACTGGTAGACTAATTACTCGAGGAGCTGTCAACTCCCAAACTTTGACTACCAAATTTTGCTATATCACAAAACCATAATTTTGCACTTGGATCATTATGGCATAACCACATCCAATTTGTGCCGCTGAAATCAAAACAACAATATTGTGATGTTTTTTTTAGGATAGGCTGCTTTGGATTTCTTTCGGACGATGATTCTGCCAAAGTCAAGTTCAAAGAAAACAAGAGTAAAGAGGGTAAATGTGTAAAAATATTTATACCTCCATAGCGGTTGTACTGGAGCGGTGACATCTATCATAAAAAATTTAAACTATTTCGCACTTGTGTAGCTCATACATGGCGGCTCAGTTTCATAAGTCTAATTTAGTTTACAAATGTTACTACCGGAGACATCTATTTTTTTTTCGTGAACTAGTCAACGACATTACGCTCTTTTGTATTGGGTTGCAAGTCCTCTAGTATTAATTGGTCCATGTCCGTATGATAATTGATTATTTATGTTATATGGGAAAAAATTCAAATAATATACATCAAAAAGAAATCAAAATTCATTTACAAGACAAAAAAATTACATTCAAATTAACATATCTACTTCATTTACTGACGCCCATAAATAGTGTTCCTTTCGTAATCTGTTGAAATTATCGAGGCGAGGCATACAAACGAACAGACATAGAAATAGAATTGGCAAAATAATAAGGGATTGAACTAAGGAAATCTATAACAGCCCCAATAAACAGGATCTGACAGTCCAGCGCCCACTTTTCTGGTTATATATCCGGTTTTTCAGAACCTCTCAAAGGCATCCCACGGGCTCGACACGAGAATCTACCATTCTCATTCAGGGAGAATATGATTCTATTTTAGTTTACCAAAAGTTGACATATCTTTGTATATACTGTCTCCATTTCATCAGATTGTTTTCTCCGTAATAAAACACATCTTATCTTTCCCGTCGCACGTTGTCCCTGAACTTGGAAAAACCAATTACTATATTTAATTCACAGTAACTTGATCTTGCTTTTTATAATTTTTCAATATTTACACCTTATTTTGTTTTATAGAATTTTGAATGCCATTTTTTGAGGCAGCAACTGGGCATTTCACTTCCACTGTGGTATCTTCACCCACGATTTCGAAAGGGTAGCACCTATGAAGATAATTTTTTTATCAACAGTCCACATTCCTCGATTCTCAAATTCTCTTGGCTGCTCAAACAAACGGTTGAGAAATCGGTGTAGTCGTCTGTGTAGGGATGCGAAAAGACGCCACATTGATGACTCTATCGATAATTATAAGCCAGCACAAGTCTGGAAATATTTACGCGCACTTGGTGATGGGAAGTCGCCAGCTACCCCTAGTGGTGCTGTAGATTTGTCAGCACTCAACCGGCATTTTTCGTCTCCTCCTGTCACACTGACTGATGTCGTCAAAGCAACAACTAACGCTAACATAAACCGTCACCACTTCCACAGTGTTCTTTCTTCTCTTTTAAATTTGTTGCCGAGGACGATGTTTAGAAACATAGGTATATCATCCATCAAATCTACTGCCGTGGGCAATGATGGTCTCTCCTCCCGTATGATCTCCCTTATCCTTACCGAACTCTTGCCAATCCTCACTAACATCTTTAATTTCACTCTGGTAACGAGTTCTTTCACCTCAGCATAAAATCGTGAACATGTTATACCTCTCCCTAAAGTTTCCAATCCATCATCGTTCTCCCAATTTCATCCCTTTTCCATCCTTCCATTCCTATCCAAGATCCTTGAACACATTGTCCACAAACAGGCATCTGACTTCAACACATCTAGTAGTCTTCTTTCTACGTATCAGTCAGGCTTTCGTGCTGGTCACAGCACTGTGACAGCACTTATCAAAGTCACCGACAATATTCACCAGACCATGAAGAATGAGTCTTTGACTATTCTTATTTTACTTCATTTCAGTTATGCCTTCAACTCAGTTGATCTTGATGTACTTTTATCTATCCTTCGCTCTTTTAACATCTCTTCTCCGGCAATAACTTGGTTTGATTCATAATTTCGGGGTCGCTTGCAGCGGGTCCGTTCTGATGAGGCTTTCTCGGAATGGAGTAATCTCTCTGCAAGCGTACCTACAGGTGGCGTCCTTTCAGTTCTTCTTTTTTCTGTTGTCATTAACACAGTTTTCCTCTCTTCTAGCTTCCGTCTTTACGCAGACAATTTGCAGATTTACCGTCATTTCACCTGTGATGATATAAATAATGCAACTGTGGCTATCAACAATGACCTCAGCAAAATTGCTATATGGGCTGAATTCGTCGGTCTCGTGGTCAACCCAATAAAATCTCAGGCCATGCTAATAGGTAGTTCTTATATGTGTGTGTAGGCAAGTGGACCATCCAATTATCACAAACGTTATTTATAACGGCACGTCTATAGCTTTCACGAAAACTGCCAAAAACCTTGGTATTTTGCTGGATTCTACTCTCAGTTGGACTGCGCAGGTCAACGCTGTCAGCAGTAAAGTATTTTTCTCTTTTCTTTCGCTTTAATGACTTCAAAATTTCTTGCCTCTTAAAACTAAGATTACTTAAGACACTTCTCCTTCCCCGTTTATACCACGCCGACACCTGCTGCGTGGATGCCATTGAGGAGTTGTTTAGCAAACTTGAGCGTCACCAAAATCTCTGCATCAGATTTATTTTCAGCTTACGCAATTACGACCACAGTTTGGCTCACAATTCACATTGAATCGTTAAAATAGGTTGTACAGAACCGTCCCCACTTATCGAGTCCAACTCGCACTTTACTGGTTTTTATCTATCCACACTAATATTACAAATGGGAAAGCCTGCTTGTTTGATTTTCCTTTCTTCTCGTCGTAACGGAGCGGTTGTATGTAAAATTTAACTTCCCATACAAGGTGTACTAGCCGGCCTAGTCAATTTGTATGGGACCCATAATTATGTTACTTGAGCAAATTTGTTCCTTATTCTTAGACTGGTGTCTGGTAGGCATTCCATGGTTTTCGCTATCGGTCACTAGTTAAATTTCACCCTATACAATAGTAAAGTTAGGTTGTACGGAACCGTCCTCAGCTATCAAGTCCAACTCGCACTTGACAGGTTTTTATCCATCGAAGCGTGTTTGTTTGATTGTTTTTCCTTGACGTTGTAATTGTAACGTCACGTTGCGATGGGTTGATTGTGAGGCTGGAGTGACATAGGCAACTTTTCTTTTTCTTTGGAAAAATATCTTTTCCTACGGGAAAAACATCACGCCGTGGGTGAGACTAGGTATAAATAAATTGTTATGTTTACCATACATAAGGTAGTCCTTGCAAGGTACTTCTACCCTAATTCAAAAAAATATATCTTATAAAAATTTAGTAATATTATGCCGTGTGATGCCGGCTTAGAATAGCATCACCCCATTTCTAAGGTACTTGAGGGTGTGTACTGCAATCTTAGGCGATAGGCTGACAACCTGTCACTATGGCGATACACAATTTTTGCGCGTAACCCTCAAATATTTGTCAGACATGGCGTAAATATCCGTTTTTTGCGACCGTTCACGCTCTGCCTACCCCGCAAGGGATTCTAGGCGTGATATATATGTAAATATTACGCTGCAAACTACCTAATCCTCTGTTTTGTATAGCAAGGATTGGAAAGCTTCATTTTTTTTCTTTAACTTGGCATTTTTCTTCCCTGCTCACTAAATGTCGTAATATCTCCGCGGCTGGAAAAAAGTTGTACATGTCTGCTTCCGACGAGGCTCAGTGGCCGACTGAGGGGAGCGGGCGCGGTAGAAACCGACGTGCCCGTGCGCAAACCGAACATACTTATGTGTTTAAGTGTTCTTTTTAAATTATAATAAGTAGATAATTGAAAAACTAGCTCCATACGTTGATTACACATACAATAAGGAAGAAAATAACATAGAATAAATTTTGAAATATTGGATACAGGTCAAATGGTACAGGTTTTTAGTCTAAGAAACAGGCCAAAAACCGCAAAATTAGAGCTTATTTTGCGTTTTTTTTCTATCGAGTAAATTTTAACCAATCGTGTTTTGGGCCCCATAGTTTTGTAGCATATATCTTGAAGTAGTCTTGAAAATAATTACGTCTCGTTTTTTTGAGATTTGAAGAAATGGCATAGAAAACTCCGAACACTACTCTGCCTTTGCTCGGTAGATTTCTAAGGCCACCTCACCTTAACCGTAACAGAATGGGATCACTTCCCTTTTTCATACAAAACATAAACAAGAATCGACTTGCTTTGTATTTGTTTACGATTTGAAAATCGGAAGTGATCGTATTGCAACATTTGAAAGGGCATGTTTTGGCTGCTTTTATAGTAGCAAATAATCTAAGTAAAAAGATTGAATAACTAAGGAGACTATAATATCATAGCTTAATGTTGCCTTTTACAGGTGCAGACATACTGGCTAGTAGGGACGACAGAGAAGGCGATAAAGAAGCGACTCGTAGATGGCGAGGAAAAGCCGCTGTTTTGCAGACCGCGGCGCAGCCCCCGACTGCCGGACTCGCGACATCCCTCGCTATCAGGTATCACACGCATCATTATTTTACCAAAGTATATACGTAACTATTAACTAGTATATACATAACCGGATTATATCCATTTGCATATGCATTTGCTTATTTAAACAGCATATTTCTTCTACAATCTTGTAACGATGCATATTATGAATATTTTTGGAACGTCTTTTTTTGTTTTCCCTCTCATCTATTACGCGTGTTTTGCTAAAATTGTTCTCATTGTTGGCGAGTGCGCTCCATTATTTTGTCAAAATTTATTAGCGGACCTTGCATTCTCAAAAAAAATTTAGTCTGCGTGGATAACTGACTATCTTTGATCATTTGGATGCGGCAATATTTTTCTACAGTGTCGTGTTTGTGAGAAAAAAGTTAATTATTTTGATTTTATACCCATAACTTGTAATGTGATCTGTACTTATTATTTATATTATTGTATTGTAGTATATTATAATATGGTATGGTATGGTTAAGTATATTTATTCATGTAAACTGTCTAATCTTATCTTTATTTTATGCAGTACTGTTTTCTTCGCTTTGATTTCTCCTCCACCCAAAGGTTTTCTGGTAGAGATCGCTTTCAGTGATAAGGCCGCCTTAGCGTATTTTTAGTTCCTGTTATTTATTTGTGTTTTAATGTACAATAAAGTCTTTTTACTTACTTTGATCTTGCATATTTTGCCAGGTTTCGTCACTTTTCGTGCATATTTCAAGCTTTTATCACGCATATTTGCATGCCTAAATCAGGCTGTTTATGTTGCATATAATCCGGTCCCTATACATAACCAATCTACCGGGTGTAAGGGACCGTGAACCGAACACTTTGCAGGCATCATGATTATGGTCTGATCACGACTGCAATGTTATTGGTACACCACGCCCTTTAAAACATGTATGATTATATCATGGCGTGATAATACAAAATTAAATTTCAATAGTGACCGGCACCAATAACTCAGAACGGGCTGATAATAAGGAATAACTATCCCCAAGGATCAAATGTACCAGCCAAACCAAGTCAATTTGTATGGCGGGTCCCATTTTTCTATATTGGACCTAAGTTTCTTCGGGAAAGTTGTTCATTATCATTAGCCCGTTCCGAGTTTTCGGTATCTGTCACTACTAAAATTTAACTTATTTAAATGACCGTGTGATGCCGGCTTAGAATAGCATCACCCCATTTCTTTCCCGTGGGAGTCGTAGGAGGCGACTAAGGGACTCGAGGGTGTGTATTGCAATTTAAGGCGATGGGCTGACAACCTGTCACTATGGCGATACACCATTTTCCGAATAATTGTCTGACGTGGCGTTAATGTCCGCTTTTGCGGCCGTTTACGCTCTGCCTACCCCGTAAGGGATTATAGGCGTGATATGTTTGTGTGTAAAATTTAACTGTATATGAAATGTCGTTTCCAGACGGCGGCCTAGTCAGACAGCGGTTTGCAAGCTGCGGCGGCCCGCACGGCTCGCGCTGCTCGCTGCCCGCGTCTGCCTCACCTCATCTACGCAGAGCTTCGCAGAAACCGACGTATGTCAACACCAACCGAGCCCGGTAGGTATTACATGGTGATACAGCCTAGGCCAGGGTTTCTGAACGTGAACGTATCACGAGTGATGCGAGTTCGACATTTGACGCTACGAACAGGAGAGCCTTAGTAAAGCGGTTTACAACTGACACGCATGTTGAGCGAAGCGAGTGAGACAGACATTTCACTCTACAAATGATGGAGAGCTTTAGTCCCAAAACTGTGTCAAGCAAGCAGTATGCGCGCGTGCCAGATTTGGCAGAATACCACTCTTATTATTTAACTGTTTATTGTATACAATATAACACAAATGACATAAGATATAGAACAATACACAAAAGGTCAGCTTTGCGACGCGCGTCTTCAGCCAACACGGCGCGAGCACGCATAGTACAACCCGTACAAACACGACCATATCTTGCCGTATAACAGCTACTTACACGATGCGCCTAGTAAATTCGGACGGATAATAATGTCAACACACGCGCGTGCTGCCCGCTTAACGGAGCGTTGGGCGTTGACGGAGTGTAAACAAACAGGTTTGCCTATTCGGGGTCGTTCTTCTTTCTTTTTCATGTAGGACGACCCGATGATCCCTAGTGTCAGAGTTTTTCAACCGCCTTCTACTAGTAGCCCTTTGACATGGTTGTGTAACGACCGCCGTCTAAGTAATCATAGACAGCAACCGGGACCGACGGCTTAAGGTGCCCACCGAAGCAAGGAACCATCTTTCTTCAGTCTAACCAGACTTGGAACAAATTCACAAAGTGATAAATATCAACTTTACGAGTGTGCCCCACCTAGAATCGACCCCGGAACCTTTGCGTCGCAGGCAGTCGCACTACCACTGCGTCACATCGGCCGACGTTTGAACCTTTTAAAACACCTCGTAGACCCCCGAGATACATGCTATTGACCAATGGTTTAGAACACGGACGGTTTAGAAACTCTGGCCAAGTCAGATAGCGGAATCAGTCTAGCGATACAGCGGATACAGCCTAGACCGATAAGTAAAGTGTTTATTTAAAAAATAAAATACCCAAACCCAAATTGTTCATTATGCTGAGTTTTGTTTTCGTTGCAGATACGCGCTAAGCTCGATAGCGTCATCAACGGACTGCGAGGCGGGCGACGCTCGCGCTAACTTCAGCGCGCTGCGATGCGCACAGTCGCTGGACTTGCTGGCGGCGCGGCGCGAGCGCACCGACCACACCAGGCACCTACATCCCACCAGGTACTTCATTATTGCTATACCTCACTACCTGCGTCTGTGTTTCCAAACGCATACAACCCTAATCTCTTCAAAGTAAGAGTGAACAGGCTTCTTCTGGGTGAGCTCGCTCCATCTTAGACTCTGTCTCTGTCCTATGACCTAGACTAGAGTCAAGAGCAAACCCATCATTAATAATTAAAAAAAAGGTACTAGATTTCCGCTCAGCGGTTTCACCCGCTGCCACTCATTTTCCTGTGGTAATAGTTGTTTTCCCGCGGTAAAAATTGGCTTATGTGTTATTCCGGGTTATACTCTACCTATGTTCCAAATTTCATCCAAATCGGTCTAGCCGTTTGAGCGTGAAGAGGTAACAAACATACACACACACACACACAAACTCTCAGATTTATAATATTAGTACGGATTAGTTGCAACACTTACCCGGTGGATCGAGCCGTGACACGCGTTATTGGCTTGGCATCAAGATACACTTGCAAAATTGGCGGGCATGGGAAGAGCAGCGGTAGCGCATATGGAAAAGGCGTCGCCTCTAGTAATGAACAAAGTCGCCGATTCAAATCCAGCCCGCATTTGAAAAATTTGCAAGTTTTCAAATATTTTGTTTAAATATATACCCAACACGGGAAGTGTATTAAAATTTGGTATTTAATTAATATTGCTTTTTATTTTTTTACGATATTTACAAAAAATAAAAGCACAAAATAATAAAAATATAATGCAACTAAAACCTGACAAGGTTTGTCCGTGCGCTATGATATCGCAACTTGCTTTGCTACAACCATTTAGTCACATTGTGATCTTTTAACCGGGTCTATTGCTATAGTTTTTAGGTAAACGTTTATCGATTTACCCGGGTCCCGACAGTAAAAATATAATACAAAATTATAATAATGTAGTAACTTTCAAGATACAGACTCATAAAGCACGTTCACGCCATGCATACTATCCTGCTCCTGCAGCTGTCGCAAATATTGCTCGAAAAACTTCCGCGGAAGTATCAACGCGTGTGAGTGTTCACCCATGGTGTTCACACACTGCCGTCATACTCTTCTCGCACAATATGAGTGAGCGAGATAGCAATACATTACACAGGCATTCGTGCTGCCGTTCCTTTGAATCGCGCACGAAAAGCCGACAATCGAGGGAGCACGGGAAGTGGCAGCGGCATGACTAGTAGCAGCGCGAGTAACCTGTTTACATATTCGCGCTGCCCACTTACTATTTCCCTGCCCATATAAACGTGAACGTGCTATTAAAATACTTTCTCGTATAAAATTTAGCTGCATGACGGTTCGTTCACTTTCAGATCCCTAGACGCCGGAACGATATCGACAGTGTCAGGTTCGAACCCGATCTTCAACGGCACGATCATCGGCATCGTGACGGACGACGCGGGCAAGCCGCTCTGCCAAGACGAGGACAGCCCGCTGCTGCGCAACTGCAGCTTGTACAACAAGATCGAGCGCGGCCGCCGGAAGGTGCACGACTCCAACTACATTGAGAACTACAAGAAATGGCGGTCCATGGAGAACATCGACGGGAAGAACGAGGTGAAGAACGAGGTGAAGAAGTCGCGGCTAGACTTCCGGTCGTGGCTGCTGGGGATACTGAGCGGGGGGCTGCGGGGGTCCTCGGCTTCCTTGCGCCGAGCCACCGCCTCCTCCCCCGCCCCCGCCCACGCCCCCGCCGCGCCCCTCTTTCTCGACAAAGAATCCGCCGTGTGACACCCCTGTAAAGGAAAAACTAAACTCGGCCTTTCGTCCCGTGAGGACATCTCCTAATTTCCCAATACGTCCAATTCCCTGAAAGACCAAGTCTCGAATCGTCCAAAACGTTTAGAAAGTGACCCTAGTAGAACGAAAGGGGATTTTGCCAGTGTCAATGAAATGTTTGTGTAAGGAAAAATAATTACAGTCATATCTGGTTGCGGAATGGAAAACTTTTAAGGATGGTTATACCGATCTTAATGCATGTTGCATTTTCTCAAAACCACAATACTGGATGTTAGGTACAGGTAAAAGAAATGAATAACTTATAAAGTTATTTACAGTAAAAGAAAAGACTAAATAAACTAATACCTACTCATCAATACTTCCGTGTGACAGATTGAAAAAAACAAACTGAATTCCATCTATGAAACTCCAATAGAAACCAATATATGGGAAACGCATTATTTAGACTTCCCACACAAAATTTAAGATTTTCAATTGAACAATGTAATGGATGGACCAATATTTCATGCTTTTTTACCTTGTCCTTATTTTAAGTTGTTCAGTTTCATAGTTAATATTTAAGTTTTTACCAACCTGTCACACGGAAGTCTTTTGATTGGTTTGATTATTCTTTCTACAATTTCTTGAGAGTTTTCTGGTCCGCGGCCACCCCTACATATCCTATACTGAATGTATATTAGCTATCACTAGGCTTTAAGTATGTATATGAAATGATGTTGTAAATAATATATGTAAGTAAAACGATGTTACCGTGAATTGTGAAATAAGAGTTTAATGTTATTAAATAATTTCTATTGAACATTGTTTCTTAATAATACTGACGTAGATCACATTAACACTAGTGTCACGTTTGCGCATGACGTATGGAGAGCACGACACGGGCCGAAACGAGGTAAAATGGAACTCGTTTGAACCCATTTGGAGCGATTTCAATAAATACTTCGCTCCCAAATAAACACCGAAAGAGTACGCTTGCCGCACGTAGAAGATAACGTGTCATATTGCCACGACTTTTCAGAACAAAAATATGTTTATGCATCAAATCGGGAACGGAATTTCATCTTCCTTCTGAACGCAGAACAATCAAAAGGATCCAAAGATTTGCGCTTTAAATGTTTCTTACCATTGCGGCAGCTTACCTCGTCGGTTATTGACTAGCTTACAATAAGTACATTCAAGCATCAGCCAGCAACGGAATACCAGCTTCCCTGTCGTTGTAAGTACACCCGTTGATCACCAGCTTTATATCGCAGGGCGGCGCTTCTAGAGGCGTCTTCTCGGAAGTAGTGTCGTCTCTTTCTTTTCGTTTCGCTGGCGGAGATGGAGCGAGAGGGGTGCTCTCTGAGTGCTCTATGATGGGACAGGAGACGCTGGTAAATTCGTGCCGGAGACATGGAGCCTCTAATAAGTCTCCGCGAGTTACTGGGACCAGCCGACCATCACCTACCACCTAAACACACAGAACATCAGTGCTTATTTTATGAAACTACATGCTACAAGTCTAGGTGAAATTCATAGTACATTGCGTAGCGGGTTAACACTCCTGGCATCATAATGGCTTACCAACTACGCAATGAACATCCAATTTCAGCTGTAAAATTGTAGCCTGTAGTTTGATAATATTCGGCACAGATGGTAGAAATGAAATCCCGATCATGTATTTCATACATCAAGAATCTATTAATTTTCTCTTTTGATATGAGCGGTAAGAAAGGGAAACCAAGAAGAGAAAACAAACGTAAAACAAAATTTTTTTAAAATCTTTGGCCATGTTTTGGTAAGTGGGCAAAAGCACGGTTTGCTAAAGGGCAAAAAGTATGACATCTTAAAACATAGGACATTCTCTGTTAGGTTGGATGGAAGTCAAAAAGTATAGGTACCTACAGCTTCTTTAAAGAAATCACAAAACCTTATCTACGCTTTTCCCATTATAGGAACATTTTCTGTAAATTATTGAAAATTTACAAAATTTTCAAGCGCGGGCAGGATTTGAACCTGCGACTTTCTCAGTACTAGTGGCGACGCCTCTTCCATCTCGGCTACCGCAGCTCAAATCCTGCCCGCGCTTGAATATTAAGCAAGTTTTCAAAAAAATTATACCTAACATGGAAAGTGTTTTAAAATTTGGTATTAAATTTTCTGTAAAGTTGTAATAAGTTTTTACCTCCATGAGATATTCATCGCTCCGATGATGTAAAATGCTGTCTGTGTGAGATTCCAAGTGGTTTCCTGAGGCAAAGCGTAGTTTCTTTGGAGATTCTAAACTGCAACATCTAGAACAAAATAATGTAAAATATTCAAAACCTTATCGTACCGACTCCCAGCACCAGATGCTATTATCCTTAGCATCTGTGTATGGACCATCTGGAGAGCATTTCTTTTCAAATTATAAAAGATTATGTCTTTGAGACAAAAAATTACGTATTGACCTCTGCGTCTCTTTTTTAAACGTAAAATAAATAAGCTTTCGATTAGGGCGTCTAATAACTAGGTATTCACCTATGCAGTCCTCCCATCTGGTTTTTCCAGTTCCGGCTTTTGAGCGAGCTGCGTTGCCCCCTTTTCTCGGTAGAGGGCGGCGCGGTGTTGTCCTCTCGTTGCGCTCGCCGACGCGCGCGGATCGCCGCTGCGGCTGGCTCTTCGCCTCGTAGCCAGTATGTTATCTGCGGAAAAGTTGCATATATAATTTGAAACGTTTATGCTGAATATGATGTTATTCCAATCGCTAATAACACCAAGCCCTGCAAGAAAATCGAGCCCTTTTCGTTTCAGACAGAAACTGAGATTCAGATTTACTACTAATGCGGAATTGTTGCGGTTGGAATAGGCTGAATGCACGTTAGCACAGGATTAGAGAGAATTATATATATATATATATCCTGAACAATTCACACAGCGCCATCTAGTCCTAAACTAAGTAAAGTTTGTACTATGGGAACCGTGATGGGAACTAGATAGCTGGTATTCATACATTTTGTTTCAAAGTAAATACATACTATACATAGAAACACCCAGACTAAACACAAATATCTGAAAACGACTTAACAAATATTTGTGTATTGTGAGGATCGAATCGAACCCACGACCCTCGGCGTAGCAGGCACTATCCGCTACGCCATCGGCCCAGTCACAATTGCACACTACAGAAGACGTTTTTGTCTAACAGTCTGTGAAAGGATAGATGACTCCATAGATTTCGCCAATATGTGACCAATCCTACGCGTATAGAAGGTGTCAAATCAAGTTTACTCGACCACGCGTATACGAACACTGTGTGCGACCGTGTGTCCGTGGTGTGCATAGATATTCACCTTAGCGATCACAGAGCACTGCGGCTAGCTGTACCGATACTAGGCCCCTGCCCAGGAGCAGAGGTAATCTCGAAACGGGTCTTTAGCGAAAACAACAAAACGGCATTTACTAACGCGCTCAAATCAATTGATTGGAACGAGATTGTAAACAAATACTCGGGGGAGTGTAAAGAGTTTGCAATAGAAGTTATTAATATATTGATAAATAAATTTGAAATTAGTTTCCCTATAAAAAATGTGCAGGTACCAAATATTAACCGAAATTGGATAGACTCCGAAAGAATCGATCTAAAATTACTGCTTTTTGATTTTATTAAGGCATCCAAAATAAACCCCACTAACTCGGACCTGGCCGAGGCCACTAATAGTTTGCTTAAATCCTATAATTTAAAACTGAAAACAAAACGTACAGACTTTTTCAATTCGATCATCCAAAAATGTCCCAATAAGTGCAAAGGTATGTGGAGAGCTGTAAATATGGAGATAGGTAGAGGATCCCGCGACAAAGTGGACTATACAGACCTGATTGTCGACAACACTGGCAGCCCATTCAGCTCCAAACAGGACCTGGTGAACTCACTAAATAGTGAGTTTGTCACAGCAGCGGCTGCGTGCGGAGCCCCGCCCGCGAACCCCCCACATTGTCTTGCAACAATGGCCAGCTACCACTCTTGTAGTGAGTCATCGCTCCGGTTGCATTTATTTACACCGCACGAGATTGTTGGAATTCTCAAAAATTCTATAGCCCCGAAAAATAGTACGGACGTATACGGACTGTCTGCAAATATACTAAGAGGTGCCAGTTTATCAGTCAGTTTCGTCCTGTCTCACCTATTCAATAATTGTATGAGGTTGGGTACATACCCGGAATCGCTAAAAAAGGTAAAAATATTGCCGCTATACAAAGGCAAAGGTAAAAAAACTGCCATTAAGTCCTACCGCCCGATCTCACTAGTACCGAGCGTCAGTAAGATACTGGAGGTGGGACTTAATCGTAGATTGCTGACTTTCTGGTCTGAGAAAAACGTGCTGTCGGACTGCCAGTACGCTTACCGACCCGGCAGGTCTACCACAGACCTGGTGCGCGAGGTGGTGCGATGCGTGGTGCGCGCTCGCGAGGAAAAGCGGCACGTCGCTGTAATCTGTTGCGACTTGTCACGCGCCTTCGACACCGCCGACCACGCACTCGTCGCCGAAAAGCTGGCGTACTATGGCATTCGGGGTCCTCCCTTGGAGCTGATGATGTCGTTTATGAGCGGAAGAGTGCAAGTCGTAGTGGGCGATAGAGGTCAGGTAACTTCGACGGAACTTCACAACCTAATGGGCGTCCCCCGTCCCGCAGGGCTCCTGTCTCTCTAATACGCTCTTCAGCCTACTTTTAAACGACCTACCGCAAGCCATCAAAGGCGCCGACGTATTTATGTATGCTGACGATGTTACGGCAGTCGTCAGCGCAGCGACCAGGCATCAGCTAGAAGGAGCCTTAAACACCGTTCTCAGCCAGTTGCACGATTGGTTTCAGTGTAATGGTCTCGCGCTGAATAAAGACAAAACCTGTTTCATGGGGTGTTGTCTAAACGGCCACTCCACACCGGCCATGCAGGTGTGTGCAGGTGGAGCCCCTATACAGCAAGTTACCTGTACACGCCTACTTGGCTTTAACATTGACAGTGCACTGGTTTGGGAGGCGCACATCGACGAGTTGTGCGGCCGACTGGGTGGCGCGTGCTTCGCTTTGCGGAGGCTGGCGGGGACGGCCAGCGTGGACGTAGTGAAGCAGTGCTATTTCGCTACGTTTCACTCATTGCTTTTGTACGGCACGGAGCTGTGGGCGCATGCTGCCGATTGGAACCGCGTGTTTTCAATGCAGAAACGTGCCGTGCGAGCATTGGCTGGAATCGCCGACGATGTTTCTGCGCAAGAGTATTTCGCGAAATACCGGATTTTGCCTCTTCCCTGCCTGTACATCTACCAGATGGCAGTGTTCATACACGCAAACCTGCATTTGTTCAGGCGAAAAGGTGCTAATACAAGGTATAACCTGCGCAGTAACAAGAGCGAGAACCTGCTCGCCACTGAGCCGCACAGGCTGGCGAAGTCTGAGCGCTCCGTGTACATCATAGGGCCTAACATCTACAATCGTTTACCTAAAGAAATAACAGGTGCAGCTTCCTTCAGTGTATTTAAAAATTTATTAAATAAGTGGCTCCACGAACAGTCATTTTATAATTATGACGATTTTATGAAATTGCCATTGGCAATATAAAGAGTTTATTTAATTAAATTGATAATTGAAGTGAAGTATTTAATGTAATTTTTATGGTTTACTTTAATTTTTAATGCAATGTATTATTTTTATGTTTAGTTAATATGTTTTGATTTAAAAAAAATTACCTTTTATAATGACATGTAACAAGTGTTATCAATAAATTTAAACAAAAATAAACATAAACAAGACTAACTTACTTGATCTCGTTTTCCTTTCATCTGCACCACCCCTCGCTCCTCAAGGACGTATCCCCCCAGCTTGTCCAGCAGAGCTTTGCACGCAGCACTGCAGTGGATCTTTAGAGCTGCAACAAATATACAGTATAGATTTCCGTGAAATGTCGGCTTAGCATGGCGTCATCCCTTTATTTCCCGTGGGTGTCGTAAGCGGCGACTAAGAAACTCGATGGTTATTTAAGTAATTACTGCAATTTTTGGTGATAGGCTGACAACCTGTCACTATGGCGATATACATAAGACACAAATGTTTGTCAGACGTTGTGTAATTGTCGTACTTTTATGTTTTCGCTCTGCCAACCCCGCGAGGGATACAAGTGTGATATATGTGTGTATGTATGAAATATACAAATTACTGACAGACATCGTAATTATAACTTCTTTATTGCCTTCAGAAACATCTAAAAGCAAGACATCGCGAATCAATAAATTGCGGTTCATGGTAAAGACACAATATACCAAGAAGCAGTAGTTTTACTTCAAATTAATGACCGGTTTGCGCACTCACACATGCTCACGCCCGACCGACCTTTACATACATAATCTCGTGCCACTCGTGTCACAGTGAACTGTACTATCTCTACGGGTTTTTGTTTGAGTATCAGGAAATTGGGAAAATATATACCAGAAAACCTGTCTATTCATTAAATAATAATGTAATGTATTGTTTTTTTACTGTAACCTAGAATTACGGTACCTAAGTTTGACATCACTTAAATACGGGCTCGCAAAACCAATTTCTCGACATCCCTGAAAATGTAAGTAGATTCAAGCGGAAAGGATTGTGGTAAAGATGAATATTTGATTACGTACGTGCTCCAGTAGATTCAAAACGGCTGGCGGTGTTGACTGTGTCACCAAATAAACAATACCGTGGCATCTTCAGTCCTACTACACCCGCACATACCGGACCTGGAAACGAGATCAATAAAACTGTAGTTTTAATACAAGAAAAAAATCAGGATACACTATGGTTGATTTTGCACTTACAGTGCTAAATTATTTTCATTAATGAAAATAAGAGATTGATTTTTTTAGCGTCGGCCGGAACTTGAACCAGGAACCTTCCCACTGCTCTGCTTAATGAGCTACCGGCGCTTCGACCGAACACAACCTCCAAGTCTTAACTATTACTATGGTTAGTCCTCAATAAACTAGGTTTATTTCTTCTTTTTTTTTCATTTAATATCAGGATGTCATAATAGTAGTTTATCTACACTCGTCTCATAATGTTCGAATTATGAATTCGAAAACAGATGCATAATGACCTACTTTATGCATTCTGCCTATAAAAACTAGGGTTTACTATAAATTACAGAAGCGTAATGACTTAATGAGAAAACTCTTAATACGATAAAGTTGAGAAATGAAACGAAGTTTTTTTTGCCTATACTCTTATTGCCAACTTCCGCCGCACCTGTCAGTTGTTGATGTATGGTAATGTTGCGTTTGTTTTATTAGGTTTTTGTTGAGATGTTGTTTAGTTGTTGTTCAGATGTTGTTTATTTGTTGTACCGTTGTTGTTCAGTTGTTGTTCAGATGTTGTTCAGTTGTTGTTCAGTTGTTGTACAGATGTTGTTCAGTTGTTGTTCCGATTTTGTTTCGATGTTGTTCAGTTGTTGTTCAGATGTTGTTCAGATGTTGTTCAGTTGTTGTTCAGATGTTGTTCAGTTGTTTAGGTAAGTCACTCCACATCTAAACAACTGCTAAATTACAGAATTTTCAAAAATTCATATCAAGCCATATTACGTTCTCGTATTGAATTTGACCTTGTATCGAGCCTTGCAATGGCCGGTGCGTACGTTTAGAAAAGTGATTCTGAGTTTTGTTTGAGAGTGTAGATAAAATAGTGTATGCAACTGCTATAATTAGGCATAAGAATGCTCGTGTCAAACTATTATCACACTCGGCTGCGCCTCGTGTGATAAACAGACACTCGCATTCTAATGACCCCCATTATATAACACGACAGTTGCATAAACTTTATGCAACTGTCATATAATGGGGGCATTAGAATGCGAGTGTCTGTTGAACAACTAAACAACATCTGAACAACAACTTAAACACATCTGAACATTAACTGAACAAGAACCTAATAAAGTAACTGAATAAAAACCGAACAATTACCGTATAACAACAATTGAAAGGTGCGGCGGAAAATGGAGATATGAGTATTGCCAAAAAAAAACATCGTTTCATTTCCCAACTTTGCCGAAGTAAGAGCCTTCTCATTAAGACATTACGCGCCTGTGATTTTATTAAACTGTAATTTATGTAGGCAGAACGCATAAAGCAGGTCTTTATACAAACTGTTTTTGAGTTTTTGCCGTGTGATGCCGGCTAAGAATAGCATCATCCCATTTCTTTCCCGTGGGAGTCGTAAGAGGCGACTAAGGGACTCGAGGGTGTGTATTGCAATTTTAGGCGATGGGCTGACAGCCTGTCACTATGGCGATACACGATTTTCCGAATTACCCTCAAATATTTGTCAGATGTGGTGAAAATGGTCGTTTTTTGCGGCCGTTTACGCTCTGCCTACCCCGCAAGGGATAATAGGCGTGATGTGTGTATGTGTGTTTTTGAGTTCATAATTCGAACAGTATGAGACGAGTGTAGATAAAAGTAACTTTGATATGCATACCAGAATGCAATCCAACTCTAAGCAGTAGTCTATGCTCTGGCCGGTGTCGCACTCTAAACACTCTGGTGGCTGCTAACAGCGCGAGCGCCATAGAGGCCACCTCGCCCGCGTGGTTGATACCATTGCGGATTGGGAGACCTGATACCTGAGAATTGTCATAAACAAAGAAATATTACTTAAAGAAATATTTACAAGTTTTTTGTATGGGAGCCGCCTTAAATATTTAATTTTTTCAAATTCTTTGTATTTGTTGTTATAGCGTCAACAGAAATACATCATCTGTGAAAATTTCAACTGTCTAGGTATAACGGTTCAGGAGATACAGCCTCGTAACTGTAGGACGGACGGCCGGACAGCCGAGCCTCAGTAATAGGGTTTGTGCAATAATATTAAAAACGTATATTTAGGTACAGTTGTTAGATGCAGAAATCCAAAAGCTCCCAAACAAAGTTACGCGTCACAAAGAAACAAGCCTCAGTTTGAAGTTTATTATATAGAAAAATAAATATTGACTGACAGTCCACTTTAATATAATACAAATCAAGCTTAGAAGACTAGGCTAAGCCTGTGTCGTGGTCTTCTTTACGAAAAAGTGAAAACAAGGACATGCCTATACATATACAAGGTGTAAAAAAATTTGCTGAGAATATTTTAAGGGGTGAACCAGTACGTGAAACTGAACAACTTTCCCCAAGGAACATAGGTCGAAATATGAAAAAAAAATTGGCCCTCCCATACAAATCATCCCGGCCGGGTAACACTCTAAGTATGGGAGGGTCAAATTATTTTTTCATATTTCGACGTATGTTCCTTGGGGAAAGTTGTTCAGTTTCACGTACTGGTTCACCCCTTAAAATATTCTCAGCAAATTTTTTTACACCTTATATATCTGTTATTTTCTAAAAAAAAAAATTGTGATCTTCTTAGATTGTGCACTTACCACCATATACGCGTCTCCTATTGTCTCTACTTTATAGACATCGAAATTTTCTAAAATGGAATCGAAGCACGTGTATAAGTCGTTCAGGAAGTCTACCACCTGAAAGAAAATGATGAATATTAGGTCCGTACTATCTACACATTTGCTACGGCGTAGCACTCGTAGCATGTGGCTACGAATGAACTTTGCCTCTACGACAAAAGCTGCCTCTGACTTGAGGTAGAGGTAAGTAGTTACTTAGGTTATTTAGAGCGCTTATTTAGATCACTACTAATTGGTTAAAAATCGCTAAAATGTATACCTGAAGCGGCGTGCTTTCAGCAGACATGGCTGTGAATCCAACAATATCACTAAAGTATATAGTAACCGAGTCGTAGCTCTCTGGCAGCACCCGGCGGCCTCTTTTCAGCTGATCGGCCACTGGGGCTGGCAGCATTTCTTCTAGTAAAGCCTCTGGAAATTAAAACAACCACAGTTTATCTGTGTTCTTTTGTGTACGGCAAAATTGAAAAACCGGCGTGAGATTTTGGGGCGCCTCTGTGCCTTAGTATGAGAAATGTGATAGCAACTAATGAAAAAAAAATTTGTTCACATTTTGCCGACGCCTATTCTTTTTCCACACAGACTCTATAAAGCTCTAAGTTCAAACTTGCTTATCGTTTAAGATACGACGAACGACTACCGAGTCTACTCAGCAATGAGTTTGTATGAGACAAATCTCAGCGCGACTAAATTCGATTTGATCCAAATTACTTCCTACATCTGAAAACAAAATTAATTAATGATGAATCCCTTTACCTGTTTTCTTTTTCTCTTCTTGCAATTGATCGGTTCGTTCATCGACTAGAACTTCCAAATTATTTGCATATTTCTCCATCATAGCTATCATGTTGTCGAATATATTTGGTTTCCTGAAAATAAAATAGGACGTAATATAATTAACTAGCGAACTGGCCAGCGGTTTCTTATCTTCCAGTGAGACTAAAATGTTCTTCCCCGGTGAAGTTCATTCGCTTAAATAGTTTCGCGACCAGGGTAACTGTCAGTACGCGCCCGTACGTGCGTGTAAGTGTATGAGACAGAAATTGGCTTGCCTCAAGTGACCTCCTAAAATACCTCATCCTATTTAGTTTCTTTCTAAACTGCCCCGGACGCATATTCTGATGGTAAATATATGTTTCGTGAGGTGCAAAAACAATTTTTAATTTGACTTATAGTTTTCTTCAAAGTAAGATACTGACATGCCTTTCCTAAGAGGTCGAAGCTTAGCGCGCACTGCCTTTAAGTCTGGCCTGGCAGTAGGTTCCTCTGCCCAACACTCGCAGCAACAATCCCGAACACAGTCGAATCTATCAGTCAGAGGGTCCAAAGGTGGTCTGCAACAATATTAAAAATAATGAAATATAGTATATTTAGCTCAGGATCGTGGCGGCCATGGCTCAAGACAGAGAAGTTTGGAGGAAGCTGGTGAAGATTATAGCCCAGAAAAGTCACGTCCCTCAGTCATGAGGATAAAATGATACGATGAAGAAGAAGAAGCTGAGGATCTTCAACCATTAACAAAGAATAATTAACATTTTATTACATTTAATTTAGATTGATTTAAAACATGAAATGCAGAAGTAAAATAAAGGTAGATGCTAGCAAGATGCCACTATTCTTCTTCTTTTTCGTGTGGGACACGGAATCGGACAAAGATCCAATGAAGCCACTATTAAAGAGCAGTATTAGTTTGTTTTCACGGTGGTCTAAGCTCTAGACACATACCTACCTGCAAAGCGTAGGCTCAGGCCGCGCTATTCGCCGAAGTAATGTGGCTGCAGGCAATGCATCGGGCCCAAACGGCCCTTTTCTTGAATGCAACTCATAGAGTACTAGACCAAACGCGTATACGTCAGCTTGAGGCGATCCCGCGCCTTCCACGCTCGTCGCTCCGCCGTGCTCGGAGCCCCATCCTGCTATTCTCAGCAGTTCTGGTGATAGGTAGACTAGACCTACAAATAATTATTTAATTACTAACATAGCAAGGCATTGACAGAAGACATATTCTTCGTTATACAGGGTTATTTTTTATTCACCCCGGAAATTTTATAGGCTGATTCTTGTTATGATTCTGAACAACTTTCATTATGGGGTCACCTGCGAAATCGCGAAAAAAAATCCAGCTGTTCCATACATTTTGATCGAGTAGGTATGAATTTTTCTATGGAGCAGCTGGTTTTTTTTTCGCAATTTCGCAGGTGACCCCATAATGAAAGTTGTTCAGAATCATGAGCGGAATCACCCTGTGAAATTTCCGGGGTGAATAAAAAATATCCCTGTATGTACCGATAGCTTAGGTAAACTAGATATACAATTTAGATCTTATAAGGTACTTACTTTCAAGATGCGTTTTCAAAGCATTTGGATCATTTGGCGGTAACTCGTCTCTTCTGAACTCTCGGAGTCCAAAATCGGCTAGTTTGACGACCCATCTGGCGTCCACCAGGCAGTTGGACGGCCGTAGGGCGCCATGGTACAGTACTGGAGACTCGTGAAGGAAGAGCAAACCCTAGGTAAAAGAACGTTTCTTTTCAGCATAGTTTATTACAGGCTAGTCAATCGCATCTACAAATAAGTATTCAAAGGTTTTATGCTAAAGGATATGTATGTTTAATAATTTGAATATTCCATTATTTGTCGATAAAGATAAAGTTGCACGGAAATCTTCTGTAGGTAAAGGTAGAGTGTCCTCAGAGACTGTTGCGTAACATTATTAAAAATCTCTAGCCTTGTTACATACATACATACATATATCACGCCTATGGTCCCTTTCGGGGTAGGCAGAGCATAAATGGCCGTGAAAAACGGTAATTTACGCCACGTCTGACAAAAGTTCGAGGGTCAATCAGATAACTGTGTATCACTATAGTGACAGGTTGTCAGCCCATCGCCTAAAATTGCAATACACTCCCTCGAGTCCCTTAGTCGCTTCTTACGACACCCACGGGCAAGAAATGGGGTGATGCTATTCTAAGCCGGCATCACACGGGGTCTAGCCTTGTTGTTGTACAATATTAATCTTGATCTCAGAATAATTTACAGTCTTCACAAAAAATCCGAGCAGAATTATTTTCAGTATAGTACCGTGCCCGAAAAAGCGGTAGGCTGTTATTGAAATAACAATTTCCATATTTTAATTAATAACCGAACCGCAACACCGAAACGAAATATTGATGAAAGCTTTCTCATCAACACAGCCTGCGTACCTAGCTATAGCTCTCTCGTATGTGTCTCATATTTTGCTGATGGCTCATTTTCATCAACGGCCCTGTACAATACAGGGTCTCCCGGTACGGCTGGGTAAAAATGACGAAGTTATATTTCCATATCAAATATTAACACCTACAGTTTTGTTTTATCTTTTTTCATATAATATTTTTTTCAGTAAACCAAGGTAGGTTACCTTCAATCTTAAAACATAAAAAATCAAAATTTCTGAACCCGGCTTCAAAAGCATATCATAACTGTCCGCACCACGTTCGCCCACCCTTCATAATACTTAGGCGGTCCAATCTTATTGAGTAAAAATATCTAAATTGTACTGAAACTTACTCGCTCATCAGGTACAAATTATTAGATAATTTTGCCGTGTAATTCCGGTTTAGAATAGCATCACCCCGATACTACCCGTGGGTTTCGTTAAAAGCGGCTGAAGGATAAATTCATCCAAGGAATGGGCAACAGCGTATCCTGTAAATATAACATCTTGCACTGCACTCGCCAATCCGCCTGCCAAGCGTGGTGCCTATAGGCTCATGAGCATAAGTGAACTGTTGCGGCAATTTAACGTAATGTTAAATACTTTTAAAAGCAAAGGAAACATAAGTAGTAGTATGTAGGAATCAAAGATCCTGTATTTGCTAACTACATTGTTCTGCGGAAACCTCATATGTGGCAATACGGAGATCGATGGCCGTAATATCCATCAGGAGCATGATAATACAATATTTTAGATAATACAAGAGGTATTTGTTTCGAAGCTTACGCGTAAACACATGCCGTAAATATTGGTCCATATATCAGCCTCCGTTAATCGATATTTTTTTTGTAGCCCCTGTGATTCTGTAATAGTGTCAACCAATTGAAGGATCTAAACGACTAGAGCAGAAATAAAAAAAAAAAAACTTTATTCACCATCCACCCATAACATTACTTACTGACGATATGATTTGTCACAGTAAAAAATGCACAATTTTCTTCTTCTTATAACAATTACGTATTGTCCTGATAAAAAACCAGCTCAGATGGGATAAAAAGATAAAACTTTAGGGCTGGCCAGGCTAATCACACGGCATGTAACTTTACGCCACCACCACCAGTAAACTACATTTGTTTCAAATCGAGTCAAGATTTTCAAAAGGTGTTATTTACATGCGTATAATTAATCACCAAGAGCAGAGCAAAGCTTGAGGTAGCGTTTTATCAGTCTGATGCAGACGACTTACCCTGATAATATCGCCAACCAGCGACGCAATGAACATATTGTCCAGCTTGATGTCTTCATTTTCCAGGATATCCTGCAAGTGTAGTCAGAGTGTTATATAAAACTTTAAACTAAACAAGCGAGACAGACTTTTAAAACCAAAGTATATTAGCCTCAAGGCCGCAGTCTTAGGCATGACGTGTAGTATGGGTTGGCTCAGGTTATACTAGTAACAGAAAATAAAACTCAGCGACCAGCGTCATTTTTATTTTTCTTTCCTTATTTATTTGAAAAAGTACACTTTATACAACCATAACAGGAAATCACAATGCGATTGCATAAGAAACGATATTATTTAAACTTTCATACAATTTAAGGTATGCAATGTCAAATTACGCTGGACGTCCGGAATTTTCCTTATATCCCGCATAGTCTGACCTTCTCTATGCGCCACTTTCCGAACACTAAACCCCTCCTTTAAAATTCAGTAAAGAACGACTCGGCGAGTTGTGTGTGATAAGATGAACTTGTAAAATTTTGAATTGTGTCACATAAACGAAAGCAGGTTATATTTATTTTTATGACTCCATGAAACCATTGAGCGTTGAATTAAATTCATTTGCTGAGAAAGCGGATTTCTTGATGCTTATATCAGAATGTCCTCATCTACTTAGTGCAACCAATATTTTGAAAGTTCGTCAGCTGGGACATTTACGTTTTAAACACCAGTCCAGAAAACAGACGATATGAAAATCATCAAGCCGTGCCACGCGTTACTGGCATTAAAATACACTTGCAAAATTGGCTGCGAATGAGCTGCGGTAGCCCAGATGGAAGAGGCGTCGCCACTAGTAATGCGAAAGTCGCAGGTTCAAATCCTGCCCGCGCTTGAACATTTTGCAATTTTCAAAGAAAAATGAAAATATCTTAGAATAAACCTTCAATACTATGTATACACACATCAGAAACCAAATTTCTCTTTAACAGTTAACCAGACGACCTACGTTAAGTTTCTGCATGTCATCAAATTTGTCTACCTTTCAAAGGATCTATCTCATAGTAATCTATCAACACTGAGAGTGCTTTTAAACTTGTAGGTATTGCAAGCATCTCATACGTTGCACCTTATCGTAAAAAAGTTTGGAATCAATCGTCTCGCAGGTTAGTAAGTGGTATCTAAATAGTTGCTGTAATCCAGTAAAATTCGAATTGAACAAGAAGTAATTGCAGTACAAACTCAGTTTTAAATTGCATTCATAAATTCCTATGAAATCTTGTTTATTTACAGTTACATACACAAAGCAGGTAAAATGTAATTCACTGTTGAAATACAAACGAAAATAAATAAAGCATAGTTTGTTTACCTTGAGGCTGCCACGCGTGCAGTACTCGGAAAGTGCGCATACATTTGGCGGTTCAATGCAGGCGCCCACGAACCCGTTCACGTTATCGTGCTGTAGGTCACGCATCTGACAAACGAAACACACAAATTACACTAGCTAAACTTATCTATGGAAATGAGGATTGCTGTGGTTGTTGTTTACATGTTAGTTCTATGTTCTATGCACGTGTGAATGCTTCACAAAACAAGGAAATTGTTTCGTTGCATTTTTAGTTGTCCCATCGTTGCAGGAAATTTATCAAAAAGTTTCGGTCACATCAAAAATATCTTCTACTTCTGGATTTGACCACTGTTTGTTAGTATGGTATATTTTTGTTCTTGTTTAAGTTATGTTCTATTGAGGCGAGCAATAAAGTGTCTCTGTCCGATGTCTCTGTCTATCAGCTATTCTGGCTGTCAATTTTTGGTTTTAAGGTGGTGCCACAAACGTAGCTATAAATCACGTAGTGTTGTAGTAGTTTTACTTCTTGATAGTCAAAAATCTTTTCTTAAGCTACGATTTAAACTATCGAACGACAACAAAAAAGTACGATATTTATAGCTACATATTATGTGGCTATCTTAAATATTAAAACATGATTGAAACCAAAAGAGAGATTGTAGAAATTTTCTTTTTAAAATGTTTAGTTAATGCCGGCACTGGCAGGTAATGTCGTTCGTAAACAGTTTGGGAACGGCTGCGGCTGACACTAATGGCGGCTACAGAACCACTGGCTTTGTTTCCACTGCACTGTATGCGATATACGACGCGGTAAATCTACCGTGATGAAACTGACGACAGAAATGGCTTCAAGTGTGGAGCAGTTGAGAGCTTTTAGGAACTCTTTGTATCAGAGCAGCCATTTAACTGATACATTTCTTAAAAGCTAGAGTAAAAAACAAATTGGGTACGAATAAAGCAACAGCAACAGCGAACCTGCTAACAAGTAACTGTTTTTTTTTGACTTGCAAAATTTTCAAGCGCATGAATTTTGCAAGTTTTCAAAAATGTTATACCTAACACGGGAAGTGTTTTAAAATTTAGTATTCAAGTAACTGATGTAGACTCAATCTTATTTAATATATTAAAGTTTTAAATCAGTTGCAAAACACATGAGTGTACAACTACAAGAGCTTTAAATTAGAAGTGGGCAAAGGAGCAGATAGTGTACAAAGGAAACAGAATGAGTGATGGCCCACCTGAACAATCAGTGGTAATATTTGCCATTGAAATTTGACGCTGACAGCGGTGCGGTGTAGTGTCTTCCCACATATTTCAGAAGTGATTTATTTACAAGAGCTTTACACTAAAATTGTTTAATATTTAGCGTTGTTATGCTGGGGTGAGTTAGGTATTAATGACGGTCTATGAATGCGGAGCGGTGCTCGATCGCACGCGTCGCTCTGGGCGTGTGTTGTCCCTTTCTCACTCGCAGGGCGAGACGGGCGACGTGCGCGCAGACCGCCTGACGGCGCCACGCGGTGATTTCTGCACCGCAGTCAGTCACTCGAAAACCGTTCGGACGTCGAGTATCGTGTTTGTGCGGATTTCCCGCCACGAGTTTTGTGATGCCGCGTGTAATGGACGATTCAATTTGAGATCGCGCGTGTTGATGTATCGTAATATTGCGGTTCTCCTGGGTTATACTAGAATACCAGGCTTAGTGATTGTTGGATGTCTCGACGTCTTCCACGTGAGCGTCGCGTTGAATAGGCATCAAGTGGCCATATCGGCTCGCGTTTTGTACGACCCTAATTCGTGTTGGGTCACGCGTAATGACTAATATCAAAGTGAAATACGAACAGAAGCTGTGAGTGGTTTGAAGTGAATAACGCGCCAAGGCTGTAGTGGAATGCTGGGTGTCGATATCTTTTCCACCCAGCCCTGTAAGTACCCACGGAATTCCTCTTTGATCCATTCCCTGTACTTCCTTTCTCCGTTGGGTATTTTATGCATTTGGACCGGCGTTAACTGTAAGTGATAAATCTAGTTGTTTTAGTATAAAACTGTTTATGGTGTGTTCCCTTTAGTCATATTTGTTGTACCATATCATTGTGACTCCTTAGTACGAATTGCGGAATTCGTGGGGTGATATAATTTGGAGGTACTTACTTATAATCTAGTGCTAATACGTGTGACGTAACGCCAGATCGGCAGACGGTATTTACTACCGACTTGAGTTATGTAAAGGTTGGAACACATCATTTGCCAATTTCACTCAACTTAGTTAATTAGGTTAAATAGATTTAGGTTCACGTTTAATTCATAGTATGCGCTGCTATATTGTGCAGCGTATGTTATTTAGCGCTGCGTAACGCAGCCATTGTCTGCCTCCAGTTGAACTCCTGGTATTTTGCTCGAAATTTATCTGTGTAAATCGCTTCCACTGCGGGAGTTTGGCTTGGAATTAGACAAAAATAGTAGTAACAGTAGAAGTGGGCACGTAACTAGGGAAAGTGTCCGCAGTGAGCAAACAGAGTGAATGGTGGTTCACCTAAACAATCAGTGGTGGTATTTGCCACCGCTATTTGACGCTACCTCGTTGAAGTGTCTATCCACGTTTTATAACATAAACGTGATTTACTTGCTCTCTGCAAATTGAAGTGACTGGAAAAACTGAAAATTCATCGCCAAAGGTTTTGAGAGATGCAAGGTTCTTTGTCATGTAGCAAGGGATATTTTAGTAGTAACGGTAATAATGTATGAATAATCAATCAATTGTTGTATTTATTCCAACTCATTAATTACCTTCTCAACAAAAACGACACGTCATTGCGATTGATGTATCACGTCGTCGTATCATCGTGACAAACTCGATCGTAAACATTCACTCAAGAAATTGCAAATTATTCATAGAGAAATAGGTGCACAGATGTTTACTTGTTTTTTCGATAACATACATACATATATCCCT
This sequence comes from Tuta absoluta, assembly GCA_027580185.1. Taxonomy (NCBI): domain Eukaryota; kingdom Metazoa; phylum Arthropoda; class Insecta; order Lepidoptera; family Gelechiidae; genus Tuta; species Tuta absoluta. The sequence goes on from JAQAHW010000003.1 coordinate 12,237,584, forward strand.
TGCGGGGTAGACAGAGTATAACGGTCGTAAAAACTAACGTTTACGCCATGTCTGACAAATATTGGAGGGTCATTCAAAACATTACGTATAGCCATAGTGACAGGTTCTCAGCCTATTACCTAAAATTGCAATACAAATGTAACCATCGAGTCGATAGATAGATATTTCGGCTGATCATGGAGAGCAAGAAATGATGACTAGGAACTATTTTCTAAGCGTCTACAAAATCTCCATTATATAATTGCCATTCGCTATCCGCTTCTTCGATCCGCAATTTATATAAATTACAGTCATGTTTCACTTAAGTAAAAACAGTTTAGAGTTGCCATTTTCAATCTATTTTGCTAATATTATATTAAAAAACACTATGAAACTGCTAATATAAGATCTTTCTACTTATACCTACTAACTAGCTTCATTGTTTTTATCATCTAATCCTTCCTTTCTTTGTGTCGCCTCACATCATCACAACCATTCAAAGCAAGCCCTCGTGAGAAATAAGGCTCATTTCGCGAGCGTGCTATTATGGTATTAGGTATCTCACGGCCCTCGGCGTACCTGCTTCGAGCATTCGACAAAACAAAGCCAAACGAATGGAAGTGATTTGTCTCAGTCAGTACCCAACTCATAATATTCTGAGGCTTTGGAACGAGCGCTATGAGTTTTCATAATCATAATCATAATCTTTATTGCGAATCATATGGTACATAAAGGTGGTAGGTAATATATAATTTCCAGCACATGAAACCCTTTTTACAGTGGGGCTGTAGGGTATTGCAATAGGTGAGAGGGCTAATAAAATATTAACAAACTTAGTAATAATTAAAATTCGAATACTAGTGCTTATTTAAACTAATACTTAATCTACTTAACCTACTTAAGTCTAAGGATATGTTTATTATGTAGCTGTAATAATTCTGTTATATTTTCTAAGGTTGTAGTGTAGGCGTTATTTTTCACTTAGGAAATCATTTAGGCTGTAGTAGCATTTATTTATGAGGTAAGATTTCAGTTTCTGTATAAATATGTGATCTTTTACTTCTGACTTAATGACTTCTGGTAATTTATTATATATTTTGATTCCGGTAAAGTAGGTGCTCTTGTGATATATTGTCATTGTTGTAGTGGGGAGTTTGAGGTTACTCTTGAATCTTAAATTATGGGTGATGAATCGACTTTCTTGGGTAAATTTGTTTATATTTTTGCGAACGAATGTTGCCAAGTCTAATATAAAAAGAGAATGTAAAGTCAACATATGATTATTTCTAAAATATGGTCTACAGCTCTGCCGATTTTTTAAGCGAAAAATTATCCTGAGGCATTTTTTCTGCATCACGAAAAGTTCGTGTACATTGGTACTGTTGCCCCATAAAATTATTCCGTAGCGAAGCCACGATTCCGCATAAGCATAATAAGCCGACAAAGCTGCTTCTACATCTGTGTTAGCTCTAATGGTATTTAGTGCATATGTAAATCTGGTTAATTTAGTTTTGGTTTTCGATATATGCTCTTTCCAGTTTAAGTTACTGTCGAGATTAATGCCTAATAGATTATGCGTTTTTACTTCCTGAACTGGGTTTTGATCAATATTTATATTATTAAGCGACAAGGGTTGTTTTTGTGGGGGATGAAATTGAATTGCTTTAGTTTTTGTGGTATTAATCTGTAAATTGTTATTAGTAAGCCATTCTTGAACTGTCTTTAAAGTGGAATTTATCTTATCGACACAGTAATTTTTTTCGTTTGATTGGAAATTAAATAATAATGATATATCGTCAGCGAACATGGTACATGTGATATTTAATTTCTTAGGTAATTGGTTTATATATACCAGGAACAGTATACAGCCGAGTACACTGCCCTGTGGAATCGAACCTTTGAGTTCGCGTCGAGTTGATCGAATTTTTTCTATAGCATTTGTAGTTTCATTGTAATGCTCAATTTGAACATATTGAGTTCGATGTTCCAGGTACGATTTAAACCAATCGTGCGCTTTACCACGTATGCCTGATCTATATAATTTTGAAAGTAACACGGAGTAACTAACTTTATCATACGCTTTGCTAAGATCTAGGAGTATACCTACAACACTTTGCTTCTTATTGATGTAATCTAGTGCCTGTTGAATATAAGTATATACAGCTAATATAGTGGACCGTTTTTTCCTAAAACCATATTGGCAATCATCAAAGAATTTAGTTTTTTCTAAGAATCCGATTAAGCGCGAGCACATAGCTTTCTCAAATACCTTTGAGATAGCTGGTAGAAGTGCGATGGGTCTATAATTATCAGCTAGTTGGTCATCACCTTTTTTGTATATAGGTCTTACTATGGCTATTTTCAGTAGGTCAGGAAATTTGCCTGTTTCAAAAGATTGGTTTATTAGTGATGTTATGGGTGGAGTGAATTCTGTTGCGCAATTTTTCAAAAGAGACGGAGGTATTTCATCTATGCCGGTGCTGTTCTTATTTTTAAGGTTTTTAATAATTTTATAGACTTCATCTTCATCAACGGATTTTAAGTAGATTGAGTTTAACTGTTGCTCTATATTTATATCTGTTTGTACGGAATTCGGAGAAGGATTGTTAATATTTATAAAAAAATCATTTAATGAATTGGCTATTAATTGTGGAGAATTTGTAGTGAGTTTATTTTTTAACTTTAGTTGCATATTTTTTAGTTTTGTAGGTTTCGTTTTGCCAGATATATTATTTACAATTGACCACATTGTTTTGGTTTTATTTGTGGAGTTTTTCATCTCACATATGTAATTGTAACGCTTTGACAATTTAATGGACTTTTTTAGAAATTTGCTATACAATTCACAGTGAGTTTTCAAGATAGGATTTCGTTTTGATTCCTTCAAGTGTTGTAGTAACAGACGTTTATGATAACAGGAAATTTTTAATCCTTTACTTAACTAGGATTTTTGTTTTTTATTCTTTACTTTTAATCTCATTACAGGTATAGTTTTATCCAGAATGTCTTTTATTTCTTTTATAAACTCGTTGTAGTTTAAGTTAATGTCTTGTCCGTCTTTAATTATGTTTATCCAGTCAGTTTTTCGTAAATAACTTTTAAATAGTTCCATATTTTTAGCGTTAAATACTCTTTTGTAAATAATCCAAGGTTTATTTACCGCAGCCGATTGTGTGTTTACATTGATAGTGTACACTACACCTCTATGATCTGAAAAGCCATATTCTTCAACTTTAGCATTAAATGGCTTTCTGTTAGTGTAAATATGGTCTATGCATTTAGATGAGTTTTTAACGTGATCAACTCTTGTATAATTTTGTACTATTTGTTTTAGATTATGTGACATCGTTAAATCGATTAATTTTGAACGATCTGGCGAATTTTTTAAATAGTCTATATTGAAATCTCCACCAAGTATTATGTGTTTTTTTGGTTCTTTTGATTTTATTTTATTTAAAACTTTACTCAAACTTTTAAAAAATATGTCTATGTTACGATCCAGTCTGTGAATACATAATAATAGGACGTCATATTTAACTATTTCTACACAACAACATTCGAAGATGAATTCTACTGATAATTCTGATATATCTTTACGGTCTACATATTTAATATCGTCACGAAGTAAAATCGCTACTCCTCCGTGAATATGCTCTTTTCTGTAAAACGCACTGGCGAAATTGTAATTAGGTATCGTGACAAACTCAGCTTTTAAAAATGGTATCCATGTCTCAGATAGGCATATTGCTTCAAGACTATGTGTAGATAAGAGGCTTTCTAAAAGTGATATTTTGCTATCGTTTAAGCAGAGCTTAAACTTATATTCTGAAAAAAAATATTAAACGGTTGTACGAAAGGAACTATTTTGGGGTGATTTACTTTGCTTTTCAGTGCCCATTTCTCGTTGTATGTTTGATGGTGTAGTTTTTATATATTGATTTTCTGTTTTTTTCATGTTTACTTCTTCTTGGATAGGTTTCTCCTCTTTTCCGTTAACTATAAGCTTATTGTTTCTGATGATAGCATGCTTGCCATTGCGTCGGGCCTCAAACATAGATTCTCTAATTTTTTTGCGTTGTGTAAGGCTATCTTCGTCTAAATACTCTGAAATTGCTAAACCTGTGTTTTTGAACAAATGTTTGTACTGGAGTAAGTGTCTTGCCAGTCTTTTACTCAGCAACTCAATAACTAGAGGTCTTTTATCATTCCTTCTGCCTATTCTTGTCAAGTCCTCAATATAACCAGCGGTATTGACATTTAAAATATTTCTAAAAATATTTATAACCCTATCATGCACTTCTATTTCTGTTTCATAATAATCTTCACTAAGGCCATGAAGGACGATTTTTTTGCAAGTCGTACTTTTGCTCGCTTCTAATTTCGTAGGATTTGGTTGATGGTTTTCTTTTATATCTGGGAATTGTCTTCTAAGTTCTTCCAATTCGTTCTTCAGTTTAGAATTTTCGGTGTTTAAAGTATTTATGTTCTTATCTATTTCTGAAATAGAATACTTGAGACGGTTTTGATCAGATGATAAAGTGTTAATTTTTGCATTCAGTTCGGTCTTTAGTTCAGATAGAGCATTCTTAAATTCGGTGAATATAGTAGCTTTTATTTCTTGAATTAAAGATTGCTTATTCGCATTTAGTTTCATGTCCAGAAGTCTTTCAAATTGACTCACAGTGAGTGGTTCTTCTGCGGGAGACAGAGACAGGTGTGAATTTATATTTTCATGAATGACAGTATCCCCTAAAATGTTCAGATCGTCGAGACTTGATGAGGATGAGTTGCTCACTGGATACTTCCTTGTTTTTCGAAAAGTGATATTGATGTTTTCTAACAAATCAGTGTCTTTTCTATCGTGGTTCTGCTGCATATTAGGGTCACACTGCAAGCCCATTTCACGTATGCAGGTTGAGCATTTCCATGCAAATTTGTTTTCCGGGGTCATCAAAATATATCTACGAACTGAGCAATTGGCACAGTATAAATCATACTCATCTTGGCACTTACTGCATTTTAAAAACTCTCTTGTTTTGATTATTTTTAAACATCCTGTACATATTTTCGGATTCATTATTTGTTCGGCCTTGCTCATTTTGAGTACATGTGGCTCTATCTAGACTTCTAATTTTGGACTATTGCGTTTAATAGAGAACCAGTTATTGTGGGTGCTAGTTTGCTTTAAAAAGGTTAGATGGCGCTGTTTTTGTTTAATCCCGCGCTGACTCTATGTTTATAATTTCTCAAATTTATAGGTTATGAAAAAATATCAATTTTTCAAAATACTACCGTAAAGGTTTCGATTAACATCCAAAAGCACTGTTTTGTATCATATATGAAGCAAAATCAATCTTATTCTGGTTATATCTATCCACAAAGTAAATTTTGACGGTTTGCCGGCGGCAAATATTTTGCACTGTTTTAGATCAATCTACGAGGTAAAATTATAAAACTAATACTTTCAGCACAGTCCTTTGTAGCACAAAAATATTATTTAACTTCCTTTTTACTGATGAAGCACTATTAATATTTTTTTCGAATAAGTTTTACAAAATCGATGTTTACTTGCGCTTAGTGGCGCCCTCCTTGTTTTTAGGTTGTATTGTGATAATGCTACGCATGATAAAGTGTATTGTTTATCACACACTGCTGCCGTGTGATGCCGGCTAAGAAAAGCATCACCCCATGTCTTGCCCGTGGGAGTCGTAAGAGGCGACTAAGGAACTCGAGGGTGTGTATTGCAATGCTAGGCGATGGGCTGACAACCTGTCACTATGGCAATACACAATTTTCCGGATGACCCTCAAATGTCGGTCGTTTATGCTCTGCCTATCGCGCAAGGGATAATAGGCGTGATATGTGTGTGTGTGTGTTTATCACACACAAATTAAGAAAGAACAATACAACTTAAATGATGTTAGCTACGGCGTAGCACTCGTAGCTCTTTTGTTTGCGTAACGCAGGATAAAAATATAAAAAACAAATGCGTATAAGGCAAGTAGCTATAAGTTTGGGTTCTCCTTATCCTTCGCTTAATAGAAAAAATACAGCCTACGCGAAATTGTAGCCAAAATCCCCCAAAGTGGGCTTACGGTCGTACCCAAGTAAATACACCGCAGTTATGTTATTGAATCCGTAAAAATATTTAAGACAAACTAAATAAATCTGTCTTAGTTATAGGCCGAGCGACAACGGTAGGTATTTGTCAAGTTTATTTATTAAAAAAAGTAGGTACATAAGTTGTGTGCGAATTTACGAAATAAGAAAAGACTTCTAACTAGGAATTATAAAGCTACAATTTAAATTTCATAGGATAATGTCTTAAAAGTATAAATTACATGTCATCAATATTATTCAATTCTTTTTCCAATTAGCATAATTTCAATTTCCTCTTGAATATTTCCATATTATCAATAGTCTTTAGTTCCTTTGGTAATTTATTACACAATTTTACAGCTTGATACATAGGGGAATTGCTTTGCGATATTCAACTTAGGCTTTATGACATAATTTAACTCTTGCCTGCGTGTCTTTAATCTTACTGTCATTTCATCTTCTGTTTCATATCTTATGTCTATGTTTTAATATATCAATGAGCAGTACAAACATGTAGAGACTAGGCACCGTTAAAATATCATATTTTTTAAAATATCCTTTACAAGATTCCCATGGAGGGATGTCATGCATGTGAAGTGAAGCTAATTTCACAATGTGAAGTACGTATCGCGTTGTAGGCAGCGTGGTAGGCAGGGTGCCAGTCTATTCCTAAAATTCATATTAAATATGTTGAGGAAATCAGGCATCTGCCGGGGTCTATGATTTTCATCCAACGTGAAGTAACAAGACAAACTAGGTGGATAAATGTTTTATACTGCACATTTTATTATCCATACCAGAAACTTTATTGTTGCATGTAGATCGTTTGTGTTTTAAACTTATTTACAAGTTTTACGGAGGGTCATAAAACTTACTATATACCTAAACTTTGACTTTGTGCTATAAAAGTGTTTCCATAACTTGAAATCAAATAACAGTTTTAGTGTAGAAACTTACATAATTTTTATGGATTTTAACTTAGTAAATGGCAGATTCACGGATCTAGCTATTGTAATAGAAGATTTTATCGCGATAGGGGTACCTTTGTCTTTTACAAACCCTCGTCCATCAAAGTGAGATCAAACAGTATTAACTCTTTTATTTGGACTGTGACCGTGTATAACTCGTTTCAATATTGTCCTATTAGACTCGATTCCACGTTACTAAAACGGCTTGCGAAAAATATTTCCGATAAATAGTTTTTGAAAAGAATAGTAGACATTTTAGCCATGACATGTCTAAATATAATAGTCGATGATTTCTGCGCCATTCTGGACATTTCATCCTTGTATTTTTAGCCGCCATTTGTTTAAAATATAGATAAGGCAAGTTTTAGACGCAGTTATCTCCAATCCTACAGAACTGCAAGTGACAATGTTATTTTTAGTCAACAATATACGGTAAAGTGAGATCAGGTCTATTGGCTGTCTCATATCGAAGGAGCGAAACCAATTTCCTAGGTAAGGAGGCAATAAATGTCACGTTTGAAACACGCTAACGTATTCCCCGCGACACGTTTATTGTAAAGTAAACATTGAAAAATGTGGACGAAACACATTGCGCTTCGACCGTGAGACATCTCGGGAGTTTATAGGGTGATTCTTTGCGCGTGAGTGAATACAATTTTAATAATGGCAGCGGATCTTTTTTAATAAAAGAAAAATAAACAATATATTTTTGCTAAATAGATCTGTAGACGTGATGAATCAGGCGTATAGTTTTCGGCTATGGGAAATCGGTATAGCTTAGTTTATAGATTAAAGCAAAGAGCATATAACCACTTACGTTCTAGATTAAAGTATAATTTTTGTTGTGTTGACTAACTTTAAACTTTAATGTTTGTTGGGGGTTTATTCCGGAACTTTATTGAGAATTGAGTAGTTTTTAAATTAAAAAGTAATACCTGCCAGAATACACCGCCTTCCGGTTCGATGACTCAAAACTTGAATCCAAATTATTGATAACTGCAAAACTTTACTTACGATTTTGAGTCTTGATTTCCCTAGTGATGTCAATATGATACCTTCTCACTCGCTTGGCAGCCAGTAGCCGACCACGGTAGAATGCCACCTCGGTGACGATGGCTGAGTAGCGGAAGTCCAAGTCAGGGTTCGACCTTAGGGACGAGGTATTAGTATTTCACTTACGATTTTGAGTTCCTTTTTGATTTCCCTGGTGATGTCGATGTGATGCCTCCTCACTCGCTTGACGGCCAGTAGACGGCCTCGGTAGAACGCCACTTCAGTGAAAATGGCAGAGTACCGGAAATCCAAGTCAGGGTTCGAACTTAGGGACACTTGGCTGGATCGTACGCCGCCTGTCATAGAAAGAAGTATTTTTGATACGTACTTATTTAAAGGGCGGGCGGGGCAGACCGGCTCCGTATGCGTTCCGTATCCAGCTCTCGTCCGTAGTCACGCACGAACTGATAACGTTGTAATGTATAGGATTGTATGAGATACGGCACACCGCTTGCGTTGCGTATCCGTTCCGTGCTGCACACAAGCGGTGTGCCGTATCTCATACAGTCCCATACATCACAACGTCATCAGTTCGTGCGTGACTACGGACGAGAGCTGGATACGGAGCCGGTGTGCCCCACCCTTAAGTTGTTATGTGAGTTTCTAATACGATAAACTGTAAAATACGTCTTAATGTTATTGTCCATTTTATAACAAAAAGCAATATTTTGCAATTTTCAAAATGCTTATTGAGCTTCATGAACTTGTGTACTGTCAAGTGAGGATATGCGCATATTTTTACTCATAGTTTGAGTCGTTCATCAACACTTTATCCCTAACAAAAAACAGAGAACTTCTTTAAAATGCGAGGTTTTTCTTCTAATTTATTCCAGCAAGCTGCAAGGCACGTAGAAAGGAAGAAAGCCCTATTGTGTAGGCATAATTTTACACGTATGCTTTGTGCAGTATAATTGCTGTGCACGCACTGTTTACTTATTTTAAGATAGTGAGATTGAGACAGCCACCCCTGTGTAGGTTCTACATATTAATATGTTTGTGTAAATAAAGAATTAGAATTTATTTACAATACAGTACCTATTTGAACTATTGTGGGTCGAAAAAGCTAATCACAATAAACACTTTTTGTTTGTATATAGGATACCTAACCATTGCATAGGTAGGTATAACCAATAAGTGATATTAACCGATACCAGAGTGAAATTTTGCTAGTGACCGCGAAAACTAAAAACGGGCTGGTGATATTGAATAACTTTCATAAGGAAAATAGGTCGAAACACGAATAAAATAATTGTAGTTCCCATATGAAATTGCCGATCGGCTGATTTGAGTTACCTACTATGGAAACTCAGAATGTTTTTGGCATATTTCAACCTATGTTCCTTGGGGAGAGTTATTTCTTATCACCAGCCCGTCTTTAAGTTTCGCAATCGGTCACTAGTAAATTCACACTTCCCGTGTTAGGTATACAATTTTTTGAAAACTTGCAAAATTTTCTAGAGATGAGCTGCGGTAGGGTAGCCCAACCCAAATGGAAGAGGCGTCGCCACTAGTAATGCGAAAGTCACAGGTTCAAATTGTCTAATTCCAAGCTAAACTCCCGCAGTGGAAGCGATTTACACAGGTAAATTTCGAGCAAAATACCAGGAGTTCAACTGGAGGCAGACAATGGCTGCGTTACGCAGCGCTAAATAACATACGCTGCACAATATAGCAGCGCATACTATGAATTAAACGTGAACCTAAATCTATTTAACCTAATTAACTAAGTTGAGTGAAATTGGCAAATGATGTGTTCCAACCTTTACATAACTCAAGTCGGTAGTAAATACCGTCTGCCGATCTGGCGTTACGTCACACGTATTAGCACTAGATTATAAGTAAGTACCTCCAAATTATATCACCCCACGAATTCCGCAATTCGTACTAAGGAGTCACAATGATATGGTACAACAAATATGACTAAAGGGAACACACCATAAACAGTTTTATACTAAAACAACTAGATTTATCACTTACAGTTAACGCCGGTCCAAATGCATAAAATACCCAACGGAGAAAGGAAGTTCAGGGAATGGATCAAATAGGAATTCCGTGGGTACTTACAGGGCTGGGTGGAAAAGATATCGACACCCAGCATTCCACTACAGCCTTGGCGCGTTATTCACTTCAAACCACTCACAGCTTCTGTTCGTATTTCACTTGATATTAGTCATTACGCGTGACCCAACACGAATTAGGGCCGTACAAAACGCGAGCCGATATGGCCACTTGATGCCTATTCAACGCGACGCTCACGTGGAAGACGTCGAGACATCCAACAATCACTAAGCCTGGTATTCTAGTATAACCCAGGAGAACCACAATAATACGATGCATCAACACGCGCGATCTCAAATTGAATCGTCCATTACACGCGGCATCACAAAACGCGTGGCGGGAAATCCGCACGATACGCGATACCCTCCCGTCCGAACGGTTTTGAGTGACTGACCGCGGTGCAGAAATCACCGCTTGGCGCCGTCAGGCGGTCTGCGCGCACGTCGCCAGTCTCGCCCTGCGAGTGAGAAAGGGACAACACACGCCCAGAGCGACGCGTGCGATCGAGCACCGCGCCGCATTCATAGACCGTCATTAATACCTAACTCACCCCAGCATAACAACGCTAAATATTAAACATTCACCCGCCCTAGGCCGAATCCCTTAGGCCTATTCACTACTGGGGAGACGAGATAGCGTTGCTATTGCTCGCTTAAGAACTGAATCCCCTACCTGAACTGTCGCGACTCGAGGAGTGCCATCACTACCTGGGAACAAGTTGAGAATGCGCCCTCTGCGCCATCGCAGTGGCGGCAGGTTGGCATCCTTAACCAGAACGAGATCTCCGATGCGAGGGGGTTCAGTTCTGTCCGTCCACTTAAAGCGTTGCTGCAGAATGTGCAAATACTCAAGCGACCATCGCTTCCAAAAATTCTGAGACATTTGCTGCAGCAACTCATAACGCGTCAAACGATTGCTACTGACCTCTGTGTAGGGGTATTCTGGCAAGGCGTTAAGTGGTCGGCCAATTAAGAAATGCCCTGGTGTCAGGGCCTCCAGATCATTCGGATCTGAGCTAAGCGGACACAAAGGACGTGAATTGAGAACGGCCTCAATTTTACAAAACACGGTCGCTAGCTCCTCAAAGGTTAATATCGTTAAACCTACAACGCGCATCAAATGCGTCTTAGCGGACTTTACAACCGCTTCAAATATACCACCCCAGTGGGGGCATCCTGGTGGATCGAACACCCAGTTAATGCCCTGACGGGAGAGGCTCGTGCCGATAGCTTCCTCGTTTTCCGATAAAAACGTTATAATTTCTTTCATACATCGATCAGCGCCCTTAAAGTTGGTACCACAGTCCGACCTGATCAGCGCTGGTCGCCCTCTTCGCGACACAAATCTATCTAAAGCTGCTAAGAAAGCCTCCGTAGTGAGGTCGGCCACGAGTTCCAAGTGGACGGCCTTGGTTGCTAGGCACACAAACACGCACAAATACGCCTTGATTGACTTCGCGTTGCGAAGGCGTGATGCCTTTACCATAAAAGGCCCCGCAAAGTCCGTTCCCACACCCGCAAACGTCCAGGCTTCCGTCACCCGGTCCGGTGGGAGGTCTCCCATCTGAGGTTGCATTGTGGCTGCCTTCAACCGATAGCAAGGCAAGCACCGAAACACAATGCTCCGTACCGTACGTCGTCCAGACAAGATCCAAAACTCGCGCTGCAGAATAGCCAAAAGTGCATTGCAGCCCGCATGCGAGTTTTTCTGGTGACGATCCCTAACTATAAGTTCTACCAAAGGTCCCTTCTTTGGGAGTAACAGCGGATGCCGTGCTGAAAAGGGCAGGGGGCCAATCGCGGTAATTTATAACGTAAATACCAAAACAAAACCAAACCAAAAACGCTACGTTACGCACTTTTCGTATCGCGGTAACCGCATGAACGGAAACGTTTCGACTTTTGTTTGGAAGTTACGCTGGAGCGGCGAACGATCGATCTTTTAGTACGCGTTTGGTATCGCGGTAATTTTTTGACAGCGTTTTAAACCACTAACGTTACGTTGGGAAGGTCTCAGACGCTGTCAAATGAACGTTTTTGTTGTAGTTCGTCGAGAGCAACTTTTGCTGAGACGTTGGCCGTTTTAAATACGTTTTTGATTTAAAAAAATGCTTGAGCTCTATCTCCACACCCTCGATAGGGCCCATGAGGTGGACGTGGCTAAATAAAGAGCCTAGAGCCGCAGGAAGAATACCACAAGTGCCTTAATCACACGCAGCGAGTGTAGTGGACAGAGTGGCAAGTCAGTGCTCTTGGCTGTGTTTGTTTGTATGATTGCCTTGACCACATGTAGCGAGTACATTGGACAATAGAGGAAAAGTCAGTGCGCTCGCCTCCTTCTCACCAAAAGCCTTGAGCACACATAGCGAGTGCAGTGGACAGAGAGTGGCAAGTCAGTGCTCTTGGCTGTGTTTGTTTGTATGATTGCCCTGACCACATGTAGCAAGTACATTGGACAATAGAGGAAAAGTCAGTGCGCTCGCCTCCTACTCACTAAAAGTCTTGATCACACATAGTGAGTGCAGTGGACAGAGTGGCAAGTCAGTGCTCTTGGCTGTGTTTGTTTGTATGATTGCCTTGACCACATGTAGCGAGTACATTGGACAATAGAGGAAAAGTCAGTGCGCTCGCCTCCTACTCACCAAAAGCCTTGATCACACATAGCGAGTGCAGTGGACAGAGAGTGGCAAGTCAGTGCTCTTGGCTGTGTTTGTTTGTATGATTGCCTTGACCACATGTAGCAAGTACATTCATTGGACAATAGAGGAAAAGTCAGTGCGATCGCCTCCTACTCACCAAAAGCCTTGATCACACATAGCAAGTGAAGTGGACAGTGAGTGGCGAGACAGAGAAATATTTTTAGCCTAGCTGAGGGAGCGAGCGATGGTGGAATAAATTTGTAAATAAAAGAAATATATATTTTAATATACTTTGTTTATTTTATTTTTCTTTAGCTAGTTTACATCCATGTTGTGGCTGTTTAATTCGTTGGGGATCCCCTGCATCAGACGATGGTAGCTGTAACAATATAATAATAGTGTAAATAGCTACCCCATGTCCCATGCAAATGGGATGTTTTCCTGCTGTAAAAAGAAGCAACTTTTATTATTATTGATATCTATATATTATTTCTATCTTCCCCGAGACTACATACATATAGTTATGACCCTTTATCTCAATTCTTTATTTCTGCTTACATCAAGAAGATCTTAAAATTTAATTGGACACTAACATGCACCTTGCTAGGGTATTGCAGTTTAGATAAAAAACTTAAATAAACTAGCAAATTTTAAATTAAAAATTATATTTTACATATATTACCTGCCGGGTAGGCAGAAAGAAAACAGCTGCAAAAATACAGTTGCTATGGCGCTATGGCCATGTCTGATAAATAAGTGTGGGCTGTATAAGAAAAATCTATATAGTGATAGGTTCTCAGTCTGTGGCCTAACGTGGTAATACACATAACACCTTCAACTCCCTTAGTCACCTCTGACAAACTACATACATGGGAAAGAAATGAATTGATGCTATTCTAAGCAGTCATCACATGACAAAATTAAATAAATTAAGTAATTTTAAATTCAAATGTATATGTACCTGTAGGAATGGATCTTCAACAACACTTGGCCTTGACATCTTGTCCTATTATATTGCCACACTCAATTCCATTGAAAAGGGTGACATTTACTGGAGTTCCACGTCTGGTGCCATGTTGAGACTGGATGAAGCTAGATAATTTAGACCTCATCCTGTCTTACGTTGTTCCAAACCTGAAAAATAGTACATCATTGAGACAAATTTAACAAGACATTGCGGTAGGGAAGAGACAACTTTGAGGCTGAAATCACCCGACAGCTAAATTGAATCATAAAACCATTGAATCATACGTTCTTTATTTAAGTAATATATTATGTACTTACTGAAAGGCCAATAAATACACGGCGGCAATCCAATTTCTTACTTTCTTATGTATTTCATCTTATTTTCATACTTCACATTTAAAAATAGTACTGTACATTACGCGACATTATGGGGTTTAGAAATCCCATGGATCTTTAAATAAAAGTAGATGGCTATCTAATACACTTGTTTTTTTAGTGATAGCTAAATAAAACATAGAAATCAACAAAACATGGAAAACCACAGATCACTTGTACAGTTAATATTCTTAAATCTAAGAAAAGGCCTAGAGCCTGAGGTCATTATTGCTATACAGCCGTTTTACACTCATAATCGATCATCGATTATGAAAGTAACACCTAGTATTTTGGAATACTCATTGCAATCTCTTAACGTTTCAAGTTTGGTTTTACATTGGCAACGTTAACGATTAAAACGTTCAGAAAAAATACCGCGATAGCGTTTTTGACATTAACCATTGCCAAACCATTTCCGAACCGCTAACGTTACGTTGAAATGGTAAAACCTTTGACAAATACCGCGATTGGCCTCCTGGTTAGCGTTCCGAAGTCTACCTCCAACCTGGAGCATTCCATGCTCGTCCACGAACGGGTTGAGGCGCACAAGACCTCCCTTCAGCTTTCCACGGCCATCCCTGAGCAGCCTGGCCTCTTCCTCAAAATGTTCCGCCATGTTTTCTAGAGTTGTTCACGAACCGTTTGATCCAACCTGTCACCCCTAGAAGTTTGTCGAGGGAGCTGTATCGTTCCAGCAAGAAAGCCGCACTAGGCTTAGGTACGATCTGCCCTACGTTCACTCGCAAACCTCGATCAGGTGGCCCAAGCGGCGACCCGCACTCATTGTATGGCCATCTCTCAGGTGACTCAGTCAGCCACTGAGGTCCCCACCACAGTGAGTGACCTACCAAATCAGGGGCCCTACATCCCCGTGAGGCGCAGTCCGCTGGGTTCTGTTCTCCCGGTACGTGTCTCCATACCAACGGAGTTTCCGATCCTTTAATCTGTGACACCCGATTTGCCACGAAAACCTCAAGAGTATGTACCGACGTCTGTAACCAGCACAGAACTATCCTACTGTCGGTCCATGCGTACACCGTTTCATCCAAAGTGATGGTACCGCGTAGATTACTAGCGACATAATGTAGCAAGCGCGTGAGAAGCGCTGCTCCCGCCAATTCCAACTTTGGAATGGTCCATCTTGTCCTAACCGGAGCCACCTTACTCTTGGCCATAACTAGACGCACGTCTACAGTTCCCGTTGAACTGACTGTCCGCAAATAGACAGCTGCCGCGTACCCTCGCTCCGAGGCATCACAAAACCCATGTAGGGTAGCCTTACATCCCACCGATGGGAGCAATTTGCGAGGTATGGCGATGCGTACGATCCCTGGTAAGGTGGTCACAAACTTGGTCCAATCATTCAACAGCTCTCCGGAGAGCTGGTCGTCCCAACCCAAGTTTGCTATCCACAACCTTTGCAAGAAGCACTTCGCCATGAACGTCACCGGTGCGATCCACCCGTTAGGATCGAAAGTTCTGGCGATCGTCGATAATACCGAACGCTTCGTCCAAGTCTTCTGCAAAAGGTCTGGCTCGATCTGATACGTAAAGACATCATACGTTGGCCTATATTGCACCCCTAGGATGCTCAACGTATTTGGATTGTCCGGGTTCTCGAAAAGGTGCGGGTCCTGCTGGAACTCACCTGGCAACCCGGCCAGGAGCTCTGGACAGCTGGACAGCCATTTCCGCAACTCATAACCTCCTGATTCCATGATCGCGATCAGCTCGTCTCGTAGTAGCAGTGCTTGTTGCACGCTATCTGCACCCGTGCAGATGTCATCCACGTAGACGTCGCGATCCAGTACTGCTGCGGCTCGAGGGAATCTTACCCTTTCCTGTGCGGCCAACTCTCGCAGCGTGCGTACTGCCAAAAACGGACTTGGCTTCAGACCATACGTTACCGTGTTAAGCTCATAAGTGACCATCGGCTCGTCAGGGCTCTCACGCCACAAAATCAGCTGGTACCGACGGTCATCCGGGTGTATAATTGTTTGGCGAAACATCATTTTGACGTCTGCGACGAACGCTACTTGGTGCAACCGAAAATCTGTGAGGATGTCCACAATGTCCCGGTTCAACTTGGGACCCGCGTGCAGACACTGGTTCACAGACACACCATTCGATGTAGGAGCAGAACCGTCAAACACTACCCGCATCTTCGCCTCCGGTGACTTCAAAACAGCCAGGTGTGGTATGTAGTAATGCTCGACACACCTCCAATCTATGCTGGACACCGACATGTGGCCTAACTCTAGGTACTCCCTCATGAATTCGATATACTTCTGCCGAAGTGCTGCATCTCGCTTCATCTTTCTCTCCATAGCCAGTAGTCTCCGTTCCGCGATCTGTCGCGAACTACCTAAGGAGGGGCGGTTTGGGAGAAATGGCAGCCTGGTAACAAACCTACCTGACGAACTTCGTGCAGTGTTGTACTGATAGAACAGCTCGCACTCGTCATCCTTTGGCTTCCGTCTATCCGCTGTGGGTGGCTCCTCAGACTCCCAAAACCTCTGCAGCACCTCCGACAACACACTACCATAGAGAACCGTATCGCCCTCTGGTAGGTCCTGAGGTCTCCAAACTGGGCCAAAAATAACATACCCCCCTGTGGTATCAACGGCCACTAAACCAGTTTGCTGAAGTACCCGTTTTCTGCCACACCAGAATCTCCCGAGGACGTCTGACCCGAGGAGAACGTCCACCGTACCAGGAGTATCAAATTCAGGATCAGCTAACTCTAAGCCTGTGGTTAACCCTCGTACCGTTGACGGTAACCGAACCTGAGGAAGTTTCCCTACCACTTCATCCAGCACCACTGCTGAGGCATGATAGCTGACCTCTGTACCTGTATTACCTAATGTGAACTCGAAGTTCACCTGACCCCGAACGTCAGGCACATCTACACCTCCAATACCTACAGCCCCATCCGTTGTGGGCCTTATTTTTAAGCGTAGCCTACTCACCAGCTTACTAGACACAATACAACCCTGAGCCCCTGTATCTAACAAGGCTCTTACCTGTATGCTGCGGCCACCGTATCCCCATACCCAAATCATTGCCGTAGGCAACAATACCGTAATTGGCCGGGGGGCCGAAGCTGGCGTGTAGGCGGCGATTACCTAGCAGGAACCTAAGCGCGGAGTGTCCGCGTCCTGCGGGGGGGTCCCCTCTCTCCGTACACCTTCGAGTGGGTCCCACTCCTGCTGATAGGGACCTCTGGTCCTGTACGCCATGGCTGGCAGCCTATAGTAACCCTGCAGCAGGCGCGCGTACCGTGGATGCGCCTGTAGCCGCGGGTGCTCAGCCAAGGGGAGAGGCATGCGTGGGTCATGAGACCTCACCATGTTGTTCAGTCCCGCCGAGTACTGCATGTACTGGCCCTGGTATTGGCACCCGCCCGTAGCATCACGTATCTGTGATGGGTGCCCCTGACCTTGGACCTGTGACCACCTACCCTGTCCCGGCACCTGCTGCCGAGGTGGTGACTGTCTCGCGCGTGGTGAAGGGGGCATCACCTGCTGATGTCCCTGGCCTCGTCCCTGAAACCCTGGTGGAAGAGGACTCCTCCTTGGAGGGGGTGGGGAGCGTTGCTCCCGTCTAGGTAGGGCAGACTCCGTCCGCTGACCCGCGTCAGCTCTGCCTCCGTAATCTCCGCTGCGGTTCATGCATAGGAGCTGATGGTGGGCACCCTGGCAGTACCTGCAGTTGGTGCTTGATGGGCACTCTCGCACCTGATGCGGCCCCATACACCTAAAGCACCAACGCCGTTGCTGCACCACACCACGACGTTTCTGCACCCGCTGTGCAGCGAACTCCTCACACGCAGTCACCTGATGCCCCGCCTCTCTGCAGTAGGCACACCTCGATTCCAAATTAGCGACATTGTATCGCCTGGGTGGCCTACTCTTACCGTCTCGCGCCTGTGCACCCGGCCGTTCCGGGCGGCGAGCGGCCGCAGACTCCGCGTGAGGCGACTCTCCAAATTGGGCATCTACCCGCCTGCACTCGGCCTCGAGGAAGGACTTGAGCTCCTCGAAGGTCGGGAGGTAATCAGATGTCTTACCTCCGTGTGACTGTTCAAAACGAGCGGCCATGTCGCTCGGCAGGCGGCGCAACAACGTGTGGACCAGGATATAATCATAGCCTGACACCGGCATCCCCTGTCTCTCAAGAGCGTTCACTGCAACGCAGACAGGGTTGAGGACCTTGGCCCTGAGGTCCGTCCCTCGTGTGATGGTCGGCACGGTGAGCCACTGTTCCAGGAGTTGGTCAATCATGAGACGTTTGTTGCTGTATCTCTCGATCAGCAAACCGCGAGCCGTCTCGTAACTTGCATCATCGACTGGTAGATGCTTTACCAGCTCATGGGGCTCACCTTGCAGCTTGGCCATCAATTGTGCCATTTTATATGCCGGCTGCAAGTCAGTGCGGTTATGAATCACACTGTCAAACAGATCCTGGAATCGGGTCCAATCCGTGTAGTCCCCGTGGAAGACCGGAATCGCCACAGCCGGCAGGGGCACTTGCACCCCCGGTCCCCGCGGACCATGGGGTGGGTCCGGCTCCCCAGCCCTACGCCTGGTGATCACAGCAGCCGCCTGCTGGATCTCCTGCCCTATCTCCAGGCACTGGGTCACATTCGCCCGGACCGTAAGTTTGACCTCCTCATCAGGCGTCCCATCAAATAACTCCTCGCATCCAGTGAGGCAATCCAACACCTCCGCGACCCGTTCGTCAATCCGTTGCGCACAAGCGATGAGTGCTTCCTCTCGGTCCCCGCGACCGACCATCGCCTGCTTAGTCGCGAACCAAATTAGGTGCGTTCTAATTTTTGCCTGAAGCTGTGTAATTGTGGGAGCCATGGTACCAACTCAAAGTAACACCGAACCTTACAATAAAAAAATAGACAATCGGCCCTGATCCTACCGTTAGGATATCCGCACAGGGTAAACACAACGATAATAACAAGCAATTCACTAATTGATTGGCCCTGATCCTACCGATAGGATATTCTACACAGGGCACACACTACAATCACAATAAATATATTTTTTTTTTATGTAGGTAGATTAAAAATCTTATACTAAAATAATCTTAAATCTAGTGGTTTTCTGAACCACGCTCTGCTACCAAAAATTGTCTAATTCCAAGCTAAACTCCCGCAGTGGAAGCGATTTACACAGGTAAATTTCGAGCAAAATACCAGGAGTTCAACTGGAGGCAGACAATGGCTGCGTTACGCAGCGCTAAATAACATACGCTGCACAATATAGCAGCGCATACTATGAATTAAACGTGAACCTAAATCTATTTAACCTAATTAACTAAGTTGAGTGAAATTGGCAAATGATGTGTTCTGACCTTTACATAACTCAAGTCGGTAGTAAATACCGTCTGCCGATCTGGCGTTACGTCACACGTATTAGCACTAGATTATAAGTAAGTACCTCCAAATTATATCACCCCACGAATTCCGCAATTCGTACTAAGGAGTCACAATGATATGGTACAACAAATATGACTAAAGGGAACACACCATAAACAGTTTTATACTAAAACAACTAGATTTATCACTTACAGTTAACGCCGGTCCAAATGCATAAAATACCCAACGGAGAAAGGAAGTTCAGGGAATGGATCAAATAGGAATTCCGTGGGTACTTACAGGGCTGGGTGGAAAAGATATCGACACCCAGCATTCCACTACAGCCTTGGCGCGTTATTCACTTCAAACCACTCACAGCTTCTGTTCGTATTTCACTTGATATTAGTCATTACGCGTGACCCAACACGAATTAGGGCCGTACAAAACGCGAGCCGATATGGCCACTTGACGCCTATTCAACGCGACGCTCACGTGGAAGACGTCGAGACATCCAACAATCACTAAGCCTGGTATTCTAGTATAACCCAGGAGAACCGCAATAATACGATGCATCAACACGCGCGATCTCAAATTGAATCGTCCATTACACGCGGCATCACAAAACGCGTGGCGGGAAATCCGCACGATACGCGATACCCTCCCGTCCGAACGGTTTTGAGTGACTGACCGCGGTGCAGAAATCACCGCTTGGCGCCATCAGGCGGTCTGCGCGCACGTCGCCAGTCTCGCCCTGCGAGTGAGAAAGGGACAACACACGCCCAGAGCGACGCGTGCGATCGAGCACCGCGCCGCATTCATAGACCGTCATTAATACCTAACTCACCCCAGCATAACAACGCTAAATATTAAACACAAATCCTGCCCGCGCTTCAAAATTTTGCAAGTTTAAAAAAATATGTCACTAGTAAAGTTGATCCCTTTACTCACTTCCTATCTATGCGCTTCATAAAAAATCAGTTCAAAGATTGAATTACCCGTGCTGCCTCCTCCATTCTTCTCCGAGTTGACGGGATTAGCCGAGGAGTTGACGTTGGCCCCCGCACTGCTGTCTTGCTGGAAAAAATCAGCTCTGATCAACTTGCTAACTGCTGGCGACCTTATTTAGCAGTGGGATCATGTTATTGCCGTGCCGTGTGATGCCGGCTTAGAATAGCATCACCCCATTTCTTTCCCGCAAGAGGCGACTAAGGGACCCGAGGGTGTGTATTGCAATTTAAGACGATGGGCTGACAACCTGTCACTATGGCGGTACACAGTTTTCCGAATGACCCTCGAATGTTTGTCAGACGTGGCGTAAACGTCCGTTTCTTTGCGGCCGTTTACGCTCTGCCTACCTCGCAAGGGTTAAAGGCGTGATATATGTATGTATGTATGTATCATGTTATTGCCCTTTACCGTTAAGGCGAGTGTACTCGTGAACGACCTCGACAGTGGCGCCATTTCACAAAAAAAATATTTTCTCTTGATAATAATAATCTATCAGAATGTCCGTTGCCCAAGTTTTTAGTATTAATCTTAAGTAAAAAAACCTACAAAGTCAATAAAATCTTCACTTTTATTAAATGTATGGCAATTAATACCAAAAATGGCCGTTTTTAGGTACTTCAAGCCGTCGGTCGTTACACAACCTTGTGAGATGCCTACTACTAAAAGCAGGCGGTTAAAAAACTCTGACACCATCGGCTTCATAGGGTCGTTGGACGACTCGGTGTCCCACACGAAAAGAAAGTGGCCCTGTGGTACATACTGAGCCTAAGAGTTTCAATTTGAGTCATGCGACAAGTTCTCATCATATGTCAGACACATATTTAATTGGTTTAAAATCTTTAAAACGCATACAAGTGGCATACCGACAAGCCCGATAAGATAAACTGTGATCAACTTGCAAACTCCTAATAACTTCCTATGAGCAGCAAAATTGTGTCGGGTGAATAAATATGGGTCGACATAGGTGCGTACCTAACCTACCTACTGTGGCGACACCTGCGGAAAATTGGCTTTGCATTTTCAAGCGAAAGACTTTCCATACTTGTTATTCTTGATTTTTTCTCAAGACACAAATAAAAACGGCTTGTACCTACTCTTACAGTTAAAACAAGCTGAAATTTGATGAAGGAATTGGATAGGCTAACTAAGTAAGAAGGGTATAAGTAGCAAAACCATTTCAAATTCTGACTTATGTTTAGTAGGAGATTCTACGGTAGGTAAAATTTTCAAAGTTATGTTTGATTTTAAAAGAAAGCAACATAATACCTACTTACTAAAAATCACTCGTTGACTGTAAAAAGTAGTAAATAAATACAGTAAGAAGAGTAGTTCGATAAAGCTTAACGCACTAGAAACTTTTTTTACAAGCATGCAAACAGTTGAAATAGAAGTTCGGTTTGCATTCTCAATGTGTTGGAGCGCTGGTCTTCCTTCGACAACTGGAGGTAGCCGAAGTCGCTCTTCCACAGCAAGGAGTCCAACTCTTGCTCATTACGCCAGTCGCGATACAAAGCCAGGATTCAACGAGCAAGGGTACTAACAAACATGCAAACAACAGATAGAAGTTCGGTTTGCCTACTCAGTTTGTTGGAGCTTCTTCCGGCAACTGGAGGTAGCCGAAGTCGCTCTTCCACAGCAAACAGTCCGACTCTTGCTCATTACGCCAGTCGCGATACAAAGCCAGGATTCAACGAGCAATGGCACTAACAAACATGCAAACAACAGGTAGAAGTTCGGTTTACCTACTCAGTTTGTTGGAGCTTCTTCCGGCAACTGGAGGTAGCCGAAGTCGCTCTTCCACAACAGTACAACTCTTGCTCATTACGCCAGTCGCGATACAAAGCCAGGTTTCAACTATCTAGGGTACTAACAAACATGCAAACAACAGATAGAAGTTTGGTTTACCTACTCAGTTTGTTGGAGCGCTGGTCTTCCTCCGGCGGCAGCTGCAGGGCGTCGAAGTGGCTATTCCACAGCAAACAGTCTAACTCTTGCTCATTACGCAAGTCGCGATACAAAGCCAGGATTCAACGAGCAATAGTACGAACAAACATGCAAACAACAGATAGAAGTTCGGTTTACCTACTCAGTTTGTTGGAGCGCTGGTCTTCCTCCGGCAGCTGCAGGTCACGGAAGTCGATCTTCCACAGCAAGGAGTCCAGCTCTTGCTCATATCGCCACCCTCGGTACAGAGCCAGAGCAGCCAGGATTAAGAGGGCTAGAGTACCGCCGCAGGCTCCAAGCGCCCATGCGCCGATGTGGTCTAAGGAGTTAATAGTTTACTCAGTTTAATCAGTTTTCGAAAGGTTAGGTCATCGCTTTGTAATTTTCGCGGTTGTTTACCAATTTGAAATCATTATTTCAAACGTATTATGTCGGCTTAGAATAGCATCACCCCATTTCTAAGGCAATCCAGGGTTACATGTGTATTGCAATTTTTGACGACGGGTCATTTTATGAATACACAATTTTATGAATTACCCTCAAATATTTGTCAGCTGTGGCGTTTTAGTGGTTCGTTTTTACGGTCGTTTACGCACTGCCTACCCCACAAGCTTATCTGTAATAATTATTAACCTAGTGGTTAGTTACAATTAAAGAAAAAAGGGTTTGAAGGCCTGTATATTATCAACAAATATAACTAAGTATTAAAATCAACGACATACTCTGCGTCGCTTGTTGGTAGCTATTATTACAAAACTATCACCAATATCTAAGTCGTTTCTTTGTCGACGTGATTTGAAAAGCTTCAGACGTCGTATCGTTTCCAACAACCCACGCGGTCACTTTTGCATTAAATCGAACTATCTAGAATCTAGAATTTTCAAGCATGTCTTTTCTGAACACAAAGGAATGTCGCCAAGTCTGTGGGCAGAAAGCTTCTAATACGCTCGGAGCTTGAAGGCTTTGAAGCATTAAAGCGGTTCTAATACACGTCGCGATTCAATTTGTAGCTAGATCCCCAAGGATTTTTCTTTGAGATGACATAAAGGCAGACAACACTCCAGGCGTTAAATTGGAAGAAACAAAGCTATGTATTTGAGATTTTTACAAACGTTTAGAAGAATAGCAGCTCTTTTACAGACAGTGGAAAGATTCAATTAAATCACATCTTGTCTTTTATTACAAGTGTAAAGGTTTTTTACTGTCAGCCAGAACATATTCCCGGACTCTTAAGTGGTAAATAAACTTGTGTACTTACAATTAAATAAGTACTGACAACAAAGTCGTTGAGGACTTCTTATTTGCGGCGACCAAGTTAAGGGCGGGCGTCCACGTATAAGGACGTAACGTTGAGAGCAAAAGGACGTGTACTGAATGAAACATTAAATGCCTCGATGAACCGACTGAGTTTTTCTTTGCTTCAGTCGATAAAGCTTATCTTTTAGGTAAAGAATATGAATAAGAGTATAATAAACTAAACTATAATACCATGAGAACCTATTTATGTCTTTAGGATGTTGAACTTTCAAAACGTCCTTGTAGTAGATAATAAAGCATAATGGCGTCGAAGTGATTTTCGTGGTCATGTGTAAAGCACTTGAGGCCACAAGACCGGGCGATAATAAAGTGGGGTCCCTGCGGCGTTCGCGTGCGGTCGATAGCCCCCTGCATCGCCTGTCACTCGCGTTACTGGACGTTTACGACCTCTTGCGGTTAATGCCGGTCACAGCTCAGCAGGAATTAGTTTTTTAGATCGCCGGCAAAATGGCTGCCGCAGCTGAAACCACTCGGGCCATTCGCCGATTCTATTACCAGCTTACACGCGTTACACATTAAGAGGAGAGAAAATGGTTTTCTAAGTGCCGAGTGTCCTTTCTTTGGAACCTAAATTGGAACTTACTTGCGCATTTTTCTCCTCGGAAGCCGCAGGGAGGTTCGGATAGCGGCACTCTACCGCTGGGCCATTTCAGCTCGCGCAAGTATCGTACTTCCTGTTTGGGACACAAAATATGACACAGCTTAGTCATGTAATATGATAATTTTAATACTGAGTCGCAACAGAAAAAAAAATATATATTCATACAACTTACTCCATAGATGATGTTTGGTATCAATTTTACCTTGAAACTATAGTGCTTCAAATAAAAAAGATTTAAATTTTTTTTTTTTTATCACGACTGCTTTCCAAGATTCTTTTTCTTCTTCTCGTGTGGGACACCGAGTCGCCTGACGAACCCTGGTGTCAGAGTCTTCAACCGCCTACTACTAGTAGAACATGGTTGTGTAACGACCGCCGTCTGAGTAATCATATACATCAACCGGGGCCGACGGCTTAACGTGCCCTCCGAAGCACAGAACCATCTTTCTTTTTGAACAATCAGCTAGTTTAGCCTGCAATGACCTAACCAGACTGGGAACAAATTCACAAAGTGATAAATATCAAATTTGTGAGTGCCCCACCGAGAATCGAACCTGGAACCTTTGCATCGCAAGCAGTCGCACTAAGATAAAACCTAGCCTATGACCTATGACAATCGAGATAATGTAAGGGTTCTTCCGATATAATTCCCATTGAAATCTGTTCAATGGTTAACGAGTTGCAGCACTTTAAAGAATCGCACATATACACATACATACATGAACTCTAAAAACATTACATTTCTTTTTTGATTGGGCATTCGAGTTATAAAACTATTGAAAAAGGATGCCTAAAGAAACCTATTCAATAAGGACAAAACCCAGTTAAAAGGACTATAGCAAAGGAATGCCTGATGTTTGGCAGCAAGTTGCATCCCGCTCGCCAACTACTGACGTAATTTTCAAAACAACTACAGTAACAGTATCCCATACGGAAAGAAGAAGAACCAGTATAATGATTTTCATATAAGTAGTTTCAATTGATGTTGGATTTCTGAGCAAAGGTGTATTTTTTAAGCGGTTTCGCGTGCAAGTCCACAGCCAGTAGTTTAAAAAACCTATCTACTACTCAAAAAACTGATCATGACAATTATAATAATAATATGTGAATGAATAAGGGTATGTGAGGACATCGGCTGCAGTCAACATATTCAATTTTGTATTTTTATGTGTGGAACTACACTGCACTGCATCGTAACGTAAGTGCGAAAATCTAAATGCATAACTCGTTCGATGTTTCGTCACAGAAAATATAATGTTTCGTTATTCGAATCCTCAGGTATGGCTAGTAGGTTTAAGAAGAGGGTAATGCTTTGCCTTGCTTTAGGTTTATCTATTACTGTGACGGTCCGCTCACTGGTCAGCCTCAAACAGTAAAAACCCGCGGTATTCCAGCCACGTACATATTCGTTATGCGTACGGTCGTACGTGCTCCCGTTTGATTCCGTATAAGCCATTTACATGTAAATCCATAGGTAAATGTTTCGCAGATTGTGCATCACTTTGCTTCGTGTTTACGAAAATCTTAGAACATAAATAACTAGGTTCAATGACCCTTGTATAAAGAAGTGCATATGCATGTCTGAGTTAAGATCAAGATATATGTTGCATCACCCTCTAAGCTTTAAGGTGGCTTTAAGAATTAATAAAGTAGGATGTAGTTTGCTAAACTTGTGTGAATAGTTTATAAGATGTTTATAAGTATATAAGTTGTAAAGGAATTAGGTATAAATTTTCCAACCCATCAAACTGAACAAATTTTATATGAAAAATAAAAAGTCCTCCAATACAAACGGTTATAAACAGCCGGGGCATCCTGCATGGGAGTTACAATTTTATTTTTTCTTTCTTCGCACTATGCGTCACGGGGATAGTTATTTAGTTTCATGGTCTGGTTCATCCCCTATAATACTACTTATCAGGTTTATTTAGAACTCACATAAAACTGACAATCTTGTTGAAATGTTTCGAAACTTTCTGTTCAGAACATAAACTTACGGTACTTTTTAATTGAGTAGAAATGTAGGGTCAATAAAACATTAATAAAGATTACTAATCAAAGTCAGGCATTTAACAAGTTTTACTACCGAAGTTCGATATCAAAGGCCCATAAAACTTGCTCAATTGTTCATTAATCTATTTAAGTGCGCTCTAGAGCAAATTTGTGCAGGGCGGCTATTTGGTACAGCCTGGTTGCACGTACGGGTTTACGGATAGTAGTAGTTATAATAAAATGAGGCAATCACAGTCCGTACTTCCAATCGATCGACCCGTAAAATTTGAAAGATTTGACTTGATTGACCTTTCTCTGCTCATTAGTAGGCTTAACCTGGCTTGCTACCTGTGCCAGCACCTTCCTATCGAAAGCCGGTGCTAAATAGCTCCCTGTGTTCCGTCGTCAAATGGCAATAGCACTGCCCTTTATATTAGGGGTTGTGGGTGATCTCGCTACATTGTTTTTTTTGGCCTTATCTAACCAAGACTACAGTCAAGAACAAACGTTAAATAAAATAACATGAAATATCACATGTGACGCCCTGTTCTACCAGTAAAAAGCGACTAAGGGATATCCAGGTACTGAACAGCAATGTTCCATGTAAATATAACACCTTACATTGCGCTCGAAGCTTGCTAACCTTGCGCTTACATATCTACCAAGCGTGGCGTGTATGGGACAACCCTTAAAAAGGGGAACTTTAATGGTTGTTGGAGATGTTGTGGAATGCTTACTGGAGCAGATTTGTGCAGGACAGCTAGCGGGTAGAGTCCGGGTGCACGTTCAGGGTCCATCGACAGCAGGGTGTAGTTGCCTTCTGCGTCACCGTTCTCGTCCATGTGGATCCAGTAGCTGTACATAAGTAAATATATATTTATAGGAAGTGTACTATGGTTTTATTATGCACTCACAGTGCTATTTATAGGAAGTAACAAAAAGGGTGTAACAAGCCGAAAGGAGGTATAGGTACTCATGAAGTCGAACAACTTTCTCACTGTTTCTCACACCTTAAAAGGTACAAAGTAAAATAAATTTTATTTTTAATCGACTTCAAAAAATGGAGGAGGTTTCAATTCGTCGTGCAAAAAAAACGACCACAGACGAAGATGACACAAATACTTGAAGTTCATAATATTATTTCATTTTCGACTCTACATAACAAAAAGTTATTAAATTATCCTAGTCAAATATTCCATTATGATATTCTTTTCTATGTAGCAGCTGCTCAAATTGACAGATTTACAATAAAGAGCATTTTCATGCAAACTTCGAGAGAGCTAAAACGATTTAAGCTTAAGTTGCTGTCAATTTTCAAGCGTGAAATACCTTTTAAAAATTTAACTACTGAAGTATTCTAGTAGTGAAAAGATTGTTGTCTTAACTGTTATTTTGGGAGGAATCATTACCACACAATATCGGCAATCAACTGTTAATACGAAATCGACAACGTTATGACGCTGCGGTAAGTAGTGTTTCTGATGCTAGCAGCAATGGTGCGTCCGTCACGTGGATCTTCACCAGTCTGTCTGTAGTAAACGAAGCTTTAAGATGATTAACATTATCTGTAGTTCCTTACCCCATGACGCTGCGGTAAGTAGTGTTTCTGATGCTAGCAGCAATGGCGCGGCCGTCACGTGGATCTTCACCAGTCTGTAGTCCACGAAGCTTTAATTTGATTAACATTATCTGTAGTTCCTTACCCCATGACGCTGCGGTAAGTAGTGTTTCTTATGCTAGCAGCAATGGCGCGACCGTCATGTGGATCTTCACCATTCTGTAGTTTACTAAGCTTTAGGATGATTAACATTATCTGTAGTTCCTTACCCCATGACGCTGCGGTAAGTAGTGTTTCTGATGCTAGCAGCAATGGCGCGCCCGTCGCGTGGATCTTCACCAGTCTGTATAGTCCACGAAGCTTTAGGAAGATTAACATTATCTGTAGTTCCTTACCCCATGACGCTGCGGTAAGTAGTGTTTCTGATGCTAGCAGCAATGGCGCGCCCGTCGCGTGGATCTTTACCAGTCTGTATAGTCCACGAAGCTTTAGGAATATTAACATTATCTGTAGTTCCTTACCCCATGACGCTGCGGTAAGTAGTGTTTCTGATGCTAGCAGCAATGGCGCGCCCGTCGCGTGGATCTTCACCAGTCTGTATAGTCCACGAAGCTTTAGGAATATTAACATTATCTGTAGTTCCTTACCCCATGACGCTGCGGTAAGTAGTGTTTCTGATGCTAGCAGCAATGGCGCGCCCGTCGCGTGGATCTTCACCAGTCTGTATAGTCCACGAAGCTTTAGGAAGATTAACATTATCTGTAGTTCCTTACCCCATGACGCTGCGGTAAGTAGTGTTTCTGATGCTAGCAGCAATGGTGCGCCCGTCACGAGGATTTTCACCAGTCTGTCTGTAGTCCACGAAGCTTTAAGATGATAATCATTATCTGTAGTTCCTTACCCCATGACGCTGCGGTAAGTAGTGTTTCTGATGCTAGCAGCAATAGCGCGTCCGTCACGTGGATCTTCACCGGTCTGTAGTGCTGCAGCCAGCGCGCGCGCATACACCCACACTGCGTCGTGTAACCACGCGGCCTCCACGGGAATCTGTATATATTGAAGAATATGAAAACTCTAAACATTAAGGCTTTGTGAGCGAGCGGCGAGCATGGTGCACAAGCAAGCTCCAAGTATTCGTTGAGGCATTTTATATTTGTATGCACGCTCGCGCAGAAAATAACAGCTCGCCAATATAACGTCCTTGTAGCTGGCATAGTGTATAAGTATGTAGTGTAAGTAGCAACAAGTGGTAACAGTAAGTTAATTGATGATTAAAACATCTAAAAATTTAAAAATCAATGTGGTTTTTGTAATAATAACTTCAATCATCTTAGTCAATGCAATTTACATAAGTGACGTATTTATTTTTAATCAGGTACATTTTTAAATTCAAACATGCTCTGCCAAAGAACAGCTACATAAAAGTCATGTATCAGCAACATGCATCGTCAACACATTTGCGTAAAAGAGCATGATATTTAAAAACCGATCGTACCGAAGTACCCCATTCATACACAATATTACAAGGTTTATCGATTTTGTTTTGATTAAACCCTTTCGGGTGCGTGATATTTTACATACAAAGTAGAGTGTGGGAGGCAAGGTCATACGATCTATTCTCCTATAATATGATATAACGTAAAGAGTAGCCATCTCAAAGTAAATTGAAGCTCTCTCGTGCTGGAATTTGACGTTTACAGCCTACAGCCGCTCAGTCACAAAATTCCAATATTCAATTTCCTTTCCTCGTTTGGGTATAGAATGACATAACTTATGTCACTGTGGTGATATATGAGTGATATCGATATGTCTAGTTTAGTCAAAGAATCATATCTAGTAACGTTTAGTCTAGTTTAGCCTAGCAAATATCCCTGTATATACCTAACCATACCAAGTTATGATCTAATAATATGAGGTTTAAGGTTGGGAGAATAACACATACCCTTATGTTTTAAGAGTATTAAATTACACGGAAAATTCATACAAAATGATTATCGGATGATCAGTCCTTGTACATGTAGAAATAAAAAAAGAATTTCCAAGAGTGGTTGAACAGGTTTTTCAGATATACAAAAACATACATACATACATATAATCACGCCTCTTTCCCATAGGGGTAGGCAGAGACTACATCTTTCCAGTTGCTACGATCCTGACATACCTACCTCTTTCGCTTCTTCAACATGCATCAATCTGTTCATACATGCTCGTCGGTTTAGAGTACTCTTGACCTGACCTTTCCTTAGGACGTCCCCGATCTGATACAAGTACGTGCGTCTTGGTCTTCCCCTTCCAACGTTCCCATCCACACTCGCCAAAACACTTGCCCACAATAGCAAGATAAAAAATACACAAGATTACCACAGTTATAATAAGCCAAGCCATATTGTTCACTTTATGGGATAACTAAACCCACGATAGATTTTGCGTTGTATATTTTCAAGTTTCAAGTTTTTATTTGCATTACCACATGGTTACATTACATACATCTTAAAATATTACAAGTCCAGCATGTAGCACCTCGCAGAGGCACAGCAAATTGTTTTGGTAGCAACAATCATATTATTTAACAAAGATATTGATATACTATTTGTAACATTGAACATTATCATAATACGTATTACT
Source organism: Tuta absoluta (assembly GCA_027580185.1). Taxonomy (NCBI): domain Eukaryota; kingdom Metazoa; phylum Arthropoda; class Insecta; order Lepidoptera; family Gelechiidae; genus Tuta; species Tuta absoluta. Next base: position 12,268,136 of record JAQAHW010000003.1, read on the forward strand.
CTTTTTCTTTAAAGTAAAATAATCTTTATATTCATAAAAGAAACTACACAATACAATTTACTCTTTGGTCTTATCATCTACACTATAATAATATTATAAAGAGGAAAGATTTGATTGTTTGTTTGTTTGTTTGTTTGTTTGTTTGCATCGAATAGGCTCCGAAACTACTGGCCCGATTTTAAAAATTCTTTCACCATTAGAATTCTACATTATTCCTGATGAACATAGGCTATATTTTATATGAGAAAAAAATAGGGATCCGCGTGAAAATTTCGATAATGTAACCCAACGTGTGAAAAATTTACCAAAAAAATATCTTATATCGCGTACGCTGTGGAAATTATTGACAATAGAGCAAAGTGATGTACTACAGTTTTATAGAGGACATCAATATCTATAATAATGTCCGCGATACCATATGTCTAACTATTACAGTTATGCCACAATAACTACTTTTTCATTTAAAAATGTACCAACTACGCCACATTATTCGTACCAGTAGTGTAATGATTACATTTAATCATTACTGTATTAAAGGGTGTCAGGGATAGCCCTCAGAATACTAATAGGGTACATGCAGACCATGAAACTGAACAACTTTCCCCTAGGAACATATTTCAGGAAACGTAAAAAAACTGACTTCCCATAGTGAATGCAGTCAGCTGATTGTGATTTTGTATGGAAGGTCATTTTTTGGCGTTTCCTGACATATGTTTCTTGGGGAAAGTTGTCCAGTTTTATGTTTCATGCACCCTATCAGTATTCGAAGGGCTGTCCCTTACTCGGTATAAAAAGACGACAAAAAACATTAAATAATGCTTAAAAAAATCTACACTAAAATAATACATACATACACATATCACGCCTATTATCCCTTGCGGGGTAGGCAGAGCGTTAACGGCCGCAAAAACGGACATTTACGCCATGTCTGACATATGTTTGAGGGTCATTCGGAAAATTGTGTATCGCCATAGTGACAGGTTGTCAGCCCATCGCCTAAAATTGCAATACACACCCTCAAGTCCCTTAGTCGCCTCCTACGACTCCCACGGGAAAGAAATCGGGTGATGCTATTCTAAGCCGGCATCACACTAAAATAATAATTATATAATCTACACTCATATTAGAAACTGGCTTTTATTTATTGTTTGTTTGAATATTCTGGCTCCGAAACTACTGGACTGATTTAAAAAATCCTTTTACCGTTAATTGAAATTGAAATTCTTTATTCAATGTAGGATAGTATTATCACTTATTGACGTCATGAACCGTCATTCTAAAAAAAGAAAATTGTATCACACAATTTTTTTTTTATTACAATTTTGTTATGACCTAATAGAAAACCGGCTCAGGCGGGATAAAAAAATAAAAATATAGGCACTGCCATGGGGCTGGGCAGGTTAATCACACGGCATGTAGCTTTACGCCACCACCATCTAAAAAACGGTATTTGTTTCAAATTGAAGTCAAGATTTTTAGAATCCTACATTATCTCTGATGAACATAGGCTATATTAAATTGTCTTATTCCCGGGGGGAAATTGTTAGCTGCGGGTGAAACCGCTGGGCGGGCTGCTAGTTATCATAATAAAACTCTTTCAAACTATAAAACGCTTTTTCTAATAAGTATTTTTTTTAAAGGTTTTCATAACAAATTTGTTTTTCTTGGTTTTTAATATAATTGGGGATTTTATTATAAATATTTATTGCCATTGAATGGGGTCCTTTTCTGTATAAGCTTAAAGTAGTAGACGGGAGCTTTAATTGATTTAAATAACGGTTATTTCTTTTGACTAACAATGTTAGTTTTTCCGTAACCTTCCCCAAGCGATTGCCCTTCGGTGTGTAGCTGAAGGATTGCAGCTGCCGCCACTCAACTTTGCCGATCCATTATTCGTTGTCGGCTGGCAGAGTGGCAAGTTCAGATAAACATTGTTCGTAGTACAAACTGTTGCACTTCGAGTTACTTTTCAAGGTAGGTATAACAAGAATAAGAAGAAGGGCACATGCAGGCAGCACACTATAAGGTATCCAGTTAGAATTTTTAAATCATATTCACCAACGACCCGATGAACCCTGGTGTCAGAGTTTTTCAACCACCTACTACCACTAGTAGGCCTCTGACATGGTTGTGTTACGACTGCCGCCGTCTAAAAATCACAGACAGCAACCGGGACCAAAGGCTTAACGTGCCCTCCGAAGCACGGAACCATTTATTTTCGGACAATCAGTTCGTTCATCCTGCAATGTCCGAACCAGACCGGAAACAAATTCACATTGTGATAAATATGTACTTTGTGAGTGTCCCACCGAGAATCGCACCCGGAACCTTTGCGTCGCAGGCAGTGGCACTACCACTGCGCCACATCGGCCGTCCGATTTTCTATTAACACTGTCACACTAGGAGGGACCACAGTGTAGTCCTTGAAACGCGGCAATGTGCGGACCGTTTGAGAAACTGTATAGAAAATCTGTACAATATTGATCCTTATAATGGATGGCTCGAGCTGCTGCCTAAAGTACTACCTACTCAACAGTCGTTTGGAAACATTAGAACAAAAGTTACGCACTTCGCTGGTTATCTCATGACGGGTTCGCTCTATCTTCTCTTTATGATGCTTTTATGTGACTAACAAAATCACTGATTCAGTAAAAGTGGATTTGCGGCTCTGTTTCCGGCATAATACGGACATGTTTATCCTATTTAACTAAGATTATAATTCAACTACATATTCATGTAACTAGAAGTCCCTTTTACTATATCTACAAGATGTCACACAAAAGGGTATAACAACATTACAAACTGAAACTAGGAGGTCAAAATTCGCATCAAAATGGAGGGCGAAAAAGAAAATAGAAAATTTCGACGATAGACCATGGCTATCACTCATTTTAAGTATTTGACCGGGTCTATCGCGATAGTATTTAGGTAAATATTAGTAATTTACCTGTGTCCCGACGTTTCAACACAGTTTCATGTATTGTGGTCGCGGGTTAAAAAAAAAAAAAAAAAAATTATAGACCATGGCTAGCTAGCCAGCCAGCAGCCAGCCATGTTTATGCCAGCTATAGTTTTTTTTCATAATTTTTACAAGCTTTTATTTGACTTGCCGTGTGCGTTAATTCGTACGGGTCAAATCTTGGAAGCAGAATTTGCGCCATTTAACGACTTCCGATTGATCTAAAATTTTGCATAGACATGTGAATTGGGTGACAATGCAATATTATGATGTCAAAAAGCTGGTATGATGATGAAGCCGGAAGGTGGTCATAGCATCTCAGAGATGAAACTATGTACACCTATCGAGTTTGCGCTCGTTGGAATCGTCTTGCCAACCACTCTTCAAATACATGGTAGCCAGGGTCCAGAGTGCACTCAAATAAATAAAAGCTTGATTTAAAAAACTTTTTTTGCTATTGCACTTATTTATCTTTGACCTAATGTGCCTTGGGCATGGTCGTTTTCACCTCGTTCCGTTTACGACAGATTCCGGATATGGCAGATTCTTCTTAAGGCACAAATACAGTCATGAACAAATTGCAAAAATAATTTGTTTCTCTCGGTCCATAGGCTAGTTTTCTGAACATGCTAAGATTTCCAGCAGCTGCAGGTACATTAGGACAATATTTAGCTAAACATCATCATTCGTTAAAGTATTGGAAACTTGATCAGTTTCATGAGTACCTTGACCTCTTTTCGAGTTGTCGTTAACCTCAAAAAGGACTGTTTCAGTTCCTGCGGTATAAAAATTTGCAAATTAAATATGACTGTTTTCATGTAAATATAGCTTATACAAAAAGGTAGGTTAGCCTTCATAAGCCATCCTCAGAAATGCCAAGCTCTTTATAACAGGCAAAGCTCTTGCAAACTACGTGACAGGATTAATTACCACGTTAATTAAACGTAACCACGTGTCATCTACACTCTGTAACTAAACTGTAGCTTGGCTGTCACGAACATGACGTCGTTAATTACGTAACACATTCACTGCCAATTTCGGAGATTTTTATAAATTATCTTGATTTTACCCAAATAAATCATGTGTTATGTCTGGTAAGAAGAACAGCAATTTATTTCTACGTGTAGTAGTTTTGGAAAAATAAAAGACGACTAAGGAATAAAGTCATCTCACACTGCAATTGCATATCCCTTTGCTGGTGAATATGGCAATATCCCATATGGGATATTGGACATAGGTCCATCGATGAAATAATGCGGCTGTTGGTAATCGATGAGATTTAGAGTCAAATTAGTAGCATCATTGGTTTGTTCATGAATAAAATAAAAAATAATCCATACTATTATTGTAAATCCGACAGTTTGTGTGTATAAGTATATGTTAGTATAATATGTGCTTGTTACCACTTCACGCTCAAACAGTTTAGATGAAATTTGGTTTTAATATAAAAAATATAATCTGGAATAACATAAGTGACTTTTTACCGCAGAAAAAATTCCTACGGGAAAACTAAATACATCTGCGGGTGAAACCGCAGTGTGGATATCTAAATTAAGCGAGAAAAATATAAGAACTTTATGCTACGGCGTAGGTACTTGTTATTCTATTTACTTTATTACCATCAAGTAAAAACGGCGTGTTATCCAAAATCTATCTGTACCGGATAGTTGGACAAGAGAATGACGAAAATCATCAAACACTATTTTGCTACTCTTGTATGTAGCTGCTACGGCTTAGCGCTACATAAAAATATGCTGCGCTTCTCGAGTGAGGTCTAAATGAAAATTCGTGTTATTCGAAAATTATTAGGATAGAATCAACGCAGTTTTGCTGCTCGAGTCAGTGCGAAAAATGAACCAGCGTGAGATTTGGGGGCGCCTCTGTGCCTCAGTATGAGAAATGTCATAGCAAACTATGAGAAAATGATTAGTTCACTTTTTGCCCACGCCTATTCTCTTAGCCATATTGCCGCGTGGTGCCGGCTTAGAATAGCATCACCCCATTTCTTTCCCGTGGGAGTCGTATGAGGCGACCAAGGGACTCGAGGGTGTATATTGCCATTTTAGGCGATGGGCTGAAAACCTGTCACTAGGGCGATACACAATTTTCCGCATGGCCCTCAAATATATGTCAGACGTGGCGTAAATGTCCGTTTTTGCAGCCGTTTACGCTCTGCATACCCCGCAAGGGATAATAGACGTGATATGTGTGTGTGTGTGCTATTCTCTTTCCACACAGACTGTACACTAATCTTACTACTTATATGGTAATTTGGACGCGAGAAGTGCGTAGTTATCCTTTGAAGCGTTATACACATTTTGTGCTACGTCTTAACTCTAGAATACAGACAATAGCTCAACAAATTACAATATCTCCCTTCGCATACTATTAACCCTTGAATATTTGAATGCCAGACAGGCGTCTAATAACACCATTTGGCACCTATTTCAAAATATTTAAGCTTAGTGCTGAGTTTTGAAGGGTAATAAACAAGAATGTTGCAGTAGCAATATAAGTCAGTTTACTTTTTGTCAAACGAACGACCCGATGAACCCTGGTGTCAGAGTTTTTCAACCACCTACTAGTAATAGTAGGCCTCTGACATGGTTCTGAACGACGTCTAAGTAATCATAGTCAGCAACGGGGACCGACGGCTTAACGTGCCCTCAGATGCACGGACGGAACCATCTTCTTTTCGGAAAATCAGGTGGTTCAGCCTGCAATGTCCTAACCAGACTAAGAACAAATTCACAAAGTGTTATTTCTTTCCTAAGTACGGCATATTCATGAATTCGCAATATTATCGCTGCATTTTTTGTGAATTAATTAATCGCCCATTCACCAATGAAACTATAAAGCTGATAATATTGCAGAATTTTTAATAGAATAATAAACCCGTAGGGATACACAGTAGTTTGCTTTTTCTCCACATTTCCTACTCAGCATAAAAGAATTTCATATGATAGTGGAGTGCCGGCGGCGCCTTCTATTTTGATTTATACCACAATTTATTAGCATTTTCTATAACAAGTGGGCGATTAAAAAGTGATAATACCAGGATAATGCCATACATACTGAGAGCAGTGGCGCCAGAAGCGATCTTTTATGTTTAAATAATGAAAACTAATGGGGTGATCCAGTGCAATCGCTTCATTAAATAGTAAAAAATTAAATAGAAATAAATTTGATAGAACAATAATTCTCTAAAATAATATATAGGGTGAATTTTTACTTGTGACCGACAGTGAAAACTGAAGACGGGTGTTATGGAACAACTTTCACGAGGAACATAGGTCGAAATACGATAAAAAATATTTTGGGCCTCTCATGCAAAATTGCCGATCACCTGATTTGATTTTATGGAAACTCAAAATATTTTTGTCATATTAGAAGATGTGCCTCGGGGAAAGTTGTTTCTCATCACCAGCTCGTCTTGACACTTCGCTATAGGTCATTCGTAAACGTTCACCATAAATTTTTCACCAGTAATCCTAGGAGTGTTTGTAACAAGTTTCGTTTCGTTTTCAGATGGTGGCGGCGTAAAGTTACATGTCGTGTGATTAACCGGGCCAGGCCCGAGGCAGTGCCTTTATTTTTATCCAGCCCGAGCCGGTTTCCTATTACGGCATAACAAAATTGTTATAAAAAAAGAAGATTGTGTGATACATTTTTTTTACAATGACGTATCATGAATAAAGAATTACAATTTAAAGTATCAGTCAATTAAATATACTTAATCACTTACCACTTTACCACCGCCAAGCGCAAGGAGAGGATTATTGAAGTTGAAAGGCGGCATCTGGAGTCTCCTGTTGACTTCTCTCGCGAAGGTGGGGTAAGAGGGAGACGGCGATGGAGCCACAGCTAGGTACGACCTGAAGGCCCGCATGGTTCTTTCTGCTGGTTCTTTCCGAAGCGGTCCTGAGAGGTACCGCACCGCCTCTTCTGGTTCGTACTTATCGATGTCTACTCCTATGGCAGCGTATTCTCCTGGTAGAAGAAATATTTAAATAGAGTGTAAGTCATATTTTTTTTACTTTTGACTATCCTTTCAACTTTATAAAACAGTTTGTTGCGTCTGTGATTCCAAACGCATACAACCCTAATCTTTTCAAAGTAAGAGTGAACAGGCTTCTTCTGGGTTAGCTCGCTCCATCTTAGACTCTGTCTTTGCTCTATGACCTAGACTAGAGTCAAGAGCAAACCCATACTAAATAAAAAAATATTAATTTATATTACCTAAAGATCCGATCATATTGCTATTTTCAGAGCAGACCGAGATACAAAAAAACCTTCGCTGATTCCAGATTCCAGTAGGGACAGAATTAAGAATATATTGGTACGCAACAACTCTGCTATGTGATTCGTACAGTCGACAAAGTTTTTTGAACAGATATGCAAATTCAATAAAGTCAAAATTTGCGTAGTTACATTATGACTATGATACTGTATCTCATAGTGTCATGGGTCTAAGTATGTGATGGGGAGCCAAGATAAACTATTAGAGATACAGAAATGGCTCAACAGAAAAATTTGTTAATAGACTGTCTTTGGTATCACCCCGCTATAGAGCATCGTGGAGTTTATTATTATACCACCCTAGAAACCTGGAAACAAACCGACTGTCGTAATATTATTTTAAACTTTTCAATCAAACTCCCTAGTAAAATTATGTCCAGCTATTCAATACCATCTATCGATAACCTATATTACATTTTTTCTTCTTTAAAAAGCTGTTAAAAATGCGTCATTGTTAGCAAAGCGGGCCATGATACAACTCTGTCGACTGTATCTATATGTGACGAAAAAACATGACATGAATTATTACTACATTTATCCCCGAGTCTAAGCTGATGTATAATTTCCACGATTTTCACGGTTCGTTTGTGATCCATCCGTTATAAATATGTATGAAGTCTTTAGAAAACCTACGCCTATCTGCGCATATCTGATTTCAGTCCAAAAACATTTTATCGTTGTTTGGATTCAGAAGTATCACCGATATATTGCTTTGCTGAAAACGTGCTTCAAAGTAGTCTTTGATTTGAATGTTAGCTGTTGCCCGATCAAAGCCAATATAGTCTCAGATACTCGGATTGGAGTAGGAAAATGTTTGACTGAAGTAAACAAGCTTTTTCGGGATCCGTCAACAGCTGGAATGCTTTATTACGGTTTTTATGAGGCTCACAAAATAAACCTAAAAAAGAGGTAGCACGATTTTTTCAGAATCGAAAGTTAATTAAATGCCCATTTAAGTAATTTAAAGGAGGACTCAAATATTTAGTTCCAAGCAGCAGATCCCTTTAAAAGCACTCTTTTCAAATAGGAAGTTCGCAAACATTGCAACTCAAACATAAAACCCAGTGGAAAGTGGGAATTACGAGTAGCTAATGGATTTGAGCTCATGTTTGCTTTCAGATAAGCCGAGATTGGTACCTCACTGCTTATTTATTTACTAGCAAATACCTCAAAGTCCACAGTAGTTAATTAATAAGAAAAAACAATGTAGGAAGGAGTTAAGAAAATATTGCAACTGAGATTGAGAACTAGAAATTGGGCGGGCATTGACAAGATGATGCGAGCTCTTCATATTTGAAATGAGATAAGCCAGAATCGATCGTTTCACTACCGCTAGGAAACTAAAGTAAGTACTTATCTAAATATACCTAGCTACTAAAGGACCTGCTGCGGTTGGCAAAAGGTAGACAAAGGTAGGGCAAATGTTGGTTTATCCAATGTTTTGATTTCTACGGCAAATAAAAGAACCGTAATTTCTCATCTTTACTTAATTTTATTGGCAAACAATTAATTCTTAGTTATATAGTTTGCAGTGTATTTGGCCGAAATAAACAATAAAATGAGTATTTCTGAATCATACTATAAAGAACAGGGCATTGGATTTGCATAGAGGTATCGTTTCAAATATCAAACAATAGATACCTATATTATACGCTTCATTAATAGAGACAATCGTAGTGAGAAAACTATTAAGACTGCTATTAAATCCAAACAATAGAATGTTCACAAAGACAGTGAGGCATCGACTTTCTTTATTTCCAAGTTCTGGACGAGAGCCATGCGCCGTTCGCTGCCTCAATGCGATATTAGAAATAGCATTTATAGTAAAAAACTTACTCTCAATTCCCTCTGAAAACATTGAAGGAATAAGGTTGTTTTTCTGCATGTTGAAGTTTTCAAGTTCTATGAATGCGAAGAAAAACCTGGCACTAATGAATGCAGTCCCATTTCACCAGTTACATTTCAAAAGAATTTCGCAGCTAGTAACCGGGTATTTCAATTATCATTCCCGTGAGTCCCACTTTAGTTTCCACAAGTTTACAAAAGCATGGTAGCGTTTGCCAAATCTAAAGCCATTAAGGCTGTGAATTAAAAACTGCAAGAAACTTTCAGAAAAGCCATCGTAAATTATTTGTTGGTATAAATTTGTTGTTGCTGATATCGTGAATGGATGGTAAGGCGTGTCGCCAGCTAATGGTCTGGTGTCGGACACAGAGGGGAAGAACTAGACAGACAGATACATCAAAATCAGCTTATGCTAATATAGCATGGAAATCAAGCAGTATTTTTCACTTGGATGGAGACCTAATTCATCAGTATTATCTGCAAATATCAAGCTTGCAAATAAGCAGCCTCTGAAAATATCGATGGACATATTGAAAACCATTAAATCTGATGTGTTAAAAATTGTTTTTTTATAGCTGCAAGTTTGTCGGTTACAAATATGTTACGCCTTTTTACATTGAGTTAAAAATACAATATTTCATTTAAAGACTTGGGTAGCAGTGCGAGAGCATGGGCTGTATAAAATAATATCGTAGCGGTAGTGGGCACACTTACCTACTGGTAATTGTGTTACAAATTTAGAATTTTGGAATGTTTTTGTCACTTACCGGAATCCAGTAGTTGCATAGCGTCCAAGGCAAGCATGAGACCGATGTGATCATGGTAGTACCCCACCGACACGTATACTGCGAAAGAATGTAATCGTTACTGTGGCGCAGGCTTTTATTGACACTTTGGGTACCACATTTCAGCATACTGTGATATAATGAGTCCATATACTGAGTAACAGTCGTCGTAGCAGGCTGTTATTGATACTTTGGATTCAAATGTTTTGTACAATGTAAATAGGAAAATGAGTGGCATACTGTGACAGTTGGGAAAATTGCATGGAACAGGGATTGCTTGTTTAGAAATGGAGCATGTTGGTGACATTTCTTAGTTTTACACATATCACGCCTATAATCCCTTGCGGGGTAGGCAGAGTGTAAACGGCCGCAAAAACGGACATTTCCTCCACGTCTGACAAATATTTAAGGGTCATTCGGAAAATTGTGTATCGCCATATTGACAGGTTGTCAACCCAACGCCGATTGCAATACATACCCTCGAGTCTCTTAGTCGCCTCTTACGACTTCAACAGGAATGAAATGGGGAGATACTATTCTAAGACGGCGTCACTCGGCATTTCTTAGTTTTAGGCTTTAAAAATTCGATTTAATTTAGTACATGCCTCTTTGCATTCTCTAGCTAGGTACTCACTTCTCGTGTCCTTGTATGTGTCTCTCACGATGTCCAAAAAGGGGTTGTTGGTGAAATTCTCCCTCTTGTTCTCGTTGTAATACGGTTGCCGGTAGACTTGTACGGTGCGGACGGATATTTGCTTCTCCCTGGCCGCGTTTATAATTGCGATCGCTAGTCTTGAAAAGTCGTGGTTTGGAGCTTTTAGGTACACGAACGCTACCTGCGTAAACAAGACATGTTATTGCGATTTTTTCGTTGTTGTCTAAATAAAGGAGACCTTTGTGGAGCTTAGTAATATGGGGTGTAAGGGACAGTCCTTTGAATAATGAAAGGGTGCATGCAGACCATGAAACTTATCAATTTTCCCCTAGAAACATATGTCAGGAAACGACAAAACATATTTGACACCCCATACAAAATCATGATCAGCTGACTGCAATTACAATGGGAAGTAATTTTTTTTGACGTTTCCTAAAATATTTTCTCATGGAAAGTATTCAGTTCCATGGTCTGAATGCACCCTGTTAGTATTCGGAGAGCTGTCCCTTACACCCTGTATAATTCTGCATTTTACAGTTAACTAATTTTCGGTTTATATAGCACAGTTGAAACATGTTGAAAGAATTGAATACCAAATTTTTAAACACTTCCCGCGTTAGCTATACAATTTTTGAAAACTTGCAATTTTTTTTTTTGGGCTGCTGCTGCTGCTGAGCTGCTGAGCTGCGGTAGCCCAGATGGAAGAGGCGTCGCCACTAGTAATGCGAAAGTCGCAGGTTCAAATCCTGCCCGCGCTTGAAAATTTTGCAAGATTTCATAAATAAATGTTGTAAGAAGGTAACTATAGTAATAGCATTAGCATAGACCAGTAATAGTATGTAATGTACATCTGTTTTTCTTTTGCCTCACGAAATAAAGCGGATACATTGCTATGCTACCTGCGGAAGTAAGATGTAGGTATCTGTTATGGCAACATTTCCGAAGAGCGTTACGTTTGAATGAAAGACTTTTCGCTATTGCGTGTTTTGCTTAATGTTACTGTAGAATACAGCGGCAGTATTTACGTTTATGGGGCTTAAGTTTCTCTGTTCTGTGCACATTTGAACAGTGCCACTAGATATTAGGTACCTCGGCATTAATCTGTACTAATTAATGAAGTATAAGATTAAAAAACATTGACGGTCTGTTTACGTCTTTTAAATCTCATCACTCCTGTATGTTTATGTATCATACTCACACACAAGGTTTTGTCTATCATACAATAAATTAAACAGCTGGTTTGTTTGTTCTATGTTCCTTCCATATTGTCTCAACCATATGTGTATTTACTTTTGTTGGTCTTAAGATTGCTATTTACTTGTTCAACACAGTAACATCTACACAAAGCATGACAAATATTAACATGTAAGAACTATTATAATAGATATGTATTTGTAAATATGAGCCTAACCTTACCTATTCAACCTTATATGTATAGTAACTTTTACTTTCAGCGAGAGTATGAAGTAATGTGTTTCATCATACACATCATGCTATTTAAGAGAGGCAATAAAACCATTCTTCAAATGTTTTTAAACTGATCAAGAAAATCAAGAAGAAGATCAAGCCAATACAGGCCAGTCCTGGTGGTATTTTTTATATGTAATAAATACTGTTGTAAATACAGTAATGTTGAGCTCAATACGCTATTATTAATAAATTTGTAGACGTCTTACTCTCAAAAGAATTATGAGATGTCTAGACACATTTGCCACGTCAAGTTACTCACTAATATGAACCTAGTCGGTAACATTTTTTGATGAATTAGATAAACTATACAAAAGCAACACCATATAGACATTGAAATTGAAGTGCGTGAGGACGGCGACGACGGAGCGTGAAATGTCGTTGTCTGACAGACGTGTGCGCGCAAATGTAAATACAGGGAGTAACAGAAAGGGTATATCAAGCCGAAAGGAGGTCAAAGTGGGGAAATGGGGAAAGTTGTTCAGTTTCATGAGAGCCTTTCGGCTTGATATAGTCTTTCCGTTACTCCCTGTATGTTTAGGTACCTACTCCATTGAATAAAATCGGTAAGAAAACTGTGGCAGCCCTTGCCGAAAGCGGAAATAATCGAAAAAAGGGCCGAGTGATCCTTCTGTACATTCTCTATTTTGTGCGTGAGATGTCAACGTCTGACAGACGTGTGCACGCAAATGTTGCGTACTCGCGCTTGTTGGACCACGCCACTGTTTACTTACATGTTTGAAATCGAAGTGCGTGAGGACGGCGACGACGGAGCGTGAGATTTCGTTGTCTGACAGACGTGTGCGCGCAAATGTTGCGTACTCGCGCTTGTTGGACCACGCCACTGTTTACTTACATGTTTGAAATTGAAGTGCGTGAGGACGGCCACAACGGAGCGTGAGATGTCGACGTCTGACGGACGTGTGCGCGCGAACGTTGCGTACACGCGCTTGTTGGAACACGCCACATCACGGCAGTACTGCAACAATATAATCCATAGATTATTTTATAATATTTTTGAGACATTATAGATGACCATCATAGTTTTTATCGTGACCAACAAACAAAATTTTATCCATAAAGTAATGTAAAATTGCTTAAATTATCTTTTGGACTAAAGTGCTTGCAGAAATAGCAAAGTAGTTACTGTATGGCTGCTATATGAAAAAAAAGGTAAAACCACTCACAAACTTCACGCCGTTCTACGTGAAAACCATTCAGGCGATCAGTACGGCACACCTATTAAATACATTTTCTAACAAAGAACAGTACACACAACAACAGTAGCATTAAAAGAAATCTGGAACGCAGGTGACACAGATAATGATCCACTCCACTTCCTTTTAATTAAAATGCGGCTTAGTATAATTAATAGCTACGGCTTACATCTCGTAGCGCACAACTATTTGCAGCTACGTGCGCTACGGCGTAGACCCCATTATATAATAGTGTCATATAGAACTTTATGTAGATTTAGTTCACTACATAAAATTCCTTAGACTACACAAGGTGTAAAAATTGCCGGAAAATATTTCAAGGGGTGAACCAGTCCAATATACTTTCCATAGTAAATGACTCTGGCTTCAGAGTTTATTTATTTATTCTTTTCATATATTGTGACCTGTGGCAAATTTTTGTGGAATCTCTTCGTGGGTTCTTAACCCTTGAAATACATTAAGTTTTTTTGTTGCACCCTATTAAATAATTTTTTTTATGTTTAGGAGAATGGTACTAGAGGTGATGATTTCACTTACATAGCTGATCATGGGCAGGTTGAAGGCGGTGGCCATACGTCCCTCGTGCACGCAGGTTTCCTGAGGTCCGATAAACGCCGTCACGTTGCTTGCCCACAGCGCTGCCACCTGTTGACCACATGAAGCGTAAACACGAGCTAACATTGAAACTAAGTTGTAGCTTTTCAAGTGTAAAAGTACGGGTTCAAATATTATAAAACTAATTTTAGTATTTCGATATACTGGCTAGGTTATGACAGCATCAATAATGAACAAACATTACCCGCTGCAAAGACGTAAAAAAAGACGAATTAGGTTATTTCATTACTAATAATTATTATAACCAAGCAGTATAAGATATATAAAAATAGAAACAATGTGTGACCACTAATTATAAAACGTTAAACACACGTTAACACTTTGGAACTAAGTTTAATTGCTTTTCGGTGGGGATTGCTGCTACAAATTGACTTTGTTAAGCTGCCTGATTGTTCTGAAATAGATGGGCTCAGTTTTGTGCCTGTAATTTTATGGAACTACCTATAATATTTATAAATAGATTGATGTGTTCCAAAGTCATATTTATCAATACTTAGATTTATCAGCCGGCATATCACATTTACAACATTTCATTTTTGCAAGTTTTCTAGCAACGAAAAAATATTTCCATTTTGTTAAGTTTATGTGTAAATAATACGACATAACACCACTGTAGATTTTTGCAATGAATATCGGATTCATCCAGCTGTAACAAATTGAAGCTCCCTTAGAGTTGGTGGGTATTTTTGCTGCGAGCCAGTGAATCGAGCTGTATTTTATTTGAACGCGATCCATTTGGATGCATAGCTGACATTGGGGAGGGGGCGGCGAGATTTATCATTCTATATGGCAGGGGGGGCAGGGGCAGCAGGGGCGACAGGGGCGGCAGGGGTCGGGTGACCCTGTGTGGCTGTCAATCTACGTGTTCATTCACGTTTCAAATGAGTATCTGAAGGTATGATCTCTTTCTAGGAATGGCAATCGTATTCAGATATAATGGGCGTGTTGATTGGTCATTAGTATATTTTGTACATATATACATAAATGCCGGCTTAGAATAGCATCACCCCATTTCTTTCCCGTGGGAGTTGTAAGAGGTGACTGAGGGACTTGAGGGTGTGTATTGCAATTCTAGGCGATGGGCTGACAACCTATCATTATGGTGCTACACAATTTTCCGAATGTCCCTCAAATATATGTCAGACGTGGCGTAAATGTCCGTTTTTGCGGCCGTTTACGCTCTGCCTTCCCCGCAAAGGATAATAGGCGTGATGTATGTATGTATGTATGTACATACATAAATCACACCTCTTTCTTGGAGGGGTAGGCAAACACTACATCCTTCTACTTGCTACGATCATGGCTTCTTCCACATTCATCAACCTAAATTTGTTTAAAGTTAACAGTGATTTTTGTGTTTATACATTCATACATGCTCGTCGGTTCAGAGTACTCTTGACCTGACCTTTCTTCAGAACGTCTAAAACCTGGATTAACTAGTGAAAATACAAATGATCTATACACACTGCGGTTTTGTACCAGTTTATTTTTGATACCTTTTATACAAAAGAAACAGAGTATAAGGCACGATAGTAAAAAATTATAATTGTTTACTGTGGATACGACTTATTTCAATTTCGATATTCATAAATAACTCAAATTGAAGTGAGTTGACAATGCAGTTCATAACGTAGACACTACTAACTAGACAAGTTTCCCCAGGAGGATTTAAAATAATATTTTACAGCAAAGTAGCTGTCTTCTTTACGAGCGCTATAGAAAATTGCTTTACGGCGGTACTTTGAAGGTTTGGAGTCGTATTTTTAAATCAGTAGACCGGCTGTGACATCTGACTATGGATTTTTTATGTTATATACTATTCTATATTTACTCCTTAATGGAAAACTCGAGATGCTGCTGATAGTATTAAGTAGTACTACTGATAAAACTATAACTAGGTATGATGCATAGTATGATGTCATAAACTTTCTAACATAAAGTTTGCGTCGTGGTGTAAAGTTGCGATGGCACAATTTTGCGCTTTTTACTAACTCACAGCGACAAATCGTAGAGTTGCTAACTTTACACATAAATTGTTTTCTTCCCAAGTTTATAACCATTGAGCTTGGGATTAGTTGAACACATAAATTCGGAATCAACATTGTTAGTTTATAAGAACTCTTTTTCTGGAAAGTATTTTCGTAAAGAATCACGCGAATGCTTGAAACAAGAACAACAGCGAGAAATACCGAAGATTCATCTAATACAATAAATTAGACAGACGATACTTTTTAGAATACTTGCAAAATTTTATTATATACCTTACACGAGAAACGTTTTAAAATTTGTTATTTATTTATTTAATTCAGGCGATATATATTTTTAATCGTTCGTTATTCATTGACTCATTAAAGCGTTCTGCATACTATTATAGGCTTGTATTATGATATCCGTAATATATAAAATAATATGGTCTAGGCATCATTCATCTCAACAATCAGTGAAATAGCTATACCAATAGTTGAATTTGGCCTCCGCTTGGACGTGTCACTACTAGAGACCTACTAGGTGGAATGGGAACAATTTGTTTTCTGTCAGTTGCCCTCTGCACGCACAATGAATAGCCCGTATCGAAGGGATCAGGGATTAGACCAGCTTCAAACCGGAGATATGTTGAGCTCGCAACAAAATAAATATTAGAAATGAAGCCCTAATTCTTAAGGTAATAAGTTATTAAAGAACGCACACATTTATTTCTAGTTAAGGGAATATGAAGCCGAAGAACAACCCAATGGTGATGAGGAGGCCTATGATATGGCTTCGTGCTTAAGATCGCTATCAACGATCCCAATGATTAAACTTAAGTACACTATACACAAGCATAATACATTAAAACAAAAACGCGACTGCTTTTTGAAATAAAGCCTAGCCTATGGCACTCGGGGTAATGTAAGGATTCTTCCGATACAATTCCCATTCGAATCTGTTCAGTGGTTAAGGAGTTTCAGTACTTTTAAGAATCGCACATACATACATGAACTTTAAAAAGATCACACTCCTTTTTTCGTTCGGCAGTCGTGTATAAAGACATCAACGCGAGGAAATATTACTTGATTGAAGTTACTTAAATTCATTTTTACTTAACTAGACGATTCGTCTGTGGCAGGTATGGTGGAAAAAATAGTTCTCATGCCATGTCTTTTTATTTTACTTCACTTGATTCGTGGCCTATGACTTTCCCAAAATTGAGGCAAAATCAGGGAAAATCAAAGAACGAATAGAAAAGCTTGGGCGCAAGGGAAATGAATAAAGATTACCATTACAATAGACGTGGGGGAAATGTAGCAGAAAATTTGTCCCCGACTATAATGTTCGCCAACTTGTTTTTAGCTTAACATTTACAAAGAGAAATTGGTGGTAAGTGTTAACACTAAAACAAGGCTGGATTTTAAATAATTATTTACTTACCAACTTGAATACTTACGAATTTATTCAAGTTAAGCATTAAAAAAGGTTATTTAGTGAATAAACTAGAGGCTGTACTGAAAGAGAAAAGGCGTGGACAAGAAATTTACTATCAATTTTTCTCATAGGTTGCTATGA
Source organism: Tuta absoluta (assembly GCA_027580185.1). NCBI lineage: Eukaryota > Metazoa > Arthropoda > Insecta > Lepidoptera > Gelechiidae > Tuta > Tuta absoluta. The sequence goes on from JAQAHW010000003.1 coordinate 12,285,521, forward strand.
CATTTCTCATACCGCTAAGATGCCCTCAATTTCCACGCCTATCCTCTTTCCGCACAGACTCTAATGAGTACTACGAAAAAAAATTACTATTAAATAGAAAAATATTAAACTTATGTAAAAACTGTAACGCACGTATACAACAGCTAGGTAATTATTGTACCTTTTCTATAGCCCATGTTATTGCGTTAAATTTTGCCTACGCTTATTCGCAATAAAAAATTTATAACCCTTTTATATCCAACCTCGTATTGGCAGATTATTGCGAAGCCCGCCTGTAGCCGACAGCGACTAATGCCCCTTTTTTATGCACCTAACTCGAAGCGCTGCCTACTCGACAATGTCCCAGATCCATACATTTCTATCACTTTTCTTATCCACGACGAGGAAACTTCAATTTTCATAAGCAGAAGCTGAATATGCAAGTACGAAGACAAAATTCTGGGCAGATTGTCTCATTTGAATTTTAACCGACGTTTTGTAATACAGATGCATGAGGCTGAAAAAGTAGGTAGCCCAAATTCCTAATGAAGAGTTTTCGAGATGAAGAAAGAAAATATTTTGCCAAATATTGTAAATTTCGATTAGAATGGCAGATATAGGTACATTTAATATCTACCGAAAACGTTGATTGGTGTTAGTAATAAAAAAATTAAAAAAGAATTATAGAAAAAAAAAACTGAGAGCTACAAATACGATATGAACAGAGGATAAAAATAACTACAACAGCATACGCCTGTAGTTTTCTTCGTAGCGGACACAGATTGATGCAATGGGAGTTTTTCTGTTGACAGTTCTGTTGATAGTTCTGAATGTCAAACCAGAGGGCGCTGTGCTAAACGTAAATTTTGACGTTTTAACATGGCTGGCGTCAGCCATAGTTTTGTCACAGGTTCCGTTTCACGTTGTGTTCGTTACAAATTAATTATGTTAGTTTGATTTACTACAAAATAAAATTATCACCTTGCTATTATATTGAGTGTCATTCGTGTAAGTAAACAAATAACCAATAATAAATTCAATAAACACAAAATAAAGAATAATTTATAAAGTGGTACAGTTTTTGTGTAAAGAAACGTTATTTCAATTAAGTTCAGCGCCCTCTACGTGACACTGGAGAATCCCTAGAAAATTTCCCATTTTTATGCAATTTGAAGACAACCTCCCATCTTGTCTCGTTCACAACCTCCCATCTGGGCCGCGCGCGACGGTGTAGTGTCTGCCGTCGACACGCTAAGAAGAAGAACCGCCCATCCTATCTATTTACCCTTAAATCTAACTAATAGCTTCTGTTGTAACATTACGTTGTTGTTGCTGTAATAAAGTCACATAGGTGCGTTATTTCAGAATTATTGAATGCAAGTGCCGTGTGATGCCGGCTTAGATTAGCATAACCCCATTTCTTTCCCGTAAGAGGCGATAAAGGAACTCGAGGGTGTGTATTGCAATTTTAGGCGATAGGCTGACAACCTGTCACTATGGCGATACACAATTTTCCGAATGACCCTCAAATGTTTGTCAGACGTGGCGTAAATGTCCGTTTTTTTGCGGCCGTTTACGTTCTGCCTACCCCGTAAGAGATAAAGGCGTGATCTATGTATGTGTACGTATTGAATGCAAAATTTATTTTGTCTTATTTCGATTTTATAATCTTTTCAGAACAAACTCAAGAATGACTATTACACTAATCAAGAATACTTACTAGTAAGTTAAGTTTGTTCTAAAGTGCTTTAAATTCATTTTAAAATTGTATATCGGGTGAAATTTTACTAGTGACCGATACTGAAAACAGAGGGCGGGCTGATGTTAAGGAAAAACTTTCCCCAAAATACTTTGAGCTTCAATAGTAACTCATGTTAGTTGATCGGCAATTTTGTATGGGAGGTACAAATATTTTTCATATTTCGACCTAAGTTCTATGGGGAAAGTTGTTCCTTATCACCGGCCCGTCTTGAGTTTTCGCTATCGGTCACAAGTACAATTTTACACTAGGTATTTAATTATTATTACCTATAATTAGCCTATCAGATCCCACTGCTGGGCAGAGGCCTCCCCCGCGGTCTTGCACTATAAGTATATTAAAATTTATTAATAAATTGATTGATTGATAGTGCTTTTAGCATCTACCTACTGTAAACCATCGCAGTCATCAAAATGTGCACAGTAGTAAACCAATTTTGGTATTCCATTTGATGCATTAGCGAAACCGATACGTCAAGCTGTGCACAGAACGTGGTCCTGTGACCTCAATCTGTTCGCTATTGTACGAGTGTTAGCCGATATCACAAAAACACTTAACATGTTTCATGGGAGTGCCAGTAAGGCTTAGTTTTTAGTAACTTTTATTGTAATATCACAGATACATTTTAAGAGTTATCTTGTGACATCCCGGGGGCACAGCAATATAAAAGATAACGCAATTGTTTGTAGGTTCTTCTAACTTGTTGCTACTTTACAGCTTAAATGTTTTATTAAAATACTAGCTTTTACCCGCGACTTCGTCCGCGTTAGATAGTTTTTTTAGGCAGAAGTTCTAAAGTAGGTATGCGTATTCATAGTAAGTGTGACAGTGATATTAGAACAGCTCTTATCACTACTGTTTAAAGATGACTTGCTTGCTTCTGTTGTTAACGGGACAATTCATTGCCGTGTGATGGCGGCAATTTGAATAGCATCACCCTATTTCTTTCCCGTGGGAGTCGGAAGAGGCGACTAAGGGACTCGAGGATGTGTATTGCAATTTTAGGCGATGGGCTGACAACCTGTCACTATAGCGATACACAATTTTCCGAATGACTCTCAAACATTTGTCAGACGTGGTGTAAATGGCCGTTTTTTGCGGCTGTTTACGCTCTGCCTACCCTGCAAGAGATTATAGGCGTGATATGTGTATGTATGTATGTATGCATTTTTTGTTTATCTGTCCTTGGTAAAAAGGAGGCAATGGCCTTTCTTTACTTATTCCCATCATACTGAATAACTTTTGTTTGGAACCATTTCTGTATCTCCAATGGTTTAGGTGGGCTCCTGATGGTAGACCTGGTGGTGCACATAAGGTACTCCAGATCCTCAATGTCCTTGTGAAAAGAAGCAGCCCATCATACTGAACTACTTTTGTTTTAGAACCATGCCTGTATCTCTAATAGTTTAGCTGGGCTCCTGATGGTACACCTGGTGGTGTATATAAGGTACTCCAGATCCTTAATGTCTTTGTGAAAAGAAGCGGCCCATCATACTGAACAACTTTTGTTTTGAAACCATTTCTGTATCTCCAATAGTTTAGGTGCGCTCCTGATGGTACACCTGGTGGTCTACATAAGGTACTCCAGAGCCCCAATGTCCTTGTGAAAAGAAGCAGCCCATAATACTGAACAACTTTTGTTTTGGAACCATTTCTGCATCTCCAATAGTATGTATGTATGTATGTATTAACTTTATTGTACCACAAAACAAATTTACATGATCAGTAAAGGATGGAATAAAACAGGAGGCACAAAGGCGGACTTATCCCACAAAGGGATCTCTTCCAGTCAACCTTTGAGAGACGCAGAGGATATGTTATTTGCAGGTAAACTACGGTACTTTAGAAAGGTGATAAAATAAATGATAATAAGAATGCTTACTCTTTAACTAATATACATAAATAATATTAAATAATAAATAAATACACCTTAGTTGATAATAGATAATAACAAATATACATATAAATTTATATACATAAATAAATATCATGTGCCCTACAAATTGTCTATGTCACCCAGATCATAACCCCAAACTTTCCTTTCCAAATAGTTTAGCTGGGCTCCTGATGGTAGACCTGGTGGTCTACATAAGGTACTTCAGATCCTCAATGTCCTTGTGAAAAGAAGCGGCCCATCATACTGAACAACTTTTGTTTTGGAACCATGCCTGTATCTCTAATAGTTTAGCTGGGCTCCTGGTGGTACACCTGGTGGTCTACATAAGGTACTCCAGAGCCCCAATGTCCTTGTGAAAAAAAGCGGCCCATCATACTGAACAACTTTTGTTTTGAAACCATGCCTGTATCTCTAATAGTTTAGCTGGGCTCCTGATGGTACACCTGGTGGTCTACATAAGGTACTCCAGATCCTCAATGTCCTTGTGAAAAGAAGCGGCCCATCATACTGAACAACTTTTGTTTTGGCACCATGCCTGTATCTCTAATAGTTTAGCTGGGCTCCTGGTCGTACACCTGGTGGTCTACATCTATACTCCAGACCCTCGAATAGTGATAAAAAGTAGCCTATGTCCGTTCTCGGTATGCTAGCAATCTCTGTGCCAAGTTTTATGAAGATCGGTTCAGCGGTTTGGCCGTGAAAGCGTAGCAGACAGACAGACAGACAGACAGAGTTACTTTCGCATTTATAATATTAGTGTGGATAAATTACCTTTTGTGGTGCCGTGTGGTGTCTTAAAATAGCATCACCTTAATTCTACCCGTGGGTGTTGTAGAAAGTGACTAAGGGATAATCATTCAGGGAATGAGCAGCAGCGTTCCCTGTGAATGCAACATCTTGCACTGCTCTCGCCTATCCACCTGCCAAGCGTGGTAAGTTTGGCAATACCCGCCGATAAGGGGAGGCCCATGTCGAGCAATGGAATGTTAACATTCCTTTTGTAGAGAAGACCTAATCATTACAAGAAAATCTAATATACCTTGAGACTTATCATGTTTTTCCCTTATCTCCGTGTTAAGAAAACCATCGAATCATATTGCCAACGTCGGGGGAGAAAAATGAACGGGTCAGTAAAAAAAAGAACGGCCTTTCACGACAGAGATAAACGAATTAGGGGATTATCTCCGTTAAACCTAGCGACAAAAAAGGTAAAAAATGGGAGACCTTAGGGCAATAAGTAACCTCAGCTTTCTGTCAAGTGTCTCATCTACTGAAGAAAAGGTCAAGATTAGTACATAGTACGAGCCGTGGTAAGAATTGAAATTGAATCTTAACACCTCGAAGACTACGTTGAGAATGGAATAAATACAGTGATTCATATTTATAACACAGTTGAGTGTGTAGCGTGTGTGGAATACATTGTTTGTTGACAGTGGTTAAACATAAGAAATCAAACTACAGAAATAATATTTACTGTGATGCGACTGGTAAACGCAAACTCAATCACGTGGGTTGGTTAGTCAAAGAAGGAACTAGTACCTAGGTTAAAAAAATACAAACACAGACGAACGATTTCGATAGATTAGTGACAATTTTCTTCATAACGCTTCTAAAGAATTAAAATAAACCTGATCCCTGCGATGAGTCTCGTAAGAGATGTGATTCAAAACGACCCGCATTAGAGAGTTTCCATTTTCAAATCGTCGATTCCTAATGTCGGTAACATTATATCTCACTTTCATTCAATATCAGATTGAATACTTTGGAAACGGTTTTTATTCATAAATACATACATAGAGCGTAAACGGCCGCAAAAAACGAACATATTCGCCACCCCTATCAAACATTTAGGGATAATTCAGAAAATAGTGTACATATCACTTTACAGTAATAGTGTATATCACATAACAGTGACAGGTTGTCAGCCCATCGCCTAAAATTGTAACCCTCGAGTCCCTAAGTCGCCTCTCACGACATCCGCGAGAGAGAAATGGGGCGAAGCTGGTGCTGCTGATGGGGTGATGCTGGTGCTGATGATGGGGTGATTATCTAAGCTATGTTATTTTACATTAACAAAATAGAAAAATATAATGACACGTTGAGTTAGAAAGTACGCGTCCTCGAGAAATCTGAAATCGAGAATACCGGCTTGGTTCTTGGGATCGACGATAATTTCATACATACACTATTTAACAGATCAGAAAATGTGGAAATTCACTTTTACGGAATAAAACCACAAATAACGTACCTACACCACGCAAAAAAGCACCATGAAAATACTAAGTCCACCAGGAAACGAAAACTATAACCCTAAGCAATATGAAATTAACGATCATTTAATTTAAAAACGTATCGGATAATGAAGAAACTGGAAACACTCTTAAAGTGTGTGCATTCTACACTTCTCCAGAATAACACGGTATTTCTGGATGCACCTCGGAATAACTACGTGTGGCGACGGAAACTGGGTCCTCGGACGCAATTTGTTTTCGTCTAATCGCCGTTTTAATTACTCACGGTAGCAATTTTAGCTGTCCCGTTTACATTAATTTTCAGTTTGTTTCCGCAACAGTCAATTTATCATCCATCACGTAGTATAAAATAGTGTACTTAATTATATATTGACTTTAGTTTTGTGGTGATAATTTTAATGGGATATTTCATAAAGTTTCACTAGTATATTTTCAGTGCCTTCCTCATGAACAACTCTCCTTGATCTCTCTCTCTTTTCGAGTGGGACACTGAGTCGTCTAACGACCCGATGAACCCCGGTGTCAGAGTTTTTCAACCCTGACATGGTAGTATAACGACCGCCGTGTAAGTAATCATAGACAGCAACCGGGACCGACGGCTTAACGTGCCCTCCAAAGCACGGAACCATTTCTTTTCGGACAATCAGGTGGTTCACCCTGCAATGTCCTAACCAGACCGGGAACAAACTCACAAAGTGATAAATATCAATTTTGTGAGTGTCCCACCGAGAATCGAACCCGGAACCTTTGCGTCGCAGGCAGTCGCACTACCACTGCGCCACATTCGGCCGTCGATGACCTCTCCTTGGTGACCTAAGTACTGAATCGCTTAAGCCTTGGAAAAAGCATTTGCCACATAGGTATTTTCTTCTTTAACATGCATAAATCACGACTAATTTGTTGCGGGGTAAGCAGAGCATAAACGGCCGTAAAACAGACATTTACGCCACGTCTGACAAACATTTGCGGGTCATCCAGAAAATTGTGTATTATCATAGTGACAGGTTGTCAGCCCATCACCTGAAATTTCAATACTTTTAATACTTTTGAACCTCCAATCAATATACTTGAATGTTGTGTTTCTACAACACAACGATTATAAAAATAAAAGGCATTGAAGTGAAGTGCACTTAGCATGCTTTTACCATCTGAGTGTCGAAACAGATGCAACGTATCGTTTACGCTCTGAAAGACCGGAATGGAAACCACATTCGTAATGGTACAACACTGGAATGTACATGTGTACCCTTCGCGTGTTTTTATTTTAGAACATTAAGTCCTCATCTACCCCGGTACAGCGTGTGTATGAGACCCTTGCTACCCTCACTAAACTCCAAAACCATGAAAAAACATAACACTAGTGGATATATTAGGAGTTAATGTAGGTAATTAATTGTTTCAAAACAAACGGATGACTGAATTCGAAGCGCGAAGGGTAATTTGCCATTGAGAAGATAAGAAGAATGGACCTTTTAGAAGTCAATAAGCATAAAACCAAACATCACAAAGGCCAACTTGTGATGTTTACAGTTCACAGTATGCCTATATGGGCAAGGAAATGGTAAGGGAAGTGGGCAGCGCGAGCATGTAAACAGGTTACCTACTCGCGCTGCTACTCGACATACCACTGTTACTTCCGGTGCTCCCCGGAATGACGGCTTTTCGCACGCGAGTCAAAGGAACGGCATCACGAGCGTGATTGGAAAGTATTGCTATCTCGCTCACTCGTATAGCTGCGAGAAGAGTATGACGGCAGTGTGTGACGCGTTGATACTTTCGCGAAAGTGTTTCGAGCAATGTTCGCGGTAGCGGCAGCAGCAGGTGCATAGTGTGAACATAGCATAAGATCTGACAGAAATTCCGCCATCACTCATGCCGGTCGTTGTTCCTGCCTTTGCCAGCTGTGTGTCAGACCAGATGCGTCCTATCATTTGCTCTAAGGAGCTGTAAGCCACATTCCATCTGCGCATCTCCGTTTCACGGTATATGTGTTTGCATGCCAAAAACACTATGCTACCAGTATCTACTGAAAATACTGGAATGCCTTCTTGGATATTTTAGGCATCATAAATTCTCAAACACTGTAATATTGGAATTAAATACTTAGCGAGTGATGAAATATTAGTAAAAACACCATTGGACCATTGTATTTTGGCAAAATTCAACAAACACGATTTTATATGACTCTGTTTCCTAGCTCTCTCTGAATAAGGATTCAGAAAATAATGTCATAGAACGTCGCCAAGTAATAAGAGAAAATCTACACTAATATTATAAAGAGGAAAGATTTGATTGTTTGTTTGTTTGTTTGTTTGTTTGTTTGTTTGCATCGAATAGGCTCCGAAACTACTGGACCGATTTTAAAAATTCTTTTACCATTAGAATCCTACATTATTCCTGATGAACATAGGCTATATTTTATACGAGAAAAAAATAGGGATCCGCGTGAAAATTTCGATAATGTATCCCAACGTGTGAAAAATGTACCAAAAAATATCTTATATCGCGTACGCTGTGGAAATTATTGACAATAGAGCAAAGTGATGTACTACAGTTTTATAGAGGACATCAATATCTATAATAATGTCTGCGATACTATGCGTCTAACTATTACAGTTATGCCACAATAACTACTTTTTCATTTAAAAATGTACAAACTACGCCACATTATTCGTACCAGTGTAATGATTACATTTAATCATTACTGTATTAAATGGTTTAAGGCATAGCCCTCCGAATACTAATAGGGTACATGCAGACCATGAAACTGAACAACTTTCCCCTAGGAACATATTTCAGGAAACGTAAAAAAACTGACTTCCCATAGTGAATGCAGTCAGCTGATTGTGATTTTGTATGGAAGCTAATTATTTTGGCGTTTCCTGACATATATTTCTAGGAGAAAGTTGTCCAGTTTTATGATTCATGCACCTTATCAGTATTCGAAGGGCTGTCCCTTACTCGGTATAAAAAAGACGACAAAAAACATTAAATAATACATTTAAAAAATCTACACTAAAATAATACATACATACACATATCACGCCTATTATCCCTTGCGGGGTAGGCAGAGCGTAAACGGCCGCAAAAACGGACATTTACGCCACGTCTGACATATGTTTGAGGGTCATTCGGAAAATTGTGTTGTATCGCCATAGTGACAGGTTGTCAGCCCATCGCCTAAAATTGCAATACACACCCTCAAGTCCCTTAGTCGCCTCCTACGACTCCCACGGGAAAGAAATCGGGTGATGCTATTCTAAGCCGGCATCACACTAAAATAATAATAATATAATCTAAGTACACTTATTAGAAACAGGTTTTTTTAATTGTTTGTTTGAATTGAATAGGCTCCGAAACTACTGGACCGATTTAGAAATTTATTTTACCGTTAATTGAAATTGAAGTTCTTTATTCAATGTAGGATAGTATTATCACTTATTGACGTCATGAACCGTCATTCTAAAAAACGTTTTTTTTTATTACAATTTTGTTATGACCCAATAGAAAACCGGCTCGGGCGGGATAAAAATAATGGTACTGCCATGGGGCTGGCCAGGTTAATCACACGGCATGTAACTTTACGCCACCACCATCTGAAAACGATATTTGTTTCAAATTGAAGTCAAGATTTTTAGAATCCTACATTATCCCTGATGAACATAATAGGCTATATTAAACTGTCTTATTCCCGGGGGAAATTGTTAGCGGCGGGTGAAACCGCTGGGCGGGCTGCTAGTTGTTTATAATTAAGTTCCCTAAGTTACCTACTTTATTTCACCAACAATAAAATTATAAGCTCAGTCAATCTGAAATAAATAAAGTTCTAATCGTTCCTAAGTTTTGCTCATTAATAAAGTTATTAAGTAGGGTTATTTTATTAACAGCTATTCGGAAGCTAATTTGGTCTGAGAATTTCCATGATCCTTTCTACTTCTGAAGTTATGTATGGCTATTGTAAACTCGGTCTATAACTCTATCCTTACTCGTGCGTTTGCGACTATCGTCCGTCCTGCGTCAATTATATTGGCAAACTAAGCATTGCTGCCCGATGTAATCAAAGGAGATTAGTATAGCAAGGTCAACCATTTACTGCACTAGCATTCGCACACAGTATCGCTGTATGGCGCTAGAGTCCAATGGGAGTTTTTCTGTTGACAGTTCTGTTGATAGTTCTGAATGGCAAACCAGAGGGCGTTGTGCCTAACTGAAATTTTGACGTTTCATTATGGCTAGCGTCAGCCATAGTTTTGTCACAGGTTCCGTTTCACGTTGTGTTCGTTACAAAATGATTATGTTAGTTTGATTTACTACATGCAAACTTATCGCTTTGCTATTATATTGACTGTCATTCGTGTAAGTAAACAAATAACCAATAATAAATTTAAGAATAATTCAATAAACACAAAATAAAGAATAATTTATAAAGTGGTACAGTTTTTGTGTAAAGAAACGATATTTCAATTAAGCTCAGCGCCATCTACATGACACTCGAACATCCCTAGAAAATTTCCCATTATATTAACAAACTAAGAATTGCTGGCCGATGTAGTCAAAGGAGATTAGTATAGCAAGGTCAATAATTTACTGCACTAGCATTCTCACACAGTATCGCTGTATGGCGCTAGAGTCCAATTGGGAGAATATACCTTTACCATTAATACCATCGCATAGATTGACACGAATAAAAACTGCAGTAACAAACACATTGCAAGAGCATCACCCGGATTTGGCTATTCAAAGAGCATTCCTGTGGTATGTCGATAGTGTCAGGTAGATGGTTCTACCAGCAACATATAACATCTTTGGTCCTAAATTTCTAATCGTTGACAGTTTGATTAATAGCGTGTTATAGTGGGAAAAGAATGGCAATTAACTGTTGCTGGTATTACAGGGGTCAAAATTATAAAAAAATGGGGCCTAGAAAATACGAAAAGGGCAAGAGTATGGATAGGCTCTAGGCCGTAAAATTTACGCTCACCACGCAGCTTGACGTAAATCGTAAATATCTTATCGGGCAATGGGCAGTAAATCGTTTATCTGTTTGCCTTAGTTGATGGAGAATCTGTGTGGTGGAATTGTTAGTTCGATATTAAATTTTATCTATATCGATAAGTAAGACATCAAACTAATCATTATTTAGGTATCAATACCTAAACAACTTTTAAACTTCATAAAAGAGAGGCATGAATGTTATCTTTACTATTTAATTAAAACATTTTATTAATTTTAGATGCGCTTTGTAGAAGTTTGTTTTATGTACAGGTAGGTAACAAACAATGCGGTTAAACTAGTCGTAGTTATTGCTCTTTCAGTTTTATATTTTCAGTGGTTTTGCGGTTTCGGCTTTCAGCATGCGTAAGGTTAGTTGAGTTTAAACAATGTTATCTTATTTTTTCCGCGTTATCGGATTGCATCGTTACCAGAACAAAAGCTGGAAAATCTTAATAAAAGCTTTCTGCTTATAATAGCCGAGTACAGATGTCCACAAGCTGTAAAAGAGTAATGACCGGAGGGCACGCCCCGATTCACAAGTAATTTTGCACTCCATTAAAGAAAGCGTGATGCCCATTAAGTTCAAGTCCTTAGACTTTGTAGTTGGGCTGCTTAGGTAGGTACACAGCTAGGCTACAAGTCGTAAATATTTATAATCGTTTAAAATGCTACCGGACTGTAGTTTTTAATTTAAGTAAATCCAGTGAGTATTTGGTGGTGGTGGTAAATATTATTATGTTTTCAACCTACAGTTTCACACTTAATCCCATCGAAGTAAGGAGATAGGTTAAGCGTCAATAATATTTACACGACTCGGTGAATCTGTACTTATCGGTTTCAAAAATCGGTTTTACGTCTTTGTAAGATTGGGCTTCACCTGCTTGTCTGCCCGAGCCTCTCTGAGACCTGCACACACGAGGACCTTTAAGAGGCCAACTCAAAAGCGATAGATGTTGCCATGCATTGGCAATCGCTGCTATAGATTTTGTACAATCTGCACTGGGCGTATCCCATCGATACGATAAGAAGAAGAAGAAGTAAGAGCAATAGCTTTAGCCGATTTTACTTTGGATGAAAATTAAATAAGCTAGACAAGGTATTAGATCGGACTTCGGACACGCAAATACGAATGATGATTCATACCGGAATGTCATAAAGTTTGACTACCAAATATGTTTATTTACAATAAATGTTTTCCCTTATAAGAATCCAAGAATCACGTTTTTTCCATGCATCATTTTTACAAAGCTCAAGTCCGAAAAAGAAATCACGACATTCGAAACTTTTCTCGTTACCGTGAACAAGTATAGTCAAAGTTATTCGGAAGGTGGGTCATATTTTACCTGTCGAATGGATATTTCTTCCTGGCCGTAAGTTTCTGCGACAACGAAATCGAGGGAGTGGCCCATTGGACCCAACAACTTCTCGTTGACCTCGTCCACAGCCATTGATATTGCCCCTGTAAACAAAAAAAATGTGTTCAAAATGTATAACGACACACACACACATAAATCACGCCTTTGTCCCTAACAGGGTAGTCAGAGTGTTAACAGGCGTAATATTTGAGGGCCGTTTCAGAAAAATCGTGTATCTCTATAGTGACAGGTTGTCAGCTTATCGCCTAAAATTGTATTACACATGAAACCCTCGAGTCCCTTAGTCGGCTCTTATGACATCCGCGGGAAAGAAAAGAGGTGATACTATTCTCAGCCAGCATCACACGGCATAATACCATAAAAAAAAATTATAATACATGACAAAGAAACAACGCCGGTGCTAGACGTTCAAATTCCATTATATTTCATTCAGTTATATTTTTCTGAACAGCACTGTAAGTGCCAATGATCATGCAAATTAAGTACAGGGTGGTACCGAGCGACCGACTTCCCCGAAAACGCCACGTTCAACAAGTCAAACAACTTTTCTCAAAGAACCAAAAATCAGCTGAGTGAACAATTTTCTATAGAAGGTAGTGTTTTTATGTTTGGACCTATATTACTTGGAGATAATTGTCCAGTTTAAACTGTTGAGCATAGCGTTTCCGGGAAAGTCATAGTTGATCGGTACCACCTCGTATCATAATGTTAAGTATTTATTTATTTTTATTTATTTATTTATCTTTATTAGAGAAACCAACAGCTTACATTTGTAAATAAAGTCCTTAAGAAACATAATTTGGTAACGCCAATAAAAGGTTTCTATATTTAATATAGTTCGAGTGGATATAGTGCTGTTAAAACTAAGAATCAGCAGAATTTACACCAAGACTAAGAAAAATTTAACTTTAACGTATTATTAGGAAGTTTGCTTGCTCACTGGACTCTACCGACAAAAAATGTTTACTCTTATTTAGTTAGAGTTCAATGATACACAGACTCCAGTGTCCATTCGAGGCTTCATAATTATGTCTATTAATAAATTTTTAAGATACTTAATATTGCGGCTCATAGTATGTGATTTATCCTGACAACACCTGTGACAAAAAGCCAATGACACAAAATGTTCAACGGTATTTTTAAGGAAGATTTACTTACTAACTGTTACGCCGTTGTTGGTCGCATCGTAAGATTTAGTAATGGGCAAGTGCCAAGTGGTGCCAGTATTAATCTCGAGATACGTATACATTTGGCAGTGGAAATAAACACTGCAACTTCGCGAAACTCTCTGGCTTAATCCAAGAAGCTAAAACTTTGTGGAACCTGACTTGCATGCACTGCAAATGCAATACATTTAATCCTCTTCACCATTCAATCTTTTCATTGCGTTGAACAAGAATTTGGGCTAGTTTTACAAATTTTGTAAAAAGACATAATATATCAGGGAACACGGGAAGTCTATTAATAATAAGGGAAGTGCTCAGAAGAAAAAAAAATGAACATAAAATGCTGCTCAGTGACTCCATTCATTACATTTCAACAAACTCAAAACATAGGTAACGAGCAAAGAAACTAATGTAGACAATATTATAAGGCATACAATTATAGTATCGGAGAAGACGACGACAATTTACATACATACCTACATACATACACATATCACGCCTATAATCCCTTGCGGGGTAGGCAGAGCGTAGACGGCCGCAATAACGGACATTTACGCCACGTCTGACATTATATTTGAGGGTCATTTAGAAAATTCACCATAAATTCGCCATAATGACAGGCTGTCAGACCATCGCCTAAAATTGCAATACACACCCTCAAGTCCCTTGGTCGCCTCTTACGACTCCCACGGGAAAGAAATGGGGTGATGCTATTCTAAGCCGGCATCACACGACAATTTAAATCTAATTTAACTTTGTCATACTGTTTCTCTCATTTACCTACCTACTTACTGCAACTGTTTGCACAGATCAAAGTAAAACCATACTTATACAGACGTTTCGAAAGTTCAAATTAATAATACGTGAGCTCAGTTGTGTGACATTTAACAAGGACAATTTTTTGAGATCAGGTTGAGATCCAAACAATGCATTTCGGTAGGTAGGTACTTTCTTTTGAACTGCGAGTATACATATACATTAAATACTTACCAAATTTTAAAACACTTCCCGTCATCCCGTGTTAGGTTAAACTTGCAATCTTTTCCTGCCCGCGCTTGAATATTTTGCAAGTTTTCATAAAATACATATACATTTTAAACATTACCAGCCACAATGGGCCCACCCTATTGAGCGCATTGCCATACCCACCACGCTTAGCAAAGCGGATTGGCAACCGCTGTGCAAGATATCGCTTCCTGTGAGTATGTTCATGTTTAAAGCCTTAAGTAGTAAAGATTGACTAAATTATTTTACAATACTCCATATTGTGATCCGAAACCCTGTTAGCCATTGAGAACGTAGATCTTCAGCTATCTCCTTGTCCAAGTTTATTGTCCCTGTTGCCGCCAACATTCGTCAGGCAGGAGCCGAACACCATCGACAAGTCGACACTATAACGGGCAAAGACACGATAAAGCTTTCACAATCTATTACACTAATGTTCGTGAAAAAAGGTACGAGTTTAGAACTTTTAAATTTCAGACAATATAATGGGAGATACTAATATACTTATTTCCAAAGTGATTTCGTAAAGAAAATGACCCCGTTACTTTTCACGCTATACACTAGTGACGTCCCCATAACGCCCAGGTCTCAGCTGGCTACGTGCGCTGATGACGCTGGCATTTACACGTCCAACCGTAACGATGACAAGCTAGTCAAGACTCTTCAGAGCGCACTGGACTCCCTCGGTAGCTGGTTCCGCAAATGGAGAATCGAAGCCAATCCTGATAAAAGAGCAGCTGTGCACATTCGTTTGGGCCAAACCGGGTCAATTTCCCCGCTGTTTAGCTTTTCGGCCGAGCCATCTCCTGGGTTACAGAGACCAAATACCTTGGAGTCACCCTCGACTTCAGACTCAACTTCCGTAGCCACATAGTGAAAATTCGCATCCGCCCGGCGTTCATTTTGTGCAGATTACATCCGATGTACTATGGTTTTATTATACACTCACAGTGTTATATTTATTTTCGTAAACGAAAACAAGAAATAAAAAAAAAATTGCGCCTTCCGGGACTTGGACTTTACTTACTGAGCTACCGGCGCCCCGACTGACCCTTGCCAATTTTTCAATCTCCTGGTACTCGAAACGGTTAGCAGCGCAGCGGGTGAAATCGCTGGACTAGCCTTTAGTATTAAATATTTTGTCAAACATTGGACAAAAACCAAAACTTTTAACTCCAAGAATTCAACGTCGTCATTTTAAACGTGAGCAGAACAGTCAATTTCCACCGGGCGACAATTTGTACCGTCAACAAAGTTTATTGTTTGAAGAGTTGAATCATCGGACCAACTTCTCCAGGAGACGATGAAGTAACCTCTCCTCTGTAATGAGCATTTTATCGACACGGTAAAGTTTTCAGTCTCACAGCTGGACAATGCATCTCACTAAGTCACAGTATACATAGATTTTTTTTTTTTATTATCCATTTATTTATAAAGTATACATATTTCTTACATTCTAGACACACTTAAACTACAAAAGAAAAGTTTATCTGTGTGCTGCACATTCCTCTTATGAAACTTATTAACTAACACCTAAATAAATATCTTACATCTAAGCAAACCTAAGTTGACAATAACAGAATCGTTAATGGAGCGGTATCAGCCCGTCCATTATTCCGAAACCGGTCGCTAGGACAACCTCTCACGCATACAGCGGCGCCCCGCGCACGGGTTGCTACCGTTTGCATTATATTTCATTGCTCCGAAAGTTGACAGAAACATATTTTTTATTTTGTATTTAATGTTTTTCTCTGTTAATTCATTCCTTAATTCAATTGATAAGTGCTCGTTAATGAGTCTAGGTACAATGTAATCGGTCGTATGTTTTCCGTAATGATTAACGGCGCCTATTGTGACCAATTTTTCTAAAGCAGTTTGACGTGTATTCTTGCAATGTTTTATTTTATTATTATGGTACTTAAAGTAATTTTCGCATAAAAGAACCACATCTTTTTTAATATTAACTGGTAAAACCTTACAATGACTGAATAGTCCTAAATCGCTCCCACTAAACTTTTTCCTAATTTTAGGAGAAACAACATGTTTGAGTAGTCGTCTTTGCAAATCCACTATTCTATCCAAATATGACTTAAAAGTCCTGCCGTAGCTACTGAGTCCATAACAAACAGTCGACTCCGCTAGTGCCTTATACAATTGAAGTCTTACTTTGTAAGGAATTCTGCGCTTTAATAAATAAAATTTTGAAATCATTGCACGTAGCTTATCACAAACTGTATTTACTTGGGGCTCCCAATTGAAGCGCTCGTCAATGATTAAACCGAGGTATGTCCATTTTTTTACACTTTCAATAATCTTACAGTGACATGGTTTGTGGAGAGAATTAGTATGCAAGCAGTCGTGATCGTGGCAGATAATTTCAAATTCAGACTGTATTTTATTATGACTAGAATGTATATGTACTAATTTAGTCTTACTTGAATTCAATACAAGCCCCGCATCGTGCGACCATTTACAAATCCGCGTAAAATCATCTTGCATTTTTTGAACAGCTTTAAATATGTCTACGTCCTCAGATACCAGACACGTGTCATCGGCATATTGAAAGATTCTGCAGTTTTGAATTATGTTATTGACATCGTTCACATATGCTATGTAATGTAAAGGGCCAAGCACTGAACCCTGAGCTGTTCCTTGTGAAACGCTGACTGGACCACTTACACCCGTACCCACTTTTACTCTATATTTACGATTATGTAAGTAGTCCTGGCACCAGTTGAGCAAAGGACCCCTAATTCCTGTATCCTCCAATTTACCGATCAAAGTGTCATGACGCAGTGTATCAAATGCTTTGCTATAATCTATGAAAACAGCAAGTACATGTTTCCTCTTATTTAAGCAATCATTGACATGGTCTGTAAATGAAGAAAGTAAGAAGAAAGATTTTCAGAAATTATATTATTTTTACTGTAAAATTCATGAATTTCAGAACACACATATTTCTCAAAGATTTTATCTATAACTGGAAGTATAGTTATGGGTCTATAATTGCCATAATCCTTTTTGTCTCCTTTTTTGAAAATTGGTCGTATTAGTCCCTCCTTAAGAGTATCTGGATACTCGCTATTAGCGATGCTTGTATTTATGAGGTGAGTAATTGCTAAAGTTATTTGATTAGCGATGGTCTTTATATCTACTGTCCTAATTTTGTCTGCGCCACTAGATTTCTTAGAATCTAGGTTTTTTATAATTTTATAGACCTTTTTTGGTTCTGCTTTTTTAAAATTCATCGTTACAAGACTACTTTTTGTGTATTCACTAGGATCTAACAATTTCGTTGAACATCTCGGTAGTATGTTCTTGACTGCATTGTCAAAACCTTTTGCAAAATTATTTGCAATTTCTGTATTTGTTATCACGCTGTTATTAAATGCTTTTAATATTACACTGTCTAGATCGTTTTTCAACCTTCCGGTCATTTCATTGAGCACCTGCCATAAAGATCTTGGATCGTTTTTATAAGAATTTATTTTATCAATAAAATATTTATTTCTTGAGTTTTCTGTTAGTTTTGTTGTTTTGTTGCGTAATTGATTGTATTCTTTTCTTAATATTTTATTAGTGGGGTCATTCTTGTACTTTAAAAACTTTTCATCTCTAAGTCTACCTAAATTGATAATTTTTTTATTAACCCAAGCAGATTGATGTCGTTTTGAGTTACTGTTACTGTTAATTTTAATACTATATGATGCCTTTTTGTAACATTCTGAGATATTATCATACATGAAATCATAAATTTGTGTGGGACAATGCAACGTAGAAACGCTATCCCATTGAATATTTTTGAGTTCCCTATCAAGAATTTTATAATTGTACCGTGTGGTGTAACTGGGAGCAACCCGTGTGCTCAGACCTCCAACACATGTTAACACTGTAATTCTGTGATCCGCCAGTACGGAACCAAGAGCTGAACTAAACAGGTCGTGTGAGCGGGATCTTGCAAATATGTGATCGATGCAACTTTTAGTTGTAATTGTTTTGTGTTTTTTAATTACTTGTTCTATTCGAGTATACTCCGAGATCCCGCACGCAAGGCCGTGTTCGTACATCATGTTTATGTATGATTGTTGGGTTTTATCTGTAATTTTTAGATTAATGTTTACATCTCCTACAAGTATTAGGTCGTCAGTGTGCAAATCATCTAGTAACAGTGAGAGTTCATCAACAAAAAGTTTCTTATCCAACCGTGGTGGTCTATATATCGCGCATATTAACATGGTTTGTCTATCCTGTGTTGTTAATTTAATAGTTAGACATTCACAGTGGCTCATAACAGTGTAGACCTCCGTGTATTGGTGCTTATTCGAAATATATATAATTATACCACCGCCTTTCTTAGTTTTACGCAAGTTAGTGTACATTGTGTAATTTTGTAGGTTAAATATGGGCTTTATAGATTCTGAGATACCCACTTCTGTCAATACAATTATATCTAAGAACAAATAGGTACTTGCAAGTAGATCTATTTTTGCAAAGTTCTTTTTTAACGATCTAACGTTAACATGCAAAACAGTTAACTTGTTTTTGAATGAGTTAGGAATCTTTGACCAATAGTCCGGCAAATCAATACAATCTTTAAGTTCATTGACATTATTTGTACATGAAAGAGTCATAATCATTACAAAAATTTGCTAAGGTATTGGTAGTAATTACCAATTTAGGCAACTAGGTCTCTGTTTTTTTTAATGGTTTTCTTTAACTTAGTGATGTCGCTCTCAGATCGAATAATGTAAACCTTGGAATTGTCTTCCTGTCGAGCCATTATTCTGCCATCTTTGAACCATACGTATTTAAAAATGTTTGTTGATTTAAGTTCCTGCTTAGCTTTCCAGAGTAGTTGCTTATGGTGGGTCGTTAGTACTTCTCGAATATATACACAGTTTTTCGCGATGTTGGAATCCAAGCCTTCGATCAGATTTTCCAGGACAAGCGTAGTTTTATCCTTTTTTTTGTCGCGAACTGCAGATAGCCAGGTAGTCTTAGATTCTACATCTTGCATGTGCAGAATAATAGATTTAGGTTTCTCAGGATGACTAGGTACCTCGGCGACTCGAACAACTTGCTCGGCATTCACATCTAGTGTTTCAGCTAGTTTATTTTTTATGCTTGACAAGTTTATTGCAACATTCTTAGGCACTCCTGTCACTTCAATCAGCTGATCGAGCTTCTTTTGTTCAGTTTCATTTAGTTTCTGTTCTAGTGCGGCAATTCGGACCTCCATATTGTTATTCTTGTTAGTTAGCTCTGCGTTCTTCTTTTCAAGATCTTTGACTTGTTGTTTAAAGACCCTAATAGTAGCCAAACATTCATCTAATTTTTCTCCATTGTAGGTAATAGAGTTAGTCATCGCAACTAATTCATGTTTCAAAATTTTGTTCATTTCTGTTTTAACTTCATCCATGAATTTTTTCGCATCAATAGTAACAACTCTCTTTGGTGTATCTTCAGCAGCAGTATCCTCATCATCTGTACCGACGACAAAGGAGTTTTTCCTTGAGCCACTGTTATTGCATTCATTGCAAGTCCATGCAAGGTTTCCAGCGTTACGCAAAGCTGTTATCTGCTTTGCACTTAAGCCAGTGCACTCCGGTTTTGCATGAACCGTCGCATCACAGACACTGCACATAAGACATATTGTATTTTTGGCAAATTTTTTATCACACACGGAACACTTAGACATTGTCGGGTAGTTTGGTAATTTAAAAACGTTCAAAGGCGCGTCTATTCGTAAAAACGTCCGCGAGAGGAATGAATGATAATTGGACAATGATAATTGGAAGCAGTAGACTAAAATGTAGGCTTGTTGGTGCAGATGTCCCTAAAATCTTCTATGACGGTGTCTGTATACCTTACACGGACAAAGCTAAAAATCTGGGACTTATATTTGACTCCGATTTATCTTGGTCACCGCAAGTCAATGCGGTTAGTAGCCGCATGCACTTCTCTTTTCACTCTCTCAAACGGCTCCAGACCTTCCTACCCCTTCAGACTAAAATCATGCTTGCTCAAGCACTTTTGCTTCCTATTCTTGATTATGCTGATGTGTGTTACTTGGATGTGACAGAGGAGCTATTAAACAAACTTGAGCGTCTACAAAATCTTTCTATTCGTTTCATCTTCGGACTTCGCAAATTTGACCATGTTTCTGAATTTCGTGCTCAGTTAAAATGGCTCCCAATCCGCCGTCGCCGCTATGTGCACATCCTATCTGTCCTCTACAGGATCCTTAAAGACCCATCCTCTCCTGATTATCTTCGCTCCCGTTTCCACGTTTTACCTCCTGATCCCAGGCCTAGGCGCGCATGTATCACCAAGGTACTTGAGTGTCCCAGAGCCAATACCAAATTCTTTTTTAATTCCTTCACGGTTCGAGCTACGCAATTATGGAACGCACTTCCAAAGTCCATTCAGGATTCTCCAAGTATAACGTCATTTAAACGCAGAATAAAAGAGCACTATTTATCGGAACAATCTTGATGTATGTGTATAAATTTAAATATATAATTTATTTATGTATTTATTAATAAGTATGTATTGTTTATAATATATTATATGCAAGTCCCTATCTGTATGTGTACACGGTTTTGTCATTCCCTAATATAGTATTTTGTAATTCCACTGTGCAGGTTGGCTGGAAGAGATCTCTTCATAGAGATAAGCTCACCTTTGTGACTACGTTTAATATTCAAATTTATTGTAATAATCTGGTACACAATAAATATATAATGCACAACTCGGCGACAATTTGTTCCGTCAACAAAGTTTATTGTTTGAAGAGTTGAATCATCGGACTAACTTCACTAAGAGACGATGAAGCGACCTCTCCTCTGTAATGAGGATTTTATCGACACGGTAAAGCTTTCAGTCTCACAGCTGGACAATGCACAACAGCACAACTCGGCGGCAATTTGTACCGTCATCAAAGTTTATTGTTTGAAGAGTTGAATCATCGGACTAACTTCTCTAAGAGACGATGAAGCGACCTCGCCTCTGTAATGAGGATTTTATCGACACGGTAAAGCTTTCAGTCTCACAGCAGGACAATGCACAACTCGGCGGCAATTTGTACCGTCAATAAAGTTTATTGTTTGAAGAGTTGAATCATCGGACGAACTTCTCCAGGAGACGATGAAGCAACCTCTCCTCTGTAATGGGCATTTTATCGACACGGTAAAGCTTTCAGTCGCACAGCTGGATAATGCACAACTCTACTCCAATAGTGGCGATTTCACCCGCTTTTTAATTTTTCTATTTACCATCTAGATGGCCGGAAGAGAATGCAACGTGGCATAAGGCCCGCGTTTTGTACGATGTGCAATAAAATATAAAAATTAATTATTAGAACGCATTCATTTAAAAGCTCCTGCCACTTTCTTAAATTACTAAAAGAAAGAAAGAAAGAATGTGCTGCTGTCTCTTGCTTCCTATATTTCCTGTCTCTTTTCATTTACATACATACATAAGTACATACATAAATCACGCCTATATCCCTTACAAAAAAAAGAAAGAGTAAAACGGATATTTGTTAATGTTGAATGTTTCACGTCTGACAAAAGTTTGAGGGTGAATCAGATAACTGTAAATCACAAAAGTGACACGTTGTCAGTCCATCGCCTAAAACTGCAATACACATCCAACCCTCGAATTCCTTAGTCGCCTCTTACGACACCCATGTGTAATAAATGGGGTGATGCTATTCTAAGCCGGCATCACACAGCATTCTAAGCCGGCATCACACTCTTTTCATTTGACGTAATAAAATAACAGAAATAGAAAAAAAACTTAAGAAATGAATTTAGGAAATGTCCAACAGAATAGAGTCTAGTAGGAGTAGAAGTGGTGACGAAGAAAAACATTAACAGGCTAATGAAGTTGTATGCATTTGGAATTAAAACCATGGGAAAGCTATTAGCGGTAATTCAAGTTTGTTGTTTTATGGAAAAGCTTACAGTCTAGCACAATGAAAGTGAATAAAAAAAAACTAATTAAAGGCCAATGTTTTTTTTTAAATTCATGTAAGCAAAGGTGACTAAACGGACAAATAAAAATGAATACTTAGCTAAACTAGAGTAAAATTATTTACTATTTAATTATATAAAGTGATCAACCTAAATTTATGCTAAAAAGGTAACCTAGTGCGCCCTCATGAGACATGGTACCCAGTAAGCTGGCAGCGTTCCCCCTTAAATCCTATGCAGTCGATAGTTTTGAATGTAAAATTACTTGTGACGAAATAGGTAAAGTACTGTTTGATGGAAAATTACTAATGTAGCTGATAAAGTTATCTTATGAATGAACACTATGCACTAAGTAGTATGCACAACATGTTTTGACTATTTTAGCGTTATTTATAGCAATGACACGATGGCTAAAGAAATATTTGCGTAGAGTACATACATATAACACGCCTATAACCCTTGCGGGGTAGGCAGAGCGTAAAGGGCCGTACAAAACGAACACTAAATTCTACACGCCATGTCTGACAAAAATTTGAGGGTCATTCACTAAATTGTGTATGGCCGTAGTGACAGATTGTCAGCCCATCGTCTAAAACTGCAATACACATGTAACCCTCGAGACCCTTAGTCCTCTCTTACGACACCCACCGGAAAGAAATGGGGTGATGCTATTCTAAAACGGCATCAAGCGTATGTATGTACGTAAAGCATGCGTAGAGTTAATAAAACAACTACACAAATACAGTTTAATTGATTTTTCTACAGTAAATTTTGGCTGCAAGAGTAGATTTTTTTATCTTATTTTTTTATTATTTTTTTATATGCATATTACTAGACGTAAACTGTAAGGAGACTTACATAACGACATTAGAATACATACTGTAAAAATATTATAGGGTGAATTTCACGTATTATTAGTTCAATAAAAAAAATCTACTCTTGCAGCCAAAATTTACTGTAGAAAAATCAATTAAACTGCCAATGGATCTTCTGAGAATAGGGAAATTTTACTAATGATTGATGATTAATGAAAACTAAGAATATTGGTGATAAAAGACAATCATTTGAAAAGGATATTACCCTTAATACTCTTAATGGAATCTTTTAATTGGCTATAAGTTTATTTTGTTGTTTTCAACTACTGTTATTATTCAAGCTGTAAGTTTCCCAAAGAAACCAAAAATAAATAAATAGTATATCGCCTATCTGCTTCATAGTGCAAAATTATTTTATCGTAGGTATTGGACGTTGTCACTGTAAATTTTCATCTAACAGAGCTCGGCTATCCAATACATGAATACATATCGTACCTGATAAGACTCGCCCAGGTCTCTGGTAGTTCAAGTCACCAGGTCTTCGCTGGGAACCGGTGAGGTACCCCAGAGTGAACTTATCACCCTGGGATCCTTGCAGGTCCAGTATGAGCAACAGACACCACCAGTGCTTCTGGGAACAAAATAGAATGATTTAAAAAAACTCATCTAAAAACTCAAATGTCAAAATATCCAGACAGATAAGACATAGGGAAATAATTTCCCAGTAGATACCACTGAATTTTGACCCTTATATACCCGAATCAGATTCCTAAAGCAATGCAAAAATCGGGTATGCTCTGTCCTAATAAGGGTTAAAAAGGCTTAAGTAAGTAATTTTAAACAAACACACAGTGAGAAACAAAATTCTCCAGTGTCATGAAAACAACCAAAATATTTGAACTCCCGCATTTAACAAATCCTAAGGAAAAGAAAAAGAATCACCCATAATCATAGCTATTACTATTATTTATTCTGTGTTAATAGTTTTGAATAAGTACCTAAATACGAGAACAAATAAAATAAAATATACCGACCCGGGACGGATCACCGTGTTGCTCTAAAGACAGATGTACTAGAGTCGGTACAAGTACTTTTTATGGCTGTTTAGCTACCCATACCCCTAGCCTACCCCGCATGGGATTTAGGCGTGATAAATGTTTGTACTGTATGTACTATTCCCACCAAAAATCCAACCAGTGGTGGTTGAAATTTTTCAAATATTGAAGACTCGTAAAGCGTTTCAAGCGGCTGACACAGCTTTAAAATACGCTTTATACCCAAAGCACTCATAGCTTTAGGCTATATAATCTTCTTACGACCATACATAATGGCCGTTCAAACATAAAATGCTCAATCGAAAATAGCTTATATCAGGATAATATCGCATAAAATGCTTAGGGTCAAAAGTCACAACATTTTAATTGGAAAATTTAATGCGTACCTACGTAGTCTACGTGGGAGATAACGATTGTCTTGTAGCAAACATGAAATCTTAATCGATGTTTATTAGAAAAATAAACATAGATTATTGAGTGACAATTTTGTTTTACAGGTGAGCTACTTAAATCCGTAACTAATCACACATTATTCTTGTAAGACCCTTCAATTTGGTATTTTGTCGATTTTCTCATATCCTTGCAAATCGCCTTGCGCTTTAATGAAGTACAATCATCTGAGATTCAAGCAATTTGCTAGCTAAATGTAATATAGATTCGCATTTAGAAGCCTGTCATGTGGTCTTGGTTGCTATTCACCAAAAGAACCTGTATTTTTTATTCGTGGAACGACCGCGACATACACACACGCAAGCACTAAAACTTGTCGGTGCCAGGTCGTCAGTCGACAGGTTAAAGCTACAATTGCTGGCCATTGTGAAAGTTGCCAGTACTTGCCATTGCCAGGCCATCACGAATGTGGCGCAAATCGTAACAGCTGTGTCTGAATCTGTCTCGAGAAAGCTATAAAGCTCTTTTCGGGCGTTTTATGATGATCGTATATTTTCACTTACCTACTCTTGTCTCATGATAAAATAAAATATGTAAGAGAAGATTGGTATTATTCATACTAAACTTTCAGAAGGTTTCGGAAATCAATCTTGCATAATTTAAAAGTTTCAACAAGGGGATCCTTTCGATAGGAATTTAATTTAAGGACCTTGGTAGATATTCAGCGGTCGTTTATTGACATTCGGTAGACTGTTACGAAGTATTATTAGTTTGAAAATAAATTGATCAGATCATATCATACCGAAAAAAAGTATTTGCATAATGACTGCACGTAAACATCATAAAACTTTATTAAAATGTCCTTAAAAATTACTTTAATCCATGACCTGTATTTCTGAATTACATGCACTACGTAATCCGACGATGATTGTTACCACTTATTATGCCAATAATTTGCTCAGTTTATTTGTCAGATATTCATACTTTCTTGATCCAGCAAATTGGCACACACATTGACTATTGGGCCATCTGATGCTGTATCGTACATCTTGTTTACCCGGTTTGCCAATTATCATCATAGGCCATTTCATTTGACAAAAAGTGAACTGCTCATCCTTAGGTAAGGACTGAGGAGTCGTCAGTTACATCAGCCTGATAGCTAATTAATAAACCCTAACACCGGGAGGGTTCATCGGGTTGTTCGTTGACTCGGTGTCCTACTCTTACGACAAGAAGATCAGTGAGACATACAATGTCACAGTTTCCGACACGATCTCGCACGCGTGGCACTAGACGTGAATTCGTTTGTGTATAATGTTGTAAAAATAGCACCCGTGGGAGATATTTGTGTAACTATGACCGGGTTAAGTCAAGAGTGTCATAAATAGGGCCCGGTGTAGCGTAGATGCACTCTGAGGAATTTGCGTCGAAAACAATTTAAAGAAAGGCTAATCTACTGCTTTGTATATTTCTGCTTTTGCTTTTGCACATTCGTGCATGCTTGAACGGGTCAGTTATCTCCAATGTGTACAAAATCTTCAGTGGTCACTTTTTTGAAAACGTTACAACGTTACCATTCCCGCCTTTGCCCAATAACGCGATTTACTTACGAAAGTGTTTTTTAGCATCTAAATAAATTTGATCGGACTGTAAAATATGTCTGTTTTTTAGTTTTGGCAAAAAAAAATGTGGCACACTTTTCTCCATTTACTGCGAGGAATACGCATCATAGGCCGTACCACAAAATAGAGACGCGCCGCCGCCGCCAACACATACTTACTTTGTGGCCGTACTTATGTATAATTCAGAGGAAAGTCAGTAGACAAGAGCATTCTGCATTAACCTATACTAAAACGAAGAGGATTTGATGGACACATTAGAAACATTTTATCAGGCAACCTACACAAAAATGCCCCTTTCGGCATCGTTCTAGTTTCAAAACGAAATGAAAGAAATAGTTGGTATACTTACCTACTTATTTATTTATCTATCGGCCTCCATAATGATAATGCACATAAAGTCAACTACTGGCTCAAGGTTTGATGTGAAATTTGGCGTACCTATTTTCGAAGTATCAGTCAAACGAATATAAATAAAATAGCCCGCACTCGATATACGGAGACATTAGGATAATAGATTGCCTCATTGAAATAATGTTAGCAGGCACTGTGAACAGCCTCTTGAAGATAACAAACTATAGGAACTACTTATGGGTATAGATAACTGCTAACTTACGATGTAAGGAAGTTTCGTTTGGTTAACATACTTGAGTCCACTCTAGTGTTACTGGATGTCTAGCTAAAATACATTGAAATTATAAAATGTGAGTACTAACAAATTTTCTATTTAGATAAATTACGCCGCATTAGCCGTGTGATGCCGGATTAGAATAGCATCACCCCATTTCTTTCCCGTGGGACTCGTAAGAGGCGACTAAGGGACGTGACTTGTATTGCAATTTTAGGCGATGGGCTGACTACCTGTCACTATGGCGATACACGTTTTCCGAGTGACCCTCAAATATTTGACAGACGTGGCGTAAATAGCCGTTTACGCTCCGTCTACGCTCTGCCTACCCCGCAAAGGATAACATGCGTGATATGTGTATGTATGTATAAATTATGCACCAACTAACAATGCTTATAGTGTATTGCCTATCTTGTGAAAACTAATTTAAAGGTAAATGTATTTTTATATATTTTATCGATTCATGTATTGTATAGAAAAGATCGACGCCACGAATTGCCCGGAGGCGGGCTTACCGTAACGGCAATAAATAATTCAACACATTAATCTGACAGAATTGCTTCACTTTTATTAGATTAATTGGTTCTTGGTGCTGTAGTAAGTACACTTACCATAAAAGTGGAAAGAGGTTTGACAATAATAAGTACAAGTACTTATTCAGGATGTAAAAATTTTGTTGCATAGGGTGAAAGGTATTTCAATACAGACCAAGGCCCGTCGTACATTTCGAAAAAAGCTATGGTAATTTTTTTGTGGTGTCCGAAAATTCTATGGAAGAATATGTTGGAAATGACCTATCTGTTACCTCCTCCAGGGAATTACGTACAATACAAAATATGCACAATCAATTGAAATTAATATTTGAAACATTTCCAGCGGATTTTTTTAAAACTCTTACACAGATATGTTGGTCTCATTCTTCTTATCGTGTCTATTGATTAATAAGTAGGTTCAAAGATTAATTTAATATTTATTTTCCATCTCTAACTCTACATTAATATACCTTCTCGTATATACGGTGGAGTAAGAGACTTTCCCGACTAGCCCAACTTTCCCCTAGGAACATGTTAGGAATAGACAAAAAAATACCTCCCATACAAAATCAAGATCAGCTGCAATTATTATGGGAAGTCTACATTTTTTTGGTGTTCTCTGAAATATTTTTTTATGGGAAGTTGTTTAGTTTCATGGTCTGAATGCACCCTATCAGTATTCGGAGGGATGTCCCTTACTCCATGTATATTGTGCACACTCGTAAGATATGATTTTGTTACGATATATTAGTTTACATTATGGATGAGTCGTCTACATTTTTACATTGTATACGACGACCTAAATGAACTTGTATATATCTTTGAGGTCAGATGCACAATTTGATTATGCATTTAAGGTATAATTAGGTAATTTATACACGCCCTAGGACCTATTTTACGATGTTTTGATTATACTATAACATAACCCTTTAACAGGTTTTATATAGCCCATCAGCTCTTCAAATGTCAAACAATGGCTAACGAAAATCCTTACAAAGTTGCAAGTATGGTCTATCATTTATTTTCCAACATAATCTTATGAAAAAGTCAATAAGCATGTTTTATTGATCAAATTAATTATCAGAAATATTTGCGCTCAATTAATGTAAAATGCGATGTTTATTCAAATGCGAGCGCATAGATATTGTAGACATACTTCGGCGTTTCGTATCGCTGTTGTAAAATGTAAATTAGAGGAGCAAGTCGTCGACGTAATTTTCCAGTAATCGAAGAGGTCGATAAGAGTATGCGATAGTGCATCGTGCTGGCATTGACATAGTTGCGGCGTCACCGCGTCAATGGCCCGCCGCCGCCGCCGTCGGCGTACACGCACGCCAACTCATTTATCGACTGTGGAAAACCGAAGATGGATAACTTAATTTGTAAGACATCGAGGGAGAGGGAACTATTATAAGAATGCACAGTTATGCATCTTTGTTAAGATTTCTTATGGGAAAATAAAAAATAATAAACGCAAAAGCAGTGCCTTTAAAGCATATTCTAGCAATTGTAAATTAAGCGAACACAAGTATGCTGCACTCGCTTTACGCTTTTTTCTGTGTGTAACTGTGATGATATATGAATGAGAAAGGAGACTGGAAAATAATGACACATTTATGACATTATTTATTTATAAGCAACGAAAATTTTAGATAATTTTGTGCAGAGTTCGTACCTACTGAATAAACTTATGTCCCTAAATTTCAATAAACGGTTACCTAATAGGGTGAAATTTGACTAGAGACCGATACCGAAAACTCAAGACCTACAGGCTACTGATAATGACAAGGAACACCTTTTCCCAAGGAAAATAAGTCGAAACAAATTAATACAAGTAAGTAATTATGAAAAATAAACAATCTTTAGGCAGGTATTTTTTTTTCCATTTATCGACCAATGTTCATTGGGAAAATATATTCATTACTACCAGCCCATACCAAAGTTGTTATCGGACACTAGTGAAATTTCACCCTATATTGTGTTGGGTAATATAATTAAAACTTTTAGGTCAGAGGTAAAATTACCTTTCCCTAGCGTTCATAATTTGGTAAATGAATATAAACACATTCAAGTTTAATTCAACATTGCGCGTATTTAAGTCGGAATTTACTAAGGCCATAAAATGAACTTTATCTGTTACCATAGATATTTAACATGTTTATGTTTTACTCTGAAGTGAATTTTGATGATAAATACTTATTTTCTAAACGCGACACCCACTGGTAATTTTAAAGGCAGATTTCAAAATGTTTACTCATTTTATCATGTCCCAAAACATGCAGGTAGCTTTCACTAATGTAGAGCATGGTTTAGTATTCTAGTCGGATAGCCCGTACCACAGAATACATAATAGCCCGTACATGTATCGATCCTCGATGGTGATCGCGCCCGCATCACCGAACAATACTCTCCGGCGGCGGCGCAGCCTTCACAGCGCCACTTACATGCTAATGTAACCGTTTTAGGCTTTATACTGTAACAAATTGATGATTTGTTTGTAAAAAGCTGTGCTGTATGGTCTCCTCCGCATAAAGTAACACGGTGAATTTCAATTTATCGCGGGTTTTCATCGCTCAGACTACATTCAATCTGTAAAGATAGAATTAGTCGCCGGGTATTAGTTGCAAAACTAACCCGGTAGATGAAGTCGTGCCTTACTGGCATTAAAAATACACTTGCAAAATTGGCGGGCAAGGAATAAGCTGCGGTAGCCCAGATGGAAGAGGCGTCGCCACTAGTAATGCGAAAGTCGCAGGTTCAAATCCTGCCCGCGCTTGAAAATTTTGCAAGTTTTCAAAAACACGGTGAATATTGTTACCACTTCAATTTTTCAAAAAGTTTTATTTTACTAGCGACCCACCCAGCGGTTTCACATACTGCTCCAGTTATTTCCATTTCAATTTATTTAATAACTTAACATACTTTACTGATATCAACCGTCCTCTGGAATCGCAAAATTCATTTAAAAAACTACATCTAAATCCGTTGCGTAGAAGTAAAGATCTAAGCACACAACGTGACACCAAGACACACTAATAAATAGACTTTGTTTTAGTGATTATCTTCATATAAGCGTTACCTTAGCTTAACAGGTCATTCTCATTACAGTAAGACTCTACCTTTACTAACGTATCCAATTACGAAATGAAGGATATCTACATACCTACGTGGTAGACACAAAAGGTTTAAATACACCACCGGGAAACGTGCAAGAAGTGTGATAATTGCGCAAAGGATCTTAAATAAAATAAAATCTTTTAATACGACACTCTTTCGAGCATTTATGCACATTTTCGAGCAACTTAATGTGCTTTGAATTTTTCGCGGAAATTACTTTTAAGACTTTACAACCAACTTTATTATTACACATCACAAAGTTAATGGATCGTTTTGTAGCGTAAGTACTTACTTATATTGAATTTTCTGTTTAATTACCTTAAAGTTGATGAAGTTTTACATAGGTACTACTACTGTTAATACGTCACGATCCTGTCAAAAGGTAAACCAGCTTATGAAACTGAACAACATTCCCCAAGCAACATAAAGCGAAATAAGAAAAATACAATTTGGACCTGCTATACAAATTGACTGGATCAGGTGGTATTTTTTTTTCATATTTAACAAAAGATTATACCTATGGCGAAATATATTTAAAATAGTATAATAAGATAATAACAATATTTACAAAAAAAAATTATGCATTTTATATAACTTTTGTAATAAAATAATTTTCTTTTTTACAAAGTTGTTCAGTTTTATGTGCAGTGTGACGGGATCGTGACATATAATATTACCAGTAACACTGTATGTTACCTACTAGTAAAATAGTAACGAATCTTATGATTTTACTCTACTTTAACTTTTGCTAAATCGGTTGATGTGTTTGGAAATTTGTGAAGTTGGTACCTATCAAAGTTACCTTCAAAAGGTATTTATATTTGCCACGTAATAACTTGTCGCAATTAGAAAAATCTTTTTTATAGGTACAGACCTAGACTAGAGTCAAGAGCAAACCCATCACTAATAAAAAAAAACATAGTACTTATAGTAATAAAAATACTTACTTTAGTCCAAAACGTGTGTTTCATGATGTCTTGATATTTGGAAACAACAAAATATTTTCAATTCATTACTAACGAACGAATTGTATTTACTTAACAAAAAACAATTTTCCCGCCATAACGTAAAGTTTTCCCGCGCTACGTCGCGCCGGTGCGTTTTGGCGCGACTGTAACCGCGCGGAGCTCTTGGCAAACTGACGAAATGTTACAAACAGCCGAAGCGCAAAAAGTACAAGTTTTTTGAAGCTCTCTCCGTGTGACTCACCCGACAACATTTGAAATTCTAAAGGAAATGTTTTCCATGCATAACTTCTCCCTGTTTCCATCGCTTCCTGTTCTACTTACTTAGTAGCAGAACTTGAGAGGTACTAGAGTTACTAAAGAAACGCTTCGATCGCAACATGTATCGCGAAATGACAATAATATCATCTATATGATACATAGCTGGGTGAAAACCTATTTTTTACTTAACTTTAAAAGAAAAGTGGCCGTGTGATGTCGGCTTAGAATAGGATCACCCCATTTCTTTCCTGTGGGAGTCGTAAGAGGCGACTAAGGGACTAGAGGATGTATTTCAATTTTAGGCGAAGGGCTGACAACCAGTCACTATGGCGATACACAATTTTCCGAATGACCCTCAAATATTTGACAGACTTGGCGTAAATGGCCGTTTTATGCGGCCGTCTACGCTCTGCCTACCACGCAAGGGATAATAGGCGTCATATGTGTATGTATGTATGTGTTTAAAAGAAATGCCTAATTCTTAGAAGTTATTTAGTGTTGTACCAAAGTGGTAATAGGTAAGTACTGTAGGAATTAGGCCAGGATCTTACACCAACTTTCCACTCAGATATAAGTTTTTCTGTTTTTACCAGCTGCAACCGGAATCCAGACAGAATTATGCAACTCTATCATCAGAAAGGCAATATGAATGAACAAGTTAGTACTTACCTGTATTGCCGGTCAAGGCGAACCTGCTTATTGTACTACATCTCGCATGTATGTAGTACAGTACCAACGTAGGTAGATATAGGTACCACTACAAATCGTCATTGGGCTGACTATTATATACGGTAACAAGTTACTTACGTGTCCCTTTATAAAGATAGTTCCTTCCTACCTTCTTATTTATTTAAAATATTATCTATTGTAGTATATAATGATATGGTATGATTAAGTTTATTTATGAATGTAAACTGTCTTATCTTACCTTTATTTTAGGCACAACTCTTTTCATCCCTTTAATTTCTCCTTTGGGGTTAAAAATCAAAAATTCCTTGAACACGTAATCAATTACTTAAGCTTTATGATCTGATTACAAATTTTGAAACAGATCACGTCAAAGACTACGAACTTTCATACAAACATTTGACCCCTTGTTATTTCTTTTAGGGGATAATTGCAAATGCTGAATCACGTGTTTTTTAATTTTTACTCCTAAGTCTAATAACAAACTTCCATACAATTTTACCCTCTTTTTTTGTTTTAAGGATTAAAATTTTGAAAATCCTTAAGCACGTGTATGATTTTCTTATTTTATTTTAATTCCTAATATTGAAACAGATCGCTTCAAAGGCCGTGGTTCAATCGTAATCGGGATCTAAACTTTCATACAAACGTTTTACCTCTTTTTTCACCGCTACTGCCCAAATTTCATGTTTCTAGCCTTAGATGAAAGATTGGTCCTCGCTGTCATATATCTAAATTTCTAGCATTAGTAGTTTAGGTTGTGCGTTGATGAATGAATCAGTCAGTCAATGAGGACATTTGTTTTTATAAGACTTAAACTCATATAAAAAAGGTTTATGCTTAAAAATAATAGAATTGAGTTATTTATGTACCTTTCTAAGTATAATATAATACATTTCAACTATATTAGCTTCGTTTCGTCCAGAGAGCAAATAAAGCGGATTAAAAATGATTAAGTATCCGAATAAAAAACGTTATCAGCGGAACCATTTAAAAAGTTGAGGAGCAGTCAAGACAAGGATAGCAGTAACCATTAATCATATCCTTTATCTTGTGTCCCTCAAGCTGTAATCCTCACCTATGAAAACTTACCGAAAAGCAATTTTGGTTTTGTCAAAAAATAGTACTGAAATAGTGACAAATAGTGACATATGCAAGAAAATTAGTGACTTCATATTTCCCAAGATATGGCTATCGTTTGGTGAGGATTACAGATCGAGGCTCACGCTGTAATCCCAACTCTCGTGTGAGCAAACGGTGGGGTATTTTCACTTGGTCTACATTCCAAAAAATAGTGCCTAATTAGTGACTAATAGTGACAAAAGATGAGAAATTGTCGCTTTATAATTCCGAAGTTATAAAGGCATCTTGGTGAGGATTATACCTATAGCAATTTTTGCTGTAATCCTCATCTCATTTCTGCTAAACGCTTAGGTCTTTTGACTCAAATTTAGTATCAAAAAATAGTGCTGAAATAGTGTTCTTAAACTGCATTGATATTTATTTAGTTTATGTAGTAGAAGCAATTAAAAAAACCGTAAGAACTTCTCCATACAAAATGGTACAGGTACAGTCGCGAACAATACTTCGTAGAATACAGACTTGATTTTTGCTTTAATTTAGGTAATGTCATTTCTGACAATATATGTAGGTGTTAACTATAACATAAGTTGAGCCACTGACATTATTTTGGTATATTTTATGAGTAGGTATTTTGGTTGAATATTTTTCAACGCCTTGAACTTTTTAACGGTTTTATAACAATAAAGTATTTATATGTACTTATGCTAATATCTTTCAGATCAACACATCGCATTAATTTATCACATCGTATTCTCTTAACTCTGAAAGCCCTGTTTGGTCGCGCCACCGCTCTAGCCACCGCTAAACAAAACCGGTTTGGCCGAGCCTCGAAAACTGACCGCCGCGCGTGTGAGCGAGAGGGTAGACAATAGTGAAATTATTGCATGCACTTCGCCTGCGTGGTATTTTTTGGTTTCATCACGTTACGCGTTATTGAGTATTATGACAACTCAAATATAAAATTTCTTAAATAACAAATACGCCACTTACGATTATTATGAAAAATTAAAATTAAAACGCACGTTTTGAAAATAACAAAAATTATTATTTAGGTATAATTAGGTACTTATAGTATTAGTCCTCGCCTCGAACGTCGTTAACTATATAGGGTTAAATCTATTCAGTGACCGATAGCAAAAACCCAGGACGGGCTGGTGATAAGGAACAACTTTTAATATGAATAACCCAAATCAGCTGATCGGCAATTTGTACGGGAGGTCTAATTTTTTTTCATGTTTCGACCTATGTTCCTTGGGGAAAGTTGTTCCTTATCACCAGCCCGTCTTGGGTTTTCGCTATCGGTCACTGATTAGATTTCACCTACCTACTTTCATTTATTTATGAGTTAAATGAATTTTACCACATAAATATGTTTTTTGTTCCATTTTTGCCAAACAAGTTAGGTACCTGTATTTATTTATGTACTACATAGATACAAACATATATCACACTTTTATCCCTTACGGGTTAGGCAGAGCGTTAACAGCCGCAAAAAAATACGGTCGTTATCATCGCCACGTCTGACTGATTGAGAAATATTGTGTACTGTCAGATATTAACAAAATACTTGAAGGAAATAAATTTGTTTGATTACGTACCTACCGACATAACAAACCAGTATTGAGCTTCAAGTACGACAATACGAAGTATTGTTCGCGACTGTACCTGTACCATTTTGTATGAAGAAGTTCTTACGGTTTTTTTAATTGCTTCTACTACATAAACTAAATAAATATCAATGCAGTTTAAGAACACTATTTCAGCACTATTTTTTTATACTAAATTTGAGTCAAAAGACCTAAGTGTTTAGCAGAAATGAGGTGAGGATTACAGCAAAAATTGCTATAGGTATAATCCTCACCAAGATGCCTTTATAACTTCGGAATTATAAAGCGACAATTTCTCATCTTTTGTCACTATTAGTCACTAATTAGGCACTATTTTTTGGAATGTAGACCAAGGGAAAATACCCCACCGTTTGCTCACACGAGAGTTGGGATTACAGCGTGAGCCTCGATCTGTAATCCTCACCAAACGATAGCCATATCTTGGGAAATATGAAGTCACTAATTTTCTTGCATATGTCACTATTTGTCACTATTTCAGCACTATTTTTTGACAAAACCAAAATTGCTTTTCGTTTAGTTTTCATAGGTGAGGATTACAGCTTGAGGGACACTTTATCTTGACTCTTCATGGCACTTTCGGCCTGGATAGAACTTTTTTGTGCTACTTTATGTAGGTAGCACTTTTAAAGTGCCTTTTGTAATTTTAATTATCTATTTTAAACTTCTAAACTGGTATTAAAAAATTGAGCAATTTTCGTAAATTTGCCACCGTCTGCACCTAGTGTCTCGAAAATACAAACACACTGAAAGCCAAAACGCCTACGCGGATTCCCTGCAGCCTTGCTTGCGGGGAATCCGCGTTGCAGCACCCAACCCCACTAAATTGCACATTATGGTCGTAGTTACAAAAGGAAGT
This sequence comes from Tuta absoluta, assembly GCA_027580185.1. Classification (NCBI taxonomy): domain Eukaryota; kingdom Metazoa; phylum Arthropoda; class Insecta; order Lepidoptera; family Gelechiidae; genus Tuta; species Tuta absoluta. Next base: position 12,321,563 of record JAQAHW010000003.1, read on the forward strand.
ATTGTAGTCTTCCTTTCTAGATGTCCCATTCTGCAAACAAACTATAAAAAAGTATGGCCAGTCAAATTCAGAAAAAGATTACTGATTACAGACGAAATAGTCAATACCTGGCCTCTACCAGTACACCTTTTGGGCACAGGAGTGCTCACTAAGTTCTTCTAAGCCGCGTTAAAGCTAGTTCGTTTAGTTACGAAACTAGTAAATTGAATCACCAAGATTGCAAATAAGTTAGCTCGGCGTATGAGACGTAAGACGATGTTACTCAGAGCGAAGAAAGTTTTAACTTTATATTGTAATCCCCTAAGTTAAGACATTACAGCTCAATTATCAGAAATTGAAATCAAATTATTATAGATTGTATTTTGATGGAATATTTTACTCAATATTCAACCTAAGTCACAAAAACGACTACAACTACTGAGGAACTTTCAATAAAATTCCAAAATTTTACATAATATTACCCATAATAAATTAAGTAGTAATAAGTTTGCATTTTTGTATAAAAGTAATAAATTATCTCAAAATCACTTACCGATTAACTCAGTGAGTGACAGTAACAGAGGCTACTCTAAAAAAAAACGCACTAAAATGACTTATTCCCCCTGGTAGCAGTCGATCAACGCTAGGCGTATTTTATAACACATATTCCTTAGGAACCTACCTTTTTCAGTATTCCATGCAGCTTACACTAAAATAATATAAGGCCGTAAGAAAAGCAAGATAAAGAATTATAGATCTCATACTTGGACTAAGTAAGCTTAAAACTACTTAAATCAAGCTTAAGAATGACGTTAGTACGGGGTTTATAAAGCTTCTCTACAAAAGAAGAACAGTGGGAGCGTAATACTATTATATTATAGTGGAACCTGTTTCAATCACGTGTTGAACTACTTATAGTTCCAAGATTTCTAAAAGCTCTAGAATCTACAAGAAGAACTAATTTAAACTTAGTTCAATTTATCACCGTGAGTTGGCACGAACTAGACATGTGTTTTAGCAGAGCAATCACTATAAATATTTTCTTCGTAGGTCTATATACTGGTTTTGAAGATTGGTCTTAGGTTCCTGTATTAAGTTTACCGAGTATTTTTATGATATTAATAATGGAGTTTTTTTGAGTCATATTTCAAATAGGTACACATAAGAAGAACCAATGGTATATTTATTATAAATACTGTATATTTACTGTTTTGATTCACTTTTTATTTAACAAAATTGTAATAAAACAAAAAGTAAGTACTTAGTATAAATGTGGATTTAATACTTACATTTCAATAACTTGATTCTTCTTAAAAACAGGGTATAATATACTTAGATTGTATTATTATATTTTATAATATCACAGATCATTAGTTCATGACGCGCATTTACAAGACTATCATCGTCATTGTCTTTACTTCTGATGTCATTGCACTTTCTGAAACAAATAAAAAGGATTTTAGACAACCTTTATAGTCGATATCAAATTATTTAAATCCAAAATTGTAGCAGCTATAGTTACCATGGTAATTTCCGGGAAGATGGTGCTAAGATTGAAGTTGGCACGGGAAGTGGCAGGGAGGCTGGCAAGCGAACGGTCCATGTTGTGTCCTACAGGCTGCATATTGGAAGGCATAATGTGGCTGTTAAAGAACTCAGACTGGAATTGACCCGTCGCTGTTCCCATCTGATTGCCTACATAATTAGGAAACGATAACTCTTCTGACATCAAATTTCCATGTCTCTTAGTTGCAGTCTTATTCTGCCACAGCGAGTGTGATGAATCGCTCCACTCCTCGACCTCATTGCTCAGTTTAGGTCTCTTACTCTGACACTTCTTACTTGAATCCTTTTTAGAGCATTCCAGTTTATGCTTCGCAGCAGATTCTCTTCTTGAACTTTTATTTGTTGGAGGCCTTTCTTGTTGGAATATTGGAGGTTGATTTCTCATCTTCAATTCGGTATATTTATGATTTGGATAGTTGCACTCGGGCGTTTGATTATAATCAATGAAATCTCCCGAGAATGGTCCACTTGTATAGTTTCCTGGCATTAAGTTGCTACCCCCAGACATAAAGTTTGAATAGAATGAATTTGAAATTGTATTCGTAGTGGTATTGTATAGATTTGTTCCAGAAAATTGCTGTCCAGTGTAGCTATTATCCGAGTAATCCAAGATAGGTGGAAAATGTGACACCTGTGCCACACTATTATCTTGTGTGGTATTAAAATTATTATATTTCTGTGATGGAATCATGAGCTTTGCTGCATTATTGTCCTGCATCTTATGATTGCCTGATCCTCCTCCTCGTATTAAAGCCTCTGCTGAGTAATTATTTTTCTGGGCCTTCGAATTTTTATCAGGTTTGTTCACTTTTGCTCTGTTGTGCGAAAACTGATTCAAATTTTCATACGAATTTATCGTTTTTGGATCATTAAAATAAGGTTGTGGGATATGACCGTCTGTATTCGAAATATTTTTTCGATTATGATCGGTTGGAGTATGACTAATTGTTTGCTTTACTTGCACAGGTTTCTGATTTTCAACAGGAGCATTAGTAGCGCCTTGATATCGGTTCGGTATGTTGTGGTCAGTTGATCGATTCATTAATTGTGTTACAGAGAAGAAATTGCTACAATTTTGGATATCTGTTTGACTTGTTCCTCGATTTGCCATATCTGAAGCTTTCTTTTTATCGTGAGGTCCGAGAGCCAAATCTCCAACTAATGTTGGTAGATTAATAGGTGGCGGATCTATACTTATTTCTGTAGTGCCAGCAGGCCTCACCGTAGGCCACACTTGCACTTCCTCTTGAGCGGATTGCGACGAGAAGTTATGCATGGATATTGGAAAGTAATTATGTTCAGCACCTTCTTGCTTTTTTACAGTTTGATCAATATGATTGTAAGTTGGTTTGTGGTTTTGCTTTAAATCTGTTTGAGATGTGATATAATTGGTCTGCATTGGTCTAACTTCTGATGTCATCCAGTTAATGTGCATTTTGCTTGGAGACTTCTTGTATTTTTCTGGGACTTGTTGTGAGCTCACAGAATGTAAGGGTTTTATCGCATTATCTGTTCCTGTACTAATAATTTGCTTTGACTCATACTGTTTGGAACTGGTTTGTTTTAAATTTATCTGAGTATGATCTACATTCAGATAGTTTTGGTGTCTGCTAGTAGATATTTTGGCAATATTGTTATTGGTATAAAATGGAACTTCTTCAGACCATAAATTTGAAGGCTGCGAGTAAAAACTTGTAATGGCATCGGGAAATGATGAAGTCGGTTTACTTGCAGATGTTTCTTTTCTGTTTGAGGTTGACACGAGAGGAACGTGAAATTCTGGATTAAATGGATTATAGGAACTCGAATACGCTCCTGACGATGTTGTCAACATGTTGTCTTTGTTAAATGTGTTGGAAGCACTGGTGCAATTGACGAAATCAAAACCTTTATGGGACCAACCTAAATCAATATCGTAAGTTAATCTCGATGAGCCAATTTTCATCAAATTGTCTTCAACATTGGAATAGTCTGTTTTACTTTTTGAAGCATACTTTTCCATAGCGCAAGGATACAATCCGAAACTGTTAAATTCATGCCCTGAAGAAATACTGCTTGTGCTATAAATTGTGCTCTTCGCTGTGTTGAAGGGATCGCTTTTGTAGAAAAAATTGCTGTTGGTCGCGTAACTCGAAGACTGGCTGGGCATTGACTTGTTTATATTGCAATCAAAGTCAACTCCGAAACCCGTTTCTGGTAAATTGCAGCTAGTTGGAAGCAAGGATGACATCGAGAGATTTAGAAATGGATTATCATTCTGTGTATTTGATGTAGTATTAGACGTTTTGGCAGTATCTTTGCCGATTAAATTATGGTTGAAATATTTCAACTGATCAATTTGTTTACTTAAAGATATATTAGAGATAGAAGATTTCTCCACTGGTTTTGTTTTTACTTCACTAGGGTTAGATTTCTCGAAATACGGAAAATTTTGCGATGTCATTTCGTTTCTTCTCTGATTATTATCTTTTGTACTGATTATTGGTATATTACCTGGTGTTTCTTCTGCAGGGCTGTCTGCTCTGTTTCCGCTAACCAGAGGAAAGGACATTAAAAAAGCTGCTGTTGGTGAAGCCGCCAAAAATTCTTCAGCAAGCTCAAGACGTGCATTACCACCATCAACAGTACTTTCACATAAAGTTGTTTCTAATAAATTTGGCAATTTATGTTCTTTATTTTTATCCACTTTTGACTCTTTGTCTTGAGAGATTTTGGCTAATTTACTTTTATCATCTGGGTTTTCGGCATTATTCGATTTTGAAATAGATTTTTCAGAGTTTATAAAAAGGTCTGTGCTATTAGGCACAGTTGCAGCTTTTGTAGTCTCGATAACTTTTGAAATCTTAGGTAAGGTTTCAGCTGTCGTTATGGCAGTAATTGTTTTTGGAATAATATTATCACTAATATTTTTAATATTTGCAACTTGTGATGAAGGCATTGTATTTTTGATCTTACATGAGTCAATTGTTTTTTGTTCAGTTTCAGGATCTTCAGAAACTTTAATTTCCAAGGTTTTTGTTTTCAGATTATTATCTTCTCTAATATTTCCTTTCTCATTAATATTTTTTACATCAACAACTTCAGAAGCTTTACTTGGTGGGGTTTCAGTGGGTAAAGTTGGTAGGTCTTTAGGTGTTATTACTTGTTTAGGTTTTTTAATTTTCTTTTTTACAACTATTTTTGATTTAGCACCTTTTTTATTTTTCATGGCTGACAGTGGACGGGAATAAGCAGATATAGGTAAAATATTTACCATTGTAGTTTTTGTTATATCACTATTGATTCTATTGACTATCGGGAAGGAAGGTTTGTTAAGTGTTTGTAGACTTTGATCCACTAGTAGAAAAGCTGGTGGCATTGTGGGCAGCAATAAAGGCCTTTGAGGGAATAGATAGGGCGCTGCTGGTAGAACTACTATAGTATTTTCTGGTCCTGAAACATACAATTTACTTGATTAAAACATACTTGAATTTTGAATTAGTATAACGATCAAATCAATTATTTCATCAATTTTCTTTTCTTTACTTAAATCTTGTATCAATGTTCAATTTCTTTTCATTGTGATTTTTGAAAAAAATAGTTACTATATATATTATAACATTTATAACACTTACCTTTCTTATTATTGACATTCGTTTTAGGAAGTAAAATTGGCAGTTTAGGAGGTTCTTTAAGCCTGGTGTCACTAGCAACAGATTTTGTAGTATCAACATTAGAATTGGCTGTTGTATTTGATGTTAGTACTGATTTCTGTTTGAACAATTTTAGTTTTGACTTTCCTTCTGTGGATAAATAAATATGTTTGTTTTGCCATACAAAAATAAAAAAACCTTATGTAGGTACAAGTTTAAGGAAAGCAGTACAATTCAAATCACTATACTATCTAGTGACTAGTAATTTTTTTTCTAAAAATCTTATTTATACTTTATTGCATAACATACAAAAGACGTACCTAATGTCTTACTTTTGGTTGTTTTCCTGATCCCAATAAAAACTTGTGTTGACACATCTTTTTTGGTGTTCTCTTTTTGGTTCTCATTGGTATCCAGTTTTATTTGTAGTGCAAGTATTTCAGCTTCTGAAATGATCAAAGCATTGCCTTACATTGGTATCAAAATATATTATTAATTCAAAGCAACTAAATATTTCTGACCAAACAGTATGAACTAAAATGAAATCATTAGAAAGTTTCAAAATATCAATAACATTTTGAGTCAAAATAAAACAACTAATAAGCCAAGCCTGGTTGTAAAGAGCTTTTTATAAATTTGCTTTGATTGTTCATAGGGTTGCCTTTAATTTTCCTGCTCTGGGCCTTCTGAGATTTTTTTTTACACTAGCATGTATGTATGATCAAACAAGTAGGTAGTTATACCACAGATTATATTATAGTCCCTGCTTAAGGCTATTCGTGTCTGTCCCATTTCAGGCAAGTGTAGCCATGAACAACCTCGACAGTGGGGATACTTCACCCAAAAATTCTCTTAAAACAAACAATCTATCAGAATGTCCTTTACTCAAATTTTCGTATACCTATTAAAGTTTTATGTCTTACACAATAAATATAATATATAATGTATATACGTAAAATAAGTGGCGAGCCAAACTGTGTGAGTGAGAGTGTTTTTTAAAAGCTTTTATTTAACTTGCAGTGTATGTAAGTATGTATGTAAGTAAGTAAGTAAGTAAGTAACAATGTTTGTTCGGTGCAAATCTTGCAAGTTTAATTTGAACCACTTCTCGGTATCCGATTGAGTTGAAATTTTGCATGTTGGTCCAGAACCGATGACAATGCATGTTAATCATAAATTCTCCTCCTCAGCGGTTTATAGCTGGGACACAAAATTTTGTATACGAATTCTTTTATTATAGGCAGTTGGTAGGCCCACCATGAATTAGACGCTACATCCAGGGTTGTCTTCGAACTATGGAACTCCTCAATATTCAACTGCTGGGACTTGCAATTTTGTATACGAATTCGTTTATTATAGGCAGTTGGTAGGCCTACCATGAATTAGACGCTACATCCAGGGTTGTCTTCGAACTATGGAACTCCTCAATATTCAACTGCTGGGACTTGCAATTTTGTATACGAATTCGTTCATGATAGGCAGTTGGTAGGCCCACCATGAATTAGGGTCACGTCAATAGAAGGCCTCCTGATAGAAGAATTAGACTGTTCGAAATTAACTGGGACTCGGCCATGTAATAATGACGCCATCAATGAAAAGACTAAGACATATTACAAGCTAATTCTTCTATTAGGAATGCCGTAGGAGTAGGTACCAACCTACTTCTATAGAATATAAAAGAGATAATTATACTTTATCCTAATGTTAGTTTTCCCCGTGCCTTAAGTTTTTCTATTGAAGGTCTCTCCGTTTTATAGAAAGACTTTCGTATTGACCAATAACTATCGTAACATAAATTAAAAAAAAAAAAAAATTATGTAAAAAAAAACTTTTAAAACAAGCTTTTATTTAAGTGCTCTGAAAAGATGAAAATAAAATTTTGAATGACATTAACCACATTCATTTATTACTTTACAGAACTAAAAATATAATAAAAGCTTGTCGCGAAACTTTCAATTTGTGATTGAAATTTTGTAATAAGGTACGAACTACCCTAACTGTAATTAGGTAGTTTCTTCTAGGCATCGCGACAAGCTTTTATTATATTTTCATTTCTGTAAAGTCATAAATGAATGTGGTTAATGTCATTCAAAATTTTATTTTCATCTTTTCAGAGCACTTAAATAAAAGCTTGTTTTAAAAGTTTTTTTTTACATAATTTTTCTTTATACAATGTAACTACTTGTGAAAACCTGTAATTGGTAAATTTTTGTATTTACTGTACCTATAGCTAGCTATACAGGGTGTAAGGAAAAGTACTGCGTTTCTTTCAAGGAATGAACCAGCCTATGAAACTGAAAAACTTTCCCCTAGGAACATAGGTCGAAATAGAAAAAAAAAACTTCCATACAAAAGCCGACCAAGTCTGGTTGTATGTGAGGTCTAATCTTTTTCATATATTGGTCTATGTTTCTTGAGGAAAGCTTTTCAGTTTTTTGATGGATAGATAGATTAATCATTTATTAAAGAAACATTTCAAACTTTCAAAGTTTGTTTGGCACCATTCCCCAACTGACAATTTAAATAATATAAGTTGGTTTCATGGGCTTAAAAGAAACGCAGTTCTTTGCCTTACACCCTAAATATTTATTTTTGAGCTGTTGGTTTTCCGAACAAAATAAAATAAAGTATTATCCTTAAATAGAAGAAGAACCTACAAACTCAATGAAATATTCACTGTAATTAAAGTTAAGGCAATTAATACCAAAAGTAGCAGATTTAGGCTTCTTTTGCCATAACTTTAAGTATATAATACTAAAAACTTGAGCAATGAACATTTTGATATTCTTTGTCTAAACAGAAAAGTTTTTTTTATGTGAGGTGGCGCTACTGTCCAGGCAGTTCACAGGCACACTCAGCTTAAGGCCCTGAGTCTCCTAAAAAGTATGTATCTTTCATTCACGCTGCTCCTGAGAGAAACGGACACTCATTTTGGGCTCAAATTTTGGCCAACAAAACTAGAAAAAAGCTGTTGGAATGCCTTATTTACATATTCAAATCAAATCATTTATTGCATTATAAGTCTTACAGCTAGGCCAATTCACTTATATGCTAGTCAACAGTAATTGTAATACTACTTTCGATCCTTATATAAACATTAAGAAACAAAATAGCAAATTTATAAAATACATTAACACTGTCACAATATATGTCGGCATGCGTCTGATGGCTGAGCAACTGGTTCAACAAGCAAATAGTTTGATTAGTTGGAGCGTTAGCTGCGCTGCGGGTGCGCGCGCGGGGCGTCGCGAACAACGGCCGCGCGCGCCTCCGCAGAGCCGCGCCGCCGCCGCGCAGCGCCCGCGTCGGGACGAACAGAGTAAACTGTGACACTGACACCACACACGAATTGTCTACCCTCCCGCTCAGAACACCATGATAGTGCATTATACCTAAAAGTCTGCATCTCAGCTCAAGGCTTTCCAAACCAACCATTCCATATACAAATATCGATGGATATAAATACGGATATACCCCATACACTTTTTTGTAGAGGAATCTAGCAAACCTCTTTTGTACTTTCTCTAACATATTTTTGTATTTCGATTCTCTTGGATCCCACACCACCGACCCATACTCCTGGCCCCTATTTAATAAAACTGACTATGCGACAATTATGTCATGGTTGACAATTCCGACAAGTCGACAAGTTTCTGTTCAATAAAACTTACAGGTGACAAAATTGTCATGGTGGAAAATTTACAAATATGTCGGATTATCGTGACAATTTGACAATTTTCTGTTTAATAAAACTTTTCGCGCGACAGGTGACAGGTGACAAATTGACGTGAAAAACTTGTCGATTCTGCTTTATTAAACGGATAATTGTCGCGACATATCGACATATTTGTAGAATTGTCGGATATTATTGACAGGTGCCCCTACCCTATGTCGCGCTATCAATTAAAGCTTATAAAAGCTTTATTTTACCAAAAATGGTGCTTAAATCTAACAGCGAGAGTAGTGATGCCAAACAGTAAATCTTTATTGTTAAATATCAGCACCAAAGTGGTAATTTTATTATTCATATCCATAATTGAAAGGTATCCAAAAACACCGACAAAAGAAGAATTATAGTCACAAAAACCTCTTATTCAAATAAACATTAAAATTGTATGAATTATTGTAGTGTACCCTCACACAATTCAATAAATTTAATATTTGACAATTTTGTCAGTAGCCGACAAATATGTCACGATTATGCGACAATTTTGTCACTGACAATTGTCACGGGGCTCGACCATGGTTTTCGATAATTGTAGAGTTTTATTAAACGCATTTACAATTGCGACAATTTGTCAATACTTTACCTGTCGATTTGTGACATAATTGTCATTTTTATTAAACGAGTTTACCATGACAATGCGACAAATTTGTAGGTTTTTGACAATTATGTCGGATTGTCAGCTTTATTAAACAGGGGCCAGAAGACTACGCACATACGCATTGAATAAAGTCATTGCCACATTGATATTTTGGAATGGATACACCGTCCTTATTATAAAACCAAGCATTCTAGTAGCTTTGCTGCATACTTTTAGAATATGGTTGTTAAAGACAAATTTTGAATTTATAATCAGTCCTAGGTCCTTGACTTCTGAAACGCGCTCAATTGGTGACTCGTCCAAACAGTAAGCGAAATGCATTGGAATTGCTCTTGCAAAAGTTATCACCTGACACTTTGATTTATTAAACTCAAGACGATTAGCACTCGCCCACTCCTGAACAGCAAGAATATCAGTCTGCAACCTAACATGATCTCTTGGCTCCTGAATACCCATAAATAATTTAAGATCATCGGCAAAGAGCAAGCATCTGGAGTTAGTGATTACACTTGGCAGATCATTGATCATTATCAGAAACTGCGTTGGCCCCAGAGTACTGCCCTGACTAACTCCTGACCTAGTGTGGAATCCCCTCGACCGACAGCCATCAATTTGAACATACTGCCTCCTGTTCCCGAGGTAGCTGGCAAAAAAAGTCAAAAGCTTATGGTCAAAACCAATCTGGGCAAATTTCCTGAGCAACACATCATTATCCACCCGGTCAAAGGCTTTCCGATAATCAAAATAGATCGTATCCACCTGGTGCATATTATCCATCTCAGCTAGTACACTGTCTGCAAAGTTAACCTGGCAGGTGGTAGTCGATCTCGACGCCCGGAAACCATGCTGGCTTTCAGTAAGAACCGAGTTGATCTGTCGTCTAAGTTGAAAGTCAATAATAGCCTCAAAAACCTTTCCGAACACAGACAGGACAGCTATCGGTCTAAAAGACTCCACATCTACGTTGCCCCTTTCCTTTGGTATAGGCGTTACCCTAGAGATCTTCCAAACTTCCGGATATTGTGAGAATTTCAACGCAAGGTTGTACAAATGTAATATTTAGAAATAATAAATAGATACTATGAGTATCTAAATTAAAGCATATTTTTTGTAATAATTTTAAAACTGTAGACATAGTATTGATCAAATGATTAAAATAGAGGTTAACATATTTTTATTTTTTTCAATCGAGTAAAGTTTGTAAAATTTTGTAAATGATAAGGATATGTTATTTGTTAGATCCTCGAAAAAAACATGTATGTTTTACGGCTGTAATTGTCCAAATAAAACTGGTTTAAATAGCTACCTAGCTATAAGGCCGCCTATATTGTACTCTTTCTTTTCTATCTGTATGTCCATTTCTTGTTAATGTGCAATAAAGTATATTTATGTTTATGTTATGTTTAAAAATTTTGCTTGCACTATATCCCCGCCTTAAGGTATGGTTTCACAAAATGATATAACTTACTAAGATGCGCCTTCTCTTGAATGAAAGTTGTTAAGCAAATGATCGCTTTTTCAACTATTTCTACTTTTGGGAACTGCACATTTTCCACTTCTTTCGCCCCACTGTTGACTCTATTTATTTCCTTTACTATATCTCCTAATCTTGAGAGAGCGTCGTTGAACTTGTTCCGACGGTTGCGCTCCCATTCTCGGCAACGACTGGAAAAGAATTAGTGCTTTATTAACACTTTTTTCCTAAATAAATACTTATAATTAGAGAACTCAAATAGGAAATCGTCTTACCTCGGTGTACGTTTCGAAACTGGCACTTCCATACTAACTTAAGGGTGCATATTTTAGAACCTTTATTACATAAATATTGGCACATTTACAAAAAAAAAACGTGAAAGTATGTAATGTACACGTAAATCACCGATTTTGTTATAAAATTACAATAGACCCAAACAACATAACAGTCTGTCAGTGTCAGCTGTCTGTGTGGGGCACGGTCATGCTGTTTATTTTCTTTTTCTCCGATGACAGGTCATATCCGTGGCATTGAACGCGCCCTTGTATCTGTGTAAGTATTTTTTCTAGTTTGGGAAAATAGACTTTTGAGCCGGTTGCGAATACCGTCTTTATACCTAAGGCTGTGTGTGCCTCCGCTGCCGAAAAATATGACTTGTATATACGTAAAACTGATTAAATCGTCTGTCACAGACGTGCACAGATCTCTTATATATATGTCCTAAAGGACAGATAAGCAACTAGCCTTAGTACATAAAGTCCTTACTGAATTGACCATAGACTTACAATATACCACTACGTGAATTGACCATGGATTGTGTAATTTTAATTTTACTGTGATGTACCATGGACGTACTCGCTACGTTATATTGTTACCTCCTAGTATTTAATAGTGATGTGTAGTAGTCACAGTAATAGGTAGTATTTTTCACAGGTATTTTTATTATACAGGTAATTTAAATAAAATGAATGTTACATAATTTAAAATAATTTTATTACAGCAAACTAAAAACGAATAATTTTATTACAGCAAACTAAACACGAAGTAAACGACTGTCACCTCAAGCCGCCATTCGCCGGTTTCTTATTCGTATCACTCTGGGAGCCTGAAAATAAAGCATAGGAAAACTTTATTAAAAACGATACGATAGATAAATCTCAAAGTACGAGCCTTCTGTCCGTCGCAATGAATGTATGCAATTTAACTACAACAGGATAAGATAAATAAAGATCCACACAATAATAATTGAGTGTGTCAAAGAAATTTGAGTTTCTATTTACTTTGCTGATCATGTCCGTTTTTGCGGCTGTTTACGCTCTGCCTACCCCGCAAGGGATAATAGGCGTGATATATGTATGTATGTATTGCTGATCATGACCAACCAATTTTTTGATAAAATAGACGTGCAAACCTAGATTGTTTATATCAGGTTTATAATTATGTGTTTTCAGAGCTGAATAACGAAAACGCCACCCAGCCCACCAAGCTTATATGGTACACTTATTTTTTCTCCATGCTAATGTTTAAACTAAAATTAAGTTTAATTTGTCTTATATAAAAGATAACATGTGGGGTGGTATGGGATCTACCTCCTAGCGGTCCACCCCGAGCAACGGCAACACAGGCTTGCCTGTGGATAAGTCCGGCTGAACGATCCCACTAAGCGGTGGAAGGCTCCGCAAGGGGCCGCCTGGCTCGCGACCACCATCCCACCGAAGTCTGGCGCCAAGTAGATTGCTGCGTTCCGTCAGTGTGTGGGAGCGCCAGTGCCTTAACAGGCTTCTTCTGGGTGAGCTCGCTACATCTTAGACTCTGTCTCTGTCCTATGACCTAGACTAGAGTCAAGAGCAAACCCATCATTAATAAAAAAAATAAAAAAAAATAACAAAACTAGGTTTTGGTCTAAAACCTGCGACATTACCTTCTACCTTATCAGGTAGGCAAAATAGGCGCGGATACGATTCTTATTTTTTTTCTGTATCAGTCTAGCGCTGATACTGCCCATAGAATTGCACTATTCTGAAACATTAATATAGTGTTAGGCTGTAATTGTTCTATTGTATATAATAAGTGTAGGGAAGTTGTGAGTTCATTTATTATAGGCAAGGTGGTGAAGAATGTGGGACATCATGCTATATTGACGCACACCTTCTGTGATGCAGTAGTCTAGCGTCTATTGATACTTAGCCAACTTATCGCTTGGTGTAGCTGTTCTCAATTTCAATTGTACATTGCTTTGGAGAGCATATCAAGCCATCAGGCCGGGATGATGTTTAAGATGATTCTACTTAAATGCTGATCGCTACACTGCCTCGTCGGCCTAGTAGGCAGTTTAAATACGCTGATACTGCGGTTATTCATGCGGAAAGAGAAAAAGTATAACTCACCATGCATTTAATTCACCAGTTTGGATGCCGACGAAGAATCGAATGTGTGGATCTTCATTTGTATGGAACTCAACAGGTCACCAGTCTACTAAGATCACAACATCTAAGTTGCTCTAATCTTTGGTATATTCTGAAAGTAGAAAGCATTGGATTGTTTTAAACTGGTCACTACCGTAATGAACGCACCAAAGAAACTAGACACTTAGACACACATCAGCAAAAAAATATTGTGATATCAACATCAAGGGAAATTGCTTACATTTGCTATAGCGAATAAGTATGAACGTTGAAGTCATATCATTACTTATATTACACACCACAAAAATTGCAGCGAAACTGCGTTCTAAACGATGTTCTAAAGAGTTTCAATAAATTCTTGATTGTAAAAACAGCAATACAAATTTTTATCGAATGCCGTCACCTCGTATTCGCCAAGTTCACTTTTCTTCGTCTTTGCCCATAGCACAGGTCAAAATAAAATAAATGGTTATAAAATGGTCAATTTTTACAATAATATTAAGGATAAATGTAATTAAAGAAATAGAAATCGTTAGAAGTTGGCCGTGAAAAAAATGACAGTTTGAATTTGACAGACATAGATAAAATTCTTTTGTATTCTATTTATCCATTGGACAGGCAAAGGTCTTAAAACCATACAGCCTCGTCTCGATGTAGCTAATCGTAACTCAGAAGATAATCGTGGGACTGGGACAGGTATACGGTCCGGTAGCTTTGTTCGGAGATTCCAATGGCTGCAGACGTGTGAGGTGTGAGGCCAATGACACAGCCGGGTGCACACAATATGCGACAAAAATTGTTCACACGAAAATATGCGGCACAAAATGTGCAGCAAATATTTTGCGTTATGACAAAGATTGTTCTATAAAATCTATCTATCCTTGTCACACTAAGGCGAGTTTCATATTTGTATCCTGCTCTCAGTTGACACTCGTCAATTGACGCGTAATATTTGCTGCACATTTGGTGTTGAACATTTTCGTTTGAACATTTTTTGTCGCATATTGTGCGCACCCACACCTACTTACTTTGTGCCAATGATGATGATCAACTGTCAAAATTTGAATGTTTCCCTTTACCAGATGCTCCCTAAAAATATTCCTCGTCCTGCTAATAAAAGTTTTTTGTTGACTCTTGTATCGTGTTCTTTTGTTTATGTTTTGGCCAAATTTATTACAATTTACAATATTAAGATTTAAAAAGTTTTTCCATTCCGCTTGTTTTATTCAACCCTCTCAACTTTAATTTTTACTGTTTTTATTGTTTAAGTAATGGAAATTGACGAATTTGTTTTCTTTAACCATGACTCTGGCAGAATCATCGTCTGAAGGCGATGGAAGCCAAATATATATATAAAAAAATGATGATGATGATGATGATGATGATGATGATGATGATCAAGGAACATAATGTACCCCTCATGATGATACGTAAAATAAGTGGCGAGACGAACTGTGTGAGTGCGAGTGTGTTTTTTTCTTTGTACAATGTAACTACTTGTGAAAACCTGTAATTGGTAAATTTTTGTACTTACTGTACCTATATACAGGGTGTAAGGAAAAGTACTGCGTTCCTTTCAAGGAATGAACCAGTCTATGAAACTGAAAATCTTTCCCCTAGAAACATAGGTTGAAATAAAAAAAAAACTACCATACAAAATTTTGCAGCCGACCAAGTCTGGTTGTATGCTGTGATTGTATGTGAGGTCTAATTTTTTTCATATATTGGCATAGAATAATAACTAGTAACTATATTGGTGTATGATTCTTGAGGAAAGCTTTCCAGTTTTTTGATGGATAGATATAATAATTATATAATAAAGAAACATTACAAAATAATCAATGTAATTGGGGCCGTTAAACTTTTAAAGTTTGTTTGGCACCATTCCCAACAGACATTTTTAATAATTTATGTTGGTTTCATGGGCTGGTTCATCCCTTAAAAGGAAAGGAAAACATGACTTGATATGAATTTTCGAAAATTCTATACAAAACAAACTGTTAGTATAGAATTTTCGAAAATTCAGATGTCGAGTCTGAACAACAAATAACTTGACAACTGAACAACATCTAGACAACATCGGAATAACAACTGAACAACATCAGAACAATTACCGTACAACAACAACTGTCAGGTGCGGCGGCAGATGGCGATTTGAGTATTCGCAAAAAAAATCGTTTCATTTCTCAACTTTATTAAGTAAGAGCCTTCTCATTTAGTCATTACGCTTCTGTAATTTCTATTTAACCGTAGTTTATATAGGCAGAATGCATAAACTAGGTTTTTATACAACTGTTTTCGAATTCATAATTCGAACATTATGAGACGAGTGTAGATAAACTAAGTTTCTGAGGGTTAGTGGCGCGCAGCCGCCAATATTTACTTTGTGGTTAGTGTGTGGAATAAGTTCTCTCGATTTTGAAAAACAGGGTGGAGCAAGTAATAAGGTCGGGACAAATAGAAATAGTGCGAGCGAAGCGAAAGGCAATTTTTACCATTTATTGTACACAATAACATACACAGGATTAATTTACAATGAGACAAGACGCAACAGGTATACCTAGTTACTTATTTCTAAAAAGAAACTTACAGCAAACCTACACAATTGAGACTACATAATATGTGACGTGCATAATAGCAAAATGTACTGAATATAATACGAATTCGAATAATACAATACTTAAATACCTTTAAGTTAAAGATTTATATATAAATACTACATACAGGTACTTAGGTACACTACTTAAATTTTTTTTATTAGGTAAATACAAGAGGAAGAAAGTGTTCTTTAATTCTCTTTGAAATATGGCAATAGATGGACTATCACGCACAGCGTGCGGGATCAGCGGGATAGAATTCCACAATCTGACGGCATGTTCAGTGAAAGAGTATGAGTCATGGACGTACTATTGTATGAATGAGTAGAAGTCATCAAGTCAATCAATCAATTAAATTTTATAAATATGGCTTCTGTCAACAGGGACAATCTTGTGAGATGGCATAGACAGACAGGACAGGACAGTCGACGTTAGAGCGTCAAGGCTGGTCTTGCTGCCGTGAAAACGCAAAACGCTCGTGAAGATACGATGGAGAAGAAGATTCATAAAAAATGTTGTACTGAGAAGAGAGAATGTGAGTATTCCTCCGAACGCGGATTGGTAGCCACTTGAGCTGTGAACGAAGTTGGGAAACGTGGTCGTATTCGCGCAGTTAGAAGACAAATAGAATGCACAAATTTTGAGGACGCTCAAAGGATCATGCCCACCGAGTAAGGGACTCCAGGCCAGATTTGCGTCAAGGCAGAAGTAGTTTCAAACGGTTTATAATTAACTTCTTATTTACCTCCTGTTATTATTTTTATGTTAAAAACCCGGAGTTCAAAGTAATTCATCAAATTGTAACCTAACCTAGAAATGTAGGTCCCCATATTTGCTGTCATTTTACACGAGTATCATCGACATGAAGTTGCTAGGCCATTCGCCTAGCTGGTGAGATTTCTATGGTATTTATACTTACCTAAGGTTTATATTACTGACCCTAATAATTCGGAAGGTAAACAAGAATCATTAGATTGAATTCTTGTGAACTAGTGAGTTCCTTAAAGATCACGGCAGGGAAACTCGTCTGGTCTGGACACACTGTAGATTCTACCTCTAGAGGGAGACCATTCCAAAACACAGCACTCACTGAAATCCCTCCCGAGCCCCAGTGACGAAGACTACTATTTTTACTACCACTTACTAATTCATATTGGGTGGGATGGAGTGGATAGCACAGTTGTTGCAGTTGAGGAACAAAAGGTGTCATTTTTGGTGCACCTCTGCTATGTGGTGCACCTAGTAAAAAGTCACCTTTTGTGCCTAACACAAGCTACATGTTACCTAATAAGTTGCAAAAAAATAAAATGACACCTTTTGTTCCTAACCTCCTCAGTTGTAAGTAGGTATAAATTGAAAGAAGAGGAAATAAAATACAACAAATAATGCAAAAATATTGTTTTAATTATCTAGTCACTACCCAGTCGACATTGGTTCATTTGGCTGGAGAGCACAGATGAATAAGATAATGTACTAGGGTACAGATAGGAATCGGACCAATCACAGGCGGAGACGCTTATTATAGTTCCATTAAATCAAGTGCATGTCGCTAGTGTGCTCATAGAAAGAGACAGGTATATATAATGCTATCTCTTACCACCTGCTAGTGTTGCTAGTGATGTGCCACTACTATCGATATGCATACCACGCCGTTCACTTAGTTAACTTGAAATAAAACTATGTAAGATTTGTTAATTCGTTTATTAACTGTTACATATATCTAGACACGCGGTAAGCGTGTAATATAAGAATGATTTATTAATTTTATTTTATTGAAAAGAAACAGTCTTATTTTCTTTTAAATATTACAACTTACATAAACATTTGTTTGCATGTTAAAACTATCCAAGAAGTGTCTACTCAACATGGCAACCATTTTACATATCACTACTTTTGTGGGTTGTACGATGAACTTGGCTTTCAACGTTCACATTTACGTTTTTGGTGGGAAAATAGTATACTTTGCCTAAGATTTTTTTACATGATATAAAATGAAATTGACAACCAAAGATCTCTGAAGAAATACTTCGTAAACTTACATTTAAATTAAATAGTCCCATATTTTACTCAAAGACTCCAGGGTTGTGATCCAGTTACGTAAGGAAGGAACAGTGATAATTTTTTGGTTACCTTGCCTATCATGTGTCACGCACGTATTTCATATTTTTAACAACTTTATAGCATCTTCATCACTAAAACTCAACGTGGCCGTTGTTAACTGCAACAGGAGTACGCATTTTTCTCTTGCATCAAAGCTTTTTTTCCTTTTTGAGGAATGTACACTGTCGAAAAGTTTATCATAGAATAGTAGCAGAGCAGCGGTGTTACTCATCGTCGAATATTCGTCATTTTTGCAGCTTAAAAGAAAAATAAATAATTAGTAGGTACCATTAATTTGTAAAGTGGCTGGAATAGACTAAAATAAGTAAAGCAGTGTTAATTTCTAATTGACCACATTATATTCCGTATTTTAAAGTAGCGTATTATGGCATTGTCAAAACATCGATAGTCGATAATTTTTTGGACATCCCTATTTTTCATACTTTTGTACTTTTGTTTAAAATAAATATTATTATTTGAAACAAAGATGATGATTTGAATGAAACACGAATTTAATACCCTGACCAAAGTAGACAGAAGAATATAGACAGAAATCTACTTACTTTTTCCATTTGGAAAACCACTGTTAATTTCTGCCACCGTAAATAAAGTTGGCTGGGCAATCAAGGAATTCAGGCGATCGTTTTCGTAAAATTTACGCTCGAAACGGTTGTTACAAAATTTTTTTCTTGATTATTGATTAAAATTAAGTGAATTTAAATATTTACTGTTGATTTTATTCAGCCACAAAGTCCGCTGGCTTGGCGGTCGCGGAAAATTGTGCATTTTGACGCCAATATTGCTTTTGGTTGAACAATTAGGTACGCAACATTTCATCACACCAATTTTAAACAAAACTTTGATGTAATTTATCTGATTTAACAATAGAAATAGCACACAATAAGAAACTGCAAGTAACTTTCACCGTGATAAAACTTCAGACCACAGATAACTAGTAGACGTCGTCTGACAGTTCGTCAAACGTCATTGCATTGAACACTAGCGCTGCCTTCTTGAAATCCATGTACTACGACCTGGTAAAAGTGATTATGAACTCTTTGACCAAACTATTAATGATTAAAATTGAGTGTGGTAGATAATGTCCCCCGATTCTAGTATGGCGATTCAATAGCGTGCTGGAGAGCGTCCAACGCTATGCTTGCCGAGGCACACATAATAACATTATTTTACCTTAAATAAAAAGTTAATCATTCCTAGCCCCCAGAGCACACACACACACACAGAACAGTGCATGCTGCACCTGAATATCCGTAAGAAAGCATGTTCTGTGCTTCGGAGGGCACGTTCAGGTTCGAAACAATTGACGAATACGCAGTGGCCAGATTTGTTAGCAGCACACCTATACACAGAAGATGTAATTTTTGGTACAACTGCTTGAGGAACTGCTTGGTGAACCGGTGGTGGGAGTGGAGGTGGCTCTGGAATATTAGCGTCTGCCATATTGGGGCGATTCAAGTCGTGTTGTTGTCCTCGTTCCATTTGCCTTGTCGCAGCCCTATAACAGGAGGCACAGACACGTTCCATTCTTGAGACCTGAAATGCATAAACAATAAATTATGTTGCTATCAATCAACATAAAGGAATTTATTATTAAACTGTCTCCGTGGTCTATAATAATCCAGTTTTTGCCATCTAGTAGATACCAGCCGCTTAGGTTGTATACTAGGTATAGGGGCATAACTATCAAGGGTGATTGAATTAAAGTAAAATCATGTAGTCTTTCATATTGTCTAAATAAATACCTGAGTTGGAGATATCCAAGACCGCAATAGGTCAACCATTCGAGGAGAAGACACTTCACGATATGTGGTTGCTGATTTAGGGGAATTCGGAAGGAATACACCGATTTCGCCAATCAAATGTTATTGGCAAGGCCATATTGGCCCACGTATTGTTTATTAGCCGTTTTCGTCAGTAATTTCAATGAAAATTATTTCAGGAAAAGACAAAATACAATCCAAGAAACTAAAGCAAAACTAAAGAAAGAAAAACACCAAAAGTCAATCAACGTCAAAGACACAAGTCAAAGGAAAAGAACAAAAAGGAACTATACATGTAGAAAAAAGAGTTTACTACCCTCTGACAGGAAAAAACTAAGGGAAAAAACATGCTGTGTTTCATGGCCAATCAAAGCAAGTTCTAATTATGTAATAAATAAAATCCCGGGTTTAAAACATACTTTCAAGTAGCAAGAGGACGTAGATTAATTATAATATTAATTTTAATATTAGTATCATCTTGACGCATGCGACAAAGCAGGCCCAAAAATGGGCATGATCCTTTATTAAGAAGCTCCTCGGTGAAGTCCAAATAGCAAGAACCGAAGTTCTTGGCAGTTTGACTGAAAATGATTGGCACATCGTCGTATATAATCAATTCTTAATCAATTGCACGATTGATTGCAATTTATTAAGAAGCTCCTCGGTGAAGTCCAAATAGCAAGAACCGAAGTTCTTGGCAGTTTGACTGAAAATGATTGGCACATCGTCGTATATACCTAATCAATTGCACGATTGATTGCCACAAGCTTCAGCTGCCTACTCATATACGGGCTGCCGACAACCAAGCTTTTTGTTTTTATAGGGTTGACCAACAGTTCAAAAGATTTAGCCCATATTGAGATTTACGTTATTTAACAAAAGCTGTATTAATGAGTAGGAAATTGTAGGAAAGTCGGACACCAGGGTTCATCGGGTCGTTGACGATTCGGTGTTCCACACGAAAAGAGAGAAAGATTGAGTAGGTACTTAATACTCTCGTAACCTACTTTGGCAAATTAGGTGAAGATAGCCATGTTGAGTAAAGCAGGACATAAAAAATACCGCTAGAGCGAAGCGAGCATGAAATTTAACGATGTTGTCAAAGCTCGGTGCAAATTAAATTAAAGAAGCAAAACGTTTTCTTATAATTTTGTAGAAAAAATTCCAAAACAGATATTTGCTATTATTTACTGTCAATAACGCCACAGTGTTCACACTTAGCGATGGTTACCTACATTAGCAGACGTTTGCTGATATTTTGAACTAATAACTAACTAACACATTAGATAAAAACAGCGTGACTTAACGGTTTTTGAATACCCTTCACCAATCTGCATAATCCGTTTAGGAGCACAAGCATGACTTCTCATCAAAATTGCCTACTACTTGCCGAAACGAATCGTTAAAGTTCAAACACATTATTATAGAATGGAATAAAGAAACTTTACATCTGGAAAGTCTGCAGGTCCAGGTTGATGCAAGGTGACCCGAGAAACCAAACTTAAGATCTACTTAAGCCAAGAAACTTCTTGACCAGTAAGTAAAAAAGTTGTTTGAACACCTGGACAGTTCTGAATGAAATATGTCTATGAACCATCCTGTTCACATTAGCTTTCAAATAAAATAAATCGGTTCAGCCGTATAAGCAGACAGAAACTCAAATCGTTTTTAATAAGTAAAAGCTACTACAGTCCAAAGTAATTTATAGATGAAAAGTGACCGTATTAGTCAAATATACTACCTATATTAAGTAACCATTATATAGTTTTAAGTTGTTAAAGATTTAATTTTAAGGTACCTACTTTCTTCCTTCCTTACTTAGTATTATTATTAATTACATTTAAGAATTCAAGTATTATAAGTGAATTTTATGAGTAATATTTATGTAATATTTTCTTGAGTATTTTCTTTATTGTGATGAGTAATATAAGTGTCTATAAATTGTCATACTTTTAACACCTGTATGCACTACCATGTTATATTATGCAATTAAGTAAATACCTACTGTTTTTTTTATGTCAGAAGTTTAAAACATGCATTAAATTGGAATATATTCAATACGATTAATTATTAATTTCTAAGTAGTTTTAGAGCTTACAACGTTATTCCGAAACCACCTAGCCGACAGTTAAATCTACGAGTATTCGTTTCTCCGATGTTCGATTGTATGAACGTTTGTGTCGACGACGATTTTTTCTTCGAACATCCGTTTACCCATGGTTTACCCGATAGTGGTACGGTCGAGAAAAACGCCTGCAAAAACTTTGAACTTACTGACTATTGATGCAGATTAGCTATATTAATCTGCAGGCGCTAACAAGGGTAATTAAAAAGAAATGAATCAAATTGAGGGTAGGTAAAAAATATATGCTGTTATCTGCCATACGGTAAGTCATTACGTTTGTAGTCGTTACGTGTACGTTTTATGTTATAAACAAAAATTAAATTGTAGTGGTTTCATATTGCTCTTCGCTATAAAATCATTCACACAAAAACTAGAATGAGTGCTAGATCTTGAGGGGAGTGTGTTTTTACGGGCCGTGGGTGTGATTTAGTTTATTGCGATGGATACATATATCACTTCAGAATGTAAATGAATTTTTTTTTGGCGTTGTTCTAATTATAATTCCACTAGGTGTGGCGTCATGATTACAACAATTTGCTTAAATGGTACCTAAGCATTCTATTATTGCACAGAGTCATGATCATTTACATTTGCCTGATCCAAACAAGCTTATTGCCCTTGAATAACGACAAAACATAAAGAAAAAGGCAGTTACATCCATGGAAGTACCAGTCCAGATAATTCAACAGTGTTCGCAGGATGTACCAAGCACAAGGTGCACCTCATGTTCCTAATGATAACGCTCTTCGTAGCGTTATTCGTCGCGCCAGAAATAAACATTATCCACCACATAAATGACATCGTGATTCCCGAAGAGCTATGTTATATGATTTTGGCACAAAATGTGTTATTATATTCAGTAGGTACAGTTGAAAATATGAAGCGGCTGATCTTGTCTCCATACTGGATTATGGATGGTACATTTGAAACCTGTCCTGACCAGTTTTGCCAAATATAGGTATTCAGTGCACGGTCTAATTGGAAGCGGAGAAGGTACAAGTAAAGTAGTGTCGCTGATATTTGCAATCAATCATTTATCAGCAGAATTGCATCCGAAAATTATCCTTACTGATTTTAAGTTTTCGATCATTGCTTCAGTAAAGGAAATGTTCCCAAACAATGTCCCAAACGCTCTGCACAAATTGTGCTTTTTCCATTTTGCCCAAAATATATGGAGACAAATCCAGGGCAAAAATCTGGCAACAAAATACCAAAACGATGTAGACTTCGCGCATAAATTACGCCACCTACAAGCACTCGCGTTTTTAAGTCCTGATGAGACCCTCAAGTATTTTATATGATAACAGAAAAGGTCAATCCAGAGGAAGCATCATCTATCATTACATTAAATGGTTTGCTAAATATTACGTTCAAGGACCAGTATCAAAGAAGAAGACGGCAAGGCTACTGCTCTGTGGCCTTGTCTTCTTCTTCTTTGATGACAAGGCGCAGGAGGTGTTACAAGACATAAGGCTGCGTGCCAGCCGGGCCTAATACTCAGTTCATTAGTAGCGCTGTCCGCAGTGTGTTTCTTTCCGTCACCGCGGAAACACATTTTGGCATCGCGAGAGACAATAAATATTTCTTTTCGTGTAATTCATCAAAAATTGAGAAGTGCTGCGATCCTGGGTGCAAAAGTGACTCAAATAAACAAAATTTAAATGTACAAAGGATCAGTTTTCATCTTTAAGTATATTATTTCATTATTTTAGTTATGCACGCCATTTGAAATTCTGGAACTTTCTGTTTGCTAAATTGGTATTCCCACCATCTACTGTTGGGTAGAATAACTACTAAGAATTACGGTGGGGTTGCCGCCACTCTAAAATATACTTATTTAGATATAATTTAAATATATGTCGGAGCGTGAGGTATTAAACCTGAGGAATGAAGTAAAGTGCACTTTTTGATGTATTTTATGGAAAGAGCATTAATTGAGTACCTATGCGTTGGCGTCGGTCGAAGCATGTAGTAGACATATTGTGTCAAGTGGTTTGGCTAAAGGCATTTTTGGGAACAGAGAGATTCCGAGTCAGTGTTGTTTGAGCGATCGGGCGCAGTGCAAGGCTCAAATGACCTTTCATCGTTCCTTGGTTTTGGTACTTCGCGTCCTGATCTTGATGTTAAAATTAATTATAGTTGCTAGCCTACTATCTAATTTTCGGCCGTTACGACATCAGAAGTGGGATTGAGACCTACAAACTGTAATGTAGTGCCATAGTGATAGACTTGTGGACCCAGTGATCGTGACTAAAATGACTTTCGTGGCGAAGATACCAGTTGTAAGCGGAAATGCAGATTGCAGAGAATGCTCTTGGACCACAAATCATTCAGGCCAGTTCTTTCCATACTATTATTTTCTAGCGATTTGATGTTATTGGTTGCTGATGATTTTTATTTGCCGCGCATTAGTAATGTTGGCAATTTTCAGTTTGTGTCATAATTATTATTTTAGTACGGTAATGATTGCCACACGTTAATCTACTGAATTTGTTTATAAACGTGGACCTAAGTTGGACTGGAGACAATTTTATCGGATTTTAATTGGCATTATTGATTGATGACAAATCACTCGATTAAATAACTATTTTGGATAATGAATTAGATTCACAAAAACATAAAGATTAATTAATTTCTTTGTCAATGGATGACGTTGTGATGATTGGAAGATGTCTCTGTAATCGGAAATTATCAAATAAAAAGAAACATGTTTTAGTTTTGTTGTGCACAGTTAGTTGCATACGCATTTTGTTTTCGTTGGCACAGTTGGTAGACCGTTACAAGGAACATGAAGGTTCAGGTTCAATTCCTGGCCTAGTCTAGAAGTTTTGATTTCGTATTTTATTGTGTAAAGAAGGATTTCTGATCTTTTGCAATTATTGCATTGCATTATTGCTTACTTACTACTTGTTAATAAAGTGACGCATGTATCGTTACAGTAAAATATTATTTAGCGTGTTTTTAAACTTTTGGAAATGGATAAATCAGTCTATTTTTAGAACTAAGTTTAACAAACCTAAAGTCAAACTATGGGACGGCTATTTGATAACGGCGTAAAAAAGGGTCTTTTCAAGTACCTATGAGAACCAAGGCGTTGTGTTTTGGTTTGGGAATAGCGACTGGTTCTCAATCTTTACTGCAATTGATATAAAATATTACCTGGTGCAGAAATGCATTTATGCAAAACTTTTGAAATAAAAGCTTTTGGGGTGATATAAAGATAGAGCGATTTTCGGAAGAAGAAAAGATTTTGTGTTTGTAGTTTGCAATAAACGTGATTTGAATATTAACATAGATATTGTACGAAAGGGGTATACGTACCTATTTGATTTTCATGAGTCATGTTTTTAAAACTGAACAATTTGTTGCTGGTTCAGAGTCCCGGGAATGCTAAGTACTGTATCTATTGCCAGAAGACATTGTTCTCTACAACTTTCAGTTTGAGAATCACTCTCGCGATGGATTTTTATTTCGTTTGTGAGAAACACACTTGAGTTTTAAAACTAATGAATGGCTAATAAATAATCATAATGGTTATGGTATTTCCTTATAGTTCAGAAAACATTTTAAAGCATTGCTGTAGCTCTATTATGTTATCTTAGAGGTATAAAAAAAGCATTGTTCTAAAAGGGACATTGATGTCCAAAATGACTGAGGGTTGTAGCCACGCGTATTACTGATACCCGTGGTTCAACACATGTTACCATAGTATTCGGAGAAATGAGCGAGTTCTTTGTATTGTTTTCATTATGCAAGTCTGGCAAAAACTCTTTTGTTAATTAACTTATATCATAAGGGATTTAGAAACAAACATGACAATGACATGGTTAAGCATGATCATGACTGTAACTTATGAAGATTTACTTATATGCGTATAGCGTTATTCAATTATGAAGTAATAATTTTTATTAAGGTAACGTAGTGCTTTGCCGTGGTGGTGATAAATAGAGCAGCTGGAGGACGTTGTGTATATTTCTGCGTGAACCGCATTAATATCTTGATTCGGTAAAAACAAAACAAAAAAAAACTGTTTGTTGTTGGATACAATGGGTTGATGTAGTTAAAGCATAGATTACGTGGCTATGTTGTGTAAGTAATATAGAATTTTATAGCACTGACTTCGACGAAAGAAGTAGGTAAATAGTAAATTGCATATTGAATGCAATTGATATTTGAGTATTGGTACGTGATATTAATTAGGTACCTATCATTTAAAAAAATAGATTTCATTAAGTTATTTTGTCAACTTGGAAGATTAATTGAGAAATATTAAATCACCTACTCGGTGAAGCAATTTATGAAAATTAAGCTCTCAAAGCAGTGCTTAGTTAAAATCAATACATGCTTTGTAAAGGTGGAATGTAATAAGAATTACCTATTTTTAATCTGATGCATTGAATGGATCTAATGTGATAATAGAAACGATTGTTAAAAGTTGCATTTTGAAATGGACTTATGTTTTCATTTTAGAAGTACTGAATCGTATGGCTATAGTGATTTGCTTAAGTAATATTGATTTGCTTTCTTGAGCAGGAAAACGTAATCTGGCTATCTTCATATAGCTGTTATGTGCCTTGCTTGGATTAGAAAGCTAAAATGCCCGAAAGTAAAGTACCCATAAAATTGCATAATTAATCAGATGATAGTAGCAGTTAAAGTTTTTGTTGCTGGCAATGATGGACGTGTTTGTCCTCCCGACCCCTCACGACTATATACTATGACTGTGATCACCGTACCTACCTATTGACTCTGACTTAAGACCTCTGCGGGAGGAGCGCGTGCCATGGTGGAGACAGTGTGGTCTCAAATTGTGGAGACAGTGTGGTCTCATGTTGTGTTGGGTCAGATATAGCCCGGGGAACTATGATCTGATCGGGTGAGTGGCCAGCTGCAGTGGCTCATTCACCATCCGCTTTGCTGATCTGTGTGATCAGATGGTGTCTTTGATGGACGCATGGATTCGTTGAGGGCATCATACTTGACCAAGTAGGTGATTACTGTGGTCATTACTGTTATGTATGATGTCGCTCCAGGTAACCGGTGTTACCAGTAGGCGTGCCACAAGGTGGTGGTGTCGGCCTGAGATCCGTGGCGGGGATCTGTGACTGTTTAATTTAGCGTTGCTATGCTGGGGTAAGTTAGGTATTAATGACGGTCTATGAATGCGCCGCGATTTCGCACGCATCACTCTGGGCATATGTTGTCCCTTTCTCGCTCGCGGGGCGAGGGGGCGGCGTGCGCGCGGGCCGCCTGGTAGACGCCAAGCGGTGATTTCTGCACCGCACTCTGTCACTCAAAACCGTTCGGACGAGAACGTATTGTGTTTTGTACGGATTTCCCGCCACGCGTTTTGTGATGCCGCGTGTAATGGACGATTCAATTTGAGATCGCGCGTGTTGATGCATCGTATTATTGCGGTTCTCTTGGGTTATACTAGAATACCAGGCTTAGTGATTGTTGGATGTCTCGACGTCTTCCACGTGAGCGTCGCATTGAATAGGCATCAAGTGGCCATATCGGCTCGCGTTTGTACGACCCAAATTCGGGTTGGGTCACGCGTAATGACTGATATCAAAGTGGAATACGAACAGAAGCTGTGAGTGGTTTGAAGTGAATAACGCGCCAAGGCTGTAGTGGAATGCTGGGTGTCGATATCTTTTCCACCCAGCCCTGTAAGTACCAACGGAATTCCTTTTTGATCCATTCCCTGAACTTCCTTTCTCCGTTGGGTATTTATGCATTTGCGCCGGCACGTGACTGTAAGTGTTAAACCTGGTTGTTTAGTAGAAAACTGTTTATTCGTGTTAATGGTGTGTTCCCTTTAGTCATATTGGTTGTACCATATCATTGTGACTCCTTAGTACGAATTGCGGAATTCGTGGGGTGATATAATTTGGAGGTACTTACTTATAATCTAGTGCTTATACGTGTGACGTAACGCCAGATCGGCAGACGGTATTTACTACAGAATTGAGTTATGTAAGGGTCAGAACACATCATTTGCCAATTTCACTCAACTTAGTTAATTAAGTTAAATAGATTTAGGTTCACGTTTAATTCATAGTATGCGCTGCTATATTGTGCAGCGTATGCTATTTAGCGCTGCGTAACGCGGCCATTGTCTGCCTTCAGTTGAACTCCTGGTATTTTACTAGAAATTTACCTGTGTAAATCGCTTCCACTGCGGGAGTTTAGCTTGGAATTAGACAATTTTTGGTAGCAGAGCGTGGTTCAGAAAACCACTAGATTTAAGATTATTTTAGTATAAGATTTTTAATCTACCTACATAAAAAAAATATATTTATTGTGATTGTAGTGTGTGCCCTGTGTAGAATATCCTATCGGTAGGATCAGGGCCAATCAATTAGTGAATTGCTTGTTATTATCGTTGTGTTTACCCTGTGCGGATATCCTAACGGTAGGATCAGGGCCGATTGTCTATTATTGTTTTTTATTGTAAGGTTCGGTGTTACTTTGGGTTGGTACCATGGCTCCCACAATTAGACAGCTTCAGGCGAAAATTAGAACGCACCTAATTTGGTTCGCGACTAAGCAGGCGATGGTCGGTCGCGGGGACCGAGAGGACGCACTCATCGCTTGTGCGCAACGGATTGACGAACGGGTCGCGGAGGTGTTGGATTGCCTCACTGGATGCGAGGAGTTATTTGATGGGACGCCTGATGAGGAGGTCAAACTTACGGTCCGGACGAATGTGACCCAGTGCATGGAGATGGGGCAGGAGATCCAGCAGGCGGCTGCTGTGATCACCAGGCGTAGAGCTGGGGAGCCGGACCCACCCCATGGTCCGCGGGGACCGCGGGTGCAAGTGCCCCTGCCGGCTGTGGCGATTCCGGTCTTCCACGGGGACTACACGGATTGGACCCGATTCCAGGATCTGTTTGACAGTGTGATTCATAACCGCACTGACTTGCAGCCGGCATATAAAATGGCACAATTGATGGCCAAGCTGCAAGGTGAGCCCCATGAGCTGGTAAAGCATCTACCAGTCGATGATGCAAGTTACGAGACGGCTCGCGGTTTGCTGATCGAGAGATACAGCAACAAACGTCTCATGATTGACCAACTCCTGGAACAGTGGCTCACCGTGCCGACCATCACACGAGGGACGGACCTCAGGGCCAAGGTCCTCAACCCTGTCTGCGTTGCAGTGAACGCTCTTGAGAGACAGGGGATGCCGGTGTCAGGCTATGATTATATCCTGGTCCACACGTTGTTGCGCCGCCTGCCGAGCGACATGGCCGCTCGTTTTGAACAGTCACACGGAGGTAAGACATCTGATTACCTCCCGACCTTCGAGGAGCTCAAGTCCTTCCTCGAGGCCGAGTGCAGGCGGGTAGATGCCCAATTTGGAGAGTCGCCTCACGCGGAGTCTGCGGCCGCTCGCCGCCCGGAACGGCCGGGTGCACAGGCGCGAGACGGTAAGAGTAGGCCACCCAGGCGATACAATGTCGCTAATTTGGAATCGAGGTGTGCCTACTGCAGAGAGGCGGGGCATCAGGTGACTGCGTGTGAGGAGTTCGCTGCACAGCGGGTGCAGAAACGTCGTGGTGTGGTGCAGCAACGGCGTTGGTGCTTTAGGTGTATGGGGCCGCATCAGGTGCGAGAGTGCCCATCAAGCACCAACTGCAGGTACTGCCAGGGTGCCCACCATCAGCTCCTATGCATGAACCGCAGCGGAGATTACGGAGGCAGAGCTGACGCGGGTCAGCGGACGGAGTCTGCCCTACCTAGACGGGAGCAACGCTCCCCACCCCCTCCAAGGAGGAGTCCTCTTCCACCAGGGTTTCAGGGACGAGGCCAGGGACATCAGCAGGTGATGCCCCCTTCACCACGCGCGAGACAGTCACCACCTCGGCAGCAGGTGCCGGGACAGGGTAGGTGGTCACAGGTCCAAGGTCAGGGGCACCCATCACAAGTACGTGATGCTACGGGCGGGTGCCAACACCAGGGCCAGTACATGCAGTACTCGGCGGGTCTGAACAACATGGTGAGGTCTCATGACCCACGCATGCCTCTCCCCTTGGCTGAGCACCCGCGGCTACAGGCGCATCCACGGTACGCGCGCCTGCCGCAGGGTTACTATAGGCTGCCAGCCATGGCGTACAGGACCAGAGGTCCCTATCAGCAGGAGTGGGACCCACTCGAAGGTGTACGGAGAGAGGGGACCCCCCCGCAGGACGCGGACACTCCGCGCTTAGATTCCTGCTAGGTAATCGCCGCCTACACGCCAGCTTCGGCCCCCCGGCCAATTACGGTATTGTTGCCTAGGGCAATGATTTGGGTATGGGGATACGGTGGCCGCAGCATACAGGTAAGAGCCTTGTTAGATACAGGGGCTCAGGGTTGTATTGTGTCTAGTAAGCTGGTGAGTAGGCTACGCTTAAATATAAGGCCCACAACGGATGGGGCTGTAGGTATTGGAGGTGTAGATGTGCCTGACGTTCGGGGTCAGGTGAACTTCGAGTTCACATTAGGTAATACAGGTACAGGGGTCAGCTATCATGCCTCAGCAGTGGTGCTGGATGAAGTGGTAGGGAAACTTCCTCAGGTTCGGTTACCGTCAACGGTACGAGGGTTAACCACAGGCTTAGAGTTAGCTGATCCTGAATTTGATACTCCTGGTACGGTGGACGTTCTCCTCGGGTCAGACGTCCTCGGGAGATTCTGGTGTGGCAGAAAACGGGTACTTCAGCAAACTGGTTTAGTGGCCGTTGATACCACAGGGGGGTATGTTATTTTTGGCCCAGTTTGGAGATCTCAGGACCTACCAGAGGGCGATACGGTGCTCTATGGTAGTGTGTTGTCGGAGGTGCTGCAGAGGTTTTGGGAGTCTGAGGAGCCACCCACAGCGGATAGACGGAAGCCAGAGGATGACGAGTGCGAGCTGTTCTATCAGTACAACACTGCACGAAGTTCGTCAGGTAGGTTTGTTACCAGGCTGCCATTTCTCCCAAACCGCCCCTCCTTAGGTAGTTCGCGACAGATCGCGGAACGGAGACTACTGGCTATGGAGAGAAAGATGAAGCGAGATGCAGCACTTCGGCAGAAGTATATCGAATTCATGAGGGAGTACCTAGAGTTAGGCCACATGTCGGTGTCCAGCATAGATTGGAGGTGTGTCGAGCATTACTATATACCACACCTGGCTGTTTTGAAGTCACCGGAGGCGAAGATACGGGTAGTGTTTGACGGTTCTGCTCCTACATCGAATGGTGTGTCTGTGAACCAGTGTCTGCACGCGGGTCCCAAGTTGAACCGGGACATTGTGGACATCCTCACAGATTTTCGGTTGCACCAAGTAGCGTTCGTCGCAGACGTCAAAATGATGTTTTGCCAAACAATTATACACCCGGATGACCGTCGGTACCAGCTGATTTTGTGGCGTGAGAGCCCTGACGAGCCGATGGTCACTTATGAGCTTAACACGGTAACGTATGGTCTGAAGCCAAGTCCGTTTTTGGCAGTACGCACGCTGCGAGAGTTGGCCGCACAGGAAAGGGTAAGATTCCCTCGAGCCGCAGCAGTACTGGATCGCGACGTCTACGTGGATGACATCTGCACGGGTGCAGATAGCGTGCAACAAGCACTGCTACTACGAGACGAGCTGATCGCGATCATGGAATCAGGAGGTTATGAGTTGCGGAAATGGCTGTCCAGCTGTCCAGAGCTCCTGGCCGGGTTGCCAGGTGAGTTCCAGCAGGACCCGCACCCTTTCGAGAACCCGGACAATCCAAATACGTTGAGCATCCTAGGGGTGCAATATAGGCCAACGCATGATGTCTTTACGTATCAGATCGAGCCAGACCTTTTGCAGAAGACTTGGACGAAGCGTTCGGTATTATCGACGATCGCCAGAACTTTCGATCCTAACGGGTGGATCGCACCGGTGACGTTCATGGCGAAGTGCTTCTTGCAAAGGTTGTGGATAGCAAACTTGGGTTGGGACGACCAGCTCTCCGGAGAGCTGTTGAATGATTGGACCAAGTTTGTGACCACCTTACCAGGGATCGTACGCATCGCCATACCTCGCAAGTTGCTCCCATCGGTGGGATGTAAGGCTACCCTACATGGGTTTTGTGATGCCTCGGAGCGAGGGTACGCGGCAGCTGTCTATTTGCGGACAGTCAGTTCAACGGGAACTGTAGACGTGCGTCTAGTTATGGCCAAGAGTAAGGTGGCTCCGGTTAGGACAAGATGGACCATTCCAAAGTTGGAATTGGCGGGAGCAGCGCTTCTCACGCGCTTGCTACATTATGTCGCTAGTAATCTACGCGGTATCATCAATTTGGATGAAACGGTGTACGCATGGACCGACAGTAGGATAGTTCTGTGCTGGTTACAGACGTCGGTACATACTCTTGAGGTTTTCGTGGCAAATCGGGTGTCACAGATTAAAGGATCGGAAACTCCGTTGGTATGGAGACACGTACCGGGAGAACAGAACCCAGCGGACTGCGCCTCACGGGGATGTAGGGCCCCTGATTTGGTAGGTCACTCACTGTGGTGGGGACCTCAGTGGCTGACTGAGTCACCTGAGAGATGGCCATACAATGAGTGCGGGTCGCCGCTTGGGCCACCTGATCGAGGTTTGCGAGTGAACGTAGGGCAGATCGTACCTAAGCCTAGTGCGGCTTTCTTGCTGGAACGATACAGCTCCCTCGACAAACTTCTAGGGGTGACAGGTTGGATCAAACGGTTCGTGAACAACTGTAGAAAACCTCAAGCAGAACGGAACTTGGCACCTGTCCTCTCGCCTGCGGAGCGGAATGCGGCTCTAAGTTTATTGGTTAGGGTCGTCCAGGCGGAACATTTTGAGGAAGAGGTCAGGCTGCTCAGGGATGGCCGTGGAAAGCTGAAGGGAGGTCTTGTGCGCCTCAACCCGTTCGTGGACGAGCATGGAATGCTCCGGGTTGGAGGTAGACTTCGGAACGCTAACCTGCCCTTTTCAGCACGGCATCCGCTGTTACTCCCAAAGAAGGGACCTTTGGTAGAACTTATAGTTAGGGATCGTCACCAGAAAAACTCGCATGCGGGCTGCAATGCACTTTTGGCTATTCTGCAGCGCGAGTTTTGGATCTTGTCTGGACGACGTACGGTACGGAGCATTGTGTTTCGGTGCTAGCCTTGCTATCGGTTGAAGGCAGCCACAATGCAACCTCAGATGGGAGACCTCCCACCGGACCGGGTGACGGAAGCCTGGACGTTTGCGGGTGTGGGAACGGACTTTGCGGGGCCTTTTATGGTAAAGGCATCACGCCTTCGCAACGCGAAGTCATTCAAGGCGTATTTGTGCGTGTTTGTGTGCCTAGCAACCAAGGCCGTCCACTTGGAACTCGTGGCCGACCTCACTACGGAGGCTTTCTTAGCAGCTTTAGATAGATTTGTGTCGCGAAGAGGGCGACCAGCGCTGATCAGGTCGGACTGTGGTACCAACTTTAAGGGCGCTGATCGATGTATGAAAGAAATTATAACGTTTTTATCGGAAAACGAGGAAGCTATCGGCACGAGCCTCTCCCGTCAGGGCATTAACTGGGTGTTCGATCCACCAGGATGCCCCCACTGGGGTGGTATATTTGAAGCGGTTGTAAAGTCCGCTAAGACGCATTTGATGCGCGTTATAGGTTTAACGATATTAACCTTTGAGGAGCTAGCGACCGTGTTTTGTAAAATTGAGGCCGTTCTCAATTCACGTCCTTTGTGTCCGCTTAGCTCAGATCCGAATGATCTGGAGGCCCTGACACCAGGGCATTTCTTAATTGGCCGACCACTTAACGCCTTGCCAGAATACCCCTACACAGAGGTCAGTAGCAATCGTTTGACGCGTTATGAGTTGCTGCAGCAAATGTCTCAGAATTTTTGGAAGCGATGGTCGCTTGAGTATTTGCACATTCTGCAGCAACGCCTTAAGTGGACGGACAGAACTGAACCCCCTCGCATCGGAGATCTCGTTCTGGTTAAGGATGCCAACCTGCCGCCACTGCGATGGCGCAGAGGGCGCATTCTCAACTTGTTCCCAGGTAGTGATGGCACTCCTCGAGTCGCGACCGTTCAGGTAGGGGATTCAGTTCTTAAGCGAGCAATAGCAACGCTATCTCGTCTCCCCAGTAGTGAATAGGCCTAAGGGATTCGGCCTAGGGCGGGTGAATGTTTAATTTAGCGTTGCTATGCTGGGGTAAGTTAGGTATTAATGACGGTCTATGAATGCGCCGCGATTTCGCACGCATCACTCTGGGCATATGTTGTCCCTTTCTCGCTCGCGGGGCGAGGGGGCGGCGTGCGCGCGGGCCGCCTGGTAGACGCCAAGCGGTGATTTCTGCACCGCACTCTGTCACTCAAAACCGTTCGGACGAGAACGTATTGTGTTTTGTACGGATTTCCCGCCACGCGTTTTGTGATGCCGCGTGTAATGGACGATTCAATTTGAGATCGCGCGTGTTGATGCATCGTATTATTGCGGTTCTCTTGGGTTATACTAGAATACCAGGCTTAGTGATTGTTGGATGTCTCGACGTCTTCCACGTGAGCGTCGCATTGAATAGGCATCAAGTGGCCATATCGGCTCGCGTTTGTACGACCCAAATTCGGGTTGGGTCACGCGTAATGACTGATATCAAAGTGGAATACGAACAGAAGCTGTGAGTGGTTTGAAGTGAATAACGCGCCAAGGCTGTAGTGGAATGCTGGGTGTCGATATCTTTTCCACCCAGCCCTGTAAGTACCAACGGAATTCCTTTTTGATCCATTCCCTGAACTTCCTTTCTCCGTTGGGTATTTATGCATTTGCGCCGGCACGTGACTGTAAGTGTTAAACCTGGTTGTTTAGTAGAAAACTGTTTATTCGTGTTAATGGTGTGTTCCCTTTAGTCATATTGGTTGTACCATATCATTGTGACTCCTTAGTACGAATTGCGGAATTCGTGGGGTGATATAATTTGGAGGTACTTACTTATAATCTAGTGCTTATACGTGTGACGTAACGCCAGATCGGCAGACGGTATTTACTACAGAATTGAGTTATGTAAGGGTCAGAACACATCATTTGCCAATTTCACTCAACTTAGTTAATTAAGTTAAATAGATTTAGGTTCACGTTTAATTCATAGTATGCGCTGCTATATTGTGCAGCGTATGCTATTTAGCGCTGCGTAACGCGGCCATTGTCTGCCTTCAGTTGAACTCCTGGTATTTTACTAGAAATTTACCTGTGTAAATCGCTTCCACTGCGGGAGTTTAGCTTGGAATTAGACAGTGACTGTGATTGACAGTGTTGAGTGACCCATGGTGGGGAAGCTCTGTGACCGTTGCGACGGTGGCCAGATGCAACAAAAGACTTTATTGCGGTACTCGTATCAATTATTGTATTGTATTCAAGTTAGAATATTGTTTTATGGGCACTTGTCTTTCAATAAGTAGTAAAGTGATTTAAGTTATCAGAAAGCGACAAAAACGGTTGGTTCAAGTGGGTTGAAAATTTATGGTTCACACTCAACTTGTAATCTGTCACTTTAAACCCGTAACCTTAATGTCAAAGTTGAAATAATAATGAGTTTCTGATAAATGTTATTTCTTTAGCTGTTAAGTTCGACAGCACAGTAAAACAGTGCATAGTTACTAATCATGTAAGGGTAAAAACGTATTGGATGGCTTATGAGAAGTTTTTGAAGTGCAAACGAATATGGGCCTGTTTATTTATTTAGCAAATAATAACACAAACGTGAAAAATACTTGAACGATTTGGAGATAATAGATTTGTTGTTATGAATACCAAGTCAAATTTAACAAACAAGTATTAGGAAGTAAGTAAGTAAGTACCAAACAGGATAGCTAACTTAGCAAGTACTTTGGATCAAAGCACATCAAAGATACTTAAAGCCGCAATGAATGCTGAGCTGCTTTCGGTTCTTGCAGTTCATCGATATAGACCTGTTCACATGTTCAAAGGAACGAAGCGAACTGTTGTGAACAACTAGATCTTTGTTCAGTTCAGGAGTCTAGCCAGATTATTATGGTTTTATGGGCTATAATAAGCTAAAGTATGTCTGTCAGGATAACCGAACGATACTGTGAAATGGCAAGTTGTGACCACACGAGGACGTGTGTAAGTCAGGAAGGCCGTGTCGGAGCGTGAGGTATTAAACCTGAGGAATGAAGTAAAGTGCACTTTTTGATGTATTTTATGGAAAGAGCATTAATTGAGTACCTATGCGTTGGCGTCGGTCGAAGCATGTAGTAGACATATTGTGTCAAGTGGTTTGGCTAAAGGCATTTTTGGGAACAGAGAGATTCCGAGTCAGTGTTGTTTGAGCGATCGGGCGCAGTGCAAGGCTCAAATGACCTTTCATCGTTCCTTGGTTTTGGTACTTCGCGTCCTGATCTTGATGTTAAAATTAATTATAGCTGCTAGCCTACTATCTGATTTTCGGCCGTTACGACATATATATAAGGATACAAAAGAATAAAAAATTTGCTTGTACTTCCGAAAGTTGGATTTGCCGAATAGGTATATTAGGTGAAATTTTACTATTGACCGATGGCAAAATCTCAAGTCGGGCTGGTGATAAGGAACAACTTTCCTCAAGGAACATAGGTTGAAATATGAGATAAATATTTTTATCTGTTTATAAATGTTTGCCGTGTGATGCCGGCTTAGAATGGCATCACCCCATTTCTTACCCGTGGGTGTCGTAAGAGGCGACTAAGGGAATCGAGGGTGTGTATTGCAATTTTAGGCGACGGGCTGACAACCTGTCACTATAGTGATACACAGTTATCTGATCGACCCTCAAACTTTTGTCAGACGTGGTGTTAATATCCGTTGAACGGCCGTTAACGCTCTGCCTCCCCGTAGGGGATATAGGCGTGATTTATGTATGTAATATTTTGACTTTCCAAAGTAACTCAAATCAGCTGATCGGCAATTTAGTATGGGAGGTCCAAATTCTGATGAATTTAATCACATGCTGGTAAGTGGCAACATTATCTATTGCCCAAATTACCTAAATGTATAGAACGTGCTGCCCTCTAATATATAATAGCGAAACTGTCTCGAAACAATGAGTATTGCGTGCGTTAATTATATTTGCTTCACGCGTTCGCCTATGTACTTACTAGTTCTGCTATTAGCCCTTAGAGTGCGACTGTAATTTGTCAATGTGTGGGTGCGTTTTATGCCCCCCGCTTCCCCTTTACTCGGCGACAACAATTTTCATACAAAATACTGTTATGACATCTCCTCTGACAAGGCGCTCAGCGGGTTTAAAATTAGTTATCAAACACGAACCACCCAAATTTCATCCAAAAATGTGGACGGTTTATGAAAGCCGTTTATGCTCTGCTCCTCAGACCCAAAACACCTTGGCTTGTCATTAAAGATGGGCGACACTTTTAAGCCGAAAAAAGTGGAAATTATACAAAACCATTGTAGAATTCAAAAAGGAACAGAAACACACCATAGAAATCATAGAGCGTATCACTTCGTCTGAACAAATACCAAAACGCAGATGTGTTGAATATGAAATTTAAATGCACGACATCGACACTTAAGATAATAATTATGGAGCTACAAGAGTTTATTAGTGGATTGGCCCACATATGTCATTTAATTAAAAAGTAATAATGATACAAACATAATTTTTCTAAGGAATGATACCATTATTTTTTCTCTGTAGAGCAAAGCTATACCATTACCTATTTAACGATACAATAATAAATTTGATTATGCGTCTTTAACATTCTTTTAATATGCAACTATTTTGTAACATATAATTTAACATTTAATTTAATTTCATTTCATATAACAAATAAAGTAATATAACATATATACACCATTTAATTTATATAGGCATATTTATTTAAAAACCTAAATAGAATAGTAATATCATATACCCCAAAACGGCCAAGGGCTGATTAATAATTATTAATAAGCAGCTCTCCCTCTACATCTCACTCTTGCCTCCCTCTTCTCGTCTCGCTCTCGCTGTCTCGCCTACACTCTTGCACTCGCTGTCGCCTCCACTCTCGCTGTCTCGCTTCCGCTCTTGCTCTCGCTCTCCTTATCCCCGTCCCTGTCCCTGTCCGTGTCCCTGTCCCCGTCCCGGTCCCTGTCCCTCTTATTATTATTATTACTGATTTCTATCTACATCGGGCGACTCACCATCAAAGAGTGAAATGTTCAAAGAAAGAATCGTCGTTGACACAAACATTCATACAATTGAACATCAGAGAAATGAATACTCGTAGATTTAACTATCGGCTAGGTGGTTTCGGAATAACATTGTAAGCTCATATAATTGATAAACTAACACATAAAAATTCTTAAACTATAGTATGGAACCCTGGATAATGTGAAATTCACACAATCCCAGAACATCCCAATTAATGCTCTTCAGTGCATAACTTACTTCTGTAATTCTGTTGTCAGAAAGTAGAGTTCAAACATTCAGACTTCCTATGTAGAAACTTTTTGAGCAGTCTCTTTTCATATTACATTTGCTTAATTGTCTGGGGAATTTGATCTTCTACTTCCACGGTGACCGCCGGCCAGCTTAGGAAAGTATTGTTTGTTCTGTCTTGAAAATTCTGCTTTTCCTTATTTTTCTTTTTGATGCTTGAGTGATTTGATTGCTATTGGTAAGTTCCTGGCGGTTCCGGCATGGTAGCTTTATTCATGGAGTTGACAACTTGTTGCTGTGGTGCCTTTGGTGTCAAACCTGGGCTAGATGATGGCCTCCAGTATGCTTTCATTGTATTTTTCCTCGCTGTTGTTTTAGTGTTTCCTTGAGGGCATTTGTTGTTTTTTTTCTCTGTATCTGATGTCTTATGAGGCCTTGGCGTTCATACTATAATTTTGTCATATTTGATGTAGGCAATATTTCCTTTTACTTTTTCTTTGTTGACCTTAGCCTGCAGTTGTTTTCTTAATTCCACCACTTTGGGGGGGAAGTCCTCTTTGATATATATCTGTCTGTATTTATTAGATATTTCTTAGCCCTCAAAGACTCCAGTTTCCTGCCCAAGGTAGTGAAAATTACTACAATAGGTTTCTTATTGTAGCTGCCACTCTTCTAGCTGCTTATATTTCTAGTTTAGAGCAGTCATTCTCTTAGAGTATTTTGCATATTTCCAGTATATTCCAAACAAGCTTGTCAAAGTTTCTCTCATTTTCTTCATCTATCAAAATTTCTCTCTCTATTAGTTCTGTCTCCATAAGGTCCACTTGGTTTTCCTGCAATGTCACTGTTTCATCTAATCTTCGAAGTTTCTCTTGAATTTGCTGGAACTTCAAATTCACATCATTGTCATTATTTATACTTTGTTCAGAGTTTTGCATGCTGATTTGTGCGTCTTTGTAATCTCTTTGGATCTCTTCTAGCATTGAATTTAGCAGTTGTGTGTCCAAGTCCATGTCCATGTCCATTGTTGATAATTTTTATTAGGGGGTAGATGTGTTTTTGTTGCAATTTCTTTGTTCTAATTTTGCTGTTTTCTGATTAAAATAGTTGAAATGTGCACTAAAAACCCTTGTGATGCTGTTGTTGTTTGTTGAACTGAAATCTAATCTTCATTAATTTGCAAAGGTTCACATTCAGTTTTCCGCTGAGTTTTTCTAATGTGTTTTAGCACTGTTTTGTCCATTAATATCTTTACACTTTGGTCTAATATTTATTTATAACGTTAATTCATGTATTTCTCGTCACTTTAGGTCACAGATCTATTGATTTTAATAATATACTCTATGCCATAGAGTATATTAAAATATATAGGGGTACTCTATGCTATTGCCTTTGTCCTTTGTCCAGGCTTTGAGTACAGATAAATTAATAACTAAACTAACTAAAAAAAAAAGTGTCATTCGGATTCATGTCATGCATGTCCCATAGCAGCGTTGCCAGACCGTTCCAAAACGGTCAGTTTTCCGTCCTTTTTGGCGATGGTCCGCCCCTTTTTAGGGTTTCGTAGTCTCCTAAAAACGCTCATAGTTTTGTTAACTCTATTTGTTCGTATGCCCAACCATACTCATTTTAGTTGTGAAATTTAGTATGAAGATAAATTCAGTATGAACAGTATTCATTTATTGCTTTCATGGGGTTTTACAAAGGTCTTAGTTATATAATTTACATAGTTCCATGCGTGAACCCTGGTAGGGCGCTACAATTTTCTTTTATGTAGGGAATATTACAATATAAATTTAAAATTATTTTTCCTATTGCTATTCATGATCATGACTATATTAGGTATTATAGTTTATCCGAATCTAAACCTTATATGTCCTTATCTATAACTATATTAAGTATCAGCTATCCATTTCTAAATTATATTTTATCCCAATCTTTTACATTGAAATAATGTTTCTTGTTTTTATATTTACCTGTACTCAACTATAAATTTTATACTAATCTTAACTTTTAATACTTACATCACATATCATTAAAATACTCTTGGTATAAAATCATTTTTGAATTGAATAATTCTTAAGCCTAGAGTTAATGTTGTGTGTTTTTCTTCAGACTTATATTGTCATAAATTTTTATTCCGATGGCACAGGGTCCTGAACAAAACATTT
Organism: Tuta absoluta; assembly: GCA_027580185.1. Lineage (NCBI taxonomy): Eukaryota > Metazoa > Arthropoda > Insecta > Lepidoptera > Gelechiidae > Tuta > Tuta absoluta. The sequence goes on from JAQAHW010000003.1 coordinate 12,362,130, forward strand.
TCACCCCAGAAAAAGGAAGAGCCATTTTGTTTCTCGGTCGTAATCGGAAGTTTGGAAAGTCTTTATCGTTTGGAAATATATTTTATGTTTTTTTTTTTCAAATGTGACTGTTTCGAAAATGTAGGTACATAGATGTTAAGGTAAGTATGTTTTGTTGCTGGAAGTGCGGCCTACGTTTAGTACTGTTGTCCCCGTTGGCCATGTCCCCTTTACGGGGACAACGGGACGGTATTATATTTCTGTACCGTTGTCCCCATTACGCAGATACCGCCAAGGGGACAACGGGACGTCAATATTTTTCTGTACCGTTGTCCCCATTACGCAGATACCGCCAAGGGGACAACGGGACGTCAATATTTTTCTGTACCGTTGTCCCCATTACGCAGGTACCACCAAGGGGACAATGGGACGTCAAGATTTCACGTGTCATTATCATCACGTGTGATTACAGAGGGTGGGGGGGGAGCGCTCGCGCCCGATTTTTAGAAGAAAAGTATACTTTTCACGCGTATAATGCGCGATAAAAATAAAACTCTCAACTCAAAATGTTGATATTTTTAAGACCTTTTTTTGTCGGTTAGAATGAACTAGATTACATAAACCGATTCCAAGAGAATTTGCAAAATATGGCGAAAAATAGGTTCACTTTGGGACTATTTTTCTACAACGGGGTAAACAAAAATGTTATTCTGTTCAACTGAAATTGTTGTTTGAATCCTTAATTTTAATGCCATATTGATTCTTTATGGATTAAATTCTTTATTTCTTAAACAATTTGACTTGAAAAACTACATTTCACGTATCGTAAAGCCTTAAGGAATTCTTATTTTAAGCAAATCTAAGAATCTATATTCTTGAATCGGTCGCAAAAGCGGACCGGAAGTTAAGGAAAAAATATTTAGTATTATATTATTAGTATTATGGAAATCGGCAAAAAATTAGTAAAATTTTGCATTGACTATACCTGGCAATTGATGCAAAATTGTTAATAAAACATATTTGATGTAAGGAGGGTATACATTTATACCCACAACTATTAGTAAAATAACACGTTAATAGTATATTTTTTGAAAGTCATTATGGCATTGGGGATAAAGGGACTAATTTTCATTTTTTTATTAAAGTACCGCTGTCCCCATTCAAAGGGACACGGCTAACGGGGACAGCGGGACAATTTTTTTTATTTTTTTATTAAAGTACTGCTGTCCCCGTTCAAGGGGACACGGCTAACGGGGACAGTGGGACAAATTTTTAATTTTTTATGAAAGTACCGCTGTCCCCGTTCACGGAGACACGGCTAACGGGGACAGCGGGACTAATTTTCAAATTTTTTATTAAAGTACCGCTGTCCCCGTTCACGGGGACACGGCTTACGGGGACAACAGGACGAGAGGGCGGCCTACAACTTTCGTCTTGACTTATGTTAACGAGAGTCCGGATACATATTTTTTGAAGTTTGAAAAGATCTTCGACGTCTGTGCTATTTCCCCACAAAATAATACCATAACTGGGCTAGGAGTTAGCATAAAGCATATATGCAGATGTAGCTGTTGTTAGATCCAACGTCTTTATAATTCTGAAAGAGTGAATGTAAAGCGTGATAGTTTTGATGTAATTTTTTTAATATGAGGTTTCCAGTTTATGTAACTATCTAGGTATTTCAAGGCCAAGGAGGTTGGATGTGTCTACGCAATGCAAGGGTATGTTTTGAAATGAAAAATGTATTTCAAAAATGTTTTTTCTTTATGTTTTGTGTCTTTCCTGTAATGTTTTTGTGTGCAATAAACTGTAAAAATAAAATATGTGTATATTGAGAGTGCGTTTTTGATATGATTTGAACTGCATAGTTTTGGTTTTTGAACAATTTAATTCTAGGTTATGTTGGAGAAATCACGGAGAAACTTAATTTAATGTTTTATTTAAATTTTGATTAAAATCTGAATTTGAATTATCTTGATAGGGAAATACCCAAGAAATATTTTCAGCAAACAAAGTACACGGTATACGAAGGGTGTTTAATAAAAAGTGATAATGAGTATGAAGCAGTGATATTCTATTTATTATTATTTTATTTTTCGACATAGTCACCTTTGAGGTTTATGCACTTGGTATATCGCTTTTCTAAACCTAAGATTCCCTTCTTAAAAAATCTTCATCTTGATCCCTTAAATCCTTATCATTGGCATATCTATTTATTTTATTTTATTCGGTAAATACAACAGGTAACAATCAAAATTGTCTATTGCGGATACAAAAATTGTTTAGAACTAGACTGATACCCTAAACGCATTTACACAGCTTGATAATCTGTGACCTCAGGCATTTTTTTAACCGCGGAAACAGGTAGAAGTCACTAGGTGCAAGGTCTGGTGAGTATGGAGGATGTTCCATCAATTCAAATCCAGAATCTTGGATAGCAGTCATCGCAACTCAGGACTTGTAGCGGGGGCGTTATCTTGGTGAAACAACACAACTTTAGCGAGTTTGCCGCGGCGATTTTCGCGTATTTCTTGAACCATTTTTTTATTTGTTCTGCGTAAAAGGCCCCAGTAATAGTGGCTCCATGATCAAAATATTCAATCATTATCACCCCCTGGCTATCCCAGAAAAGAGAGCCCATAATCTTACCGGCTGATGGAATTGCCTTAAACTTCTTGGGTGTTGGAGGTCACGGCCTCTTCCAAGTCATGGACTGTTGTTTTGTCTCAGGATCGTAATGATGAAGCCATGTTTCATCCATAGTTACCAAGTGAGCCAAAAATCGTTCAAGATCTTGTTTTAACAATTCCAAATTGATTTGAGAAATCCTCAGTCTTGTTTGTTTCTGCTCGTCTGTAAGCATTCTAGGCATCCAGCGCGCTGATACTTTTTTCATGCCCAAATGTTCATGTATAATGGTATGGATACTTCCTATCGAAATTTTTACTTCTTCAGCTATAAAACGAACTGTAACACGACGGTCTGTCAAAACAATTTTTTCAACTTTTTTTATCATTTGTTCGGTAACTGCCGTCGTAGGGCGACCCGAGCTTTAGTTGAAGTTCTTCCTCTCTTAAATTCGGCACACCACCGCGCAACCGTAGAATACGGAGGCGCATTCACTCCTAATGTTTCTTACAAATCAAGATTTACTTGCTCAGTAGTACATTTTTTCAGGCAGAGATATTTTATGACGGCTCGAATTTCAATTTTATCCATTTTGCGCAACACGCTCCGACACGACAAAAACAAATGACTTCTATTTTTAAAATAAGAAAAGAAAATCAGTCATTTTTATTTTTTATTGTATCTTATGTCTGGGCTTTACCTGGCAGTATTTACTTTTTTGTTGTTCAAGGAGGTTATATGCCATTATTACTTTTTATTGAACACCCCTCGTATCTACAAATCGAGGTAAATCATTTATGTACATTAAGAAACTAATGCAACCTAGAACAATACCTTGAGGTATGGATCCTGTTATGGTTTAGTCTCTGATTTGATATTTAGAATTTCACCAGTTTGAGCATTTGTATGATTTATTTCTACATATTGAAGTCGTCTACATAGATATGATTCAAACAAACCACTTATGGGCAATGCCTGCATACAGCTTATTTAATAATATATAATGAGTAACTCGATTTTTACCGTGTGATGCCGGCTTAGAATAGCATCACCCCATTTCTTTCCCGGGGGAGTCGTATGAGGCGACTAAGGGACGAGGGTGTGTATTGCAATTTTAGGCGATGGGCTGACACAATTTTCCGAATGACCCTCAAACATTTGTCAGACGTGGTGTAAATGGCCGTTTTTTGCGGCTGTTTACGCTCTGCCCACCCCGCAAGGCATTATAGGCGTGATATGTGTATGTATGTATGAAGTAACTCGATCGTAGGCCTTGCTCATATCTAGCAAAATTGATTGATTGATTTATTTATCAGTCCGTTATAAGAATTCGCATAGTGCTCGTCAAAAATTTGCCCGAAAAAGAATTCACAAATTTGAAAGTCGCAGGTTCAAATCCTGTCCGCGCTTGAAATTTTTGCAAGTTTTCGAAAATGTATACCTACCTAACAAAAGTGTTTTTAAATTTGGTATTTAATTTAACGCGAGTTTTCATCGCTTAGACTACATTCAATCTGTAAAGATAGAATTAGTCACCGGGTAGGCATATTAGTTGCAAAACTAACCCGGTAGATATAGCCGTGCCACGCGTTACTGGCATTAACGCGTGGCACGGCTACATCGCCTTTGCCTTTGTACACGACACGGGACACACTCTTGTGCACTTCATGGCATCTGGATATACCCCTGTGTTAAATTCCTATGGCATTAATAATAGGCCGGTACGATTTCAAAAAAAAAGCAGGACGGGAACCGAGACGAAATAAAAAGTGGGCTCTATGACGAGATAAAAAAAATGGATTATCTACGGACGGGTACTTTTGTTGTTTGGGGGGAAACGGTGTGAAGATTGTTTTTTTGGTTGTATAATTGGTTTTGATCATAAAGTTTTGGTTTAATCGTTAATTGTGAATGTGAAATTGTGAAAGATTAAAGTCGGGGACCAATTTAAGTCCTATAAAGATTTCAATGAGTCGTTAGAAATGTATAATAAAGAATTATTTAATGAATATTACATTAGGGATGCTAAAACGATAGTAAACCCATAGAAAAAGGTTCCCTAGCGCTTTGTCCGGTATCAACGAAAATTTAAAATACTATTATATAGTAATAGCATGTACGAAAATTTGTAACGCAGAATGAAAATTCAGCGAGAGACTGTGGCACTTATAAACAAGATTGTACAGCTAAAATACAATTGAAAGTTAGTAAATGCAAACAGTACATAAGAATTTCTAATATTTATGTCTGCACAACCATAAAAGTTCAAAAAATTACTTTGAGAGCCTATCTCAACGGCGATTAAAATTGCCGAACATTATCAAAGAAGTTGCGATAGAGGCACTTAGAACAGGCGCCAACTATAAATTTATTAGAGATAAGCTGCAAGCGTCAACAGGATGCAAAATAACATTTAAAGACTTGACAAATATAAAACGCTGTAAAGATAAAAAGAATTTTGCAGAATGCATCCAAATGCTTGGAAATGTATACGGATGTAAGGATATTGAAATCCTTTTAAGTGAGACAGGCACTTTTGAGGGCCTCTTTTTTCAAGATCAGCGAATCAAGAAGTACATGAAAGCTTTTCGAGAAGTACTTTTTGTCGATGGAACATATTGTTTAGTAGATATCAATGCAGTTGAAGATTCCAATGGCCTTAGTGAAGTAGTTCCTGTAAGGCTATTGATGAATGAAAACGAAGAAAGTATCGTTTTTTATAGATACATTTAAAAAGCATAACCTAGAGTGTACAAATACACAAGTGATTATGTAGGACAAAGATCAGATAGAAAGGAAAGTCTTTAGAAAACAATTTCCAGAGGCAATATTAATGATCTGCCTTTTTCACGTATGTCAAATATTTAACAGAGAGAATTTCTACAAAGAAAATGAACATCACAGCACAACAGAAGAAGTTAAAACAAGCAAACAGTTTTTACAAAAGTTGACGTATGCCTCTACTAAAGGTGATTATGACAAAATCCTTGAAAACATGCAAAAAGGTGTACCCAAAGTAGTCATTACGGATTCCTCAAAGCACTGGGCCGACATAAAATAACAGTGGGTTAAATACGAGTACCTCACATTTAAGACTTTGTGCTTGTTCAACAGTACAAATAACCGATTAGAAAGTATTGACGCTAAGCTCGAGAGTGTCATAAATGGATACAGTTCACTAGATGATTTTATATAGCATTTCTTTGCACTAAATTAACAGTGTTCGGGCAGTAAATGATGTGAAAAATGCACAGATGCTGATAAAAAGTTACGGGAATTACGAGAATGGTTCACCGGAATGTTTATACAGCCATCTTGTGACCTCATTTGCTATCAAAAAAATTAAGATGCAACTGGAACTGTGTCAAGACTGCAAACAGTTGCTTTCCATAGAAGAAAATAATTACTTAGCAAAAACATCTAAAGGACTGTTGCATGTGTCACCCACGAATTGCGAATGCATGTTTGGAACATCAACAATGCTTCCATGCAGACATATTTTTAAATGCAGATATTTACTTGCGTTACCTCTATTTGATAGCTCACTTTGTTTAAGAAGATGGTTCAAAACAAAATCTGAAAATATGTCAGAGGTACAGTTCAAAAGTGATAAAAATGGCGAAAAAAGCTTATACGATATAAAAGTTCTTGAGGAACACAAGCCAGCCAAAAGATTAACAAATCATGAAAAATTTAAATTGATGGATGAGCAAGGGAAAATGATGGCAAAACTGTGCAGTGAAGTTTCTACCCCAATCATTTTTCAAAAATTAAGTTTATTGAAGAAAATAACTGAAGATTGGCGCAATGGATACGATATTGATAATCATAAAGAATTAAATCAAATATCAGATACTGAAAATAACGAGAGGAAAGACAACACAGAAATCATAGCAGGGTCTTCGTTTAAATCAATGGATCTTTCAGGGCCATCTAAAGATAGTACAGGGCAATCAATGCAATTGATGACCGCTCATTTCGTAAACCTACCGATATTATTAGCTTAAATTAAACTTTAGTGAACAAGTGGAGCCGCCGAGTAACATTTTAGAAAAAACAACACTTTTATCCCTTTTTATTTAAATAATTTAAAACTGCTCATTCTAAAAGGTCGTAAGTGCATGATGACGTCAGAATACGATTATTAAAATGGTATCACTACAATTCTTGAAAATAATAAAATATAATGGCAATACTGATGATTGAAAGATGGTTGACAGCGACATTACCATACATTTCCAGGGTTGCCAACCGCATAATACAAGGTTCCTCGTACGAATACGAAACTATGGTCTCCCGTACGACACGCGAGGACAAGTATTCACTTCTGTACGAGGTTTTGGAATTTTTCATAATTTTTCTTGCAAATGCTGATTGCAAACGATTTTACGTATTGAAATGTTTTGATTAAATTGGATGTTAAAGAAGTCTAAAGGCGGAAACATACTATCTGACGCATCCATCAGCCGCGGCTTAAGACAGTGTGCACGGAGTGTCCGCGGACGAAATTCGTCTATGGTCGAGGTCGCAATGATGACGTCGAGCAACGAGTAGGACGAAATTTTTTATTTAACTTTGCCACATTGTATTGTCTACCAAGATATTAGATAAAAAGAAGCGTTTACGTGTTTACGTCCACGAAATAAATTAAAAGTGACTCCAGAGTCTAAAGGCCAGTGCACATTGTCTATGGCATCCGACCGGCTAGATATCTCTCTCAGACTGTGCGCGACTTAGATAGTTTGCAGTTTCACATAAATTACTACACAGATTCAAATAAGTCGCGGCTGACGGACGCGGCTGATGGACGCGTCAGATAGTATAGTTCCGCCTTAATTAGGAAGTAAAAAACGTTGCAGAATGGGAGGGTGGAAGGGAAAAAAGAAAGACGAAGACGCACAAACTTTACTCAAATTAAGAAACGGAGAGTCTACGAGTCGTGACTAACGTAACTTTAGTAGAGCCGTGTAGTACTAAGAGATCAAAACCCCAGCAGGAAAGACACAAGTGTGGGAATACCACACTGCTGGACATGGGTGTTGTATTCACTGACAACGCTGCTGCCCAGTGCCCATTTCCTGGAGTCATCCCTTAGTCGGCTTTTACGACACCCGGGTAGATATTGATATTGATAAGCATTTTGTTTTGCCTTTGGCATCTAATCTAGTAACTTAGTCAGTTGGTACTCTTCGGTAGTTACCTACTTGTTTGCGTGTGACATGTCAACACGGCCCGCATCTGGTGTGGCATGTTCATGGCATGTTTCTTAAGCTTCCAGTTCCATATTGGTTCCATAGATTACAACCGGTGCGTCGACGCGCGTGCTTCATTTGCGTAGACGTACAAGCCACAGTCTGCGCTAGCCTTAAGTGCTTCAGTACGAAAAAAAAATCCCAGTTGGCAACCCAGCTAACTATGTACTTTGACGTTATTGACAGTTTTGGCGCTAATGATGCGCTTTTTTTTGTAAATTTACGTCTACAAACGGATGTGTTTTTTTTGCAGGATAATCATCGTATTGTGACGTCACAAGCACGATTTCAGAAAATTGATTATTTTTTCCTAGATTTTCAACAGAAAAATTTGAAACATTTTCACTATGAATCTGCAATCAGAAATCTCCGAAATGGTCATAGAAAAAGTGGATATTATGAAATTTGAGCGCTTGTCAATTGAGTGAAATAAAATTGCCAGTAAAAATGTTGAAAAGAGGTCGACCTAAGGTCTGTGGAACTACTGTCATTGGTATAGCAAAGAAAAAGTTCTCGGAGAACAAGAAATATTCCACTAAAAGGTAAAAAACGACTAAAGTAAAAGAAATCCAAGATAATAATAAAATAGAAATTAAAGAAAAAACTAATTACGCATATTTAGAAGAGGAGTATATGACAGTGAAGAAAATGTGGAAAATGAATTCTCAAATCAAAATACTATTACTATGGAAGAATACATTGATGAAAGTGAAGGTAATTTTGCAGAGAATTATTTAAATAATAGTGGTGAAAATAGTGAAGAAGACTAACTTTAAATTATATAAGACAAACTTTGATATTATAAAGTATTTTGTTAATTATTAACATTAAAACATGAAAGTATTATACTTGTAAGTTGAATACACTATAGAAGTAGGTTCTAATGAAACATTTGTGATTCAAATATTTAGTTTGAATTTATTTACTATCCTCATTTTAGTTTAAAAAATACCTACATACATACTACCTGAATCTGCTATGCATCTAGAAATTTAACTAAAATATACAATAATAAACATACATGTATAATTAATTATAAAATATTTAACAAGGAAAATAAATGATTTGTAATGAAAATGATTTTATGAAACTTTACATCCTCATTAAGAGGCCGTACATGAAATTGCGCTCGGCGAAAGTAGGTAATTAGCATTAGAACGCGTCATCGTGCAGCCGAGCGGCGGCGATATGCAGACCCAGCGGCGGACGGCAGCGTATAGTTCGATCAATCAGTTTTGATCCTATTTATAGTTTTTGTGGCAATTGTATGAAAAAGTTTAAAATTATTGCGTACCTACTAAGAATTTTGGGATTTGTGGAATGTTATCGAAACTAATTAATTACCGACTACTATTCAGGGGTGTGCCCATGTACCAGCATCTTTTTTTCGCTTAACAGCGCCGAATTTATATTTATTGCCTACTAGCTTTTACCCGCGACTTCGTCCGCGTTAGATAGTTTTTTTTGGCAGAAATTCTAAAGTAGGTACCTATGTGTATTCATAGTAAGTGTGACAGTGATATTAGAACAGTTGTTATCTCTACTGTTTAGAGATAACTTGCTTGCTTCTGTTGTTAAAGGGACAATTCAAGATTTGCTATCCGGCCTGAAAGACCAATATTTATAAAAATTGAATATAAAAGTCAGTAGATAACAGAGTACTTACTCCAGGGGTGCCGATTTGAGAACACTAAAATGGTCAGCATAAGTAGATAAGACAGATAAAAAGGTATTTTAAGTTACTGTAATACATTTTTATATACCACATTTTTTGTTTTTCTGTATTTTGCGAAAACAAAGATTTTGTGGGTTTGACACTCGTGAGTCTGCTCTCACGTGTCGTGTACACCCGTTCGGGTAGCCGCACCCTGTCGCGCCCTCCCCCTCCGCCCCGCATCGCCGCCAAAGCGCGCGCGCCGCGCCGCGCCGGATCGGCCGGTGCGCGCGGCCGCGGTCATAAGATCGGGCATTATTTATTTAGTTGCTGTGTATTTTCAATACATATCTATAACGCATGCGTATGTCAGACGAAAGGAAATCGCGAATTTCTATTTTACTCCCTTACACTTACAAAATACGCCGCATCGGACGTCAAATGTGATCCCCGACTTAACGTGTTATGTGGATGATACTTTTCAGTTCAGAACATGGTAACGTATCACCTAAGTAGATATGCCTAATTACAATGAAGGTAGTGCATACGATGCAAACGGCGGCGGCACAGCGGTATTTTTCAGTAATGATAAAAAATCCTCGGTAAAAGTAGGCAATGTCCTTTCTCAAGTTATTCCCATCATACTGAACATATTTTGTTTTGGAACCATTTCTGTATCTCCAATAGTTTAGGTGGGCTCCTGATGGTAGACCTGGTGGTCTACATAAGGTACTCCAGATCCTCAAATGTTCTTGTAAAAAGAAGCGGCCCATCATACTGAACAACTTTTGTTTTAGGACCATGCCTGTATCTCTAATAGTTTAGTTTGGCTCCTGATGGTACACCTGGTGGTCTACATCTATACTCCAGACCCTCGAATGGTGATAATAAATAGCCTATGTCCGTTCTCGGTATGCTAGCAATCTCTGTGCCAAGTTTCATGAAGATCGTTTCAGCGGTTTGGCCGTGAAAGCGTAGCAGACAGACAGACAGACCGAGTTACTTTCGCATTTATAATATTAGTGTGGATAGTTAAATCTGTAATGTATCATTATAGTCCGTTAAAATGGCCATTTATTTGCAAAATCCCGAAATTTCAAGTTATTTATACTCTAATAGGAAGTAAAATCACAATATCTAGTTCAATTAATTTAATCAATCATAAATCAATACCGCACTGAAAAAAATACTTACAGGATCAAAAAGTATCGGTCGCACTATAATTCCGCCTGTGACGCGTGATCTACTGTCCTCTACGCGCGCGATCGACACACATTCGTAATTTTGTATGTGTGCGTGAGTGTGACGCAGCAGGATACACGTCCTTCTCCCAAGAGCGCGGCGCGCGGTCTGCCGAAACAGCATTTGCGCTCCCGTATATAATTGATAATTCCGGAGAACTTTAAAATATTCGATAAATTTCATAAAATACATATTTGCAATTTTTTTTATAGCTAATGTGTTAGCATGAATCTATTTTTCAATGTGTAAATTGATTTTTTTAAAAACGTGTTGTATTGTACTAGAAATCCGACGCTGTATACGTTTAAAATTTCTTCAAAGTAGGGCCATTTTACTGCAGTTTTTCTTTGAATTTTTGAATCAAATTACTAAAAACTCCTCGGCCAATTTTTAGCACTTTTCAATGTCTTTATTGCTGTATACTTTATAAACCACTCCATATTTTAAAATTCATGTAAACAATAATGATACGAACGTCACGCATCGAAAACAATTAAAACACGTCTCAGGTTATTAACTATTAAACAAACTGAACAATCAAAATCAATAATTTGTCTGGGCCAATTTTTAGATATTGAATTAATCTTCAATAAAACATATCATAACACATTGTTACTTATTCTGTTTTTTTAAACGAGGTCCTACAGAATTGAAGAAACAAGACAAAATTACTCAAAACTATGTACGGCCTCTTAATAATATTTGAAAATATATCTTGTACCTATGTACCTATTTATATAGCGCTAATGTTGATTTGTTTTTCCGGAATCCGTATTGACATTCACTACAGATATTAAATTTTTCGCAATAATTGTAAAGCCGATTAGGCATAGCCGTTTGATAGATTTTTGAGAAAATTGGTAGTAAAAAATAGAGCAGAAATTTTCTAAATTATTTTATCTACACTCGTCTCATAATGTTCGAATTATGAATTCGAAAACAGATGCATAATGACCTACTTTATGCATTCTGCCTATAAAAACTAGGGTTTACTATAAATTACAGAAGCGTAATGACTTAATGAGAAAACTCTTAATACGATAAAGTTGAGATATGAAACGATTTTTTTTTCCAATACTCAAATCGCTATCTTCCGCCGCACCTGACAGTTGTTGTTGTACGGAAATTTTTCGGATGTTGTTCAGTTGTTTTAACAGGTTTTGTTCTGTTGTTGTTGAGATGTTGTTCAGTTGTTGTTCAGATGTTGATTAGTTGTTGTTCAAATGTTATTCCGATGTTGTTCAGTTGTTGTTCAGTTGTTTTTCAGTTTTTGTTCAATTGTTGTTCAGTTGTTTAGTTATTTGCTGTTGAGACTCGACATCTAAACAACTGTTAGTAAAGAATCTTCAAAAATTCATATCAAGCCATATTACGTTCTCGTATTGAATTTGACCATGTATCGGGCCTTGCAATCGCCGGTGCGGACGTTTGGAAGAGTGTTCAACTGCGTTAATTTTTCAGAGTGTAGATAAAATAGTGTATGCAACTGCATATAATTAGGCATTATAATGCTCGTGTCAATCAATTATAACACTCGGCTACGCCTCGTGTGATAAACAGACACTCGCATTCTAATGACCCCCATGATATGACAGTTGCATAAACTACTATAGTTTAGCTTTCTTGGGTACGTGTTTTATGATGTGGTACAATACCTTCTGAAAAAGAATGTTTCCATCAAAGTAAAGAAAGTAGTCTTTAAGTGTATTTGTGATAATATGAATGTGGTTTATCTGTAATTTTATTGATAACTTGTGGTGTTATATTTTTGTTATTATTTTTATTGTTTTTTTTATTACTTGCCACATCGATTTCATTATGTTGCTAGACTTTTTTATTTTACTTTTATTTTGTAGCTTTTTAGCTTATGTCACAGATTTTTTCAATAGTTTTTCATATAGTTTGTAATGTGCTAAATGTCGTTATCAGTGTGCGATGTAAGAAATTTTAATTGTCGCTTATGGATACATGATTTTTATTATTCTGTGGTAAGCCATGACTTCTTTTTGCTAGGTCTTTTTTGGGAATGTAATTATTCAGAATTATTCAGACCATGTGTAATTTTTGACAAACATGAGTTGTAATTGTCATTTGTCGTTAAAAGTTTTATTGGTGGAAATTACTGTGTTACAGTTAATTTTTGATAGTTCTCGTTTAAAGTACTGATTTCTTCACTAAATGTGCGTTCTTCTGTAAAATGGTTTTTTTTGAGATTCCTCTGGGATGCTTACCAATACGTCATTATGGTCTGAAAATTCATATTCGTTTACAGAGGTGACTAAGTCGAAATTATTAAAGTTGGTAAATAACAGGTCCATAAATTTTGATGGTATTAAAGTTATTACTCGTGTCGGATCAAATATGTGCTGCTTGAAATTGTGACATCTCATTAAGTCTACTGTACGAGTTAACTTAGAGTTTACCACGACATCAATGTTAAAATCACCTCCTATTATTATATTTTAATTTTTGTCTGTTAAGCTCAGTCCTTGTAATATTTTTTCTAGGGTTTCATAAAAGATTTTGAATTCTCTTTTAGTTCTAGCCAAAAAGCAACTATGAGTAAGTATAGTGTTTTTCAGACGTCTCGTAAATATCCGTTTTTTGTGGCAGCTTACGCTCTGCCTATACCGTAAGGGATAAAGGCTTGATATATGTATAGTGTTTTTCTCTTTAATCTCTCTTTTTCATACTTATGCTCCTGCTCATGTTAATGCCTATACGATGATCTCCAGGGCGTCCGACGCTACTCCAGGCATTATGATGCCTCTTCACTGCGTTCGACGCTATTCCTCACCATCCAGGGTGTCCGACGCCACAAATCTCACTCCGGGGCTTCCTATGCTTCCCCCATCCTCCATGGCGTCCGACGCTATCCGCCTCAATTCAAAGCCTCCGACCGACGCTACCCACTGCCTTCCAGGGCGTCTGATGCTATTTTTGCCGATTAAATAGTAGGAATTTTTAATTGTTTGAAAATAAAATGAGACCTAATTACAAAAAATACAAACATAATACGAGCCTCAAACTATTTTGAAAAATGTCGCATTATTTTAGCCATGAGGCTAATTTGTCTCTTTTTTCAAAACGGTATGATATGATACGATTGATGTTTAAGCCGAAAGAACTGTAGGCTTCATGGGATCACTAGTTACAGCTAGAGATGGGCGGTGGGTAAATACCCAATTTACCCATAATAGGTATTTAATGGTATTAGGTATATCATTCGCGGTTTACAAGATACAGCCTCTTGTCACAAAAATCTGCAAAAATGACACGTTTTTTGTATGGGACAACTTCTAAATATGTGTTTTATTCTATTTTTCTGTATTTGTAGTCAAAGCAGCATCATCTGTGAAAAGGACAGTGGGCAAAAGTGGTCCAAGAACCTCCACCATTGAGACTTATTGGAAATGGAAGAACACACTTATCAGATTATCCGAGATAAGTATTACCGAAATCTGCACCGGGATTAATTTTTTATAGTCACTTGAAGTTACTATAAAAATATTCTTAAAAATGATTTGAACAGGAGCGTGATATTTATTTTGACAGATTTTATTGATATTGCGTGTCTCTCGAATGTGCCACAATATAAACTCCATGTAACGACACTCCACATAACGTCAATCAAACTCCCCAAAACATTCAAATAACATGACTTTGGTTTGAAAAAAGTGGTCCAAGAACCTCCACTGTTGAGACTTATTTGAAATGGAAGTACATACTTGTCTGTGACACATTAATATTGATATTGCGTGTCAGTCGAATGTAATACAGTGTAAACTCCATGAAACGATACTCCACATAATACAAAACTCACAAAAACATTCAAATAACATGATTTTGGTTTGGAAAAAGTGGCCTCAGAACCTCTACTGTTGAGACTTAATGGATATGAAAGTATATACTGTGTGTGCTATAAATAATACATATCTATATGATGGAAAATCGAATAAATCTATTATTAATTATTAATCTATTATTATGTCATTCAAAAATCTGGCAGGTTGATGTATTTATTCTTCGTAACGCGCAGAGCCAAGGTACCATAATATATGCGCACAGCATCCCACTGTGCGCTTTCCTGATTTGCATGAGCAGTAGTAATGCTCTAGCGCATTCAATCCTGTTTCGTCACCGTTGACAACATATGAGTAGTGTTTGCGCGCTCGAGTGTGCCTGGATTTGATTATCCCTCTTAATAGCCATAAGTTGTCCCCGGTAATTCCTGCTTCGTTCAAATTGGCAGTTAAATGTTCGGAATCACTATATAGTTGTATCGTATACTCGCGATCATCACTCAAGTGTTCGGCATAATAGCTGTTGGCCAGTTTGAGTTGGTATGTCCCGAGAGCCAACAATATTAGCTCCTCTTGGGTCAGTCTGGGAAATGTGGCAAGGCCAGGTAATTCTGCGTCCATATTCCGAAATGCGGCTTGCTGTCTGTTCAGGTTATGGCGTTTTTTAACTTTTTTCAAACCAAAGTCATGTTATTTGAATGTTTTGGGGAGTTTGACGTTATATGAAGTGGAGTGTCGTTACATGGAATTTACACTGTTTTACATTCGACTGACACGCAATATCAATATTAATGTGTCACAGACAAGTATGTACTTCCATTTCAAATAAGTCTCAAGAGTGGAGGTTCTTGCACCACTTTTTTCAAACCAAAGTCATGTTATTTGAATGTTTTGGGGAGTTTGACGTTATGTGGAGTGTCGTTACATGGAGTTTATATTGTGGCACATTCGTGAGACACGCAATATCAATAAAATCTGTCAAAATAAATATCACGCTCCTGTTAAAATCATTTTTAAGAATATTTTTATAGTAACTTCAAGTGACTATAAAAAATTAATCCCGGTGCAGATTTCGGTAATACTTGTCTCGGATAATCTGATAAGTGTGTTCTTCCATTTCCAATAAGTCTCAATAGTGGAGGTTCTTGGACCACTTTTTTCAAACCAAAGTTATGTTATTTGAATGTTTTTGTGAGTTTTGTATTATGTGGAGTATCGTTTTATGGAGTTTACACTGTATTTCATTCGACTGATACGCAATATCAATATTAATGTGTCACAGACAAGTATGTACTTCCATTTCAAATAAGTCTCAACAGTGGAGGTTCTTGGACCACTTTTTTCAAACTAAAGTCATGTTATTTGAATGTTTTGGGGAGTTTGACGTTATGTGGAGTGTCGTTACATGGAGTTTATATTGTGGCACATTCGAGAGACACGCAATATCAATAAAATCTGACAAAATAAATATCACGCTCCTGTTAAAATCATTTTTAAGAATATTTTTATAGTAACTTCAAGTGACTATAAAAAAATAATCCCGGTGCAGATTTCGGTAATACTTGTCTCGGATAATCTGATAAGTGTGTTCTTCCATTTCCAATAAGTCTCAATAGTGGAGGTTCTTGGACCAAGTTCCATACAATTTTGCCCACTGTCATTTCAACTGTTAAACTAACCTAGGTATTTAGATTTTTTTTGCAATCTTGAGGAACAAAGGAGCGCTGAATGGTCTGTTTACGTCTTAACTACCTCTATGCCTGAATACCAAGGTATTTAATGCCGATCCTCACTTATGGTGCCGAAACATGGACGGTCCCCTAGCTAAACATAAATGAATTCAAAGTGGCACAGAGAACAATAGAGCGCTCCAAGCTAGGCATCTCCCGCGTTAATCGCGTACCATAAGTCATATATATTCGGCGTAGGACGAAAGTTGGAAATGTAGGTAAGCGACCCACGAGATTAAGGTGGAGGTGAGCAGGGCAGTTGGCTAGGAGCCTTGACGTATGGTGGACAAAAGCAGCCATAGAATGGTGGCACTAGTGGACTAGGGGAGCTTATTTTTTTGGGCTTGTATCTGCAAATTTTGCCTCAAATCATGAAACTTGGCATAGATGTTCTTTGGATACATTTGAGTAGATTAAGCCCGGTTCCCAAAAGTTCCGCCACGCACCAAACAAAAAATTCTTGCTGATGTAGTTTAGGTAGTAGGACAAGTTTGGTATCATTTTCGAGTAAAAAGAATATGTAGAATTTGGTAGAATGTAGAATCTATTTAACATAGTATTAGTTGGTATTAGTACATGTTTTCTTTAAGAATTCGAAGAAATACGCAAAAAATCATAACTTCTCCATTTCGTTTTTATTTTTGATAAGCTACTCTCAAAGCTGTTATAAAAAGATACCATAAAAATAGCAGTAGATAGCTTAAATATTTGGCATTCTAAAATATATATTCTTTTTGCACGGTTTTTGACCAACATCACCCCGAAAAAAAAATATTTGGCTGAGTGGCCCGCGGCGCGGAAGGCGATTTTCTGCTAAATATACCTATGTACCCACATCCGGTTTATGTATTGAATTGAACGGCGAAACTAACACACACACATCGTGCCTTTTCCCCGTGCGGGGTAGACAGAGCGCTCATATAAATACAGTCGTTATCCGCACATTCGACATATACTTGAGAGCCGTTTCAGATAAGTTGTGTATAACTATACCTAGTGAATGTTGTCAGTCTGTCGCCTAAAATTGTTAAACACATGAAGCTCTCGAGTCCCTTAGTCGCCTCTTACGATACCTACAGGAAAGAAAAGGGGTGATGCTATTCTACGCCAACATTACACGGCAATTTAAAATCATGCGCTTTTAAACAGTGGACTTCAAACTGTCAAACACCCTGTGTTGTGTACCGTATTGGGTATTTAGTATTTATTTACCCTATTGCGCGAAGTTAATCGCGGGTTCGAAAATATATTTAGGTTAAAAATAAACTCATATCTTTGAAAAGTGGTGTTTCTTGTCACCTAGTTGTCTGTCGTGTGGCGCCGGATTAGAATATAATTACCCTATTTCTACCAGACTACGCTCGCCAATGTCAAGCGTGGTGAATATGGCAAATATCGTATAATAATATAGTAATAGTTGTTGCTTGTTAAGGCTAATTTGACCACCGATGTGGCGCAGTGGTAGTGCGACTGCTTGCAGCGTAAAGGTTCCGGGTTCGTTGTCCGAGCAACGCTCGAAGCCAAAAAGATGGAGCTCTCTACTATTCATGTCAAATTGAAATACATTTCATTACTCGTGGCGCTTATTCTTTTTCGGAGCTGCTTTTCAATGCCGAAATTGACTTTTACCGTAAGAACATCCCCTACTTGGTTATTTTCTCAGGAGGTTGCTTTGTTGGACGGATTATTAAAGTAGACAACTGAAGGCATATTTAATGTTAGCCTGGATGAAAGACAGTGGTGTCAGGCTGGCTCACCTTTTCGTGACGGAGGTTTAGAGGTGCGTCGTGTGGAACTAGTTGGCATTCCGGATTTTTTGGCTTCTGCGCATAAGGTGGTGGTGCCTTGTCACTCAGATTTTATCTATTAATGGTGACGAGGTTGCTATATCGTTCGTTACTGAGGCCATGTCTGCCTGGGAGGCCTCATGTCCGGGAGAAGCACTTCTGGAAGACCGTTGTCGTCAGAAAACCTGGGATGATTACTATTCAAGGGTGACTCTGAATAAGCTATTGGATGATGCGTCGGACTTGGATTTGGCTCGTCTGAAAGCTTCAATTTTTTCAGAGTCAGGGGCGTGGCTACACGCGGTGCCCTTCCCTCAACTAGATACTTTCTTGGATGTTGACTCGCTGAGGGTAGCAGCTGCACTGCGTCTTGGCAATACTATAATGTGAGCCACATGAATGTCTTTGTGGTTCAAGACTTGAGGCGAACGGGCTTCATGGCCTAAGCTGTGTCCGGTCAGCGGGACGTTTGTCTAGGCAATAGCTGCTCGGGCTTGCTCAAAATTAAACACTTATTACTTTTCTAAGAAAAATATTTGACTATCTCTGTTTTACTAAAACATTAAATTAAACTTTGTTACAGCATTCTTTCATAATATAAAAAAAAAACTTAAAAATTGCTAGAAGGTACTCACTATTGTTCAAATTTAATTGGTCATTCATTATGCACTGAAATGAGACAATCATAAACAAGCAAAATAAAGCAAATATTCGCCTTTTTTTGTATGGGTGCCCCCACAAACATTTAATTTATTCTACTGTTTAGTAGGTAGCGGCAACCGAAATATATACTTATATACATACCTATATCACGCCTATTATCCTTTGCGGAGTAGGCAGAGCGTAAACGGCCGCAAAAACGGAGATTTACGCCATGTCTGACATATATTTGAGGGTAATTCGAAAAATTGTGTACGACCATAGTGATAAGTTGTCAACCCATCGATTTAAATTGCAATACACACCCTCAAGTTCCTCAGTTGCCTCTTATAACTCCCACGGGAAAGAAATGGGGTGATGCTATTCTAAGTCGGTATCAAACGGCACAAACCGAAATATATCACCTGTAAAAATTTCATCCTTTTAACTATCATGCTTTACGAGATACTGCCTCCGACACCAAAACAATAAAAAATATCACGTGTTTTGTAAGGGAGTTCTCACAATTATTATTTTTTCTATTTGCTATTATAGCAGGTAGGAACTTATAGAAATATACACCATCTGTGAAAATTTTATCTGTCTATCTATAACAGATCACGAGAAAAAAATATTTTGAAATCTACCCTCCAATTTGAGTGCATACGGGTGTTAACCGGGAAGATGGGTTAGGTAATACCTGGGTACGTGCCAATCTATAGTTACAGCTTTGCGAAGCTCAGCCTGAAAAAGGCTAGCCCAAAGAGATATGGAATAAAGAGGCTTCCAGTCCACAAAAAATACGAACTAAGGTATAAAGGCCATGAGTCTTCGGAATCACTTTGTCATCGCTTTCTTCCCTTTGACAAGAGTAAACATCTGCAGTTGTTGACTAAACCGGTTTATTAAGATCGGAAACGTTCGCTCTTCATTTTTAGGCTTCGAGCGATTATTTCTCGAAAACCTGGTAAATACCTTTACTAACCGGTATATTTTAAACCAGTTCCAAGCCCTGGTGGTCAGTACCGCTCCAAAATCTCGATTAGGGCCCGTTTCACTAAGCTACAAGTCACAATTATTTGTGAAAATAAATTGCAACACTGATCAAAAGCGGCAACATTAGTGGCTTTGTGTGAAAACGGCCCCTGTTGTTGTAATTTTCATCAGTGTTGATATTAAAATATTAATTTCAATTTTTTCCCCTGTAGAAATTGTAGTTGTAGAATGATAGCATAGGACACTGATCATTGTTCACTAGAAATAGTGAAATTCTTAAGTTCGTTTGTATATTGACTGTGTTAATATTCAGACATAAATTTTTCATACATTTGGGCTGGTGCCCATTGAGAGCAAACCTTTGAAAAGGGAGTAGCCGTGACTTAAAAAACCGACCCTTTTAGACAAAAGCCGTCCCTTTTGAAAAGCCTTATCGTCCGAAAGCGGCGGAGCTATCTGGCAGCACTGGTCCTACGTCAAAATCGCAGTGTTGCCGTTAGGGTACATTTTACACATTTGACGTACCTTTTTGGGCTTCCATGTGTAATGTGTAATCTTGCCAGTACATGTGTAATTTCCTTGAACTCACCGCCAAAATATCTCAATCAAAGAAATAAATGAGCGCTGATGAAAAAAAACTTAAAGAAAGCTAACACATTTTATCTCCCTTGCTCTAACAGAACTCTATATTAAAGTATCTCTTTCACTCACCACATATACATACTGTTTTCTTTTTCTTAAATATTAGCTTGAATATTAGTTTAGAATACACTGCTGGATGTCTGCCCGCTTCACATTCCCGCGCGTAGGCCATGATACTGAATCGATCCATATCGCGTATTCCTTTCGTCATCGTTCGCACTAGGGAATGGTCCCGGGAAATCCCGGTCCCGAAAGTCCGAAAAGTTTTTTGATTTTATATTAGACTAAAGAATTGATACATAAGTGGTTATATGCTCTTTGAATTGATACAGGTAAGAGTTTGTTATGTTTGTACCATGGCTAAAAAAGGCGCTACACCATCCGTTAAAGCTACTTTTTCTAGGAGTTATTAAGTCTTTCCTTTTACATACAGATTAAAAGAAAAAAGTAATGGCGTTTCCAATCCAAAAAATAGTACTATTTGGCGAGAAGAATATGTACAGAAAAAGCTGTTATGAGTGATTTGCAAATAAAAATTGTCATGTACACTTTTGTCACAATATGTACACTTTTAGCGGCGGATATGTGTATTTTGGGACCTCGGTTGCGGCAACACTGCAAAATCGTCAAATCAGAATTCTGACGGGGCGTGTTGTGTTTGTGCTTACTGCTTCGGTTCGGTGCGGTGATTCACTTCGAACCAACATCGAACTGTTTTTATTGCTCTCCCATTGCATTATTCAGTTCACTGTTTAGTTAACTCCCTAGGTAAACTCACAGCAATTAATTTCAGAAATATCTTTCGCTTAAAGGCAAAGTAACTGTGTAAATAGTGCATTTTAATTAAATTACATTGTGTCGTTTTTATTTAGGTCATCAAAATGTCTTTGTACCCGTCGCTAGAGGACATGAAGGTGGACACCATGGTGCGGGCACAAATGGCCCAGTTCCAGGCTGTCCCGACTCCGCACACTAGCGTCCCGAGTGCTCCAGGATACGGTGCCCCTCCAGGATATGGTGCCCCAGTAGCTACTGCCCCAGCTCACAATGTTCATATGTACCCTGCTCTTGGAGACTTCATGGGTCTTGAGCTTTCCCAAGATGTAATTGCTAGGAACATGCCAGAATATCAGATGCAGAGAGTAAGTACCTACATTTCAGTTTTTTATTATAAATTTGTACCTGGTTTGGTTCTCGTTTTTTTAATAGTAAGAACCCTGCAGTACCGCAATTACTTACCTATTTGAAAAAGTTATTCGATCAAATTATAGTTTTAAACATTTATAGAAGTCAGTAACAGGAAAATTTCTTTGCTATATTATTTAAAGTGTTTACTGGGGTTTTCCTCTTTCATGACTAATAGGTTTTATCAAATTAACATGTTCACTGTGTAACTCCAAATTAGGGATAAACCCCTCACGTGCAAATTTTTTATGTTGTAGGCGCATTGGGATTGTGCTATTATAATTTTGTCCTGTAATCACATTTTTTTCTATAATTTCGTAGCAGATATGTGTATGCCAGTTATAATTGTTAAACTAACACATGCCGTTTTTGACAAGCCTATAACTACTCAAGGGAGCATGACCCATATATGTCCCACTCATGCCTCATTCAAATCTCAGAATGCCAAACATATGGGTCATACACAGTAAACGTGTTAAGTGAACTTCACTAATTCCAATTATTTGTTTTCTAACTTCAAGGTTCAATCTGGAGGTGCTGTTTCAACCTTGGTTGCTCCGCTATCCTCACAGTCACTAACATTACAAAAGGCAACAGTCACTCAAGCTATTCGCCAAGTCATCCTTTGTAAGGACAAGGAGGGCAGAGTTGGCCTACGGCTGCATTCCGTAAATAATGGTGTCTTTGTGTGCTATGTGGCTGCTGGGAGTCCGGCGGCGTTGGGTGGTCTTCGATTTGGAGACCAGATCTTGGAGGTTAACAATGTTGCCTTGGCTGGCATGACCATGGACCAGTGCCACAATTTGTTGAAGAAGGCTCCTACTAATGGAATCACTATGGCTGTTAGGGATAGGTAGGTGGAATGAATAAGTTTTGTCTGGTTTTTTATATTTTTATTCTGTTCTTTGCAATTTATGGCCAAACTTGGTTTTACTGTTGCGTAATATGATTCAACATGCTTATAGTTTTTATTTCTCATGTGTTGCATACATTGATTGATCAATGTAATTTTGGTTGTCTTTACATTTTATGCTCTGCCTACCCGGTAAGAGATATAGGCATGATATATGTGTGCATGGTTATCTCTAAATGATGACTCATTTGCCAAACTAAATACTTTGCTATCACAAATTACTTAATGTCTGCAGAAGCAAGCCTGTTTTAATGTTATAATTATAAGTACCTTAATATAGATGTAATATATTTCAGGCCTTTTGAGAGAACTATCACTTTGCACAAAGACTCGCTGGGCCATGTTGGTTTCCAGTTCAAAGATGGCAAAATTGTTGGCCTCGTCAAAGATTCATCAGCTGCAAGGAACGGAGTGCTCACTGACCACCAGCTTCTCGAAGTAAACACTATTCATGTGGTTGGAATGAAAGATAAGGAGATATCAAAGGTTATTGAAGAGAGCCCGTCCATCGTAAACATCACAATAATTCCACACTACATATACAAGCATATGATCAGCAAGTAAGTATCCATTACATCTGGATTCTATGTCAGTAACTTGTTTACAATCTTTTGTCGTATACCTACTCTAATTGTGTATAGAATTGAATGCACAGTACACTTTGTAGCTAGAGATAAGAAATGATTTTGCTGAAGTGCATCTTGTACAAGTAAAGCTACACGATTTATCTGAAACAGTCTTCAACTATTTGTCCAACATAGCAACCATATTTTTACGACCATTGACGCTCTGTCTAACCCGCAAGGGATATAGACGTGATATATGAATGTGTGTAACTAAACTACTTGTACTAACTGCCTTGATAATATTATTTCTGCAAGCTATTGAATAAATGGATAAAAGAAATTATATACCTAAAAAAAAACATATAGAGGTAAATCTAATTCACTCCGCATGAATAATTCGCGGGTACCAGCTATTGACTCACAAATACAATGTGACTGAAGTATGAACATTTATGCATTGCTGAATGGCATTGTTTTTAATTCTTAGACATAATATGTATGTTTTCAGGATGTCAACATCATTGTTCAAGGAACTGGACCGTACGCCCGCCGTCTAATCATCTACTGGATGCTCCCGTGACAAGATGAACTAATATAAGGTTATATCATCACGTCACATTTGTGTATAGTATAGTAGTCAAAGTTTTTTGTCAAAGACTGAAGTGCAGTCTATTAGTAAGACTGAAATTTTTTCAAGTATGAGTTAGTCTCTTATATATAGGGTGAAGTTTTACTAGTGATCGATAGCGAAAACCAAGGGACTCGAGGGTGTGTATTGCAATTTTAGGCGATAGGCAAGACAACCTGTCACTATGGCGATACACAATTTTCCGAATTACCCTCAAAAAATTGTCAGACGTAGCGTAAATGTCCGTTTTTTTGGGGCCGTTTACGCTCTGCCTACCCCGCAAGGGTATATGACCATAATCAATAATAATATGACAATAATCATTTTTAAGCATAAAGTACAATATCAAAAATTGTATAAAGCATAACAATATCAAGTCATAATTCGTAACCTTCCCGCTCGTCAAAGCACACATGTGTACATTAATGGCCGCCTACCGTTCGCTCGTCAAAGCACACATGTGTGCTTCAAGTATGGCTTCAAGTATTTCGCGCGTTTTGGAACATTATCAGAGTACCATTCCCTGATTCGGTTCTAGCACGTCGCCGGCCGCTGCCGCGGCACGCTCGCTCCGTTAGCTCGGCTCGTGCGCTATGGTCACGGTTCTAACCTTACCTAACTTAACCGTCAAGACGCCAGGTTAGGTCAGGCCAATATTGCCTAACACACCTATTTTTGAGCATCGGCTGTAATATGTATCCAAAGATATGCATTTAAAATAAAATAAAAAATTATACTAACACTTACACAATTATACTGACAAAGAATAATAATACTTACGAGTTTTTTTTATGCCAATACATATGAGTTTTTTTTAATGTTCAATCCTCTTTTTCCATATGTCGACCTATGTTCCTTGGCGTAAGTTGTTCCTAATCACCAGCCCGTCTTGGGTTTTCGCTATCCGCCACTAGTAAAATGTCATCACCCTATATAAGATAATAGTTTGTTCACAATCCAGGTGTAATATAATGAGATTATGACTGCACTTCCATATTTGTCAAAAAGAAAATTATTTAATTATATCCAGATGAAAATACACTCAGGTTTATGAAGCTCATGATTTTAGTCAGTATGGGCTGTGAAAAACAGATGCCAAATTGTTTTCTTCATGGCCATATTATATCGTTTGGAAGTATTACCAATATCCGAATTATATGTTTTCATGCATTCTGAAACTATTATTATGTTTAATTATCTATCTAATACGTTTAAATGAGTAATTCTTGCATATACCTATACATATTTGTTTATAATCAGAATCTCGGAAACTGCTCCAACGATTTTCATGAAATTTTGTATGTAGGTAGTTTAACGAGAGGATAAATCGAGCTAGCTCATTTTCTTTTTCTTCAAAACACGATCCAAAAGAATACCGAGCACGGCTTGGTCAACCTACCTACCTATATGGTACTAATCAAAATATTAAAATTTTATATGTGAATTCTGTGCAATATTTAAATAAATGTTTTATTCTAATCATTATCCTCATAATGCATAAGTCATTTAGGAATTGGCCAAAATAAAATAACATTAAATAGAGTTTCAGTAAATGTTTTACAAGTGTCCCTGTCAATTAGATGTGTAATTTTATTATTTTCTACTTAATGACGTAGACAGACAGATAGTTGAGATATTATATAGGTATATATTTGTTGGAATAGCTAGTTATAATGATCATAGCTCTAGGATGATCTTAGTACTATCAGTAGCACAACAACCTACCCAGTACCCATTAAAGATATCAACTCACACTGTTTTTTTATACAGTTACTAAGAACAATGTGTGTGTGTGTGTGTGTGGTTGATGTGCTGGTGATATAATAATTAGTAAGTTGTGGTCCAACCTACAAAGAGTCTTATTATTCTGCGATTTTTTAAGAATTACAATCTACAAGACTTCATTTAAGTACACAACTTACTAAAATATTAATTAATTTGAAAAATAATGCCATAAAAATATTGTAATGTTAGTTATTTGTAGTTTATAAGTTTATTATATTTGCTTATTATAAATTGCACTTCGATTGAAGACTATGAGATCGACCATCAATCAGTACATACAACCGTCTTAAAAGGCTTCTTAATTCCATTTCATATTCTTAGTGTCTTAGCAGTAACATTATATATTCTGTGTTTCAACTTGATTTGTGGTACTACAACGAGACTTGATGTCGAAGTATTTAACTGTGTCTCGAAGAAGCATTTTCTTCTTCCTTGGGTTGGGACGTCTGCGGAGCTCGAAGAGCTATGCTCCCATTTATTTTGAATGTTTGTATGACCTAAGACGTACCTACGGGTGCTTTGAGAAAATCTTCTGCTAATGCAATATTATCAATCACGGTGGCAGTTATATCAACAAAAAGATGCCTCAAACCAAACATCATATGTACCAATGAGCTCATTGTTCTTGTCAGTTGAGTAACCGCTAGTTGTTTTCATCTTCCCCCTACTCACTCTGTGTCTCTGTGACCTTCTTATACGCCATGACCGTTTTTTTCTCCTTCACTTGATCTTAATAACTAAATTCCCGATGTAGTTCAACAAAAAGGAATATTCTTACAAAATTTTGCAATCTCTGTTTATTTAAGTTAAGTAAATTTTAGAGCTATTTAAAAAATATATCTATCTATGCTAATGGCAGAACTAATGTAAGAAGCACATTTGATAAAATTTTGCTATATTTTCGTACACAACTGCCGTTGATTAGACATAAGTCTCAATGTATTCTAGCATTTATGTTTTATACCAAATAAATAAGTCAATTAAATAAAGTTTTTGGTTGAATAAACAAATAATCCCGTTATAGACTTCGTTTAATGAGACGTCTATTTATACGTACTACTCGTAGGTATATATTATCTGATAAAACAATGGTACCTACTTAACAAGTGGTGTCTGGTTTCTGATTAAAACCGCAGGTGGTGAATCAGTCACAGTTTATTTAGAAAAACAAACAATATAAGTACTCTATAATAATCAACATTCATTCATATTTGCTTACATCTAAATTGTCAATATTCAATAGGTATGATTGAAGACAATGGGCGGCACGTAGGCAGGTATAGATGGAAGGGACGAACTACGAAGAGGAAATGAGGTTTAATATGTTATGCCCTATTGTTTTCGCCTAGGTGTTCGTTTTAAAAGTAACAGTACATTCGTCTTTTGCATATTTAAATATTTTCTTTTTGTTTTGTTTATAGATAATGAAACCACTTGGTAAGTCGCTTTCTCGATCTAGGCTAGGTAGTTGCTTTATTTAAGTAGTAGGTACTATACTAGTGTTTCTTAGAAAGGGTTCTGGAAGGCCCAGTTGGGCTTGAGCACGATCTCTGGGCACGACCATGATTTGGGTATAAAGTAGCTGTCATTCTCGGAAGGTGGGCAGTTCTTGCGGGCAAAGAACTCCATCGGGTATAGACTCCAGAGAATTCCTGAAAAATTAAATGCAAGACACTTTATTATAAATAGTAGGTACATCTGCCGATGAAACTGAGGATCTTTTCCCAAGAAACGTTTGGGGGATCCATTTTTAGGGTTCCGTAACACTAAAGGAAAAAAGCGGTACTCTGCGGTATCCTTATAGTATCACATTGTTGTCTGTCCGTCTGGCACGACCTTTTATGTCAGGAACGCGTAAAGATATCGAGTTGATATTTAAAACGATATTCGCAGGTCGACGACCGCTTAAAGTTTAAAAAATAAACATCCTAACTTAACATTCAAAAAATATATTGCCGTTTACTAATATTGTTAAAAATGCGTGTTTTTGACCCTCTCAAGGGAAACAAAATTCATAGGGAACTCCCCGTGGACCTAGAACTATGAAATTTGGCATGTAGCGTAGAAGTATAGAAGTAAAAGTTCGGAAAAAAAATAGACGAAGAAATATTTTGTGAGGCTAGTTGTTTAAGTGGGGTATCAAATGTAAGGGTATATCTAACAGAACCCTCGTTGGGCGATTCCTACACATAAGTACTTAGCCGTTTTTTTCCAGTTCAGTACAGAAACTTCATAAACTGGTTCGTCCCCAATATTTTTAACTAATATCTGACAGTCTGTTGATATTTTATGTATCTTTCTTCGGGCAAGATAAGGTTGGTAGGAGGTACACCGATTTTCATCAATCGCTCCAGATTCTGGGTAACCACTGACGGTTATTTACAAAAGTGTTTCTGCTTTAAATCAACGTAACCGCGGTTTATTTCTGCTGATCGGAATGTTTTGCGTTAAGTTACCTATGATTAGCAGACACAAATATTATTTGTTTCGTTGATTGATTTAATGATAGATAGGCGTAGCAAGAATTATCATTGAAAGAATTGATTATTTGGGAAGATACGATACCTACTATTAGAACCATACTGCTCAATTTAATAGGCGGTTGAAAAACTCTGACACCAGGGTTCTTCGGGTCGTTGGACGACTCAGTGTCCCACACGAAAAGAGAGAGAGAGACAACTCTGTTTCTTAAAATCCAACGAAGAACCTGAGCCATATGAGCAAGTTGAAGGTGTCGGGGAAGCGTCGGCCGATAGCAGAGGTGAGCGACACGAGCGACATCCCGATGATAATCAGTTGTTAAGTATTTACCATTTCCTAAGAAGAAGCTGAGCCACATGAACAAGTTGAAGGTGTCGGGGAAGCTGATAGCAGAGGTGAGCGACACGAGCGACATCCCGATGATAATCAGTTGTTAATTATTACCATTTCCTAAGAAGAAGCTGAGCCACATGAACAAGTTGAAGGTGTCGGGGAAGCTGATAGCAGAGGTGAGCGACACGAGTAGCATCCCGATGATAATCAGTTGTTAATTATTACCATTTCCTAAGAAGAAGCTGAGCCACATGAACAAGTTGAAGGTGTCGGGGAAGCTGATAGCAGAGGTGAGCGACACGAGTAGCATCCCGATGATAATCAGTTGTTAATTATTACCATTTCCTAAGAAGAAGCTGAGCCACATGAACAAGTTGAAGGTGTCAGGGAAGCTGATAGCAGAGGTGAGCGACACGAGTAGCATCCCGATGATAATCAGTTGTTAAGTATTTACCATTTCCTAAGAAGAAGCTGAGCCACATGAACAAGTTGAAGGTGTCGGGGAAGCTGATAGCAGAGGTGAGCGACACGAGTAGCATCCCGATGATAATCAGTTGTTAATTATTACCATTTCCTAAGAAGAAGCTGAGCCACATGAACAAGTTGAAGGTGTCGGGGAAGCTGATAGCAGAGGTGAGCGACACGAGTAGCATCCCGATGATAATCAGTTGTTAATTATTACCATTTCCTAAGAAGAAGCTGAGCCACATGAACAAGTTGAAGGTGTCGGGGAAGCTGATAGCAGAGGTGAGCGACACGAGTAGCATCCCGATGATAATCAGTTGTTAATTATTACCATTTCCTAAGAAGAAGCTGAGCCACATGAACAAGTTGAAGGTGTCGGGGAAGCTGATAGCAGAGGTGAGCGACACGAGTAGCATCCCGATGATAATCAGTTGTTATTTATTACCATTTCCTAAGAAGAAGCTGAGCCACATGAACAAGTTGAAGGTGTCGGGGAAGCTGATAGCAGAGGTGAGCGACACGAGTAGCATCCCGATGATAATCAGTTGTTAATTATTACCATTTCCTAAGAAGAAGCTGAGCCACATGAACAAGTTGAAGGTGTCGGGGAAGCTGATAGCAGAGGTGAGCGACACGAGTAGCATCCCGATGATAATCAGTTGTTAATTATTACCATTTCCTAAGAAGAAGCTGAGCCACATGAACAAGTTGAAGGTGTCGGGGAAGCTGATAGCAGAGGTGAGCGACACGAGTAGCATCCCGATGATAATCAGTTGTTAATTATTACCATTTCCTAAGAAGAAGCTGAGCCACATGAACAAGTTGAAGGTGTCGGGGAAGCTGATAGCAGAGGTGAGCGACACGAGTAGCATCCCGATGATAATCAGTTGTTAATTATTACCATTTCCTAAGAAGAAGCTGAGCCACATGAACAAGTTGAAGGTGTCGGGGAAGCGGCGGCCGATAGCAGAGGTGAGCGACACGAGTAGCATCCCGATGATAATCAGTTGTTAATTATTACCATTTCCTAAGAAGAAGCTGAGCCACATGAACAAGTTGAAGGTGTCGGGGAAGCGGCGGCCGATAGCAGAGGTGAGCGGCACGAGTAGCATCCCGATGACGCCAAACTGCAGCAGCAGCACCGGGTAGAAGTATCCGAATGATAATGACAGGATTACTTCGTGGGCGATCGCTGACACCTGAGAAGAAATCAATTGCAGGTACAATTTATTTATTTATTTATCTAACCGTTTATACATACACATATCACGCCTATAATCCCTTTCGGGGTAAGCCGCAGAAAACGGCCATTTACACCACGTCTGACATATATTTGAGGGTTAGGAGCTGCCTACCCCGTAAGGGATTATAGGCGTGATATGTGTATGTAAAAAGGTACTGCTACCTACTTGTCCATTCATTGAAACTGTTGTCAAGGCAATATCTAAAACGAAAATAGAAGAGACTCATAAATTGATATCTCTTTGAAGGCCTTGCTATCTCCGTAGGGCCATGAAAATTCTTAGTTACCTACTTTTATTAGCTCGTTAAGATTACAATATTTTATTTGCAACAAATAGCATCTCGCTATTCAATTAATTCAATCAAGTCACTTTATTACTAACTGCGTAGTCGTCAGCAAATAAACGCAAAAAGTTTACGACCTTGCAGGAGGCGATAGGTCAACCCAAGGTTTTCAAAAGATGAGAATTAAGGGTTTTTACAGACACAAGCATGAAGACGGAAACGATAAAATGTCGAGTCTAGCTTGCACTCCTTGCAGTAGGAAACTCTGTAAGCACTTGCTCACACTTGCATTCAGTCGCAGCGTGTCTGAAGTAGGTACCAGCAATAATTGTCCTTGTTGATCCCGGGAGTCCGAGGTTGAAATAAATAAATAATAATAGGCAAATAATATAAGAAAGAAACGATAATATGTCGACTCTAGCTTGCACTTCTTGCACTAGGGAAGTACCTTCTCTTTACTTGCTCACACTTGAATTAAGTCGCAGTATGACTGAAGTTGGCGCTAGCATTACGAGTATAATAACTACCTGTCGTTGACCACTGGGCTTCGCAGTTGAAATAATGTAATTTATACAAATAATATAAGACAGTAAAAAAGCAGAAAACTAGCAAATACGACGGTTCAAAAACAGCGATTGCAGTTGACTAGCGGAAGCCGTCTCGCCAGTTGCCGTCCGTGTGCAAAAGCCCTAAGGGCGCAGTAAGTAATAATGGCCTACCGCGGAGATTAGGGCAATGAAAAAGATGCTAATAGACTGACAACGGGCAGTATTGTTTAGTCCCAGCATGAAGCCAACAAAAGACCGACATCAATTTAAGAAAATACGGTTTTGGGTCAGAGGCTTCTTCGTTCTGGAGTATTTAGGAAAGTTTTCGTAGCTTACCTACAATATGTTTTACCAGTAACTTCCACTAGGGACAAATTTTGTTTGGACATTTTTATTGTTTTACATAATTATAGTCTGTCTGTATATGTCTTAGTAATGGTCTAGCCTTAGAATAAAATATTAGTACTAGGTCTAGCGTAGAAAAGGCTACGAAATCTTTTGACGTTTCGTAGCCGGTCCTCAAAAATGTACCTAGTTATGTAACTTCGTATTTATTATTGTGCACAAAAGTTATCTATTAGGTACCAACCTACATTATGTACCCGTAGGTTTACTTTGAAATAAATTTGAAATATCTAAATCCATATTTATTACTTTTACTTAATATCAATTATACTCGCATTCCATATATATTCTCAGCAGAAGAGCCCATTTTATTGAAATTAATGTATGAAATGACTCGTACTAATTGTGACAAATTATTGAAAGGGGATACATTTTAGGTAGTTAATATTTCAAAAGCTCTTGTTCTAAGGTAGTCAGGTAGGTAAATAACTACCTTTTAGGTACTAATACATATTTATCTATTCAAACTGACCCTTATCGCGTAGGTAACTATTCCCTAATACATCAATTAAGTCCTAACAATGATCTGGCCTAATCTTATTAGGGGTGTCCATTCGCTAATTACATACTAGGGGCAGATTCTAATTATATACAGGCTGTAAGAATTTAGCTATATCATAATTTAAGTAGATCGAATATGATAAAAGAAAAAAAAGAAATTTTTATATCTAAAAAAGTATGAATTGTCAACGTTAATCGGTCGATCAAAAGTCCTTTACTAATTTTGCTACAAAACCAATTCTAAGTACATGAGATCATTGATTCAACTCATATTCCTTGGGGCAAGTTGTTTAGTTTCATTGTTTAATTTGCAGTTCCACGCTCAGTATAGTGCACCAAGAGCGCTAGTTGCCGTGGAAAGGAAACAGATGGGCATGTGACTTACCAGGAACACAGCAACAGTGGCGACCGCGCGGCACGTGCGAGGCGCCAGCGGCCGGTAGATGTGGTCGCGCAGCCAGGAGTGCACCACGCGGTTCCACGCGCGGTAGTACATAGAGAAATGCGAGCTTGTCCACCATTCCTATAAAAATATTAAATTGTGAATTCATCGACATTTAAAAGTATTCAATATTCTAAAGAGGATGGGCATCGGCTTTTGATCGGCTTTTAATTCGAATTTATTTTTTATTTTTTTGTCTGTCCCAATGGCCTGTCGCATATTATATGTACTTACTCTATGTTTGTCTGTGATGGGTAAGCTTTTGAAGGATAGATATATTTTGCCTTCATCACACATAGCGAATACAGTGGACAGTGAGTAGCGAGACCACGAGACAGTGTACTCGGCCGAGTGTTTGTACACATGAAAACTTGGCGAGTAGAAGTTAGTACATAATTATTTCAAATTCAAATCACTTTTAAAGAAAAATAGTACTATTAATATCCTCTATGGGTATTCGGCCACAGTTTTTTTTTTTTTTTTTATTTATGATGGGTTTGCTCTTGACTCTAGTCTAGGTCATAGGACAGAGACAGAGTCTAAGATGGAGCGAGCTCACCCAGAAGAAGCCTGTTCACTCTTACTTTGAAGAGATTAGGGTTGTATGCTTTTGGAAACACAGACGCAGGTAGTAAATTCCACTCTTTAGCAGTGCGCATTATAAATGATGACTGGAAGCGCTTAGTCCGAATTGGTGGAATGGCTACCAGGTACGGATGGTATCCGGCGGTGCGTCTGGATGTCCGATGGTAGAAGGGAATAACATATGGAAAAGGAAGCAAAATCCATACAGAAAGGAAATCGCATGAGAACATGCTGCTTTCATTTTGTTTTACATCTTACCTCATAGAAGAGCCGATCAGCGAACGTGAGCATCTCAGCGAAGGCGTTCAGCCACGCGTGCAGCAGGCAGTAGAATCCGCACAGGAATGAGATCACTCCAGGGAGAACGCATGAGAACATACTTCGAACCACCAACCCCGCTTCCACCTGCAACCAAACCAACAAACAAAAAGACTCTAGTCCACGAAAACTGACCGTAAAGCCGCGATTCCATTATGCAAGTCTTGCACGCAAGTATGACGTCACACTTGCGTACAAGTTACTTGCATTGGAAACCTCTTTTGAAACTTGCGTGCAAGATGACTAGCGTAACTTGCATGACACTTGCACACACAAGCGTAAGTTGCGCATTTTGTTTGCAAATTCTAAAAAACTAATTGCATGCAACTTACAACTTGCATGCATGTTTACCTTTCCATTACGC
Source organism: Tuta absoluta (assembly GCA_027580185.1). Classification (NCBI taxonomy): domain Eukaryota; kingdom Metazoa; phylum Arthropoda; class Insecta; order Lepidoptera; family Gelechiidae; genus Tuta; species Tuta absoluta. Next base: position 12,395,528 of record JAQAHW010000003.1, read on the forward strand.
AAGTGGTATGTAACTTGCACCTTGCACGCAAGCTACTTGCATAATGGAATCGCGGCTTAACATACCTCTTGTAGGTAAACAACTAGATATACATACATACATCAGGCATGGCATCATAACCGGCTATAAAAAACGACCATTTACGCCACATCTGACAAACTTTGGAGGTACTTAATTCAGACAATTGTGTACTTATCGCTATAGTGACAGGTTTTGAAATTGCAATACACATGTAACCGAATTAAGACACACCCGGGCAACGAATGGGGTGATGCTGTTCTAAACTGACATCACACGGATGAATAAACCAGATAAATACCTATGAAAAACTTATGTGTGAATTTATATAATTACCTACTTACTCTTAACCCAACATTTCTAATTTAAATGTAGATTTCTGAAACGTAATTTAAAAATATAGGTACATAACTAGTATCAAGTAGGTAGAATTAGTAAAAGTAGCATTTTACGCAGAATTTTGAAAACAGTTTACTATCTCGTAAAATAAAATATTAAACTCGATTGAACTGAATGAATTCGTTTCAATGTCTGTAACAAAAAAGGGTTTAAAAGCTTTCATCGAATTTTTCAATTTCCATGAGCCTTTTCGCGGTATTTTTTCAAAATGTTATCCAGCTTAAGCTTAATAGTTTTTTAAGATAATGTTTACCTTGGGTTGCTTCCCGTAATCGGACCAATAGGGTAGAATGAAGCGTTCCCACAGAAAACTGTTGTAGAATATTATAGCAGCGACTTCTAATAAATGGAAAATGACCACGCCCCACCGTATCTTCTTTGTTCTGTGGAGGCAAACAGGGTTTTCAGTATGGTTAAATTTATTTAATCGTTATTGAGGGTTTATGAGGTTGAGATGATCAGTGCGTCCTTCCAGTCATGATCTTAGGAGCAGAGACGTGGAACCTGACAGTAAAGCTGGCCCACCGGCTACATGTCACTCAGAGAGCTATGGAAAGGTCTATGCTCGGTATCCCTATAATGGATAAAATCCGGAATGAGACTATCCGCAAAAATACCAAAGTAACGGACATAGTCTGGAAGTGTAGCAAACTGAAATGGCAGTGGGCTGGGCACATCTGTTGTAGAACCAACGGACGGTGGAGTAAGCGGGTTCTCGAGTGGAGGCCACGCCTCGGCAAGCGTAGCGTTCGGCGACCTCCAACCAGATGGACCGATGACTTAAAAAAGGCGGCTGGTAGCTACTGGAAGACGTTAGATCGTGCCATATGGCGTACCCTGGGAGAGGCCTTCGTTCAGCAATGGACTGCAATAGGCTGATGTATGTATGTATGACGGTTCATTGTTCGATAAGTCCCATTGAATGTGTAAATATAATTACACCAAAAGTAATGCGTTATACAAACTACGGTATTTTAGCGTTTTTTTCCATTCCAAGCACCTACTCGATCAGAGTGTTTCACGCTTGGCTAAACGGAATAATTTGCTTAGCTAACGATCAGGTAGGTATAGTATATGATAGTATTATCTATAATGCCGTGATTCGGTAGGTATGATAACAATCAAGCCTACGAAAAAGCGTACGAGGTGCTACGACGTAGCTACGAATAAGGAACCTTTGATTATCTTGCATGACTTTGAAAATCGTGACAATGTGGTGCGGTCTTACCTTCCAGTTTGTTAACTAAACCCCATGACTTGTCCCCATTTCCCTATTGTTATCACTTATCAATCACTGTCGCTAGTAGTGGGTTGGGCATTTATAGGGCTAGACCTAATATAGCAATATCTAGTAAGTATTAGTCTTAACCAGACTGGGAACATTTTTGTAACCTGTTATTTGATTGACTTCATATTAATGAGTGTGTTGTTCGGGTCCATCAAAAGTTTTCCTATGCCAACATTACTTTAAGTTGTTATTAACTTTAAGCTAAACTTATTTTATAAGAGGTAAATTCATAGCCGAGACTAGTCACCGGTAGCCGCCGACTACAAAAATGGTTGACTAGTCGTCTTTCCCGCAACTTTTCTGCAACTCGGTGCATCTCTTTTTAGTAGATTTAAGACTGATAGTATAATGGCTACCTAGGTATAGCTACCTAGGATAGTGGTCCCTGTAGACGAGCGTCGGCGCGAACAGGTAGTACAGGTAGTGGTTGAAGGAAGGCAGGGGAGTGTCGTTGCCATGGCAACGCGGCGCACACGCTACCGCCACCGCATACACCTTCATTAGAAGTCTGAACTGAAACAATCGCAAGAAGGAAAATTTCAAACTTAGCACGATTTTGAATACAATACAGGTTTTGCCCACCTAAATACATGGTGTAAAAAAAATAGCTGAGAATATTTTAAGGGGTGAACCAGTACGTGAAACTGAACAACTTTCCCCATGGAACATACCAACAGCGTATGATTGGTGAAGACGCACGTACTTGGATCAGATCGGGGACGTCCTAAAGAAAGGTCAGGTCACAATCACAAGTACCCTAAACCGACGAGCATGTATGAAAAGATTGATGCATGTTGAAGAAGCGAAAGAGGTGTGTCAGGAATCAGGATCGTAGCAAGTGGAAAGATGTAGTCTCTGCCTACCCCTATGGGAAATAGGCGTGATTATATTATATGTATCTATAAATGATTTTATTTTATTTTATTTTATTTTATTCGGTAAATACAACAGGTAACAGATTGCGCCTCCGCCAATACTTAGGTACTTCGTGTCGACAGCGAGGACCAATCTTTCATCTAAGATTTCAAATTATAAAGGGTGAATACACAGATAAAGATCTACTTATAATAAAACCAGAACAAGTTAAAGTTTATTTAAGGCCTTCAATTTAGTGTTAAACCCCACCACCAGAAATCGCTTGTCCAATAATTACTACATAGTTTCAAAAATAAGTGCTATGTACCTGTCGCAGTAATATGGTAGACTTAAAGAGTTCAGCTGAAATCCTAGGAATTTGGACAACAGCCGGAAAATGGCAAACGTGACTTCATTCTGCCATCGACCTAAGCCGATAAAGGAATTCGAATAAATTCCTAGGATTTTGACCGATTTTCTAAAGTAACTGAGGAAGATGGCAAAACGAGGTTCAAAACATACTTTTTTGCAAAGTGTCGTCGACAATTTTGGTATTTATTGATAAAAAAATCTATTATTAAGAAAATAATATTTTACAAACATAAAAACAAAAAAATCACGTCTATTATGAATTTTGATTATTTTTTGAAGATTTGAGAAATATGACAATTATCTATGCGCCAATAGTTTTACTATATAGTTTACTAATTTAGGCATTAATTCCTAGTATCCATCTCAGTACCATTCAATTTAATGATTAATTTTCTTCGTTAGTTATTGTTTCTTTGTTCTCTCTCTCTCTCTTTTCGTGTGGGACACAGAGTCGTTCAATGACCCGATGAACCCTGGTGTCAGAGTTAAGAATTATGGAATAACCATAAAAGTAATAATAAAAAAGTCATCACGAAGTAAAGTTTAATCAACTATTTGCCATAATATTTAACCAGTTTAGGAATTTTCAGTCTAAATCCTAGGATCTTGTCTGAATTCCTTATTCTGCAATATTATTATCACATACCTATTATCAATTTCCATCCAGGCCAGATAACTTTCTTTGTGGTCAAATGAAGCAGTCCCATACATGTAAAATGACAATAATTTTACATGGAAATAACTCCACTGTGTCAATATGCCGTATATTGTAACCCAAGGGTGTTTGTTAACCGTATTGTGGTGCGAATTTGCAAAAGTCACGTATGACGCGCGTGCATGCACCGATGCACGTTGCATCCGAAATGTGAAGCTCAAACAGTAGTAAGTGAACAGTGGACGTTGCCATTCATTCACGATTTAAAATTGAATACCAAATTTTTAAAGAATCGATCAGTTATGGCGAAAGTCGTAGGTTCAAATCATGCCCGCGCTTGAAAATATTGCAAGTTTTCAAAACAAACAAAAAAAAATTATTTAAAATATGCAATAGTCATAGGACATAGGATAGGACAGAAGCACACATAACTTAATACAATACCGTCTACGTTACGTTAAGTATGAAAGTTGCACCAAGAATTTTACCCTACTTACGTCAAACAATTAATGTTGCTGTTTCCTTTAAAACCAAATATGTATTTCCCAAAGAAGGTGTTGTCTACCCTACCTAAGCTACTTCTTCAGAACTCATAAAACGGAAGGCTTTTTCTTCTTTGTTATTAAAATTGTGCCGTAATTAATTGTTTTAAATAAACGTACCTAATTACATTTTTCCGCGTCAAGCCATGTGACGACTCCCAAGATGGTTCAAGCAAAACGTCATTAAAAAGTTAACGCGTTAATTTACCGTTTGAGCAAGCATCTTTAAGCGTCATGTTTTTTAGGCTCGAATAAAATAAGAAAAAATCTTAACAGTTTGCAAGAAAAATTATAAAGGTGCAAAAAATTGCTCCTAAAATGTTAAGTCCCTTCAGATAATTAATTAACGAGACAAACGAAAAATAAAGCGAATTTTTTTTTTTTAATTATTACCATAAAAAAGAAATCTCTTTATTTTTCGTTCACGCGAAGTCGTAAAGATATCAACTGATATTTCGTACTTTTTTCATGTTTGGTGCCCGCTTTTTATTAGATAAGGATGAGTGAGGCAGAATTGTTGAATACGTTTACGCAGCGTGACCCTACTCGTAAGCCAGAATGGATTGATTCGTGGTCTTGTAGGTATTAATTTGCACCTACAGCTTGTATCGTCTATCCAACTCAGCTCCGATTAAACATTAGAGACTTGATACTGCTCTTATACCGCCCGCAACATGAGCTGCAATTTAGAATTGCACACACACACACACATACATATATCACGCCTATAATCCCTTGCGGGGTAGGCAGAGTATAAACAGCCGCAAGAAACGGACATTTATGCCACGTCTGACAAATAATTGAGGGTTGTTCAGAAAATTGTGTATCGCCATAGTGAAAGGTTGTCAGCCCATCGCCTAAAATTGCAATACCCACCCTCGAGCCACTCAGTCACCTCTAACGACTCCCACGGGAAAGAAATGGGGTGATGCTATTCTTAGCCGGCATCACACGGCTAGAATTGCAATGGTCCTTCAAGTGATTAACCAGTCCCTAGCACCTACTCTTTGCTACGACACGATGTCATTTTCTAGGTCGATGAGCTAGTGACACTTGATTGCTTTGCAAAAACCTTAGCTTATCTTTTTCCTATTCAGATGGGTGCGAAGGATTTTTTTCGGCGGTTGTTTGCGGTCGTCATATTGACTTCACGAGGCGATGAAAGATAATTAGATTTTGTTGGAGTTCTCATTTCCGCCGCATTTTAGCGCCGCGGTTTGACCCTTGTCTTGAAGTTATTCTCGTGGGAACGGTTAGTAGACACAAACAAACAAAGGTACTAAAATATTCTCTTTTTACAGCAAGCACTTACTTTGCCATGAGTAGCCAAATAGTAATTTTATTCTATACTCACAAGAAAATAAATATTAACAAACAAGTAAGAGTTTCCTAGAAAGCAAACCTCAATTCAAAACCGCACTTTACTAAGTAGCATTATCTTCCATATCACTTTCCCGATAAGGGTAGGAACCTATTAGATAATTTATGTGATATCTCATTTTCCTGTTATGCTTCGTCTTTTATCTTACCTCAACCAAACCACTAATCTTTGAAGCAATATCGGCATTTTTCCTCAAGCCGCGATAAAAAATGCTGTAATAGTGGCTTCATAAAACGTCGAAGAATAAATTAGACATTCTGCCCTTGGTTCTAGAGAGGGGGTAACACGATGTTATGATAATGATGATCATTGATATTGCAAAATAAAGAACTGCTTCATAATTTGATATTTTTCTAATTTAAATTTGTGACCAGTAATTTTACTAATTGAGTTAGCCCATCGTCTAAAATTGCAATACATAATATATGTAACCCTCGAGTCCCTTAATCGCCTCTAACGATACCACGGGAAAGACATTGCTTGATGCTTTTAAGCCGGCATTTCATGGCATACGCAAAATTCTTATATATTTATTTATTTATCTATGTTCCAGCCATGGTAGGGTAGGGAAGAGTGTTTCGGAGGCCATAATATGATCTACACACCTACTTAGGTTTATTAATAAAAAAAACTTTTTTTTCTCCATTTTTTGTGAGTGATCTGACCAACAACGCAATTTTTTGAGGCCTTCTTACACATATCACGCCTATAATCCCTTGCGGGGTAGGTAGAGCGTTAATGGTCCCGAAAAACGGTTATTTTCGCCACGTCTGACAAATATTTGAGGGTCATTCGGAAAATTGTGTATCGCTATAGTGACAGGTGGTCAGCCCATCGCCTAAAATTGCAATACACATCCTCGAGTTCCTTAGTTGCCTCTTACGACTAACACGGGAAAGAAATGGGGTGAGGCTATTCTAAGCCGGCATCACACGGTATATTTGTTATACGTTAGTAATTATGCTCCAATTGTTATGCTTACATAATATAATGCGTAAGTATCATTAGTTTAAATAACAATATGCCATTCTATATTATGATAAAAAAAAAGGTAAACAATCGAACGAGCTCGGTCTGCTGGCTGGTTTTGTTGTCAAACATGCTTACCATCTCGCAGGTAACCGATATAGAGGATCCCAAAGCCAAGTGCTCCCTGCTGAGGTCCCACATCGGCACAGCTACCAGCAGTATCCCTAGTCCCACTGCACCGAACACTCCTACACCCGCCCATATCTGGTTCAAACCTGGAAACGAGTTACAAATATAGTAGCGACAGAAAGTCGTAAAAGAAGAAAATAGACTGAGGTAAGAAAATGCCATGGATAAGCTAACTGACAGTACGTTGAATCGTCCCGTATTTGATTTCTTTGCTAAATAATAAAGTTGCATGATTAATCGGTCAAATCCTAGTCTCTACTAAGTACTGTAGCCGTACCCCGCTTTCCCTAAAGTATTATATCGTTTGACAATTCTAAATCGGTTATACCGAAGTCTATATTATAGACTCAATGAAAGCAATAGAAAGGCCGAAAAATGATGACGAATGTCGGAGACTACAGGTGTTAAAACCAATAGGTAGGCTTTTAGATCCACGCCTAGATGTCGTACTAAAATAGTAAGTAATAGTAGAATAGTAAACTGCTATATCTTTTAACTCACTATCTATCATCAGATAAAAACTATACAATAAGTACTATTCAAAAGTCGTAGGCGTTTGCCGTTTGTTTTATTTGTTTATTTAACCGTTTGTTGTTCACAATATAACATATAGAACAATACACAACAGGGAAGCATATTTCTAAAAAGATATCTCTTACAGCAGACCTAGGATAGTGAGAAGGCATAAAGTGAGGCAGTTGACGTTGTTTTCACGATATCTTGCCATTACCACTAGATACAATTCAATTTCACAGCTAATATCTAAACTTGAATATCGTTAGTACAGTATCGATTACTTACAACCTCTTTGAATTTATTTATGCAATTAAGGAGGCCTTGTGGAATACCACGTAATGCCTCTGATAATGGAAAGGGCACGCAGGTAGGTAAATTGAGCATAAGGTGACGCAATTACAGGGGTTGATTACATCACTATATATTGGGACCTCTTGTGAGGTAAATTCATTATTGTATTCCCCGAGTAGGCTGTGTGTTGGCAGCCTATTGTTGACACTTGTAAACCAATGATATGTAGTATTTACTACTACATACAGAACGGACGCTCCCCTCCCCAAAATTTTCAATTTCTTGATGCTTGTTTTGAACCGACTATAAGTGACATCTAGTGGTTTATTTCAATTTCCTATTTTATTTACTTTCTTTATAGTATACCTACGAGTGCCTTCATATACCTGTTCTCCCTGTACACTAAAGTACATTGCACATAAGCCAGTCATGCGATTAATTGGTAGCTACGTGCGTTTACAACTGGTTGCTAAAAGCGCACTCAACTCACCGAGGGCTCCGAGCACGATTTATTGAACTCCAAGGTAACCGCAAAGGACATTCCCAAAGCTTTCTAACTTTGTAAATTATAAGTAGTTCAATGAGCCGTGTACTTGCTTTGACAGCACTATAAATATAATTAAAAGTACATATTTTAGAAAACTTGCAAAATTTTCAAGCGCGGGCAGGATTTGAACCTGCGACTTTCGCATTACTAGTGGCGACGCCTCTTCCATCTGGGCTACCACAGCTCATTTCTTGCCCGCCAATTTTGCAAGTGTATTTTAATGCCAGTAACGCTTGGCATGGCTCCATCTACCGGGTTAGTTTCGCAACTAATAACGTTGGCGGGCAAGAAATGAGCTGCGGGAGCCCAGATGGAAGAGGCGTCGCCACTAGTAATGCGAAAGTCGCAGGTTCAAATTCTGCCCGCGCTTGAAAATTTTGCAAGTTTTCTAAAATTGTATACCTAACACGGGAAGTGTTTTAAAATTTGGTACTCTAAAAGTACATAGTTTCAATACAAATACAACCACTACCTTTTCCTAACTTTGATAAAACAAGAGTATTATTTATTTTGTGGTGAAAGCCGAAAGTATGAGATGTTTAAATATACTTAAAAGCCCAGCAATATAGTACACCTTTACTTGAATACTAAACAGCCTTAATATAAAGCTCTTTTTAAAAGACCTATTACTTCTTTAACGAATATACTTAGTTTTAATGTCTAAAACCAATTGTTGGAATTTTAATTTCTCTCCACGCGACTGCGGCTTTCTTCACATCATACTTATACAAATTGAATGCTAGGTCATCTTTTTAATCCATTCGTGGTCTTTGAACAGATTTACACAATTTTTGCTTTTTCTAGCATCACATTCACATTTTTTGTTGTTGTAAGGGATTAAAAGAGCTGTTAAAATGAACTTTCAGTCTCAACAGTCTTAGCTGTCTATTCAATTGCTGACCCACTACATAGGGTCTCAACAGTGTTAACTGTGTAGTTGCAACCGCACCGAAGGCGACTCTAATTAATACCACGACCCGGTCTTGATCAGCTTTGAGAGGACTTTGAACAAAGTTTGATGTGGTCGCTAGAAACCGCCAGTGAACTGCTGAAATGCAGCTTAATCGGATTCGACTGTTAATTTTCAGTCACCACCGCCCGATAAATATTAAAACAGTCAGTTTTTTTAAGTCCCCGAGTAGCAAAAAAAGGAATAAAAGTTCGCTCTTCCGATAGGCCAGAAGGGATAGGTGGAACAGGGGATTTTTTGTTTAGCTTGCGAACTAAGCTTCTTACTTTAATAAATTTATGATCTTGAAATGTGTATGAAAGATGCCTGTTTATTTCGACTACTTTTGGACAGATTTACAGGAAATGTTATATACTGCATTTTCCAGCACTCTGTACTCACATATTTTTTGTAGTAAGTACAAGTTGTATAACTAGGAGATTGATCGGATTTACCATTCTCTAACACGCTATATTTTTTTGTAGTTGGGGATTACAAGGGCTGTTGGAGCGAACTTTTAGTCGCACCAATCGCGGCTTTAATCAATAACACGACCCGGAATCCGATCAGCTTTATACTAAGTTTGACGTTGTCGCTTGAAACCGCCAGTGAAATGCTGAAATTCGGTTCAATCTATATCAGTCGTCCCGAAAGCTATTGTGTAGTTTGCAATAAATATGTATAAAGGCTAGTATTATTCATTAATCTCACTTAGCGAGGTTGTTTTTCCTTATTTTTTCCAACTAAGCAACTTTTCGAAATTATTTTACTAAAGGCACGTAGAAGTAACGGAGAATTCATAGAAACAGTATCTCTCTACATCTTGCAATTCTCGACTCGAGTTGGCTTTCACAGTTTAACATGCCAGTGAATAGATAGATCAGTAAGCTTATGACCCATAGAAGATTAATCTCTGACTCTTACTGGTTTGTAGCAACAACCCTTCGAAATATTACATACATGCATCACGCCTATGTCACTTTCGGGGCAGGCAGAGCGTAAACGTCTATAAAAAAAGGACATATAAACCACATCTGACAAACATTCGAGGGTCATTCAGAAAATTGAGTATCGTTAAAGTGATATTTTAGTTTTTTGAAAATTCATTTCACATTCGTTTTTATTTTGTAGACAACCTATCATGGTTACCGTGCCATTTCAATATGGATAATTTTAAACCTTCCGTCAAAAATCTTATCGTACACATAATGTACTTCCCTCTAACATATTATTCTAAAACCCTTTAAATTATTTTACCACAATTAAACTACCCTGTTAGCTAAATTTGTTGCGACAAATATATACAAAATTTCCACTAATATGTAACATATTTTTAATCTCACGCGCAGCAAATATTCTATTATTACAGTAGCTATATTATTCTTGCCCAAAATATACTAATGTTACACATTTTTTCCAAATTGATACACGAAGTATCTAATACGAATCTTAAAATCGTTCCCATATTTTAAACAGTTTTGTACAACGTTTATGTTACTCAAATAAATGTTTTTGAAGTACTAATACACGTGCGCGGTGCGACGTGGCCTGCATTCTAGAGTTTGTTTATTTACTACTTTTGTTTAAGCTCCTAAGAGGTTGTGTTTAAACATATCATGCCTATAATCCCTTGCAGGGTAGGCAGAGCGCAAACGGCCGCAAAAACGGACATTCACGCCACATCTGACAAATATTGGAGGGTCATTTGGAAAATTTACATAGTGACAGGTGTCAGCCCATCGCTTAAAATTGCAATATACACTCTGGAGTCCGTTAGTCACCTCTTACGACTCCCATGGGAAAGAAATGGGGTGATGCTATTCTATGCCGGGATCACACGGAAAGAGGTTGTGTTCACTTGTTTTAAATCAGCAATGTTGTGTTTTAATTAGGGATTATATCAAACAAAACGGTTTCAAGTGTTTTTAATATGGAGCCAGAACAATTACCACTTCAAACAGAAAAATAAGGTGATATTCCCGTGTATTATTCTGAAAGTGAATCTGAAACGGAAGAACCATCTGTTAAAAAGAAGAGAAGTGCAGGTAAATCCTGAGTATTGGTGTCAAGTTACAAAAATGTTCAGGAAGGGGGAAAATTGGTGTATGATACATAGAAGTCAAATCTCCGGTCGTGTTTAACACTGCTTGAGCAACTTCTTTAAACAAGTATAAGTCCCAAAGAGCTTTTATTATTTACTTCAAGGAAGAATGGGCAATACAAAACCCGAATTGGTACCTACGCGTGCCAGAAGGATCTCCATCTACAATGCACTCGAAGCTTTCAATAGGAGCATAAATGATAGCCACACCCTTGAAGAACGACTTCCACTTTTCCGATTTCGTGCGGTTGTTTTTGGTATAGTCAAGCAGTGGTCCGAAAATTTTAAAATGGAATCATTTTCAAAAACACCATTGATAGTTGCACGATTGCACATATAGGTTCTTACCAATGGGCAAAAATGATCAAAAAAGTAATATAACGACGCAACAAAAAACTTACTTTATCGAAAGTTCCACATATAGTAACATCAAAACGGGCAAAATTGGGAGACATTTAATGACTTCAAGAAATGTGCCTTTACTCACTGGACAGTTGTCTTGCCTAACAACAATTGTAACTGGATAAATGATGAGTGTAGCTGCCACAATTTTTATAAAAATTATAAATGTAAACACGTTACCGGACTTGCAATCAGGCTAAATTGCGTAGCACCACCAGTTGAAGCCAAAAACATAGCTATCGGCGAAAAAAGAAAACGGGGGCGTCCTTCCTAGGCAAAACGCGGTTTATTAGTATAATCATATTTTAAAAACTGAACTGATTATGTGTAATGACAACTTCAACATTGTAATAGTAAAGACTTTTGTTATCATTTTGATTTATTTTGGTTTAAGACTGATCTGTACAAAATAGCTATTTAAATTAGCATTACACTTTATTAGGTAGTAAGTTGTAATATATAAAACTACATTGTGATTTAATTGGTGTCCGATTAAAATATACTTTGCAGTACATTGTTTGAAGTCAAACTTTAATAAAAAGTGTTCCTTCAATAAATTAGATGCATTATTAGTTTTACATATTTGCAACAGTCATTAAATAGGATCTCATTAAGAAATATTTATGTGAGCATATTTTTGTGCACAATCAGTATTTTTGATGGAACAATGGGAAAAATTTATGGAAAAAACGAGAATAAATTGAGGTACAGTTAAATACCATCCTTTCAATATTGGTAAGTAGGCGTATCGTATCATTTTGTATGATAATGTATCATTTTCAATTGACTTATATTAATTTCATTTCATTGTTTCGGTCCTTTTCGTCGGCCAGCAATTACAAACGAGGTAATTTGAGAGGATTCAAAATGAAACTGGTAATATTAAAATGTCAGAGTTGAATAAGATACTTTTTATCAACCGTCATAGTTTTAATTGGCTACTTGAATGAGCTGACTACCGAAGTAATAAAAAACTATTAATTTCTCGCATTGAACAATTTATTGAAGAACTGTACCTATTGGAGAAAGTTTTCTATTCAGTCGATTTCACTTTGTCCATTGAGAATTGGCAAGTTGCATGAATCGCTCATTTTCAACGGTTCAATAAATACCTTTGCGGAAAATAAAAGAGTGATTCCAAACGAGCGAACTAAACAACCCCAGGAAACATAGGTCAAAACTTAAAAAAACAGCCAAGTGCGTGTCGGATTCGCTCACCGAAGGTTCCGTAACATGCTCATCAAGCCCTTTTACATGATTCCCCACATGAACTACAAGCCTGTCTCTAATTTTTACTATGGGAAATCAATTTATTGGATTATAAAAAATTCAAACAAAGGCTAATCCGCAACAGGCATCGTCAGACATTATTCTAAAAATACAGAACAAATCAGCAACAAGCTTCGTCAAAACCTGTGACAATAATACGTTTCAGCCGCATGCTTCGTCAAAAATAACAATGCTTACTTTCAGCAACATGCGTCGTCAAATTCAATCAAGTAGCCCTCCCCGGGCCATACCCCGTCCGAAGGTGCCTAAAATACTTGCAGCATTACCCCGCTGAATTGTTATAGACAACCTTTGGGCAAGATACGAACCCGAGCGAGGATCAAAACCTTTTTCCCGCAACCGTCGACCTATCTCCGCTATAAACTTTTTGGCCTCGGACCCCCAAACGCCTGTAGTCTCCACCGCCACGGGAACAAACATGTAAGACGGCTTCAGGCAAGCGTACTTGCTATGCTTTAGCCTAGCAGAAGATTCGGCCGCACATCCCGCGGTCCGTTTTGTCCCTGACAAATGGCAGGCCGCAAACGTGCAGCAGCACGTAGAATCCCAAAGGAGACACCGACCTCTCTCCCACGGAATCAAAGTGAGACCATCAGGGCGCTTACCATCGGATCTTGAAAGACCCGAGGGTTCCAACACACATGGTATGCCTGCGGAAACAAGGGCGCGGTGAATTAAATCATTTAATGCATGGTGCCTAGACAAACGTCCCGCTGACCGGACACAGCTTAGGCCATGAAGCCCGTTCGCCTCAACCCTTGAACCACAAACACACTCATGTGGCTCACATATAGTACTGCCAAGACGCAATGCGGCAGCTACCCTCAGCGAGTCATCGTCCAAGAAAGTACCTAGTTGAGGGGAAGGCAGCGCGTGTAGCCACGCCCCTGACTCTGGACAAACTGAAGCTTTCAGGCGAGCCGAATCCAAGTCCGACGCATCATCCAATAGAAGATTCAGAGTCACCCTTGAATAGATGTCATCCCAGGTTTTCTGACGACAACGGTCCTCCGGAAGTGCTTCTCCCGGACATAAGACCTCCCAGGCAGACATGGCCTCAGTAACGAACGGGATAGCAACCTCGTCACCATTAAAAGATAAAATCTGAGTGACCAGGCCCACCACCCCATGTGCAGAAGCCAAAAAAGCCGGAAGGCCAACCCCCTCCACACGACGCACCCCTAAACCTCCGTGACGAACAGGTAAGCCAGCCTGACACCACTGCCTTTCATCCATGCTGACATTAAGGATGCCTTCAAGTGTCTCCTTTAATAACCCGTCCAACAAAGCAACCTCCTGAGGAAATAACCAAGTAGGGGATGTTCTTACGGTATAAGTCAATTTCGGCATTGAAAAGCAGCTCCGCAAAAGAATAAGCGCCACGTGTGCTGAAATGTCTTTCAATTTGACATGAATGGTTGAAAGCTCCATCTTTTTGGCTTCGAGCGTTGCTGGGACACCGCTAACGAAAATTGGCGAGCCTAGAAGGAAAAAACTATCCCCCTTCACAACCTTAATTCCGGGTGCCAAAACCTCAAACTTAGGAAGCAAAATGGGAGCGTTGGCACTGTTGAAAAAATAGATCTCACATTTGTTTGAATTAATGTCCAAACCAACCTCTTTTAACTTCGGAAATAACACTTTCAAGTCCTCCTCTACCGCAACAGCGTCGCCTCCTATCGTTCCATCATCTAAATACCACAGATTTAAAGGTGATTTTATTTCGGTTATCACCTTATGAATGGCCAAACTAAATATGAGTGGGCCTAACGGGTCTCCCTGCTGGGCACCGACCTCCGAAGTTATGGAATCCTCACCATAAAAAAGAAAACTAGGAGCACTGTAACACTGGTAGAGAAAAGGATACAAAACCGGAATCCGTTCTTTTACTTCCATCAATATTTTATCTCTCTCTACACAGTTGAAAGCATTTTTCACATCCAACTTAACAATTACATTGTCACTACCGTCGCTACTCATAGCAAAAGCGCGAGTAGCATGAATGGCAGCCTCGCAGCCCAAAGCAGTTCCAAAGCCTAGCTGATGGGGGTGAAGGTAAGTAGATAATTCATCCTTCACCGCTCGACAGCCTAGCTTGGCCACTAACCGGCGCAAAACGCTGCCAACCGCAATGGGACGAACACCGCCATCCTTTTTACTAAGGGCACACAAACTGCCACCATATAAAAAAGGGCAGACCCCAACATTCAACCTGCCACTCAGCAGGAAATTGCACAGTCTAGTAAGGGACTCAAGAAGCTTTACCGAACCGTCACCAGCAGTAGGAGAAATAAGCTCCTTTAAGTGCTGCGGACGAAGACCATCAAGCCCACCCGCTGAACCACTGTAAAAAGAAGTTATTGCCTCAAAAACGTCATCTCGTGTCACAGTCAAAACAGGGTCCAGTAAACTTGACGCCTGAGGAAGCGAAATAGGACGAAAGGGCTGCGGGTGTTTATCCCGGAGTGCGCCTAGCGTGTCATCATTATGAGGCGCCATAGAGCCATCTGACACTAGTAAGCGCACAGCGCCCCTCAAGTCCCCCTCATGCACTTTAGACTCTATACGCTGAGCAAGCGAACGACTCCGAAAGACACGATCGTCGGTGTAAATATCCTCCCCCTCATTAACCACCCTGTCCTTAATTTTTGATGTTAGGGAACGAGGGTCTGCCGGGTCAGGCACCCCAAGATATTTAAAAGAAAAAGACAACAAAGAATACCAATCTTCCACACTATTGGACTGCAGACAGTTGTCAATGACTGATTTCAGTCTCTCCGCTACCAAGCTTCTAGCTCCCTTTGGAATGTGCTTTAGCACGCGCACTTTACTTTTGAGTGACGGTAAACTACGCAAATTTGCTAATGAATCCGGCTGGGGAAGGTCAGCGGAAGACGACGGAGGAGGCGGCAAAGGCTGTGAAAGTACGTCCCTGTGCTTATACGAGATATGCACATTGAGTCCTCTTGGTACCACATATTGTTTCGTGGAGTCTGGACAGTGGGGACAGGCTGCCCTTGATTGGGTACTCATTGAGAAAACAAAAAAGAAACACTAAAACATAAATAATATTATTGTAAATTCTCATTCACAATTAAGTTTCGTCTTAAAAATATATGTATCTTAACATAAAATAAACATGCATTAGCAAAACAAATAATTGAAATTTAGTTCTTTTAATTTTAATTCGTAAGTTAATAAAAATACACAAATTACAAATAGGACATAATATAACTCATGTCAACAAACTAATAATTTTATCAAAAAAGTCAACAAATGTATAAAAACTGACCTACAACAATGCACCTAAATTAAAACATAAAAAAAAAAACAGAAAAAGAAATCATAAGACAGGTAAGTCAGCAAATTAAAATAATGTCAAAAAGATATAAACCTGTTCCTAATAAAATCCAAAATTAAAATAAATATTAAAAGCGAATTTGCACATCTATAAAAAATAAATAAAGTAAAAGGCCTTAATCAAGTTCGGTTACATACAGGCTCGAACACTATCGTCCACTTACGCTGGCAGCTACCGCTACCGATAGACCAAATCAACCGTCGAATTTAATGATGAAATTGTCAGCTTATTCAAACACACGCACCGAAGAGTGTAAGTTCATCCGTCACACGCACATGCGCATACAACTGCGCATACGCACATAATTATACCATCAGCGCCATCTTTAAGTAAATGATGAAACTTCTTGGAGTGCCACTACCCACTAGTTATGCGCAAGGATTACTTCGATTTGAAAAATGCGCTAATAACGTAGTACTGACGAATACCCGAAGATGTCCTACCAATACAGGAATAAAAGTGGGTACATGTTGTTATGATGATTATTATGTTTAATCATGGACGTATTATTTAAACAGGACTGATAACTGTTGCAGAAAAAACGAGCCGAGCGAGACCGCACCCACCGAGGCCTTTCGTCTCTTTCTATTAGGGCATCAATATTTTGTATTACAATGAGCTTAAAGATAGGGAAATTTACATACATAGGATTCACTTGGACAACCTCGAACAGAACATTTTTTCACCACTTTGAGTGAGAAATTTCGTTAAATACTGATTTTAAGTAATAAATTAGGAATGTAATTTTTTTTGTCGCTAAAGTTTAAACTTACCGCCAAAATTTAAGCTTAAAGGGATACCATAAGAAAATTATTTAATTAATAGTTTTTACATAATTATAATTTATCAGTGTATAATTTTATGATTTCCAACATGTTTTTGATATAACTGGCGCAAGTTGTTTTATTATATTACTTAAATTATAATTATATTTGTCAAAAATAAGTAAGGCAAAATTTTATCTGCAGTAATTTTCGACACTGGCAATATGAAAGAACGAGACACACAGCCTCTCTACGTGCTATCTCTCTCGGCTCGGATTAGCCTCTGGGAAAGACTTAATGTAAAATAGACCATATTTCAGTATTAATAAAGTTACTATTCGTAAATAACTGTTTTTGAAGTTATCAGTCCTGTTTAAATAATACGTCCATGTGTTTAATATAACACTATCATGGATCTTTGGTCAACACTTCAACAGTTTTGTAGGTTATTTTTCACTGGCAGTCACTTCACACTGTTAACACCAACCAACCGGTAATAACAGATTCTCCACCTGCCCAGCTCAAAATTGCTTAGGCTTAATTCTCCCAACGAACTCACAAGAAATTAGCCACTGTATGCCAAAAAGTTTCATACGAAGATTTATCCACCAGAACTGTGTTATAACCGTTGCCAACACTTATGCACTGCAGTTAGCACTTAATAATTGTTAATCAACGAACTAACTCGGTAAAAATTGCAATTACTAATTTATTTAAAACATAAACAAAACAGCTGATCTGAACTAGAGCACAGCTGAGAAATCTATGCTAAATCTAAATCTATCTAATTTTTATGTTCTTTTCGTAGATTTGAGTGTATGATTTTAATTTCAACTTTATATCTTCCCACGTTGTGACAGACGGACGGACAGACAAGAAAGTGATCCCATAATGGTTCCGTGTTTCTCCTTTTGGGGTACGGAAGCCTAAAATCAATTTACCTTCCATAGAAAATTACTCAGACTGCCGTTTTTTTTTTATTAATGTTGACCTTTGGTTCTTAGGGAAAGTTCTTCAGTGTAACGGGTTGAGCTTAGCGTTTTCGGGAAAGTCGGTGATTCCAAGGCTCCCAGTATGAGTATGCACTTATATATTGCAAGTGCCGAGTAGGTTTTTACCAAAGTTTCGAATGGTCGTAAAACTATATAGCTCTAAAAACTCGTTTTTGAAAAAATCTGTAATAGTTGTGTAAATTAGTACGTTGAAACATTATTTATGTTAGTAGTTCGTTCGTTAAGTTGAAAACAGGAAGCAGGGTGGAGATTTTATTAATTAATTCAGACACAGGATTTTACTACTCGGGCTCTGTCTCAGCGTCAAAATCTATCTATGAAATATAGACGGTTCGATAGTCAGTTATAAGTAAGTACCTAGAGGTAGGCTACATAACTACTAAACGATGTATCGGTTGTATTTAGGCGACAGGCTGACAACCTGTCACTATAGTGATACACGATTTTCTTAAAACGGCCCTCAAATATTTGTCAAACGTGGCGATAACGACCGTATTTTTACAGCCGGTTACGCTCTGCCTGCCCCGCTACGGATAAAGGCGTTATATATGTTTTTAGATTTTCGCTGTTGCCGAGGTAAGCAATAAAACATAATTGTGATTCAAAATTTCGTGCTTTACAATAATTTCAGTGATGTTTTTAGTGTCAAGTACTTTCTAAAAAACTGTACTTTAATATGCTGGATTCTGCCAAAGAGTTTTGTTAAAAAAAATTTTTGTTGTATTGAGAGTATGCCCACATTATAGTGAAGCCAGAGCAGTTATTGCAGCTCGAGTCTTTTTCTCAATTTAATCATCATCATCATCATCATATCAGCCCACATCTACCCACTGATGAGTATAGGCCTCTTCTTTTCTCGCCAACTACGCCGGTCCTGTGCCTCCCGCATTCACTGTTTGCCAGCAATTTATTATTACTTACTTGTTTTTATCTAGCTACGAAAAATAAAATAAAAGAGTGGAACTCACTACCTGCGTCTATGTTTCCAAACGCATACTACCCTAATTTCTTCAAAGTAAGAGTGAACATGCTTCTTCTGTGTGAGCTCGCTCCATCATAGACTCTGTCTTTGTCCTA
This sequence comes from Tuta absoluta, assembly GCA_027580185.1. Lineage (NCBI taxonomy): Eukaryota > Metazoa > Arthropoda > Insecta > Lepidoptera > Gelechiidae > Tuta > Tuta absoluta. Next base: position 12,414,507 of record JAQAHW010000003.1, read on the forward strand.
TGACATAGACCGAGTCAAGAGCAAACCCATCCTTAATAAAAAAAATAAAAAAATCTAAAATCTATACATATAATAAAACAGAAACGAAACCAATTCTGTACATGAAATAGATTCAAAAAAGGGTTTTTGCTTCTAATTGTGTTCAAGATACAGACATCAAAACAGTAAATAATAAAACAGAAACGAAACCAATTCTGTACATGAAATAGATTCAAAAAAGGGTTTTTGCTTCTAATTGTGTTCAAGATACAGACATCAAAACAGAAGTAAAATTGATTTTTGTCTGTTTGTCTGTTTGTCTGTCGGTATGTTTGTTATTCTTTCACGTAAAAACTACTGCACAGATTTCTACAAAATTTTATACTGTGGTAGCTTATTACCCGGGTCAACATCTAGGATACTTTTTACCTCGAAAAAATCTTTCATTCCCATGGTAAAACACAGTAACTGGTTCCGCAAAGCGAGTTCCGAATTTTTTTCCTAAAAAATAATATAGATGTCGCTGTTAGTTTTGTAAAACGCGGTATTGACCACGTATTGACTGACATACGATCTGACCATCTAAACGACCCCGTGAAACGACCTAACCAAACAAAAAACGAACAATCACACATTTAATCCTTGCGGGGTAGGTTGAGCGTCAACGGCCGTAAGTATTTTATCGCTATCGCCACGTCTGACATAATAATATATGCGGGTCGTTCTAACTATTACAGAAATGTTTCGGACTTTTACTTTGACCTTTGGTCATGGTCAAGGTATGTGATGGAAGACAGATGAATTGTGATATTTTCTTGAGTTTGCACAACTATTACTCATCACAATAAAACAATTTTAAACGGATTTAAGTTGTGTTTATTGTGGAAACGTAGGAATTGTGAAATCCAAAATAAACACAACTTAAATCCGTTGAAAATTGTTTTATTGCGAAGACAAATTATGATTTGGGTAAAATTAGTTATTTTTTTTACCACTACAAGAGGCCGTTGGCCTGAGTTAAAATAATAATACTTTTAATTTTAACTCGACATCTCTACGTGTAACCGAGATAGTGAGTCTTGAAAGACAGACAAATGGACAACAAAGTGAGTGAACCTATAAGGGTTCCATATTGCAGCCTAAAACCTATTTACCAATATAGTTTTTATTTTAACTCGATATCTCTGCGCATTCCCGAGATAAAGCGTCTTACGAGACGGATGGACGGACGGACGGACAACAAACTGATCGTATAAGGGTTCCGTTTTTTTGTACGTTTCTTTTTGATGTACGGAACCTAAAAAAATATAAATACCTTCATTTGTTTGAATCAAAAATGTTAGAGTAAAATTTGTTTAAAATTACTTCATAGATGTCGCTGTTAGTTTTGTGAAACCCGCTAATGAAATGTTTTCTCCAAAATTATATAACAAAGCCACTGACAGGCGGCAGGTTTTCTAAAAAAAATAATAATATAGTATTGTAAACTATGCCGTGTGATGCCGGCTTGCAATAGCATCACCTCATTTCTTTTCCGTGGGAGTCGTAAGTGGCGACTAAGGGACTTTCACATGGGCGATGGGCTGACAACCTGTCTCCATGGCGATATACAATTTTCCGAATGACCATCAAATATATGTCAGACGGCCGAAAAAACGGACATTTACGCTCTGCCTACCCTGCAAGAGATAATAGGCGTGATATACGTATGTAAGTATAAACTTGGGCAACGGATATTCTGATAGATTTTCTTCAAAGATAAATCTTTTTTTGTGAAGTGGCGCCACTATCGAGGTCGTTCACGGTTACACTCGCCTTAAACATTTTTGCAGAGATCAGAAGGCAAGGAAGGATTGCACTTGCTGTAGTATCTTCAAGTATCGCTGCCACACTGCTTCCAGGAGAGAAAACGGCGCATACAACTTTCAAAATACCAATCGATTTGGAGACAAACGATACTCCAATATGTGCTGTATCACGTAATAGTTACAAGGCAAAGGTTTTCTGATATTGTTGTCTGGTAGTTATGTGACGAGTGTACGATGGCCAAAAAAAAAACGGTAGAAGCTATGGATAGGACTTTGAAAGACATACGCAGAGATAATAGGGCCATGGGCCATATCACTGTTCTTTTTTCCAGTGACTTTTGCCAAACACTTCCAGTTGTTACTCGAGGTACCAGGGCTGATGAGGTGAATGCCTCACTAAAATCATCGGCTCTTTGGCCACAAATTCACAAGCTGACCATGACGGTGATCATGCGAACCCGTCTCGGAGGTAATCCACGGGTTGAAGAGTTTTCACAAGCTTTATTAAAACTCGGCAGAGGTACTTTACCAGAGGATAACGGTCAAGTAAGTCTGCCTGAAACGCTTTGCCAAATAGTTTCTGGTCTAAAGAGAATCATTTCTTCTGTGTATGGCGAGCCTTCCTTCCTTCAAAAGAAAGATTCGTAGCTACGTGGAAGAGCTATTTTTGCACCCAAAAATGATCAGACTGCTTCAATAAACCATACCATTATGTCACAAATCACTAGGGATATGGTGGTATACGCGTCAATTAACACTGTTATGAATCAAGACAAAGCCACTAACTACCTAATAGAATTCCTAAACTCCTTGAGTGCGAATGGTCTTTCTGCACACCAAATATTACTTAAACTTGGTGTTCCTATCATGCTTCTTTGCAATCTCACTCCGCCAAAGCTGTGCAATGGAACCAGATTGAAGATCTTAAGCTTAAAGATGAATGTATTCGAGGCGGATATATTCACTGGTTGTGGCGCGTATACCACTCATTCCCAACAACTTTTTATTCCAATTTCAGGGCATACAGTTTCCCGTCAGCGTTTTCTTTGCAATGACTGTAAACAAATCGCAAGGACAGACGCTGAAAGCCGCAGGCGCGTAGGTCTTACGATTCCCTGTTTATCACACGGGCAGCTATATGTCGCTTGCTCTCGAGTCAGTTCTCCTGAAAATTTGTACGTTTTAGCACCCGATGGTAAAACTACCAAAGTAGTTTATAATGATGTTTTGTAGCTGATGTCCATAGTATCAAAACCAAGTACCTAACCGAAAAACAAGTTAACCAGTACCTATTCATTGCACATCTTAAAGAGAAAAAACTTTTTTATACAAACATGATATTAATATTAAACAATATGCATACATCAACTTCACTAACTCACAAGTCACTACACCATGCGTACGAAGTCGCGGGCAACAGCTAGTCTAAAATAAATGACATTTGATTTTGCCATAGAATTGCAACCACAAGTCGCAAAAATGGCAGTGCGGTGAATGCAAAGTGAGTGAGTGCCTCTCACTCCGGAGTCAAGTGCGGTTGGTCGGGTTTGTCGCAACTCAAGTGTGCTTTGCCGGCCACAAAACTGAGCTTTGTTCTAACTTGTGCCGACGTTACTTGTAGGCAGTCACAACACGTACAAGCACCTACCTACCTTCTATAAAGGGTGTAAATTTTACTAGTGACCGATAGCGAAAACTTCAGACGGACTGGTGATAAGAAACCACTTTTTCAAGAAACATAGTTAGGTCAAAACACAAAAAAAAATAGAACCTCCTATATAAAATTGCGATCAGCTGATTTAAGTTACTATGGAAACTCAAAATATTTTGGTCATATTTTAACCTATTAATGGAAAGTTGTTCTTTATCACCAGTCCGTCTAGAAATTACACTATCGGTCATTAATGAAATTTTCACCCTATGTACAATCCTAATGAAACTGCGAAATTGTTGGTAACAACTTAGCTAGGTCGTACAAATATATTAATCAAATTTTGGTCGATGATACAATTTCACTTTGACTATAACAGAAGTAAATAAAATTTACCTGGATATTTTCTTAAGATGGTCGCTCCAGCGGCATATATCCTTAGAGCTGGATAAAAGGCCAGGGCTACAATGAAGTCGAAAAGCCAGAGTTTAGCTCCCCGCCGTATGTCGCCGAATCCGTGTTTTACAGTCGTTAACCCTACGTTGACCCTAAAAATAAAGAAAATATATTTATTGGTAGATGATAAAACTCAGGCATCCAAAGGTTTTTAGATAATTCCAATCATCCGATCTGGAGCTTGTTTTCTATGCAACTAAGGTACTCGGGGGTTACATGTGAATTGCAATTATTAGTGACAATGGGCTAATAACCTGTCACTATGCTGATACACAATTTTCTGAATGACCCTCAAATGTTTGACAGACGTGTACATTTTTACGGCTGTTTTCGCTCTGCCAACCCCGCTTGTGATATGTGTATGTATGTATTTAATTACACTTCTTCTTCTTCTTGTTGTGTGGGACAAAGAATCGTCAACGACCCGATGAACCCTGGTGTCAGAGTATTTCAACCGCCGACTACTAGTAGAAGGCCTATGACATGGTCGTGTAACGACCGCCGTATAAGTAAGTTTAATTACACTTATTTAAAACTGTAGTTAATGTGTAGTGTCGAAGAGCTATGAGTTGGTATGACTGAAACACAAGGCCGTGTAGTCACAATGATGATGTTGCGCCAAACAGAACAAATAACTGTTTATGAATGTCTCCCAACATAAATATTGAATCGAATTCTGTTTACTCCTCTAGATAGGTATAATACGGTAAATGGAAAGTTAAGATACTAATAGTTAGTTGTGATGAAACTAGCGACTCGGCCAGCGCGGTTTCACCCGCTCCTACTCGATTTACACCTTTGTTCCCAGTTTTCCTACTGATCAGTTCTACGGTAGAACAGGTGGGCATATTTTTGCCCACTAGTTCTATGGTGGAACAAATGAGCACATTATATGTCCCCCTTGTTCTACGATTTTAAAATATGATTGTTCAAGGATAGTTTGCTCAATTTCGAGGAGATTATCATCAAAACACACACACACTATAAAGCATATTTTGTATTGAGTACAATAAGTAAGTATAAAAGCTAACTTTCTAAGATAAAAAAAACAATAATTATATTATGTTTAATTTATAACTTTTAATTAACATAAACACCATACCAGTTTAAGCAAGCCTTTGAAAACCTATTCTTCTTCTTCTTCGTCAGCACGATTTCGCCCACTGTTAGGCACCTATTATGATACCTAAATTTTTTCATTTCATTTATTCATTGCTTACAAGTACAAGTATTAAAGGTCTTATATTATAGTGACAGATAAGTACATGCACCCGGATAGGGCATTGCGATTGAGGCATGCATGCGTTTTTGTCGATTTTACTATATTTTTTGGAAAGTTGCCTTACTTAATAATAATATAATCAACGCATCTTTTCTAGAAAATGACCAACACTGATTATGCCCTTCGTGCAATTTCGTATTTGCATGCATGTATTTTCTTGAATATTCCGACAGCTATCATTAACATGTAGATCTTATCATGACCTACGGACATTCCCTAAGAAATTAGTATATTTTGCATACTTTTTGATATAAACGGATTTTGAGTTTGACAGCTGTCACCAAAAATTTAGATCACATCTAGACCTACAACTTCCTTTAAGAAACTAGTAGTCTAGCTTGCATAGTGTTCGATATAAATGGGTTTTGAGTTTGACATCTGTCACCAAAAATGTAGATCGCATCTAGACCTACAACTTTCGTTAAGAAGCTAGTAGTCTAGCTTGCATAATTTTCTATATAAACGGGTTTTGAGTTTGACAGCTGTCAACAGAAGGTATTTTTTTAATTTATTGTCTACAACTATAACTTTGCGTTATTGAGATTATACAACGTTGACATTTATTTTGACATAATTGTTCAAATTCTAATGGTTTAACCTACTTGGTTTCTTAAATCGGAGATTGAAGTTTCACGTTGCTATTTGCATTAAAATAAAGTAAATATTAAATTTGGAAAAATCTGTGTTTATTGGTCACTAGTAACGAAACAGTAAATAAAAAGTGTATTTCGTAGCTAGTTACAAAAACCCGTATACATAACCTAAGTTTAGTAAGGAAAATTTACAAAAATTACAGCAAAATCCTCAAAACATGTTCGTGTCATAATAGGTTTTGATTTGTATGGCTTGATTAAACTGGTATGGTGTTTATGATAATTAAAAGTTATAAATGAAACATATTTTAATTATTGTTTTTTTATCTAAGAAAGTTGAGTTTCATACTGACTTATTGTACTTAATACAAAATATGCTTCAAAGTGTGTGTGTTTTGATGAGAATCTCCTCGAAATTCAGCTAACTATCCTTGAACAATAATATTTTAAAATCGTAGAACAAGGGGGACCTATAATGTGCTTATTTGTTCCACCGTAGAACTAGTGGGCAAAAATATGCCCACCTGTTCTACCGTAGAACTGATCAGTAGGAAAACTGGGAACAAAGGGTTTTCCCGTGGGAACTTCACCGGAATAAAGTATACATATAGGGTGACATTTTACAAGTGACCGATAGCGAAAACTCAGAATGGGCTGGTGATTTGGAAAAACTTTCTCCAAGGAACATAAGTAGCAATATGAAGAAAGATTAACCTGCCATACAAATTGACTAGGTAAGTATACTATTGACTTGTGCACTTTCATTGGAGAACCAATTTTCTTTTCAATTTTCGGTATATCTATCTTAAGGAAAGGTTTTCACCCACTTCCTCTTGAATTACTCTATCTATGAAAAAAACCCCATTAAAACACGTTGCGTAGTTTTGAAGATCTAACATAACGGTAGCAGAATATACGACTTAGCTATCATTAAAGGTGAAAGAACGATAAGAGATCTCATTTCTAATTTCATCAATTATTATAAGACATGTCTTGCATTCGATTATTCGTAAACAATTCCTTATCAAAAAAGCGATACCAATACGTATTTGTGTCATATGCAATAAGGGTCAAGTTTTGTTATTTATGGTAGACAAATCAAACAGCATGATACCCTCAATCTGGCTTCATAAAGTTTCCACTATTATACTAGTACTAGCGGCCCGCCCAGCGGTTTCACCCGCTGCTAACTGATTTCCAACGGGGAAACAGACTTTTCCCGACATAAATCATACATAAAAACCTTCCTCTTGAGTCACTCTATCTTCATCCAGATCTGTTTTGTGGTTTTGAAGATACATACAAACAAACAAACAGACAGGGACAGACGTGGGAAGCGACTTCACTTTAAATTCCGTTTTTGTTTTATCCCCCATTAGATGAAAAGGGGGTTAAAAGTTTGTATGAAAGTTCGTTGTCTTATGTGTGATCCGTTTCAAAATTAGTAATTAAACTTATGACTTAAAGTAATTAAACACGTGTTCAAGCATATTTGAATTTTTCACCCTTAATAGGGTCAAACGGGGGTTAAAAGTTTGTATGAAATTTCGTTTTTTAATTGAATGTGATCTGTTTTAAAATTTGTGGTTAGACTAATAACTAAAAATAATTAAACACGTGTTTCAGCATTTTTGAAATTTTAACCTTTAAATGGGTGAAAAGGGGGTTAAAAGTTTGTATGAAAGTTTTTTATCTTAAATGTGATCTGTTTCAAAACTTCTGATTAGACTCATAACTTAAAATAATTAATTACGTGTTTTCAGCATTTTTAAAAATTTTATCCTTTAGGTGTCAAAAGGGGGTCAAAAGTTTACTACCAGTTGGGCTACCCGTTTTCCAATGGGAATGTGACAATTTCCCGGAATAAATTATACTTATAAACCTTCCTCTCAAGTTACTCTATCTAATAAAAAAAACCGCATCAAAATCCGTTGGGTACTTCTAAAGATATAAGGAGACACCAAACGGGAAGCGACTTTATTTTATACTATGTAGTGATGATACCCATAATGCTACGTGCCCACTATGCACCTGCTCCTGCCGCTGCTGCCGCGAATATTGCGCGAAATACTTCCACGGAAGTATCAACGCGAGTGAGTGGTCACACACACTGCCGTCATACTCTTCTCTCAGCAATACGAGTGAGTGAGATAGCAATACATTCCACTCGCGTTTCGCTGACGTTTCTTTAACACGCGCACTAAAAGTATGTGCTCCTCCCTAGCCGGACCACCAATTAGTAGGTACTCACTTGATATTATTGTAAACACATGCTACCATAAGTCTACCTCTATCTCATTGGCATGAAATAAATAGTACTGCCAAGATTAATTAGATATTAATATTTTCTGTGGTTCTGCCACGGAGTACTGCTCTACAGCCGGACCATCATCAAATCTCCGAAACGTCTATAAGGAGCCGATTTTTTGTTTTGCGTAATAATTGTACTGAAAGTCTACCTCAAGATATAGATGACACAATTAAAAAAAAAACCTAAATTTGAAAGTTATTAGGTAATACAAGTGGTCCGGCTGGGAATGCGTGGACTGCAGCGACACAAAATGTTTAAAACAAAGTTTCTGCGTAAGACTGTTCGTACAAATAAATCCACCACAATCCGTTGGGTGGTTTTGAAGATTTAAGCATACATGCAAACAGACATAGGAACTTATTTTATAGTATGTAGTGAATTAGTGATACATGCTTTAGATCAAGCTAGCATTAACTAATTTAAAATATAATATTTTGAAACCTCACATAATGTCTCCCCAAAACAAATGCTTTGTTAGCCACTAATGATCATAATAACACATGCTACATTCGAATGCTAAGCGTGGTTGTACAATTTGTACGTATATTTTCAGCATAGTTTTTTATTTATAGCGAGTGTAGCCGTGAACAACCTCGCCAGTGGCGCCACTTCACAAATAAAGTTTTCTCTATTAGAATCTCCGTTGCTCAAGTTTTTAGTATTATCCTTAATTAAAATTAGAACCTGCAAACTCAATGAAATATTCGCTGTTAGCGTTGGGTTTGCCGTTGGACGACTCGGTGTCCCACACGAAAAGAGAGAGAGAGAGAGAATGGCAGGGCGGTGGGACGGTAGTTCACAGATCCGGGGTTTAATCCCCCGCCGACGCTAAATAATTTTTAAATTATTATTTTCATTTATGATTTGGCAACTTTTATTTGTGTTTGCTTTATCCCTAACACTAACACTTTGTAATAGTAACTGGTAATAATGTTTACTTGCTTTCCGCTTTCCACCAGGTCGTAGATGACCGTGTCACAGAGCAGCACCAACAGTATCACCACAAATATGTGGTAGATGGCTTTGATATGCAGGGATTTGTCTATGAGGACCGTCAGGGGTGATTCACGAGGAGAGAATTCCGGGTCTTCTGAAGTTTTGGTTACGTTTTTCGTGACGCCATTTTTGAAGTGGTCCTCCGCTTCCGTCTGTTGCCTGCGATGGCGAAGAGTTCCTTCCATCCTTCGTTAGTCCTAAAAAAAGCGGACATAATTTTTTAACTACATTTTTAGCCCGCAGCTGTTATTTCCCTGGGACAGACATGTTTACCCGCAGTAAAAGTAACTTTTATGTTATTCCATATACTCACACTCAAGCAATACAAGACACATACTCACGAATTCATAATATGAATATAGATCGAGATTAAACTGAACATAACTTTATAGTATAATATGGAATGTGTGTTCAAAACTATAATTACAAAAAGCTAAGCTCTCAATCAAACCCAATCAACTACACATGAACGTTAATCACTAGAGAAGATTAGTGAGTAGGTAATCCTCTCTTACAAATATTTCGAATACTGACTATTACTAAAACTATTTTATGGGTAGAATTGATGTAATTCTAAGCCGACAGCACATAACTATTATTCTTCTTCTTAATAAGCCTACATCGTCCCACTGCTGGGCAAAGGCCCACTCGGTGGCCCAGAGTAAAACAGGATGGCAAGAGGGAGGCAATTATTTTATTAATGTAATAATATATTTTATTTATAAGTTCTTAGGTACGTACATGGATTGATATTCAATTAATGGTTATATATCTATGGCCTATACTCTTTTAAGAACTGGTATTATTTACGTTATTAAAAAATCAAGACTGATATATCTATGTAGTTTTGTTTACATCACGGTTGAACACTTTGGATAGAAGTAATCGTTTACTTAACTAATCTCTTAAAGTTTTATAGCAGGATTAAAACTTAACTCAATTGAGCCATCAAACTAACCTACGGTTCGTCTACTTTGATTACTACTTTAGCGATCTTACATCAAGATAAATGTAATCAACACTTAAGGATAGGTTTCTTTTTCTTAACCGTAATAAACTGCTAAACATGTAGAATGTTTAAATTGTGATTGATGGTGTTTATAACTTCCAAATTTTTTTGCACTTCAGAATTAAGTATTCGGATATTTTAAAATCTATATCAATCGTTAACACAGAAATATTATTATCTTAGTGATTTCGTGTAAAAATTGGGTCAAGAACTCACCCGTCGCTTTCACTTTAAAATAAGTAATCCTTATAACCACATGTTTAAAGCATTATATCTTCTTTGTTACACATTTCACTGTGGAAAATCTGTCTAAACTGGTTTTCTTTCACATGTTTCTCCAATTCTAATCAATTTTCTAGCCTTGTTTTTTAACCGCGCAGGTAGATTGAAAATTTTTTATAGTAAAAATAAACTTACCGTAAACAATAACGGAGATGTTAGTGAGAATAGGTTGGAACACTAAAGACTTGACTGAATCGTCGATGTATGTTAGATCAGCTATTACAAAATGATATCACAGACCTACTACGACCTTTCACACTAGATAATACGGTTTGCGCACTGAGTCTTAAATTAACTTTTGGTAATTAAAACACGCTTACTTTGTTGCATTTTAGGTATCGGTATGATTATAACGAATTCTCTTATCAATTTACTTTATATGTCTTTATAAATCTCAGTTATAACCAGCAAAATATTATATTTCTAGAACAAGGCGTTCTCAACAATGCACATTTTAAGAAGAACACAATCACTAAATATTAGTCATCATTGAAAGATTGACACAAAATAATTTACCGATTGCAAATAAGACCCGCTTGATGATTTGTTTACTTGAACTAACTCAGTTATTAAAACACACACTTTGACACGGCATTCTACACGAGGACATACTGATCCATACCAATCTAAGAAGGAAATTATCTTTTATACCACACCTACATCTAAAGTGCCCTATAGCTTAATAAAACGTAGAGAGGAACGTGAGTCATTGTTGACGCTTCAAATGAGCGGGAGACAATAGTCCATACAAATCATTTTCTTCCCTAGGGAAGAAAACATGCAACTGTCAAAACATTCGTAAAACACAAAGCAAACTCAATAAGTCCATTCAGCCTGCTAAGATATTAGAGTTAATATTTATGTAGTCAAAATAGACTTACTTGTAGACTTGGCAGAGTGGACTTAATGCGTTTGCCTTGTACGAAATACATGGAAGAAGGGAATCACTCTAACGAGCCAATTTGCATTGAAATTTTCGTGAAAATAATTTCAGTTTTATTTAATTGTTTGTTTTGTTCTAAAGACACCAAACGGGTGTCTCCTTATATCTTTAGAATTACCCAACGGATTTTGATGCGGTTTTTTTTATTAGATAGAGTAACTTAAGAGGAAGGTTTATAAGTATAATTTATTCCAGGAAATTGTCACATTCCCATGGGAAAACGGGTAGCCCAACTTGTAGTAAACTTTTGACCCCCTTTTGACACCTTTGAGGATTTAAATTTCAAAAATGCTGAAACACGTATTTAATTATTTTAAGTTATGAGTCAAATCAGAAATTTTGAAACAGATCACATTTAAGATAAAAAACTTTCATACAAACTTTTAACCCCATTTTAGGGTTAAAATTTTAAAAATGCTGAAACACGTGTTTAATTATTTTTAGTTATTAGTCTAATCACAAATTTTGAAACAGATCGAATTCATTTTAAAAATCGAACTTTCATACTAACTTTCAACCCCCGTTTGACCCTATTAAGGGTTAAAATTCCAAATATGCTGAAACACGTGTTTAGTTATTTTAAGTCATAAGTCTAATCACTAATTTTGAAACGGATCACACTTAAGACAACGAACTTTCATACAAACTTTTAACCCTCTTTCATACCTTGGGTTATTTATTCTTATGCTTTAGGGGATTAAAAAAAAAAACGGAATTTAAAGTAAAGTCGCTTCCCACGTCTGTCCCTGTCTGTTTGTTTGTTTGTATGCTTAAATCTTCAAAACCACTTAACGGATCTGGATGAAGTTTTTTTAAAAGATAGAGTGATTCAAGAGGAAGGTTTTTATGTATGATTTATGTCGGGAAAATATCTGTTTCCCGTGGGAAATCAGTTAGCAGCGGGTGAAACCACTGGGCGGGCCGCTAGTATAATATAAATGTTATATCAGAGCGCACGGACAAACCTTGACAGATTTTTGTTGCGTTCAATTGTAATTGTTGTTTTTCCTTTATGTAAATATTTTATAATGTATACTTTCCACTTTTAAGATGACTTTTTTCAAATGTTATCTAACACGGGATATAAATTCTCTTAACTTACATTAAATTTTCCGCTGTCACATTCCGTCAAATGGGTTAGGAAAAGGATAGGCGATATCTAAAGGGCGGGGCACACCGGCTCCGTATCCAGCTCTCGTCCGTAGTCACGCACGTGATCACGTCCGTACACCCCTGCCACACCGGGTTACGGACACGATACGGACGTGGTTACGCAGGTTACGGCGTACCTACGGACGAGAGCTGCAAGGGGTCTGTTGCGTACCCAGCCGACGCCATATTGCTTTTCATGCTTATTTCTCGAATCGAAAACTTACGCGATGTCTCGAGAAGATTGTGAGGACGGCCTAAGTAGTTCTTCGGAAGACCGAAGAAGAAGCATTGTTGCTTTTATTGTGCCAAAATTGTGGTAGCCCGTAGTCCGTACCTCGTCCGTACTACGCGCTGGACAGAGCTGTGCGTGTCCGGACGTGTTTGGTGTGACGTCCAATAGGGAATCTCATAGAATACAACGTCATCACTGCACGCAGAGTACGCAAACGGTTTGTCTTTTGGAAGCTGTACGGCGTAACCCTACAGTGCGTGCAGCACGGAACGGATACGCAACGCAAGCGGTGTGCCGTATCTCATACAGTCCCATACATTACAACGTCATAAGTTCGTGCGTGACTACGGACGAGAGCTGGATACGGAACGCATACGGAGCCGGTCTGCCCCGCCCTTTAAGTCCTGTCATATTTAAAAATGTCAATGGGTTCTTCGCAATTTCTAGGCAATTATTCACCATTGTTTCATGGTCGCCTTATTTTGACAGATATAAGACATGACGTGACTAAGATATCTCCTATGTTTCACTTAACCTATTGGACAGAAAGTGACAGTACTAATTTAATATGTGAGCTTCGGATTAGTAGTAGGTACACCCGCAATAGGCAACGATGAGGGATCCTTGGTTTAGAGATTTGCATCTTTGTAGCTATGCTCCGTTTATTTAAGGATGACCAATAATGTAAACAAACTTTGTATGTAAATGACAGCTCGCAACTGTCAGTTACATACAAAGTTTGTTTACATTATTGGTCATCCTTAAATAAACGGAGCTTAGATATTTTCATTCTATTGTAGCTTATAGCTGAAACATTTCATTTGTATGGCCATTACTATGAAACAAACTGCATAAAAAATCCAAACAAAATCAGAAAAGCAATTTCAATTTCAATTTACTACTCTTCAGCGACAAAAGTGAACATAAATAACGCAATCACTTAAAGCGACCAAGTTGCGTTTGGAACTTATCAGGCGCTTTTAATGTTTGTATTTTTGATACATTATTTGACGTCAAACTAGTGTAATTTTTGGTTGGGCTGGCTTAGAATAGCATCACCCCCTTATGCACATATGTGTCGTAAAAATCTAATAAGGGACACATTTTCAATTAAACTACTACTATAATAGACACAACAAACAGTCCAGTGCTGGACACAGGCCTCCGCCTTTTAGAAGGAGATTTGCCATTTCTTTGTGTGTATATTTTGCACTGCACCCGCCAATCCGCCTGCCAAGTATGGCAAATCTCCTCCTAAAAGTCGGAGGCCTGCGTCCACCACTGGACTGTTTGTTGTGTCGATTATAGTAGTAGTTTATTTGAAAATGTGTTCCGATGGAAATGTATCTCGATTATTTCAAACCACTGTTGAAATTAGTTGGCACTATTGGGTATATTGAATTAAATTCTGGATTGGCTTGTCAGTTGTACCTTCATCACAAGGACAATTGAAATTGAGTGAAATAAACGTGACTAGAATTTACGAGTGTGTAGAATATGTGGATACGCGAAAGATGGACCTCATGCACTTGCAGCAAAATGTGCATTGTATTCAAAATTCATGTGACCTTGCCCGCTTTTTAGTACCTTGGTACTTATACTTTATAGTTTAGTACCAACCATTTACAAGGATAAACTCGCTTAGGAAATAATCAAATAATGGGATGAAAGCTGCTCGTTCGTAATTAAATATGCTTTTTATCTACAATAAGCATTTTGTGTTCAAGTATATTGGCTATTAAACGTCCAACGCAATCTGGCTGCCTCGGTCCGCTGTAAGAGTTTTTTAAATACATAAGCTGAACTGTTGTGTATTTTTCTATATGTAATGTCCTTTGTGTTATTATGTATACAATAAACGGTTAAAAAAAATACTGCCTGGCAGAGAATGCTACCTAGCATTTAAGCATTGTTTTACTTTTTCAATTGTTGCATTTCTACTTGTTTGGTAACAAAGAATTGTGGTTAAGTACTTAACTACCTACTATTATTCAGCGAGTTACCAATCTAAGGTGGGCGAATATCTGACCCTTACCAGAATACATATTATACTTATTCATCTATAAGTGTACATACATACATACACATATACGTCTGTATCCGTTGGGGGGTAGGCAGATCGTTAACGGCCGTAAAAATACAGTCGCTATCGCCACGTTTGTCAAATATTTGAGGGCCGTTTCAGAAAAATGGTGTATCACTAGGCAGGTTGTCAGCCTGTCGCATAGTATTGTAATACACATGAAACCATCGAGTCCCTTAGTCGGCTCTTACGACACCCGCTGGAAAGAAATGATATTCTAAACCCGCATCACATGGCGCCGGATCTATATGTGTAAATCTATTATTCTAAGACGAAGTCCAAAGAGACAAGTGCCTACGCTATGCTTGCCCTAGTTATTATATTATCTGTGCCTTAGTTGAATACATAACTCCATCCTGATATTAAAACATTTGTCAAAAACTATTTTACGGATGTCCTCGGCTAGATCATTGTTAATAATTTATCACCACCGCTTATTGTTTTCAGTAGCTATCCTCCTACATCCAATCGTAGGGTTTATGGTGTATTTTATGGTCACCATATGCGTCAACTTGTAACGGCCTATTTCAGGTGGATAAGGCGGTAAGATATCCCTTGGTAATAATAAAACCTGGCCAATTTATACTATAGAGTGTGTTCGCAAAATATTTTAAGGGTAAACAGGGTAAGCTTCGTTTGGTCAATGTAATATTTATGTTTAAATATACTTACTCATAGTTTTCGGTTTCAACAACATTTACTACGGCGATTAGTCAGCTACGGTCAAAGACTACGTCGTAGTAAGCAGCGTAGCATGCTACGTAACAAAGCATAATTTTTCTTTTACTAAGTACCTATTTATATTTCATTATGAAGTCTCCAAGAGGCCTTCCTATTACAACATCCTGCGTTATAGCCCATTTTTATGTTTCCGTTACGTTGTTTATTGAGTCGTAAAGATGATCGGCACACTGTGCAATATTGTCTGCATTGATTCTCTTCGATCGCGTTTTTTTATGTCGACAATAAAATATTATTTGGTGCGAGGGTGTAACCAGAGCTGATTGAAGATATAAAGTGTATTTTCGTACGGTATTAATATGTACAATGTTTTATAGTATTTTAATGCCATAATTTGTTCCAATATTTAGTATATTAGTACTGAATTAGGTACCTTATCCATAAGCTGCAGCTGCAGCAAAGAGTTGATCGAATGAAAGCTGCTGGTTAACAATTAAATATGTACAATAAGTATTTTGTGATACAAACATGATTGCAAACTGGCCGCCTCGGTCCGCTGTAAGAGTTTTTTTAAACATAACCTGAACTGTCGTGTATTTTGAGAATGAAAAGATAAAGAATGTGGTCACACCTGTTCCAAAGCTGTTGACGGTCCTGATTACTCTACAAGAGATTAAAGCGTGATTGTGTACCTATATGTACGTGCAATTTATTTTATAAATGGAAAATCTCAGCTCTATAACTACTTCAACTTTACCTTCGTAACGGATTACTGGAAACAAATTAAGCATTTTTATATATTCCGTTGGAGAATAAGTGATGAAGTGTTGAATAATTCATAAGTTGGTGGGTAAGTTGGAGCGGCATAAGCGATGTGCAAGCAAACAAAGGCCATGTGACCTTTGCCATTTTCTGGCTCGGCCAGGATGAAGCTTTAAAACTAGCGTTTTTTTCATAGTTGTGGATGACCGATGTATTCTTGGTAGAGTAGCCGCAGTCAAAAAAGAGGGTGAGGCAGAGCCGTATTGGTTTATATCGTCCTGCGAAGCGCCCTCTATTTTTATCGGAACGAATACGAGGCTAAGCTAAGTCGAATAGGTAAAATGATCTATATGATTGATACAGCCACAGTGGTAGTAGTTCTACGGATAAGGGATAGGTGGCGCTTTTACAAATAATGTAATAGGTATTTCTAAACATATGTCGAAAAAGCAAGAGAAATATTCAAAATAGCAATGGAAACAGTGACGGAATAACAGCTTGTATGACGGAGTTGCCAAAATATGCCGTGTGATGCCGTGGGTGTCGTTAAAACTACTAGTGGATAAATTAATTCTGAATATTGGCACCAGCCTTCCCAGTGTATGCACTACACTGTGGTGGTAATACACCCAATATAGGAAGGCCCATGTCTAGCAGTGGATCTTTGTGGCTATTATGTGTTTGTAGGTATATGACAAAGTTAGAGCGGTTTAAAGAATATGGTAAATGGACAACGATCCAAGCAGTACTAGAATTCGAAGATAACGGACAGCGCACAGATGGTTTATAGTAAAGCTGTTACACAATAACCCATTTGGCGCTTATTTCATGGCCTATCTCACACTAGCCTAAGCTTACTGGCTCACTGGTTCACAAACTTGCTACCTTGTAACTGCTATCGCTGCTCCATACCCTCTTGATATTCAGGCGGCGAACAGACAAGACATAGGGTAAAGTTCGTTAAAGTGTGTTTAATATTTAGCTTCATATTTCAGTGTTTTATTTATTACCGGGTTCAAAGCTTTTATGAAAGATAAACTAAAATATTTGCTTACAAACTTCTACCATAATTTGTGTCACAGAAATATAACTTTCACATTCCTTTGCTTGAGCAATTGGGTAGTTATTGATACCACCGACCAACCAGTAAAGAAAAACTCAAAAAAGCTTTATCGCACATTCAAAATACAAATACCAGGAAAACTACCTAAACTAAAAAAGCGCAAAGATGATCTCTACCAGACATCCTTTGGGTGGAGGATAAATCAAAGACCAAACTATTTTAACGGTGCTTTAAACGATAGAAATGTTGCTGCTGATTCACAGGTTAATCCCTTAGTTAAGATAGTTTTCACCGCATGATTTTCCGGTGTATTCTGTGCGGTTAAACTAAGTTCTAAAACATGTGCGGGAAATATATGGGTGACAGCGACATAGCATGTTTAATGTCAGCGTCGTCAGTGACCTTATCTTCCCAAGACAAGTCGTGCAAGTTCATTAGAAGGTACGGTCATCTAAGCCTTATTGTTTACCTAAACCTTTGTAAATATTAAAGGTGTTATTCTGGATTTAAAGTTAGCTGGAAATATTTGGGAGAACTAGTCCATCTTTTATTTCGTGTAAGACACCAAGCAGATGAAGGACCAGATGAACCCTGGCTTCAGAGTTTGTAAACCATCTACTAATTGTAGTAGTCTACACACTCACACGTCTCTTCCACGAAACTGAATAACTTTTCCTGAGGATATAGGTCATATAGGTTGAAGGAAAAATTTTGAATTTGGTTTCAAGTATTTAAAAGTTGCACTTTAATTTTTCAAAAACGTAAATTAATTCACCAAGTTATTTTTCTATACCTACCTTCTATATTTCTAATAGGGAGTTTTCTCTTAGAAAATTTAAAAAAGGCTTAGAACTATGTAGATGGCGTTGAACTGACTATGTTACTAAATGCAGCCAAAATGCATGAAATGAAAATTAATGTTTTTTCCGATTCTATCCTCGTTTTTAGCGCCTTGTTTTTAATTAAAACTCTGTTTTGTTTGTACGTTGTTTTTGTTCGTATGCAGGGAAGCATATTATTATAAATATTTTTGTGATGCGAGTGATGTAGTAGTTTACGTTTCGTTTTACGATCTATGAGATCCAAGTGAAAATATTTAAAAATATGTGACGCTTCGTTCCTTACGGTAACGTACCAATTACTGCGCCATCTATCCAGACTAATGGAGAGTTAAAAATAAATAAAAAGAAAACCCCCTATTGCATAAAGTACACCGACAAGTCATATTTTTTTAAATTATAAATGTCTCATTATGTTCGGATTACAAACTCGAAGTTGTATAAAGATCTGCCTATAAAACAGTTTCTTCTCAAACGCTAAAGCGTAATGTCTAATGAGATGGCACTCCTTTCGATAAAATGGAGAAATGAAACGAATTACATCTGAACAACAGCAGAGTAAAACATTTTCAAAAATACGTATCAAGCCATATTACGTTCTCGTATTGAATTTTTCCTTGTATTAGACCTTGCAATCGCCGGTGCGGACGTTTAAAAATTGTATTGAGTGTTAATTTTGTAAAGTGTAGATAAGATAGTGTATGCAACTGCATATAATTAGGCATGAAAATGTTTGTGTGAAACTATTATCGCATCGCATTCTAATGCCCCCCATTATATGACAGCTGCTTAAACTACTATTTTCGCTAGCTTATTTTTTAAGAAGATTTATCTTTTAGCCAACCCACGTCTTGTGAGTAAGTAGTTTTTAGGCAATGAGAAATGAAATGACGGAAACAAAATTTACCACATGAATTCGTTTACGGTAAGGTTTTATAAAGATCGAAGTGCGTTCAGGCCAGACTGAAGCGATTACTGACGCTCCGATGGACACCACTCGTTCTATTGTAGAGATATTTCGTAGCATCGTAGCACAAAGGTGCTCGTAGCTGCTACGGGGTAGGTATAAAGCTTTTTCTTTCCTTTTTTATTTATCAATATCGTTACGTTTCGCTGAATAAAACGTAGTAGGCTTATTACACCTGCGAATCAATAGTTGTTTTGAGTATCGAATAAGCCTTTTGATGGATGACAAAATGTAGCTGTCGTCAAAGACAAGTAAATTATGTGCTTACTTTAAAGCTTGGTTAATGTCGTGTTAAATGCAAGTACGAGTAACATTAGCGTTTACTGGCTTAGGTATATTTCAAGGCGATTAATAAAACAAATTTTCGTGAATTGAATTAAAATGACGTTGTATTTTTAGCGATTTATTTTTTCGGCTTTTACTCTGATACATCGTCAACTTGAGTGCCTACTTAATTCACGCATAAAAAGCTTGCAATAAATTGAAGATTTGTTTTTAAACATAATGAATACTAACGATCTGAGACAGTGATCGTTAAGCCAAGTCAGAAGCCATTAGACGGCAAGAGCATTGTAATCAGGTGACTACCCTAACAATATCTGCGATAAATTATGCTGTAAAAAGTACTTTTTTTATATTTATAATAAATTTCACACATTTTTTATATACACACGCCCGAGATTTGAACCCATGGTTGAGCCAGTTAATTGTGTATAACAACAACACGCTTGTGTAACATTTTTGCTTTCTTTTCTTTTTGGTTTGGATCCAATATGCAGTTTTTTACAAGTTACAAATTATATCGACGAATACCAAATTTTAAAACACTTCCCGTGTTTGTTAGGTATACAATTTTGGAAAACATGCATAATTTTGCCTGCTTGCGCTAGAAATTTTTTAAAACTGCAAGTTTTCAAAAATTATATCATCGTATTTTTGAAAACTTGCAAAATTTTCAAGCGCGGGCAGGATTTGAACCTGCGACTTTCGCATTACTAGTGGCGACGCCTCTTCCATCTGGGCTACCGCAGCTCATTTCCTGCCCGCCAATTTTGCTAGTGTATTTTAATGCCAGTAACGCTTGGCATGGCTCCATCTACCGGGTTAGTTTTTTTTTTTCGTCGCCACTAGTAATGCGAAAGTCGCAGGTTCAAATCCTGCCCGCGCTTGAAAATTTTGCAAGTTTTCAAAAATTGTATACCTAACACGGGAAGTGTTTTAAAATTTGGTACTCAATATATCACCGTAATTTTTATGTTTGACTATGAATTCCTTTTTTGATTTTGAAGGTACTAAACTGTTTCATCTAATGAATTGATGACAGTTCACTTCACAACACAAACAATAACTTGGTGAAATTAAACTAATAACTTTGTGATAGCAGAAAAGAGGAGAAAAACACACGAAAACTCATTTACAAGGTATTTGCAGTGCAGTCCCAAACAAAGCTCTGTTGGCCAGCTTAAGTTAGATTTAAAACAGTGTCCAAAGGGATAAACATAACTGAGATTTATTTTAGAGTGGATTCTGGTGTCAACAAACCTGAACATAATATCTTCCTCTTGCAGTCCTCAAAACCGCCTAATGGCTTTCTGTGTCCTTTAGATCTGTATGGCTAGCTGACTTTAATTTTTTTAAATGTTTTAATGGATTAATTTACCAAAGCAACAGTGCCAAAGCCACTTTGCCCAGCAACAGACTTTGGCCCCACTCATGCCTCAAAGGACCAGGTCCCAGTGGCTCCGAGATTCGGAAACGTACCAATATAACAATAATAATGAATAATTTTATTATGTTTCTGTACCACATACAACAGTTATTATGAGTTGCACGTGCTAGGTTTACAATAATCTAATGGGGTCCAAACTTTGTCGTTAGACCTGTGTCTGGGACATCAAGAGCTCCTCCGGAAAGCGGTGTCCAGAAAAACTGTGGTAGCACTTGGTCATACAGTTTCAAACTAAAACATAAAGAAAATACAAAAGTAGAAGTAGATGTAGGAATGCTTAGATACTACAGGGATAACAGTGTGTTAACATGTAATAATGCGTTCTAAGGCATTATATTAGCTCGAAATTACGAAATACAATATTTGTTAAATGGTTTGTTTCGGTTCTGTGACAGACATGACATGACAGTTTACTTTGTAACATTGATACAAATATTCATATGATTTCTATGGCAATCATCTATTGAGAAGTGTACACCGTTAAATATCTTTTGAATTTCATTATTTTCTTCTGTGAAATAAACCAAAGGTGCATTGTGATGTCCCACAGGTGCTGGACCCTCGTAAAACTTTTATCACAAATTAGGGAGACGGCGCGTGGATCTTGTTGTTTGCACGTCACCGTGAGCTGGAGCTTTTTCCCGGGATAATACCTGCCAGGACACCTGTTTAACTGTTACACTGCGCCACAGAACTATGACAAAAGCTATAGAATCAACACAATATTTTACTTTATACAAAAATAACTATATCTTATTCAATTTTGCTTCATTACCTTAAGCAAGTAAAAGCAAGATGCAAAAGACCAACTGTTTTTATCATTTTCGTTCATATCACCAGTTTCAACCGGCCAGAATGGAGTACATGCCATTGGAGTCCAATTAAACCAATCAATTTAAGAAGTAAAGTAAAAACTCCTTGTAGTACTACTGGCGATGTGTCAAAGTAAATCGTTGTTTATGACAACTGAATTCTGACGTATAGTAAATGAAACTTGTGACAACCTTCCAATTGGCGATACGATTAACCTAATATTAAGATTTAAAATGTTTTTCCCTTCCGCTAGTTATATTCAACTCTCTCAACTTTAATTTTTACTGTTTTTATTGTTTGTTAAAAAAAAACACAGGTAATGAGTTTTGTCGTATTTGATGTATTTTTTTTGGTGACAGTTTGGCGCCCACGTGTTAGGAACCCTCTCTAAATTCAAAAATAACGCTTCTTCTAGCGTAAACCATTTCGGCCCTCCTCATTCGGTCCTCTCCCTCCTTCCCTCTCAAAATTTTAAAACAACTTAACTTAGTAGCCTAAATAATATACTTTGGCCCTCCTCTCTTGGCCCTCTTAGCCCTCTCTACCCTCCAGCTTAAGACCTTACTTGAATTATAGACTTAACAATAATCTTATACTAGCCTAAACTTTACTTTACTATCTTATCATTTTTCTTCTATTTTTACTTTATTAACCTTTCTTTCTCAATTATTTTCCTACTACTTTATTACTAAAAGAAAATGAGGCCAATAAATACACACTACTTAACAAACCTGAGCTCGAGTACGAAATAAAGCTAAGATTAGGTGACCCAGCTGATACGGTCGTGGCTCTCAAGAGGCAGATTCTTGGGCTCATTGAGTCCAACCCTGAATACGTAGTCGACTCACCAGTCTCCCTCGCACAAGATATAGCGGAAACAAACGCTACCCTAGCTTTTCTAGAACCTAAAATTACTCAAATCACCGAAGGGGTGACTCGGCTTATCCCTAAGGTGGAGACCTATATTAATCATATTTTTCATCGTATAGAACGAATGGACCCGGACACTGACCCCTCTTTAAATGATGACCTTAAAAATTTAAAAAACAAATTCGCGGACCTCGAAAAAATCTTTCTGTCGGCCATACCATCATCCCCTGACCCAGACTCTGAACAGCAAACACAAGACCAGCACACTCAGGCAGAACACAACCAGGAAACACAAGACCAGCACACTCTGGCAGAACACAACCAGGAAACACGAGACCAACATACCCAAGAGGAGCACGATCAGGAGCAATACGTTGAGATATTTAGCACACCGCAGTACTCCCACCCGCAAATTCCTCCCCCTTTAGGACAACAACTCGATAAAAGCCTTCAGGAATTAAAAAAAATTAACTTTTCCGGGAAAACTTGTCCCCGGTCCTTTATCCAAAATGTGGAGGAATTTCGCGTATCCAGGAGAATAGATCCACAGTCACTTATGAGCAGAATCTTTGACATCTTTACTGACTCAGCTCTACATTGGCTTAGGTTTAAAACAAACATGAACCCTAATTACACATGGAAACAACTCTGTGCCGACCTAATCAACGATTTCGGAGGCCATGACTTTGACTACAAATTTCTAGAATCTATTAGAAGCAGAACTCAAGGTCTGTCTGAGCCAATTATCATTTATGTGTCGATAATGTCAGGCATGTTCAATAAGCTTTCTAAACCATTATCAAGCGAAGAGAAACATACATGAAAGTACATGTTACTAAGGAGTGTCCGTTAATTCGGCACCGAACACAAAATAAGTTGGAGTTGTGTCTGCTGTTGATCGTGTTGATTTGCCTTAAGTATGAAGGCTTGAATGGTGATGGTGTGTAGGAGGCTTTAGGATTGTTTTGGTTGGGGTTAGGTCTATGCATATAGCCTGTTTTACTAGAGGATGGTGTGGGAGGCCCGAGAGGTTTGTAGTTGAATTCTGCAGCGAGTGGATCTGGGAGTGGTTCCTTAAAGTTCTTATTTTTGTCGATTACTTTCTCATACTGTTGGCAGGCAGTTATGAGTTGTTCTAGTGTCAGTATGTTCATGTGTGCTATGAAGTTAGAGTAGCAGGGCCTTATGTTCCTCATTATTATTTCTAGCTTCTCTTCGCTTGATAATGGTTTAGAAAGCTTATTGAACATGCCTGACATTATCGACACATAAATGATAATTGGCTCAGACAGACCTTGAGTTCTGCTTCTAATAGATTCTAGAAATTTGTAGTCAAAGTCATGGCCTCCGAAATCGTTGATTAGGTCGGCACAGAGTTGTTTCCATGTGTAATTAGGGTTCATGTTTGTTTTAAACCTAAGCCAATGTAGAGCTGAGTCAGTAAAGATGTCAAAGATTCTGCTCATAAGTGACTGTGGATCTATTCTCCTGGATACGCGAAATTCCTCCACATTTTGGATAAAGGACCGGGGACAAGTTTTCCCGGAAAAGTTAATTTTTTTTAATTCCTGAAGGCTTTTATCGAGTTGTTGTCCTAAAGGGGGAGGAATTTGCGGGTGGGAGTACTGCGGTGTGCTAAATATCTCAACGTATTGCTCCTGATCGTGCTCCTCTTGGGTATGTTGGTCTCGTGTTTCCTGGTTGTGTTCTGCCAGAGTGTGCTGGTCTTGTGTTTCCTGGTTGTGTTCTGCCTGAGTGTGCTGGTCTTGTGTTTGCTGTTCAGAGTCTGGGTCAGGGGATGATGGTATGGCCGACAGAAAGATTTTTTCGAGGTCCGCGAATTTGTTTTTTAAATTTTTAAGGTCATCATTTAAAGAGGGGTCAGTGTCCGGGTCCATTCGTTCTATACGATGAAAAATATGATTAATATAGGTCTCCACCTTAGGGATAAGCCGAGTCACCCCTTCGGTGATTTGAGTAATATTAGGTTCTAGAAAAGCTAGGGTAGCGTTTGTTTCCGCTATATCTTGTGCGAGGGAGACTGGTGAGTCGACTACGTATTCAGGGTTGGACTCAATGAGCCCAAGAATCTGCCTCTTGAGAGCCACGACCGTATCAGCTGGGTCACCTAATCTTAGCTTTATTTCGTACTCGAGCTCAGGTTTGTTAAGTAGTGTGTATTTTATTGGCCTCATTTTCTTTTAGTAATAAAGTAGTAGGAAAATAATTGAGAAAGAAAGGTTAATAAAGTAAAAATAGAAGAAAAATGATAAGATAGTAAAGTAAAGTTTAGGCTAGTATAAGATTATTGTTAAGTCTATAATTCAAGTAAGGTCTTAAGCTGGAGGGTAGAGAGGGCTAAGAGGGCCAAGAGAGGAGGGCCAAAGTATATTATTTAGGCTACTAAGTTAAGTTGTTTTAAAATTTTGAGAGGGAAGGAGGGAGAGGACCGAATGAGGAGGGCCGAAATGGTTTACGCTAGAAGAAGCGTTATTTTTGAATTTAGAGAGGGTTCCTAACACGTGGGCGCCAAACTGTCACCAAAAAAAATACATCAAATACGACAAAACTCATTACCTGTGTTTTTTTTTAACAAACAATAAAAACAGTAAAAATTAAAGTTGAGAGAGTTGAATATAACTAGCGGAAGGGAAAAACATTTTAAATCTTAATATTAGGTTAATCGTATCGCCAATTGGAAGGTTGTCACAAGTTTCATTTACTATACGTCAGAATTCAGTTGTCATAAACAACGATTTACTTTGACACATCGCCAGTAGTACTACAAGGAGTTTTTACTTTACTTCTTAAATTGATTGGTTTAATTGGACTCCAATGGCATGTACTCCATTCTGGCCGGTTGAAACTGGTGATATGAACGAAAATGATAAAAACAGTTGGTCTTTTGCATCTTGCTTTTACTTGCTTAAGGTAATGAAGCAAAATTGAATAAGATATAGTTATTTTTGTATAAAGTAAAATATTGTGTTGATTCTATAGCTTTTGTCATAGTTCTGTGGCGCAGTGTAACAGTTAAACAGGTGTCCTGGCAGGTATTATCCCGGGAAAAAGCTCCAGCTCACGGTGACGTGCAAACAACAAGATCCACGCGCCGTCTCCCTAATTTGTGATAAAAGTTTTACGAGGGTCCAGCACCTGTGGGACATCACAATGCACCTTTGGTTTATTTCACAGAAGAAAATAATGAAATTCAAAAGATATTTAACGGTGTACACTTCTCAATAGATGATTGCCATAGAAATCATATGAATATTTGTATCAATGTTACAAAGTAAACTGTCATGTCATGTCTGTCACAGAACCGAAACAAACCATTTAACAAATATTGTATTTCGTAATTTCGAGCTAATATAATGCCTTAGAACGCATTATTACATGTTAACACACTGTTATCCCTGTAGTATCTAAGCATTCCTACATCTACTTCTACTTTTGTATTTTCTTTATGTTTTAGTTTGAAACTGTATGACCAAGTGCTACCACAGTTTTTCTGGACACCGCTTTCCGGAGGAGCTCTTGATGTCCCAGACACAGGTCTAACGACAAAGTTTGGACCCCATCAGATTATTGTAAACCTAGCACGTGCAACTCATAATAACTGTTGTATGTGGTACAGAAACATAATAAAATTATTCATTATTATTGTTATATTGGTACGTTTCCGAATCTCGGAGCCACTGGGACCTGGTCCTTTGAGGCATGAGTGGGGCCAAAGTCTGTTGCTGGGCAAAGTGGCTTTGGCACTGTTGCTTTGGTAAATTAATCAATTAAAGCATCAAAAAAAATTTAAAGGCAGCTAGCCATACAGATCTAAAGGACACAGAAAGCCATTAGGCGGTTTTGAGGACTGCAAGAGGAAGATATTACGTTCAGTTTTTTGACACCAGAATCCACTCTAAAATAAATCTCAGTTATGTTTATCCCTTTGGACACTGTTTTAAATCTAACTTAAGCTGGCCAACAGAGCTTTGTTTGGGACTGCACTGCAAATACCTTGTAAATGAGTTTTCGTGAAGTTGAACAACATTGTTTCTCTTCTCTTTTCTGCTATTACAAAGTTATTAGTTTAATTTCACCAAGTTATTGTTTGTGTTGTGAAGTGAACTGTCATCAATTCATTAGATGAAACAGTACCTTCAAAATCAAAAATTATGTATAAAAACTTTTAAAACAAGCTTTTATTTAAGTGCTCTGAAAAGATGAAAATAAAATTTTGAATGATATTAACCACATTCATTTATGACTTTACAGAAATGAAAATATAATAAAAGCTTGTCGCGATGCCTAGAAGAAACTACCTAATTACAGTTAGGTGCGTACCTTATTACAAAATTTCAATCACAAATTGAAAGTTTCGCGACAAGCTTTTATTATATTTTCATTTCTGTAAAGTCATAAATGAATGTGGTTAATATCATTCAAAATTTTATTTTCATCTTTTCAGAGCACTTAAATAAAAGCTTGTTTTAAAAGTTTTTTTTACATAATTTTATTCTATATTTTTTAGTTTATGTTACGATAGTTATTGATCAATACGAAAGCCTTTCTATAAAACGGAGAGACCTTCAATAGAAAAACTTAAGGCACGGGGAAAACTAACATTAGGATAAAGTATAATTATCTCTTTTATATTCTATAGAAGTAGGTTGGTACCTACTCCTCCGGCATCCCTAATAGAAGAATTAGCTTGTAATATGTCTTAGTCTTTTCATTTCATTGATGGCGTCATTATTACATGGCCGAGTCCCAGTTAATTTCGAACAGTCTAATTCTTCTATCAGGAGGCCTTCTATTGACGTGACCCTAATTCATGGTGGGCCTACCAACTGCATTATCATGAACGAATTCGTATACAAAATTGCAAGTCCCAGCAGTTGAATATTGAGGAGTTCCCTAGTTCGAAGACAACCCTGGATGTAGCGTCTAATTCATGGTGGGCCTACCAACTGCCTATAATAAACGAATTCGTATACAAAATTGCAAGTCCCAGCAGTTGAATATTGAGGAGTTCCATAGTTCGAAGACAACCCTGGATGTAGCGTCTAATTCATGGTAGGCCTACCAACTGCCTATAATAAACGAATTCGTATACAAAATTGCAAGTCCCAGCAGTTGAATATTGAGGAGTTCCATAGTTCGAAGACAACCCTGGATGTAGCGTCTAATTCATGGTGGGCCTACCAACTGCCTATAATAAACGAATTCGTATACAAAATTTTGTGTCCCAGCTATAAACCGCTGAGGAGATCTCTCGTACGGAGCATCAGGTCAAATTTATGATTAACATGCATTGTCATCGGTTTTGGACCAACATGCAAAATTTCAACTCAATCGGATACCGAGAAGTGGTTCAAATTAAACTTGCAAGATTTGCACCGAACAAACATTGTTACTTACTTACTTACATACTTACATACACTGCAAGTTAAATAAAAGCTTTTAAAAAAGGAATTCATAGTCAAACATAAAAATTACGATGATATAATTTTTGAAAACTTGCAATTTTAAAAAATTTCAAGCGCAAGCAGGCAAAATTATGCATGTTTTCAAGAATTGTATACCTAACAAACACGGGAAGTGTTTTAAAATTTGGTATTCGTCGATATAATTTGTAACTTGTAAAAAATTGCATATTGGATCCAAGCCAAAAAGAAAAGAAAGCAAAAATGTTACACAAGCGTGTTGTTGTTATACACAATTAACTGGCTCAACCATGGGTTCAAATCTCGGGCGTGTGTATATAAAAAATGTGTGAAATTTATTATAAATATACAAAAAAGTACTTTTTACAGCATAATTTATCGCAGATATTGTTAGGGTAGTCACCTGATTACAATGCTCTTGCCGTCTAATGGCTTCTGACTTGGCTTAACGATCACTGTCTCAGATCGTTAGTATTCATTATGTTTAAAAACAAATCTTCAATTTATGGCAAGCTTTTTATGCGTGAATTAAGTAGGCACTCAAGTTGACGATGTATCAGACTAAAAGCCGCAAAAATAAATCGCTAAAAATACCTCGTCATTTTAATTCAATTCACGAAAATTTGTTTTATTAATCGCCTTGAAATATACCTAAGCCAGTAAACGCTAATGTTACTCGTACTTGCATTTAACACGACATTAACCAAGCTTTAAAGTAAGTACATAATTTACTTGCCTTTGACGACAGCTACATTTTGTCATCCATCAAAAGGCTTATTCGATGCTCAAAACAACTATTGATTCGCAGGTGTAATATGCCTACTACGTTTTATTCAGCGAAACGTAACGATATTGTTAAATAAAAAAGGGAAGAAAAAGCTGTATACCTACCCCGTAGCAGCTACGAGCACCTTTGTGCTACGATGCTACGAAATATCTCTACAATAGAAAGAGTGGTGTCCATCTGAGCGTCAGTAATCGCTTCAGTCTGGCCTGAACGCACTTCGATCTTTATAAAACCTTACCGTAAACGAATTCATGTAGTAAATTTTGTTTCCGCCATTTCATTTCTCATTGCCAAAAAAATTCTTACTCACAAGACGTGGGTTGGCTGGAAGAGAAATCTTCTTAAAAAATAAGCTCGCGAAAATAGTAGCTTATGCAGCTGTCATATAATAGGGGGCATCAGAATGTGATAATAGTTTCACACAAACATTTTCATGCCTAATTATATGCAGTTGCAAACACTATCTTATCTACACTTAACAAAAAATACTCAATACACTTTTTTAAACGTCCGTACCGGCGATTGCAAGGTCTAATACAAGGAAAAATTCAATACGAGAACGTAATATGGCTTGATACATATTTTTGAAAATGCTCTGCTGTTGTTCAGATGTAATTCGTTTCATTTCTCCATTTTATCGAAAGGAGTGCCATCGCATTAGACATTACGCTTTAACGTTTGGGAAGAAACTATTTTATAGGCAGATTTTTATACAACTTCGAGTTTGTAATCCGAACATAATGGACATTTATAATTTTAAAAAATATGACTTGTCGGTGTACTTTATGCAATAGGGTGTATTCTTTTTATTTATTTTTAACTCTTCATTATTGTCTCACTAAAGTCACCCCTGAACATTTGGTATTTAGACGATGGAACAATAGGAGGAACCGCCGATGAAGTAGAGGACGACATTCAGAACCTTTTCCCTAAACTCAAAGATATGGGCCTCACAGTAAATTTTGAAAAGTGCGAGGTCTTCCCTTGTAGTGCAGCTGCCCCTGCAAAATGCAAGAGGTTCGAAACTCTTATCCCGGGGATAAAGATTCTGAATAGAGACACCTTCTCCCTGCTGGGCTCCCCTATCCACCCGGATGGAATCCCCATGTTCCTCCAATCAAAGAAAACCACCCTCTGCAAAGCCCACGATCGCCTAAAGGGCCTCTCAAGCCACGTAGCCCTCACCCTACTCAGGAACTGCCTGTCTTTACCAAAACTAACCTATGCAATCAGAACATGCCCCACATGGTTGTTTCCTCAACAGGTGACAGAGCTTGACGATGTCCTGAAGAACACCCTCGAGGACATCCTAAACATCAACCTTGGCGAGCGGGAATGGCAGCAGGCCAGCCTACCCATCCGCCACGGTGGCCTTGGGGTGCGACGCGTACAGGACACGGGCCCGTCAGCGTTCCTAGCTTCCGCAAACGGAGTCTTGAAATTAGCCGCTCTTATCCTGTCTTCACAAGGCGGCTGTCTCGAGATTCCTTTCGCGAAGGAGGCGCTGGCGGCGTGGACTGCAGCCTGCCCTAATTTGTTCCCCCCAGCCAAACCACATATCCAACGAGCATGGGATGACCTTTGGGCAAAGTCGGTGATCAACGCCCTCACGGAGACTGCCACCGGAGCAGACTTGGCCCGGCTCAAAGCCGTCTCCTGCCGCGAAACTGGGGCATGGCTCCATGCACTGCCATCACCACATATCGGGACGCTACTAGATAATAATTCTGTGAGGACCGCCGTGGCCCTGCGCCTGGGCTGCAAAATCTGCGAACCACACATTTGCCGCTGCGGCGTGCAAGTGGACGCGACTGGCCGGCATGGTCTTAGCTGCAGGCTCAGCGCTGGCAGACACTCGAGGCACCACGCCATCAACGACTTGATCCGCCGCGCCTTATCTACGGCAAACGTCCCGTGCGTCCTCGAGCCTCCAGGCCTGTCACGCGCCGACGGTAAGAGACCAGATGGCCTCACTTTAATCCCATGGGCGAGAGGCCGCTGCCTCCTATGGGACGCCACTTGCGCTTGCACGTTCGCTGCCTCCCACCTGCCCAAAACCACACGCACGGCCGGCTCGGCAGCTGAGCACCTTGCCACTCTTAAGCTGGAGAAGTACTCTGATCTCCAGCTGAACTACGAGTTCGTCCCTTTCGCTGTCGAGACCACGGGCGTGTGGTGCACTGCAGCCAAGGCGTTCATACGCGACATACAAAAACGCCTAAGGGCCCGCGGCGGCTGTGACCCCCGTTCTGGATCGTACCTGGTCCAACAAATATTCCTCGCAATACAGCGGGGCAATGCAGTGAGCGCCATGGGCACCTTCGGACCAGGCACGGTACAGACAGGGCTCCACCTCTAGTTTATATTATCTGCTTTTATTGATAGTTTATTTTATTTAAGTTATCTATAATTTATTTCTATTTTATATTAAGCCTATGTAATTATGCTATCCAAATAAATTTAATCCCTTTTTTTTTACTATTGTTTTCTTTGACCTTGACTCTGGCAGAATCATCGCCTAAAGGCGATGGAAGCCAAATATTAAAAAGAAAAACCTTAATGTATTCTTTTTCAGCGCATTTAAAGAGCATTATGTAAAAATAGGGTGAAATTATATATTCTGTTGTTATTTTAGTCTGGTTTCTATAGCACTGTGGTCATAGTACTGTGGACTGCGCTAAGCACTATATTAGGGTATCTATGTTGCAGTATTCACAAAATAGGAGTACCTGGTAAAACGTTTCATCAGAGAAATTACTCCTCTTGTCAAATGTGCGTTAAGCTTTAAAACGTTGATGTCTTGGTCTAAATCGAATTTGAATGTCTTATTTATTGTCAATAAATTTGTCCTTATTCGACTTTCCTACCCATTGTGTTATCAAGTAGATGATCCGAATGTAAGAAAGCAGTTTGATTGTAAAAATAATGGAAAGATGTAACATTTTAAACAAGTCAGCTTACATTTTTGTAATCTTCTTTAACGTGCTGCAAATGGGATTGCTTCTTACTTCACCATATGAGATTGTACGCAGCAGTTGTGTTGAACGACCGACGTGTCATATAACACAATTACACGCTTACACGTGTATCTGGCTTTCCTTCACTCTATTTCAGGATTCTTTTTTTTGTTGCTTAGTGCTTTAATTTGTACCGCGGCGTTTGCCAGCCAGCCACATAACGTGACTGTGATTTTATATTTTAAAAGTATCAACTTTGATTACTGCGTTCTCTCAAGTAGAGTTTATTAGCAGTTGGACTGAGAATACGGTAAAATAGATTTGCTAGAAATTGAAAAATGTTAGCGTCGGCCGGGACTTGAACCCGGTCCTTGTGGAATACCGTCCCACCGCTCTGTAACTGAGCTACCAGCGCCTCGACCGAACATTTCCAACGACTTGCTTCGACTTGTTGTTCTTGTTATGATTTGGTATTTAAAAAGAATGAAATTATTGAAGTTTTCCGAAAGGAGTCGCTTTTTTTTCAAATACTCTTCGCCATAAGGTATGTGTATTTTCCACCTTACCTGTACTGGAATCAAAAGTATTTTGTAATCCCAATCTTAAACAGCGTCAAAATATGGGATTAGGTATCTTCCTTCCGACGTATGATGAGGGTCTACGTTACTTTAAATAACCGGATTAGCTATATCTGGCATAAATGATAAACATATTTTCGCAAACATATAGTACAAATGCTCGATAAGACAGGCTGGCAGGTAGAGATACTTATTATATTTTTGTAAGAACAGCTAGATAGATCTGGCTATAATCTGCGTGGCTGTTTTTCTTCCTAAATAAGAAACTTTTCAATTTGAATAGGTGATCTTCTTTTTTCATCGTGTGGAACAACAAGGCAATAAACAACCCGATGCACATAGTTACTATTTATTAGTAATAAAATATATTACTATTTGTATAGTACTTTCAAAAGAATCTAACGTTTTATGGAATAAAATTAACATTATCATGAAATGGCAACACAAATAAATTCAACAAACACATACAGCTTTATTAAATGTTAGCAAACGGTACACATAAAAGCGAGTTTTCGGTTTTATGTGGAAGCTCATTGAAAACATGAATACCCTCTTTCGGTTCCGACATTAGGCCGCTAAATGGTGTACAGGTGCTTGCGATAACCATAAAAGTTGGGCGTAGCCAATGTGCCCATTGTAAACTAAATTATCTTGCTACATATGAACTGAAAATGCTGCCAACCTATTATTTACTAATTTAAAATCGTGCTTTCGTTAATTTTGAGACACAGTGCTATATTATTTTCATTTATGGAAATAAGACATTAAAAATGTTATCGTCGACCAACTTGAATCCGGAACCTGTGGAGTAACGTCCCACCGCTCTGCCAACGGAGCTACCGGCGCCTCGACCGAACACTTCCAAAACAACATTTTGATACTTGTCTCGAAGCTTATACGTTACAAGCGACTTATAGCGTAACTTATTTAACTAAAACTGTTTTTTAATTCCTTGTTTTCATATAAATACAAAAACTTCCAACATCTATTAAACGAAATTTACATCTAAACTTTAATTTCACATGTAGTGGGTGTTCATAAACGTCGAATTAAGCTCCGAACCTGTTTCCAAGTCCTGATAATTTATGCCACATTTTCTAATTATTGGCAGAGTCAAAATTCTTCCGCAAATAGCAACACTAGGGTTAGCTTTTACGTTAAATAAATAGCCAGCGAGAGTAATATAAACGCGCTGGCTGAGTCGAGAAAAAATGAAGTTACTTTCAACAATGCATTTTAAAGCCGAGCTTTATTTTCGATTACTTCATGTGCTGTAAAGTTAATCGTTTGGTTGTAGATTCATCTTCATTAATCTCATGGCGAAACTAAGTTGGTGTGTTTAATATAATATTTACCTACATTGTTTTTGTACATTCCAAATTCTCAGATTGTTTCATTATAAGACTGCATTTGCAAATGTGTATTTTCTGGTACTTACTTTTACTTACTTTAGAAGA
Organism: Tuta absoluta; assembly: GCA_027580185.1. NCBI lineage: Eukaryota > Metazoa > Arthropoda > Insecta > Lepidoptera > Gelechiidae > Tuta > Tuta absoluta. Next base: position 12,448,231 of record JAQAHW010000003.1, read on the forward strand.
ATATATTGGTAGCCTGTGTTCAATTGTAATAGCTATTTTATCTCGGAGACTAAGGTCTGTGTTTTAATTATTAAGTTGATTATGTAAGTGACTGTAAGTTTAGAATAAATGAAAATAAATATAGAATGCCTAGATTTTCTAATGATACACTCACACTTTCAACTAATCGAGGATAAAATGATACGGTAAAATGGACATAGATTCGTTCTGAGTTTGAAGAAGTTTAAGGTAAGAATAGCTACACGTATATTAGGCACGGCATAGCATTACGCGTAGCTTGTTGCACTTTGTGCAGACAGCAGGGTGTAAAGAGTATGTATTTTCTTTCCGAAAATTGTAGGCGGAAACCACCAACGAGTGTAGTGCCTAGTTAATGAGTATAAATAAATACAACATAATAAATCACAACACGTGTTGGTTTTTGTAATGCAGGCGAGATAATACAGTCGGAGTAATAGTTGAAAAAGTTTAATTGTCTGTATGACTAATGAATTATTTCATAATTGAATGAGTCCTTTTTTTGGTTTAGGTTCCGGTTTATACATAAAATTAAGATCTAGGGGTGATCTTGACACATTTTCCGCCGACGCACTTCATGGGGTCCGCGCAGACTGCGTTGGGAGTTTCTCCCAACTCCTTGCTGTAGGTCTTGCAGTTAGCGTTCTCCGCTGAAAAAAAGAACAATTGTTAGTTGGATTTGCCTACCGAGGGTTCCGTGACATGCATATCAAGCCCTTACATTCATACACAACTTGAACTTCTTTCTTCGATTTCGAAATGTTGCTCTTCTTCGGCCCAATAAAAAAAATGATGTTTTTCTACATTGTTACTCGAAAACATAGCTACTTGCCATAGATATTGCCCACCGGCTAAGGGACTTAGATCTAAACGTTTTATTAATAACCCCTAATTTACCTCCAGTTAATATTATTATCGTACTTAACTCCTTTTCGTTTTAAGCGAATGTTTGAATGATTTCCTTGTTTCATGACCAATCAAAACAATATTTAATTAAAATTAAATTTAATTCTGGTATCAACACATGTTTTGAAGTAGCAAGACGACGTAGATTAATAATTAGTATAATATAAATGGGCATGACCTTTTCATAGTGTTAGGTCCCGGGAAGTATCCTATGCATTTTGATTCCCGTGAGAGGGTCAAATACACCAGTTTTAACAATTATACAGTTTTATCTTTTTCAACGTTAAATGAGTAGTTTTATTTATCATACATATCATCGCAAAAAACCCACTTTTTTATTTACCTGAAATCGCATCATGGCGACAATCGCATAAAGTTGAAAACCATTTTGTTAGCCAATACTGGTACAGTCACGCCTGTATCACAAATACTTTTAAAGGAAAGCGGAATGACAAAAATAAGTACAATAAAATACAAAAGGTTAAATGAATAATTATTTAATAGACCTATAGCAGCACAAATACTTACTACGTAAGTAGGTAGTTAATTTTTGTATTAATATGCGTGTATTATTTCAGAGTTAGGTATGTAGTTATTTAAGTATTGACTTTATAGAATACACATTACAGCTGTCAAAAAGAAAGCCTAATTTTATCGGATAGTTTCTTTGGGACAGAAGTAGGCCTTGACTAAATCTTCATTTCAGGTAATTTATTTATTTATGTCTATTATGTCGGAAACTAGGTATGTAAAATCAGCACTGCGCTGTGCCCATACCTTTTTTCCATTCTGAACTTACTTTTGTGTACCTAGGTTTAATATTGGAATTTTGTGCTTTATATTTTTATTTCTGTGTGTATTTTCTAATGGAAAATAAATGATTTGTATGTATGCTATCTGTATCCTGATAATCTAACAGCACGGTTTCCAAATTAAACGAGATTGCAGTTTGATGGCATGTGAAATGTAAATCACGTCAACATCTACCTACTTATTCCTGAATGGTGGTCAATGTATTCATGGCATAGAACCATACCCAAGGAAGTAGAAAAGTAAATTCATTTTATTCTATTAGTGTGAACGAAATTTGGCATTCTGATCTAAATAGAGTACAGTTTCCTAAATGTTGGCTTTCTGATGCTAATATTCATACTGCGATCTTTATGCCGGGACTCGAGGGTATTGCAATTCTAGGCGATAGGCTGACAACCTGTCGCTATGGCGATGCACAATCTCTTGAATGACCCCTTAAATTTTTGTCAGACGTGGCGTTAATGTTCGTTTTTTACGGTCGTTTACGTTCTGCGCGAAAGTGATAAAGACGAAGTATTTCTATGTATGTAAATATTATTATAAAATATTTCTATGCGATCGTTCCTAGATTTACAAGAGTTGGTTTTGTGCGATTAGATGCATGAAAGATTTTGAGAGCTGTCAAAGTGCAGAAAATCGGCATACAGCAACTAAATTGGTGCCACGGCGTTGTTGGTACATGGGTTCCTCAATCATCAAACATTACACAGTATACTCACGCAGTAGAGTGACACAGGCGGGGCAGCAGGCGCACTTGCCGGCGTGGTTGGGGCGGTACTGGGCATCCTTCTTGCAACTGCTGGGGCCACGGCGTTAGTGCATGAGTTCCTCAATCATCAAACATTACACAGTATACTCACGCAGTAGAGTGACACAGGCGGGGCAGCAGGCGCACTTGCCGGCGTGGTTGGGGCGGTACTGGGCATCCTTCTTGCAACTTCTGGGGCCACGGCGTTAGTGCATGAGTTCCTCAATCATCAAACATTACACAGTATACTCACGCAGTAGAGTGACACAGGCGGGGCAGCAGGCGCACTTGCCGGCGTGGTTGGGGCGGTACTGGACATCCTTCTTGCAACTGCTGGGGCCACGGCGTTAGTGCATGAGTTCCTCAATCATCAAACATTACACAGTAAATTCACGCAGTAGAGTGACACAGGCGGGGCAGCAGGCGCACTTGCCGGCGTGGTTGGGGCGGTACTGGGCATCCTTCTTGCAACTGCTGGGGCCACGGCGTTAGTGCATGAGTTCCTCAATCATCAAACATTACACAGTATACTCACGCAGTAGAGTGACACAGGCGGGGCAGCAGGCGCACTTGCCGGCGTGGTTGGGGCGGTACTGGGCATCCTTCTTGCAACTGCTGGGGCCACGGCGTTAGTGCATGAGTTCCTCAATCATCAAACATTACACAGTATACTCACGCAGTAGAGTGACACAGGCGGGGCAGCAGGCGCACTTGCCGGCGTGGTTGGGGCGGTACTGGGCATCCTTCTTGCAACTGCTGGGGCCACGGCGTTAGTGCATGAGTTCCTCAATCATCAAACATTACACAGTATACTCACGCAGTAGAGTGACACAGGCGGGGCAGCAGGCGCACTTGCCGGCGTGGTTGGGGCGGTACTGGGCATCCTTCTTGCAACTGCTGGGGCCACGGCGTTAGTGCATGAGTTCCTCAATCATCAAACATTACACAGTATACTCACGCAGTAGAGTGACACAGGCGGGGCAGCAGGCGCACTTGCCGGCGTGGTTGGGGCGGTACTGGGCATCCTTCTTGCAACTGCTGGGGCCACGGCGTTAGTGCATGAGTTCCTCAATCATCAAACATTACACAGTATACTCACGCAGTAGAGTGACACAGGCGGGGCAGCAGGCGCACTTGCCGGCGTGGTTGGGGCGGTACTGGGCATCCTTCTTGCAACTGCTGGGGCCACGGCGTTAGTGCATGAGTTCCTCAATCATCAAACATTACACAGTATACTCACGCAGTAGAGTGACACAGGCGGGGCAGCAGGCGCACTTGCCGGCGTGGTTGGGGCGGTACTGGGCATCCTTTTTGCAACTGTTTGGAGTTACGGTATTGGTGCATGGGTTCTTTTTACAGAAATCGGAGCCGCAAACCAGGTCTCCGTATGCCACGGCTGCTACGCACGCGACGATGGCTAAGATTAATACGGTTTTCATTCTGAAAGAGAAAGAGAAACCGGTATTACTACTTAATTTCAATGAAATAAAATATATAAGAACACCCATTTTTACTAGGGGTATGCTTAAAACCAGCAGTGTTCTGTGCCTAGACCCATTTCAGCTCATGTTGTATATTTGTTCTGTATTTATTGATTGTGGTACCTAAGATGTGATGGGAAATAAATATATTTGTATTTGTATTGATAAAAATATAATCAAGTTTTTATATATTATTAATACATTCCGCTACCGAAGCGATAAGGCCACCTTGTGCACATTTATTTTAAAATATGTTTTGATTTCTCTGTTATATGTCGTTATGAAAACAAGCCTGATAATTCTCAAACTTTGTAAACTTGTTATTTATTTTATATACACTCGTCTCATAATGTTCGAATTATGAATTCGAAAACAGATGCATAATGACCTACTTTATGCATTCTGCCTATAAAAACTAGGGTTTACTATAAATTACAGAAGCGTAATGACTTAATGAGAAAACTCTTAATACGATAAAGTTGAGAAATGAAACGAAGTTTTTTTTTCCAATACATAAATCGCTATCTTCCGCCGCACCTGACAGTTGTTGTTGTACGGTAATTTTTCGGATGTTGTTCAGTTGTTTTGTTAGCGCCGTGTGATTGCCGGCTTAGAATAGCATCACCCCATTTCTTACCCATGGGTGTCGTAAGAGCCGACTAAGGGACTCGAGGGATGTGTATTGCAATTTTAGGCGATGGGCTGACAACCTGTCACTATAGTGATACACAGTTATCTGATTGACCCTCAAGCTTTTGTCAGACGTGGTGTTAATGTCCGTTTTACGGCCTTTGACGCTCTGCCTACCCCGAAAGGGATATAGGCGTGATTTATGTATGTATGTATGTATGTTCAGTTGTTTTAATAGGTTTTTGTTCTGTTGTTGTTCAGATGTTGATTAGTTGTGGTTCAGATGTTATTCCGATGTTGTTCAGTTGTTGTTCAGTTGTTGTTCAGTTGTTGTTCAGTTGTTGTTCAGTTGTTGTACAGATGTTGTTCAGATGTTGTTTCGATGTTGTTCAGATGTTGTTCAGTTGTTGTTCAGGTGTTGTTCAGATGCTGTTCAGTTGTTTAGTTAAGTTATTGTTAAGACTCCACATCTAAACAACTGCTAAAGTGTAGATTTTTAAAAATTCATATCAAGCCATATTACGTTCTCGTATTGAATTTGTCCTTGTATCGGGCCTTGCAATGGCCGGTGCGTACGTTTAGAAAAGTGTTTCTGAGTTTTTTTGGAGAGTGTAGATAAAATAGTGTATGCAACTGCTATAATTAGGCATTAGAATGCTCGTGTCAAACTATTATCACACTCGGCTGCGCCTCGTGTGATAAACAGACACTCGCATTCTAATGACCCCCATTATACGACAGTTGCATAAACTACTATTATGTCCGTGAGAGAATATGTATTTATCAAATTAGGTACAAAATTATACAGCCGCTGGCTCGTAAAAGAGTTTACAATGTTAATTATTCTAAGCAGGCCGTAGTGCAGCGGTAGGGTTTGTAGTTCCAAATCAGTAGGTTTACACGTGACGTGAATAAAAAGTAAGAGTGTCGACTTTCATGAAATTTTGTGTGGTGATAGCTGATTTGGTCAACATCTACCATAACTTTAGCTAGCACTCAAGAGTCTGGAGTATCGAAATGAATGAAATGAAATGAAATGAAAATGAAATGAAATACCTTTATTCAATGTAGGCAAGGAATGTAGGATAGTATTATCACTTATTGACGTCATGATCCGTCATTGTAAAAAAAAGAAATTTGTATAACGCAATTTTCATTTTTTTATAACAATTTTTTATTGTCCTAATAGAAAACCGGCTTGGGCGGGATAAAAAAATAAAAATTTAAATAAAGGCCCTTGCCTCGGGGCTGGACAGGTTAATAACACAGCAGGTTACTTTACGCCACCACCTTTTGTAAACGACATTTGTTTCAAATTTTGTTCAAGATTTACAAAGCGTGTTATTTACATACGTATAATTAACCGCACCCCCTGAACAGGAAAAACCCCCCAAAAAACCTGCCCAGAAGTGCTTACTCTAAATTAACTATCGGACGTGGAACACCAGGAGCCCTGCTAAACTATACGACAGACGTAAATGACTCCACACCAAAAGTTGTTTAACATGATGGCCACCAGCAGAGGTGGCATAATATAGACATCGAGGGTCTGGACTGGAGTACCTAATATGGAACACCGGGACCCCGGTTAAACTATAAGGTATAAGAAATTGGCTTAATAGCAAACAAAAGTTATTAAGCATACTTTGCCGCTTCTGCTGGCACACGAACATCGAGGGTCTAAAGTATCTAAAGTGGAATAGCAAAGACACAGACTAAGTACTATAAGAGTTACATAAAATCGCCCAAGTGTGAGACAGACTCGCTCACGTAGGGTTCCGTGCCATTAAGTATCGAAATCACGTTTATTGTATGGGGTTCCTTAAATATAAATTTTATTCCTGTTATCCGTTTTTTTTTATTAACAGCGTCAACATGTCCTGTAAAATTTTCAACTGTCTTACTATTTTTCAGAACTTAAAAAATGCACAACAGGTAGGATTTTAAACTGTGCCTGTCAGTATCAGTGCTACCGACGCTTCTACCGACTGCGCTACCGCGGGCACTGACTTGTTATTAATAAGCGAATTAGAACCAGGAACTGAGGAATCATTTCTTTTTTGACGATGATCATGCTGTGCTCATTTCAATTTATCTTACACTAGCTTACAGCAGTCTCACTTACTATAAAAGTAAAGTACGAGTATATATGTTGCTAAACCACAAAAAGCAATTGGAGTGTTTGTAGTAACCTGTTATTTTACGATACGCATCTCGCTCCTAGTTAAAGGGGTGGCTGTTTAATTAAAATGCACAGACCCAAAACGTGGTACGAATACAAGTGTGTGCTCTACCGTGTGCCAAAATATTTCATACTAGATTTCCGCCCAGCGATTTACCCGCCGCCACTCATTTTCTCGTGGTAATAGTTGTTTTCCGCAGTAAAAAGTGGCCTATGTGTTATTCCAGGTTATACTCTACCTGTGTTCCAAATTTCATCTAAATCGGTCGTGCCGTTTGAGCGTGAAGAGGTTACAAATATAAGGTCCTATTAATTTCAGTGCAAATATTTGTAGGGTGAGTTCGTCTTGTGAAACTTAACAACTTTTCTTAGTAGGATTTTATCGAAATATGAAAAAGAAAATTGGACCTCCCATACAAAAAGGTGCACAAAATATTTCAGTTTGTATGGGAGGTCCAATTTCATTTTCAATATTTTAAATAAATGTTACTAATCAAAGTAACTCAGTTTCACGCATAGAACTCAACCCCAAAATATTTGCACTGAATTTAAAAGGACCTTATATACACAAACTTACACATATTAGTAAGGATAAGGATTATATAAGTTCCTATGCACTCAAAAAATAAGATATAAATATTTTGGTGTGCAGAAAATCGGTTAGTTGTTACTATTACCTAATCTTTGGTGTAGTCAAGATATACAGTTAGTTTGAGTAAAAAACCCTGAAATAATATTCGGAGCGCAGTGGTTTTTTTTCAGATCCTGTAACATTCAAACTAATGTTGGCAGGTTGGCTATTCGTTACAATCCAGGACGCAGCGATTTTAAATTGATTAATTGATTAATTGGGAATTGCGATCCCCGAATGATTACCATGAAAGTGAAATAACACGTACAACCACAACACAAGTTTGAAACGAACATTCGTTGATACAGAAAATGAATTCGCATAAATTTATAAATAATATAAATACATATATCATGCCTATATCCCTTGTGGGGTTAACGTCCGTTAACACAGACATTTAAGTCAAGTCTGACAAATATTTGATGGTCATTAGGATAATTTTATATCACCACAGTGACAGATTGTCGGCCCATCGCCTAAATAGGCGACATTACACATGTAACTTTCGATTCCCTAAATCGGAAATAGGAAAGAAATGGGGAGATGCTGCTCTAAGCCGGCATCACACGGCATTAATTTTAATAATTTATTGGAGATAAGGATTTTTTCAAGGAATATTAAACATTGTTAATTTTTCTCATTTTAAGTATCAGACCGGGTCTATCGCGATAGTATTTAGGTAAATATTAGTAATTTACCTGTGTCCCGACGTTTCAATACACGCAGTTTCGGGACACAGGTAAATTACTAATATTTACCTAAATACTATCGCGATAGACCCGGTCTAATACTTAAAATGAGTGAAAGTGATCGCGAGTGCTTGAAAAGTTATATTGTTAATTTTTTTATCGGCAGGACACAAAGTTGGTTTAAATACACCTTGGTCTTCAGGCTTTGAGGATGTTTAGACTTTCATCCAGCTTCCCAAAAGCAGCCCAGCTAAACCAGAGGCTACTTTCGATCTTTTTTACCTGCGCTTCTGGGTCACAGAACATAGTTCTGTCCCCTTTGGCAATTTCCGGGCCTACTGTCGGGCGTAGACGATCGAATCTCAATACTCCTGTCGAGGATACTGAATTGCGACCTGTCAGTTGATGCCTGGTCGCAAGCCTCCCTGTCCGTTCGATTTGGGGGTACTCAGTCTCACTCCCGGCCTACCTGTCATCCGCTTACAGCTGCCACCAACTTTTCAGCAAAATTGTCAGTCCCTCCTTAGGGGTTGCTGAAATTGTCCATCTTCCGGAGGCTTTCGACACATGGAAATCCCTCTGCTGCCGCGACCCTCCTGATGCCATGCACTTACAGAGACGGTGGAATGAACCGTTTTGCGAAAAAATCCAACAGGACCTCATGAGTTCGTGCTCATGTCCGGTTCAACGCGCCCGACTTCTAGCTGTTTTTGAGAGAGAGTCTGGCCTTTGGCTGAATGCCATACCCTCAGCAAATACTGGCACATTGCTCGACAGCTGCACACTCTCTCTCATCATCGCCCTCCGGTTGGGTCTCAAAACGGTCCACCCCCACCAATGCAGATGCGGTGCGCCTGTAAACGAACTTGGGCTGTCCTGCCGCATGAGTGCCGGTCGCATTCCACGCCACGCAGCCCTCAATGACGTCCTGCGTCGGGCCCTTGTCTCAGCGAACGTTCCGGCAAAGCTAGATCCAAACGGTATCGTTCGTTCTGATGGCAAGAGGCCCGAAGGGGTAACGCTCATCCCCTGGCAGAGAGGCAAGTGTATGGTTTGGGATGCCACGTGTGTGGACACCCTCGCGCCCTCGCACATACATGCCACATGCGCCCGTGCAGGTGCCGCAGCTGCCGGTGCTGAGGTAGCGAAGTCCCGCAAATACGAGGAGATTTCTGGGAGCCACATTTTCTCACCCGTTGGCTTTGAGACGATGGGTCCCTGGGGCCCATCTGCCAAAAAACTCGTAAACGAGGTGTCAGCGCGCCTCAATGAGACCACTGGTGACCGAAGAGCTGGCAGTTTTCTCGGCCAACGACTAAGTTTGGCCATCCAAAGAGGGAACGCTGCTAGCGTACTGGGTACCATGTCTAATGGAGGCGCACTAGACGACTTTTATTAGCTTAAATTTAGTCTAGTTTAGCGTAGTATTAATGGTTATTTGTCCCTTTATACCAAATATACCTTCTCATTTCTAGTTCAAAGATAAACGTTATCCCACACTGACGAACTGACGTCTGTCAAACACCTTGGACAAATCGCAGCGGTACTCGTACAGTGTACTTGATATCCGTTTTTTGTATGGGAATACACACTTAAATAAATAATATAAGATAATTCATGCCTATATCCCTTGCATAAGAATAAGAAATTTAAAAAAAAAACGTCAAAAACACGTCTGTCATAGTGGGAGAACCGTCATATTTTAAGTCAATTACTCTTTGCCCGAAAAGAGTTTTAATATACAGGGTAATTTTTTTGTCGGTAGGTACGACAACTTGCAAGATTGTACTCATAATAATAAACACCTTTTATTAAGACGATTGAACTCGTAAACGACCTCGACAGTGGCGCCACTTCACGAAAAATATTTTATCTTTATACAAACAATTTATCAGAATGTCCGTTGCCCAAGTTTTTAGTATTATCCTTGTAGAGTTGAGTCTAAGTAAAATTAGAATCAGCAAACGCAATAAAATATTCGCTGTAATTAAAGTTAAGGCAATTAATACCAAAAGTGGCCGTTTTTAGGCACTTTTTTCAATATCTATGGAAGCTATATGGTACGACATTAAATATACAGGCTGTGTCTGCGTGAAAGCGCTGTAAGGAAGAGTATTCCAGAATATCGGAGAGAATGGCGTTATAAACAAGACGTCTATGTCCATCTGTGGACCAGTACAAAAAACCAGGACCAGGCTAAATACTTAGATTGATAGGTAAATAAAAATACACTTACCGAAACAAATTGCGTCACAAGCTCGATAAACACAGTATCTTATAGCAATTATTACTGCGACTAGTGGAATTAAAGCTAACAATATGAGAGGGTCAAACTCTTCTGACATCGTTGACGAATTTTTTTAAAATTGAATAACGTGTGCTATCGTTTACGTCGACAGACCAATTGACGCTTTATAGTAGCTTTAACGCACACGGCATAGCAGTACCTTATAAAGATAATAATTATTGTAATAATTTTCCTAAATATTCAAGGATACTCTAGCTAATGCTAACAACAAGCTAGGATTTTGGCATATGGGCTATCGTTTGATTTATCTCAAGACACTGAAATCATCTGGAATGGTCTATACTTTATTTTTTATATTTTTTATATTTATAGTTAGCCTGCTTGATCCCACTGCTGGGCAAAGGCCTCCCCCGCAATCTTCCATTCTTTGCGGTCTAATGCCACCGTCATCCACTCCTGTAAATGGGCGTCAAGATCGTCACGCCATATACTCGTACTTATAGTAGTAAAAAAATCTTAAATAATTAGCTTTTATTTAAGATAGCCTTTATAAGCCGCAAGTACCTCATAACTTTAATCGAAGTTTAATAAGTACTTATAATTAGCATGTTAATAGCAGTTATCCGATTATTATTAACTTCGTATTTTAATTAATCATGATAGTATTGTTTTAGTGGAAGACTGTTTAACGTTGGATTACACGTTTCCAACAGGAGAGTAGCGTAGCCATTCGACCGCGAAGTGGCCCACAGCGGAGGATCATGATACAACGATGTAAAGAAAAGGCTTCCAAACGGACATCTAATTTTGCGAACATGTTCTCTATCTACATCTACACTGACCGTTCGTCAAGCCTTACATGGTGTAGGAATACGCCATAGGAAGCCAGCCAGCCCGGGTCAAAATTATCGTTCGCCAGAGAATTTTTGGACTTCAAACGGGAAAATTCCGTATTTGTAGACAAAATAACCTTCTTATCTATCGCTTTACTTGTGGTACCACATATCACGGAAATAATGTTTTACCGAACACTAAACCCGGTCGCATATCAACGAATGGGGCTATGAAGCTGTCTGTAGGTACGGGGCTGAATGTCTGCCGATGGTGCGGGCGAATTAGTAGCCAGGCAACGTGGCGTGCCACTGCCGCTAATTGCGTTAATTATCCTCGTAGCACCCAGAGATTTTGACATTTCAGTCAGGGCCGATTTAGCATACATTGCTGGTTATCTTGTGTATATTCATGTGATGATATACATAGGATAACCTCAATTGATTACATGAATAATATACTACATAACCAGCAATGTATGCCGAAGTAGGCCCGATAAGTCGGAAGTGTAATGATGCAACCACTCAATTTTGGTTTACTTTCCCGTTGCAGTTTTCGTGAAGCATTACTTATGTTTAAATATCTATATGTGTTTATAATATTGAATATATAGTTTGCCACAATTGAGTACTCCTGACCTTCGATGTCCATGTGCAGAAGCGACCCATTATGCTGAAAAACCTTTGCTACGTAGCCATTTTCGTAGCATTTGTAGTTTAGTTGGGCTCATGGTGGTCTTAATATTCGTTTACTTGTATTTCCCCATTAATGAGCAAGTTTGCAGCGGTTAAAAGTAGCCGTATTAACTATACACCAAAAAAAGTTTAGAGATTTATTATATGTGTAGATTACTCACAGATTTGATAAGATAAATATGTACTGATTGGTATTTCATATATTAAAAATGTCCAAAATTGAATATTTTTGTTATTTTATTACAATTAACGTTGTGTTCGTGCTGCGAATATAGCTTAGATAAAAAGGGTTGCAAGAAACGTTCCAGATTGCTAAAACGTGCTAACAGAAAATCGGTTTTGGATCCGTCACGTCCAGCGATATATCCAATACCACCCTGAGTGAGAAACGATTTAACATGCTTTCACATTAATTAAATACAAGCATATTCGTTGGTTTACCCGTAAAAATATCTACTATTGTATTTATTGTCCTGTTTTCCCTCTAGATGTCTAGAGTTTAAGTTTCTGACGTAATAGTACATCAATTCATGCCGCATTATCTTATATAAACGCGGTATACGGTCTCACTGCTCTACCAACTGAGCTACCGCCGCCTCGACTGACACTTCCCAATTCCCAATCTCTTGGTTCTCGTTCCGAAGCAACGTACAAGCGACATCTAGTATAAGTTATTGTAACGTATCGAAATAGAAAATTGGAAACGAACGAACGTCAAAATTTAAATAAGCTTACCTAAGTAAAAATTAAGGCGGGCTACCATAAAAAATGTGTTCGGTGTTTTCTATAATGTGTCGAAGGCTGTACCTCATGAACGGTTATTTGAAGTTACGATAAGATTGTAAGACGTTATTGGCATTAAGATATAGTTGCATAATTTCACCAACGACAGGTAAGCCGCGGTAGCCCAGTCGGTAGTACTGTACTGATACCAAAAATGACAGGTTCAAACCCTGCCTGCGATGTAATTTTTTAAGTTCTTAAAAATAGTAAGACAGTTGAAACTTTTATAAAACATGTATTACTGTTGCTGCTATAATGACAAAAACTGAAAAACGAAATAATTGTTCCTATACAATACAACAAACGTCATTTTAATACCATTTTTATACTGAATGGTACAGAACCCTACGTGCGCGAGCAGACTCGTACTTGGGCGATTTTTTGTGACTCACTCACTATAATCAAGCCGTGTCTTTGTTGTTTCACATCAGGTACTTCAGATCTTCGATGTTTGTGTTCCGTTCTAATATACTATAGTGTACTATATAGCGGCCCATCATGTTATACAACTTTTGCTATGGAGCCATTTTCGTATGTCGTATAGTTGAGAAAGGCTCCTGAGGTTCCACTTCAGGTACTCCAAATCCCCGAGTGCTTGCTTAATTCATGTTAGATGTTGATCAAGACATTTAGTTATTACCACACAAAATTTTATAAAAATCCGGCGCCTTCTTTTTTCGGGTGTAAAACAACTTATTTTGAGTCTTGTGCCAACCCTTTAAGGGTAAACTTTTATAAACAACCTGACCGGGAGTTGTCTTTAACATATTCGTAAAGCTTCCATCTAAATCCGTATCGTGTTTGCGTGAAGCTAACTTTTATAAAAACCTACACCTAAACAAACAACAAAAATTCAAAAAATTGTTGGAACGTGTTCTGTTATAAATTTTGAAAAAGTATTTTCAAATATATTTATACTGACTTTTGTTTGACCCTCTTTAGCTTTATTATCTAACTGAATCTTCTTGAAATATTTTACATGTAGATAGATGAGTACTTTCATAATTTAGAACTATAACAGATGCTGGCTTAGAATAGCATCGGCCCATTTCTTTCCCGTGGGTGTCGACTGGAGGGTTACATGTGTATTGTAATTTTAGGCGATAAGCTGACAACCTGTCACTATGGTGATACACCATCTTCTGAATGACCCTGAAAAGTGTGTCAGACGAGGCGTGAATGTCAGTTTTTACGGCCGTTTACGGTCTGCCTTCCCCGCAAGGGATATAGGCGTGATGCATGTATGTATGTAACTTTAACAGATCTGAATTAACCAAATATCTATACTGTGGTAGGGTTTATACTAAGTTTGTGCAAAAATCATGAAAATGAAAATGAAATAACTTTATTCAATGTAGGATAGTATTACCATTATCACTTATTGACGTCATGATCCGTCAGTGTTAAAAAAAAAATTGTTTAACGCAATTTTCTTTTTTGGATAACTAAAACAAAGTTCTGAGTTTTTCACTTTGTCCTTTTTTTATCAAGGGGACGGTCCTTTTTAAAACACTTATGGGAGATTTAATAACTTTCAAACTCCTTTATTCCATCGGCTAAATTGAGCGTTGTCTTTTTGTCTTAATCAATAAGAATAAAGTTTTGCGGATGATATCAAACGATGCATATCAATTTACGGAGACAAATAAAGTTTAAATAGAAAATAAATTGTTTTGAAGAGAGAGCTCGTACTCACTTGATAAGTAGGTGATGTTTCTCGAATGAATGTGGTAATATAATGCGATTTTGAGAGCGAAATGAGCCAATTATAACTTGGGCTTTGGTAAAATTACAGATACGTCGTCACGATCATAGGTATGAAATACATTTCACGTTAATTTTCTGATATAGATATTTTACAAACCGTAGGTATACTATCTTTATACATTTATTTATGGAAAATGTTTAATTTTTTATTGAAGGAATAAATTATAGCTGTTATTTTCAATGTATTTAAATTTATAAAATTTCATAATAATATTACATGGGCATTTGAAAATACTTTTAGTTGTCAAAATAAACATTAGTGAAAAAATATATTTGTGTTCTTTGTTATGTTTTGTTGCAAATGTTTTAACTTAATAGTCATTTAACTTTAATTATATCTACCAAACTGTAACCGTTTTTCAAACGATATTAAACTTAAATTCTATTGGTAAGGGTCCCAAACGGCTGCCACGAAACTGGCTTGGCCTAGTGCGGGCCCTCCAGTAATGTTTTTAATTCAACTCTCTTTGGGAAAATAAACGAATTTTATTTATTATTATTTTCTTGTATCTGTTTCATCGTAAATTTTGGTTGCGTATTTAGTCATTTTTAACAAAGCAGCAAAGTAAAGTAACTGGAAAAATATATTATTCTTCAATATAGTCGCTCGTAATATATAGAAGTTTAGAAAGTATTGTATGTCGTAAAGTCACTTTCTGGATTTATCCTTTAGTCAACGTTTGCTGATGACGACTGAAATTCAGACGGAGCCGTAGTTTTATAAGACCGGTACCAGTAACAAAAATTACGTTTAGAGTAATAGGTATTCAAATATTTAATTCAGTACACCTTTCCTTTGCAGTGCAGATTTGATCACACATCTCTCAGTATTAATTGTATCGAACAATCAAAGAGGGTTCGCTTCAGATAACCCGTTGTTTACATGCCGCTTGATCCCCAAGTTGGAGCATTCGAGTCTTTATCTCTTGCTCCGGTACACAACTTGTTACCGCGGTAAACATTTCAACTTTATTATTTGCTTCTAAGAGGAAAATAATGTTGTTAGGTACTTATGAAGAGATTTTATCTGAGACTTTGATTGTCCGTGTTTAGCAGCGAAAGTTTTGTTATAAATAAAATTAAACAACAATATAGACTCAACTACTTCGTACTGATGACCCACCCTACTATTCGGGGCCTGGAATCTTTAATTTTTTTACTTTTGCAATGCCAGCGACACTAAGCTGTCATTTTATTGTCACCATGATATTCTATAAGACACGCCCAAAACCATGCTACAGACACGCTATCTACATACAACTGCAATGATTTTCATTTAACAGACTTCGGTCCAGGTATATCAGGCCTTTCAATTTTGCGTTTTTTTTTATTTTAAAAACAGATAAGAAGAAAATGTTAGTGGTTTTTGATCGTAAAGTAAAAGGTTTTGTTTGATGAAATGATCATCAAATAATTATATATATTTGATGATTGTTAATAATTGAGAAAGAACTTTCTTTTTGTGTGGGACACCGTGTCGTCTGACGACCCGATGAACCCTGGTGTCAGAGTTTTTCAACCGCCTACTACCACTAGTAGGCCTGTGACACGGTTGTGTTACGACCGCCGCCGTCTAAGTAATCATAGACTGACTGCTTAGCTTGTTGGTATTTAAAGCTTTTGTTATTCTTTTTCATAATAAATATTTTATAAGTACTGATTGTTGTGTAATGTCGGCTTAGAATAACATCACCCTATTTCTTTTCCGTGGGTGTTGTTACATGTGTGTTGCAATTTTAGGCGATCGGTGAAAACACAGTTTTCTGAATGCCGCTCAAATATTTGTCTGGTCCGGTTTGTCTCATGCGGCCCCTTCATTACTATATTTTTGATTTTATTATCTTTGAAAAATTCTTTGCTTTGGTTTTTTTATAAGCTTTAATGGAAAAATCGCAGGAAAATGTTAATTAATAATACGTTCATTATAGATTTGTCAATTTGTTTAAGCACTGCGAGAGAATTTTGGCCGGCCACAACAGAGGCAAATAGGTATTTTATGAAGTGAAATCACCCATGAAACTGAACAACTTTCCTCAAAGAACATAGTACGAACTATAAAAAAAAATTAGAACCCCCACACAAAATGTGCCAGCAAATCGAGTCAGTCAGTATAGGAGGTGTAAAAAAACGACCTACAGGATAAATGGGGAAAGTTATTAAGTTTCATGAGTGATTACGCCACGTAAAATATTTGCCCCTGTTGTGGGACACAAATTCATTTCCCTGTGCATATACATCACAGGGAACGCACTTGCCCTCAATTGTAGATTTGTTCGTAGTAAATACTAAGTAGGCATTTAAATTTATAAATAGCTACTTACATAATACATATAGTAAAATTGTTTAAGCTCTTACAATTTTAACTTGGGTAGCACCACAAAGGACGTATTATTCAAATTTTTATATAGAATATGTAAAAGGGCTTATACAAAATTATAAACTAAACATTGAATACAAAAACTATATGATATGCGCTAGACAGACATGGAATATCCATTACATGTAGACTTAAAACTAACACGACCCTGGCTAACTAACACTACGTGCTTATATTATAGTACTTGTTATGTTAGGCACAACAATATTATTCTAGCTAATGTAAGCAGCGGTGTGTGTATAATGCTTAATATCATAGATAAATGAAAATAGACAATAATGTATCATATTGCGTGAAAAATATTTGACAAACTTCTAGAAATGAATCTATTGTAACATAATTAATTAATGTCGTTGGACGACTCGGTGTACCAAACGAAAAAAAAAATTAATATAGGTAGAGATCTTTTTCTGAGAAGTCAACTTTTTCACGTAGTAATAAAACGCAATAGTTTCATTGCATTGCATTGGGGTGTGGATATTTTGTGACTTATAACATTTTGCAACATTTGGCCATTTTATGACCAAGGATATTATCAGATATTTGCCGTGTGATGCCGGCTTAGAATAGCATCACCCCATATCTTGCCCGTGGGAGTCGTGAGGGGCGACTGGGGGACTCGAGGGTGTGTGTTGCAATTTTGGGCGATGGGCTGACGACCTGTCACTATAGCGATACACAATATTCCAAATAAACCCTCAAACATTTGTCAGACGTGGTGTAAATGGCCGTTTTTTGCGGCTGTTTACGCTCTGCCTACCCCGCAAGGGATTACAGGCGTGATATGTGTGTGTGTGTGTGATATTATCAGAACCTAATAAAGAACAGAGTGGCGTAAAAGAGGGGAGGCCTTTGCCCAGCAGCGGGACACAGAACAGGGTACATAAAAAAAATATATTATAATACTTTATGAAAAAACATAGGCTATTTTTTGTCGGCCCTCGAGGTTCTAGAGTACCTTATGTATACCACCATAGGCCTAGCTAAACTATCAGATACACGGAAATGACTCCATATCAAAAGTTTATTTTATTTTATTTTATTTTATAAAACTTTATTGCACAAAACGTACAAATGGCGGGCTTAATGCCTCGCAGCATTCTCTACCGGCCAACCATAGGGTAAACAAACAGAGAGCTAAAATGTGAAAACGGTAAAATGAGAAGTTACTTTCTAAAACATTGAAATTATATATAAACAACTATATTTATTATATGAGTGTCATGGGTCACTTGTGCTGGCACATTAATATTGAGTATCTGGAGCACCTCTAAGCTATGAAAGATACGAAAATGGCTCCAAAGCAAAAGCTTTTTGGCATGGTAGACAGATTCTGCTAGCGCTCAGACATCAAAGGTTTGAAGTAGGTACCTGATTCAAACCACTAGGAGCCCGACTTAACCATAAGAGATATAGAAACGGCTGAATAGCAAAATGTGTTAAGCATGATGGGTCGCTTCTGCTAGCATAAAGTCATCCAGAGTCAGGGTAATTAATGTGGAACACCAAGAGCCCAAGAAAGTGACATCGAAAGAAGGATGAATGCCGGCAACATGGTGAATGGAGCGTTGCACGCTTTTATGAACAGCCAGAAAGTCTCTGATAAGGCTCGTCTGGCTGTGCATAGAGGGGTGTTAGTTCCGACACTTATGTATGGGAGTGAAAGTTGGGTATGGCAGAAAAAGCATGAAAGTAGAATAAATGCAGTACAAATGAGAGCGTTAAGAAGTATGATTGACGTAAAATTGAGTGACAGGATAAGGAATAGCGTGATAAGGGAACGTTGTGGTATAAAAGAAGACATAGTGACTGGTGTAGAAAAGGGTATGCTTAGATGGTTTGGTTATGTAGAGAGGATGAATGAAAGAAGATTAACGAAACGGTGTATATGGCAAGTGTGGATGGGAACTTCGCAAGGGGAAGACCTCGACGAACATACCTCGATCAAATCGGGGACGTGCTAAAGAAAGGTCATGTCAAGACTTCAAGAGTACCCTAAACCGACGAGCATGCAAAGAATTATGCCACGATCGTAGTAAGTGGTCGGAAGTATTCTCTGCCTACCCCTCCGGGAAAGAGGCGTGATTTATGTATGTATGTATGTATAAACCAAGAGCCCAATATAAACGATTCGTAAATAGCTCTATAGCAAAAGTTTCAGTATGGTGGGCCGCTTCTGCTGGCACATACTTACATCCAGTGTCACAGATTTTTTGAGGAATTCGCCAACGGCACAGATATTTTGCGAATGACATGCCTCCTATGGGGTCTATAGTACCTGGAGTAGAACACTAGGAGCCCGAATGAGTTATACGAGATTATATAATTTAAAGAAATGCATGACGAACGATCTACTGATCTCTGCTTTAAGAAATACTGCTTCAGCAAGAGCTGTAAATTAAAGGACGTTGATATGGAAATATAAATTTTGCTTGCATAAAGGTAGTTTTTTATTTCTCGTGACAGCACGTGACGTTTAGGTACACTGTAGAATAAACGGTTAAATAGTAACTTTAAAAAAAGACAAATTAGACCGAAATTTCGTGAAGTTGTACAATGTTTAGGGTGTTGTTCGTGTAATACGGGAAAGTTTACCTTTGTGCATCTAATTAGGGGTTACAATCCGCAAATGTTGACGAAAGGGTTTAGCTTGTGGGTCCCACCTGTTCGTAATCGTAAAGCTTGTTGCGACGGTTTAGGGTTTTATTTTTATTCATAGAAGGGTTATAAGTAGGTGTATTGGTGTTAAAACTCTCAAAAAGAGTCACGGACAGGATTTGAACCTGAAACTTTCGCCATTACTAGTGGCGACGCCCTTTCCATCTTAGCTAGCGGAGCTCGTCCCGTGTCCGCGAATTTTTCAAGTGTAATGCCAGTAACGCCTAGCACCGCCTTTTCGGCGGGTTAAATTTGCAACTAATACCCAGCGATTATTTCATGTGAAAACCCGCGATAAATTAAATACCAAATTTTAAAACACTTCCCGGGTTTTGTATAAAATTTTTGGAAAATTGCAAATATTTTTCAAGTGCGGGCATAATTTGAACCTCCAACTTTCGCCATTACAAGTGGCGATGACGCTTCCATCTGGGCTACCGCAGCTCGTCCCTTACCCGCGAAAAAAATTGCAAGTTTTCAAAAATTGAATTACTTAGGTCTTCAATTTTTGAAATAAATATAAATTTATATGAATATCCATTTATAAATAAAAATCATCATTAATAGGTAGGTACTCACATTTTCTAATTTAATACCTAGATGGAGTTATTTTTCAGCTTTAGATATTTTTGCAACCACATCCATCATACCCGTCGGCTACGGAGCCATTTGATGGATCGTAATTAAATTACACTTGCGGCTCCACTCATAAACCTGCGTAGGAACATAGCTTTATTCTATATACATGGTGTAAAAAAACTACACTATGAATATAGAATAAAGCTATGTCATAAGAATAGATAATAATACTGCGTATAGAAACGAAACTCCTTTGTCTGGGCCCCAAAAGCCGCGCTTTAAATACCTACTTCCCCCCGCAGCCCGTAACGCCCCGCACTATCCCACGCTTTAAGTCGGGGCTGTCACGTGCCAATAATTTTATTCCAGACTAGCGGCCAGTCAAGCGGTTGCGACCGCTGCTAACAGTTTTCCCGTGGGAACAAAATATTTACCCGTTTTAAAGTCTCACCCGTGTGATGCCGGCTTAGAATAGCATCACCCCATTTCTTTCCCGTGGGAGTCGTAAGAGGCGACGATGGGACTCGAGGGTGTGTATTGCAATTTTCCGAATGACCCTCAAATGTTTGTCAGACTTGGCGTAAATGTCCGTTTTTTGCGGTCGTTAACGCTCTGCCTACCCCGCAAGGGATAAAGGCGTGATATATGTACGTATGTTAAAGTCTTACCTTACCATTTTATTGTTAATAGGTAGGTACAGAATTTTAAAATAGGTGCAAAAATGGCGCCGTGTGGTGCCAGATTAGAATAGCATTCTTTTTGTAAAACGCGTTCTCCCTATGAATACAACACCTTGCACTCTGCTCGCTAATCCATCCGCCAAGCGTGGTGAGTAGGTAGGTACTCATGGCAAATAGTAAAAATAAAAATTCGACCCGCACGACGAACGTTTCCGCGGCGAAGCGCACTCCCGACTGAATTGTTCGCTAAGAGACAGCCAGACGGATTGACCTTGAGCGCGTCTGGAGCGGGAGTGTCATCTCTATGTGATTTCTACTCTATGGCTATGTTCTTACCAACATCGTCTCCATAGAAAAAGTTGTTCACTTTCATGGTCTGATCATGCTTGCAAAGTTTTCGGTACACGTATACCCGTATAGGTAGGTACATTGTTAACCTAAAGCCTAATCACCATATGAGCATCAACATCCACAAAAGTATTCTGCTAGACATAGTCCTCTCCTTATTTAAGGTATTTACTAACATGCTTGGCTTGGCGAGCACAGTGCGAGCTGTTGCATTACGAGTGTTGTGTTCTACTGCCCATTCCCTGGATTCATAGTAACCGAAGTACTTCATAACCCTTTCGTAAAACAGTGATGGGTCTATCATAGTGCTAAAATCGGATGTTGAAAGCGCTCAGGTGTAAAAAGAATAGCTATATGCAAATTGTAAAAAAATCCATTAGGGAAGGTACATTATACGAGTTCACTATCGTTTATATCTTGATGACCGTGTGGTGTCGAGTCAGAAGAGCATCACTCTAATTGTACTCGTGAGTGTCATGGAAAGTGGACTTTGGGATAATCATCCAGGAAATGAGCTGCAGCGTTCCCTGTGAATGCAACATAACATCTTGCACTGCGCTTGCCAATTTGTGCCCCAATGGGGGGATGTCCATGTCCGACAATATATATCATTGACAGCCACAACAGTCCACTGCATAACATTATGAATGCAAAATTGCACAGCAGGCAGGGTTCGAACCTGCGACTTTCGGTATCAGTATTGCCGAGATGCCTCTACAGACTGGGCAACAAATCCTGAAATGCTTATAAATTAATCAACAAGCACAATGAATTAAAAAAATTAAAAACATGAACTGCTTTCTGAGATAAAGTCTAGCCTAAGACACTCGGGATAAAGTAAGGTTTCCTCCGATACAATTCCCATTCGAATTCGTTCAGTGGTTAACGAGTTTCAGTCCTTTAAAAAATCGCACATATATAAGTACAAACTCTAAAAACACAACACTTTTTTTTGGTTGGGCAGTCGTGTAAAAAACGAAAAGATACAGCCTTATTCTCGTTTGGACGCTAATTAGAGTTTAGTGTTCTAAGTCTGATCTTTGCAAATGAAATAATTTCATACAAACAAACCCAGGACTGTTTTTCCTGTATAGAACAGATTTTTGGATTCATTTTATTTGCTTAAATTTTTACACGACTGCCCAACCAAAAAAGGGGTGTAATGTTTTTACAGTTCATACATATGTATATATATTATGTGCGATTCTTAAAAGGGCTGAAACTCGTTAATCAGCTACAGTTCGTTGAACAGATTCAAATGGGAATTGTATCGAAAGAATCCTTACATTATTCCGAGTATCATAGGCTAGGCTTTATCTTAGAAAGCAGTCATGTTGTAATATATTTTTTAATTTATTATGCTTGTTATTACCTTTGATTGTTTTTTAACCGATTGAAGACAAAGAATTGGTTTCCTTTGAATGCATAAAACCGAAATCCAGAAACTCATAATTTGATAAAATTGGATTGATCCAAGCCTCAAATACAGGCTAGCTAGATTATATTAGACATCTACTTTGTTACTAACAATAAAAAAAGAACAGAGACACGTACATGGATGATAATATGATTATGCTGTACAGGGGCAATTGTTTGCGCCAGGTGGTGCATGAAAGTCTTTTAGCATAAAAACTTGCAAAACCATTACCTTATTTTATTTAGCGCTGTCCTGTTCAGTTCATTTATTATTTTTATGTAGGTGCCTTACCTACCTAGTTAAAAGCTTGTCATATTTTTCGTACCCAGTGGCTATATTTAAAATAGGAGATTTTGTTATATTTGTATCACACGAAAAGAAGAACAAAAGAGATGGTGCATACCTAGCATGATTGATTATTTTTTAATGATTATACTATTTACTTAAACCACCGTTTTATTATTATTGCTTACTTATTTTGATAAACAATTTTCTGATTGGCCCTCAAATATTTGTCAGATGTGGCGTAGTTGTCCGTTTTTGCGGCCGTTTACGCACTGCCTACAAGGATAATAGGCGTGATATGTGTGTGTATTTTGTAAACCTTATCGCCAACGATGTCGGCTTCATAAAATATACGTGTATTTATATGTAGGTTTATATTTATATTTCAGTTTTGTATTTTGTATGTATTGCTTTTATTCAAGTTACTTTTTCTATTGTGATTACTCTCGCACTGCTCTGTTTTTTAATAATTTCTCCACCACACAATGGTTGTCTGGAAGAGATCGCTTGTAGCGATAAGGCCGCCTTTGCGCATGTTATCTATGAATTTTCCTCATATTTTTATTTCTTATTTTGTGCAATGAAGTGTTTTTTACTTACTTTACTTATCTAGCAATATGCTACATTGTAGCATTTTATCGTGTATGTACCTACATATGATGTCCACCCACTTATCTATGATGTAATTACCTGTCAAGAAAGTAGAACCTATTCTCTTCTATGTAATGAAATGCGGGTATTTTACAAATAATCAACCAAAAGCAAAACATACAAATAGTGGGATTGCGTGTTTTGGTACTATAAACAGCTCCAACGAAATAACTTGTTACCAATTTGTATTATTGCACATAAAACGCCTGAAACATGCCAAACCTTGTTCAAAAGTAAACAGCTGAGAAAATAAACAACTACGTAAATCTGCAAAGTTGGGGTCAATAAAATTGTTGCGATATGATACCTAGAGGTCGGCTATAAACCGAACTTTAATTAAAGTATAGATAATACCTGGTACTTAAATTGCTTAACTACTTGATACGCTAGCGTTGATACGTTATCGAACTTTCAGACGGACATCGGTAATAAGCATAATAAATTATAACAAAGAACAAGACACAAAGAAACAGATGATGACGACGGCTCACATCCAAACCGAACATTTATTTAATTATTAAATTATGTTAACAAATATTTCAAAAAGTAAGCACATCAGATTCATGCCGTGTAATGCCGGCTTAGAATAGCAGCACCTCATTTCTTTCCCGTGGGTGTCGTAAGAGGTGAATAAGGGACTCAAGGGTGTGTATTGAAATTTTAGGCGATGGGCTATGGCGATACATAATTTTCCGAATGACCCTCAAATATTGATCAGACGTGGTGTAAAGGCCATTAACGCTCTGCCTACCCCGCAAGGGATAATAGACGTAATATTTGTGTAGGTTCATTACTCATTAAATGAGAAAAAGAGAACACAAAATAAAATATGAAATGATGGATAACAATAAGATCCTTTTCAATGAATCCTGTTTTGAACCCCATAGTCTTGTAGCATATATCATAAAGTGTTACTAAGAAAAAATCGTCTGATAACTTGAAGAAATGGGATAAAAATTTCGAACACGTCCGTTTTTTTATAAAGGGGTGCGGTCCCTACACATATAAAGAATTTTCCGTATTGTATCGATACAAATACCGCTCTCACAGGAAAATATGTTTGTATTGTGTCGACACAAATACCGCCCTCTCAGGAAAATATGTTTGTATTGTGTCGACACAAATACCGCTCTCTCAGGAAAATATGTTTGTAATGTGTCGACACAAATACCACTCTCACCGAAAATATGTTTTTAATGTGTTGACAAAACTGCCAATCTTATAGGTAAATACGCTCAAGATGTGTCGACACCGCCGCCTAGTATTGTCACGTTCACAATTTAGTAATGTCACGTTTACAAAAAATTATCATAATGTGTCGACGGATAATGTGTTTTCTCTCATAGAAAAATCAATTTTCATCAAAAACGAAGGTAAACAGAATTTATGATGGGAAAACCATCGAAAAGCGACGGTAGCCCTTAGTTAACACGGCCTGCAAACCCTGCCATGAGTCGAAGGGTATTTCTCCCGTAGCTGGAATACTTAGAAATTGTCTGCACCATTCCACGACCTCTGGGCCTCCCAGGGAAACACTCCTTTTAAAGGAGTGTAAATTCATACAAACGCCATACGGAACACGTGGATTCCGAGACAAAATGGCTAACCAATGCGTTTGTCGCAGTTAGGCTTCGTATGGGAAAAAACTCAAATTTCAACCGGCCGCTGCGTCAAAAGCAAATTTAAATCCAAAATTTGCTTTTGTTACTCCAATATTAGGAAAGTATTCAAGTCACGCTGGTGTCTGTCAACGATCCAAGCTGTACAGTTCCTTTTTTTCTACCACCGCCAAGACGAGGCTCCACAGAAACTACATTTTTTTACACTCGTCGTGCTGGATGATGCCGGCATAGAATATTGCAATTTAAGGCGAAGGGCTGACAACCCGGTGAAACACAATTTTCGGAATAACCTTCAAATGTTTGTCAGACGTGGCGCTGATATCCGTTTTTACCGCCGTTTACGCTCTGCCTACCCCGCAAGAGATTATAGGCGTGATATATGTATGTATTCATACAAACATACAAAAATGAATGTATTTCTAGGGGTGTGGAACTATCATTTACAACCTATAAGTAAAATTTGTCGTTGTTACATTGCATAGCCAGTAAGTAACATTCTACAGGTATTTTAATTGCAAATGGTCTACGCAATGAACATCAAATAGGACATCGGTAGCCTAGGAGTGTCCTAGGACGTCATACACATACATACATACACATATCACGCCTATTATCCCTTCCGGGGTTTGGCAGAGCGTAAACGGCCGCAAAGACGGACATTTACGCCACGTCTGACATATATTTGATGGTCATTCGGAAAATTGTGTATCGCCATAGTGACAGGTTGTCAGCCCATTGCCTAAAATTGTAATACACACCCTCAAGTTTCTTAGTCGCTTCTTACGACTCCCACGGGAAAGAAATGGGGTGATGCCATTCTAAGTCGGTATTACACGGCATTCTGAGCCGGCATCACACGGCACTCTGAGCCGGCATCACACGGCACCGTAGGACGTCATCATTGCAGGAAACATATATCAAAATATAATGTTATGTACAATCAGGACAAGCGTTATCTAACTGGAGAAGAAGTGTTTTCAATCTGCGGCCATAGAAATTAAGTATTTTTGAAAAGTGTCTTGAATTTCAGTGTAGCTGTGTGACAAATTAAAAAGATGATAACAGGTAGGTTTATTTAGTAGGTCCAACTTCTTACCAATAAAAACGGTTTTCAAGAACAATTTATGAATACTTAGTCTACTTGTTACCATAATATGGCCTGTTAATACAAAAGCTTAGGAGTACCTATATAACAACTGTACACGGATTTAATTAGTATTCATTATTGGATTTTATTTTAAATTTTTACGTTTTGAGCTCTTTACAGAACTCGTGGTCATGGATGACCAAGGAATTGTAAAATCAAATATTGATCACAACTGAAATCCGATAAAATGTTTTATTGTGATGAAATGAGTAATAGTTGTGCAAACTTAAGAAAATATAAAGCTTCCCAAATGAGTAGCTGATTGAGAATGATGAATAACTGAAGGCAAGAAAATCATTCACAGGATTCATCTTGTCAAATAACATTTTCATAAACACCTGACATCCGATGACAAACAGCCCATTTTTTTTTTTTTTTTTTTTTAAAGCCTTTTACGGCTCTGGGATCATGCCCTTATGAGCCAATCATCAAAAAGAAGGCAAATGTTTCAATTTCTTCTTCTAATTCTTCTTCTTATCCAAACTTCCTTTAGATGTCACCAATGGAATTTGAAATGAAAGTATATAACGGTTTGTAGTATTTAACATTCGAAAGAATTTCTTGTAATGTGGAGGGCACATCTCTGTTATCTTCTAAATCTGTCATTTCTGCAATAAATATGAGTCTTTGTAGGCAGATCAGCTTTCTCTTGATGGCAGTGTGGACATTTGTCGTCCTCTTTAATGCGGAGTCTTTTCAGGTGAGTAGGAGTTCTACAATGGCCAAATCTGAGGCGATTCATTTGAGTAATCTGTTTTCGGGAGTCTACTCTTATCTTTTTCCACCAAGGTTGGGCGGGCGGGCACTCTTGGAGACTTGCATACCATGATGCTTTACTTTCTGTGGTCTTCTTCCAGATTTCCAACCACAGTTTTTTTCCTGACGATGCAATTTGTGCATAGAAGTCGGTGTACGGAACCTTCATAGAAGTTGAGTGATCTTCATCTGCTGGACCTCTAGCAGCTTTATCAGCCTCCTCATTGCCTGTTATACCACAGTGAGAAGGTATCCATTTCATCGATATTCTTTTACCCTTAGTGACCAATTCATTGACTATTGCTAATATATCATATACTATGTAACACAAATTATATTTACAAGACCTATTTTCTAATGCAGATAATGCACTAAGAGAATCAGAAAAAAGAATAATATTACATGCACTAACATTTCTAACATATAACAAAGCCTGATATATAGCATAACATTCTGCTGTAAAAATACTGCAGTTACTGTCCAGCGTATAACATTTTGAAAATCTAGCTTGTGGATCATAAAAAGCTGATGTTACTTTACTATCAGTCTTTGAACCATCTGTATATAATCTGTAATAATCTTTGTTCTCTATGTATTGGAGTAATTCATTTTGTGAATCTACTTTTTGTTTACATAAAGGAATTTTAGTATTTACAAGAGAATTATAACTAATTTTATATATGGGCCACCTTTCATCTTTGTACATATTTACAGTAGTACTATTAATATGACATGCTACTCTCAACAACTCTGGGATATGTCCTGAAAGGAGTGAATTAGATTGAAGGTAGGGGCCCATAGTTAGATTAAATGATTGTCCAGGAGCCACACTGTTAAAAACTAGTTTATTTTCTGATGTTAGAATTTTTAAACAGAACCTTTCAGCTATCTGTACACGTCTAACAATTAAAGGAACAATACAAGTTTCTGCTTCCATAGCTATAACTGGAGTTGAGCACATGGCCCCAGTTATTATTCTTAGACCCTTGTTTTGTATCACATCTAACTTTTTTAAAGTAGCCAAATTTGCATTCATGTATGCCAAAGCACTATAGTCAAAATGACTACGAACAATACTTTTATACAACATGGACAGAATTTGTGGATCTGAACCCCAGTGTACGCCTGCCAAGGAACGAAGAATATTTAACCCTCTTGATGCATTTTTTATTATATTACTAATATGTGTTTGAAAACTAAGTTTTTTGTCTAAATGAATACCTAAAAATTTATGCTCCTGTGTCCAAGGCAGCTGCACACCATTATATAATACATTATTTAAACAAAGATCAGATTTTTTGGAAAAGATCATTGCTTTACTTTTTAAAGGACTAATGTCTAAGTGTAGTTTGTTTGAGTAAAATTCATGTAATTGAGTCAAGGCCAAGTTTAAATTATTAACTGCAATATTTACATCTTTATGTACAGTGTATACAACAATATCATCAGCAAATTGAAGAAACTTTATGTTATTTACAGTTAGGTATTTACAAATCTGGCAAGTGTAAAGATTATACAAAAGAGGTGAGATTGTGGCGCCCTGCATGGTGCCTTTATACACTTGTCTAGGTCCATGTAATAGGTTATTGAACCTTATATACATGGTTCTATTATGTAAAAATTCAAATATCCATTTACAAACTTTTCCAGGTACACCTATTTCACTCAACACGACTGCAAGCACTGAGGGGTTAACATTATCAAAAGCTCCCTGCACATCAAGGAAGGCGCATACTGTTGAGGAGTGGGCATAGAAGGAGTTGCGAATATCTGCCACCAAAGTTACAAAACTTTCAGCACAACTGCGTCCTTTACGGAAGCCAAATTGTTGGGTAGGTAGAATTTTATTTGATTCTGTATAATAATCTAATCTTGTTTTAACCATGCCCTCAAACAACTTCCCTACACAAGAAGATAGAGAAATTGGCCTGTAAGAATTACTATCATTGACTTGTTTATCAGTTTTTAATATAGGAATTACACACTGAGTCTTCCATGACTGGGGTATAATTCCTTTTTCCCATAGCTGATTAAAAATATTTAATAAAATTATCTTTGCATCATCATGTAAATTAATAATAAGCTTGTATGGTATATCATCCAAACCCGGGGTAGAATCTTTTTTGCGTGCTTTTAATGTCATAGAAAATTCGTGCCATGAAAATGGTAAAGTGAGAAAATGACCTGTACTGTCACCTTTTTTATTGAAAATCATTTCTAATGTTGTGTTTTCTACTTCTGTTACAGGTGAAGTCAAAGGAGCATACTTATCGAAAAAGGAGGGGATCCATTCATCATTCTTTGGCCTATTAGTGATCTTAATGCGTTTAAATTTTCTTATATAATTCCAAATGAGACTGACTGGAGTATATCTATTAAAAGATTCACATAAACTTCGCCAACTACTATGTTTCTTTTCTTTTATAATCAATTTCTTTTTTGCATCAAGTCTTTTATATGTTATGTAATTATCTATTGCAGGGTTAGTTCTATAGAAATTTAAAGCATCTCTACTCTTCTTAACTGCTTCTTTACATTCATCATCCCACCAAGGAACTGAAATCTTTTTAATATATGAAGTGTCTTTGGTAATTTTAGGAATACAAATAATCTTTAGTTTATTTAGAATATCACAATATTCATCATATGATTTAAGTGGATCTTCTGATAATTCGAATTTTTCGAACATTAGTTGAGAAAGTGATTTATACTTGGTCCAATCTGCTTTATTGTATAAATATTTTTCTATTGGGTTGCCTATCTCATACTTCTCAATTATTGTATAAAAATCAACTATAGTAGGATAATGGTAGCTACCCATGGGGTCATTATGAACCTTCCAGTCACATAGAGCAGCAATGGTAGGAGATGCGCAAGAAATATCAATTGCTGACTGATTATGGTTTATTCTACCTACTGTAGTTGGTGAGCCTGAGTTGAGAATACATAAATCAGTCTCATCTAAAATATTGTATAATTCAGTGCCCCTAGAGTTTGTAGAGAGGCAGCCAAAAGCCACATGATGAGCATTAAGGTCACCAGTCAAGATCATAGGTTTAGGTAGATCATCTATAATTTGTTTGAATCTCCTTCCTCTAAAATATCTCCCTTGTTTAGGGGGCGGAGCATAGGCACACAAAACCGTAACATTTCCAATATTGGTAACAGGAACTATAGCAATGGACTGTAAATAATCATAAAATGGATTATGAATAATTGAGTATTTATAAGTATCTTTGACTAAAATACCTACACCTCCATGACCATTCAGACCATGCTGAAAGTGAAAATGGTAATTTGGTATAGCAAATCTCGAATTCTCCTTAAGCAAAGTTTCATTCAACAGACATACATCTATATCATTTTCATGTAAATACTCAAGTAGTAGGGGTCTTTTGCTAATGGCACCTTCAATGTTAAATTGTGAAATACGAATAAAAGACTTATCCATTACGATCTAACTTATTAATAAGTACCTCTTTAATCTTTTTTGTGGTCAAATTTTGATTACTGTTCCCTAGAGTGACCAGAGAGGCAATCAGTCCATTCATAATAAATTCATTGTTAATTACTGCTGATAATAATTTCTCAATAGGGATGGAGTCTTGATCACTCTTGGGTACAGTGTCTACTTGAGTTCCAGATTTTGGGGAAGAACCGGCCGGCTTCTGCACTGTTGTTTTGTTATCAATGGGCTTAGGTGCAATTTTTGGTTTTATCTTTGGAAAGTTTATATCATAATTTTTTAATAAATTTTGTTGAGCATTGTTGGCCACAACAGCTGCATAGGCTGATCTGTTCCTCTTTTCTTCAATTTTGGCCTGTTTAACCGGGCATTGCCTTGCAATGGCCAGGTGAGCCCCACCACAGTTAATACATTTTATTTTTGTGTCGTCGCCCTTGACAGTGCACTGGGAAAAGTGGTGCTCCAGAGCACAAATTGAACATACTTGAGTGCCTTTACAGAACTTTGCTCCATGATTAAATTTAAAACACTTATAACATTGGAGCAAAGGAGCAACATACTCTGTTACTTTGATGCTACAAATGTCCAAATAAACGCGGTCAGGTAAGGAGCTTGAAAGAAATGTCACACTCACCGAAGTGAATGGCTTAACTTCTCCATTGGTCTTCTTGGTAAATCGACGTACACCGACTATCTCGACGTTGCACCTCAGTTTCTTGAATAATTCCTCGTTTGAAATGCTAGTTGGAACATACCGGAGTACTCCGACGCTCTCAACGGCCTTCGCTGGTATAAATGCTCGCATGGAATGTTTTGTCAGAAAGTCTGTATTCTTTAGGAAGTTATTTGCTTCTATAGCCTGTGAAAAAAGTACTCCCACCTTGGTGGCGTTAATTCTTTTAATACTAATGACTCCTTTTACTTCGGATTTAAATATACTGGCCAGCATCAGTGGGTTGCTGTTGCCCAGTTTTTCATTGTTTTTTTCAACAAAAACGGTAAATTCCCCGCTTGCTGTATTTGTAGGGAAAATTCGAGTATATCCCGGCTTAATGTATGGCTTGAAAAAGTCGTCATTCTGCTGAATATGTTCAGTGATCCTAGGGTTTTTTCTCCCAGAACTTCCCCCAGGAGGGGGGTCTTGGACCCCCTCTGGCATATTGCCCACAACACTAACTCACTATATTTACAATTTATCTTATATTTTAAGCGAAATAAACTGAAATAACTAATATATATTAATTATTTATCTCGAAATAAAACTTCCCGCCTGTTCACTTTAAAAGCCCGCCGAAAAGTCCAACAGCCCATTCCTATCGTGATGTTGCCAGGAGATTTATTATTATTATAAGGAAGTCTAAGAAAATCACAAGAGCTGGCAGCTTTTAAGTTCAGAGAATAAATTAAATTCTCAGAGGGACGATGTTGCCATCTCTTGGGGAGCTTGCCTCGCTGTGGAGTCTTAGAAGTATTTATTTATAGCAATAAAGTGTGTTTTTTTCTTTTTTGGACATGAAGAAGTTGTTGTTAATGTTTTCCATTATTGGCTGTAAATTTTTCCCTTATGTTTTAGTCAGTAATAGTGGAGAGAGATTCTAGAGATTTATAGGTAGGTAAGTATTATAATAAGTAAGTACCTACCATGATTTGCTGTGTAATTCAATTGTTTGTTTTTGTTTAATGGTAGCTATAGTTAGTTCTCTTTGGTTTTAATGGGGTGGTATGGGATCTACCTCCTAGCGGTCCACCCCGGGCAACGGCAACACAGGCTTGCCTGTGGATAAGTCCGGCTGAACGATCCCACCAAGCGGTGGAAGGCTCCGTAAGGGGCCGCCTGGCTCGCGACCACCATCCCACCGAAGTCTGGCGCCAAGTAGCTTGTTGCGTTCCGTCAGTGTGTGGGAGTGCCAGTGCCTTAACAGGCTTCTTCTGGGTGAGCTCGCTCCATCTTAGATTCTGTCTCTGTCCTATGACCTAGACTAGAGTCAAGAGCAAACCCATCATTAATAAAAAAAAAATTATGATTATTTTGCTAAAGGCTTGTGTATAAATTCGCTTTTGCTGATGCCTTTGTCACGGGATGGTAATTAACACAACTTTGTCTGAAAACAGAATGAGGCAGGAAGGAAGTCACTGGCAGAGTAAAGATCAAAAAATTTCTTTTAGATAGGAAAATTAGTGTCAACGGAAGTTTTTTGACATTTTCACCTTGTCAGAACTCATTACACCTAGAAAATTAAGATTGAAGAAATTATAAAGACATTTAAGAATTAATGAGATTCTTTTATGTATTCTTTTGGCCGAAAAGAATTAATCGCATCCTGCTCATAAAAGATTCCTTTCTAAGTACTTAATTACAATAAACTAGATACTTTAGCACACAATTTATTGTTTTTGGCGTTAGGTAAATAAATGAAATTAGGTAATACTTCTACCTAATCGTTTTCTATAATGGACGTGAAGAAATGAATTATTACGTAGTTTGTGATCATTATGCTGCATTTCAAACAAACGAGTATATATGGGTATTTGATACCTATATGTTACCTATAAACCTTTGTCGTCCGATAATATGTCAGGTTTTTAGGTCAAAAGCTACCCAATAGGTCAAAAGCTTCCATTCAAACACGGGATAAACGTCAAGTATTTTTCCTTTCAGGCACAGCGTACATCTACAAGTTTCTCGACGGCAATTTGTACAAAAGATTTACCCTGATACTTAACAAATGACCCATTGAACCCGCAAATTATGTATCTACTTATTAATTCAAAATGATAATGATGAGTTAAGGGCGGGCCGTGAGAAAAATGGGTAGTTTCTGGATGCACGCAATTTTGTTGGTGAATACGATAAACACCTTATTTTTATGAATAATGATTTTTCATTATATTATCTAGATTTTTGTCGCAGGAAAACACGATTGAAGAAAGTTTGCTTGATAGATTTATTTTTCAAAGTTTGGTCTACTTTTACACTTTTTTGCGTGGTGTATAGCAATCTTATGAACATAACACATTATTTTTTGCGAATACGATACGTCTTGTACTTTACTAGACTTTTGTTGAACAGTTTTTTGATTACTTGTTTATTTAACGAGAAATTTCCAAAACAGTGAAAAATCGTCTCAATATGGCAATTCCGCTCTGTTCTCACACACAGGATTTGCCATTAGTGGGAAAGGGACGTTTAAAAGTTCGAGGCAGGCCCTTAACATATCTACCTACCAACTCTACGATATTTAGAGATATCGCCACAAATAGGTAATCTAAAATGAGAGGCTGCTCGTGAATAGCAAACCCACTAGCTAAACACGGGAATTACCTATCCTGATTGAGAGAGATGTACCATATTGGAATACCGTCATATCATGTACCGTATTTCCGCATATTACCCTATCTAACTGCATTTATAGTCTTAGTGATATGATAATAATAATAACAATAATTACTTGAAAACGGCTAATAAAGAAATCCTTTCGTAAATATTTGGTCCTACAGATGTCTTAGTAGGGAGTAAAAATTGAATGAATGAAGACGTACATACATAGAAAGTACTATCTACTTTTTCAAACATAGAGAGTGTCGTGTTATCTAGGCTCCGAGAGGCACCGGCGCTCAGGGAGCCAAGGTAACCGCAGGTGAATACTTATAGCTAAGTATTTGTAGAGTGGTCTCGCGAACACGAGTGCCTGTGACCCCGGAGGGCGTGAGTGAGTAAGTGTGGGTAGAGTGTCCTGTGTGTAGGCACCCTAGCAAGCCTCGCGCCCGCACGCTAAGTGAGGGGCCGAGGGAGTAAAAGAGGGAACGTAAACGATAAGGCTTTATTAAAGAATTAACAGATAACCACCTCCTGATACGAAAACCAAAATTATAACCTGGCCACTCACACAGAAGGTAACGGCGGCGCGTCCAGCGCGAGGAGCGTCTTCGCAGCAGCTGTATCTTCAATCCGACGAGGCGTAGGCGCTTGAGGGGAGACTTTTAAGCTTCCGTCACTTGAGGGGAGACTTTTAGGACTAAAATAGACTGTTACAGTGGTTACTCAGTGAGAGACTATACTGGGAGTCTTCGAGATCACAACTTAGGCTCTTTTTCCACTGCTCCGATCCGTCACCGGATGACGGAAGTAGCCTTCAGTAAAATATCGAAAGACCGGTCAACGCTTTTCCACCTATCCGGTAAAAAACGGACGTTAAAGTTTCATTATCTCGACGGACGTGGTAGAATTCAGTAGGTACCGATTATTAGTATTCAGTATCTTTTTTTAATTATTCTTCATTCGTGCCATCCGAAATGTATCCTGCCTTCAATTGTGAACAACTTCTAGCGATTTTGTTATATGCTAGGAGACTCAGAAGACGGAAGCGGTATTGGATACATCCTCTGTTTAGGAACAGATGCCTAGTAGGAGCATTTTATACTTCTTATGAACAAATGTTGGAAGACGAAAGAAAATTTTACCTTTATTATAGAATGACGCCTGCTACATTCAATTTTGTTTTACATCACATAAAACCATCAATTGCTCGACATGACACTAACTTTAGGTATTGCATTACTCCTAAAGAAATGCTCTCAGTGACTTTAAGGTAAGTAAGTATATGACACAAAATGGTACAAAATCAACAACATTTATTTTAATAATTATTGGAACAAAGATAGCATCTCTTATAATAAATAACTAGATAAGTATACATTGTGTTTGTGAATCGACTAGACTAACTTTCAGGGTGTGTTCTAATCGTAAAACTGAACAACTTTTCTAAGTACCATATTTCCGAAAAACTAAAAAAACTGGACTTCCCATTCAAAAAGACAATTTTTTTGAACATTTTTGTATGGGAGAAACAGCCTAACCTCAAAAGCATATACCGGCACTCGTTTGTATCTAACTGGTAAATGCCGGACCGGAAACAGGTAGTGCAAAAGCATGCATAGATTTTGTACGTCTGCCACTTCGGACCGATAAAATACGATTCCGGTTTGGCAAATTACCGTTACGATAAAAATCGGATACCGGAGCAGTGGAAAAGCGAGTATAGAAGTTTAATAGATTTCTAAATCGGATTGGAAATTACTGTTTCGATAAAAGCCGGTTACCGGAGCAGTGGAAAAAGAGCCTTAGAGTCCAGACCAAACTGATCCCCTAGCTGCTTGACGTGGCTTTTATACCCTCGTCTGACGCTGACTGTCACAGTCTTTATTTCGATAGTCATGTTCATTTCCAGAAGCTTCGATGACGATCGCGCTCTTCATTTCGATCGTCATCCTCTTCGGTTCTAGAATCTTCGACGATCGTCGACCTCGTCAGCCGTCATTTTGAGATCATGGAACTTGTCAGTGGCCAGTCGTCGCTGTCCATGGAGATCTGTTGGCATCTCATGTTAGCTTGATGATGAGGTGGTTATGAGGATGGCTCCGAGGCACGCTGGAGGGCTCGGGACCTCAGTTCCTCCGGAGGGAGAGGGAGAGGGAGAGTGCCAGGCGTAGTAAATTTAGATACAAGTACCAGGAGGTCAGAAAATACGAAGAGGTAGATCAATGTATAATAACTTTTTAGTAGAAAGCTACGCGGCTCTATGATGTATAGATAGCCGTCAACTTTGAGAGGTTGACATAACATCAAGAAAGTAAACAAACAAATTGATAAAATAAAATGGATTTCCGGAAATATTTATTAATTCAATTAATATTTATTATTTATTATATATTTATTAATTAATCTATATTAATTACAAGAGTGATACGTTCACGATTTAAATTAGCGGAATAAATAGGTTATCCGTAAAAATCACTTGCTTTTCTGTTTTCTGGAAGTAAAAGATGCAACTCTCAGAACTTTCGTAAAACGGAAGGTGTCTGTAATATTTAAGCTATGGAACTAGTTTTTATAACTGTATTTTGCGCATGGTATGTATATTTCTCGATAATATTCCAAGCTACTAACGTTTTCCTTCGTAATTTATATTTTTACTGACTTTTAAATCACTTGACGGCATTTTTT
The DNA here is from genome assembly GCA_027580185.1 of Tuta absoluta. Lineage (NCBI taxonomy): Eukaryota > Metazoa > Arthropoda > Insecta > Lepidoptera > Gelechiidae > Tuta > Tuta absoluta. Next base: position 12,484,643 of record JAQAHW010000003.1, read on the forward strand.
ATTCATTGTAGTTTTAACGCGCGTTGCCGCGTAAGTCTTGATGAGCGTTGGAGAGTGCCCTTTGCAAAACAGTCAATTGACTTTTTTGAGTGACGCGAAAACTGTTTTGTTGTGTCGTCTCCTGGACCTCGATGACCAAAACGTTTTAATTTTCTTATTACCGTAACGTGAACAAAACACTTTTACTATTGTTTAGATAAATGAAAAAAAAACTCTTCATATATTTTTTTTCGTGTGGGACACCGATTCGTCCAACAACCCGATGGTCCAGGGGTGTCAGATTTGTAAGCATCTGACATGGTTGTATACCAAAAGTAACCATGATATCTTAGTTTTATTTCTAGCTGGTTATTAATTTATGTCTTAGCCCCTGCTGGCACAATCTCTGGCAGCATTATTTCCGTGGAGTATAATAATTTATCACATCGGGAATTGCTACCCGGACAAAACGACCCAGTTTTATGTAGCTCTTGAGTACCCGAAATTAATTTTACTGAATCGGGCCACAGTAAAGAAATGGTTTCCCAAGTGTTTCTTAAATAATTAAAATTGTCTTGTTAAATTGATGTGCTAAGATGGGTTAACACCACTCTGCGCTTTTGTGCTAATTAAAGATTGTAGATTTTAGGAGCTTGACTTTTCGCTTGGTTTTTTTGCTTAGGCTATGGTGGTCATCCCATTATGTGTTTCTACAAGTGGTTTCGTCGAAACTCCTTACATAATTAACACTGGATTCAACAAAAACCGAATCGCCATGCGACTTAAGTGAATCTTCCTCATCTTATGACTCAACGAACAACCCGATAAGGTTTGTTGTGGGAAATTTAAAAAAATGTCAGCGCCCGCCGGGACTTGAACCCGGGACCATGGGGTACCGTCCCACTGCTCTGCCAACTGAGCTACCGGCGCCCCGACTGACCCTTGCCAATTTTTCAACCTCTTGGTACTCGTCTCGAAGCGACGTACAAGCGACATCTATTATAAGTTATTGTAACGAATACTATGGTTGGCCCTGAATTTCATTTATGAAAATAATATAGCACTGTAAGTGCATAATAAAACCATAGTACATTTATTTTCATTTGTTGTGAGAGTTCTTTAACCGCCGGTGCATATTAAGTCCCGCTGATCGGAAAACGATTTACTGTTTCTAACTTTTACTGTGAACGTGACCAAAGTTATTGGAACGTATAATTATTGAAATGGGATTTTAAAGGACGTAATATAAATTAAAAATATTGATTACTCGATTATGAATTTCCCCGAAGACTTTCTTTCAATTGAATCCTGATTACGCAATTTAATTAAATGTTTAATTAAGCCGGTTTGTTTTAAATTGTTTCAATCGGAGTTATAAAAACTTATCAGTGGCTTCTTTTAACGAAGAACATTTTATTATAAAGAATATTTCAAAATTCTAAGCATGTAGTCTGCCAAAAGATTTTAAATTCACAGCCACAAAGAAAATTCCTTTAGAATACAGCAGGCGTTTTCGTTTAAAGATTTTTCATTTTACAACAAAAACATGACTTAAGCAAAAATGTTGGGCATCGTGAAAAGGTCAATAGAGAGCAGAAATGCTCGCCTCGGAGATGTGAGTACCAATTAAACCCTGTTGGACGTCAGCTCCCGGTCTCAGTGCATGCAATTGTAAAATTAATTGCCTTCCATTTACTGCCGACAACTTTCCGCTTCTACAAGTGCATTGAACATACATGGTTAAACACGTACTCACTAGGAAACAATATAATGATTTAACGTTGAAAAAAGCGTGATACATCAACAATTCATGAATGCAACTAAGCTCCTACTCTTTATTTATTTGGTTTTTGGGTTTAAAAGCTTATCCAGAAAATTTATGTTTAACAAAGAATCCTCAAAAATATATAACCTTTAATTAAAATACATCATTGGTATGATAAAGTTGTGAGCTGAGATATTTTTAGAGCCTTGGTATGCAAAGCAACACAAATATGTCATAGGCAAATTTGTAAAAATTTTGTTCTTTCAACAAGGTTGTCACAAACAATGTTGTGTCGAGCACCTGTAAGACGGAGCGTTTTGTAAGTGTTTTAGTTTTCATCCAATTTGAAAGGACGGCGTCTACGAGGTATGGTCGTTTTATGTTATGTCTTCCCATGCAAGCAAGTGGCTGGCTACTAAGTCACGAACACCATTTAATTTTATGAGAACACGAGAAAGCGTTCAATAGAAGTTTCTTCCTTTAAATTTTTAAGACTTGCATCTATATATATCCTTTATTGAACAAAATTAATAAAAGTTTTACAATAAAATTAGTAGCAAAGGCGAGCTTATGTCTTAAGAAGAGACAATCTAATACGCTCTTAAATTTTACTTTCAAGTCAAATAAAACTAAGAACTTTTTTGCTATCAGAAACTAATTTGTGGCATTAAAATTATATACTAATAAAGTAATATTGTACTAGGATTTAGCTCCACAATATTTTTTTTTGTGTATAGCACATTTAGTTTTAGTCAACATCAGGGATTTCCTAATATACACAACACGGATTTCCTAATAAACACAACACCAAACTAACACTATGGCTATGTTAGTGGGTACGCCGCGCTATGAAAACAGCCGATGTGTAGCCATGGTGTAGCCTTAGATGTTTATAACACAACAGACAATAGAGAAATATTTGCATAAATTTTCTGGATCATAAAACAGTATATGCTGGTCTAAAAATACCTGGATGACATAATCGAATGTACGTGAAGATAATAATGATTAAAAAACCAGACAAGTGCAAGTCAGACTCGCTCGCCGAGGGTTTCGAAAAATGCTTATCAAAATTATGCTTATGATTCTTCAACTAAGTATTCTACCTACTTATCAACTTATCAAAAAAGAACCGTATAAGTAATTGATTTTATTACAGATCCTTGACGTTTTAATCATTGTTGTTTCTCTAGATAATATTTACTTAGGTCTTATTTACTCAAGTTCTTCTCTGCTTTCGAAGTAATACTAAACATCTACTGGGGCATTGCAACACAGCCTCATAATCTATAAGAATTTATGACAGAGTGTGATGAAATATTGATAGATGGCGTTACGAGTACGTCACATTATCTACGCCTGTAAAATAATATAGGTACTTATATTACACACTGCTGTCTAGTATCTCTGTTGCCTATCACAAAACAGTACATTTGTGGGCTTCCGCATATTAACTTAAGACCAATTTTAGAATCTAAAATAGTTCCCATAACAGCCATAACATACCTACTAACTTAAAAAAAAAAACAAAAACTTTTATTCGAAAGTGCAAATATCTCGGAATCTACTATGTCGACTGCTGGGTCTTTTACTTATTTGGTAGGTTCTGAGTTAGTTCTTATTTTGCAAAGATTATGCAGCATTAGTGCTGCAACTGTAATTTTGTAAGCAGTAATGTTTGGTTTTACATAGTAGAGCATAGGTAGGAGGTACATAGCTACGTTTTAGATATGTGGTTCGTCTGTACAAGCGCCATCACTGCCACCAGATCAGAGTTCACCGACGTACTCAATAGATCTCAAAGTTGAGCCAACTAACTTAGAGATTGATGAGCAAAACACACTGGAACTAAACTCGAGATTCAATGCAGGAAAACGAATTCACAGGAGAGGCCAATAATACGGAGTTTTATTGACTTTGTTGTTGAACTGCGGTATACTTATTTATTTCGTTGGCTCAACAAATCCAAGTGGATCTTTGCCTCCGCCTCCTACTTTTTCTTAAAATGCTTCCAAAAACGCTTTCGAAACTTTTCTTATTCTTCTCAAAATTTCAGTTCTACTTAATACAGTACATTGAGTCATACCGACTTGCCTACTACTAGGTTAGCAGTATATTTCATTACCTAAATATAGATATTGGACGAAACAGATTGTTTCAAACTCAATCACCCATCATGTATAATTATTACCATGTGTAAGTGATTGTGTTTGAAATAATCGGTTTGTATTTTACGCACTAGATGCATATTTCAACAAACAACAAAAACATGAATACTACAATATCATTAGAAAAAATTGTAGCCTTAGACTCTCTCTCTCTGTCCTATGACCTAGACTAGAGTCAAGGGCAAACCCATCATAAATAAAAAAAAAACAATTAAAGGATCGCAAAAGTTAAAGTTTAAAAAACAAAATACGGTCTGTTTTACAAGTTTTATATCTTATCTTGTCTTTTTCGTGATCAGAAAAAGGGGTTTAATGGATGACAGCAACTGCTGAAAATTTATCCACACAAAACTCAATTAAAAGTTGGGCATAGCCTAAATTTAAAATCTTTACTGTAGCAAACAGCCTAACGATCCTAAATATAATTTCACCACGCTTAGATTGAGAGAGATTACCTGGAAAATTAAAAATAATCTATCACTGAGTTGTTAGCCCATAAGTCCACACCATATTTAACAAGTATATTTACCTAAATATATGGGGTAAATATATAGGGTGAAATTATACCAGTGACCGTGACCTATGTTCGTTGGGGAAAGTTGTTTTTTTTTTTTTATTATTATTATCTTATTACATAAACAATCCTTAAACTAAATAAAAGACACCGTTAATCCCTATTTGGGTTTGTCTCGATGTCCACATTCCGTTCCAATCCCAGCGTACCAAAACAAATAGATATAATAACAATATTATACCTACATTTACATCGCAATATCGGGCAAGTAAAGAGTACCTCATACGTCACAGCCCCCGCCGACCACCCGCCAGCGAACCGGTTCGCTAATACGGGCGCTAATACAGGATGCTCCATTCCATCCGATTTGTTGTAAATTTACAGATAATTCTTGTTTTAGTATCTGTGATATGTTATTACGGGTAATTTTATTTCGGATATCTTTTGGTATTTAATCTTATCACCATATAAAATTTCACCCTGTATAGGTAACATGAATAATCGTTTGTAACTATTATTGTTATTTTTTAACCTTTTGTAATCTATGTGACAGTAATCAGATAAGAAACATTCATGGTGGTAAATTGGATGTTGTATTAAATCAGGTGGCTTTGAATGATATAACGGTTCTACCCGCAGAGGGCGGAGGCATTGTTCCTATTGACAAGCATCACCCACCATTGGATATTGATTTAAAAATCGAGACCAAGCGACGTGGTGGTGCAATCCCACCAAGTAATATTGACTTTCGAAAAGACTGGAACTTTTCCAAAGCTGACTTTGCCGAAATGTACCAGGGTATTTGTGATGCTGACTGGTCATCTGTGTTTTGCACAACTAATCCGAATCAAGCAACTCAAAATTTTTATACCATAATTTACGCCATATTTGATCGTTGTGTTCCCAAAAAAGTTAGGAGCGTAAGGTATAATAAAAAAAGATATCCCACCTGGTTTACACCAGACATTATTTATGATATTAAACGAAAAACTGCCTTACATGCTCATTGGACAGCTTCGAACTCCCCCACGGCTTACTCAGAATTCTCTGCTTTGCGAGAGGATCTCAAAATACGCATACCAGCTGCATATGACTCCTTCATGCATCGTCTGGAAGTAAATCTGAAAATAAATCCTCGTGATTTCTGGCAACATATGGCAAGTCTTCGGTCCCCCGGTGGTTTTGAGCCCACTGTAACATACAAAACTAAGGAATATTCTGGCGTTGAGGCTGCCTCTTTATTCGCAGAGTATTTTTCTGCAGTGTACCTATCCACAGTCCCCAAACTCGATCCAACCATAAATACTCAGGATAGTCACATCCCAGCCGGAGATTATATCATCATACCAGACTTTACTGAAAGAGACGTCGAGCGTTGTATTGTTAAATTAAAGTCCAACTGCTCCTCTGGTCCTGATAACCTGCCTACGTTCATTCTTAAAGATTGTCGAAAGGTATTGGCTAAGCCCCTCGCGCACATTTTAAATCTTGCTAACGAAACGGGAGCCTATCCGGAGCAGTGGAAACTGTCTAGAGTCACTCCTATCCCTAAGTGTGGAAAACTTTCGGCTGTGGATGAGCATCGCCCTATTGCGGTGCTCTCCTCACCTGCTAAGGTATTTGAAAGGCTTATGCACGGCGCAATCTATTCTCAATTAAAGGCTAATCTATGCGACGAACAACATGGTTTTCGACCTGGCAGATCTGTTGATACCAACTTGTTAATACTGGTTGATTATATATCAACCGGTATGGATCGAGGTAAACAAATAGATGTCTTATATTTCGACTTTCAGAAGGCCTTTGATAGGGTTGACAACGATATATTGCTGTCTAAGTTGTCAAATCTTGGATTTAGTGCAGCAACTTTGCACCTATTCGCGGACTATCTGCGAGATAGGATGCAATTTGTTAAGTACGGCTGTTACACCTCAGAGCCATACTATACTAGGTCAGGAGTAAACCAGGGATCTATTCTAGGCCCATTGCTCTTTTTACTCATGATAAATGACTTAGTAAAGGTAGTCAAATATGCCAGGTGTCTTTTATATGCAGATGACCTAAAAATTTTCATAGAAGTTAACGATGAGTGGGATTGTCAGCTTTTGCAGCGGGATACTGACGCCATATTGCAGTGGTGTAAAGCAAATAATATGCAAGTAAACCCAACTAAATGCCAGGTCATGACCTTTGGACGTGTAAAGAAACCTATCCATTTTTCTTATAGGTTAGGCGAGGAAATAATTATGCGAAAATCGGTTGTGAAAGATCTGGGAGTGACATTTGACCAAGTTCTGTCCTTCAATGGCCACATTCGATCTCTTGCAACGAAATCCTATAGCCGCTTAGGTTTCGTACTTCGCAATATGCGAGATCTTCGCGATCCTAATGTCATGAAATTATTGTTTACTAGCCTCGTTAGAAGCAAACTTGAAAGCAGTGCCTGCGTCTGGAGCCCAAATGCAGAGCTATATATAACCATGCTCGAAAAAGTCCAAAAGGCCTTCCTCAGGTACTTGTACAAACGCATCTGCGGGTATTATCCGTTTTTATACCCATCAGTATTCTTACTGGGTATGCTGGGCATGAATGCTTTGGAGTCGAGGCGGGTGAAAGGTGAACTGACCATTGCGCTGAAGATCTTGCGTGGAGTCATTGATTGTCCTGAGCTGCATAACCAACTGTGTCGATTGCACGTCCCCAACAAGTATCTTGCACGTACACGAGCCTGTCGACCTCAACGACTCTTGGCAGTGCCTCAATGTAGAACTGTCTCAAGAGAAAACTCCCCTCTCTGTCTGATGATAAAGGGTCTTAACCTGCTTCTAAGCCACCTGCCTGACAATGATATTTTTACTGACTCACTGACAAAATTGACAAAAGTTTGTAATATTTATTCTGAGCGTGATAACATAATTGATAATTCTAGTTGTATTTGATCTGTAAATTGTTATTTGATATAAGTTATATTACTAATTACTGTAAGTGGGGAAACCCGTTATAATTTATTAAATTAAATTAAATGAAAGTTTTCTAAAATGCCTGACATAATTGAGTATCAGTCACGGACGAAATATTCCTCCGTGGTAGAGTGCTATTATTAGAAATCTATTTGATTCAGATAAGGTATCAAGAATTGCAAAAATAACACCTGATCCAATTATTGCAACATTGTTTCCGTTCGCCCACGATACAGGCGCTAGCTGCCTAGTGTCACAGATAATTAATACTACCTAGTGTGGGAACCATTATTTTAGCTTTCATTGTAAAATATTTTAATAGGTATGAAATAAATTATTTGTATTTGTATTTTGTGCTTATTGGAAAACCAATGGGAATTTTTTCTAGCTAAACTGAAAAACTTTTTTTTCCATAGAAAATCTAAATAGATGAAATGTATTTATGACTTAAATGTCAAAATTTCCATTCAGCTCAATGCTATCTGGTTTGACATTATAAAAAAGTTTGAGAAATGTCAGATAGAAAAACCACATAAAATTTATTTGAAATAAAAAGCGATCCAAGTAAATAATACCATTAATTACATTGTCCTGGAAATAACATTCACAGTTTTCAACCCCCCATTAATTTTTCCTTGGTTTTTAGATTGCTTAAACTGCCATGAGATGATTGTATCGAGACGAGGGTAGCGAAGGTCTGTGGTAGCACAGATTAGATAATGGAGGTAGGTAGGTGTAGGTAATGTAATCACATCTCCGGCAGCCAGCAGGTGGCGCTAATGTTGCGCGCAATGTTCATTTTCCCTAATACCAGTCGAGAAGCCCATCAACTCAAACCCAACCCATCACTCGGCAATTGCAATACATCGTGTAGTATGCCTACCTACATAATGCGGCCCAATACAAGCCATGTGTGTTTTATGCCATGTATTGATAGGTATAATACGTAGATACATGGCACTCAGCACAAACACACATACATACATACACATATCACGCCTATTATCCCTTGCGGGGTAGGTACAGCGTAAACGGTTGCATAGCGGACATTTACGCCACGTCTGAGAAATATTTGAGGGACATTCGGAAAATCGTGTATCGCCTCAAAAATTAGCTCAAAAATCTCATAAAATACCTACATATTCTCACGAACTTCTTAAGTTCCTAAGTACCTAACATTGAAACTGAATATACTAATACCATTACTTACCCCACTTTACAATGTGGTATAGTCCCACCAGGTTCACTTATATTCGCCTCAGTCACATCTCGGAATGGCTGTACCAGATTTATTGGTAGCGATTAATAAAAACGACTGTAATGGTGGATATTTGGGTCAATAAAAAATGGTAGTTGAGAATAGATAGAATCGGAGTTCGATATCAGTGAGTACCTTATAGGTTAGAAATCCTATAAATATAATTGTTTGTTACAGCCATTACAAAGTTCGTAAGTATATAATAAATAATAACCCTATAGTACTTATACAAGGTTAAATTAAACAAGGAGGCGGCGGGCAGACCGTCGTCCCAAGTAAATATTCGACACATGTATCACATGACAGCCACTTTAGGATATAATAAAAGGGTCCCTATGTCAACATCGTTTGTAAAGAACAAAATCCTCTGCTCTCAGCCCTACTTTAAGGCGCTACTTCACAAAAATAAAATGTCATTATTCAAACAAGAATGTATAGTTCCACTCATGAAAGGTTTGTGCGACTTACTAGTTTTTGATTTGGTAGAGAGATTTGGCCCTCTACGTTTCGGCTGGTAAAGACAGCCATCTTTACGGAGGTCGACGGATCACATTACGATGAGGGCTAAACTGTCTACCAAATGAAAATTTAAAATGAAAACTTACACCAAGAATGTATTTTGTCTAGATGTTCTACCTTAAAAATGTATTACCTTAAAAATAACGAAGTAATTACGTCCTGTTATCTGAACGAAATGAATAATTACCATAATTACTGTTATGGAAATCAAACTGAATAATATTGCTGCATCAAATAAAGATACAATAAAATTAGTACGTTTACCAATGTTTGTTTGTCAATGTTATTTTATTAATACACATTAAGATGACCAGTTATGACCACCTTTAGCCCTATTTAAATCTGAGCTGATCCGCTGTGTACCTTTAAAGTATATTTTATAGAGTTTGTAAACACCTGAAATTGTCAGGTAGGACCTTAATTGCTTATATTCGTGTTACTCCAGTAAGCCACTTTGGCAGCTGTCAAAATGGTTCAAATGCTTTGACATAAAGTATATTTGTCTTTGTTAACATGTCTTCTACAAGTATAAGTTTGACAGCTGCGAAAATCACCTAATTGGAGAGCCGTGAATATAGCAATTTGTACCCATCATCAAGATACCGCTACCCACTTACCGAGTGCTCGGGTTCAAATATTATGGCCTTAAACAAAAACGTGGCTTGGCAAAAGAGTTCTGAAAATAGTCACTTTTAACAGATAGGTATGCCATAGCAGTGGTGCTCTACTTATTTGTAAAATAATGACCAACAGTTAAAACAATATATAATCAAGTCAGTTATTTAACGTAATACGTAAGCCTGATTATCCTTCACAAAAACTTTTTTCTGTTTTTCAGTGTTTAATTTAAAGTCAGTCAGTACAAATAAATCAGCTTTATAATCTTTATTTAAACGAAAGACAAGTTAAGTTAGTTATTATTGGACATTGTGTCTGTAATGATGCGTCGGGTCAAACCTATGGAATTTCTGTCACGGATTTTTAGGAACGTGCGTCATGATGGCATAAGCATTTGATGCGACAACAACTTCTTTTACAAAGAACTATCGATGACAAATAACAATTTCCAAGTTACTACTCGTATTTTTGTGATAGTTATGTGTAAGTCGTAAAAAATAAGATCCAGTAAAGATTGCTTCGTATAGCAAAGAAAATAGTTATTGCTGTAAAATGTAAGACAGTAGCAAAAAAGCTAAATTAACATTTTAAATTTGTCACGATTTTTTTACTGTACCTGCCTAACTACGTTTTTAGAGCGACGTTTTCCATTGCGGAGGATGCAACAGGTATTGAATGACACTTATTAAGGAGATTACAGCTATTCGATCGGTTCTGCGGTTTGTCGTAACCAGATGACATTCATCGAGGGATAAATGTATCGCGTAATCAAATCACTTCATGCAGTGAATGAAACTAGGACGAGTATTTGCTCGTATCGGGCGCTATAGGATTTCGTCTAATTTGACGACGAGCAATGACCGCATAGGTATGAAGATGGCGGTGGTGTGAATAGATTTTGGCCCGATAATTGATCACTATTTTTATGGTATGGTTCAAATGACCAAATAGTAAAAAGAAGTTAAATTTTGTCGAAAAACACATTATCATATCACGCCTAAAATCCCTTGCGGGGTAGGCAAAGCGTAAGCGGCCGTAAAAAACGGACATTTACGCCACGTCTGACAAATATTTGAGGGTCATTCGGAAAATTGTGTATCTCCATAGTGACAGGTTGTCAGCCCATCGCCTAAAATAGCAATGCCACCCTCGAGTCCCTTAGTCGCCTCATACGACTCCCACGGGAAAGAAATGGGGTGTTGCTATTCTAAGCCGGCATCAATCACAAGGCCAAAAAAGAATGAAAATAACCAATAGATTCTATTGCAACGTACCCGTTTGGGTAGAAACCACTGACCTTTGTCACATTTTCATATCCGAACGAAGCGGGTAGCTATTGATTTAAAGCTTTTGAGACTCTTAAATGTTTGTTTGGCGCAAATTTCCGTTTTTTACGGCCCCATACGCTCTGCCTACCCTGCAAGGTCGTTATATGTAATGTACGTTTGCGTACGAAGTCGCACTAATGCGCCCAATTGTATCTATTACATTATCTAAATTTTCTTTCACCTTTTAACAGAAAAAGTCAGTAAATAATTCTATAGTGTTGTATGGTCCATATCAGGGCTGTATGGATTGTAGGTGATCTAAGTATATTTTATTTTATTTATTATATGGGTTGTCAGGGACAGCCCTCCGAATAGGTACCGATAGGGTGCATGCAGACAATGATACTGAACAACTTTCCATGTTAGGAAACGACAAAAAAAAATTACCTCCATACAAAATGAGGATCAGCTGACTGCAATTATTGTGGGAAGTATTTTTTTTGTAGTTTCCTGAAATATTTTTCATGGGAAGTTGTTTAGGTTCATGGTCTGAATGCACCCTATGAGCTTTGGAGGGCTGTGTCCTAGATCCTGTATACAATTTCAAAATAAAAGACGCAATAAATATTAAAAACAATTAGTAGTCAAAAATACCGCCTCAAAGCATACTGGGTCAGGGTTTTGAGTTCAACATTGCCGTGTCTTATGTATATACTAACAAAACCATACAATATCCTAATAATATTTATAATCAAGAGGGGAAAATTATCACTTGGTTGTTATTCTTGACTAAACTATACATGCCTTTCCCTTTGAGAAGAATATGATTTCTTCCCGGCCTTGGTAAGTAGATAAGATGTTACGAGACTATAAACTGTGGAATAATTTGATAATTACGTTTTAACTTTTTATGAATAAAAAAAAACCCGTTTTTTATTATCTCATGGGCTCAATATAATAATTAAAATAAAATGTTAGTTAATTAAAGTGTAATTATCCCCCTTCGTGGGCAGAAAATAACTGTAAATTATTTTATTTTGGTATTCAAGTGTTTCCGTTTGGTTATCCAAATTGTTTCCGAGAGTCAACTTCTGGTACCTAAAAACACGATAATCATTTTGTTTTGTTTCGAAAATCGTTTCGTTTCCTATGTTGTTTATCTGTAAGTATGTAAGCAGTGGGTATATTTTTTATTAATACCAGGACAAGTTATAAGAATTAATATTATCAAATAAGTATTTCACTGATCTAAGTAAGTACCTAAACAATCTGATAGCCGTATTTGTCTTTGCCAATAACTATAATAAGTTTAACTGAAAATATATGAACTACTGAAGAAATGAGTGAAAATTCTGAAATGTTTATATTATTAAGTGCTTTGCCTTCGCGTAGGTATTTAAAATCAAAATTTGTGCTGCTGGTGGATTGTGCACGGTACTATCAGTAATTTGTACAAAGATTTCTATACCAGCACACAATCAAACGTAACGTATACTCAATTTGAAAAGATATTGCTTCTCTCCACAACGTGTATGCTTTTGATATACTGCACATTATTTATTATCAATATCTTCACAGGCGAGCTATACAGCGCGGTATCGCAGCATTTACACATTTTCTTCAAATATTTATCTGTAAAATGAACAACGTCGCGGGGTTTCACAACATAGTGTGTATCTAATCAAATTCTCGACGTGTTGTGCTGTATTATAAAAATAAATATAGACATTTTGCAGCACTGCTATACAAAGATGGAACCCCTGCAGTAAAAGTGCAGTAAGTTTATTTCCTAATAGGAAAAAAATGCGTAATTCTTTAAAATATATCCCTAGACAAAGCAGAGTAGTGTACATCAGTAGTCGCCTTTGCGAACCTCTAGGGATCATAAGTGGGCCAGCCCTGCCGACTGCCAGGGGCAGGGTCCCTTCCCAACAATGAGCAAAATCGGACTCGAATCCACAACTTTTTCGACGACTTCACAAGTCCGCCTCCCGTACCTACGGTATAGGTAGACTCTTTAATTATTCACCCGCGATATTTTAATAAGGGCAAGCTTTGAGTACTTCATTTTTTCTTTTGTGAAGACTCGGTATTAAAAAAAAATACTTGCCTTTTGATACCTATATCGTTGTTTGTTTGATTATTCTGGTACATTTTTATTTTTCAAAGTACCCAAATCGCAATTAAACGAATTTTCCTTAAAATGAGTAATTACTGGTTATACTCATAGAAGATTTAGGTAGTCACATAATTTTAAAACGCTCTTCTTCTGTTTAGGCGAGTGGTACCAAAAACTTGCGATACCTTACGAAAAAAAATACAATGCTTTAAGCCAACAAAATACTCTGAATGTGCTTTGTACAAATTTTTGGTGTTATCTCACAGCAAAATTGAGACTTGCGAATGCTATAAAATATTTGCTGTAATTAAAGTTATGGATGAAAGTGCCAAAAACGCCCACTGTTGATACTAGGTAATTGTTACAACTCCAATAACCGGTAAATATCTCACCGAGTTTGTAGGGTCTAATTGAACATTAAAATTATACCAAAAACTTATGCAAGCTGGCTGGGCTGGTTGCGGGTGCATGGCGAAAACGCTCACTGGAGGAGGCAAACGTCCAGTAGTGGACTACAATAGGCTGATGTATGTATGATTATGTAAAAGATATTCTAAGATATTGTTTGTATGAAGATATATGTTTGTTTTGATGCGGCACCACTTCCAGTTTGTCAACATCACATCTGTGTTACGCATCATTATATAATGCGGGACGGGAAAGTAGGTAGGTACCTATATCTAGTTGTTTGGATTGTAGAAGTGACCTAAATACCATTGGTATATGTACAATCTCAATATTCAAATTTATCCATACATAAAGTTTTTGCAATCAAGAAAGACAAGAGTTCTTTAATATTTATAGGCATGTCTAGGAAGATAACAAGGATTGTACAAGTGATCCTACGTCGTAGAATTTTTTTAGGCGCAAGTATTTAGTTTGACGATACTGCAAAATACGTTATAACTGACTAACGTAAAGACCGAGTAACATCCATAATATTACTACTTTGATTATAGGATAGGCGCAGTTGGTCTGAAGGATACGGGAAATGCGTAAAGTCAGTACCTACATCCACTCTTAGACTTGTTTTGATACATACCTACATACATATACTTACGCCTCATTCCCGGAGGGGTAGGCAGAGACTGCGTCTTACCACTTGCTACGATCCTAACATACCTCTTTCGCTTCTTCAACATGCATGCTCGTTGGTTTAGGGTACTCTTGACTTAAACTTTCTTTAGATTGTCCCTGATCTGACCCAAGTACGTTCGTATAGCTCTTCGCCTTCCAACGTTCCCATCCACACTCGTCATATTGAATCTTCTCTCATTCATTCTCTGAACGAGACCAAACCATCTCAGCATTCCCTTTTTGTACCAGTCACTACGCCTTCTTTTATGCCACAACGTTCTCTTATCACGCTATTCCTTTTCCTGTAATTCAATTTTACTCCAATCATACTTCTTAACGCTCTCATTTCTACCGCGTGTTTAGATACCATTTTTTATTTATATGTATATAAGTATTAACGATACCGATCGAATTGCATTCGAATCAATTTCGTATTTTGTCGTTGTTAGTTTGCTACCATTTTTGCCCGTTTTTTCTGTTACATTATTTCTTCGCTTCATTTATTTTCATTACCATTTATCAAGATGAGTAATACTTTAAGCAATGAGGATAAGCAGCATATTGTTGCATGGCATAACATTGGATTTAAATTATTGACAATTGTTGCTGAGACCGGCGGCTGTACCATAAAGTAGCTATAATATTTTGAATTCCTTCTTTGTTCAATATTACTTGTTTATCATACGTAATTAGAGTTGTATAATTTGTTATATTATTAATTTTCCTTTTTTTTATTGGAGAACTGTGAAACGTTAAGATACTCGTATTGAAGAAGAAGGTAGCGTCGCAGCTCGACCGCACCCTGTGCCCTATGTTGTGTAACTACAGACTGAGTCTCAGCGTCTAAAATATCTATAAAGCGCTAAATACGGAAGACTAAGCCGAAACCTATCTACACTTACACCAATAATTCACAGTTGTACTATGCTTCTTGCAACCGTGTCTTCAAGATGAAGTTCGGTTTCGCCAGCCACATTAGATCTTACGAAATAAAGACCCAAGTTCACAATATATAGGAGTCGCCATCATCGGACACGGTTTGGACAACATGATGATGACAGGCTACAAGTCTACAAGTGAAATTCTAAGTACATTGCGTAGTCGGTTAATATC